>CP124712.1:115506250-116815000 GCA_031232105.1 Capsicum rhomboideum
TTATTACTATGGTCAACGTTAAATGGTCACTCCTCCTAGAATATAATAAATTATGTGGCCCATTACCCAAAAAATTAAAGGTCTCTGAGTCTTATTTCTAATGCCACTGGCCATTTGTTAATCTGATTCTAACGTAGAAAGTTATAGTCGCTTTACTAAAATGTGTTGATGCTGGAAAACTTTGGCGATCCGCCAAACTGTTATGCATACCACCAAAATATCTCACCAAACTTGTCTGAAACTTTTAGAAAGTCTAGAAGGGCGATATGAGGCTACACTTTGATGATCCATCCACTAGTTATGCGAACTCACCTCAAGCTCACAAAAGTGGCCGACGAAATTCATTAAAAGGTCATTTTTTTGATATTTTTAATTTTATTTCTCTTTCCCATTAGATCCAAGTTGGTATTATCTTTTTAATGTGCCATGATTTCATGACACTTTTGATGTTTAAAATAAGAAAAACATGCAATAACTTGGGTATGTTTGGTAGGTATGATGTGTTTTTTATTCTATCTTGCAGGAAAATAGATTTTGAAGGAAAAATAGACAAAAGGGATGAAGCATGCACTGGAATGAAGTTTTTGAAGACAAAAGAACAGAGCTGGAATTTCATCACGTGACCCACGAAAGTTACCTATGGTCCATAGGTCTACCTACGGTCCATGAGTCATGACCGTGGGTCAACTTCTGCAAATGTACAGTGAGGCCTGATTCCTACAGTCCTTGGGTTTAACCAACGACCTCAAGTCACGGTCCGTTAAAAGTTGCCGACTTTTTCTCCTACTTTGTTTAGGATAGGATTCTCTTTGTATCGATAAATACCCTTAGGTTGTCCTATGTTTAGGAGGAATTAATTACATTATTTTGAGAATTCTATTACATTGTTTTGAGGTTCATAAACACATTGATCTTGTAATCTCAAACATTGATTCTAGGGTTTTGATTTATATTGAGATTTCAGAGTTTTATTCTTATTGTGAGTTCATAATTATGTTTTCATGATTGAATTCTTCTTGTGTTCTTGAAATCATGAGTAGCTAAACCTCACAACTAGAGTTGTGTGAACTATGAGGAATTAACGAAACGGGTGAAGTGCGAAGCAATTTTGAACCGGTGTGACTGCATGTATTTGTATTTCCTTTATTATAATTGATATTCTAACGTTTTTAAATGTTAGGAATTCACCTGTATTCTAAAATTTCTCGAGAGAGAGGTAGAGATTGGGAAAAGTGAATAACAACGGAGATTTGAAGCTATCAACCTTTTTCTAATAACTTGAGTCAGAACAGGGATAGGTAATCTGAGATCAAGAATAAAGGTTAGCAGTACGACACCCGGAGAGTGAGAGGAGAAAAGTGAAATTCATCTAACTAAAGTCGAGAGACGTTTAGATGAACCTATCTTGTTAGATTTTTCATGTAACGCAGTGGGACAGTTTGCCAGCACAAGTAACCGATGGATTTAAGGAATCTTGGGGATCATGTCCTAGTTCCTTTCTTGTATTGATCACAAATTTGATAATCAACATTTATTACTATTACTATTTGTTTACAAAACGCCCCTTTTTTACTTACGTTACAATTACTCAGACAAGCAATTGATAAACTTTCATCCTATTCCCTATAGGATCGACCCCAACCTAGTTGGGTTCTATGTTTGATTCAATGACCGTGTTATAGTTTTCTGAAGGTATAGTTTGGACGACATCAAATTTTGGCGTCATTGCCAGGGAATAAGGTTACGGAGTTGTTGAATTTAAATTGTTGGAGTTGATTGGTCTTACTTTTCTATCTTCTTGAGGGCACACGCCGGTGTATGCCCAACACTAGGAGTCAAGGAAATCGCCTGATTCCACTTGACATGAAAATAGAAAGAACCCTAAGGAACAATCGAAGAATGGTGAATACCGACGGAGTTTAGGACCCTGCAGCCAGTGCGGATATTCATAACCAGCCACCAATTCATCTGGCTGGTCATGAAACTACTGAACAAATCACTGCTCGATTAACGGTTGAGGAGAATGTGAGACAAGTAGCTCTTAGACAAGAAGATAGTGATCATCGAGGAATACAAGAGGCAACACAACGTCTTGCTACACTTGAAGAGAAACAAAGAAGATTGAGGATATGACAACCACCACAAAGACCATATGTGCTGGTTTATGATGATCCCAAAGAAAAGGATGTAGCTTATTTCGAGCCAGTTGAGACTGGTGCCATTATTCTACCAGAGTTACCTCAGGACACTAAGTTTGACATTACAAGTTCCATGATCCACCTGCAAAACTTGAAAGGCGTATTCGTCGGTCTTCCTATAGATGATAGAACATGCATGTGTTGAACTTTGTGGGGGTCTGCACTTCATATAATTTTCTTGTAGTTGACTAAGAGGCTATTCGATTGAGATTATTTCCATTCTCCCTAATAGGAGAAGCGATTTTGTGGTTGGCTGAGTTACCACGAGGTTCCATCACTACTTGGAAAGAGTTCAGAAATCAGTTTCTGGAGAGATTTCCCCCCCCCCCCCCAAAGATGCTACAGTTGAAGGATGAGATTTATACTTTCAGACAACTACATTATAAAGCACTTTATGAGACTTGGCTACGGTTCAAGAAGAGGTTGCAAAATATTCCAAACCATAGGATGAATGGTCAAAATTTACTTGAGATCTTCTATAGAGCATTAAATACCAATACCAAGGCTGTAGCAGATACTATCACTGGTGGAGCATTTATGAGTCTGAAATGGGAACAAGCTTAAGAGATTTTAGATCATACCAGTAAGACAAACTGAGGATGGCATACTCGAGAGGTAGATACACCTGCTGGGACGTATGCTATTGGAGCCTTGGCAGAATAACGGGATTTGGATGAATCTGTAGCTAAAGAGGTAGCAGAGTTAAGGACAGAAATTAGCTTGCTAGATAAATAAATGGTGGTTGGAGGTGCTAAGAAGGTGGATGCTGTAGGTGCACAAGGCAAAACATTTAGGAATGATGATATGAATCTGATGAAGAGGCTAAGTACTTGGATCAAGAGGTGGCGGGTTTTTGAGCCAATGGCTAAGGGTCTAATCAAGACTCTTAGAACTCGAGGTAAGGGAATCAAGGTCATAACTACTATAGAGACAATTACAACAAGTCAAGATATATAGATAGAGAACGGGATCGTGATGATGATTAGAGGTGAAAGGATGATTACAAAGAGAAGAGTGGTGCATATGTTCCACTGGGGAACCGCGACACTGATTTTAGAAATTCACGAATGGAGGCCCTTCTTAATAAATTGGTTAATGGGTCAGAGAGCCAGGAGAGTTGCTTGAAGGAGATAGGGGCAGATATTTTTGGAATAAGTCAGAAGGTAAAATCTTACTCGACTGCCATAAAAAGTTGGAGTGTTCGGGCAGATATCGATGGCATTAAACCAGTGTCAACTAAGCACTCTTCCAAGCAACACCATCCAGAATCCCAAGAATGATAGTCATTACTACTAGAAGTGGGAAGAGCATGACTGACCCATGTATACCTGTAGATAGTGGTATGAAAAATGAGCTGGTAGTAGTTGATAAAGAGGATGAGATAGAGCCAGATAATTCAGAGGTTGATGGCGAAGCATCTCACAAGCCCCAAAATGTTAATATAAAAGCTAAGTCTAAAAATAGGAAGGTGAAGGAGGTTACTCAAGTTCTGAAACCCTTTCCAAGACCTCCTGCTCCTTTCCTCAAAGGTTAAAAAAGAAAGTTGAAGAGGGTAAATACCAGAAATTTATTTCAATGTTAAAGGAATTATTGATAAATGTCCCTTTTATCGAGGCTTTGGAGCAGATGCCAGGTTACGTGAAATTCATGAAAGATTTGGTGACGAAGAAGAGAACTGTTAGTTTTAAGCTGACAAATAATTTCTACCACTATAGTGCAATTTTTTCTAGTTCACTTGTCGAGAAAAAGAAAGATTAGGGAGCCTTCATAATTCCTTATACTATTGGGTCTTACAACTTTGCAAAGACACTGTGCAAATTGGGTGCTAGCATTAACTTGATGCCGTTAGCCATGTTTAAATAATTAGTATTGGGAGGAGAACTAAAATCGACTTTGATTAGACTTCTTATGATGGATAGAACTGTGAAAAAACTTATTGGCATTTTATATGATGTTTTGGTAAAGGTGGAATCTTTCATCTTTCTGGCTGACTTTGTAATTCTAGACTGTGAGGTTGATTTTGAGGTTCCCACAATCATGGGGAGACCATTCCTTGCCACCGACCATATATTAGTTGACATGGAAACTGGGCAGATTAAGTTCAGGTTTAATGATGTGTAGGTTACCTTTAATGTTTTTCGTTCCATGAAGCAACCAAAATACATGCGTATAATTTCAGTGATTGACACGGCCAGAAAAGCAGATTTGGCTGTTCCTATCAAAGAAAGGTTGGGGGTTGAAGCCCTTGCTGTGGTGATTATAAACTTTGATTGCAATTGTATTGATGAGTATGATAAAATAGTTAGTGAACTTGCTGGTAGGGGATCATACACTTATGCTATGAAGAAACTTAATCTTGATTTAAAGAATAGGGTGACCCCATCGGCTTGTCCTTCTATTGAGGAGCCTCCAATTTTGGAGCTTAAGGCTCTCTTGTCTCACCTTTGCTATTCATTCTTGAGAGCCAACAATACCTTGCCCGTGATTATTTCTGCTGAGTTGGTGAAATGGCAAGTAGAGGCTCTTATTTTGGTGTTAAAAAGGTTTAAGAGGGACATTGGTTGGTCCATTGCTAACATTATTAGGATTCCACCCGACATTTGCACTTACAAAATTTAGCTTGATCCTGATTGCATACCAAGTATTAAGCATTAATATCATCTGAATCCACCAATGCTAGAAGTTATGAAGAAAGAAATTATCAAGTGGTTAGATACAGTTGTGGTTAAACCCATTGCTGATAGTAAGTGGGTGAGCCCAGTTTAGCGTGTGCCAAAAAAGGGTGGAATCATGGTGTTTCCAAATAAGAAGAATGAGCTGATCCTAATGAGGCTGGTAACAGGATGGAAAGTTTGTATGGATTTTTGAAAGCTAAATTCTTGGACCGAAAAGGATCACTTTCCTATGCCCTTCAAATACCAGATGTTAGACCATCTTGCTGGCAGAGGATGTTATTGTTTTCTTGATGGTTATTCGGGGTATAATCAAATTTTCATTGCCCCCAAGGACCAAGAGAATAACACTTTCACTTGTACTTTTGGGAAGTTCGCCTTCAAAAGAATTCCCTTCAGTTTATGTAATGCACCGACCATTTTTCAGCACTATATGATGTCCATTTTCTCCGACATGGTGAAAGATACCACTGAGGTTTTTATGGATGATTTTTTTGTAGTGGGAGACACTTTTGATGGTTGCTTAGCCCACATTGCTAATGTGTTGCAAAGATGTGAAGAGTGCAACTTAGTGTTGAATTGGGAAAAGTGGCACTTTATGGTGAAAGAAGGTATCGTGTTGGGGAATCAGATCTCAAAACCTACACCTATTTCCATGAAAGGGATTCGAATTTTCTTAGGTCATGAAGGTTTCTATAGAAGATTTATCAAGGATTTCTCTAAGATTGAACATCTATTATGCAAGATTTTAGAGAAGTAGGTGAAGTTTATGTTTGATGAGGCATACCAGAAGGTATTCGAGTGTCTGAAAAAGAAGTTGATTTCAGCCCCGATCATTGTATCGACAGATTAGAAGATGCCATTTGAAGTTATGTGTGATGCTAGAAGAGTGGCCTTGGGTGCAGTCCTTGGACAAAGGCGTGAGAAGATTCTACATCCGATTTATTACGCTGGTAAAACACTTAACCTAGCCTAGAAGAATTATACTGTGATTGAGAAAGTGTTGTTAGTAGTGGTCTTTGTTGTTGAGAAATTTCAATATTGCTTGATTGTCACAAAGGTGATTGTGCACACCGACCACACAACACTTAGATATCTTATGTCAAAAAAGAACACCAAGCAAATACTGATTCGGTGGGTGCTTCTATTGAAAGAATTTGACTTTGAGGTCAAGGATCTAAAGGGGACTGAGAATCAGGTTGCAGACCATCTATCATACCTTAATGAGGAGGCCATGCTTAAATTGAGGGGTGATATAGATATTGATGTTACTTTTCCATACGAGCAAGTGTTGGCAACATCACAAGATTTAATTGCTTGGTTTATAGATTTTGCCAACTTTTTGGCAAGTGATCTAGTCTCCAAAGATATGTCATATCAGCAGAGGAAGAGATTCATGCATGAGGTGAGAAAATTCTTCTGGGATAAGCCTTATTTATTTAGGGTCTGTGCGGATGGCATAATTTGAAGGTGTATGCCGAAAGTCGAGAAGATGAGTATTTTTGAAGCATGTCTTCATCTGCAGTTGGGGGTTATCTTGGAGGTGTGCGGACTGCTCATAAAATCTTACAATGTTGGCATTATTTGCCCACCATCTATAAAGATGCTCATGAATATTCTTGGGCTTTTAACCAATGTCAAAGATAAGGGAACATCTCGCGAGAGACAAACATCCAATGACAACTATTCTTGAGTTCGAGTTGTTTGATGTGTGGGGTATTGACTTTATAGGCCCAGTTGTGAGCTCGCATTGGATGAAATACATTTTGGTAGCTGTTGACTATTTTCTGAATGGATGGAGGCAATTGCACTTCCTAATAATAAAGGAAGGAGTGTCACGACATTTCTAGAAAACAATATATTTTCACAGGTTGGAACACCCCGAGTTATCATTAGTGATGAAGGATCCCACTTCTGTAATTGGCTGTTCAAAGCCCTGCTTGAAAAATATGGTGTCAAACACAAGGTGACGATACCTTATCATCCTCAGAAGAGTGGGTAAGTTGAGGTGTCAAATCTTGAGATTAAGTCTATATTGGCGAAGACTGTGAATGCCGATAGGACTGATTGGGTGAGAATATTGGATGATGCATTATGGGCATATCAAACCGCATTTCAGACGCCGATTGGTGCATCTCCATATCAGTTGGTGTTTTGTAAATCGTGCCATTTGCCTGTCAAACTTGAATATAAGGCATTATGGGTATTCAAGAAGTTGAATCTTGAATGGAACAAAGCGGCTAAACTGAGATTAGAGCAGATGAATAAGATGGATAAATTTTGTCTTCGGGCTTATGAAAATTCAGCACTGCATAAAGAGAAGATGAAGTTATATCATGATCAAAAGATTTAACGAAGAGAATTTCACCCGGGAGACCTGGTTTTTCTCTATAACTCTAGACTTTGCTTGTTTCCTGGAAAACTAAGGTCCAAATGGTCTGGACCATTCACTGTGGTTAGGGTGTTCCCGCATGGCATAATTGAGCTAAAAGGTGATGACGATGTCCTATTCAAAGTAAATAGTCAGCATGTGAAGCACTATATAGGAACTACAGAAGAAATAAGGTTGTGTGATAAACTTAACCTTGATGAAGTCATAGTAGTCAAGGGTGTTCGGTCGTGCCGCGATGTTAAATCACGTGCTTCATGGGAGGTAACCCATGGGCTGGTTAGTGAAGTATGATTAACCAACTTAGTCACGTCGTGCCGGGACATTAAATCAAGCGCTGCTTAGAAAGCAACCCAAGGACTAATAGTATTTTAGATCTGTTCATTGTAGGGGGCAGCGAGCAGTTCAGTTGAGGATAGAAATGTGATCTAAAGTGCACAGCTAAACCCACGGTTGTGACCAACGGACCGTAGGTCAACTTATGGATCGTAGTTCTGTTCCGTGGAAATTAGAAGAAATTTTCAAGTTGGGGATTCCAACCCACGACTGACACCTACGGACCGTAGGTCAACCTATGAACTATGGGTTTGTTCCGTGGAAATCAGACCCAAATTTTCAAGTTGTGGATTTTAACTCACGCCAGACACCTATGGACTGTAGGTCGACCTACGGACCGTAGGTAGGTTTCATGGAACTTACATGGGCCAAAATCGACCCACCCATATAAAACCCTAACCCAACCCACAATTTAACATCCTATTAAACCGAATCCAAACCCATCAATACCCCTAAAACCTTAATCACATTTAAATCAATACCCTATTTTCAAATACCGAATCCCACAAACAATCCAAATTCCACAATCTTCATCCCATACCACCCTAAATTTCAAAATTCCTTCTCTCTATAACAAACATTAGGAAGTAATTTTAAACAAAACACCCAAAAATCCAAAACTACCCACTACCCCAAACCCAAAATCCTCCCATACCACGACCCTAAAACCCAAAATCCGACCCGACCCTTTTACCCAAACCCAAATTCAAACTGAATCATCATCCCCAAATCCCTACACCACTTAAAAAATGACACCAAAAGGGAATCCCAAACGTGGGGATATAGGTTCTTCTTCAAGAATCCAAACTAAAAACTCAGACATCACAACAAGGTTGCATGATGAGCCTTTGGAATTGGAGAAAAGTCAATCCAAAGAGGTTTACGAGCTTGCGAGGGATAGTTATGCTATTATGCCTCACACTACATGGCAACAAGCTAGGGTACAAGCTACCGCCTGGGCAATACCTCAACCTACTACACAACCCCACCACCTGACACACCAGTGACTCCTACTCAGTTATCTAATTCTTCCCCCCAATCTGAAGAGAGAGAGGATGTTTTTGAGACTGGTGAGACGGGTAGTTGGGAGGATGCACCTATGATTGATGAAAATGGAAAAGGTAAAGATGTTTCAAAGTCGAGGGATAGTGGTGAAGATGTTGAGACAGATTTTGTTTTCAGGTACTGCTGTCCAGGATTTGATGACCTCCTCACAGAGGCAGTTAGCTATGAAGCGGGATGCATCAGTAGTACAATGGGAGAAGATGAGGTGGTGTGTACACTATATGAAGTCCATCTATGATAGGGATGTGAAGCCTACTGAGCGGGTTCATTTTGGAGAAATATCATAGAGGAGCCTCGGTTTAGGATAGATTATTTGAATGCGATGCTCGAGATTAAGTTACTATTTGATAGATATGGCTTTGGGTGGATGACGAAGCCTTATGGTAGTTATATTCTAGAGTTGGCATGCGAGTTCCATGCCTTGTATGCTTCTAAGGTTAATTTGATCACACCTCTAGAGGAGCAAGCTTGGGACCAACAATAATTGACTCACACTTTGGTTTGAGGTACATGAGTTGATATATCAAAGTAGATGATACAAAGGTTCTTGTTTGGTGCCGGCAGTGAGGTTTTAACAAATACCACTTACTTTGATCACCGCATGGAGACAGTGAAAAATAGGAACAAAATAAAGGATGCGGATCAGCGGTTAGAGATATTGTAATGGATTGCAAGTTATATAAATGAGGATAGGGTAGATGCTAGATGGGTAGCTGAGAGGTCAGACATTAAAAAGTCCTCACTCCACTTTGAGGGAAAGTTTTGATGGTTGGTTGTACAGAACCATCTTGGTCCCACTGGTGCTAATAATTCTCTTACACTTGACCGAGCAGTTATAGTGGCGAGCATCATGGCAGGTTATGACATCAACTTTGCCCGCTAAATTATTGAGGAGATTCACGGGCGAGCTTTTTGGGATTTCACCAGCATTCTTTTCCCATGTATGATTCAGGGTTTATGTAATGTTGATGGTGTGGTCATGCTACCTGGGGTTAATCACTACATTAAGGTGACCCGAGTGGTTGATATGGGGTTGATGCAGCATAGAGCTAACCCAATTTCCCAGAGGAGCTCTTAGCCCTCTACTTCATCAGGAGAGACCCTTTTTGAAGGGCATATAGATCGAGAGGAGCCTATTAGCACCCCAACATCAGTAAGTAAGCCCGAGGCTATAAGATAGACTAGTGAGCGTACAAACCCAGTGATTGATGAGGGGATGACATCCTCCACTACACCACCACTGCTCCACCACCCCAATCTGGTATGGTTTAAGTCTGGAGAGACTTTTTCCAGCAGCTGGTGGATAGACAGACACAGGTAATTGAGTGGCAGACTCACACAGAAACCCAGATAGCTGCGTTGGTGACTCAACTTAAGCCATGTGTTAAGACTTCGATAGAGGCTTTTATGGCGAGAGTTAAGGACCGCATGACTGCTGCCATAGATAAATTTATGTGAGATTTGTATGGGCGGATTAACATCTTTGAGCAACAAATGGGTAACCGACTGTGGGAGGCCCATATTCCAAACTCGATAAGTTTGACATAGGAGGTGGCTTTTTTAATGGCAGAGGTTGGACCTTTAGTAGTCATCCCCCCTTCTATCATTCTGCATATGCCGACACTAGTCCCGATAGTACCGGTATTTGTGGTTGATTTATTTGCTAATAAGAAGCCTCCTATTGCTAGAGGAAAGAGGCCATAGAGTCCTGAGGGCCAGGGTGAGAGTGAAGATGAGTTTGAAAGTGATCTACGGAAGGTGACTAAGGCCTCCTGGGAAGAGTACTATGCCATTCAGATTGCCCATGAGCAGAGAGCCCTGGGTGTGTCCTCTAGTCAGCCACCCATTCTACTGTTAGCACCCAACATGGAGCTCAACGAGCATATAAATTATGTAGTTATGGAGGGCCCACATCCGGTGCAGTGCCACAGTTATGTCCTTTACTCCCTTGCACTTATCATACTTATAAGTTGTGCACTGAGGGAAGTGCACCATTATTTAGTAAGGGGTGGGGGCATACTACCACTTGGGGTTTTTGTTGCCGTGTTTCTTTTTCCCCGAGTGTGCTATCATAGTAGAACCGACATGTTTAGGTTGTTATTTATGTTTCACTATGTGTTTTCATGTTTATTTAGGAGAAAAATAGGGGAACCTTAGTACAGTCTATTTTGAAATTTCTTTGAATAATAGTGATGCTTTTTGATTGGTTAAAGGACACCCCTCCTGAAAATTTGGTTTTGAAATATGTGTAGCATATTAGTTGGTGAAAACTGTTGGATCTTGTTATAGCATTAGTATTATAGGCAGAATGATTGTAGCTTAGCAATGCATGAACTGGATAGGTAGTAGTCGATAGTACAACCCTGTTTTATGTGTGTGAAGTCATTACCGAGTTCGCTTTATGTGTAGCCTAGGTTATAGGATAGTGGTTAGGAAAGGATTATAGGCCATTTTTGAATAGGTCCACTTTTATCCTAAATGCCTGACCAAATGAAGTAAATATTCCTTGATCGTGATTTTGAGCCTTTATTGACCTATTTATTTCATTAGCCTATTCACCTTCCCATTTTTACTTACAATGAACCTGTCTTGACCTTGGTCACTTCTTTGACATTATGTACCTCAACTCAGCCAAATCACCTAAGTTGAGGGTGTCTATTATAGGGGTGCGTGTTTAACTTGGGCATAAAGAAGGGGTTAGTAAAAAAAAAGAGAACAAATTTAGGTGTGATAAAGAGAAAAAAAAGAAGTGAAAAAAATAGAGTTTGCAAAAAAAAGAAAAAAAATTGAAATCATAAAGGAAATTACACCCAAAATTTGAAAACTAATGAAGGAAAATAAGGGAGAATAAAATGAGTGTGGTTGGAAAGTGGAGCCAAGAATAGTGTAGTGTCAATGTGGGTTGATTCACCATATCCATATGTACCACACTCATCCCCGAGCTTACATTACAAGCTGATGAAAGTCCTATAGTGTTCCTAGTCTGACTGTCCAAAATCTAAGGCATAGAAAATAAGGGCAAGCCTATGGTATTTCATGCACACTGTTTGAACTTCTTTGTGAGAGAGAGTGTTCTTATCCAGTTCCTATGTTGATATTCATTAGTATACTATGAGTTTATGGGACTTCTTTGTTGTGAGAGTACATAGGTTGCATTGTTAGCTGCTATTTGTTCGGAAAATGTCTTTTGTATATATGCTTAGTTGTTTGTTCATAATCTGATGCCATCACTTGATCCCTTCTGTGTCATGATAATATGCTACATGTATACGCACGATGGTTTTGACTTGTGAATAGGAGTGGATCAAAATATTTGGTACTAGAAGCAATGAGTCGACTGTCGTAGGTCTCTTAGATTTCTCTTAGTTAAGCATCAAATGTATTTTTTTTGTTTTGTTTGCCTGAGGACATGCAAACATTCTAAGTTGAGGGTGTTGATGTGCCATGATTTCATGGCACTTTTGATGCTTAAAACAAGGAAAATATGCAATAACATCGGTATGTTTGGTAGGTATGATGTGTTTTCTGTTCTATCTTACAGGAAAATAGGTTTTGAAGGAAAAATTGACAAAAAAGATGAAGCATGCACTGGAATGAAGTTTTTGAAGACAAAATAGCAGAGCTAGAATTTCATCATGTGACCCATGGAAGTGACCTATGGTCCATAGGTCCACCTACGGTCTGTGAGTCAAGACCATGGGACAACTTCTGCAAATGTGCAGTGAGGCCTGATTCCTACGGTCCTTGGGTTGACCCATGACCTCAAGTCATGGTCCGTGGAAAGTTGTCGACTTTTTTCTCCTACTTTGTTTAGAATAGGATTCACTTTATATCGATAAATCCCCTTATGTTACCCTATGTTTAGGAGGAATTAATTACATTATTTTGAGGATTCTATTACATTGTTTTGAGGTTCATAAACACATTGATCTTGTAATCTCAAACATTGATTCTAGGGTTTTGATTTATATTGAGATTTTGGAGTTTTATTGTTATTGTGAGATCATAATTATGCTTTCATCTTTAAATTCTTCTCGTGTTCTTGCAATCACGAGTAGCTAAACCCCATAACTAAGGTTGTGTGAACTATAAGGAATTAATGAAATAGGTTAAGTACGAAGCAATTCTGAACCAGTGTGACTGCATGTATTTGTATTTCCTTCATTATAATTGATCTTCTAACAATTGCAAATTTTAGGAACTCTCTTGCATTCTAAACTTGCTTGAGAGAGAGTTAGAGATTGGGAAAAGGGAAAAACAACAGAGATTTGAAGCTATCAACATTCATCTAATAACTTGAGCCATAATAAGGATAGGTAATCTAAGATCAAGAACAAGGGTTAGTAGTGCGTTACTCAGAGACCGAGAGAAGAAGAGTGAAATTCATCTAACCAAGGTCGAGAGACGTTTAGATAAAACTATCTTGTTAGATTTTGCATGCAACGCAATGGGACAGTTTGCCAGCACAAGTAACTGGTGGAGTAAAGGAATCTTGGTGATTACAGTCCTAGTACCTTTGTTGTATTGATCACAAATCCGACAATCAACATTATTACTGTTACTATTTGTTTACAAAACCCCCCTTTTTTACTTACTAACCAATTACTCAGATAAACACTCAATAAACTTTCGTCCTGTTCCCTGTGGGATCAACCCCAACCTAGTTGGGTTCTATATCTGATTCGCTTTATACTTTTCTGGAGGTATAGTTTGGGCGACATCACTCCTCTCCTCATCCTCCATCCCTAAAGTAAGTTTCTCCCATTAAATTCTAAGTAATTCCAAGTCTTTCAATTATTCTTTTTTGAATTATTAATGAAATCATATACCATAACCCTAGGATTTTCAAGAAAAATTTAATCAAGACTTCAAGAACTAAATTCTTAGAACTTTTTCCTCAGCTAGGGTTTCTCCTTAACTTCTTGAAAAGCAATAATATATATATATAGGACTTTAATGAGTATTTCCTTTCATTCTCATAGCCAAAACTCTATAGATTTTATGAATTTGAGTTCATAGTTAGGGTTTATAAATCTACTTTGAAATTTCCCTTTTTATTTAGCAAATTGCATGATTTTATAAAAGTCTTTATTTATGGTTATGGATTTTATGAATATTGTATTTACTTTTAAGCTCAACAAGGTTTCCTTGTTGCTATATTAATTTTGATATGATTTTATACATTGTTCTTGAAGCTTATATTTCAAAGAATGATTTTAGAGTCTTTATGATATTATGAATAACAAACTCTATTTTTTGAAGCTATAAAGCTATGCATGTTTTAAGTATGTTTTTTATGATTTATTCTATAATCATGATTTACGATACATGTTCAGATACATGATTTTCAGCATATGATTTACGATATGATATGGGTATTAGACTCACAATAGTATAATTTTACAGATATATCGACTACAATCTCAAATCTATGATTCAGTTAGGAAATAAAGTACTAGTATGTTTTTGGAGAATAATTTAGCACCGAGATAATAAGTGGTCAGATAACCCAAGTTCTATAACCACGTTGCCACCATAGGATTTGTCCCCTTTGAGGAAAAATTTAAGGATCCTTATGTTATCGTTCTATACCTTGGCTTGTTAGAACAACCTTTTGTAGTATGGGTGTATGACACTGGGTATCAAGAGCTCACATGGTGTTTGTCTGTTATAAGAAACTCCCACTTAAAGAACTTTATATTTTTCTATTTTGAATTAAGTTGGTTATTTATGAAAACATAGATATGATTATTCTCTTTTAGATATGCAATTTTATATACGATTTAGTTTATTTTTAAGATATTATTTTATGGTACAAGTTTTGAAAGACTCCTCATGAAGAACATTTATTCTGTAGGACATTGCTTTGTTTTTCTCTATTTTTCGGAAAGACTATTTTGGCATAGAGCCTCTAGTTTTTAAGAAAAGTTTATTCAAATATTTTTTTAGATTTTCTTAAGGTTTAACATTTAATTCAGCTTATGATCTTAGATACTATACTTTAATCACTTAGTTTCTCAGTTATTTAGATTCAGTTTCAATATGGCTGGTAGTTTTTCTTAAATTACTTAGCCCATATCTTATCGACTCAGTACCTTTTCTATACAAATGCATACTTTTGTTGTGCTACATCCTTTCATTTATGTAGCTTACATATATGTAGGTATGTAATCAGGCTCTCCTATAAGCCGCATCTATCAGGTGTAAGTGAGTCCTCGTTATTCCACAGGTCCCGCCTGTAGTCCAATTATTAGTTTATTCATTCACATAAAGTTAGTCTTATTCAGTTGTAGCAAAGCCTTCATAGAAAACAATCAAGTTGAATCATATGTAGTCAGTTTTGTAAAGATTCTTTGTTTTTATTTATTTTAAAAGTTTATATCATTTTCTATCTTTATTTTCAAATTGTTCAGATCATATTTTAGTTTCTGCAGTAGTATTAGTCTTGTCATTTTATAGTTATGCAAGACCAGATTACGGTTGCATCCATGGTGTAGACTCGGGGCGTATCATATTCTCAAATAAAACATATTTCCTTTTGAAAATCATCCAAATGAGAAAGGAGACACTAAGTAAAGCGTTTAATATTTTTCCTAGTGAAAGAAAAAAAGTTGTTTGCTTATATTTAAATGAAAACAAAGTAAGAGATGGAAAATGTAGCTATATTTACAGTGTTGCATCTTGGTCCCAAGGGTGGATTAGGATATGAAAAAATATATAATTTCTAACTTTTAAAGAAGTTGTCATTAAATATCATCTAACTATTCACATGCAAAACATGTGTCCAAAACAAGCTTCCAAATAAAAGGATAAGTTGAGGTCATGTGTATATATATATATATATATATATATATAAAAATATTTAAAAGTTCCATGTACCTTGATGAGATGATACATAAACTCTTCTCAAAGATTAGCATCATGGAGTAGTACCAACAATTGTTTTGGAGTGAAAGCACCTATGTATAAAGGATTTTGTGTGTAACCATAGAAGAAGAAGAATGTTGCCCGACGATGGCAATGATGTTACTATGTTTTCCAAAAATAGTGTGTAATGACCCTCCAGGTAATTTTCTGTTGTTTCGTACTTTTCTTGCATTTAGAGCATTACTATAGCTGCCCAAGTCATTTATGACTTGCTAGAACTGATAGTTCGATTACCGAACAGTTCATTTGGTTTTTATGGCCATTCTCTGTTTTGGAGCTTTTTTCAGTTGAGAAAATAGTCTTAGGACAAAAAATTAGGTAAACAACCTCACATGTTAATTTTGACGATTCTGTTAGCTCCAAAATATAGTCTAGGGGGACCTTTGTTCTGAGTCTCAAAGCTTTCGGGCTCATTTTGATTTATTGGGTGGATTTTGTCCAAAATAAAACCTTGAGTGTGGGACCCACTTTTTGTTGAAATAACATATGATAGAAATTTCAATGGTTCCGTTGAGTTTGGAATGCAGAAGTTGGTAGGGTAGCATAGTTTGTTTGCATTCATGGGATTTCAAATAAATCTCGAGGGACCGTCTGGAGAATTAGCAACTTAGCAAAGTTGCTGGTGCATCAACACCTGGTACAGGCCAAAATTGGCCATTGCAATCATGATGTCTTGGCCGCATTTAAGAATTTCAAGGATTTTGGTCTTCGCATTTGTGTCGCCTTGACCACAAATGTGAGGTTATGACTTTACGAGCTAGCGTTTGCATTCGCAAAGAGGAAGCCAACCTGGCCAATTCAAGATCCTTCTTTTCAACCATGGTGGACCGACAATCTTTTTGAAGGCTAGTACTGGTTAGCTCCAACATTTGTGATAGGGGTCCCACGATTACGAAGAAGGACCCATGGCAGTATATACAACTTCCCTTTTGTTTTTAGCTCTCATATTTCTAAGTATAGACACCATTAGTGACCTTGGGAGATGGGAAATTAGTGAGAATTGATAAATTGGAGCTGGTATTCAATTGGCAATGTTAGAGTGACCTTTTCCTCATCAATATCTCGTAAGTTCTTGGCTAAAATCTCTATTTAATTTTTGAATTAATTCTTGATTTTCTTATTTTTATTTGGTACTATTTCAAAGCTCAGATTACGCCCAATTTTGGGGCAAGTGATCCTTCAGATGAGAGGGACATGGTGATAGATTTAATTCTTGATTCTATCGGTGAGCCCCACTATTTAATTTTTAGCTCAATTTCTGTCCTGAAGCATAATTTCACAATATGGGTATCAATGTTCTCATCTTGATGTATGTAATATTAGTTTGATAGCATGACAATAATCGAAGGCTTCTCAGAAAGGAAAAGGTCCATTATAGCAGTTTTTTCATGCTCTCAACGTCGTCCAAGTAGGATAGGCTTACTTTTATTTTAAAATTTACTATATTATGGTATCATAATGGTATTATGTTAGATATGGGTTGGTTCTTATGGTTTAGTTATTTATTTAACAATTTTTGGCTATTTTAAGATGGTTAGAAGGCTTTTCGGGTAAATTACAACCCTGTTTCCCTTAAGCTAGCATTGCTTCAATCTTTAGTATTAGACTTAGCCTCGTTAGGGCCTTGGAATGGGATTATGAAGCCTTAACCTAGGTCTAGGTAGGTTCTTGCCTTAGGTTGGGTTTTCTGAACTTTTAGTAGGCCTTATTGCCCTTTTCTAAGATAGGTTGCTATGGCACGATGTCCTTATAGACTCATTTTGGTTAAAAAGAATCTTTGGGATAACTATTTTAGATTGGGATGCCATAGTCATTACCTTAAGTTTGTTTGCTTCGATACCTTTGCCTTGTTAGTATTTTGACCTCAAATCACAAACTTAGAGTTAATAAATGGAAATTTGGTTCTCTTTTAATGGTTCGACTTCTAAAATGGGAATAATGACTAGAGAGATGAGAGATCAAATATATCACCCGATTATTGCTACTTAATGCTAAAATTATGAGTTCCTATTTGATTCTGGCATCTGCTACACTGCTGTTAATTATGAGTTCCGGTTCGAGTCCGGTATCTATTATATTCTTACATTTATCAGTTTTAGTTCAAGTCCAGCACCCGATACAATGTTCATTATCTATAAGTTTCGATTCAAGTCCAACATCTGGCCTATCATTATTATCCACTAGTTTTAATTTGAGTTCAACATTTATTGTCATTACTATTATCGATCTAGGGTTGGAAATTCAGTTGGACCCGATAAGATTTATGGTTATGGCTGGGAAAGGAGTCCACAGTATGCTTATCGCCCATCTTGGCTTGCTTTTACTTTCTTTAGGATTATATTCAATCTTTTACTAGTATTACTCCTTGTTTGTAGCCACCGTGCTTATGGGGGTTCAGTATGGTTTATTTCTCATTGTGTGTGCCTTCTGGGCTTATGGGGGGTCCATTTAGGTTATATCTAGGCTTTTATTTCTGCTTCCAATTTATTTACATTTGATTTACCACATTTGCTTAACATAGCCTATTATTTCACTTTAGACCCTTATTTACTGCCTTTAGTTTATATACTAGCACTTTATTTATGCTTTTACTGTAATTGAGATTAGTCAGCTGATGATGCCTACTTAGTACTGTATGTTTTGGTACTCATACTACACTTTTGCATCTCTTTCCCAAATGCAGATCCTAGTAGGAGTCACCACCATTGATGTTACCTCAGATTGTGCTGCTGATTGGAGATTGGGTGAGCTTTCAGAGTCTGGAGTGGATACTTTTGCTTTTGTTATCATGATAGTCTTATTTTTTATATTCTGAGACTACGCTATATATTTTGACACTGTCTTGTACTCCTTTTTGTTTAGTGGCTCTTGTACTGACCTTACTAGGTCTTGGCGAGATTTTTTTTGGTATTTTTTCCTCTTCCCTATCTTTTATAGTATGCTTATGTTCATATATATATATATATATATATATATATATATATTGCTTATTACTATCGTTTCTATTCTTGTTTTCTTCTATCTACCATCTATTTGCTCGTTATTGATCATTTTGGGCTATGGCTTGGCTTACATATTGGTGGGTTAAAGTAGGTTCCATCATGACCTGAGAAATTGGATCGTGATAGTTTTGTATCAGAGCTTAGGTTCACTGGTATCATTTCTATAAGAGCCAGTATGTAGTAGAGTCCCCAAATTGGTACAATGTCGTCCGTAAGCTATCATTAGAAAGCTACATGTCATTCTTAGGAAAATGTAATCTTTTTGATTCGTTTTCATGCATTGTGTTTGTATTGGTATCTAGATTTTCATTTGTTTCACTCTTTCACAGATGGCTAGGATGTAGTCCATGGCAGTTGGGGACAGGGCCCCTGAGCCTATAGCTAGGGCACCTGTTAGACGTAGAGGAAAACCTTGAGGTCATGGCCAGGTAAGAGATGCAGCACCAACTCGAGGTCAGGCCAAGGAGCCTTTAACTATGCTGGGTATTGATCCAGAGCATGCACCTGAGATAGCACCAGATGATCTGCCGTCACAATAACTGGTGGGTCGGGGACAGCCTAGGCTCCACCCAAATTTATATCTTCATCAGTCCTCCGAGATGTTTTGGTATTGTTATTGGGTTTGGTTGGCAGCCTGCCAATGGATGAGGCCAAGACATTTGCTCAAGGGGTAGCCCAGGGTGGACTTGGTATAAAAGTGCAACCTATATCACTAGCACCAGTATTTAGTTCCACAACCAATAGTAGCCTATCCAGCCATGACTTCTTAGAAGCAGAAGATGCTTGGCCAATTTATGAGATTGACTCTATCAAGGTTTGTCGGAGCCCCAAAAGAGGATGCATATGAGTTCCTTACCAGCTGTAAGGAGAGGTTGTATAATTTAGGGCTAGTTGAGTCATGCAAAGTGGATTATACCATATTCCAGCTTGATAGAGCAATGAAACAATGGTGGAGGGGATATCTTGATTCCAGGCCAGCTGCATCTGCTCCTATGACTTGGGCTCAGTTCTCTAAGGCTTTCCTAGAAAAGTATATGCCTTGTAGCATACATGAGCACCTGAGTTTGTAGAATTGAGGTAGGGTTCAGGATAGTGGCTGAGTAGGAGGTGAGGTTTTATAAGCTAGCTAGGCATGCTACTATGATTCTGCTTACTGCGTATGAGAAAGTGAGGTGCTTTGTTAGAATATTGAGAATATTTCTCCATAGGGATACTTAGTGTCTAGCGATTGCGGGGAGGTCATTTACTAATATAGCCAATGATGCCCACATTATAGATGATATAGATCATGAGGCCTAAGGGGGAAGTAATAAGAGACCTCGTTATCAAGGCAATTATAGTAGGACTCAGAGCAATGCATAGTTTAAGAGTATAGGTTTTCAAGGGAGGTACCTTTAGTAGTATCTATATCAGCACCAAGTTCAGTCTAGTAGGCCCGTTCAGGCAGCACTACAAGTTTTAGATTAAGGTCAGCCTAGGTAAAGTGATTACAATGGTCAGGGAAACAGCTAGCCATCGAGGGGTGTTTAGATAGGGTTTTAGGTTGGGGTGGTCATTTTGGGTTAGTCAGACCTTTTTGCTAGGTTAGACTAACTGAGGTATGCTATGATTGTGGTATTATGGGCCATTTTGCTAGAGAGTATCCCCGATGTAGGATGATTGAGCAACCTACATAGAGTGTTCTGTCTATCAAGACAGTACCATCCATAGCTAGGGGTGGTACATAGGGTTGCTGAGGTGGTCCCTAGGGTTCTCGAGGTGGTCCTCCAGTAGGTAGAGTAGATGGTTAGGTAGGCACCCATTTAAGAGGTAGGTGGGGTCATTTATATGTTATTCTTGATAGGATAGAGGCTGGGCTTTGGATGTTGTTATTACTTGTATGATTTTTGTGCGCCATCAGCCATCTTCTACTTTATTTGATACAAGATCCACGTATTCATATGTGTCTACTTATAATGCGTCTCGATTGGGGTTGTCTTGTGAGCCATTATATGTGCTTATGTGTGTAACTACTCCCATGGGTGATTCATTAGTTGTGGATCGGGTGTATAGATTGTGTGTTTTGATTGTTCGGGAGTATGACACATGGGTTGACCTTATAGTGCTGGATATGGTTGATTTTGATGTGAATTTGGCAGGGACTGGTTATCCCCCTATCACACGATTTTGGATTGCTTCTCTAAGATAATTACCTTAGCTATACCTGGAATACCTTTAGTTATGTGGCAGGGTGTTTATAGCTGGGCGTGTACAGGGATTATTTCTTATACTCAAGCTAGGAGATTGGTATCGAGGGGTTGTATGGATTATCTGGCGTATGTTCATGATATTAGTATTAAGAGTCCTTTGCTTGACTCTATTCCCATAGTTCGAGAGTTCCCTAATGTCTTTGCTATCGACCTACCTTGCCTTTCCCTTGAGCGTGATATAGACTTTGCTATTGACCTTGAGTCGAGAACCCAACCAATTTCTATTGCACCCTATCGTATCACTCCTACTAAGCTAAAGAATCTAAATGTTTAGCTTTAGGATCTTCTGGGTATGTTATTTATTAGACCGAGTGTATCACCTTGGGGTGATCCAATTCTATTTTTGAAGAAGAAGGATGGTTCTATGCATTTGTGTATAGATTACAGGAAACAAAATAAGGTGATGATAAAGAATAAGTATCCTTTGCCTCATATTGATGATTTATTTGACCAGGTTCAAGGTGCGGTAGTGTTTTCTAAGATAGCCTTCAGGACTCGCTACGGCCATTAAAGTTCCTGGTGTTATCTTTTGAGTTGACCAGTTCCCCAACAACATTCATGGACTTGATGAATTGAGTATTCAGGCGTTACTGAGGCTTCTTCATGATCGTATTTATTAATGATATCCTAGTGTACTCGAAGAGTAGGGAGGAGCATGAGTAACATTTAAGAATTGTGCTCCTCACTTTGTGAGATTAGCATCTTAATGACAAGTTCTCAAAGTGCAAGTTTTTCCTTGAATCTATAGCTCTCTTAGGGCACGTGGTGTCCAAGGATAGGATTATGGTAGATCCGGTGAAGATTTAGGCCATTCATGATTGGACTAGGCCTACATCTGCAACCAAGGTTTGCATCTTTATTAGATTGGAAGGCTACTACAGATGGTTCTTTGAGTGATTTGCCTCTATTGCAACACCCATGACCATATTGACTAGATAAGAGGTTCCTTTTCAGTGGTTTGAAAAGTGTGAGGTGAGCTTTCTAAAGCTCAGGGACTTGCTCACTTCCGCTCCTATTATGACTCTTCTAGTTGAGAGTGAGGAGTTTATCATCTATTATGATGCTTCAGATGTTGGTTTAGGTTGTGTTCTAATGCAGCAGAGCCAAGTTATTTATTACACTTTGAGACAGTTGAGGGTGAATGAGCACAACTACCCCACTTATGACTTGAGTTGGTGGCGGTAGTCTTCGCGCTTAAGATTTAGAGAAAATACCTGTATGGTGTTCGCTGTGAGATATTCACTGACCATCATAGTCTTCAGTATATTATTACTTAGAAGGACCTTAATTCAAGGCTACGTAGGTGGATTAAGTTGCTGAAGGACTATGATCTCTCTATTCTGTACCATCTAGGTAAGGCAAATATGGTAGTGAATACCTTTAGCTGGAAGGCGGTAAATATGGGGAGCTTGGCCTTTCTTTCAGTTTTGGAGTGGGTGTTGGCCTCTGGCATCCATTCCTTAGCCAATAGGTTGATTAGGCTTGATATTTCAAATTCCATGAGGATTCTTGCTTGTGCTGAGGCTAGGTCTACCTTGTTGGACCAGATTCAAGGTCGCCAGTTTGAGGATAGCCGATTGCATAGTATTCAAGATCAAGTGTTGAGGGGAAAATCCAGGAGGGCTACCTTAGAATCTAAGGGTATATTGAGATTCAATGGTCTTATTTATATTTTGAGGGTAGAAGGTTTGATTCAGTTGATTCTTTAGGAGGCTCATAGCTTCAGATATTTTATTCACCCTGGGATAGCTAAGGTGTATAGAGATTTGAGGCAGCATTACTGGTGGAGAGATATGAGGAGAGATATAGTGGATTTTGTGGCCTGGTGTTTATGTTGTCAGTAGGTGAAGGTCGAGCATTTGAGAATTGGTGGTTTGCTTTAGAGGCTTCCAATTCCTGAGTAGAAATAGGAGCGGATTACTATGGACTTTGTGGGTGGTTTGCCTCGTACTTCTTCTACTTTTGATTGCATTTGGGTCATCATAGATTGATTGACCAAGTCTGCTCATTTCTTGCCTATTCAGTCATCCTATAGTGCCGAGAGGTTAGCTCGGATCTATTTTTGAGATGTGATTCATCTTCACAGAGTGCCCATGTCTATTATTTCTGATACAGGTCCCCAATTCACCTCTATCTTCTGGGGGTATTTTAGGAGGAGTTAGGTGCCTAGGTTGAGCTTACCATAAATTTTCACCCCCAGACTGATGGGCAGTTGAAGCGGACTTTTTGGGTTTTGGAGTATATGCTCTGAGTATATGTCATGAATTTTAGAGGTCAGTGGGAGCAGTTTCTAGCCTTAACAAAGTTTGCCTACAATAATAGCTACTATTTGAACATTCAAATGGCACCATTCGAGGCATTATTTGGTAGGCATTATTGATCTCCGATTGGTTGGTTTGAGACTTCAGAGACTAGGCCATGAGGTATCAATTTTCTTAGAGAGTTATTGTACAGAGTTTGGGTTGTTCATAATAGGCTACGGGTATATCAGAGTAGGTAGAAGAGTTATGCTGATAGTAGGTGCTGTGGTTTAAGATTTGGAGTTGGTGATCGGGTCTTCTTTAGTGTTGCCCCTGAAAGGTGTGATGTAGTTTGGTATGAAGGGGAAGCTTAACCCCCATTATATCGGAACATATAAGATCCTTCGGAGAGTTGGAGAGGTAACTTATCAGTTGGCCTTACCTCCAGCCTTTTTTGTAATTCATCCTATTTTCCATTCGTCAATGCTACAATGATATATTATAGATGAGTCTCACTTTCTCCAGTGGGACTCAGTTGAATTGGATGATAGGTTGACTATTATGGAGGATCCAGTCTCTATTCTAGCCAGAGATTGTCATGCGATTACAACTACAAGAAAATAGAGAATTAACGACGGAAAAAATTTTGTAGGTAAACATCAAAAATCCCATGCTAATTTTATTTAGCTACGTAATAGCTATGGATTATAAGAAAATTTAATTAGCTAAGATCTATTTAACGACGAATTAGCTAGGAATTATCGATCAATTTCCTAGCTAATTCCATGTTTTCTAGTAGTGTACGTTCCAGAGATATTTTGATGGTTAAGATTTAGTGGAGATACCGCCGAGTCAAGGAGGATACCTAGGAGGAAAATAATGACATGTGGAATCAATATCCTCACCTGTTCGAGCCTTCAAGTACTTCTTAATCCTTTACTTTCGCAGAGGAAAGTCCTTTTGGTAGTGGATGTTATAATGACCTCTAGGTCATTTTTTGTCATTTTGTACTTTTTCAACTTTTATAGCATTCCTATAGATTCCCCAAGTCATTTATGACTTTCAGGGACTGACAATTCAGTTATTGGGCAGTTCGTTTGGTTTTTATAGCCATTTTCCTATTTTGGAGCTTCTAAAGTTGAGAAAACGGTCTCGGGCCAAAACATTTGGTAAACGGCCTCGGATTCCAATTAATACTGTTTCTTTAGCTTTGGAATAATAATTTTAGGCTAGAGGGACCCTTGGTTTGGGTCCCGAAGCTTTCGGGCTCATTCTGGGCTATTTGGTGGATTTTGGCAAAAATGGAACCTTGGGTGTAGGACCCACTTTTTGTCGAAATTGAATCTGATGGAAATTTTGATTATTTTGTTGTGTACGGAATGCTGAATTGGTGGGGTAGCATAGTTCATTTTCTTTCACAAGATTTCAAACAAATCCCGAGGGGTAGTCCGAAGATTTTGTAATTTCTTATGGATGTGTTCTTGTAGTTTAGTTATTTATTTAGAGATTTCTATATATTTTTAGATTATTAGAGGGCTTTTTGGGTAGATTTCAACCCCGTTCCCTCAAGTTAGCATTGCATCCCCCTTTAGGATTAGACTTAGCCTCATTGGGGACTTAGGATGAGATTGTGAAGCCTTAGCCTAGGTTCGGATAGGTACTTGCCTTAGGTTGAATTTTTTGGACTTGTACTGGGCCTTATCGCCCTTTTCTAAGATATGTTGTTATAGAACGTTGTTCTTTCATACTCAATTTTGCTATAAAAAATGTTAGGGGTACTATCATTTGGGTTCTGGTTGCCTTAGTTGTTACCTTAAGCCTGTTAGCTTTGATACCCTTGCCTTGTTAGTATTTTGACCTTAAATCGCGACCTTAAACTTAATAAATGGAAATCTGGTTCTCCTTTAATGGTTCAGTTTCTAAATGGTAATAATGACTAGAAAGATGAGAGATGAGTTACATCACCCTGTTATTGCTACTTAATGCCTAAATTATGAGTTTCGGTTTGAGTACAACATCTACTACACTGCTATTATTTATGAGTTCTGGTACGAGTTCGTAAACTGTTATATTCTTACTATTTATCAGTTTTTGTTCGAGTCTGGCACCCGATACATTGTTCATTATCTATGAGTTCCACTTTAAGTCTGACATCTGGCCTATCATTATTATCCACTAGTTCCAATTCGAGTTTGGCATTTATTGGCATTACTATTGTTAATCTGGGATTGGAAATTTATTGGGAACCGGTAAGATTTATGGTTATGGCTGGAAAAGGAGTACGCAGTAAACTTATCACCCATTTTGGCATGCTTTTATTGTCTTTACAATTGTATTTGGTCTTTTACTATTATTACTCTTTGTTTGTACCCACCGTACTTATGGGGTCTCAGTTGGGTTTATTTCTCCTTGTGTGTGCCTTCTGGGCTTATGGGGGTCCAGTTAGGTTATATCTAGGCTTTTGTTTCTGCTTTCGAGTTATTTACGTTTGATTTACCACATTTTCTTAACATAGCCTATTATTTCACTTCTGACCCTTATTTACTGCCTTTAGTTTTTATACTTGCATTTTTTTTATGCTTTTACTATTATTGAGATTAGTTGGGCCTATGATGCCTACTTAGTAACCCATGTTTTGGTACTCATACTATACTTCTGCATCTCTTTCCCTAATGCAAATCCTAGTACGACTCACCGCTGCTGACGCTGACCTCACACTATGCTACTGATCAGAGATTGAGTGAGCTTTCAGAGTTTGGAGTTGATTCTTCTCCTTTTGTTTTCATGTTCATCTTATTTTGTAAATTTTGAGACTATGTTGTATATTTTGACACTGTCTAGTACTCCTTTTTGTTTAGTGGCTCTTGTACTGACCTTACTAGGTCTTGGGGGCATTCATTTTTGTATTTTTTCCTCTTCCCTCTCTTGTATAGTATGCTTATGTTCATATATATATATATATATATATATATATATATATATATTTCCTTCTTATTGCTTATTACTATCATCTTTATTCTTGTTTTCCTCTATCTTCCGTCTGTGAGCTCGTTACTCACCATACGGTCTATGGCTTGGCTTACTTACTGGTGGGTTAAAGTAGGTACCATTATGACCTAAGAAATTAAGTCGTGATACGATGAATCTGGTATATTATTTATTGAAAATTATTAAGGAAAAATATTTCATTTTAAAAACCTTCCATTGTGAATGAAGTCAGTAAATGAAATATTTAGTGAAAGCAAAAGAGTTGTTTGTTTACCCTTTAAAGAAAACAAAGTAGGACATGGGAACACGTAGCTATATTTATAGTGTTACCTCTTGGAATCAAGGTTGAGTTTAGGATATGAACAAATACACCATTTAGCATCAAAGTATTCACATGCAAAGCACGTGTCCAAAACTAGCTTTCAAATAAAAGGTTGTGTTGAGGTCATGTTAAATTTTACATCAGTACCTTTTTGGGAAAATATGACATAATTGATAGTATATAGAATGAGAAAACTAGTCGTATCATTAGATATTGTATAAATATTGCTGGAAAAAGTTGAAAGTAAAGCCTACTGGCCATTGAAAAGTACCACAAATGAAATCTATAACAACTCTCGTAGTTATTTTTTAGTTTTCATGTGTTTTTACTATGTTATCCTTTCTTAGAGTAGCTTTATGGTATTTGTAGTCTGCAGATATGGGTGATATGGTTCACTAGGCGGTTAGATGAGAAATATGTGAGTTTCCTATTTTAGAAGGTTAAAAAGTTAATATGGTTAGCTTTAGTCAACATCCATAGAAGTTGAACTTGTATCAATATTCCATCAATGCCATCAGTTCCAAAATGTGATTTTTCTGTTAGTAGGACTATTGATTTAAGTCTCGAGGCATTCAGATGAGATTTGGAAGAGTTTATGAGTTTTGAAAGTTGGAAATTGAGAAGAGTTGACTAAAGTTAATGTGGTTAGAATGGTAATTTTTAAGTTTCAATGATTCTACTAGGTTCGGAGGGTGATACTTAGTCTAGATGAATGTTTGGTTCAGTTCCTGAGGTTATTAGATGAGTTTTAAGCGGTTGTTTGGAAATTTGATATTTTCTAAGTTAATAGTTGATTCTGGGCAATATTTTCTTAAGATGATCTTCTTTGGGTATTTTGATGATTCCATCAGGTCCAAAATATGTTTTACAAGTTGTTTGTACGATTGATTTGTGTTTTGGAGGTCGTAGATGAGTTTTGGGTATTCATTCAGAGTTTGAAATTTCTTGTTGTTGGATTCTAATAGTATCACTTGAATTAAATGGACCATTTTGGTGTTTGAATGATACCATTAGATTTATATCAAAATTTTGGAACCAACGCAAAAAGAATCGACGTATTTGGAGTCTTTGTGAGAGAGATATGATCATTTTAGTGCGGATATCAATTGCTGATTTTCTAGTGAAAAATTGTTCTTCGCGAACGTGATGAGTGGAAAACTATAACGACCCTTTCCATTATTATGGTGTAGCTTAGCATGCAAAAATTTGAGTTAAGATTCACCCCGGATGAAGTGTTGAAAATTTCAGGCTAGGCTAGTCTTGAATGAAATTCAGAAGTGGTGTTGTCTAGGTAAATCTAGTAATTGGTAGAGTGGTGATTCTATGATTAAAGCTCATAAGGTGTTAGCTAAGAGGCCAGGAAGTTTATAGAAACTTTCAGAATGCGATTTGGGTTAGTAGAACTCCGAATATAGCATTTGACGTAAAAGGGTTAGTTTGTGAGGTTAAAATCTGGAGGTGTGTTGTAAGATTGGAAAAGTTGGTAACTTTCCAAAGTTACTGCCTCGCCGACCATGCTATAGTGAGTGACGGACTGCTACTACAGTCCCAATATAGCGGGAATTCTCCCGCTATAGCAGAAGTTAATACTGGTCAACTCCACCATAGCGGGCAGATCCTGCTATAGAGATGCTGCTATAGAGGTAATCGGGTTGCTATAGAAGGCTCAGTGTAGTAAATAGGAGTTTTTGGACTTCAATATTATTTTTCATCAAAAAACATTCAGAGGTAATTCAAGGGCAATTTTTGGTGATTTCCATCAGTTTCTTCTTGAATTGCACCACTAAGGTAAGTCATTCCATCAATATAAACTGTATTTAATCCCCCAAATCCTAATAATATTCTTAGGTTGATTATGGTATGGATGATGGATTTAACCCTAGATTAGGAGCATTGATATGATATGCTTGAAGGGCTATTTGAATTGCTTGTTAATGGTTTAGAAGTGATAAATTAAGTATTCTAAACAAGAATTTGACCTCTCAATCACAATGTGTGGAGATTTTGGGTGGAATGAAGTGTAGGAAAATCCAAGAGTAGTGGAATTGTTTATGAACTTGACCTTTGAGTTATGAATTTAGGTTATAATATTTAGAATTGTTAGAACATTGGTTAAATTATGTTCTATATGTTTTTTTTAGACCTAGACCTCATCTGTAGGTAGCAGGTGCAACTTCAGATCCTAGGGTGAGCAATCATATTTCGGGGAAGCCATGTATCTATCATGTTTACATCTTTCTCCATTGTATTTGGGCAAAGATTATTTTTTGTTTTATTGTTAGTTTTTTGGGTTGTACCCATGAATTTGTTTAGTTAGATGTTCTGGCATGATGACTTTCATTTTCTGTGGGCGTTTAGAATTTATAATATTTTCCACATTGATTTTCTTGAACTTCTAGAGTTATTGGTTATTAAATGCATTGGTTTGTTCCTTTAAAAATGGGTAAGTGTTGAGATTTGGTCATTTCGAGTTAGATAGTTCTCCTACTGGAGGATTAGTGTGGATGGCACTCATGGTGGGTTTGGGTCATAACAAAGTTGGTATTAGAGCCCTAGTTCATTGATCCCATCGTACCAGAATGAGAAAAGTAGTCTTGCAGAATGGTATCGAGATATTTGCACTTTTCTTCGAGAGGCTTTGCGACTGAAAATCCATCACTTTCTTCTTTCTTTTGTGCTATGACCTAATTCCAATTGGTATATAGTGATCTGAATTAGTAGCTGACCTTTTAATTCTATTGTTTTTATGGATGGTGAATACATGAACAAATTAAACTAGTCCAGTGGTTTCCACATCAATTGTTCTAGTCGTAGAACTCGCAGTTAGAGGTAGAGGATGGGCAAAGAGTAGAGAAAAGGGAAAGGGTAGGGCAGAACTTACTAGGGGTAGAGCCTCAACTGTAGCTAATCTAGCTAGGAAGAGATTTGAGTCACCTCCCCTACCCGAGGATCACCATGATAAGATAATGAATGAGAAGATTATAGAAAATGAAAATGCCACACCAGTTCAGGGAGGTGCAACCCCTTTACAGATATCTTTAGAGCTAATTCAGTAAGTTCTTGGTTTTCTAAGTGGGCTGGCTGATACTGGGCCATGCCTACAGTGCCTATTCACCCACATCCGAGAGTGCATCATACTGTTGTGGGTATCCCCTGGAATGGATGAGCTTTCTGGGATAGAAGTCTTTTCTTAGCCAGTATTGGGTCCTATTTTGACTGGAAATGAGCATGATTTGTTCTGTAAGTTCCTGACGATGAAATCCCCATATTTTTAGGAAAGTCTGAGGCATAGGTATCAAATGGAGTTATTACAAGTACCATTCTTGTCTATGACCGAATGGCTTCGATCTTATTTGATTCGGGTTCTACTTTTTCCTATATGTCTATTAAAGTTGCCTTGGGGTTTGAAATGGTTTGTGATATGCTTGATCCACCTATTTATGTGTCTACTTTGATTGGGGATTCGGTGGTAGTGACCCAGGTATATCGTTGTTGTTCAGTGATGTTTATGGGTTTTCAAACTTGGCTGGACCTGGTGATTCTTGATATGTTAGATTTTGATATCATTTTTGGTATGACTTGTTTGTCTTTGTATTATGCTGTTTTGAATTGTAATGCTAAGACTGTGACCTTAGTTATGCCAGGGATTGATAAGCTTAAGTGAGAGGATATACATAAGCCTGGTCCGGTGAAAATCATTTCTTTCATTCGTGCTAAAAAGTTAATAGGGAATAGGTGTTTAGCCTTCTTAGCTCATCTTCGGGACACTAGAGCAGAGGTCCCATCTGTTGAGTAAGTTCCTGTAGTGTGTGAATTCCGAGAAGTATTCCCTACTGATTTTCCTGTTATGTCTTCGGATAGGGACATTGAATTTTGCTTTGATTTAGATCCAGACACTCACCCCATCTTCATTCCTCCTTATAGGATGGCTTTGACTGAGTTAAGAAAGATTAAAACTCAATTGCAGGAGTTGCTTGATAAGAGGTTTATTTGTCCTAGTGCTTTGTCGTAGGGTGCTCCAGTGTTATTTGTGAAAAAAAAGGATGGTAGTATGAGAATGTGTATCAATTTTAGACATATGAATAAAGTGACCATAAAAATAAGTACACATGGCCCAGAATAGACAATTTGTTTGACCAGTTGTAGGGTTCTTCAGTGTTTTCTACGATAGATTTAAGGTCGAGATATCATCAGTTGAAGATCTAGCCTGAGGATATTCCTAAGATAGTTTTTAGGACTCGTTATGGGCATTACAAATTTTTGGTGATGTAATTTGGGTTGACTAATGCACCAGTGGCCTTCATGGGTTTGATAAATGGTATCTTTAAATCTTTCCTAGATTCATTCGTTATTGTATTTATTGATGACATTTTGGTTTACTCTAAGAGTAAGGAGGAGCATGCATGGCATTTTCACATCATCTTGGATATATTGAGACCGAAGAAGCTTTATGCAAAATTCTCTAAGTGTGAGTTTTTTATGTCATCCATGTCCTTTTTGGGGCATGTGGTTTCTGAAAAGAGGGCAATGGTAGGTCCATAATACATAGATGTGGTTTAGAATTACACTAGGCCTACCTCTGTGATTTAAGTTAGTAACTTAATGGGTCTTGATAGATATTACCGGATATTTTTCAAGGGTTTTACCTCGATTGCTACTCACTTGAAAAGATTGACTAAGAAGGAGGTACATTTTGTTTGGTCTGACAAGTGTGAAGAGTGCTTTCAAAAGCTCAAGTCTATTCTGACTAGAACTTCCATCTTTGATTTGCCCGTTGAGGGTAAGGATTTTATAGTATTTTATGAAGCTTTGCATTCTAGCATTGGGTGATATGTTGATGAAGGATAAGAATATGATAGCCTATGCTTCAAGGCAGTTGAAGGTTCATGATAAGAATTATACAGCTCATGACTTAGAGTTGCTAGAGGTGGTTTGTCATTTAAAATATGGAGGCACTACCTTTATGGTGTCAAGTGCGAGATTTTCACAGACTATCATAGCCTACAACATGTGTTTACTTAGAAGAACTTGAATTTGAGACAACGGCGGTGGATGGAGTTGCTAAAGGACTACGATGTTACTATCCCATATCAGCCAGGTAAGGCCAATATAGTGGTAGATGCATTGATTAGGAAAACTATAAGTATGGGAAGTCTAGCTTGCTTGAAAGTAACAAGGAGTCCTTTAGCTAAAGAGATTCAAACTCTAGCAATACAGATAGTACAGTTTGGGGTATCCAAAAGAGGTGGAGTGTTTGCTAGTATTAAGGTGAGGTCGACATTCCTTAATTGGATCAAGACTAAGTAGTTTGAAGATGTGAAGTTGTATATGATTTGAAATAAGGTGGTGTGTAGTGAGGTTCTAGAGGCCACACTCGATACTAGTGGCATGTTAAGGGTAAAGGGGCATATTTGTATTCCCCGAGTTGATGATTTGATTTCTATCTTGTCAGTGGAAGCTCATGGCTCTAGATACTTTGTATAGCCTGGTGCATCTAATATGAATCGTTACTTGAGACAACTCTATTAGTGGCCCCAAATAAAGAGAGATATAGTGGAGTATTTGGCCAAATGTCAGAATTATCTCCATGTAAAATATGAGCATCGAAAGCTTGCAGATCTATTTTAGAGGATGCCTGTACCCAAGTGGAAATGGGAGAAAATCACTATGGATTTCATGGTGGAACTTCCTAAGACCTTGGGATGGTATGATTCTATCTGGGTTATCGTTGATAGGCTAACAAAGTTCGCTCATTTCATTCTGATCAAGGTGAAATATAATGCGGAGTAGTTAGTCAGGATATATGTTTAGGAGTTCTTAAGATTGCATGGGGTTCTATGTAACACCCCGTACCTTCCCGACCCTACTTGACAACCTTGAACCATGTTTACCCTAGGTTCGAGAGCAATAAGTACGTATTTTGCATTGTTATTGATGTAACATTTGATATTGTGCTAGTAAATGTGATTAGACCTTTGTAGTAGGTGGTGTTTGTGACTTTGTGGAGCATTTGTGGGGTGAAAAGTGAGGTTTAAGGTACATCCAACAAAGGATCTTAAAGACAAGAGGCAAGCAAAAGGTTGGGACTTGAAAGATCGAACCAAATCAGCAAAGAAAAGTCGAAATCAAAAATTAAGTGTGGGGCAATGCAGGTGGCGTGCCAGGCCGCTTTGGCTTGAAATTTTTGTGGCACAGGAATAAAGGGGGCGCTCCCAGGGGCGTGCCAGGCCTCCCCTGCACACCTTCTTCAGAGCTGAAATTTTTCTAAGTCCCAAGGGCGCCCGGGAGCGTGCCGGGGTGCTTTTTGCCAAATTTATTCTACGATTATTAGTCTATAAAGATGACTCTTGGGTTATGGTATCATTATTACATCGTAGTAGGACTACTATTGAGTGAGTTTGGTATCCTAGTTGGGGTTAATTCATCGTCACAAGTATTTTATCAAATTATGTTCAATTGAGCTATAAGTGGTTAGAATTTCTTATTTTTGAGATTGAGGCAACGAACATGAATCCCGTGAGTTAAATATTGTCATAACATTTATGGAATTATTTAAACATGAGATAATTGGAGTATTACACATTGAATTTGGCGGGCGAAGGTAATATGTGTAAATGGGCTCAAATTGAGGCCCAAACTGAAGCCAAAATGCAAGGCCCAAAGGGAAAAATGACCCATTCTTGTATTGAATATAGAGACATGGCATTTAATTCCCAAGGAATTGGCTAAGTATGACTTGATAGGCTATATAAGACAAGGAAAAAACAGATTTTTATTTATACAAACACACATGCCTTTCTAGACATTTCTCTATTTTCCAAACCCTAAGGAAACCATTTTCTTTGGACAAGATCATCACTTTGAAAGCTTGGGTAAGTGTTTCTTCTTTTAATTTAATATAATCTATACATGAGATATTGTGTAGATCATGATGGTTATGTTGTCAAGGTTGAATAGGGCACTTTTGCTTTTTGCTAAAAGATGTGCCATCTTTGTGGTTTAAACTTGAAAAGAGACTTGAGGTTATGATGAAAGTGCATGGTATGGATGAAATATAAACATTTATGGTGTGGTTGTGTTCCTTAAATTGTTATTTTTCTATAAGCATAATTTGTGGGATTATTGTCGATATGTTGTTATGAAGTGTATTGAGGTGACTTGATGGAGTAATTGTGATGTTGTGTTGATGGAAAAGTGTAAAGTATGAACTTGGTGTGACATGCTGTTGGTTTATGATGTATTGGTCAATGTATGGAATGTTGTGGTATTGTTGGTATGACAATTTCATAAATGGTCTTGTCAAGGGGAAAATGACATTTGAAGGCATCATGTAACTCATTGTCGTCGTATGCACTTGTAAGGTAGTTGGTTGTTAACATAAGCTCAGTTATGTACTTGTGTTGAAGAGTGAAACGTAAGGAAGGAGCTGGACTATTGTATACACATATAGGATTGTGTATTCATATTGGGAAGATAAGGTATGTAAGGTTACTCCTACCATATCATTCTGCAGAACATATCTAAGGTATCTCATTTCAAGTTGTCATGTATTGTTATTCTTATGTTCCTTATTATTGGATCAAGTGTTGTTCATATGTCTCTTAATCATGGACTGATGTTCCAAAACTCCAATAATGTTGCGACTATCAACATATAAATCTCTCAAAAGTAAGAAATTAAGTAATGCAGATTTGTGGGTTGTAAGAGTACGGTGGTAGCTCTAGAGGCATAAGCCTAGCTCGAGCCGATCCCAAATTTGTTGGATCAGGAGGCAGTCCTAGAGGCATAAGCCTAGCTTGGACCAATCCTGATAGGGGGCAGCTCTAGAGGTAAGAACCTAGCTCGAGTCGAACCTGATATGTTGGTTTATGGGTGGCAGCTCTAGAGGTAATAACCTAGCTCGAGCCAAACCCGATATATTGATTTATGGGTGGCAGCTCTAGAGGCATAAGCCTAGCTCGAGCCGATCCCAACATAACATTATGTTATGTTAAGACCCACTGATCAGTTGGAGCCCGGGTACGATATGAGATGAGTGATGATGAATAAACATTAGAAGCAAGAGAAAATAATGAATGTAAGGTACATGGTTCCACATATGCAGAACAATGGTTTATCCATATTGACTATTTTCTTATATTTGACTTCATTGGAATATTTATATGTCTTAAAGTTTCATATGGCCCTACATACTCAATACATTCTTCGTACTGACCTCCCTTGGGGGGGCTTACCTTACTTGCTGCAGGCACAGGTGCTAGTAGACCTCCTCTGTAGGCTACGAGAAATCCGCAGAATATTGGTGAGCTCCAGTTGGTTCGGGGCTTTCTGAGATGTATATGTACATTTATTTTGGTATTGTATATGTGTATAGAGCGGGGTCTTGTCCCGACTCTAGGTTGGTTATGGTTATGCATCTGTAGAGGCTTTGTAGATGTTGTGGGACAGATTAAAAAAATGTAAGGAACGTATGTTTTGTCTTGATGTCCATGACGGCCAAGTTTCACATATGTATATATCACATGTTTCCATGACTTCCTCTATTGGTATCTTATATCTCTATACGTGATGGTGGAGTTTCGTAAGTGTCATGCATATGAATAGACATAGATGAAGATTGGTTCTCTCGGGCCTTATCGACTTCGGGTGCCAATCCGCCTCGTTAGAACTCGGGTCGTGACAAAGTGGTATCAGAGCAGGTCGTTCTAAGGGTGTCTACAAAGCCGTGTCTGAGTAGAGTCTTGCTTATGGATGTGTTGTGCACCACATTTATAAGTAAGAGGCTACGGGGCATTTAGGAGTTGTTTCTTTTCTTCATTTCTATATCGTGCAATAGAGCCAAAAGTGTAAGTGGAAAAAAAATTATATCTGACCATTGGAATTGGTTTTTGTTGATGTAGTAAACTACCGAAAAATTATATCTGACCATTGGAATTGGTTTTCGTTGATGTAGTAAGCTGTCGATGACAAGAAAAGGTAGAGACAAGGGTAAGCAGGTAGATATGCTTGCAGGTGAAGGACTGAGTAAATCACCACCTGAACAAGCTAGTCAAGGTGGAGCTGATACTGAATTTGCATCGCGGGCTTCTTCAAATTTTCCAGCTCCAGAAGAGCCGAGAAAGAGAGCAGTATCTTTGAAACTGCTCGTTAATACTATTGAGCAGGATTTAATGAGTGCGATGCAAATTTTAACCCGTGTAGTTACTGGACAAGCTCAAAGACAAGCTCTTGTGCAGCAAAAGGAGGGACAGAGGCAGAGGAGGAGGATGCAAGAATTGGAAGGAGGATCGTCAAAAAGAGCTAAACCCATAGGACAAGTCATGGCATCCCAAGGAGGATTTGGGCCTCGGATCTTTCACAAACCGCCTAGGCCATCATTTCCCCATTCCACAACAAATACTCCCCCTCTATTTCAAGGTTTTAGAAGCAATCGATTTGGCCAAAGAAGTGAGACTCAGGACTTATGGACAGTGGGGTATCGATCACGAGGAAGTATGAGCTAATCGAGGTCTCCTCGTTAGCAGTGTCAGTGCTGCGGGAGGTACCATTTAGGTTAATGCCGGTTGGGAACAAATGTTTGTTTTTTGTGTGGCATGCCAGGGCACATGGTGAGATAGTGCCCACGAAGATGCATGGGTGGTATGACACGACCTACGGTATCAGCCGTTGCATTATCATCGTCAGATGTACAACCTTCTAGTCGTGGCAGAGGGGTTAGAGGAGCAGCTAGTTCTAGTAGAATTCCGGACCGTACATATGCCGTGGCGGATCGGTAGACATATGAGGCTTCTCCTGATAAAGTGATAGGTATACTGTCTGTCTTTTCACATAATGTATTTGCATTGAATGATTCGGGTTTTACCCTATCATATGTTACTCCATTGTGTTTTTTTAAAAAAAAATTGTGAAAGACCACTAGAAATTTTAGTTACCCATTTGAGGTATCTACACCAAAAGGTGAATCTATTGTAGCTAAAAGAGTGTGTCGTAATTGTGTGATAACTTTGTGTGGCCATGATACATTGGCTGATCTTATTGAATTGAAAATGGTGGATATTGATGTCATAATGGGTATGGATTGGTTGGATTCTTATTATGCCATGGTAGATTGCTGGGCTAAGAAGGTACATTTTCATTTTCCACAAGAAAACGTTCTTGAATAGAAGGGTAATGTGGGGGCACCAAGGGGAAAATTTATTTCCTACGTCATTTAGTCTGAGTGCAAGATACTGATGTGAAACCACCAAGTCCTTAATCGGTTTTGGTGGTTAAGGAATTCCTCGATGTATTTCCTGATGATCTTCCAAGCTTACCCCCAGAACGGGAAGTCGTGATTTCATTCCAAGCATTTCGTCTATCTCTATTCCTCCGTATAAAATGGCTCCAGCAGAGCTACGGGAATTAAAATAGAACAAGTCACAGATTTAGTGGACAAAGGATACATAAGATCTAGTATGCCTTTTGGGGTGCATCCGTGTGAATATGAAAAAAAAAATGAAATGGCACATTGAGAATGTGTATTGACTATTGGCAATTGCATAAAGTAATGATCAAGAACAAATATCCCCTCCCTAGAATTGACGATCTAGTTAACCAATCATGGGGTGCTACATATTGACAAAAATTGACTTGAGATCGGATTATCATCAAGTCAGAGTTAGAGAAAAAGATATACCCAAGACAGCTTTCCGAACACGATATGGACATTAGGAATTCTCAGTTATGTCATTTGGCCTAACAAATGCACCAGATGTTTTTATGGATTTGATGAATAGGGCGTTTAGCCCATTCTTGGATGTGTTCGTGACGATATTTAGAGATGATATTCTGGTTTATTCCAAATCACAAGAGGACCACGCGAATCACTTACGACAAGCGTTACAGATTCTTCGAGATCATAAGTTGTATGTCAAGTTCTCTAAATGTGAATTTTTGTTAAAATTCATAGCATTCTTGGGTCACATTGTGTCATATGAAGGAATTCGAGTTGATACTCCAAAGATTGAAGCGGTGAAAAAATTTGCCAAGACCTACGACACCTACAGAGGTTCGTAGTTTTCTTTGATGAGCAGGTTATTACAGGAAATTTGTGGAAGGGTTTTATTTTATTGTTGCACCATTAACGAAGCTACCACACAAGGCAATTAAGTTTTAGTGGAACGACGCATGTGAGAAAAGTTTCCAAGAGCTAAAAGATAAATTAACTTCCACAATAATTTTAGTACTTCCTGAAGGCAAAGAAGGTTATGCAGTGTATTGTGATGCTTACGGGGTTGGCCTCGGATGTGTATTGATGTAGCATGGTAATGTGATAACGTATGCCTCATGACAGTTGCGGCCACATGAAAGAAACTATCCCGCAAATGATATTCAGTTAGTAGTCATAATAATTGCTTTAAAGATATGGCGCCACTATTTGTATGGGGTTCGCGTTGATTTATGCCGATCAAAAAAGTTTGTAGTAGTATATTTTTAAGTAGAAGGACCAAAACGAGGAACTAAATTTGAGGCAGCGAAAGCGGCTGGAACTCGTAACAGACTACGATACCGAAGGTGGATGGAATTACTAAAAGCTTATGATAGTAATATCTTATACCATTCGGGAAAAGCAAACGTGGTAACCAATGTATTAAGTTACAAAGCAATCGAAAACACTTGCAGCCAGTTGATGGAAAAGTAGGGTATAGTCAAGGATCCGTATCAATTAGACAGCTTGGGGGTTCATCTTCTTGAAACTCCGGATGAAAGAATTATAGTGTAAAATGCAGAAGAGTCTTCATTAGTTGCTGAAGTAAAGGAAAACCACTATGTGAATCCTATTTTTACTGCAGCTGACAAAGACTAACAGCAAGGTTTGATAAAGGCATTTGATTTTTCACACAAGAGAGAGTACTTCAATGCCTAGGGTAGATTTTGTGTACCGGATATAGAAGAGTTAAGGAAATGACGGATATAGAAGAGTTAAGGAAATGAATTATGACGGAAGAACATCATTCACGGTATAGATCTTCCAGCTTGAACAGAGGGATATGATTAACATGGATTTTATCATAAGTTTGCCTCGTACATTTTGGAAATTTGATTCCATGTGGATGATAGTTGACAGACTTACCAAGTAGCACACTTTTTACCTGTCAGGACCCCTTGTACAGCTGGAAATTATGCAAGGTTGTATGATAAAGAGATAGTACGGTTACATGGGATACCAATTTCTATTATATCAGACAAATAGACAAATAGAACGTACCATACAAACATGTGGAGATATGTTACGATCTTGCATATTGAACTTTAAAAGTAGTTGGGATGGTCATTTACCTCTTATGGAATTTGCCTACAATAATAGATATCATTCAAGTATCAAAATGACATATTGTGAAGCTTATATGGGAGAAAGTGTAGATTACCAAGTAGGTGGTTTGAAGCAGGTAAGACTGCTTTACTCGGGCCAAATCTTGTTCATCAAGCTATAGAGAAAGTCAAGGTGATACAACAGCGGCTACAAACAGCCCAAAGTCGACACAAGTCATATGACGATAGTAGAAGAAGGGAATTAGACTTGGATATAAGTGATTGGGTAGTTTTGCCAGTGTAACTAATGAAAGGGGTAATGAGAGTTTGAAAGAAATGAAAGTTGGCCCTATATAACATGCCATATGAGATTACCCGAAGATTTGGGTAAGTTGCATATAAATTAGCACTACCCTAAGAACTCCCCACAGTTCATTCAGTGTTCCATGTTTCAATGCTTCAAAAATGCATGGGAGATATGTACAAGTTACGGAGGATATCATATGTGAAGAGTTACCTACTACTATTCTTGATCGATAAGTAAGAGGATTGAACAAATAACGAAGTAATTTCCGTAAAGGTACTATTAGAGAAATCAGCAAATAGAAGAGATCACATGGGAAGGTGAAGAAATGATGAAGTCCAAGTACACTCATCTAGTTCAAATGGAAGAGAAAGTTCAAAATGCGGGATCGAAATGATAACAAGTAAGTATCTATGAGCATTCTGTGTATATGTATATATACGCTAATATAGAGATGCATTTGTTGTAAGTGAAAAGATGTTGTTAACATTCGAGGACGACTGTTCCTAAGGGGGGAAGAATGTAACACCTCGTACCTTCCCGACCCTACTTGAAAACTTTGAACCATGTTTCCCCTAGGTTCGAGAGCAATAATACGTATTTTACATTGTTATTGATAGAACATTTGATATTGTGCTAGTAAATGTGATTAGACCTTTGTAGTAGGTAGTGTTTGTGAATTTGTGGAGCATTTGTGGGGTTAAAAGTGAGGTTTAAGGGACATCCAAGCAAAGGATCTTAAAGACAAGAGGCAAGCAAAAGGTTGGGACTTGAAAGATCAAACCAAATCCGCAAAGAAAAGTCAAAATCAAAAATTAAGCGTGGGGCGCTGCAGGTGGCGTACCAGGCCACTTTGGCCTGAAATTTTTGTGGAACAGGAAGCAAGGGGGTGTGCCCAGGGGCGTTCCAAGCCGCCCCTGCACACCTTCTTCAGAGCTGAAATTTTTCTAAGTCCTAAGGTCGCCCGGGAGCGTGCCAGGGTGCTTTTTGCCAAATTTATTCTACGATTATTACTCTATAAAGACGACTCTGGGTTATGGTATCATTATTCAATTGTAGTAGGACTACTATTGAATGAGTTTGGCATCCGAGTTGGGGTTAATTCATCATCACAAGTATTTTATCAAATTATGTTCAATTAAGCTATAAGTGGCTAGAAGTTCTTATTTTTGAGATTGAGGCAACGAACATGAATCCCGTGAGTTAAATATTGTCATAACATTTATGGAATTATTTATACATGAGATAATTGGAGTATTACACATTGAATTTGGTGGGCTAAGGTAATATGTGTAAATGGGCTCAATTTGAGGCCCAAAATGAAGCCAAAATGCAAGGCCCAAAGGGAAAAATGACCCATTCTTGTGTTGACTATAGAGACATGGCATTTAATTCCCAAGGAATTGGATAAGTATGTCTTTAGAGGCTATATAAGACAAGGAAAAAACAGATTTTTATTTATACAAACACACATGCCTTTCTAGACATTTCTCTATTTTCCAAACCCTAAGGAAACCATTTTCTTTGGACAAGATCATCACTTTGAAAGCTTGGGTAAGTGTTTATTCTTGTAATCTAATATATTCTATACATGATATATTGTGTAGATCATGATGGTTATGTTGGCAAGGCTGAATAGGGCACTTTTACTTTTTGCTAAAAGATGTGCCATCTTTGTGATTTAAACTTGAAAAGAGACTTGAGGTTGTGATGAAAGTGAATGGTATGGATGAAATATCAACATTTATGGTGTGGTTGTGTTCCTTAACTTGTTATTTTTCTATAAGCATAATTTGTGGGATTATTGTCGATATGTTGTTATGAAGTGTATTGAGGTGACTTGATGGAGTAATTGTGATGTTGTGTTGATGGAGAAGTGTAAAGTATGAACTTGGTGTGACATGCTATCGTTTTATGATGTATTGGTCAATGTATGGAATGTTGTGGTATTGTTGGTATGACAATTTCATAAATGGTCTTGTCAATGGAAAAATGACATTTGAAGGCAATCATGTAACTCATTGTCGTCGTATGCACTTGTAAGGTAGTTGGTTGTTAACATAAGCTCAGTTATGTACTTGTGTTGTAGAGTTGAATGTAAGGAAGGAGATGGACTATTGTATTCACATATAGGATTGTGTATTCATGTTGGGAAGATAAGGTATGTAAGGTTACTCTTGCTATATCATTCTACAACACATATTGTTCTCATTGTCATTACGCTTGTTCCATTCCGAACTGTTCTAAGGTATCTCATTTCAGGTTTTCATGTACTGTTATTCTTATGTTCCTTATTCGTGGATCAAGTGTTGTTCATATGTCTCTTAATTATGGAATGATGTTCCAAAACTCCAATAATGTTGCTACTACCAACATATCAATCTATCAAAAGTAAGAAATTAAGTAATGCATATCTGTGGGTTGTAAGAGTACGGGTGGTAAATCTAGAGGCATAAGCCCAGCTCGAGCCAATCCTGAATTTGTTGGATCAGGAGGCAGTCCTAGAGGCATAAGCCTAGCTCGGACCAATCCTGACAGGGGGAAGCTTTAGAGGTAAGAACCTAGCTCGAGTCGAACCTGATATGTTGGTTTATGGGTGGCAGCTCTAGAGGTAATAACCTAGCTCGAGTGGAACTGGATATATTTATTTATGGGTGGCAGCTCTAGAGGCATAAGCCTAGCTCGAGCCAATCCCAACATAATATTATGTTATGTTAAGACCCACTGATCAGTTGGGGCCCGGGTACAATATGAGATGAGTGATGATGAATAAACATTAGAAGCAAAAGAAAATAATAAATGTAAGGTACATGGTTCCACATATGCAGAACGATGGTTTATCTATATTGACTATTTTCTTATATTTGATTTCATTGGAATATTTATGTGTCTTACAGTTTCATATGGCCTTACATACTCAGTACATTCTTCGTACTAACCTCCCTTGGGGGGGCTTACCTTACTTGCTGCAGGTACAGGTACTAGTAGACCTCCTCTGTAGGCTACGAGAAATCCATAGAATATTGGTGAGATCCAGTTGGTTCGGGGCTTTCTGAGATGTATATGTACATTTATTTTGGTATTGTATATGTGTATAGAGTGGGGTCTTGTCCCGACTCTAGGTTGGTTATGGTTATGCATCTGTAGAGGCTTTGTAGATGTCATGGGATAGATGAAAAAAATGGAAGGAACGTATGTTTTGTCTTGATGGACCTGATGACCAAGTTTCACATATGTATAAATCACATGTTTCCATGACTTCCGCTATTGGTATCTTATATCTCTATACGTGATGGTGGTGTTTTGTGAGTGTCAGGTATATGAATATACCTAGATAAAGATTGGTTCTCTCGGGCCTTATCGGCTTCGGGTGCCAGTTCGCCTCGTTGGAACTCGGGTCGTGACATTCTAGTCTCTATTATATCTGATAGAGGTACAAAGTTTACCTCCAATTTTTGGCATAAGTTACATAAGAAGGTGGGCACTAAGCTAGATCTCAGCACTGTATTGCAGTCTGAGAGGACAATTCATGCCCTAGAAGACATGCTTCAGGCGTGTGTAGCTGACTTTGGGGGTCATTGGGATCAATTTTTGCTAGTTTTAGTACAACAACAGCTATCACTCCAGTATTGAGTTCCATTTAAGGCTCTATATGGGAGAAGATGTAGGTCATCCATAGGCTGGTTTGAAATGGGTGATAAAAAACCCTTGGGCACTGACTTGGTAGAAGAGTCTCAAGAAAAGGTAAGGTTTATTCAAGATAAGTTGTTGGTAGCTTAAAGTCGATAGAAAGAGTATGCAGATCATAAGGTGAGAGACATGTTCTTCAAGAAGGGTGAATATGTGCTACTTAAGGTATCTCCTATGAAGGAAGTGTTGCAGTTTGGCAAGAGAGGAACGCTTAGCCCTAGGTATGTTGGTCCATTCGAGGTTCTTAATAAGGTGGGTCCAGTGGCTTACAAACTTATGTTGCTCCATGTTTTTTGGTATTCCATTCGGTAATCCATGTCTTTATGCTTAAGAAATACCATGGGGATGATAATTACATCATTCATTGGGACTCAATGTTGTCTGATAAGAACCTCTCCTATGAGGAAGAACTGGTGGCAATACTTGATCGAGATATTTGAAACTTCAGAACCAAGGAAAAGATATTTGAAAGTTGAGAACGAAAGAGAATAGGTTTGTAAACATCTAATAGAAGCACCATCCTATTGGAGAGTCTACTTGGGAGACAAAAACGGAGATGCAAAACAAGTATCCCCACTTATTTGAGGATTTAGGAATTCCCTTGGCTAATTTTTCCTTTCTTTTCCTTGTTCGTCGTTCGGGGATAAACAAAGAATAAATTGGTATCGGTTGTAATGAACCTTTCCATCATTACGGTTTAGCTTAGCATGCAAGAATTTGGGCTAAGATTCTCCCCGAATAAAGTGTTGAAAATTTTAGGCTAGGCTAGTCTTGGATGAAATTTAGGTGTGGTGTGGTCTAGGTAAATATGGTAATTGGTAGAGTGGTGATTCAGTGATTTAAGATCATGATGTGTTATCTAAGAGGCTAGGGAGTTCATATAAATTTTGAAAAAGGATTTGGGTTATTTGAACTGCGGATATAACATTTGACATAAAGGGATTAGTTTGTGAGGTTGAAATCTGGGAGTGTGTTGTAAAATTGGTAAAATTGGGAACTTTCAGGTTATATCGGGTGGCAGGATGCTACCATGGTCCTTCTATAGCAGGAATTGTCCTGCTATAGGGGAAGTCTATGTGGGTGAGCTCCGCCATAATAGGTAGATCCCGCTATAGTGATACTGGTATAGTGTATATCGGGCTGCTATAGCGGGCTCCATACAGTAAATATAAATTTTTGGACTTAAATATTATTTTTCATCCAAAAAGATTCAGAGGTCGTTCAAGGGCGATTTCCATGAATTTCTTTTTGAATTCAACCATTAAGGTAAGTCATTCCACCAATCTAACTTGTATTCAATCCCCAAATCCTTAGAATCTTCTTAGGTTGATTATAGTGGGAATGATGGGTTTAGCCCTAGGTTAGGGGCATTGATATGATATGTGATAAAGGGGATTTGAATTGCTTGTTAATGTTTTTGAAGTGATAAATTAAGTATTCCAAACTAGAATTTGACCTATCAATTATAATGTATGGTGATTTTTGGTGGAATGAAGGGTAGGAAAACCCTAGAGTGGAAGAATTGTTCATAAACTTGACCTTAGAGTTATGAATCTAGGTTATAACACCTAGAATTGTTAGAACAATTGTTAAATTATGTTTTATATGTTGTTTTCAGACCAAGATCAAGACAATTCTATGAGAAAGGGTAAGGCTCAAGTCATTTAGCGCATTGCAAGTCTTAGATCGAGGTATTTGATGGTTGAATTAGACTTAAAACTTAAGTTGATTGTGTATGTGCATGTTAACTGATTGTTTATTTAGTAGGAATACATGCTAATGAATGTAGAACTTATTAGTCGTTGAATGCAAGTTGGTAAATTGATAATCTATACTGAAATTCTTAAATAGAACCTTGTTTAATATGCAAAGTGGTTGATTCATTGAATGCAAGTGGGTAAATTGATAATCTATACTTAAATACATAAAAAGGACCTTGTTTGATATGCAAAGTGGTTGATTTGCTTAATATGTGATTGTACTTGTTTGATGGTACTTTTTTGTTAATGTGTGATGAAATAGTAAAAGTTCATCATAATTGAATTGGTAGATTTTTGGGAGGATAAGGGTGGGGCCTTTGGAATAAGGGTGGAATAACACTTGGTTTGGAATAAGGGTGACAGACAATATAAGAACCGTAGCATCTGTGTACACCGTGATTTGGAGAGTTTGATGATTCCTTGAGTGAACTGGGTTATACTGTGTTGATCATTACATTTGGATCCTTGTGCGGTCTAGTTGTTGATATTTTACTTGAAATGAGTTAATGCTTGTTAATGTACGATATTGAGGTATTTTTATGAGAAAGTAATAAGTTGAATTGTTGTTATGAGATCTTTTGTGGTTGGCTTGAGCTGAGTACTATTTGCTTAAAGTGATTCATTTATTTGTGTAATGACCCTTGTTGTGAATTTTATTTTTTTCTATATTTCGACCATTTTACCCTTCTCCGTAGTTGCTATATGTCATTCATGAGTTTTGGGGATAGTTGACATAGTCCTGGAAGCATTCATGAGTGATTTGGGTGAGTTTGAGGTTTCGAGTGGCCTTATAAGTTATTAGTTTCACTTTGGTCAACATTTCATGATTCGAGCATCGGATGGTGATTCTTTAAGTTTCATTAGATCCAGAATATTGATCTTGGGTTAGTAGCATTGTTAATTTGGACTTGGAAACCTTAGGAAAGACAATTTCTAAGAGTGTTTTTCATCAAAAGTAATTGGGTAAGCTTCTAAACTTGATTTCAATCACTATTCATCGATTTTATCTCCAAAATTTCAAAACTTTGATTTTAAACTTTGATTTTTGGAGTTTTACCCTGTAAAGTGTAAAATTGGATTTTTTTTTCTATTTCAAGATTGATTTCAACTTGTTTTTTGATGAGTTTTCATAGTTAGACCTCTCTAAGTTTGGGAAATGTGATTCTTAAATAAAATTTTGGATTCATCCTTTTTCCTTTTGGGGTTGATTTTTGAACTATTTTTGGACCCGTGTTCAAAGTGGACAATATGGGTATCGTTAGACTCCTCTTAACTTTTAGATCATGTTTTTGATAGAGAGGGTTTGATTTGAGGTTGCTTGAAAGGGAAAAGCTCCTTATTGATGGGTCTAGGCTAGAGTTTTGGCTTTTCGAGGTAGGTTATGGCTTAACTTTCTTCAGACTAGGTTGGATAGTTAACCATTCATTTAAAGTATGCTATGGGTTAGTGAGTTATCGTGGAATTCATATTTTGAAATGATATTTTTTTTTGTGTTGCCTGTGTGGGGGCTTATGTGATCATTATTTATTGTTGTGTTGCCGTGTGGGGGCTTATGTGAACATTATATTTGACTTGATCGGTGTATATTGTGATGATACACAAGTGCGAGTTGGTTTTTGTCTTGTTTTAGCATTAATTTCCTTATTTAAATATTATGGTGCCCGAATGGAGGCTTTAAATGATATTATTGATGTCTTACATGAATATTCAGTACTGTGGTGCTATGCGATGACTCATGATTTATTGAAATTTTAGGAGATTGGAGCTCATTTAATATCATCATTGAATTGAATGCATTACATGATATTGTCTTAGTTATGAGCGTGAATCCTCATTTTATTCATCCTTAAATATAGACTAGGTACCATAGAGAAATACTGATTTTGAAAGAAAATGAGACTTTTTATTAAACCCCTTGATAGAAGGACATATCGAGAAGGTTGAAATGAGATATGAGATTGATATTAGGATAGCATACGGGTTACAAACCCCCATGGTGTCCTATCCTTGTAGCTTTAGCTAGTAAGGTGTATACTTAGTGATATTGAAACATTACAACATGGCCAATGCATTGCATCACATCACTTGCATCTATTTTATGTGTTCTTTTCCTTGTACTTAGCCTTCTTTTATATATGTATATTCTTTTGGTAGTTATATACTAATATTATACTTATAAAATTGTTAGTATATACAGTTTAAGTCACCACTGGAAACTTTTTTGTATGTAGATGGAACCGTGATCATAGTATTTCTTTACTTATTCAATTTATTATTTTGCTGAGTCGGCCTATGATACCTACTAAGTACAAGTGGACTATACTCACTAATACTTTTATGCCCTTTTTTTGCAGATCCTTGTACAAGTGTGACCCAGGGTAGCTGATTTGCAATGTGAGAGCAAATTCTGAGTTCTGGTGAGCTCCCAGTTCAGATCCTTGTTCCAGCCTCCATTTATCTTTTATGTCTTTATTTGTATTCGGAGACAGTGATGTCTTTCAGATTTCAGTGTTGTCTTAGGTGCTCTTTATACTCATGATACCATGTTTTAGGAGTTAGTTGTATTTTATTCACATATTTTAGATTTTATGATTATTATAGCTTGGCTTTGTTTTAAAAGTATCATATTATTTCATTTATCCTCTTTTTTGTATTTCTATATGTTGTGGGTTTTAGGCTTACCTACAAAGGTTGGGTCAGGGTAGGTGCCATCATGAACTCGATTTCTGAGTCGTGACAATTTTTTTGACTTGATTGGTTAAGAGGAAAAGTGATGAATGGGCTGACTGAATGCATAATTGCTAAAGAAGACATGTTTTTGCTACTTGTTTTACAAACTATTGGTTAAGTGTTCACATTAGTTAAGTTGAGTTGGCCAATGATCCTACCAGTACATATTGGTTTTGTACTTATACTACCCTCTCCTCTTCTTTTGTTGAATGGAGAGCATATTCCAGTGGCTTCGATGAGACAACATCTGTAGGCAATAGGTGCGACTTCAGATCCAAGGGTGAGCAATAATCTTCCAGGAAACCATGGATCTATTCTATTCACATCTTGTCCATTGTTTTGGGGCAAAGACTATGTTTGATTATAATGTTAGTTTTTTGGGTTGTACCCATGGATAAGTTTAATTAGATGTTCTGGCATGATGACCTTCAGTTTCAGGGTGTGTTTAGAATTTATGATGTTTTCTGCATTACTTTCTTGATCTGTTAGAGATATTGGTTATTAAATGAATTGGTTTGTTTGCTTTAAAAATGGTTGAAGTGTTGAGTGTTGGTCATTTTATGTTAGATGATTCTCCCACTAGAGGGTTAGTGTGGGAGCCACTCACAATGCATTTGGATTGTGACAAGAACAAATGCGATGAAGAAAGTTTTTATTGTTCCTCCAGAATGCGATGAGGGACCCGCAAACACAAAGAACAAAAATCGCATGGGTGATGATTTAAGAAGGCATATAGCTAATTTTAGTAATTTTTACCTTTTAGGAGATGGGGAGCTTTGATTGAGGCAATTCATGATGCGTTATTCTTGTATAATCATTGGATATGTAATTCTACCTTCATTTTTCCCATTTTCTAATAATATCTATTTAGTTTTTCATGATTTTGATTCATAACGTTGAGATTTTAAACCCCAAAGTTACGAAATCAAAAGTTTTTCATTTTAGGATCAATTTGTGTCGGATTTATGTTGATTTTTAGAAATTATGGTCTTGCAGTATGTGTAGTGATTTCAGCATATATTTATCGAATTTTCCCTTTGTAAACAACATTTGAACATGAGTTTTTTTGATAAAGTTCAGAAATGATATTTTAACAATTTCAAACTTAATTTCAAGCCCATTTTCAATGGGATTTTATATTTGAACTTCTTAAAGTATAGGTAACTTAATTTTTCAACAAAATTCATGTTTTGTCCTTGTAGGCTTGGGTTTGAATATTGGTTGACGTTTTAGACCCAGAAAAGAAGTATAGTAATATGAGTGTCTTTAGTTTTGTTTTCTTATGAAAAAGTCATAATTGAATAGATTGGGCTCGTTCAGAGGTGAATCGGAAGGGTAAATATTTTTTTAAGGCTTCAGTTAAGGCAAGTTGAAACTTTCTTTTGACTCTCCTTCGAAGTACTTATATGAAATATGGCTATAATAGTAGTAATGAGGAGTAGGGGTCCTAGATATGTAAAGTGACGAGCACTTATTTGGGTATCAGTGTTATGTGAAGGGCTAAAAATGGCTAAAAAAGTTGTTTGATTGATTTTTCTCTACTTTTTAGCATGATTCATGTGTATTGCGATTATTGTGTGAAAAGTTGGATATGCTAGTTCAGGATGATACCTGTTTATAGGGTATGTGAGTTGTGAATTGATATTTGTGTTGCCCTATATTATGAGATGCATTGATTGAATTATGTTGTTGCTATGGGATTAGAGTGGCACACCTGCATATCATGCATTACATCTCATTGGGACAGGAGTGCATGTCTGCATAAGCGCACACACACACACATATATATATATATATAAAATATTATAGTATTAGGATTGGAGTGCGCACCATACAATATATGGACCTCACGAGTCCACCACGGGTCCTAGATAGCCATACAGAGCAGCGGGTGTATACACAACATATGCATTGCATTCATACATTCATTCTTTGATTTAAGTGGAATTATGTGTATTATCCGAACTTGTGTTGTGACTGAGATTTGTAAAATTACTGTTTGATTCTACTTGTTCGAAGTAATTTTTCTACTATGAGATGATTGTTATATGACTGTTAATGTCTCCTATATATGTTAGACTAGGGTGATTTTTCCTAAGTTCAGGTTTGTGGTTATTTTGGATGGTTAGTGTCGGTGTATTTTTGCCACCACATTGATTTAAGATTGATCAATGATACTGCTAAGTACAAGTGGTTATGTACTCACCCTTGCTTTCCTTTTTTGCACCTTTCGTGTAGGTAGCGAGCTGACACACCCTAGACATTGATTGTGGTTTCAGTGATGGAATCTCTGGAGATTTGTGGTAGCTGCTTTTGATCTCAGAGACTACCGAGATCTTCTCTATAGTTTCTTTATTCTTTTATTTTCCCATTTGATACAGTTTGGACTCTATCATTGTACTCTGTACTTAGAGGCTTGTACTCGTGACTTCCAGACCTGGGTTATCATTTTTGGTTGTACTTATCTATTCATATTCTGAGACTTTTTGGGTCTTTTATATTAATTGCCCTCTTTCATTTCTTTAATTGGGTTATTACATTTGGGTTGGGTTTACGCTAACCTATCATGGTAGGTTTGGACTTTACCATCACAATTCCCATTTTGTATCGTGACAAGTAGGTATCAAAGCCCCATATACATTGGTCTCACAAGTACAAGTTGAATCTAGTAGAGTCTCGCAAATCAATGCGGAGATGTCCCTTATCTATCTTCGAGAGTCTATAGGACTTTAGGAAAATTCTTTTTCTTGATTCCTTATCGTGTATTCTTGGTCGGGTATAACTCTCAAAATCTCCTCATTCCATTATCTTACTTGTAGTTAGGATATGTTCTTGATTTGCATGTTTATAGTTGAGAGTGACATTATGTGTATTTGTGTATGACTTTGTACTGAGGAGGAAAGGGTAGATTGATAAGAAAGATGTGTATCCCAATTTTGATTATATCTATGATTCAAAGACAAATTGAGTAAGGTTGTGGTTCAGATTATGCATTTTGGGGCTATTTGTATGGAAATATGTGCAATGGTCTGACCAACTATATGATCATTTTATAATCTACAATTATTTGTTCAATGGTGAAAATAGTACATATGGGGCATAGACGGTATAAAACATAGTGTTAACAATTGAGAACGGTTCAATCAAATAAATAACAGGTAGTAAGGACGATTACTTTGAAGAATATAGTTAAATGAGTTTGTCATAATATGGATAGGTTTCTCAGTGTATGATGAGAATGAAGATGCTTAAACAGAGATCAGAATTTCAACTACAGTGTTATTCTATGAATGTATCAAAAAGGATTCATCAGTTCAGTGATGGGATATGTATATATACTAATACTTTAAGGAACAATTAAAGTTATGAAGGATCAGTGGATTGGGTTAAAGGGCAAGTTTCTAAATATGAAAAAATATTTTGTATAACGAGCTTTTAGGTGGTATGACTACTTTTGGGATTCATATGAAAGGTGCACTTTCTATCAAATGAAGTGGTTTGAATTTTATGATACAATGGCCATAGCTGGATATGTATTTACTTGGCTAGAGTTATAAGGTGTGCTATCTTTGCTATCGACTGGGGTTTATGAAAAGGTAAATTGACTATGTATGAAGTGATATGAAGAATGAATGGAAATTAAGTGTTGAGAGTTCTCAAAAGGAGATGGTTGATAGTTTCAAGCAAAGAAAGGGAAGTTTCTTTCTAGACTGGATTTTATGGGATTATGCAATGGTATTTCTTTAGCAAGGGTCATGTTTAAGTGTTTGTGTAAGATCAATACAAGGGTACATATACACGAATGCTTCACGAAGATTAGCATCATGGAGTATAGCACCAATTAATTCAGAGTGAGAGCACCTAAGTCAAGAAGATTTTACTGTGTAATCACATTAGAAGAAGAAATGCTGCACAATGATGACGTTGGTGTTACTGAGGATTCATAAAATGGTGACTCTGGTAGATTCATCATTGAATATTCCTAAATAAAACTTATTTCCTTTTAAAAAATTTCCAAATGAGAAAGAAGACACTAAATGAAGTGTTTAATTATTTTTCTAGTAAAGGAAATAAAGTTGTTTGTTGACCCTTTAAAGAAAACAAAGTAGGATATGGAAAAAAGTAGTTATAATTTTAGTGTCATCTCTTGGAGCCAGGTATGGTTAGTATATGGACAAATGCAACTCCTAACCTTTTAAGAAGTTTGCACTAATTATAATCGAAATATTTACGTGCAAAGAATGTGTCGACTACTAGCTTTCAAATAAAAGTGTAGTTGAGATCATGTTAAATTTTACATCAGTATCTTTTTGAGAAAACATGAAATATCTAATATACTAGATAGAATGAGAAAACTAATCATATCATTAGATATTTTATACAAATCGTTGACAAAAGTTGAAAGTGAGGTCTAACGGCCATTAAAAGTACCATGAACAAAAACCAGTAACCGATGACTTAACTTTTTGCTTTTGAATCTTACCCATCGAATAATCAAAAAGTACAAGACAAAGATACATAAAAAATGGATATACATTGCTTTTGTATTCATGTTAGTTTTTGTATATCCATTTTTTATGTTTTTGGATTGTATATCCATTTTTTATGTTTTTGGATTCTACATTAACATCATCGCAATTATCATGCAGCATTCTTTTTCTTATGTAGTTACACACCAAAATACTTTGTACATCGGTTCTCTTACCCCAAACCAAATGTTATTATTACTCCATGATGTTAGTCATCTAGAAGAATCTATATATAATCTTATCAAGGTGCAAGGCACGTTTTATGATGATGTTAGTCATCTTATCATGATGTTAGTCATTTAAAACGTGCCTTGCACCTTGATAAGATGATATATAGATTCTTCTAGATGACTAACATCATGGAGTAATAATAACATTTGGTTTGGGGTAAGAGAACCTATGTACAAAGTATTTTGGTGTGTAACTACATAAGAAGAAGAATGATGCATGATAATTGCGATGATGTTAATGTAGAATCCAAAAAGATTATCGATTAGAGTTCTACCTGATTAGTGAAGTGTAGAAATAGTATGCAAACATAAAATTAAACAAATTAATGCATAATTAAATTCATTTATTGCGTAAGAAATTATTTAATCTTAAACATAAGTAAATCCATGAATCGATAACCTTTCTTTTTCAATAACAAAACTTTGTCACAAAAGATACATTGTGGAATTCTATTAAATAACTTCCCAGAACCTAATCCAAACCGGTACATGAGCACTAAAAAAATAGAGGAATGACCCGAAACATAGCATCCATGTAGGAGTAGGATGACAGGAGCTGATGCAGAATAAATGTCGTTGTACATATAGAAACTCCAACTCACATGCAACATGGCTATTTCCCCAAATGGAGGTATAGTAAGTGTAATATCAGTACAACCACATGTACTTGTAGGTATTATCGGTCGACCAGGGTTAGAAGCATATAACAACATATAGCAAACAGGAAAGATCATGAAAAGCATACAAGCTTAATAATTGAGCATACTTAACTTACTTCGACTTCCAACCTTATCGCTTTTCTTTTATTTAAGCAATATTAATTTACCATTAGGTAATGACTAACTAACCACCTTTCATGAATTAATCTAACCCTTAATTCTTATGCATTTACCTTATTATAGCAACTCTATATACTTTTCTCTATCTAATTAATCTTCATTCATGACAATCCTCGCTCCTGCTCCCTATTATACTAACATTGACCATCGGGATTGCAACAACCAAGACAATTACTGGCCTCAACAATTTTACAAGTAAGGAAACTATAATATACATCAAGTTTATAACTCTAAACACAGGAGAGCAGTATTTATACGTAATTCATGACATACCTTATATGCACGCTTTGCTGCCATACCAAATCATAACCATTAACATAACAGGTCCAATCAAGAAGCCACATTATCTCATCAAATAACTGGTCAACACAAGGAGCCATGACATATAATCAACATAAGTCGGTCCACTCAAGGAACCATCGACCACATATAAATATAAATGTACATTCAATGTATATGAATGAAAGTATGAATGCAATATATGAGCATCATCTCATTCTCTTCTCAATCTCATTAACATCATTCTCAACATCATGAACATCATGATTTCAATATCAACATCATCATCAATATCATCAACATCATCATGAACATCATGATCTTGGTATCATCATCATTATCATCAACTCATCATCACCTGTATATATAAATATGCAAATGTAGGATGCAATCAATAATTATAAGCAATGCCTAAAGGCGAATAACAAACACCTAATTTAAATTAGATGCAAGTAAAATTGATCGAAACAGAACTTACAATTAATGGCAACCAAGTAAATACAGCCAATAATCACTAGTTCATCTTTTCAAATAATAACGAATGTCCACAAACACATGAAAACATAAGTATGCCTAAAGGCCAATTCGCCACTTGCTCAATTAAGCATTATGAAACTCCATCATCAATCACAAACATGTCCAAAAAGACCAATCAATCTAGTAACCCTTTTAGGAGTGCACATTCCATCAAGACTGATATCTATACTCTAATTCATCATCCTAATTTATTTACCAATCTAAATCTCTTTTATTCATATGTGTCTACTAACACATGAAATCACAAGTATTCTCAAAGGCCAATTCACCACTTGCTCAATTTAGCATTATCAAACACCATCATCAATCACAAACATGTCAAAAGACCAGTCAATCAAGTACCCCTTTTGGGAGTGCACATTCCATTAGGACTGATATCTATACTCTAATTTATCATCCTAATTCATTCACCAATCTAAATCTCTTTTATTCATACTGAACTAGGAAATTTAATAACTAACTAGTAAACCCTACACTCAAGTCATCAATAAGTTCAAGGCACTATCCCCTTTAGTCAATCATTCAACCAACAGGCTCTATTCAACTTACAATTCTAGTTAGAATCATACACCTTTACACATCATACTTCCTAGCATTTAACCAAACTTAAGGTTTTTAGGTCATATCATCACCTTTATTTATCACAATCAATCCTCCTAAATATCTTCTGGTAAGAATATATCATACTTTAATTATACCCAATATCGGGGTCACTCTTTTTAAGGTATTAAAGTCTAGATCTATAGATTAGAAGGTCACCTAATCTTTCTACTGGTATTCACATTCATATATTAATGCTATAATTCATAAAGTAAGTCATACAACACAAAAACCCATCAAGGGATCCATACAAAACATAATAACATACAATTATATCATTATTAGACAATTTTCATATTTTATCCATCCTGACTTCGTGCCTGCAGGCCTTAACATGAAATCTCCTATCAACTACAGTTATTACATGCATCTAAACCAAGTCTACTACACATTAAACCATTACTTACTCAACCGATGATCTTGGAACAAATAAGTGTAACGACCCAAAATGTTGTTACGTTGAGTTAGAAGGTAAAAGTGGCACCTAGACTCTACTTAGCTAAATTTTGAGAAATTCAAAGCTAGTCTAGTTTTGGCACAAATTTGAGGATGTGGTAGATGAGTGAAATCTGGTATTGATATAATTGGTAATAGCTCGGTTTGACATGATAGTTGGATATCCAACGAGCATAAAAAGTTGTAACAACTTCCGACACCTGAAATGGAGTTATAGAAGACTAGTTATGGCATTTATCATGGAGGGGTTAGCTTTCATTGTCAAAATTCATGGTGTGTGTTGTGAAAAAAGCAAAAAATAAAGAGAAATTTTGAGTTTTTGCCTCAGACAGCTACAGCAGAAAAAGTAACCGTTGCAGCACCGCTGCGGTGGTAACTTGAACTATAGCGATGACCTCTGTGAAAAAGGATGTGAACCGCTATAGTGGTAATTAACCGCTACAGCGGTAACGCGCAGTAATTTTCAGTTTTAAAAACCCAGAAAACATTTTCTTTTCCCACTTTTTAAAAAACGCAATTGGGCTCTAGGGAAAGGCGATTTTCAGTGGAAATTCAATGTTGTTCATATTTGGAGGTAAGTAATTATGTTCTAGACTTGAAATTACTTTGTTTAGCCTTAGAATAGCACTAGAAATAGATTAGTGGTGGATTTCGGGGTTTAATCGTAGTTTATAGAAATTAGTGAAAAATGATAGGAATATTTATAAATTTGGTATGCAATAATCGTAGGGTGTTATAAAACACTAATGGTACTAGGATTATGAATGAATATAACAATTTGAGTACTTTTCACAAAATTTAAATGAGAAGAAAACCCTAAGATAATGAAATAGAGTAAATTTATGTCTAAAATCAGTGATTTTAATCCCTAGTAGTTGAAAACGAGATGAATTATTGAAATGTGTGTATATTTTGTGGTCGTATAGAACAAGAATGAATTAAACAAGAATGAAAGGGAAAAAGTGTATTTTAAAAGTGACTTTGATAAAAGGAGTTGAGGTAGTCTATGGTTTTGTGTAGCACTTAGACTTTCTTGGCTTTGTGCTTATTTGTGATTTAAACAACTGTGATTATCTTCTATCATGATTTGCGATTTGATGACTGTATTGCATTGTGATGAGGTGATGAAATGATGGGTCAGGTATCGTGCTGGTACAATATTATATGTTATGATAATAGGTTGGGTACCACACCTATACAATTTGATATGTTATGATAATAAGTCGGGTTCCATGTCGGTACATTATGATGTTGATGAGGAGGATGAAAAGGGTAGGAGATGATGCACACATCTTGCATACATGCACTCTTTTATATCCATTGAGTGTTTTTTGATGAATATATGTAATGATGAATAGTTGATGAAAATGATTAATTATGAAAGCTTATACAAGTGAACTTGTGAGTGTAATTATATGGTGATCCATGATGTGTTATTTGATTTATATCATTGATTATGAATCTTGTTATGATTGCTTTCATACCTGCTTGACTTGTTTATTTGTACATTATTAAGTTAGTCGACTTATGATGCTTACCAGTATTTGTTGATGTACTGATGTTGCTTGTACTCTTCTTTTTGTAGAGTGTAGAATATCTTCCACCAGTTGACACGTGACCTCGACTCTAGTTAGCAGTTCAGATCTGATTTTAAGAGTGAGCACCATGTCTGGGCAACCTTAAAATTTTCTTATGTTGTTGATGTCCCTTGTTTTCGAGACTAAGACGATTACTCTTGATTGTGTTTTTGGATGTTGCTAGATATTTTTCAGACTTAGTTGTTCTTTCTTTTAGATGTTCTTGTACGGTGACTTCAGGTCCCGAGGATTGTAATAATTAAGAAATTCATACTCTATCAATTTATGAGTGATTATTTTTGTGACTAAGATGTTTAATTAAATGAAAACCCATTTCAAATTGATTTAATACTTGGAAAATTAAATAATGTGAATGAGAGAGTAATATTTAGGTGAGTAAGGGTAAGCTTAGTATAGTTCTCCCACCATAGGTTAGGATGGATGTCAATTATGATCGGTTGGGTCGTGATAGAGATGGTATCAGAGCACTGGGTTTGTAGTTCTCATCATACAAGAACAGGTCTAGTAGAGTCCTATAGAATAATGCAGAGACATCTGTACTTTTCTTTGGTAGGCTACAGGGCTTTAGGAAAAGAATTTCCTTTCTTTCCGTCATGCTATTACTTGATTCCAATTAGTATCTAGCAATCCAAATTGGTATCTAATCCTTTAACTCTTGTTCGCAGATGGTAAATACTCATTCCACTAGAGCAGTAGCTATAGCACCAGTGAAAACACCCACAGCAGCTCCTGTACTAACCACTGAGACTGCAGTCTGAGGTAGGGTAAGAAGAGAAGGATGGAGAGTAGCACCCATTAGGTGTGGAGCACAAGCAACTGGAAGACTAGTAAGATAGAGATCATAGACACTTCCCCTACCGCGGAATTCTCAGGGCCATGCTCAAGATGAAGAAGAGATAGTTGAGGAAGAAGAAATGATAGCTCCAGAGAATGTGGTTCCAGTACCAAATGGGGCAGTGCATGTGCCTTTGTCTGCAGAGATGATTCAATAAGTGTTGGGGGGTTTTGGGTGGCTTGGATGGCACTGGCTACGCTCTAGTTATTTTGACCATTCTTCTCATAGACTTGCAATATGTCACTGCTATAACACCAAGGATAGATACAAGCTCTGAAACGGTGATGTATACCCAACAGGTACTTGGTCCGATAATGACTGATGATTAGCATGAACTATTTTACAAGTTCATGAAGATGAAACCTCTGGTATTCCAAGGTACAGAGTCTGAGGATGCATTTGAATTTTTTATTGATTGTCACGAACGTCTGCATAAGATGGGTATTGTTGTAAGTTATGATGTGGAGTTTGTTTCTTTTCAGTTGCAGAATGAAGCCAAGCTATAGTGGTTTTCATTTATAAAGTGCAAGGTTGCCTTACCTCCACTTACTTAGGCTCTGTTTCAAAATGTTTTCCTTGAGAAATATGTTCCCTGTACTTATCGTGACTAGAAAAAGGATGAGTTTCTGAGGTTGGAACAGGGTAATATGTCTGTGGCGGCCTACGAGGCCAAGTTTCAGGCTCTATCATGTTATGTACTATAGTTGATTACCTCAGAAGAGGAGCGGATCAGGTATTTTGTGAAGGGCTTGAACTGGGGTATTCAGTTTGCTACCTTATCTGTGGTTGTGTCTGGTAAATCTTTTAAGAATCTTATTGAATATTCAAAGAAGGCTAAAGTACTTGAAAAATAAGGAGAGATTGTAATGACCCTCCAGGTCATTTTCTAAATTTTCATGTGTTCTGACATTTTGAGCCTTCCCACAGTGGCTACATGCCATTTTTGACTTGCCGAAACTGTCGGTTCGGTTATCGAACAGTCCATTTGGATTTTAGGCTCATTTTCCTATTTTGAAGCTTTGGCTGTTAAGAAATTGGTATTAGACCAAAAATCCTAGTAGATAATCTCATATGGAAATTATGACAGTGCCATCAGCTCCGGAACGTTGATTTTAGGCTAGAGGGACCCTTGTTTTAGGTCCCAAAGCTTTCGGACTCATTTTGGACTATTGGTTGGAAATTGGTTAAAATGGAACTATAGTTATGGGCCCCACATTTAATCTAAAAGATATTATATGGAAATTAAAATGATTCCATTGGATCCGTAACGTGTTTTATGATCAATTTGCACTATTGATTCATGTTCATAGTGCTCCGGATGAGTGCTGAGGGAAATATGTTTTGGAAGTTGCTGGTGCTGGTGTGACCGCTTTAGCGGCTATTGACCATTTGAACGACTACTAAAGCATTCATTTGACAACTTTAGAGGTACTTTTACCCTCTGATCAGGACACTATAGAGGTCAAAGTGCCGCTTTAGCGGCAATCGCTGAGTATAAGACCCAAACTGAACCTATTTCGTATTTTTGACATTCAGGGAGCTAGGAAGCTCCATTTTAGGTGATTCTTGATGCGTTGGTCTCGTATGATCATTTTATATTTGATTTTATCTTCAATTATCCCATTTTCCAAGAATATACATTTTGTTTTCCAATATTTCCGACTAAAATTGTTATTCAAAAACCCTTTTTCGCCATTGTTGGAGCTTGGAGCGTGGGTAAGTGTGGGGAATTATTATTGTGACTAAGGAAATTTGTTTTAACGTCCCTTGATCATTCCTAGTATTTTCCTCATTGAATTAAGCTCTTTTCCTTGTTAATTCTTTGAATTTAGGTCTTTGAAATCCTAATCTTTGGGGACTAATTTAAGCCTCGATTTACGCTCCATTTGTGCTCAAATTTTGAGCACATGTTACCTATTATTCGAGGTACCTCATGATGGATTCAATTTTGGAATTTCGTTAGTGGACCCCACAGGCCCATTATTGACCCAATGTTTGGCCCAGAGTTTTATGTTACAATATGGGTATCATTTTACTCATAATGATGTGTAGGTTACTATTTTGATAGTGTGGCATCGATTTGGGATCGTGGAATAGGGTCGAGCGATTTGTGTACACTTCAAGAATTGTGGTTCGGCATCAAGGTAGGCTTCAGTCTACTTTTCTCCATGAGTTTGTGTATAGTATAGAGTATATGCTAGGTAGGGAATATAGGATATGATTATGGCTAGTATAGCATAGCATAGCCTATTTCATATAATTTGGGGTAGAGATATGACCTGAACCCTTGGATAAATACTTGTTATGTCCATAGAGCCCTATTGCCCTTGAATATAAGCATGTTAACCACAGCTGATGATTAAGGATTCTTCAGTATGAGACTTACCATTTGACTTAGTGATTCTGGAGGTTTTTCCCAGATTAGATCCTTGTGGTGGCTTTATGCCTTCGATTATTGTGGTTGCTCAGGTTATGAGACCTTGCTATATTGGTTATGTACGATTGGGCTCGAGACCGTGATTATGAGGCTAGTTGGACTTTGGTGAGTATTCTGCCCTTAGCAAGGGTAACATTATTATTTATAGATGCTTGGGCGCTTATGGTTATGTTATCTAGATATTGGTGATGGCATGCATACTACCTGGTGCATTCATGCTCATTTAGTGGTACGATTCTGACCAAAACCTTGATTTTACTACTGTTTCCAAAAAAAGGGATTTATTCCCACTTTTCACTTTTAAAAGGGTTATTTATAACAGGAATCGTACCACCTTATTTACTGGATTACGAGCTTTTGGAACTGAAAATAATGTTTTAGAACTTCGACCGAGGATTATTGCGGTCCATTATTTATCCACTCATTTTGCCCTTTGTACATGATTTACTCCCGAGCATGATCTCGGGCAATGGATTTATGGATTTATATCCCTTTATCCACTATTCGAGTTTGTGCACTAATTTTTATATATATATCTCTCCGATACTGGATGGAGTAGATGGATTTTGATGGTTCTTGGAAGTCCTGGATCGGGACCAGGCAGTGTATATGGATTTTCCTGAATCCCCTAGGGGGCCCTTAGTTTGAGAGTCGTCGAGTTGGAGAAGCTTGGTCGTTGTAGGTCCTACCTTTGTGAGCTAGGTAAGCTGGAAGAGGTATATACACTTGGTACGATATGGTTTGAGATTGTGGAACCGGTTCGAGTTTGGTGCCCCCGATATGGTTATATCATTTTGGTTTATGTTGTATTTATCCATTCATATGCATTTCCTATCACCAGTATAGTTGTTTGTCACCTGTATCTATCGGTCTTATGGGGGGTTATATAGGTACGGGTTATGGTTGATGTTGCTGAGTGTTTCTGTGAACCTTTCGGGCTTTTGGGGGTCCGGTTAGGTACTTGTTTGCCCGGACTAGCCGATTACTTTATTATTATTTATTATGGTTTGTTCATGGCAGGTTGGTTGTGGACTGGTACCTGAGATTAGAGGTACATTTTGGATTCCTTTATCCTTTCGGTAGATTATATTATGGTTCGTTTACCCCAGGATTTATCGCCCTTTGGGTTTACGCTTGATGAGGCTAGGGTTGGCTCCTTTACTTGGCTATGGACCTTGAGATGTTAGGTTGACTCCCTCAGGTAGTTACCTTTGAGTTATCCCTATATGTATACTTATATGTATTGTATCACCGTATATCTCTCTCTTTCCTTATCTATTTACATTGTATATACATCCTTTGGCCTTGTACTACTATTATATATCCTTCTTTCATTCTTCATTTGTATATTGGCCAGTGATATACGGTATTCCACTTTAGTTCCTGAATGTTGTCAGGATAGTATAGTTATCCCTATTGCCCCATTAGTATTTTTATGCCTAGTTTCATGGATAGTTGCTTGTAGTCACTTTCATGCCTTCATGTTATTTATGCTTACATTATTTCTAGAGCTCAGTCGGTCGTTGCCTACTGAGTACCACGTGTTTGGTACTCATACTACACGTCTGCAACCTGCAGGTCATAGTGTGAGTTATCGCCATTGATGTGTGTATGTCGTGCGGTGCAACTATGGATCGTAGATATGGGGTGAGCTCCCAACGTTTTGGAGTATTCCTACTCTCCCTCTTATTGTTAGACTGTTCTCTATGTTGTGTCAGAGACGGCTTGTATACATATATTTTTTCTTTATTTCACTTGTACTCTTGATGTATTAGAAACTCTTATACTGGCTCCACCAGGTTTTTGGGTTTATATTAGCTTTGTTATTATATTTATTCCATTGTTTCCTTTATTACTTTTGGTAGTCTATTACTAGCCATTTTGGACTATGGGTTGGCTTACCTACTGGTGGGTTATAGTAGGTGCCATCATGTCCTATGAAATTGGGTCCTGATAAATTGGTATCAAAGCCTAGGTTTACCAGTGTTGTTGGTACAAGAGCTAAGTTTTTCGTAGAGTCCTGCGGATTGGTGCGGAGACGTCTGTATCCTATCTTCGGGAGGCTACAGGGCATTCTTAGAAAATTCTATTCTTGACTCCTTGTCATGTTTCCATATTTTTATGAACCTCTAAGTACTTCTTTTGACTCCATTCTGTATCAAAGGTGTAGCGTGAGGTCATCGATAGATGTGAACGGTATTTCAGCGCGTGTTAACAGGATTTCTGCCTAGCATTGGGCTAAAGAGTTAGAAATTGAAATCAAGGATCTTCAGCATCAACCAGAGGGTCTAGGGTCAGCCCAGGTTTCAACAGAGTTTGTGACTGTCTCAGCTTTTCAGGATTCGATGTTATGGGTTTCGAGCCTATTTCTGGATACCTCTTAGCTACTGAAAATATTGGGTCCATCAAGTAGTTCTCAGACCAGAGTTGGATTTATTGGTGTTCAGTAGGGTTCTCTATATGTTTCATCATATGAAATTGGTTTTCTTGAGTAGGCCAGACATACTCCTATGTTATTTCCCACAGAGCATGAGATGGTGCAGGGATTTATCAGAGGTTGACTTTACCACTCCATTTGGTATCAGAGCATTTGATAATAGTCGGTTCTTCTTTCTCTGAGGTTGTTGATCACGCGAGGGATACAAAGAGGGCTTACTTTAACGAATATGGATATGGCAATATGAAGCCATGTCAGCAGTTCGGTGTTAGGGGTATTCCGTTCGGAGGTTGAAATCTTCTTAATAGAAGTCAGCATAACTTGCCACCTATTAGGCCTGTACATATGGCACCTTAGCTTATGGATAACTCTCAGGTTGATCATGGCAGTATCAGTGGACAGAGTCTTGCTCAGACATCGCAGAGTATTCGGTCTAGGTCTTCAGGCCGTGGCGACCTTCTGAATCAGCAAGTTTAATGACTCAAAGTATCCCAGGAACATGTTTCGATTATGGTAAGTGTGGTCATTGGTGTAAAGATTGCCCAGGCACGAGTGGGTCATCCAGTTGGGGCTAGCTCATATTTTCTACCAGGTTAGAACTTCAGGGGTCTAGTATGACTGCAGAGAGACTGGTCACTGGTCCAGAGAGTGTCTCCAGTGTGGCATCATTAGTCATTCAGATCATCCCGATCAGTCTCATAGTGTGTTGGCACCTTCAGTTAAAGGTGGTGCACCTAGTGCCTCAGTTGATCATTCAAACGCTCAGTCCGAGTATAGACATGCTCAGATTCATACTCCTTTGGGTACACCAGACTTATGATTTCAAATTTCCACCGTTATAGGTGCGCCTTAGATTCTCTGCCTTTAGTTACTACTTGGGTTGTGTTAGGAATTCAGAAAATTCTTATTTCGGCACTTGTTCGACCTTATATGACTTTGCGGAGTTCTTCTGCTTGATGATATGTGCCTATGGGTATTCGTTGCCATTGATTGAGTAGTTGTTTGACCAAATGCAGGCTACGATTTTATTTCTTCCGAGTTACTCGAGTGTTGACCATCAGTAGCACATATTACAGCGTTGGTAAGTTCTTGATTATGCCTAGATACAATCTGACCTTAGCAGATTGGGTCTTGATTGCTCGTATCTTTATCATATTGTTTTTCCCCAGTTGGGATTATGTTCTTCGGTGACATTTCAGTTTCAGCTCTTGCAGAGATTGTTGGGCTTGTACTTGATTTTCTAGTAGCAATGTTGATTGGGGCAATTTGCCTTTGTAGGGACTTGTTGGCTCCAGTTGTGATTTTGACCTTTCTGGATGACGGCTTGGGAGTCCTGATAGATTTTAATTTATGGATGCCTACTTGTCAACATGATCAGTTTGGATAGTTGAGATCGAGTAGTTCAGCTTTAGTGTTGGAATTTCAGTTTGGGTTTGCATAACTTTGTTGCATCCCCGTTTCCAGATTTGCCTCGATTGGGCATTCATTTTTGGGTTGGCTAAGCCTACTCCTTGCATATCAGTTCAGTTTCCTTCAGTTTGGATAGACCGTGCATGATAGATGCTCGGAAGGCGATCCATCGGTATATGGTATTGGTTTCTTCTGCTTTTGACCTTGGCTCTCCATTTTGGTCAGAAGAATAAATTATCTTCTCAGCGGGAGATGTGTTCTTAAGATGGGCTTAGCATGGCTTTATCCATAGTTGGTGGAACATCCTGGAGTCGATCGTTCACTTTTATGAGATTAGTGCTTCAAAATTCTGACCGTCAGTTTCAAGGGTCATCCAGACCAGTTGTAGCTTTGGCCTAAGTGTGCAAACCTTGGTCACCTCTGTTTGTGCGTCTTAGTATCACCTTATGGGCTTATTCTTGCACTTTCCATCATGGGTTTTTGTTCAGTCAGCTACAACCTTTCAAGGATGGTGTGTTGAGATTGTTCGGACAGGACTTAGATGACATTTTTCATGATTCAAAATAAATAGCAGGTTTGGAAAGACAAAAGAAGGTTAAGTTTGGATGTTGGAGTTATAGCATGATTCTGGCTTTGAATTACCTTTAGCCTCGCTGAGTTTCCACTTGGTTAGACTTGTATTGGTGTGTTGTCAGCATGTTGTGGTCTGGATTTGCGTGCACCAATCGTTCTCGATTTAGTTGGAGGCCAGTTGATTGTTGAGGTTGAGTTTTGGTTATTTGGAAAAGTGAAGTAAGGAAGTTAGTTAAAAAAGGGATACCTTTGGCAAAATCCCTTGGAAGAGTTGTCTTTTCTTTAAGGTTGTCTGGGAGTCGTGTTCGGGGAATACGGGCCAAGTGCCTCATCCTTTCGAGCTTTCGGGCTCTTTCTATCCATTGACTTTCGCGGACGAAAGTCCTTTTAATAGTGGATATTGTAATGACCCTCCTAGTCATTTTCTCGATTTTCATGCGTTCTAACATTTCGAGCCTTCCCACAGCGGCTACATGTCATTTATGACTTGTCAAAACTGTCGGTTCGGTTATCGGATAGTCCATTTGGATTTTAGGCTAATTTCCCTATTTTGAAGCTTTCGCTGTTAAGAAATTGTTCTCGGACCAAAACTCCTAATACACAATCTTAGATGGAAATTATGGCAGTGCCATCAGCTCCAGAACGTTGATTTTAGGCTAGAGGGACCCTTGGTTCAGGTCCCAAGGCTTTCAGACACATTTTGGACTATTGGTTGGAAATTGAATAAATGAAACTATAGGTGTGGGTCCCACATTTAATCTAAATGACCTCGGATGGAAATTCCGATCATTCCATTGGACCCGGAACATGTTTTATGATCAATTTGCATTGTTGGTTCATGTTCATAGTGTTCCGGAGGAGTTCCGAGGGTCAAAAACAAGTTTGGGAAGTTGCTAGTGCTGGTGTGGCCTCTTTAGCGGTTGTTGACCATTTGACCGATTTCTAAAGCGAACATTTAACCGCTTTAGCGGTACTTTTACCCTCTGATCTGGCCGCTTTAGCGGCTATCGCTGAGTATAAGACCCAAATCGAACCCATTTTGTATTTTTGACATTCCGGGATCTAGAAAGCTCCAATTTAGGAGATTCTTGATGCGTTGGTCCCGTATGATCATTGTCTATGTGATTTTACCTTCACTTAACCCATTTTCCAAGAATATACATTTTGTTTTTCCAGATTTCCGACTAAAATTGCGATTCAAAAACCCTTTTTTCACCATTGTTGGAGCTTGGAGAGTGGGAAAGTGTGGGGAATCATTCTTGAGACTAAGGTAAGTTGTTTTAACATCGCTTGATATTTCCCATTATTTTCCTCATAAAATTCCGCTCTTTTCCTTGTTAATTCTTAGAATTTAGGTCTTTGAAATCCTAATCTTTGGGGACTGATTTGAGCCTCGATTTACGCTCCATTTGTGCTCAACTTTTGAGCACATATTCCCTATCGTTCGAGGGACCTTGTGACGGATTCAATTTTGGGATTCTGTTAGCGGACCCTTCGGGCCATTATTGACCCGATGTTGGACCCGAAGTCTTATATAATAATATGGGTATCATTTTACTCATAATGACGTGTAGGTTACTAGTTTGATAGTGTGGCATCGATTTGGGATCGTGAATAGGGTCGAGCAATTTGTGTACACTTGAAGAATTGCGGTTGGGCATCGAGGTAGGCTTCAGTCTACTTTTCTCCATGAGATTGTGTATATTATAGACTACATGCTAGGTAGGGAATATAGGATATGATTATGGGTAGTATAGCATGACTTAGCCTATTTCATGGAATTAGGGGTAGAGATGTGACCCGAACCCTAGGATAAATACTTGTTATGTCCATAGAGCCCTATTGGCTTAGAATATAAGCATGTTAACCACACCTAATGATTAATGATCCTTTGGTATGAGACTTACCATTTGACTTAGTGATTCAGGAGGTTTTTCCCCGATTAGATGCTTTATGACCTCGATTATTGTGGTTTCTTAGGTTATGAGACCTTGCTATATTGGTTATGTGCTATTGGGCCCGAGACTGTGATTATGAAGCTAGTTGGACTTTAGTGAGTATTCTGCCCTTAGCAAGGGTAAGATAATTATTTATAGACCCTTGGGCGCTTATGGTTATGTTGTCTGGATACTGGTTATGGCATGCATGCTACCTGGTGCATTCATGCTCATTTAGTGGTACGATTCTGAAAAAAACCTTGATTTTACTACTGTTTTCAAAAAAGGATTTATTCCCACTTTTCACTTTTAAAAGGGTTATTTATAACGGGAATCGTACCACCTTATTTACTGGATTATGAGTTTTAGGAACTGCAAATGATGTTTAAGAACTCCGAACGAGGATGATTCCATTCCATTATTTATCCACTCGTTTTACCATTACTATTTACTTTGGTCGAGGGATATTTCGACCCTTTGTACATGATTTAGTCCCGAGCATGATCTCGAGCAATGAATTTACGAATTTATATTCTTTTAGCCATGGTTTGAGTCTGTGCACTAATTTTTATATATATATATCTCCGATACTGGATGGATTAGATGGATCTTGATGGTTATTGGAAGTCCTGAATCGGGACCAAGCAGTGTATGTGGATTTTCCCGAATCCCCTTGGGGTCCCTTCGTCCGAGAGCCATTGAGTCGTAGAAGATTGGTCACCATAGGTCCTACCTTTGCGAGCTATGTGAGCTGGAAGAGGTATATACACTTGGTACGGTATGGTTTGATATTGTGGAGTCAGTTTGAGTTCGGTGTCCCCGACATGGTTATAGCATTTAGGTTTATGTTGCATCCATCCATTCATATGCATTGCCTATCACCAGTATAGTTGTTTCGCGCCTGTATCTATCTTTCTTATAGGGGACTGTATAGGTACGGGTTATGGTTGCTGTTGCTGAGTGTTTCTGTGAACCTTTCGGGCTTATGGGGGTCCAATTAGGTACTTGTTTGCCCAGACTAGCCGGTTACTTTATTATTGTTTATTATGGTTAGTTAGAGGCAGGTTTGTTGTGTACTGGTACCTGAGATTAGAGGTATGTTTTTGATTCCTTTATCCTTTCGGTAGATTATATTATGGTTGATTTACCCCAGGATTTGTTGCCTTTTGGGTATAGGCTTGATGAGGCTAGGGTTGGCTCCTTTGCTTGGCTATGGACCTTGAGATGTTAGGTTGACTCCCTCAGGTAGTTACCTTTGAGTTATCCCTATATGTATACTTATATGTATGGTATCATTGTATATCCCTCTCTTTCCTTATCTATTTACATTGTATATGCATCCTTTGGCCTTGTGTTACTATTATATATCCTTCTTTCATTCTTCATTTGAATATTGGCCAATGATATACTGTATTGTACTTTAGTTCCTGAATGTTGTCAGGATAGGATCGTTATCCCTATTACCCCATTACCATTGTTATGCCTAGTTTCGTGGATAGTTGCTTGTATTCACTTTCTTACCTTCATGTTATTTATGCTTACATTATTTATGGAGCTCAGTCGGTCGTTGCCTACTGAGTACCATGCGTTCGGTACTCATACTACACTTCTGTAGCCTACATATTGTCATTGATGTGTGTATGTCGTGCGAAGCAGCTATGGATCTGAGATATGGGGTGAGCTCCCGACATTTTGGAGTATTCCTACTCTCCCTCTTATTGTTAGATTGTTCTCTATGTTGTGTGTCACAATCCGAATCCCATTCGGGGCGGACTGGCACCCGAACCCGTTGAGGCCCGAGAGAACCAATCTTTTCTTATGATCCTCTTAATGAATGTCTCTCTATGAATAACATTCTATCTTGTGTAACTTATAAAATATGAAATACCAATGGCGGAAGCCATGGAAATATATACTATATATGAGACTTGGCCGTTACGGCCATCAAGTCAAAATGGAAATACAATTCTTATCTTCGTCATCCCACATCCATCTACAAAGCCTCTACAGATACATATACACAACCAACCTACAGTCGGGACAAGTCCCCACTTTATACAACATATATACAATGCCAAAACCAAAACCAAAGTACACATATGATTCGAAAAGCCCCGAACCAACTAGAGCTCACCAATGATCTGTAAATAAACTGCAAGCTACTGAGGAGGTCTACTAGCACCTGCGCCTACAGCAAGTAAAGTAAGTCCCCCAAGAGGGGTCAGTACAAAGAATGTACTGAGTATGTAAGACTCATAAGAAACTGCATTATACATAAGAATGTCAATGGAATAAAATATGAGAGAATAGTCAATGAGGATAAAATATGAGAGAAATAGCCCATGTGGATAAACCATCATTTTAAATGTGGAAATATGTAACTTGCTTCTTGTATTGTCATTTCCGACCATTCACTCATCTCCTTATCTTTTATATAATATCTTTCATAATTACTTTCATTCAAGAGAAATGCCTTCACTCAAGAGACTTGCCTCCAAGAGATTTTTCTATTCAAGAGATTCTTTCTATGCTTTTACGCTCATCATCATTATTATTCTTATACTTGATTAGCAGGTTGTAAAATATAACATACATCCACTCTAGTGGTGGGTTAATATTATAACATACATCCACTCTATTGGTGGGTTTTTAATATAACATACATCCACTGTATTGGTGGGTTAATAACATACATCCACTCTATTGGTGGGTTAATAACATACATCCACTCTATTGGTGGGTTAATAATGTATACACACCTTTCTTCATTTTATTTTTTTTTACTTAGGATAGATTGATACTTTTACTTGTGTGAGATTGATACATTGAGGATCATGATAGTATTGGAAACACACATATACGCCTTACTTCATTTCTTTACTTTCAAGTGACTGATATGCTCACTTGTGAGGAATAGATATATTAGCTCGCACTTTACCTCCTTCACTATTCTTATGAGATTGGTACAAAGATATTCATAATATTATTGGACTTTGGAACATGACATGATTGGAAAATGCTATTCAAGACTAAATAGATCCTCTTTACATTTTACTCTCCTTGAGATAGTTCTTTTAGAAATGACAACGTTATGACATTTTTGGAACTTCAGTCAATGAATAAGAGATAAGTGAATCATAAGTCATCTAACAATAGGACACATGTGAATAACAATATATGTCAACCTGAATTGATATACTTCAAAACCCCTCGGAATAGAACAAGCCCAATGTCAATGTAAACAATATGCTGCAGAAGAATACGGAAAGAGTAACCTTACATACCTTCACTTCCAAGTATGAATACACAAGCCTATATATGAACAAAATAGTCCAGCTCCTTCCTTATGTTTCACTCTACAACACAAATACATAGCGGAGTTTACATTAACCACCAATTACCTTACAATGGCATATAACGACAATGAGTTACATGTTTGGCTTTAACATGTCATTTCCCCCTTGACAATACCATGTATGAAACTATCACACCAACAATACCACAATATTCCCAACATTAACCACAATATCATAAACCACTAGCATTTCACACCAAATTCATACTTTACACTTCTCCATCACCACAACATCACAATGATTCCATCAATTCATTTCAATACACCTCATAACAACAAATCAGCCAAAATCCCATAATTTACACTTATAGAAAAATAACATGTTTAGGATCATAATCACACCATACATGTTTATATTTCATCCATACCATGTTCTTTCATCAAAACCACAAGTCATCTTTTAAGTTTAAATTCCATAAATGACACATCTTTTACAAAAACACAAAGTGCCATGTTCAACACTTCCAAGCATAACCAACATGATCTACATAATATCCCATGCGTATAATATATTAATCCATAAGAATAAACACTTACCCAAGCTTGAAAAATGATGATCTTGTCCAAAAGATGACTTAGGGTTTGAAGAGCGAAAAAGAGCTCTCTTGAGAATTCTAGAAAAGCTTAGAAAAGCATGTGTATGTGTAATGAATAAAATCAGACTTTTGGACCTTTATATAAGCCCTCAATTCATCCTTATCCACTCTTTATAACATTAATTATTATGTCTAGAAGGTCAATGGAAGAATGGGTCATTTGACCCATTTTGGCCCATGTCTTTTTCCTTATTTTGGGCCTTTTATTGAGCCCAATTCACTTAACCCAATAAAATCAATAATTTCTCATGTTTAAATCATTTCATACGTGTTACAATAATATTCCCACTCACGCGATTTGTATCCGTAGCCCAAATCCCAAAAACAAGTAATTCTAGCCACTCGTGGCTCATTTTGGACATAAAGGGTAAAAACGTAATTTGGACGCCAACTTCGTCCACGAATAATCTTTTTTACCAAATTGGAATACCAATATAATACTTCAATCATTCCATGTATAGGCTCGTGGTTGTAGAAGAAATGTGGCAAAAAGCGGCCCGGTACGTCCCCGGGTACCCTTGGGACTTAGAAAAAATTTCAACTTTTGAAAGGTACGCACAAGCAGCCTGGAACAACCTTGGGAGCTCCACCTTGCTGCATGTGCCCAAAAATTTTGGGCAATTAGCGGCCTGGCACGCCCTCTGGCGCGCCTGGCCCAAATTTTTTCAAATTTTCGTTCTTCGACTTTTCTTTGCGGATTTGGTTAGATACTTCAAGTTCTATTCTTTAAATTACTTCTTACCTTTAATATCCTTTGTTTGGAGGTCCTCCAAGCCTCATTTTCAACCCCACAAATGCTCCACAAAGTCACAAAACACCTCCTACGAAGGTCTAATCGCACATGTTAAGTCCAATATCGAATGTTTCACCAATGACACTATAAAACACATTTTCATGGCATCTCAACACCTATGTGAGATGCCATGAAAATGTGTTTTATAGTGTCATTGGTGAAACATTCGATATCGGACTTAACATGTGCGATTAGACCTTCGTAGGAGGTGTTTTGTGATTTCGTGATGCATTTGGGTGATGCACCGTACATATTCTAACCTCATTTGGTGACTTTAAGTCATGTTTACTTGATGGTTAAGATCACTAAGTAAGTATTTTGTAGTGTTTTGATCAAGGATTGGACGATATGCAAACATTGGATAAGTGGCCGAAAAATTCAGCAAAGTACTGAAACTTGCGCCACTACCATGTATCAAGGGTGTGGCGCAAGCCACCTGCATTCTGAAAATTCAGAGAAGGCTAAAATCTTGCGCCACAGCCTGCTTTGCAGCTAGTGGCGCAAGGCACAAATTTTGTGCCTTTCCGGACCCGTTTTGTAACGCAATTCTACGATGATTCTTGGATGGTTTCTTTTGGTTCTTTGGAGTTATTTGAGAATTGTTAAAGCTTCAAACACTTCAATACACTCCTACATACTCCTACATGATCAAATCATGAAATGTGAATAGTGACCCAAAAATGTCCTATGAAGTCAAGGGCGACTATAATTCCTATTTTTGCGATCGAAACGACGAATGAGAATCTTTTAAGAGAATATTGTCGTGACATTATGGAATTATGTAAAAATGAGATATATGGTGAATAATACATGAAATGTGATGGATTAAATGGATATGTATTATTGGGCCCAAAGTTAGGCCCAAAATGGAAATAAAAGAATTGGCCCAAAGGGCAAAAAGACCCATTTTTCCACTTTGACCTCATTAAATGCCAAGGAATGGATAAGATTGACTTGGGGTCTATATAAAGGCCCCAAGATCAGATTTTTATCATCAAAAACCTCTCATGCCTTTATGATATTTTCTCAACATTTCCCATTTCCAAACCCTAAAGCAAAATAATTCCTTTGGACTCTTTGGACAAGATCATCCTATTCCAAGCCTTGGTAAGTATCTATTCAAATGAATTAACATATTATATGCATGAGAGATTATGTATATTATTATAGTTGTGTTGGCAAGGTGTTGAATAGTGTATTTTTGCCTTTGGTGAAAGATGTGGTATCTTGGTGATTTGAACTTGAATTAGGACTTGTGCCTTTGATGAAAAAGCATGGTATGGACAAAATATGAACATGTATGGTGTTATTTTTGGTATGAAACTTGTTCTTGTCTATAAGTGGAAATTGTGGGATTTTGGCCGATATGTGTTATGAGTTGTATTAAGGTTATTTGATGGGTTATTTGTGATGTGTTATGGATAAGAAAGTGTAAAGGAGAAGTGTTGTGGTGAAATGTATCAATTATCATGTATTGGTCAATGTTGGGAATATTATGGAATTTTTGGAATAATAGTATGATCAATGGTTTTGTCAAGGGGAAATGACATGTTTAAAGGCAAACATGTAACTCATTGACATTGTATGCATTTGTAAAGTAATTGGTGGTTAATGTGAATTTCGTTATGTATTTGTGTTGTAGAGTGACACAGAAATAAGAAGCGGGATTATTGTCTACGCATCTAAGGTTGTATATACGTATTGCGAATCCAAGGTATGTAAGATTACTTTGTCCGTATCTTTCTGCGGCAAATAGTGTCCATATTGACATGTCACTAGTCCTATCCCGAAATGTGCTAAGATATCCGATATCCGTTTATCAAGAGTCATTGTCATATATTTCCTACTCATGGATCATTTGTGAATCCCATTTCTCCTAATTGGTTAATGGTCCGAAAGCTCAAAGTAAGGTTATGTTCCAATGGTTCCAATGGTATCATGGTGATAGTAATGTTATATTTCTCATGATGTTTATTCACATGTCCTTCACTCATTGGTTAATGATGCAAAGCTTCCAACAATGTTATGTTCCAAAGTGATGTTATGATTATCAAAGTATCAATCTCAAAGTAATGAACAAAGTAATGCATATGCGGTCAATGATCAAGTACGGGTGGCAGGTCTAGGGGCATAATCCTAGCTCGACTAGATCCCGAGGTTTGGATTTATGGGTGGCAGGTCTAGGGGCATAAGCCTAGCTCGACCCGATCCCGATGCATTGATTTATGGGTGGCAAGTCTAGGGGCATAAGCCTAGCTCGACTCGATCCCAACACGATGATATGATATGAAAAGACCCACTGATCAGTCGGGGCCCGGGTACATTGTGACATGTAATGACAAGTGACTATTGAATGTAAAGAAAGTACTTAAAATAATGAAAGCAATCCACATGATTTTCCAAAACGCAACATGGTGACTTATATTTGAGTTCATTGAAATATTCATGTGTTGTACAGTTTCATCTGAGCCTTGCATACTCAGTACTTATTTCGTACTGACCCCTCTTGGGGAATTTACCTTACTTGCTGCAGGCGCATGTCCTAGTAGGCCTCCACAGTAGGTTGCCAGTCGTTGCAGATCATTGGTGAGCTCCAGCTAATTCGGGGCTTCTCCGAGTCAGAGTATATATATGTTTTGGTGTTGTATATGTTGTATAAAGCGGGGACTTGTCCCGACTTTTAGTTCATTTTGGTCAATGCTTTGTTAGAGGCTTTTGTAGACAAGTGTGGGTGTATAAATGTAAAAAGGATATGTCGCACTTGACTCGGTGGCCTCAACGGCCTAGTTTCGCGTATGTATATATATCATGTTCCATGACTTTCATTGTTGGTCTCTATAGCCGTTATGTGCTTATGGGTTTCTTATGGCATGCATATGATTGAACATAGGCAAAGGTTGGTTCTCTCGGGCCTTATCGGCTACGGGTGCCAATCATGTCTCGATTGGATTCGTGGCGTGACATTTGGTGACTAAGATGTTTAATTAGACAAAAATCCTTTTTAAATTGATTTTATACTTGGTAAATTGAATAATGTGAATGAGAGAGTAACATTCGAGTGAGTAAGGGTGAGATTAGAGTGGATCGCAATCATGACCGGTTGGGTCGTAACAACAAGCCACACCACGGATGCTCCTTCCCTTCCTTCAGGCCTTAGAATATTCAATCATCTAACAAACAAGTAGTTATAAGAGTAATTAATCAATTACTCTTTAAATAAATACTTTGGGAATTAAAACACATTAATTCTACCCTTATTCGTGCTCTAAAACATTACCCAAGGGTCAAATACCCGTTAACAAGCTCTATCATATTCAACCCATCTCCATTAATAGCGTTTAAGGCTAAAGAATCCATTTTTATTAAATTCAAGGTTCCCAACCATCAATTTCTTGTTTAGAGTCACTAATTCACGCTAAGAATCGTTAACTAACAATCTAGAAGTAATTCTAGCTGATATTAACCCAACCCATAGGTTTTCCCCAAAATACCATGAACTTAGGGTTCAAATCCCCAAGAATTCCACCATTGAAGATTGTTCTAAGGTTTATAGGATGTTAAAGGATTGAAATACGAAGAAGATGATGGAAAAATATTTCCTCAAAGAAGAATTTTCACACAAGAAGTTGGAAAATAGCTCTCCTAGGGCTTTAGGACAAAGTTTTTGAGTTAAAACTCAAAACCCCATCAAAAAAATTGTTATAAACTGCGCAGTTACCACTACAGCGGTAAGATTACAACTGCAGAGATTACAGCTGCAGCAGTACCATTGCAACGGTTAATTTTTCAGTACGGACAGTGTTCAGTAAAATGGCCATGACTTTTTACTTCGAAGAAGAATTAACAAACAGTTGAATGCGTTGGAAAGAAGACTCAAAGATTTTTATTTGGTGGGTATTTGTCCCTATAAATCTTTATATTCTAGGAGATATGCTCGTTTTAAGTTGATCCTACTTTAAACTTTGCCCGAAACTCAATCGGCATGAACACTTTCAACTTAACTTTGGGCTAGAGGTATTATATGACCTTAGTAGATGTCCAATGCACTCCCATAGTAAAGAATTCGTCCTATAACTTACGATGACTTAGGTTATTATGATTTTACCATAGATATTTTCAATAATAACGGAACAAGTCGTCACATTAGATACCAATTTATCCATCGTTTGGGGCGAACATTCATTGGTGTAAATGAGAGTTTTTAGCATGATTCTCGGAGTTAAGCATACACCATGTTTAATAAGCTAATGCAACCTCCCATCAACTTCTAACACAATTTGATAACACTTACGAAACCGCCATCTGATAATAATGCCAACTAACCTATAAACCAATGACCACTAAGGTCTAGACACAAAGCATGACCACTATAACTCAAGGAATATGGTTCGTAATTAAATTTATCTAACGGGTAATCTATAATACCCGGAACACCACATGATATTACAGCGCACGAACATTTAGGACAAAAGCAGAGATAGTGAGGGATGAATCTATGACCACTGCAGCGGCCCGAGGCAGTAACTTGGGACTTGGTCCCAGTTCAGGATATTTCCCAACACACTTTTGGGAATTGACATTACGACCTAAACCTTTCACGACAATCGCTCTAAACGGAGTTCTACCAACTCATTTTATGCACCCAAAGTTTCTATGACTTATTGAATTCATTCTCTAACAAGTTAACCACTAAAAAACCACAAATCAACACACCATGATCTACCATTCAATACTAATTCACACAATGCCAGATTTTTAACCGAAACCACACTACTCTGAGGTTGTCATCCTTATACTAGGAAAAAGTTTAGTGGGTTACTTACACCCTAACCAACCCTATAACAGTACAACACCACAAATCATACCACTATGGGTTTCCACTATAACATATATTATCTACCCCAACTCATATTTTTCTATTTGACCTTATAATTTACCTCAACAACTCAAGAGGCAATACTAACCGAATGTTATCATTTAACATAAGAGGGATATGAATATGCCAAAACTCATCTAATAACTCTACTCCCTTGATCTACACTACAACTAAAGATCATCAACCAAAATCAAGCTAACTTATTTCACAACCTTTGTCAACTCAACTATAATACATTCAAGGGATACTATTCACCGATAATTATTCCAATACACTAAGCATTTACACAATATCAATCCATAATCTGCCAACTACAAGGTCAGTTTAGTAGCCCTGCCTCCTCAGTAAGCCTATGAGCATTATTTAACTATTACTTTATTCGCAATCTTAAAACTTAACCCATTATATTCATTCATAGCCATCATGGGTTTTATACAATCGGTTAGTCTACCTTTAGAACATCAACACCCTTATCCTCTTAAGATCATTCCAGTCATTTAACCAATTAAGCTAGATTATTTTCACTAACACAATTAAGTTTCAACTTACCAATCTCAAGTAAAACCATTATTATCATCTCCTCTCTTCATATTACAGGAAGCAACAAATTTTATATACCTAGTTCATTTACCTTGCACTATTGACATCAATTACCCAACTCACCTTACGTTCAAGTCACTAAGGTTGTGCAAGATAACTAAATTCATCTCAGTTTAACCAATCACATATTAAGGCATTATTAACAAGCCAACTCATTAACTAGATTATTCACACAAATATGACCCAATAGCACTTCAAGCTCAGATCTAATCATCAAAGATTCCCACATAGGTGTCATGCCCCGAATCCCATCGAGACGTGATTGGCACCCGTAGCCGATAAGTCTTGAGAGAACCAACCTGTACTTAGGTGCATTCGTATACATGCCATCAGAAACACTCTTAACACGTGAGGACTTATTATGCTAACAACGAAAATTCATAGAACATATGACATATACAAATATACATATGTGAAACTTGGCCGTTGAGGCCATCAAAATAAGACTTCATGCATCATCTTATATACATATACCCACATTCGTCTACAAAAGCCTCTAACAAGTGCATTGACCAAAATGAGCTAAAAGTTGGGACAAGTCCCCGCTTTATACGACATGTACAACACCAAAACATATGTACAACTGTGACCTGGAGAAAGCCCCGAACAACTGGAGCTCACCAAAAGCTGTAAATATCCTGTAACCTACTGTGGAGGTCTACTAGAACCTGCGCCTGCAACAAGTAAGGTAAATTCCCCAAAGGGGTCAGTACGAAGAATGTACTGAGTATGTAAGGCTCATATAAAACTATACAACACATGAATATTTCAATGAACTCAGATACATATCAATAATCCAATGAATAAGTAACCATTCTGTATTTTGGGAATCATGTGTATTATTTTGATTGCTTCTTTCCTTCAATGCTTACTTGTCATTACATGTGTCATACTGTACCCGAGCCCCGACTGATCAGTGGGTCTTTACATAACATATCGTCATGTTGGAATCGGGATCGGGTCGAGCTAGGCTTATGCCCCTAGACCTGCCACCCATAAATCAATACATCGGGATCGAGTCGAGCTAGGCTTATGCCCCTAGACTTGACACCCATACTTGATCATTGACCACAAATGCATTACTTTGTTCTTTACTTTGAGATTGGTAGAATGAGGTTGATACAATAATAATTATAATCTCACTTTGAACTTTGGAACATAACAGAGACATGAATATAATCACTATTGGAACATTGGAACACAACTTTGTTGGACCTTTGGAACCTTAGCACTGACTATGAAACAAGATTCTCCATTGTGCAATGAATAGGAAACATGTGACAATAACCATTGATAATCGGAAATAGGATACCTTGGTACATCTCGAAATAGGACAAGTGTAACGTCGATGTGAACATTATATGCTACAGAAAGGTACGGACAAAGTAACCTTACATACCTTATCTTCCCAATATGTAACTACACTGATTCAGCTCCTTCCTTATGTGTTACTCTACAACACAAGTACATAATGGAGCAAACATTAATGGCTAGCTACATTATAAGTTCACAAGACGGTAAGTAGGTGCTTAACGGAAAGTAGAAACTATCCAACCTCCAAAGCACATTGTGCATCACTCCAACCTTAATTATACTACCAAATAACATTATTACACAACATTACACTATAACTTACTGATTTTGCAAAACAACAACACCAAATCAGTCCACACACCACCAAAACAGTCCACAAACCAACATAACCGTTACAAACCGGTAGGATTACCTACCTAGTTTATCCTTTACATTTCCACTCCAACGAAACTCCATATATTCACCCCATAAGGTCACCATACTGCCTTACATAGTAGCATACCAAAATCATTCCACAACAGTTTCAACATTCAGTTTAACATAACAAAACAGTATTCTCTTTTCACTACAATAAACGTTCCATTTACCAATACATATAAACATTTCCATCAAGCCATACATAAAAGGAACGATTCAGGGGAAGAACCACACTTTAATATACTGTAATTTCATCATCATAACTTAATTTCTTCAACACCTTAAGCCCCTATACAAGTCCAAGCAACAAGAAAGACAAATTCATCAAAACTAACACAAGTGGACTGCCAACTTAATTAAGGGACTGCCCTATACATTTTAAACACCACCAACGCGATTCTGACAACCTATTATACATATATTACATCAATAAATAAGGTTAAATACTTACCAAAGCTTTCAAGTGGAAGATTTGTCCAAAGGGGTGGTTGGTTAGGGTTTGAGAGAGAAGAGAGTAATTTAATTTAAATGCTGGAATTTGGCAAGTGAATTGTGAAGAAAATAAGCTGCATTTCAGCTTTATATACTCCCTCTTAGAACCAACTTTATAAGGCTATACTTAGCCAATTCTTGGTCAAAAATAGTCCAAGTAGGTGATGCACCTACTTGGCTATATAAGCTGTCCAAAACAGTCCATTTTCTCACCTTTTTTCTACTTGGATCATGTCTTGTTGGGCCTGAATTAATAGTAAGTGTTGGGCTGGTCATCTTTCCATTTTTATGTACTTAGTTTGGGCCTCAATTGAGTCCATTAATAGATGTCCAAATACAGCCCAATAGCTTAAGTAGATGATACACCTACTATCCTAATTAAGTTACGGAAGCACCTCGTTTATGTTCTCCCGTTTTTCCAACGTCTTAATCCTCCTACCTTAATCCACCACTTAACTTTAACTTTACACTTAAGTATGTCCTTACTATCTCAAGTTTAAATACTTTTATCCATGTTAGGTTAGTCGCACAAGTTTCAAAAATGTACGAGGTGTTGTACTTGAATCCAAGAACTAGTTATTCCATCACCTATTGCCATAAGTCTGTACCATTTTCCATATAAGTAAGAGTATTGTCTATAGAATACGGGGTGTTACATCCTCCCCCCCTTAGGAACATTCGTCCTCGAATGGTAGTATTATCACTACTTAGCTTAAACAAGTTCAAGCTTAAGTTTAGTCTTTATACTACCATATAATACTCATATATATACATACTTACTTGTTATTTCTTCAATTCAGCATCAAAGGCTTCCACTTTGGTTTCAAATAATTGAGGATACTTAGATTTCATCATTTCCTCAGCTTCCCATGTGATCTCTTCTACCTGTTGATTCCTCCAAAGTACTTTTACAGAAGTTACCTCTTTATTTCTTAACTTCTTCACTTGTCGATCCAGAATAGCAATAGGTACTTCTTCATAGGTGAGATCATGCGTAACTTGTACTTCTTCAGTAGGAGTAATATAAGATGGATCTCCTATGCACTTTCGAAGCATTGAGACGTGAAACACTGGATAAACTGTGGAGAGTTCTTGGGGTAGTTCCAATTCATACGCAACCTGGCCAAATCTTCGGATAATCTTATATGGCCTTATATAACGTGGACTTAGTTTTCCCTTCTTCCCAAATCTCATTACCCCTTTCATTGGTGACACTTTCAAAAATACCCAATCACCTATAGCAAACTCTAGCCCCCTTCTTCTAACATCGGCATATGATTTGTGTCGACTTTGGGCTGTTCCTATCCGTTGTTGTATCACCTTAACCTTTTCCATGGCTTGATGAACAAGATCTGGTCCAAATAAAATAGTCTCACCTACTTCAAACCACCCAATCGGTGACCTACATTTTCTCCCGTATAAGGCTTCATAAGGCGCCATTTTGATACTTGAATGATAGCTATTATTGTAGGCGAACTCAATAAGAGGTAAATGATCATCCCAGTTATCTTTAAAGTCTAATACACAAGCTCGTAGCATATCTTCAAGTGTTTGGATAGTACGTTCTGCTTGTCCATCTGTCTGAGGATGAAAAGCCGTACTTAAATTCACTTGGGTTCCCAAACTCTTCTGAAAAGATTTCCAAAAGTGTGCAGTAAATTGGGCTCCCCTGTCTGATATAATAGAGATTGGAATTCCATGCAGTCGAACTATCTCTTTAACATACAACCGTGCATAATCTTCAGCTGTATAAGCGGTCTTGACTGGTAGGAAGTGTGCTGACTTGGTAAGCCTGTCAACTATTACCCATATGGAATCAAATTTCCACAGTGTACGAGGTAAACCTGTGATGAAATCCATATTAATCATATCCCACTTCCATACTGGGAGATTTATACATTGCATATAACCTCCAGGCTTCTGATGCTCTACTTTTACTTGTTGACAATTTGGACATTGGGCTACAAATTCTGTAATATTCTTCTTCATATCACCCCACCAATACACTCCTTTAAGATCGTGGTACATTTTAGTTGATCCCGGATGTATAGAATACCTGGAATGATGTGCCTCTGTCATAATCCTTCGTCTTAACTCATCTACATCAGGTACACATAGTCTGTTTTGGCACTGAAGTACTCCTTCTTGAGTAAGCTCAAATGCCTTTGTCATACCTTGCTGTACATTCTCCTTAAGCTGTGATAGAATAGGATCTGCATACTGCTTTTCTTTCACTTCAACTACTAATGATGATTCGGCCGTATTTTGCACCACAACTTCTTCCTCTGGAGTTTCAAGAAGGCGAACGCCTAAGCTAGATAATTGATGTAGATCCTTGATTAACCCTTGTTTTTCTCTAAGCTGGCCATTAGTGTTCCCCATTGCCTTACGACTTAATGCATCAGCTACCACATTTGCCTTCCCCGGATGATATAAAATATCAATGTCATAATCTTTCAATAGTTCAAGCCACCTCCGTTGCCTCAAATTTAGGTCCTTCTGCTTAAAGATATATTGCAAACCCTTATGGTCGGTATATATGTCAACATGAACCCCATATAAATAGTGGCGCCATATCTTTAAAGAAAATACCACTGCTGCTAATTCAAGATCATGTGTTGGATAATTTTTCTCATGTGGCCGCAATTGTCTGGAGGCATAAGCTATTACTTTACCATGCTGCATCAATACACATCCCAAGCCAACTCCTGAAGCATCACAATACACCACATAACCTTCTGTCCCTTCTGGAAGTACCAATCCGGGTGTAGAGGTCAGCTTATTTTTCAGATCTTGGAAACCCTTCTCACATGCATTATTCCATTGAAACTTAGTTGCCTTGTGTGTTAGCTTTGTTAAAGGTGCAGCGATAGAAGAAAATCCTTCAACAAACCTTCTATAATAACCTGCCAACCCGAGGAAACTACGAATCTCTGTAGGCGTTGTAGGTCTTGGCCAATTCTTCACAGCTTCTATCTTTTGAGTATCAACCCTTATTCCTTCATCCGACACAATATGACCCAAGAATGCTACAGATTTTAACCAAAATTCACATTTAGAGAACTTTGCATATAACTTATGATCACGAAGAATCTGTAACACCTGTCGTAAGTGACTAGCATGGTCCTCTTTTGATCTTGAATAGACAAGAATATCATCTATAAATACTATCACGAACACGTCTAAAAACGGCTTAAACACCCTATTCATTAGATCCATAAAAGCTGCTGGTGCATTTGTTAGTCCAAAGGACATAACTAAAAACTCATAATGATCGTACCGTGTTTGAAAAGCTGTCTTGGGTACATCTCTCTCTCTGACCTTTACTTGATGGTAACCCGACCTCAAGTTAATCTTTGAGAAACATTTAGCACCTTGTAATTGATCAAACAAATTGTCAATTCTAGGGAGGGGGTATTTATTCTTAATTGTCACCTTATTCAGTTGCCGATAGTCGATACACATTCTCAATGTGCCATCTTTTTTCCGTACAAACAATATCGGTGCACCCCACGGTGACATACTCGGCCTAATGAAGCCTTTGTCCAGCAAATCTTTCAATTGCTCTTTCAATTCACGCAATTCTACTGGAGCCATTCTATATGGAGGAATAGAAATAGGCTGAGTGCCTGGAATCACATCAATGCCAAATTCTATTTCCCGCTCTGGGGGCAAGCCTAGAAGATCCTCTGGAAATACATCTAGAAATTCATTGACTACCGGAACCGACTGCGGAGTTAGTGGTTCCACTTCAGTATCTTTTACCCGTACTAAATGACATATGTATCCCTTAGCAATCATTTTCCTGGCTTTCAGATAGGAAATAAATTTTCCTTGTGGTGACCCTACATCACCCTTCCATTTAAGAACATTCATTTGTGGGAAATGAAAATGTACCTTCTTGGCCCGGCAATCTACCGTGGCATAATAAGAAGCCAACCAATCCATCCCCATTATCACATCAAAATCCACCATGTCCAATTCAATAAGGTCGACCAATGTATCATGGCCACACACAGTTACCATACAATTTCGATATACTCTTTTTGCAACAATACATTCACCCACCGGTGTAGATACTTCAATTGATTTAATTAATAATTCTGGTGCCTTTGCAAATTTTGCCGCAATCAATGGAGTAACATAGGACAATGTAGAACCAGGGTCAATCAATGCATATACATTATATGAGAATATGGATAATGTACCTATGACAACATCAGGGGAAGCCTCTGAATTTTGTCGGTCCACTAAAGCATAAGTGCGATTCTGGACACCACTAGTACTGGATGCTCCTCTGGCACCCCTACCACGGCCAACCAGCTATACACCTCGATCCAAAGAAGGAACCGATGCTGATGACGCAACGGCCAATCCTGCCGGTCGTACCACACCACCCATGCTCCTCTATGGACAATCTCTCGCTATATGACCTGGCATACCCCACAAAAAGCAGACATTCGTCCCTGACCGACATGTGCCTAAGTGAATACGCCCGCAGTGCTGACACTGCTGACGAGGAAAACCTGCTGCTTGTGATCCGTGAACCCCACTACTCTGCCCAGCTGAACTACCTCTAAACCCTCGAGACTGAGAATAAGAACCTGCCATGGAATGAGAAAATGACGGTCTAGGTGGCCTAGGGAACATACGAGGCCAAGAAACTCCTTGGGACATCATAGGTGGTCCCATAGGTCTAGCCCTTTTGTACTGTCCCCTATCAAATTCATGCACTCTTCTCCTCTGTCGTTGGTCTTCCATTTTATGCGCGAAGGCCTGAATTCTCGCTATGTCCATTTCCTTATTCAAGGCAGCAATGGTGCAATCTCGTACCAAATATGGCTCTAGTCTGTCAACGTATCGATGGACTCTATCTGTCATCGTAGCCACCACATTTGGCGCATATCGAGCCAAGGAATTAAATTGCAAACTGTATTCCCTGACGCTTAGGTTTCCCTGACGGAGATTTAGAAACTAATCCGCGCGTGCCTCACGGATCTCATAGGGCAAGTAATGATCAAGGAAAGCCTCTTTAAACTCTTCCCACGTAGGTGGATTAGTACCAATATCACGGGATTTCTTCCAATCCTCATACCACAATATCGTTCTCCCTTCAACCTGTACACTTCAAGTTCAACTGTCTCTACCCCCGATACATGCATCACTTCCAAGGCCCTCTGAATTTGATCCACGAAGTCCTGTGGATCTGCTTTTGGATCGGACCCAGTGAATATAGGAGGGTCCAGTTTTAAGAAGTCCTGTGTCCTGCGACTTGCCACTCTAGCCGCATCATCCTCATTTGTCATTATACCAGCTTGTCCCTGGCTTTGTACCGCCACTAACTGTGTCAACATATGTGCAGTATTTCTAAGATCTTGATCTGTGGCATTCATCGGTGGTTTTGCGGGTACTTCTCTACCAATTGTCTCTTCCGGAGCTGGAAAGGTAGACGAAGACCGCGATGAAATTTCAGCATTTGCTCCACCTTGACTAGCTTGGTCAGGTGGTAGTCTACTCATTCCTTCATCAGCAGGCACATCTACCTGCTTCCCTTTACCTCTACCTCTTCTCGTGATCGACATTGTTACTATATCAAAGAGAAACAATTACTATTGTCAGACACATTTCAACTTACAACATTGGCTCTATTGTACGATCTAGAATGAAGAAAAGAAACAACATCCTAAATGTCCTGTAGCCTCCTACTTATAAATATGGTGCACAACACACTGATAAGTAAGACTCTACTCAGACACGGCTTTGTAGACACCCTTAGAACGACCTGCTCTGATACCACTTTTGTCATGCCCCGAATCCCATCGAGACGTGATTGGCACCCATAGCCGATAAGGCCCGAGAGAACCAACCTGTACTTATGTGCATTCGTATACATGCCATCAGAAACACTCTTAACACGTGAGGACTTATTATGCTAACAACGAAAATTCATAGAACATATGACATATACAAATATACATATGTGAAACTTGGCCGTTGAGGCCATCAAAATAAGACTTCATGCGTCATCTTATATACATATACCCACATTCGTCTACAAAAGCCTCTAACAAGTGCATTGACCAAAATGAGCTAAAATTCGGGACAAGTCCCCGCTTTATACGACATGTACAACACCAAAACATATGTACAACTGTGACCTGGAGAAAGCCCCGAACAACTGGAGCTCACCAAAAGCTGTAAATATCCTGTAACCTACTGTGGAGGTCTACTAGAACCTGCGCCTGCAGCAAGTAAGGTAAATTCCCCAAAGGGGTCAGTACGAAGAATGTACTGAGTATGTAAGGCTCATATAAAACTATACAACACATGAATATTTCAATGAACTCAGATACATATCAATAATCCAATGAATAAGTAACCATTCTGTATTTTGGGAATCATGTGTATTATTTTGATTGCTTCTTTCCTTCAATGCTTACTTGTCATTACATGTGTCATACTGTACCCGGGCCTCGACTGATCAGTGGGTCTTTACATAACATATCGTCATGTTGGAATCGGGATCGGGTCGAGCTAGGCTTATGCCCCTAGACCTGCCACCCATAAATCAATACATCGAGATTGAGTCGAGCTAGGCTTATGCCCCTAGACTTGCCACCCATACATGATCATTGACCACAAATGCATTACTTTGTTCTTTAATTTGAGATTGGTAGAATGAGGTTGATACAATGATAATTATAATCTCACTTTGAACTTTGGAACATAACAGAGACATGAATATAATCACTATTGGAACATTGGAACACAACTTTGTTGGACCTTCGGAACCTTAGCACTGATTATGAAACAAGATTCTCCATTGTGCAATGAATAGGAAACATGTGAAAATAACCATTGATAATCGGAAATAGGATACCTTGGTACATCTCGAAATAGGACAAGTGTAACGTCGATGTGAACATTATATGCTACAGAAAGGTACGGACAAAGTAACCTTACATACCTTATCTTCCCAATATGTAACTACACTGATTCAGCTCCTTCCTTATGTGTTACTCTACAACACAAGTACATAATGGAGCAAACATTAATGGCTAGCTACATTATAAGTTCACAAGACGGTAAGTAGGTGCTTAACGGAAAGTAGAAACTATCCAACCTCCAAAACACATTGTGCATCACTCCCACCTTAATTATACTACCAAATAACATTATTACACAACATTACACTATAACTTACTGCTTTTGCAAAACAACAACACCAAATCAGTCCACACACCACCAAAACAGTCCACAAACCAACATAACCGTTACAAACCGGTAGGATTACCTACCTAGTTTATCCTTTACATTTCCACTCCAACGAAACTCCATATATTCACCCCATAAGGTCACCATACTGCCTTACACAGTAGCATACCAAAATCATTCCACAACAGTTTCAACATTCAGTTTAACATAACAAAAGAGTATTCTCTTTTCACTACAACAAACGTTCCATTTACCAATACATATAAACATTTCCATCAAGCCATACATAAAAGGAACGATTCAGGGGAAGAACCACACTTTAATATACTGGAATTTCATCATCATAACTTAATTTCTTCAACACCTTAAGCCCCTATACAAGTCCAAGCAACAAGAAAGACAAATTCATCAAAACTAAGACAAGTGGACTGCCAACTTAATTAAGGGACTGCCCTATACATTTTAAACACCACCAACGTGATTCCGACAACCTATTATACATATATTACATCAATATATAAGGTTAAATACTTACCAAAGATTGCAAGTGGAAGATTTGTCCAAAGGGGTGGTTGGTTAGGGTTTGAGAGAGAAGAGAGTAATTTAATTTAAATGCTGGAATTTGGCAAGTGAATTGTGAAGAAAATAAGATGCATTTCAGCTTTATATACTCCCTGTTAGAACCGACTTTATAAGGCTATACTTAGCCAATTCTTGGTCAAAAATAGTCCAAGTAGGTGATACACCTACTTGGCTAAATAAGTTGTCCAAAACAGTCCATTTTCTCACCTTTTTTCTACTTGGATCATGTCTTGTTGGGCCTGAATTAATAGTAAGTGTTGGGCTGGTCATCTTTCCATTTTTATGTACTTAGTTTGGGCCTCAATTGAGTCCATTAATAGATGTCCAAATACAGCCCAATAGCTTAAGTAGATGATACACCTACTATCCTAATTAAGTTACGGAAGCACCTCATTTATGTTCTCCCCTTTTTCCAACGTCTTAATCCTCCTACCTTAATCCACCACTTAACTTTAACTTTACACTTAAGTATGTCCTTACTATCTCAAGTTTAAATACTTTTATCCATGTTAGGTTAGTCGCACAAGTTTCAAAAATGTACGAGGTATTGTACTTAAATCCAAGAACTAGTTATTCCATCACCTATTGCCATAAGTCTGTACCATTTTCCATATAAGTAAGAGTAGTGTCTATAGAATACGGGGTGTTACAACAGGTATCCCCAATATCATTATCATCAATCGAACCACACAAGGATCCTAAATATCATTATCATTAATCAAACCACACAAGGATCCCAAATATCATTGTCGAAACTAGACCACACAAGGATCCCAGATATTTTTATCATTAACGATCGAACCATACATGGATATCCATGTATATCGTCGAGGACCAAGTAGAAATCAAGGCACACTTCAAATCATGGAAAATCAATACATATCTCAAATCTCTGAAATGAAAACATAACTCAAAATCATTCCCAGCCTTTACGATTTCCAAATATCCTATTGCAACCGTTCATCTCATATTACATTTAATAATTATTTGAACTTAAAAAGTTTGAAAATCAAACAACTAGGTAATAGAATGATCAAACAATAACCATCCATATAAGTAATACACATCGCATTCTATCATCCGACAATCAAAAACATTTAAAGCACAAGTATTTTTCCTGTAAGCATAATCAATCATTTAATGTAAGAGTTACGTTTACTAATGGAATTTAAAACTAAAATAATCACTACATCAAACAACATAACCACATAAAAGGTGCACATATCACTAATGCAAAACATAATTCACAACATTAGAATACGAGTCATATGCCTCTTATTGATCACTACCGGTTAGAATACTACTATTCCAACCTTTCAAACGTTCTTGAGATACCAAATGGGACCAACTAATCATAATTATGATGGTTGAGATACCAATTAGAATCTTATAGACACTAATTGGACTCAACTCGAGGAGACAACACTAAGATAGCATGATAAGAGATAAGAAAGTGAAACAGATTTCTAGATGGCTTGTAGCCTACCACAGATTGGATGTGGACATTAACGAACCTATCCACAGGACTCTACATGACTTTTGCTCTTATACTAGGAGACTAGTAACTTGGGCTCTGATACCATCTTGTCACGACCCAAATCATGGATAGTGCCAGGAACCTACCCTAGTTTATCATAGATAGGAAAACCCTTGCCACCCAACCATTCAATTATTGAGAAAGACATTATTCAACCTTAAACATAAATAAATACATGAATAAATTACATTTCTTTTTCAACAAAAAAACATTATTACAAAAAGATACATTGCGGAATTTCATTAAACAACTTCCCAGAACCTAGTCTAAATCAATAAACGAGCACTAAGCAAATGAAGGAATGACCCGAGACACAACATCCATGTAGGAGTAGGATGACAGGATCTGTTGCATAATAAATGCCATAGTACCTATAGAAATTCCAACTGACCTGCAACATGGCTATATCCATAAATAAAGATATAGTTAGTGTAGCATCAATACAACCATATATACGAGTAAGTATCATCAGTTGACTAGGGTTAGAAACATATACTAATATATAGCAAACAAGAAAGATCATGACAAGTATACATGCTTAATGATTGAGCATACTCAACTTACTTCGACTTCCAACCTTATCGACTTTCTTTTATCTAAGAAATATTAATTTACCCTTAGGGAATGACTAACTAACCACCTTCCATGAATTAATCTAACCCTTAATTCTTATGCACTTTCCTTTTTATAGCAATTCTATATACTTTTATCTTTCTAATTAATCTTCTTTTATGATAATCCTTGCTCCGCATTATACTACCATTAACCATATGGTTTGCAAACAACCAAGATAATTACTATCCTCAACAACTTTACAAGAAAGGACACTATAATATACACCAAGTTTACAACTCTAAATATACGAGAGTAATGTTTATACTTAATTCAGTTTGTACCTTATATTCACACTTTGCTACCATGCCAAATCATATCCTTCAACATAACCGGGTCACTCAAGAAACTACATTATCTCATCAAATAATTGGTCTAAATAAGGAACCATGACATATCATCAACAAAACTCGGTCCACTCAAGGAACCATCAACCACATATAAATATAAATTACATTCAATGCATATGAATGAAAGTATGAATACAAGATGTGCGCATCAGCTCATTCTCTTCTCAATCTCATTAACATCATTCTCAACATCATGAACATCATGATTTCAATAACAACATCATTATTAATATAATCAACAACATCATACTATCGATATCATCATTATTATCATCAACTCATCATCACCGGTATGTATAAATATGCAAATACAGGATGTAATCAATAATTATAAGCAATAACTGAAGGTGAATTGGAAACACCCAATTGAAATCAGATGCAAGCAACACTGATCAAAATAGAACTTACAATTAATGGCAACCAAGTAAATACAGCCAATAATCACTAGTTCATCTTTTCAAATAATAACGAATGTCCACAAACACATGAAAACATAAGTATGCCTAAAGGCCAATTCGCCACTTGCTCAATTAAGCATTATGAAACTCCATCATCAATCACAAACATGTCCAAAAAGACCAATCAATCTAGTAACCCTTTTAGGAGTGCACATTCCATCAAGACTGATATCTATACTCTAATTCATCATCCTAATTTATTTACCAATCTAAATCTCTTTTATTCATATTGATTAGGTAAATTCAGTTACTAATTAGTAAACCCTACACTCAAGTCATCTCTGAGTTCAACGCCCTATCCCCTTTAGTTAACCAATCAACCAACAGGTTCTATTCAACTTACAATTCTATCTAGAATTATTCACCTTTACACATCTTACTTCCTAGCATTAAGTCAAACTTAACTTAAGGTTAAACTTAACTTAAGGTTCTTAGGTCATATCATCACCTCCCCTCATCTTAATAAATCCTCCTAACTATCTTCTAACAAGAATACCTCATTTTTCAATTATACCGAACATTGGGGTTACTCTTTTTAAGGTATTAAAGACTAGCTCTATAGATTAGAAGGTCACCTAATCTTTCTATTTGTAGTCAAATTCATATATTAATGCTATAATTCATAAAGTAAGTCATACAATACAAACACCCATCACGAGATCCATAAGAGACACAATAACATACAATTATATCATTATTACACTATTTCTATATTTTATCCATCCTAACTTCGTGCCCACAAGCCTAGACATGAAATTCTCCATCAACTATAGCTACTATATGAATCTAAGCCAAGTATACTACATATCAAACCATAAATTACCTTGACTGATGATCTTGGAACAAGCAAGCCACACCACGGATGCCCTTCCCTTACTTCAGGCCTTAGAATACTTAATCATATAACAAATATGTAGTTATAAGAGTAATTAATAAATTACTCTTCAAATAAATACTTTGAAAATTCAAAACCACTAATTCTACCCTTACTCATGCTCTAAAACATTACCCAAGGGTCAAATACCCATTAATAAGCTCTATCATATTCAACCCATCTCCATTGCTAAAAATTCCATTTTTATTAAATTCAAGGTTCCCAACCATCAATTTCATGTTTAGAGTAACTAGTTTATGTTAAGAATCATTAATTAATATTCTAGAAGTAATTCAAGATTATATTAACTCAACCCATAGGTTTTCCCTAAAATACCATGAACTTAGGGTTCAAATCTCCAAGAATTCCACCTTTAAATATTGTTCTAAGGATTCTCGAATATTAAATGATTGAAATACGAAGAAGATGACGAAAAAATCCTACCTCAACAAAGAATGTTCAGCCAAGAAGTTGGGAAATTTCCCTCCTAGGGCTTTGGGATGAAGTTTTTGAGTTAAAACTCAAGAATCCATCAAAAACTCTGTTATAAACTACCCAGCTACCGCTGCAGCGGTACTGCTATGGCTGTTAATTTTTTAGCCTACATAGTGTTCAATAAAATAGTCATAACTTTTCACTCCAAAGGCGGATTAACAAATGGTTTGATGCATTGGAAATAAGAGTCAAATATCTTTTATTTGGTGGATATTTGGTCCCATAACTCTTTATATTCTAGGAGATATTCATATTTAAAGTTGACCCTAATTTAAACTTAGCTCACAACTCAATCGGTAAGAACACTTTCAACTAAAATTTATGCTAGAAGTATTGTAGGACCTTAGTACATGTCCAATGCACTCCAAATCTAAAGAATTAGTCCTATAGCTTATGGTGCTAAAGGTTATTATGATTTTCCCACATATATTTTTAGCAATGATGGAATGGGTCGTTACACCTAGTTGAGTTCTATATTTGATCAACGATTGCTTTATTCTTTGTTTAGAGGTGTATTTTGGGTGACATCAAATTTTGGCACCATTTCTTGGGACAATGGTTACGGAGTTGATTGATTGAGTTTGTAAAGCTATTTGTTTCTGTTTTGTGATTTACTTTTCTATTCTTTCTAGGGCATACACCGGTGTATGACCAGTAAAAGGAGTCATGGCAATCCTCTTATTCCAATTGATACAAAACTTGAGAGAACTCTGAGAGCTAATTAAGGGATGGTGAATGGAGGAGTTCATAATCAAGGAGTTCTTCTTGAGGTCATTCACGATGATACGACAATCTTGAATCATCTAGGATATCAGTATGATGGTTAGGATATTGTAGAATAGATCACTAATCGATTGATGGCTAAGGAGAATGCTAGGCAAGAAGCTACCCGGTGGGCAGCTAGAGATAAAAGGACTAGACAAGATGATACAAATAGTCTTGCTGCACTTAATAAGTGGGAGAGATAGAGAAGTCATAGAGTCTAACAACCTCTACAATAGTATCTCCCTCACGATGAGGATCTAGAAGTAGACTTAGATTATTTAAAGCCGGTTGAAATAGGTGTTATTATTCCATTAGAATTGCCTCCAGGGACTATGTTTGACATCACTAGTGCCATGATCCACTTACTGAACTTAAAGGGTGTGTTCTCAGTCCTTCATACTGATGATGTGTATATACATGTGGTAAACTTTGTAGGGATTTGTACTTCTTATAATCTACCTGAAGTTAGCCACGAGGTGATTCAGGGGATACACTATGGTTTGTAGAGTGACTACATGGATTGATTACTACTTGGAATGAGTTTTAGACTCAGTTCTTGGACATATTTTTTCCCCCTTCCAGAATGTTGCAGTTGAGAGATGAGATTTACACCTTAGGCAGTTATATTTGGAGGCATTATATAAGACTTGGTTGAGGTTCAAAAAAAAGCTACAGAATGTTTCAAATCACAGGATGACTGGTAGAAACTTGCTTGAGATCTTCGACAGAGCCTTGAATTCAAACACTAAGGTTGTAGCAGACACTATCATTAGCAGGGGGCATTCATGAGTCTATGTTGGGATCACACTTGACAGACTTTAGATCAGATTATGAAAACTAACCAAGGTTGGCATTCTCAAGATGCGGACATACCCATAGGCACTTATGCATTTAGAGCATCCACTGAGCAGAGATCATTAGATGAGTCAGTAACTTAAGAGATGGCTTGGCTAAGGATTGAGATTAGTTTGGTCACCAAGCAATTTGTAGCAGCCAGGGCAGAAAAAGTGAATGCGGTTAATTAGTAAGGTAAGACACCTAGGTATAAAGACTCAATTTCTGAGTAAAAAGCAAAGTATCTAGATAGAAAGATGGAAGGTTTCTGAGGCAAGGACCAAGGGTATAATAAAGACAATTAGAACTCTAGGCAAGGAAATCAAGGTTAGAACTACTATGGAGATAACAACTGTAATAAGTCTGAGTATAAAGATTGGAGTAAGGGTCAAGATAGTGATTAAAGGAGAAAGGATGACTACAAGTATAAATATTGGAGTAAGGGTCAAGATAGTGATTAAAGGAGAAAAAATGACTACAAGGATAAGAGTGGCCTTTATGTCCCACTTGGGAACCATGATGTGGGTTCAAGAAATTTAAGGTTTGAAGATATGCTTGCAAAGGTTGTGAAGGGGGTAGAGAAAATGGAAGATTGACTTAAGGAGATTAGGATATATATTTCAGGAATGATCCAAAAGGCTGAATCGCATGCTATTGCCATAAAATAACTTGAGTAATATTTTTGTCAAATGTCCGCCGCATTAAATCAGTGTCAACAAGGTACAATTTAGAGCAACACCTTCTAAAATTGAAAAATAATGGTCATTTCTTGGCTATTGCTAGTGGGAGTGGTAGAAGACCACTGATCTACCTATGCCCATGATTTTCAAAAATGAGGAAGAGAAGGTGGCTGAATCTGCAGAATTGGTGGTGGATACTAATGCACCTGAAAAGCCTCTAGTTGATAAATATGAGTCCTAGGCAAGAAAGGGAAAGGAAAAGGAGGTCCCAAAAGTATTGCCTCCCATTTCACGACCTCCTTCTCCTTTTCAATAAAGGCTGAAGAAGAAACCTGAAGAGGGGAAGTACCAAAAGTTTTTCTCTTTGATGAAAGAATTGTAAATGAATATCCCTCTAGTAGAGGCTCTTGAACAAATAACAGGTTATGCCAAGTTTATGAAAGATTTAGTGACTAAAAAAACAACTGTAAGCTTTGAGCTGTTCGATAATGTGCACCATTATAGTGCAATTGCCTCTCAATCATTGGTTGAGAAGAAGGAAGATCCTGGAGCATTCATGATCACATTCACTATTGGGTCTTTTAACTTTGCAAATGCTTTGTGTGATTTGGGTGCTAGCATTAATCTGATGCCGCTAGCAGTTTATAGATAGTTGGGATTAGGGTTTTCCAAATTGACATTGATGAGACTTCTCATGGAAGACCACACTATGAAGAAGCCCATGGGTAACTTGTGTGAAGTTTTGGTAAGGTTTGTATTCTTCATATTTCTAGCTAACTTTGTCATCCTTGACTGTGAGGTTGACTTTGAGGTTTCCATTATTTTTTTAGGGGGGGGGGGAACATTACTTATGATTGGACATGTATTGGTTGATATGAAGATTGGGCATATTAAGTTTTGATTGAATAACGAATAGGTTACCTTCAATGTATGCCAATCCATGAAGCAACCAAGAGATATGCATGTGATTTAGTGATTGATACAGTTGACCAGGATGCATTCATAACTCCTATTGAGGAGAGGCTTAGAGTTGAGACATTGTCAACTATAATTATGAATTTTGAGTGTAATGATATTGAGAACTACGATGTCATAGTGAGCACACTTGATGGTAAGGGTTCATACAGTTATGCACCAAAGAAGTTAGACCTCTATTTGAAGAACAAAGTGACCCCGTCGACTAGGCCTTCTATTGAGGATCCTCCAATCTTGGAGCTCAAAGCTCTTCTATCTCATCTTTGTTATGTTTTTCTAAAAGCCAATAGTACCTAGTCAGTTATTATGGCAGCTGATTTAGTAGATTGGTAAGTTGAGGCTTTGGTGTCTATTTTGAAGCAGTTCAAGAGGGCATTACATGGTACATTGTTGATATCATTGGGATTCTGTAAAAAAATTACACACACAAAATCCAAATTGAGCCAAATTATATGACGAGTATTAAGAATTATCAAGGAATAAATCCGCCTATATAAGAGGTGGTGAAGAAATAGATTTTCAAGTGATTGGATGTGGGGTGGTTTACCCTATTGCAGATAGCAAATGGGTGAGCCCAGTCCAATGTATGCCTACGAATAGTGGAATCACTGTGGTTCCAAACAATAAAAATGAGGTTATTCTTATGAGGTTGGTCACTGGTTGGCATTTTTGGATGGATTATAGAAAGCTAAACACATGGACAGAAAAACATCACTTTCTAATACCTTTCATGGATCAGATGTTAGAATGTCTTGCTGGTAGAGTATGGTATTGTTTCTTGATGGTTATTGAAGTTAGAATTAGATTTGTATTGCTCTCGAGGACCAAGAGAAGACTACTTTCACTTGTCCATATAGGACTTTCATGTTCAAGAGAATACCTTTTGGGGTATGTAATGCGCCATCAACCTTTCAGCATTGAATGATGTCTATCTTTTCTGGCATGGTTGAGGACACCATTGATGTGCTTATGGATGACTTCTTAGTTGTTGGTAATTTATTTAAATATTGATTGGCATATATTGCTAGTGTATTGTGGAGATACGAGGATTGTAAGTTAGTGCTAAGCTAGGAAAAATGCCATTATATGGTCAAAGAAGGGATAGTGCTTGGTCACAAGATTTTAAAGAAGGGGTTTGAAGTTGACAATGCAAAGATTGAGGTGATTAAGAAATTGTTTCCACCAATTTTGGTGAAGGGTATTCGTAGCTTTTTGGGTATGCATGATTTTATCGAAGATTCATCAAGGACTTTTCTAAAATTGCTAATCCTTTATGCAAATTATTAGAGAAGGAGGTGAAGTTTGTATTTGGCGATGTATGTTTAAAAGTGTTTGAGTGCATGAAAGAGAAGTTGATTTCAGCTCCTACTATTGTATCTCTCGATTGGTCCATGCCATTCGAGGTTATATGTGATGCTAGGTGCAGTCCTAGGTTAAAGGCGAGAGAAGATCTTACATCCCATCTACTATTCTAGCAAAGTACTTAACCCTGCTCAGAAAAATTATACTATGAAAAAACAAGAGTTTCTTACTGTGGTGTTCGGATTTTTGGAAATTTCGATCTTATTTGCTTGGCATGAAAGTGATTATGCATACTGACCACACAACTCTTAGGTACTTTATGGTGAAGAAAGATTTGAAGCTGAGGCTGGTTCATTAGGTACTTTTATACAGGAATTTGACTTAAAGCTTAAGGATCGAAAGGGGATTAAAAATCAAGTGGCTAACCACTTATCACACCTTGAAAAGGAAGCGATGCTGAAACTGAAGGATGAGCTTGAGATTGAAGATACTTTTTGGATGAACAGGTATTAGCCGTATAGCGAGATTTGATTCCATGGTTTTTACACTTTGTAAATTATTTGGTGAGGGATGTGGTTCCTAAAGATCTATTGTTTTAGCAATGTAAAAAGTTCATGCATGATGTGAGAATTATTTTTGGATGAGTCATACTCTTTTTGGATTTGTGTAGATGGAGTAATTTAGAGATGTATTCCTGAGGCTGAGATGATGAGTGTCTTAGAGGCATGTCACTCATCACTAGTTGTGGGTCATTATAGTGGTGTTCGGACTGTATATAAGATCTTGCAATATGTGTACTATTAGTCTACAATTTATAAGGAGGCACATGACTATGCACATGCTTGTAACTAATGCCAAAGACAAGGAAACATCTCATGAAGGCAAGAGCTTTTAATGATTGCTATCCTAGAGCTTGAGCTGTTTGATGTACTTCATGGCCCCCTTTGTGAGTTCACAAGGTATTAAGTATATTTTGGTGGCAATTGACTATGTTTCGAAGTAGGTGGAGGCGGTTGTGCTTCCAAACAATGAAGGGAAGAGTGTCACAACATTCTTGAGGGAAAATATATTTTCCAGATTTGGTACACCAATGTCTATCATTAGTGTTGGAGTCTCGTACTTTTACAATCGTCTATTCAAAGCCTTGATTGATAAATATGGTGTGAAACATAATATAGCAACACCTTACTATCTACAGACAAGTGGGCAAGTTAAGCTCTCCAATTGTGAGATCAAGTTCATTTTGGCGAAGACTGTGAATGCCAATCGAATGCACTGGGCTAAAAGTTGGATGATGTATTATGGGCTTACCAGTGTTCAATACCCCTATTGGTATGTCTCAGTATTATCTTGTGTATGGCAAAGTATGCCACTTGCCTGTCAAACTTGAACATAAGGCATTGTGGGCACTGAAAAGGCTGAATCTAAAATTGAGTGATGTGGCTAAATTGAGACTAGAATAGTTGAATGAGTTATATGAATTTCGTATCAGTGCCTATGAGAGTCCATCTTTGTACAAAGAAAAGATGAAATTGTACTATGATTACAAGATTGAGAGAAAGAATTCACCGCGGGCGAAATGGTATTACTAGTTGATTCAGGGCTGAAGTTGTTTTCAGGTATGTTGAAGTCAATATAGAAAGGGATGTACAGAGTAGTGATAGTGTTTCCCTATGGCGCAATTGAACTTGAAAATAAATATGACCTTCAATTCAATGTAAATGGCTAAAAGGTGAAATACTATCTTGGTGAGGTTAAAGAGGTGATAGTGATATGTGATGTGGATCTTGCTGGTGCTTGAGAAGTCAAGCACGCTCGTGTCATGCCGTGCTGCTAAATTAGGTGATTTATGGGAGTAAACCCATGGGCTAGTTGGTGAAGTCTGAGTAATTAACCTAGTCATGTCGTGTCACGGTGTTAAATCAAGACTACTTGGGAGGCACCCTATTTATTTTGTACTTTTTACTTATAGGGTAATGTGTGTTACTTGTACATGGACAATGCAGAAAAAAAATGAAGGAACTGGAATTAGTACTGAACCTATGAAAGGGTTGCACAATAGTGGTATGGTCCCATGATCGTGGGTTCTGTCATCTGCATGAAGTCCAGAGGAATGAATTTTAGGAGTTATCTTATGATTGGTTATCACGATTGTACTTAGATGTCACGATCGTGGTATCAATCATCTGATTAAACTCCTGAAAACCAATATGCAGGTAATTGAACCTATAATTTTAAGGATCGATTGTGGCTACATACCACGATCATCTTTAAAACTCATAGGTTCCCAGATATGTTTTCATCCATTTCCTAGTAGGAACACATACCACGATCATGGGTATGAGTTCTTTGTGGGGTTAAATTGTTTAAATGAAACCCGATTTAACCTGGCACAACTCGGCTTTTTAATCCTTAATTTACCGGACCTAGGACCCGATATGACCCGGTACTCATTCCAAATATAATTCACGCAAACATTGTACTATCAATAAGAAAAAAATACAAAATACGACCTCTGAATTGCGCAAATTTGCCACTTCATTTAGTGTCTGAACTCATTCACCCTTTAGGCACTAGTAAACTCAAGATATTCTCATAAGTTTATTGATCAAAATTGATAGTATTTCCATATTTGAAAAAATTAATAAAAAAGGACTGCTAGATTGAATTCATAGGGAGTAGCAGAGCCAATAGGTCGATACTCAGTATTGGGTATAGTGCATTTTGTATATATAAATAAGGAGGAAGTATGAGTACCTCTTTTTGCTAACTAGTCATTAATAAAGGTCAAATTAGGGTAAATTTTATGTTTTTGATCTGTTAGGTATCAGTACACACTCCACAAAACAACCCATGATCATGGAATCAATGTACGATCATGAGTTGGATTGTTGTGGGTGCCCGTTAAATGAGTTGTAGGAGATCATCAGATGACCACATCCCACGATCATCCTATCTTCTTACGATTATGGTATGTTATCTTCTAATGTGACAACCGTCCAGTACTTTTGGGGGAAACTTACTATGATTAAAGGTACAATCGTACTTTCACACCACGATCGTAGAAGGGATCATCTGTGTGAATATATTGCACACTGTTTTAAATTTTTTCTGGAAATAACTCTTGTTTTTACTATGGCTCCAAAATCACTCAAGTATATGCAATAAAAGGCCCTCCACAAGATGATAGCTAAGGAACAGGCTCTAAAAGATGTGTTTTTGGCCTCATCTAGTGAATCTGAAGAGTCCTGTGGGTCCGAGGTTGAATGTTACAAAAGCGACTCGAGTGATCAACATACACCTTGTACCACTATGGCTTGGGCAAAAGAACTTGAGAAGCCCAAGTTGACTATATCTACTGCTTTGGTACCTGCGACTACCCCTGTGGAACTTCTTCAGTCTAAGAAAGAAGGTTACCACTCAAACCCAGATGGGGGTGATCATCGAGATGATGCTAAGGATATAAGTTCCTTAGAGGAGGAGGAAGTGTCCAACCCCAAATCCTCTAAGAGACTTACTGCATATATGTCTCTAAGGGGTGTAGACCCGAGGTGGTTCAGTGTGCCAAACTCCCGAGACTACTATATTAATGGGGTTACATTGAAAAATATAGGAAACAAAAATTGGAGCATTCAGGAGGAGCCTCGGATTTTGCCAGAATCATAATAAAAAGTTCCAGAGTTGAGCCGAGTGTTTGACAAGTTTGAGTTGGGGTGGATGACTAGATCACTCTAAAACTACAACCTAGAGATGGTGAGGGAATTCTATGCCAATTATGAAACAATGATAAAGAGAATGACTCCCTCTGGCAAAGCTAAAGATATAAGTAAGAAGCCCTATTTGGACATGGTACTAGTTTGGCGTAAGGAGATTGACATTTCTATCAAGGCTATCTCTAACGCCTTGTTTGGTAACATATTTGAGCCTGTCGAAGAAACTCTAGAGTATGATTTCCTGATGACCAATTTGAGAAGAGTGAAGAAGTTGACCACATATGACAAACTTATACACTACAAGTGGTTGGCGGAACACATTGCAGAAGTTGGGGAGCAAGCATTTTAGGTCAATAGGTCGGCCATATATAAGCACACTTTGAAGTTCACTGTTAAGTCCTGGTGGTTTATCACAAGACATCGCATTGCACCAATAGCTAATTATAATACATTTGGTACAACCAATGCAGGCCAAGTAGCAGCATTCATGTCAGAGTTGTAAATGAACATTTCACGCCTTATTAAGGAAGAGATTTGAGATAGGGCGTTACAGTTTAGCATAACATTACCATTTCCATGTCTGATTACTCAACTGATGTAAGATTCATAGGTGCCGTCTATTTTGGAAGTTGATAGATTTATTCGGCCAATGAAGAGAGCAGATAATGCTTTGATTAAGGACTTGAGGAACCTGGAGACTCTAGCCTGGGGTCCATTATAGAATGTGCCTTTACAGAAAGCTGAGGGAAGAGCTTCAGCTAGCGAGATACCAGCTTCTGATGCTGGTGCTACTTATTCCTCTACTTTATAGCCCAGAGCATCCTTGGGTACAATCCAGTCAGTCCCTGTGAGTTACACTCAGATTCCTACAACTCTTCTAGAGAAGCTCATGAGAAATAAGGCACGGAATGACACACAAATCAAGAAGTTAGAAGTAGGGGTGAAACCCTATGTGGAGGACATGATTAAGGCGGCTATACGGGGTGTTCAGGCTCATTTTGACATATTTGAGAGCTGGATGACACCTATACTAGTGTAGGTTTAGGCTTCTAACTTGACAATGATCAAAGAGGATTTGGTCAACTTGAAGGAATTAGAAAAGCAGCTGACCGAGAGGACTGCACAAATTGTGCCCCCTCCCCCTACTCTGGTCCTGTATTTGGCATACTTTGTTATAGACGTGGATACCTTGGTACTAGATTTTTACACTTAATCCCCGATAGTTGAGGGAAATAAAATGTATGTACATGAGATGATCCATGATTTACAACCCCATAGAAAGAGAAAGAGAAAGGACAAGGACAAAATGAAGAAGGATAAAGAAAAGAGAAAAAAAAAAGGAGATAGTGAGTAAGCAGACTTCCAAGGCATACATTACAGAGGTTGTTGAGGTTGCACCTGCTACTGAGATGGTTGGTCATATTGGAGGGGAACAAGGATTGCGCCCTTGACATTATTGAGTGCATCGGTTGCCACCGGTGCCCACTTATCTTAGAGAGCCTCAGGCATAGCCGAGGCCACAAGAGCTGACAAGATTCGATGGTTCCCATCTGCAACCCCAGCTAATCAGAGTAATTTTGATATCTAGTGTGACACAGTTATGTCCCTTACCCTAGTTTTTACATTTTTTGTGTTTTCGTATAATAGGTACATTGCATGATTTCTATGTTGGGGGTGGTGGAGTACCACAGTCGAGGATTTTTGTTGTCGTGTTTATTTTTCCTCGATTGTGCTATCTAGTTAGAACCAGCATGTTTAGGTGGTTTTATTGTTATTTTTGTTAGGTTTCTATATAATGTGTGTAACTTAGAGAAAAATAAGAGAACTTGGTGTAGTCAAAATAAAAAGGTGCATGCAAAACTATTTTTCAATGTTTTAAAGGATATCATTCCAAAGTTTTTGTGTTTTGTGTTGTATTGTGTGCGTACCTGAATTGTGACCTATATTTGGATCTTGTAAGGGCATTAGAATTATTAGCTTGATAACCATAACCTAACTTATATGAACTAGATAGGTAGTAACTGAACATATAGCCTTGAGCCAAGAGTGTGTAAGGCTTACCTAGTTGGCATGTGTGTGCAATCTACAACTTGCCTGGTTAGTCTCACTAAAGTGGTAGGATAGGAGGTTAGGAAAGGATCATAGGTCTTTCTTCAAATAGTCCACTAATAGCCTAAAAAAAATCCTACCAAACAAATGTGATATTCCTTAAGCCCACAATTTGAGCCTAAATAGACTTTTTTTAAAACTAGCCTGTTCACCTTCCCAAACATGTACAATAAACCTGCTTTGGCCATGGTCCATCCTTGGACATTGTGCACCTCAAATCACGTAAATTATCTAAGTTAAAGGTGACTATTGTAGGGGTGCGTAAAAAGATTGGGTATGAAGAACAAGTATGAAAAAGGATTCAGGTGCGGAAAAGTTTGAAAAGAAAAAAAAAGGGGGAATTGTGAAAATAAAATCACACTCGGGGTATGAAAAGTTGAAAGAAAGTAGAAGAATAAAGAAATTAAGAATGTGGAGACAAAAGCAGTGTAGTGCCAAGAAGGAATAAGTCACTTTACCCATATGTACCCAAGCCTACATTACAAGCCAATAAAAGTCCTATTGTGATCCTAAATCAACTATCTGAGAATGAAGTCATAGAAAATAAGGGCAAGCCTATTGTATCAAATACTCATTACCTGACCTCTTTGGAAGAGTGAGTGATTTGTTTCACTCTCGATCTTGATATTTGTGAACATGCTGAGTGTTAGGGACTTCTTTAATGTGAGGGAGTAGGGGTGTTATTGTAGGTTACTGCTTGTTTGGGTAGTGTTATCGGTTTGAGTATTGGGTTACCTGTTAATAATTTAATGCCATTGCTTGATCCCTTTGTGTTATGGTGATTAATTTTTGTACACACAACATATGTTTTGATGGTGTTGAGGGATTGAACTTGTTTTTTGGGTAATGCATGCTTAAAATGAATTAGTGTAAATTTGACTGTCGTAGTTCTCTTGGTTTTTCTCTTGGTTAAGCATCATGGTAGTATAGTTTTTTTTACTTACCTGAGGACATGCAAATGGTTTAAGTTGAGGGTGTTGATGTGATGAGAACTTACGACTCTTTCAACGCTTAAAACTATTAATATTTGCAAGTACCAGGGTCTTTATATGTGGTTATAATGTGTTTTTGGGTATTTGTAGGTCAAACAAGTCAATAGAAGGAAAGTACAAATTTTTATGACTAAAGGGCACAACCCATTCCACGACTGTGGGATCTGACCACAGTAGTACCATGTCATTGTGGATTGATTCAGAGGAATGACTTTGAAGAGTTAATTAGACAGAAGCTTCCCACGATCGTGGCTTAATATTACGATTGTACAATATGATTATGGGAAGAAAATCTAAATTCATTGCTACAGAAGCTAAGTGTGAGAATGATAAGATGAAGACTTCCCATGACCATACTTTGCAATCACGATCGTACCACGGTGTTGTGGGAAGGCAGCCCAGATTGAGAGTTTGTAGAAGTTAAAAGTTGAAGAGGATAAAATGAGCACATTGCACAATCATCATAGAAGGTACGAGATCATACTGAGGGTCGTGGCTACCTTGTTCTAAAGATAAAACAGTAAAGTGCCAACCTACGAGCACCGATTGTACCTTCCTTTCATCCGAAGTGACCGACTTAGCAAATCCTGTTATGTTTAGGATAGGTTTTATTTTGTCTATTAATACTCATATTTGATCTTTTGTATTAGTTTACATTCTATTACATTGTTGAATTGTTCTAAGGAATTATCTTGGTCTTGGAATTGCATACATTGAATTTTAAGGTTTTAATTCAAACTGAGATTTTGGAGTTTTATTCCTATTATTGTAAGTTCATGATTATGCTATGTTATCAAAATTCTTCTTGTGTTCTTTAAATCATGAGTAATATCATGACGGATTAATGAAAACCTTGTGTTTATCATTGTTTTCAAAAAGGGATTTGTTTCTCACTTTTAATTTCTAAAAACTATTTTTTAAATGGAAGTCCTACAACCCTTACTTTTGGATGACGTATGTTACGACAGAAATGCACTAATTTCTACTATTTTTAGTGCTGGTTGATTTTGAGGACTAGATTTTACTGACTACTACTTATTCAGACCAGTTTGACTCTTAGCACTTATTGCACACGTACTTACCTCTGTTACTGGACGAAGTGGATTTGTTATGGATTATTAAAAGTCCTAGTTTAGGACCAGGCATTATATAAGAATATCTCGAGCCCCTTATGGGTCTCTTGTTTTAGGAATAGCATGTCGGAGGAGGGGATACCCTATAGGTTCTTCCTTACGAGCCAGTGGACCAAAGAAGGTATATATACTTGGAGAAAAATGAGGTGTATATACTTGGTATGGTACGAGACACAGTTAACATGACAATATTGGATTTACTTTGCATTCATTCACTCATATGCATTACCTATAACCAATAAATTGTTTGTTGTTTGTACCTACAATTCTTATGGTGGCTCGGTTAGTGCTATGTTTGTTGTTGTATACCTTCTAGGTTTTTAGGGGTCTGATTAGGTTAATGTTTGCCTATGCTTATCCGGTTGTCTTATTTTTTGGGTGTCATTGTATAATTGTGGTAGATTGATTATGGATTTATACCCGAGGCTATAGGTAAACTTCTGAGTTCTCTTCTCCTTTGATATTATGAGCCTTATTATAGATTACCTTATGATTATTCATAATTCGGGTTAGATGTGTTGACTGCGCTAAAGCAAGCTCCCTTCTTTTTTATAATCCTCATGATATGTAGGATGTTAGGCTAGCTTCCTCAGGTTAGTACCTTTATGTTTGTCTAACAATTTAGAACTATCATATATTCCTTTCTTTTTTAGCTACTCTTAATGTATATTATCTTCTTCCTTCGTTACTATTATTGTATATTACCTTCATTCCAAGCTATTTATATTGTATAGGACTTCCATCCCTAGTTACTTGTAGATTTTGGTGGTTCATCTCTATTTCTCCTTTATCCTTATCGTATTTCATTTCTTAGTTAGTTTCCGGTAATGTACGTTCTTGCTTTACATGTTATTTATATTCATATTATCTTTAGAGCTCAGTCGGCCGATGCCTACTAAGTACCCCGTGTTTGGTACTCGTATTACACTTCTACACCCTGCATATTATAGTAGGAGTTCTCACAGCTCACGTGAGCATTGTGCGGAGCTGTCATGCATCAGAGATTTGGGGTGAGCTCCAGGCATTCATAGTTGTTCCTTCTCCCTCTCTCTTTTGATGGACTGGTCTTTATTGTGTTTTTCAAAGACAGTTCTATATATATATATATTGCTTACCTTGTACCCTTGTTATATTAGTGACTTATGTAGTGACTGACACCAGGTCTTGGGGAATAGCTCCTTTTTTCTAGTTCTGTTTCTCCTTCTATTTACTTTTGGTTATATTTTCTCTTATTAGCCCATTACTCATTGTTCCAGGCTATGGATTGCTTAACTACTAGTGGGATATGGTAAGTATCATCATGATCTGAGAAATTAGGTTGCGACGGGCAATTAAAGAGTAAAGATTATAAAAGTGATAGGGTTAGCTGAAACAAAAAATGTCATATGGTTTGAAAGTGTTGAGCCAAAGTTAAATATAACAGTGACTCTGGTAGATTCTGCACTAAAAATTCTTCAGGAAAAAGTATTTTCTTTTGAAAACCTTCCATTTAGAAAGGAGACACAAAATGAAGTATTTAATTTATTCCCTAGTTAAAGAAAAAGAGTTGTTTGTTTACGTTTAAATGAAAAAAAATAATAGGAGATGGACAAATGTAGCTATAGTTATCACGTCACTTCTTGAACCCAAGTTGGGTTAGGTATGAAAAAATGCAACTTCTAACCTTTTAAAAAGTTTGCATTTATTAGCATCAAAATATTCAGGTGAAAAGCACGTGTCCAAAATTAGCTTTCAAATAAAAGGTTGAGTTGGGGTCAAGTTAAATTTTATATAGTACCTTTTTGTGAAACCATGACATATCTAATAGTATATAGAATTAGAAAACTAATCATATCATTAAATATTCTATACAAATCATTGGCAAAAATTGAAAGTGAAGTCTAATGACCATAAAAAAGTACCATGAATGAAAACTAGTGATCGGTGAAATTAATTTCTTACCTTTGTATCTCACCCACCGAATAATCAAAAGTACACGACAAAGATACATAGCAAATGGATATACAAAAACTACCAAGTATGCAAAATTAATATATATATATATATATATATATATATATAAGAATGTATAATAAAAATATTTTAAACATGCCATGTACCTTGATAAGATGATACATAAACTCTTCTCGAAGATTAGCATTATGGAGCAATAGCAACAACTGGTTTGGAGTGAGAGCACCTATGTGCACAGAATTTTGGTGTGTACCCACAAAAGAAGAAGAAGAATGTTGCACGATGATGGCGCTGATATTAATGTGGAATTCAAAAAGATTATCGATTAGAGTTCTACCTGATTAGTGAAGTGTAGCAATAATATGAAAATACAAAATCAAACAAGTTAATGCAATACCTAAATATATAATGATGTCTGCAGGTGTAGAGGCATCGACTGATACTTGCTGCTTAGGTCATCACTTTGGGTGCTTGTAGACATAGAGAAAAGGATATATGGTTTTGTTTTTTTTGTTTGGAATTTAGAATTTAGAAATAATGAGTTAGGGCAAGTAAAGAGTAATGATTATAAAAGTGATTGGACCAGCTAAAATAGAAATTGTTCTATGGTTCGAAAGTATTGAGCCAAAGTTCAATATAATGGCGACTCTGGTAGATTCTTCACTAAAAAATATTAACCTTCCATTGAGAAAGGACACAATAAATGAAGTATTTTTTTTCTAGTGAAAGAAAATTAGTTATTTGATTACCTTTAAATGAAAACAAAGTAGGAGCTACACAAATGTAGCTATATTTATAGTGTTTCCTCTAGGACTGAGTGGGTGTTAGAATATGACCAAATGTAACTTCTAACTTTCAAAGAATTTTGCACTAATTCGCATCGATTTATTCTCGTGCAAATCACGTGTCCAAAACAAGCTTCCAAATAATAGGATGAGTTGAGGCCAATAGCATGAAAAACTAAAATCGAACAAGTTTATTCAATACTTGATTATATGATGATGTTCGAAGATACAGAGGAATCGGATGTTGCTCACTGCTGAGTTCATCAGTTTTGATGTTTGAAGACACCGACAAAAAGGAGATGGGATTTTTGTTCATTGTTTGGAATTTAGAATTTAGAAATAAAGAGTTAGGGAAATTAAAGAGTAAAGATTGTAAAAGTGATTGTACCATCTAAAATAAAAAAATGTCATATGGTCCAAAAGTGTTGAGCCAAAGTTAAATATAATGGTGACTCTTGTAAATTCTATATTGAAGATTCTTAAGAAAAAAATATTTTCTTTTGAAAACCTCCCATTGAGAAAGGAGACAATAAATGAAACATTTAGTTTTTTTTCAAGTGAAAGAAAAAAAGTTGTTTGTTTACCTTTAAATGAAAACAAAGTAGGTGATAGAAAAATTTAGCTATACTTTTGGTGTCACCTCTTGAACTCAGGTTTCATTAGGATACGGAAAAATGCAACTTCTAACCTTTTAAGAAATATGCACTTATTAGAATCAAAATATTCATGTGTAAAGTACGTGTCCTAAACTAGCTTTCAAATAAAAGGTTGAGTTAAGGTTATGTTAACTTTTACATCACTACCTTTTTGGAAAAATATGACATATCTAATAGTATATAGAATGAGAAAACTAATTATATCATTATATATTCTGCACAAATTGTTGGAAAAACTTGAAATTGAATTCTAATGAACTTTAAAAAGTACCACAAATGAAAACCAATGATTGGTGAACTTAATTTCTTGCATTTGTATCTCACCCATCGAATAATAAAAAAATACAAGGCAAAAATACTTAACAAATGGATATACAGAAACTAACACGAATGAAAAATTTACATATATAAAGCATATATAATAAAAATATTTATGACGTGCCACGTACCTTTATAAGATTATACATAAACTCTTCTCAAAGATTACAATTATGGAGTAACAAGAATAATAGATTTGGGGAGGGAGCACCTACATACAAAGGGTTTTGGTGTGTAACCAAAGAATAAGAAGAATGTTGCACGATGATGGTAATTATGTTAATTTGGATTAAAAAAAAGATTATGGATAAGAGTTCTACTTCATTATTGATGAGAATCAGTGATCTTAGGCATATTTGGACTCCTAAGTGTCATTATCTATGCACTTTTTCGGCATGCTTGTAAGCCATAAATAGTATATATGTGTATTTTTGTGTTAACTTAATTTTTTATAGTGTTTAAGGTACATTAGAATCAATTCAAGAGTAAAAATGATCAATTAGAACTTAGACGAGGAAACTAATGTCGCTAGCTTGAGCTATGCTTATTCTAGTGTACTTTGATGAGTTCTATTGTGTTGTGTGGACTAATGCTTGTTATATGATGTTGTAGGAGACCATTTGAGGTTTAATGTAAGCTAAATTAATCCTACAAACAATCCATAATAATTAGAGAAACAAGGAATAAGCGTACGACAAGATGGGAGCTTAACCGGAGCGAATTCTCCCCTTTGTGGGAGTGCCTTGCGCCGTACCCCCTAAAGCTGGCTATGGGGTGTGTCCCACTAACCATAGGGCTACACCTAACTTACTTATCCTTGATTTTGGTGGATCCATACCCCCAAAGTCGTCCCTTTAGCCTCGCGATGTGAGGCAACTCCCGAGACGTCCAAAAGTCAATTTTTAAGTCTCTTAAGTGAGGGGCAATGTTGTCAATGCATATATTTCGACTTTGGCACCATATGAACGACAAATATCACTATAAAAGGAGTACTTGTCCACAATTATAGACAATTTTTAAGATCTTTCAATTAACACACAATTGGAGAGAGCAAGGAGAAGCAAGAAGCTCTACATTAGGGTTTCATTCTCTTTACTTTTTAATCTTGTAATTTTCAGTTATGAGATTTATTTTTGATATTGTTTGTATTAACATGAGTTTATAAACATCATCATTCTGGGGTAATGGCTAGAGCATGATTGTGTAGTAGTTTATTTCATTCAATAACAATTTTTTCTCATTCGATTATGCTTTTGTTCTTGTTTGTACTATTGTGATGTTTGGCCAATATTATAATATATGTGTAATTTATGCATGAACTGACCATGGTATTGTATGAATAGGCTGAGGAACTTAAGGAATAAGACCATCTCCTTTGTTTGGGTTGATATACACTTAGGATAGACATATACCTACGTGCCTTGTTTGGTTATGAATGGGTTGATAAAACAACGCGCTTGAATTAGGTAATCGCATCCTCACTTAATGAAGGAGTTCTATGACTAGTTTAAGTAGACGATTTAGAGGATGACAATTCTTGAATCAACTCTAACCCCCGAAACCCATAATCTAAGAAATAAATCTTGTTGAATAGAATAACTACCACCCATGATTGTATCAATTGCTGTAACCCTGGAACTCTCCATATATTGTTCACATCTCGAATGACTTATTTTTATTGCTCTTTGTATTTAGTTATAGAAAGAAATCACAAACTCTCTTTTGGTACAACTTACGTTTGTTTAAATTGAATAGTAATAATCGAAGTTAGATTGTTTGTTAAGCAAGTCCCTGTGGGTTCTACATCCATCTCACGAAGAGCCACTCTATTACTTGCGCGACCACATACACTTGCGTGTGCGCCTAGGAGCCAATAAGTTTTTGGCGCCGTTGTCGGGGACTTGAAAATTAGCAGTTTTCTAATTTTTAGTTTTACTATTTTGTTTGATAAGTTATAACAACTTGGTCTTAGCTAATGAATTCGCAGGAACAAGTTTTTGGCGCAAGTTCACTACACCATTCCTGCAAATAAAATAAAAAATAAAAATAAAATGGGTGATGAACAACAACCCGCCCGTAGGACAGTGCGCGATGTGGATATCCCACTCGCAACAAATGTGACCTCCTATATTCAAAAGCCAGCTACAGGAGGAAGATTTAAAGTGAAGCAGAACATGGTGCAATTGTTGCACACAAGCAGGTAGTTTACAGGCTTGTCACATAAGGATCCACAGGTTCATCTTTATAATTTTTTGAAAAGAAGTGACACTTTCATTCCTGCTGGAGTCTCCACAGACTATGTGAGGCTCACACTTTTCCCATTCTCACTTTTGGGAAGCAAAGAAATGGTTGAAGGCAGAACCTTCAAACTCGATCACAACTTGGGATGACTTAGCAAAGAAGTTCCTCATTCGATTCTTCCTATTAGGAAAAACTGCAAGGTTAAGAAGTGAGATTCTAAGTTTCAAGAAAAATCTAGAGGAGAATCTCTATCATGCATGGGAAAGATTCAAGTCTCTCCTTAGAGATTGCCCGCATCACCAGCAAACCAATAAGGTACTGGCTCACACCTTTTTTGAAGGACATGACCACAACACAAAAAATTTTCTAGATTCAGCTGTAGTTAGTCAAGCATTAGAGAAAACTTATGATGAGCTATGCACTCTACTGAATAGAATCGCACAAGGTAATCTAGACTGGAATGGTGATATGTCTAGAAGTATGGTGAAGAATACAATAGGTATGACTAAGGTAGAGGGTCTCACAGCATTAGCAGCACAGTTGTCCAGCTTTCAAAATAATATGATGGCCCAATTTAGCAAATTGAGTGTGGCTCAACCTCAGGCACAAGTTAATGCAGTGCAACAGACTCAGACTTGGTATGAAACTTGTGGTAATGGTGGTCACTCTTCAAACTATTGTGCAGTAAATTTCTAATCTTTAAATTTTGTGGGCAATACTCAAAGGGAAATCAGAATTATGGTAATGCTTACAATAGCAATTGGCTGGCTCAACCCAACTACTCTTGGGGCAATAATCAAGCCCAATCTCAGTGGTTTTAGTAGTAGTAAGGTAAGAAATAGTTAGGCCAATAATATTGAAGAGTCATTGAAGAAAATCATGGCTACCTAAGAGCAAATGGCTGCAGATCTCAAAAATTAGTTGCTTGCCCACAAGAATTTGAAGATAGGTCAGTTAGCTCAGGCGCAGAATCTAAGAACTCAAGGGGGTCTTTCGGGTGATACAGATAAAAATACAAAATAAGTTATGGCTATTAGATTAAGGAGCGATAAAAAGTTGGGTGAGGCACATCCAAAGAAAAATCATAATACCCAAGCAGACAGACAAGCAAGTTGAGGCGGAAATTGCCAATGAAAAGGGGATGTCTAAGTCCCCAAAGGAGTAGCCGATTGAGCAATCTCAAAATAGACCACTTCCACCTTTCCCTCAAAAGTTCAATAAAGCAAAAGAAGAGGCTTGTTTCAAGAAGTTATTTGAAACATTCAGAGGGCTTCACATTAACCACCCACTTGCACATGTGTTGCAGGGAATGCCAAAGTACGCTAAGTACTTGAAAGATATGGTGACAAATAAAAGAAGGTTGGGTGATATTGAGACTGTGGCACTTACTGAAAAATGTAGTTATGTGGTCATGAGAAAGATGCACAAAAATCTCAAGGACTCGGGGAATTTCACCCTCCTCATACAAATTGGTGAAAGTAATATTGTCTATGCTTTGGGTGATTTAGGGGCAAGCATCAACTTGATGCCCCTTTCAGTCTTAGTTTAGGAAAAGCAAGGCCCTCCTCAGTGGTTCTACAAATGGCAGACAGAACACGAGTGGTGCCTGAAGGAATCATAGAAAATATTCTCATTAAGGTTAGTAAGTTCAATTTTCCTGCTGACTTTATTGTTTTTGATTATGATGAAGATGACAGGGTACCAATCATATTGGGGCATCCATTCTTGGAAACTGGTAGAGCATTGATAGATCTGAGAAAAGGTACACTCAAGAAAAGATTAAATGATGAAGAAGTGGATTTCAGAGTGTACGAAGCACTCAACACACCTTCACACTATAGAGATCTATGCATGATCATAGCTATCATAGTGTATGAGTGTGGGGTGGAAGAGTACAAACCACCAATTACTTCTTCAAACTCTCTCAGGGAGTTTCCCAAGTTGACAAATAAGTTTGACACCAAAAAACTTGAGTGGCATGCTGAAAAGGTAGGTGTAAGAAAATATGCATACCTCGATCATGAGCACTTGAGAGGTCAGAAAAGAAGGAAGAGATGGGCTCCAAGTATGAGAAAGAGGATGAGAGAATATGGATAATGAAGTTGTGATTTGAGTCATGCCGCTACATTAAATCAGGCACTGCTTGGGAGGCAACCCAAGTTAAGGTAGTATTTTACTTTTTATTTTTTATTTAGTATCACCTTTGCTTTTGTGTTTGTTTTGTTTTGCAGGTTGAGGGGAAGTCTGAGTACCTAAAATCAAAGCTAAGGAGCATGGCTAAACTGAGTGTGGGGTCCTCCGGACCTCCTTGATGCTACTAGCTAGGCCTAGAGGCCTCAGGGAGTATTTCTATCCTTACTTTTAAGTTGTACTTTAGGGAGAAAGTGTGATTTTAAATGTGGGGTGGGGAATCTTTCGATTTGGTTAGGGTGGAGTGTGCTATATGAGTCTTTTGGTTATTTGTTTTTGCCTTGGTATTGAAAAATTTGAAAAATACAAAAATATTTTCTTTTAGTAATTTTTAGTTTTGTTTAGGATCACACTTCATCCACCCCTCAGTTTTTCTTTTTGGTTCTTTTCCAAGGGGACGCCCTTTGAACCCAGTAGCGTTTTTATTTTTTAGGAGTAATTTTAAATTTTAGATATGCTCTTGTTAGATTCTATGCATGATTACTGGATGAAAGTTGGTTTTAAATGTTGAAGCATGTATAGTGAATTGAATGACTATTGTTGAGACACCTAGGCTCATTTGTTTGACTCTTTTGTGATGTTGGCTTAATGTCAAATTCTTTCTAGTGCTTGGCTTAGAGTCTATGGAGATCCGTCTTGATTTGAACAAGTGCCATGTGTGAGTGAGGTTTTTGTGACATTCCATGTGCATATTGATGTCTAGAACTTTCCCGATGTGTTTGCAAAGAGAAATAAAGGGTGTTGAGTTTAGGAGATGATAGGAATTTCTTTGATAGTCATGTGTTATACCTCACTTTATCTACCCTTTTTATATTATCCTAGTTAGCCTTGTTGAGCCTTTAGCCTATTCTTTGGTAGCCTTGTATGTAGATTAATCCTTTTCTTTCAATTAACTGTAATTTAATCCAAAACTCCTAAGTGCTTTAATTAAGAAATTAAGATGTTAAGGAGTGTAAAAATGGAAGAAGGAGAAAGTGAAATTGAAGCCCCGAATGAATAGCTTTTAGTGTGTAGAAAGGTTTATGTATGGTGGGTAGGGAGTAATGTAATGAAAAGAGAAATTGATCCGAGAAAGTGAATCATGTGTTGATAGCAAATACTCCTTGAATAATATGTATACACTAGTTTAAAGAGATGGGGCAAAACAAGAGAGAATTAGGGATATGAAAGTGGTGTGACATAGGTTGGTTGAAGTTGATATTAATGTAAATTGTGGTGTATTAAAGCGCTTAGGGAAGATAGTCACTATTCTTAACCAAATAGTTCCTACCCATCCTTTAGCCTACATTACAACCCTTAAAGTCCTACTTGATCTTGGGCTTTGAAATTCGAATATTAGCGGAGTACTACACTAAGGTCAAGCTTATGGTTCATCTTATGTGACATGTGGATTCTTTGTGAGAGAGAGCGAAATTTTATTCTTACACCCATTTTTGTGATAAATTGCATACTTGTGAGTGATTATGGGTGACTCTCTTGTGGTGAGGGAACATATTTGATGATAGTTAGGTTACTTGTATGATCTCTTTGTTGAGTAATATTCATGAGTTTTCCAACTTGATAGAGTCAACTCTTGAGGCTCGGAGCTTTTGAAGTAGTATTCATGTGTTTTGAAATTGTAATATGACATGCCGAATGTATAACTTTCTATTCATGTTGTCTATGTGGTTCTAGCTTGAGTGTCTTAGGTGTAGTAATTTTGTTAGATTCTTCCTTGATGGTGATTAATTTAAGTAGTTGTTCTAGGACGAACAAGGCTTTAAGTGTGGGGTGGTGATCTTAGGCGTATTTGGACTCCTAAGTATCATTATCTATGCGTTTTTAGCTTAGCTTTGAGAACAATTAGACATGATTGTGAACCATAAAGAGTATATTTTTGTATTTGTGTGTTAAATTACTTTTTTATAGTGTTTAAGGTACATTTTAATCTATTCAAGAGTCAAATGATCAATTAAAACTTAGACGAGGAAACTAGTTTCGCTAGCTTGAGCTATGCTTATTCTAGTGTACTTTGATGAGTTCTATTGTGTTTTGTGGACTAATGCTTATTATATGATGTTGTAGGATACCATTTGAGGTGTCATGGAAGCTAAATTATTCCTACAAACAAGCCATAAGAATTTGGGAAACAAGGAACAAGCTTACGACAAGATGGGAGCTTAACCGGAGCGAATCCTCCCCTTTGTGGGACTGCCTTGCGCCGCACCCCCTAAATAGTGCTTTGTGGGGGATCCACACCCCTATAGTCTGGACTTTGTCTTCGCTACGTGAGGCAACTCCCGAGACGTCCAAAAGTCAATTTTTAAGTCTCTTAAGTGAGGGGCACTATTATCAATGCATATATTTCGAATTTGGTACCCTATGAACGACCCAAATCACTACAAAAGGAGTACTTGGACACAATTATATACAGTTTTTAACATCTTTCAATTAACACACGATTGGAGAGAGCAAGGAGAAGCAAGGGAGCTCTACATTAGGGTTTCATTCTTTTTTCTTTTTAATCTTGGAATTTTCAGTTATGAACTTTATTTTAGAGATTGTTTGTATTAACATGAGTGGCTAAACACCCTCATTCCGGGGTTATGTCTAGAGCATGATTATGTAGTAGTTTATTTCATTCAATAACAATTGTTTCTCATTCCATTATGCTTTTGCTCTTGTTTTTACTATTGTGATGTTTGGCCAACATTATAATATATGTGTAATTCATGCATGAACTGACCTTGGGATTGTATGAATAGGATGAGGAACTTAAGGAATAAGACCATCTCTTTTGTTAGGGTTGATTTGCACTTAGGATAGATGTATACCTATGTGACTTGTTTGGTTATGAACGGTTTGATAGAACAACGTGCTTTAATTAGGTAATCACATCTCCACTCAATGAAGGAGTTGTGAGACTAGTTTAAGTAGACGATTTAGAGGATGACAATTCTCGGATCAAATCTAACCCCCGAAACCCATAATCTGAGAAATAAAGACTGTTGAATAGAATAACTACCACCCATTATTGCATCAATTGTTGTAACCCTGGAACTCTCCATATATTGTTCACATCTCAAACTACTTATCTTTATTGCCTTTAGTAGTTAGTTATAGAAAGAAATCTCAAACTCTCTTTTGGTTACAACTTGCACTTGTTTAAATTGAATAGTAATAATTGAAGTTAGATTGTTTGTTAAGCACATCCATGTGGGTTCGACATCCAGCTCACGAAGATCCACTTTATTACTTGTGCAACCATGTACACTTGCGTGTGAGCCTGGGAGCCACCAAGCAGTAGCATGAAAATACAAAATCAAATAAATTATTGTAATACTTGATTATATGATAATGTTCACAGACATAGGCATCAACCACTGCTCTCTACTCAGGTCGTTACATTGGATGCTCGCAGACACAGAGAAAAGGAGATGCGACTTTGGTTCTTTGTTTGGAATTTAGAATTTAGAAATAAAGAGTTTTGGCAATTTAAGAGTGAAGATTATGACAGTGATTGGGCCAGCTGAAATAAAAATATTGTATGGCCTGAATATGTTTAGCCAAGGTTAAATATAATGGTGACTCTGGTAGATTTTTCATTGAAAATTCATAAGTAACAAATATTTTCTTTTGAAAACCTTCCATTGAGAAAGGAGACATTAAATAAAGCATTTATTTTTTTACTAGTGGAACAAAAAGAGATGTTTGTTTACCTTTAAATGAAAACAAAGTAGGAGATGTACGGGGTGATAGACCCGAGGTGGTGAATTGTGCCAAACTCCAGAGACTACTACATAAACTGGGTTTTATTGAAAAACAGAGGAAACAAAAAGTGGAGCATTTAGGTGGAGCCTTGGATTTTGCCAGAATCACTGTTAAAAGTTCTAGAGTTGAGCTGGGTGTTTGACAAGTATGAATTGGGGTGGATGAATAGATCACTCCAACACTAAAACCCAGAGATGGTGAGGGAATTCTATGCCAATGATGCAACAATGATCAAGAACATGACTCCCGCTGGCAAAGAAAAAGATATAAGGAAGCAACCTTATTTGGACATGGTACTAGTCCGGTGTAAGGAGATTGTCATTTCTATCAAGGCTACCTCTAACGCCTTGTTTGGTAACATATTTGAGCCTGTCGAAGAAACTCTAGAGTATATTTTCCTGATGATCGACTTGAGAAGAGTGAAGAAGTTGACCACAGATGACAAACTTATGCACTACAAATGGTTGGCGGACCATATTGCAGAAGTTAGGGAGCAAGTAGTTTGGATTAATGGATCGGCCATATATAAGCACACTTTGAAGTTCACCACCAAGTCCTGGTTGTCTATCATAAAACATCACATTGCACTAATGGCTAATGACAATACATTTGGTCTAGCTAATGCAGGTCTAGAAGTAGCATTCTTGTCAGAGTTATAGCTAAACATTTCATGCCTTTTTACTAAAGAGATTTGAGATAGGGTATTATAGTTCAACACAAAATTACCATTTCCATGTCTGATTACTCAACTGATGTAAGATACATAGGTGTCGGCTATTCTGGCAGTTAATAGATTTATCCCGCCAATGCAAGGAGCAGATATTGCTTTGATTAAGGACTTAAGGAACCTGGCGGCTATATCCTGGGGTCCATTATAGAATGTTCCTTTATAAGATGTTGAGGGAGGTGGTTTGGCTAGCAAGATATAGGTTTCTGATGCTGGTGCTACTTATTCCTCTACTTAGTAGCCTAAACCATCCGCTGGTACCAGCCAGTCAGTTCCTGTGAGTTACACTCTTATTCCTACAGCTCTTTTAGAGAAGCTCAGAGAAATAAGGCACGACATGACATACAGATCAAGAAGTTGGAAGTAGGGGTGAAGCCCTATATGGAGGATAGGATTAAGGTGGTTATAAAGGGTGTTTAGGCTCATTTTGACAGATTTGAGAGCTGGATCACAGCTTGACTAGTGGAGGTTCAGGCTTCTGACTTGACCACGATCACAAAGATTTGGTCGACTTAAAGGTAGTAAAAAAATAGCTGACCTAGAGGATTATATAGGTTGTACGCCCTCCCCCTACTCTGGTCCCGTATTTGGCATACTTTGCTATAGACTTGGATACCTTGGTATCGAACTTTTACACTTAAGCCCTGGTAGTTGTTGGCGACAAAATGTATGTAGATGGGACGAGCGACGATTTGCAGCCCCATAGAAAGAGAAAGAGAAAGGACAAGGACAAAATGAAGAAGGATAACAAAAGGAGAAAAAAGAAGGAGATAGTGAGTGAGAAAACCTTCAAGGTATGCATTACTGAGGGTGTTGAGATTCCACTTGTTGTTGAGATGGCTGTTCAGATTGAAGGGGGCATAGAGATTGCTCCCGTTATATTATTGAGTTCACCGGCCGCCATCGATGCCCACTTATCTTACAAACCCGAGGCCAGAGCCCTAGGCCATAAGAGTTGAGAAGGTTGGAGGGGTCCCATATGCTACCCCAACTAATTAGAGTACTTATGACATCTACTGTGACACAGTTATGTCCCTTACCTTAGTTTTTACATTTTTCTGTGTTGTCGTGTAATAGGGACATTGCATGATTTCGAAGTTGGGGGTGTGGGTGTTTAACAGTCGAGGCTTTTTGTTACCGTGTTTCTTTTTCCTCGAATGTTCTATCTAGTTAGACCCGGCATGTTTAGGTGTTTTTATTGTTATTTTGTTATGTTTTTGTGTAATTTGTGTAACTTAGAGAAAAATAAGATAACTTGTGTAGTCAAAATAAAAGGTGCATGCAAAATTGTTTTTGAATGTTTTGAAGGATACCCTTCTAAAATTTTTGTGTTTTTTGTTGTATTGTGTGTGTTCCTGAATTATGACCAATATTTGGATCTCATAATGGCATTAGAATTATTATCTTGATAACCATGGCCTAACTTATATAAACTAGATAGGTAGTGTCACATCCCAAATCCCATTTGGGACGGACTGGCACCCGAAGCCATTGAGGCCCGAGAGAAGCAATCTTCGCTCACGCACATTCATATGCATGTCTCTGTATGAACATCATTATATCTCATGGAACTATGCGAAAGTCGTGGAAACATATACTATATATGAAACTTGGCCGTTAGGGCCATCAAGTCAAAGGGGATATACATCTCTTACATTTGTCTTTCCACATCCGTCTACAAAGCCTCTACAGATACACATACATAACCAACCTACAGTTTGGACAAGTCCCCGCTTTATACAACATTTACAATGCCAAAACCAGTATACACATGAGACTCGGAAAGCCCCAAACCAACTGGAGCTCACCAATGACTCGCCAATAATCCGAAACCTACCATGGAGGTCTACTAGCACCTGTGCCTGCAACAAGTAAGGTAAGTTCCCCCAAGAGGGTCAGTACGAAGAATGTACTGAGTAAGCAAGGCAATAAGAAACTGTATCAATACATAAGAACTTCAATGAAAATAATTATAGGAGAATACTCTATATGGATAAACCATCAATCTGTAAGTTTGGAACTATGTACATTACGTTCATTAGTTATCTTGCTTTTGCGTTCATCATCATTATTAGTCATCCATCTTATCGGTGGGTTATAGTATAATCATCCACCTTATTAGTGGGTAGTCATCCACCTTATTGGTCGGTAGTCATCCACTTTATTAGTGGGTAGTCATCCACCTTATCGGTGGGTAGTCATCCACTTTATTAGTTGGTAGTCATCTACCTTATCGGTGGGTAGTCATCCACTTTATTAGTGGGTAGTCATCCACTTTATTAGTGGGTAGTCATCCACCTTATCGATGGGTAGTCATCCACTTTATTAGTGGGTAGTCATCCACTTTATTAGTGGGTAGATAAATAGTATTAGGGTCCACTCGAGCTTGGCTTATGCGCCCCTTTGAGTCATCTCGGTTCTCAAACATTAAACCAGAAATGCATTACTTTATTCCTTACTTTTGAGAGATTGATACATTCGGTTGTGAGAGATTGATATGCTAATAGTTGCAACATTATTGGAGCTTTGGAACATCAGTCCATTATTAAGATACATATGAATAACAACTAATCCACGAATAAAGAACATGACAGCCTGAAATGAAATACCTTAGAACATTTTGGAATGGAACAAATATAATGACAATGTGAACAATATGTGCTGCAGAAGGATACAGTAAGAGTAACCTTACAAACCTTATGATCTCAGTATGAATATACAATCCTATATGTGAATACAACAATCCATCTTCTTCTTTACGTGTTACTCTACAACACAAGTTCATAACGGAGCTCATGTTAACAACTAGTTACCTTACAAGTGCATAAGATGACAATGAGTTACGTGACTGCTATATAGCGTCATTTCATTCTTTACAATACAATCCACTGCATTACCATGACAACAACATCATAACATTCCACACATTGACCAAAACATTATAAACCAATAGCATTTCACACCAAGTTTACCCTTTACGCTTCCTCATTATCATTACGTAACAATTATTCCGTCAAGTCACCTCAATACCTTTCATAATAATATATTAACAAGAATCCATATTTTTATAATCCAACATGCCTCCAACGTCATTCAAAAGGTAGAATCAGTTGATAATTACATCCAAGAAGGGTAAAGGGGCCTTCGGGGATCAAAGAGAGACAAAAACACATAACACGAGCTTCTGGGCTGACCTGCAAAGCCACCTGCACCCATAGGTGGATGAAATGCAGCCTAAGGTGACCCTTGTCCCTTTCCAGGGACACCTGTATTGGCATCTGTGCCCGCAGGTGCCTTCGTTTGCCGGGGCGGATGCCCAAATCTGCCAAAAAGGGTTTCTTTTGGGTCCTTTTGTGTAATAAATGTTCCAAGGCTATAAGTAAGATTTTATTTACATATTTTTGGTCACTTGTATTACAACAAACCATCATGGTTTCACAACACACATGAACATCACCAAAACCACATTTTTCCTTCAATACACTACCAAGTCCATGCACAATTTTGCAATAACAATTCCAAACACTATGTACAAGGATAAAACAAGTTAAGACTATAATCACATATTAAATGTTTATATTTAATCCATCAAATTCACTTCCTTCAAGACCACAAGTCTACTTCCAAGTTTACAAGGCAAAACCCTTTACCAATTAAGCATAAGTACACAGTTTGACACATAGTGAACTGTCCAACACTTTGCCAACATAACCAACAAGATTTATACACCATATTAAGCATATAATATATTTCACCATAAGACTTAAAACTTACCAATACTTACATAGAGATGATCTTGCCCAACCAAGTGTGGTTGCCTTAGGGTTTGTTGAAGAGAAAATGTTGTGGAAAATTCTAGAATGAGACATTTGTGTTTTAATGAATAAAATCTGATTTTTATTTCCCTTTTATAGTCCCTAAAATTCATCCTTATCCACCCTTGGTCAAAGATGACATGTTTACTTGATCCATTTTATGAATGGGTCATTTTTTTTCATTTTTGGGCCATGTCTTGTGTGTACTTTTGGGCCTTAATTGAGCCCAATGGCACAAGAATAAACCAGCCCACCAAATTTAAAGTATAATACCCCAACAATATCATGTTTAAATAATTCCATAAATGTTACGGTAATCAAGTAGGTTTAGAAATGTACGGGGGGTTACATCCTTCCCCCCTTAGAAATATTCGTCCTCGAATGTTTATCCAATGTAAACAAAGTCAAGTCTAGGATCATTATTCTTGTTATCATATATATATATAATGATTCTAAATACTTACTTGTTATTTCTCCGATCCTGCATCTTGAACTTTCTCTTCCATTTGAAACAAATGTGGGTTTTTAGACCTCATCATTTCTTCAGCTTCCAATGTGATTTCTTCTACTTGCTGATTCCTCCAAAGTACTTTTATGGAAGCTACTTCTTTATTCCTTAACCTTATCACTTGTCATCGATCTACAATAGCAATAGGTACCTCTTGATATGTGAGATCCTCTGTAACTTGTACAGCTCCACTAGGAGAAATACGAGATGGATCTCCTATACACTTTCAAAACATCGAACATAAAATACTGAATGAACTGTGGCGAGTTCTTGGGATAGTTCTAATTGATATGCAACTTACCCAAATCTTTGGGTAATCTCATATGGCATGATATATAGGGCCAACTTTTATTTCTTTCCAAATCTCATTACCCTTTCATTGGTGACACTTTCAAACATACCCAAGAACCTATGGAAAATTCTAATTCCCTTCTTTTAATAGCGGCATATTGACAATATTTTTCTTTATATTGCCTCACTAATACATTTTTTTTTCCTAACCATGGTGCATTTCAGTTGCTCCCGAATGAATAGAATACCATGGATGATGTGCTTCTGTCATAATTCATTTCCTTAGCTCATCTATATTCGGTAAATAAAATCTACCTTGGCATTGACGTACTCCCCCTCACGTAAGCTCAAATACCATTTTCGAACTTTACTGTACAGTCTTTTTCAACTAAAAGAAAATAGGATTTGCATATTACTTTTCTCTCTCCCAGTTGCAAGTGAAGACTCTACCGCATTGTGTACTATAATTCTTTCATCTGGAGTTTCAAGAATTCAAAACCCCATACTGGTTAATTGATGTAGATTTCTTGGCTACATATTTCTTTTCTGTGAGCTGGCCATTAGTACTTCGTACTGCTTTGCAGCTTAATGAATTAGCAACCACATTTGCTTTTCCCGAATGATACAAGATACCAATGTCATAATCTTTCAATAGTTCAAGCCACCTTCGTTACCTCAGATTTAAGTCCTTCGGCTTAAAGATATATTGCAAATTCGAATGGTCAGTATATGTGCCAACATGAATCCCTTACAAATAGTGACACCACATCTTTAAAGCAAATATCACAACTGCTAGTTCAGGGTCATGTATTGGGTAATTTCTCTCGTGTAGTCGCAACTGTCGTGAGTCATACGCTATTATCTTACCATGTTACATCAATACACATCCGAGGCCAACCCCAGAAGCATCACAATATACTGTATAACATTACGTGCCTTCGGGAAGTACTTAAAACTGGTGTGGAAGTTAATTTATCTTTCAACTCTTAGAAACTTTTCTCACATGCATCATTCCACTGGAACTTGATTGCCTTGTGTGTAGGCTTTGTTAAGGACAGGGATAGAAGAAAATCTTTCAGTAATTCTTCTATAATAACCAACCAACCCAAGAAAATGATGATCTCTATAAGCATCGCAGGCCTTAGCCAATTTTTCACCGTTTCTGTCTTTTGCGTATCAACCTTCATTCCTTCATCTTATACAATCTGATCCAAGAACGCTACGGATTATAACAAAAATTCACATTTAGAAAACTCTATAACACTTGCTGCAAAATGATTAGCATGGTCCTCTTGTGATTTTGTTATATCCTCACCAAACATGGTCACATACACATTTAAAAGTGGCTTGAATACCCTATTCATCAAATCCCTAACAACTGTTGGTGCATTGGTTAGCCCCAATGGCATAACTAGAAATTCATAATGACCATAACGTGTTCAAAAAGATGCCTTGGGTATATATTTTTTTCTTTCCAACCCTTACCTAGTGATATCCCGATCTCAAGTCAATCTTTGAAAATATTTAGCATCCTGTAATCGGTTAAGTAAATCATCAATTCTAGGGAGGGGATACTTATTCTTAATCGTCATCATTTTTTTTTGAGTTGCCGATAACCAATACACATTCTTAATGTGCCATCTTTCTTTTGTACAAACAACATTGGTGCACCCCATCCCCCTCCCCCCTCCCCCCCCACCGCGGGGACATACTAGGTCTTACTAGGTGACATATGTACTCTTTGGACATCATTTCCTTACCTAAGATAGGAAATAAATTTACCTCTCGATGTTCCAACATTACTCCTCCATTCAAGGACAGTCTTTTGTGGAAAATGAAAATGCACTTTCTTAGCTTGGCAATTTATGTGACATGATAAGAAGCCAACAAATTCATACTCATTACAACATTAAAATCTATTATTTTCATCCATATAAGATCATCTAACGTAACATGATCACAAAAATTTACTATACCATTACGATTTATTCTTTTTAACTATAATAAATTCACCAACTGGTGTAGATACTTCAATTGGCTTAACTAATAATTCTGGTGTTCTTTCAAACTTCGTAGCAAACAATGGAGTAACATATGATAAGGTAGATCCCAGATTAATCAATGCATATACATTCTGTGAAAAGACAGATATTATACCTATACCCAAATCCGGAGAAATCTCCAAATTCTATCGATCGACTATAGCATAGGTGCGATTCTGGGCTTCACTGGAACTAGCTTCTCCTCTAGCACCTCTACCACGACCAGCAGGTTGTACACCAGATGATGATGCCACAACGGTTGATCCCATAGCTCGCGCCATATTACCCGTGTCCCCTTGTAGACACTCTCTCATCAGATGTCCCGACATACCGCACCGCAAGAAAACATTCAATCTATACCAGCATTAACCTGAATGATACTTTCTACAGTGCTGGCATAGCTGACGAGAAAATCTTACTGTCTGTGAACCTCGAACCACACTGCTTTGCCCAGCATGACTGCCTCTAGACCCTTGGAATTGTTATGAAGTACCTACTGTAGGGGAAGAAAATGATGGTCTAGGCGGTCGAGAAGAACTCTGAGGTCCAGATCCTCTTTGGGACACCATAAACTGTCCCATAGGTCTAGCCCTCTTGGAAGTCCCTCTTTCAAATTCATTCACCCTCCTTCGTTGCCTCTGATCCTCCATATTTTGTGCAAAGGCCTGTGTTCTGGCTATGTCCATATCTTTGTTCAAAGCAGCAATGGTACAATCCCTCACCAAATATGGCTCTAATCTGTCTACATATCGATGAAATCTGTCTGTCATCGTGGCCACTACATTTGGAGCATATCGAGCCAAAGAGTTAAACTGTAGATTATATTCTCTGACACTCATATTCCCCTGATGGAGATTTAGAAATTGGTCTGCACGTGCCTCCCGGATCTCATATGGGAGGTAGTGATCAAGAAAGGCTGTTTTAAATTCCTCCCAACCAGCTGGAGGTACATCAATACCCCTCGATCTTTTCCAGTCTTCATACCATAATATCGCTTCACCTTTCAATCTATAGGCCGCAAGTTCAACTGTTTCTACACCAGTCACGTGTATGGCATCTAGTGCCCTTTGAATTTGATCTACAAAGTCCTGTGGATCTGTTTTTGGGTCTTACCCAGTGAATATGGGAGGGTCTAATTTTAGAAAATCCTGTGTCCTCCGACTAGCTACGCTAGCCTTACTGTCATTGCCTGTCATTGGACCAATTTGTCCTTGAGTTTGTGCAGCAACTAGATGGGTCAACATATGCACTGCTTTTCTTAAATCCTGGTCAGTATCATTCATAGGCGGTTCTACGGGTACTTCTCTACCCCTTAGCTCCTCAGAAAATGGAAAAAGAGGAGAAGACCGCGATGCAATTTCAGTGACATCCCCACCTTGACTAGCTTGGTCAGGTGGTGATTTACTCATTCCTTCTTCGGAAGGCATATCTACCTGCTTACCCTTGCCTCTACCTCGTCTTGTGATTGGCATTTTACTATAAACAAGAAAACCAATTCCATCGTCAGACACAATTTTCACTTACAACACTTGCTCTATTGCACGATCTAGAACTGAAGAAATGAAACAACTCCTAAATGTCCCGTAGCCTACTACTTATAAATGTGGCGCGTAACAAATCCATAAGAAAGGCTCTAATCAGACACGGCTTTGTAGACACCCTTTGGATGACCTGCTCTAATACCACTTTTGTCACGCCCCGAATCCCATTCAGGACGGGCAGGCACCCGAAGCCGTTGAGGCCCGAGAGAACCAATCTTCGCTCATGTACATTCATATGAATGTCTCTGTGTGAACATCATTATATCTCATGCAATAATGCGGAAGTCATGGAAACATATACTATATATGAAACTTGTCCGTTAGGGCCATCAAGTCAAAGGGGATATACATCTCTTACATTTGTCTTTCCATATCCGTCTACAAAGCCTCTACAGATACGCATACATAACCAACCTACAGTCGAGACAAGTCCTCACTTTATAAAACATTTATAATACCAAAACAAATATACACATGAGACTCGGAAAGCCCCGAATCAACTGGAGCTCACCAATGACTGGCCAATAATCCCCAACCTACCGTGAAGGTCTACTAGCACCTGTACCTGCAACAAGTAAGGTAAGTTCCCCCAACAGGGTCAGTACGAAGAATGTACTGAGTATGCAAGGCTATAAGAAACTGCATCAATACATAAGAACTTCAATAAAATAATTATAGGAGAATACTCTATATGGATAAACCATCAATCTGTAAGTTTGGAAGTATGTACATTACGTTCATTACTTATCTTGTTTTTGCGTTCATCATCATTATTAGTCATCCATCTTATCGGTGGGTTATAGTATAATCATCCACCTTATTGGTGGGTAGTCATCAACTTTATTAGTAGGTAGTCATCCACTTTATTAATGGGTAGTCATCCACCTTATCGGTGGGTAGTCATCCATTTTATTAGTTGGTATTCATCCACCTTATCGGTGGGTAGTCATCCACTTTATTAGTGGGTAGTCATCCACTTTATTAGTGGGTAGTCATCCACCTTATCGGTGGGTAGTCATACACTTTATTAGTGGGTAGTCATCCACTTTATTAGTGGGTAGATAAATAGTATTAGGGTCCGATCGAGCTTGGCTTATGTGCCCCTTTGAGTCATCCCGGTTCTCAAACGATAAACCATAAATGCATTACTTTATTCCTTACTTTTGAGAGATTGATACATTCGTTTGTGAAAGATTGATATGTTAATAGTTGCAACATTATTGGAGCTTTAGAACATCAGTCCATGATTAAGAGACATATGAATAACAACTAATCCATGAATAAAGAACATGACAGCCTAAAATAAAATACCTTAGAACATTTCGGAATGGAACAAATACAATGACAATATGAACAATATGTGCTGCAGAAGGATACGGTGAGAGTAACCTTACATACCTTATGATCTCAATATGAATATACAATACTATATGTGAATACAATAATCCATCTCCTTCTTTACATGTTACTGTACAACACAAGTTCATAACGGAGCTCATGTTAACAACTAGTTACCTTACAAGTTCATAAGATGACAATGAGTTACGTGACTACTATATAGCATCATTTCGTCCTTTACAATAAAATCCACTGCATTACCATGACAACAACATCATAACATTCCACACATTTACCAAAACATTATAAACCCATAGCATTTCACACCAAGTTTACCCTTTACGCTTCCTCATTATCATTACGTCACAATTATTCCACCAAGTCACCTCAATACCTTTAATAACAACATATTAAAAATAATACATACTTGTTATAATCCAACATGCCTCCAAACGACCCCTTAACGTCATTCAAAAGGTATCATAAGTTGATAATTACATCTAAGAAGGGTATAGGGGCCTTTGGTGATCAAAGAGAGACAAAAACACACAAAACGAGCTTATGGGATGACCTGTAAAACCACCTATGCCCACATGTGGCTGAAATGTGGCCGCAGGTGACCCTTGGCCCTGTCCAGGGGTACCTATGTTGGCATCTGCGCCCGTAGGTGCCTTTGTCTGCGGGGGACGGATGCCCAAATTGGCCAAAAAGGGTCTCTTTTGGGTCCTTTTGGGTAATAACTGTTCCAAGGCCATAAGGAAGATTTTATTTACATATTTTTTGTCACGTGGATACCAAAAAACCATCATGGTTTCACAACACACATGAACATCACCAAAACCACATTTTTCCTTCAAGACACCACCAAGTCCATGCACAATTTTGCAATAACAATTCCAAACACTATGTACAAGGATAAAACAAGTTAAGGCTATAATAACATCTTACATGTTGATATTTAATCCATAAAAGTCACTTCCTTCAAGACCACAAGTCTACTTCCAAGTTTACAAGGCAAAACCCTTTACCGATTAAGCATAAGTACACTGTTAAACACATTGTGAATTGTCCAACACTTTGCCAACATAACCAACATGATTTATACACCATATTAATAATATAATATATTGAACCATAAGAGTTAACACTTACCAATACTTACAAATAGATGATCTTGCCTAACCAAGTGTGGTTGCCTTAGGGTTTGGTTGAAGGGAAAATGTTGTGGGAAATTCAAGAATGAGACATATGTGTTTTAATGAATAAAATCTGATTTTTCTTCCCTTTTATAGTCCCTCAAAGTCATCCTTATCCACCCTTGGTCAAAGATGACATGTTTACTTGATCCATTTTATGAATGGGTCATTTTTTTTCCATTTTTGGGCCATGTCTTGTGTGCAATTTTGGGCCTCAATTGAGACCAATGGCACAAGACTAATCTATCCCACCAAATTTAAAGTATAATACCCCAACAATCTCATGTTTAAATAATTCCATAAATTTTACGGTAATCAAGTAGGTTCAGAAATGTATGGGGTGTTACAGGTAGTAACTGAACATATAGCCCTGAGCCAAGAGTGTGTAAGGCTTACCTAGTTGGTGTGTGTGTGCAATCTAGAACTTGCCTGGTTAGTCTGTCTAAATTGGTAGGATAGGAGGTTTGGAAAGGATCATAGGCAGTTCTTCAAATAGTCTACTAATAGCCTAAAAAACAACGCACCAAATAAATGTGATATTCCTTGAGCCCATAATTTGAGCCTGAATAGACTTTTTTCAAACTAGCCTATTCACTTTCCCAAATATGTACAATGAACCTTCTTTGTCCTTGGTCCCTCATTGTACATTGTGCACCTCAACTCAGGTAAATCATCTAAGTTAAGTGTGACTATCGTAGGGGTGCATAAAAAGATTGCGTATAAAGAACAAGTTAGTAAAATGAAAAAGGATTCAGGTGCAGAAAAGTTTGAAAAGAAAAAAAAGTGAAGTTTGAAAAGGGAAAAAAATGGGAATTATGAAAATGAAATCACACTCGAGGTCTAAAAACTTGAAAGAAGGGAGAAGAATAAAGAAAGAAAGAAAGTGGAGCCAAAAGTAGTGTAGTTCCAAGGAGGAATAAGTCACTTTACCCATATGTACCATACCAACCCCTGAGCCTACATTACAAGCAAATAAAAATCCTATTGTGATACTAAATCGACAATCCGAGAACGAAGGCATAGAATAAAAGGGCAAGCCTATAGTATCAAATGCTCACTGCATGACTTCTTTGTGAGAGTGAGTGATTTGTTTTAGTCTCGATCTTGATATTTGTTCGCATACTGAGTGTTTGAGAATTCTTTAATCTGAAGGCATAGGGGTTGTATTGTAGGTTATTGCTTGTTCGGGTAGTGTCATCGGTTTGAGTGTTGGGTTACCTGTTAATAATTTAATGCCATTTCTTGATCCCTTTGTGTTATGGTGAGTAGTTTATGTACACAAAACATATGTTTTGATGGTCTTGGGGGATTGAACATGTTTTTGGGTAATGCATACTTAAAATGAATTTGTGTAAATTTGACTGACCTAGTTCTGTTTGTTTTTCTCTTGGTTAAGCATCATGGTAGTATAGTTGTTTTTGCTTACCCGAGGACATGCAAATAGTCTAAGTTAAGGGTGTTGATGTGACAAGAACTTACAACTCTTTCAACGCTTAAAACTGTTAATATTTTCAAGTACAAGGGTATTTCTATGTGGTTATAATGTGTTTTTGGGTATTTATAGGTCAAACAAGTCCAGAGAAGGAAAATACTAAATTTTTTACTAAAGGGCACACCCCATTCAACAACTATGGGATCTGATCATGGTAGTACCATGTCATTGTGGATTGATTTAGGGGAATGACTCTCAAGACTTAATTAGCCAGAAGCTTCCCATGACCGTGTCTTGATATTACGATCATACAATATGATCGTAGGAAGAAGACCTGAAATCATTGCTATAGAAGCTAAGTGTGGGAATAATAAGATAAAGACTTCCCATGACCATACTTTGCAATCACGATCGTACCATGGTGTTGTGGGAACAAAGTCTAGATTGAGAGTTTGTAGAAGTAAAAAGTAGAAGAGGATCAAATGAGCACATTTTACGATCGTACCTAGAAGGTACGAGGTCATACTGAGGGTCGTGTTTACCTTGTTCTGAAGATGATAGAGTAAAGTGCCAACCTACGAGAACCGATTGTACCTTTCTTTCATCCGAAGTGACCGACTTAGCAAATCCTATTATGTTTAGGATAGGTTTTATTTTGTCTATAAATACTCATATTTGGTCTTTTGTATTAGTTTAAGTTCTATTACATTATTGTAAAGTTCTAAGGCATTATTTTGGTCTTGGAATTGCATGCATTGAATTTTAGGGTTTTGATTCAAAGTTAGATTTTGGAGTTTTTATTCTTATTATTGTAAGTTCATGATTATGCTTTGTTATCAAAATTCTTCTTGTGTTCTTTCAATCATGAGTTATATCATGATAGAATAACGAAAACCTTGTTTTTATCAATGTTTTTAAAAAGGGATTTGTTCCTCACTTTTCATTTCTGAAAACTAATTTTTAAACGAAAGTCGTAGAACCCTTACTTTTGGAAGGCTTATTTTAAGATAGAAATGCACTGATTTCTAGTGTTTTTAGTACTGGTTGATCTTGAAGACTGGATTTTACTGACTACTACTTATTTAGACCAGTTTGACTCTGAGCACTTATTACACACGTACTTACCTCTGGTACTGGATGAAGTGGATTTGTTATGGATTATTTAAAGTCCTGGTTAGGGACCACACATCATATAAGAATATATTGAGTCCCTTATGGGTCCCTTGGTTTGGGAACCACATACCAGAGTAGGGAATACCCTATAGGTTCTGCCTTACAAGCCAGTGGACCGAAGAAGGTACATATACTTGGAGTAAAAAGAGGTGTATATACTTGGTACGATACGACACATTGTTGACATGACAATATTGGATTTAATTTACATTCATTCACTCATATGAATTACCTATAATTTAACACCACGTACCTTCCCAACTCTACTTGACGACGTTGAGCAATGCTTACTTAGGTGTCGAGAGCCATACATACGTATTTTGTAATGCTATGGATGAGATAATTGACTTTTGGCCTCATATATGTGATTAAACCTTCATGGGAGGTGTTTTATGATTTTTGTGGAACATTTGTGGGGATCAAAACAAGGCTAATAGGACCTATAAACAAAGTATATTAAGGTTAAGAAGTAAGTTAAAGAATAGGACTTGAAGTATCTAACCAAACCCGCAAAGAAAAGTTGAAAAATGAATTTTTCTAAAAAACTAAGGTAGGGGCGCGATGGGGAGCATTCCACGCCACTCTAGGCTAAAATTTTTAGTCCATAGTCATCAATTTGGCGCGCCCAAGGGCGTGCCACGCTGGTTTTTCCACTTTTTCGAAAGTTGGAAATTTCTAAGTCCCAAGGGTATCCGGGATCGTACCGAGCCGATTTTTGCCACGTTTCTTCTACAACCACGAGTATATACATGAAATGAATGACATATTATATTGGTATGATAAAATTACTCGAGAATAAATTTGGAGTCAAAATGACAGTTTTGCCCTTAAGGTCAAAATAAGCCAAACGTGGCTAGAATCACTTGTTTTCAGGATTGAGGCTATGGATATGAATAACGTGAGTGGGAATATTGTTGTAACACATATTATATGATTAAAACATGAAAAATTATTGATTTTATTGGGTTAAGTGAATTGGGCTCAATAAATGGGCCAAAATGATAAAGAAAACATGGGCCAAAATGGGTCAAAAGACCCATTCTTGCCTTGACTTTCTAGATCATTGTATTAAATGCCAAGAGTGGCTAAGGATGAAAAATTAAGTGCCTATGTAAAGGTCAAAATTCTGATTTTTATTCATTTGGAAAACACATGCCTTTGTAGATATTTTTCAACCATTTTTCTCTCAAACCCTAAGAGGTCAAAGCTAACCTTTGGAGGAAGATCAACATCTTCCAAGCCTAGGTAAGTGATTATTGTTATGGATTAATATATTATATGCATGGGAGAGTATGTGAATCATGTTGGTTATGCTTGAAAGAGTTGAACATAGTGCTTTGGGTTTTTGTACAAGATGTGCCATCCATGAGATTCAAGCTTGAATTATGACTTGTGACTTTGATGAAAGTGCATGGTATGGATAAAATATGAACATGTATGGTGTAATTTTGTTATTAAACTTGTTATTTTCATATAAGTGTAAATTGTGGGATTTTGGCCGATATGTGCCATGAAGTGTATTAAGGTGACTTGATGGATTATTTGTGATATGGTGTGGATAAGGAAGTGTAAAGGAGAAGTGTTGTGGTGAAATGTATTGATTATCATGTATTGGTAAATGTATGGAATATTGGGGGATTTTTGGAATAATGATTTCGTAAATGGTATTTTCAAGGGGGAAATGACATGTTAAAGCTAAACATGTGACTTATTGTTATTGTATGCATTTGTGAGGTAGTTGGTGGTTAATGTAAATTCCGTTATGTATTTACGTTTTAGAGTGACACATAAATAAGGAGTGGAACTGTTGTATGCACATCTAGGATTGTATATTCGTATTGAGAATACAAGGTATGTAAGGTTACTTTGTCCATATCTTTCTGCGGCAAATAGTATTCACATTGGCATTACACTTGTCCTATACCGAAATGTGCTAAGGTATCCTATTTACGGTTATCAATGGTTATTATCATATGTTTCCTACTCATTGATCAATTGTGAATCACATGTCTTCTATTCATGAATAATGTTCCAAAAGTCCAATAAGGTTGCATTCCAAAGTTCCAATAGTGGTTATACTCATGTCCCTTGTTCATTAATTATTGTCCAATGGTTCCAATAGTGTTATGTTTCCAATAATGTTTATTTACATGTCTCTTGCTCATTGGTTATTGTTCCAAAGCTTCCAACAATGTTATGGCTACAAAGTATCAATCTCTCATAAGCGAAGGGTATCCTATTTTCGGGTATCAATTATGGTTCCTCACATGTTCTTTATGCATTGATCAATTGTCATTCACATGTCTCATAAGAATTGACTAATGTTCCAAAGATTCCATGGTTCCACCAATGTTATGTTACAAAGTTCAAAATGATATTATGACTATCTTGGTATCAATCTCAAAGTAATAAACAAAGTAATGCAAATGAGGTCAATGATCAAGTACGGGTGGCAAGTCTAGGGGCATAAGCCTAGATCGACTCGATCCCGATGTATTGATTTATGGGTGGCAAGTCTAGGGGCATAAGCCTAGCTCGACTCAATCCCGAAGGTACTGATTTATGGGTGGCAGGTCTAGGGGCATAAGCCTAGCTCGACCCGATCCCGATGCATTGATTTATGGGTGGCAGGTCTAGGGGCATAAGCCTAGCTCGACCCGATCCCAACATAACGATATGTTATGTAAAGACCCACTGATCAGTAGGGGCCCGGGTATATTGTGACACATGTAATAATGATTAGGCATTGAGATAAAGAAAGCAAAGAAGCAATGAAAGTAATACACATGGTTTCCAAAATGAAGAATGGTTACTTATTCATATTGATTACTCATATGCATTTGAGTTCATTGAAATATTCATGTATTGTACAGTTTCATTTGAGCCTTACATACTCAGTACTTATGCCGTACTGACCCCTTTTGGGGAACTTACCTTACATGATGCAGGTGCAGGCACTAGTAGACCTCCACCGTAGGTTGACAGTAATCGCATATCATTGGTGAGCTCCAGTTAGTCCGGGGCTTCTCCGAGTCGCAATGGTTCATATGTTTTGATATTGTATAGTGTGTATAAATCGGGGACTTGTTCCGAATTTCAGTTGGTTTTGGTCAATGCATATGTTAGAGGCTTTTGTAGACGTATGTGGGTGTATGTGTATAAGATGATAGATGAAGTCTTGACTTGATGGCCTCAACGGCCAAGTTTCTCATATGTATATACGTCACGTGTTCTATGCAAGTTTTCTCATGTTTCTATGTGATAGTAGTGTTTCCTATGACATGCATATGAATGAATAGAAGCAAAGATTGGTTCTCTCGGGCCTTGTCGGCTTTGGGTGCCAATCACGCCTCGTTGGAATTCGGGGCGTGACATAAAACCAATATATTGTTTGTTGTTTGTACCTACAATTCTTATGGGGGCTCGTTTAGGTTATGTTTGATGTTGTATACCTTCTAGGTTTGTAGGAATCTAATTAGGTTAATGTTTGCCCAGGCTTATCCGGTTGTATTTTTTTTTGGGTATCATTGTATAGTTGTGGTAGATTGATTATGGATTTATACCCAAGGCTGTCGGTATGCTTCTGATTTTTCTTCCCCTTTGATCTTATGAGCCTTATTATAGATTACCTTTTGATTATTCATAGTTTGGGTTAGATGTTCTGGATGTGCTAAAGCTAGCTCCCTTCTTGTTAACAATCCTCATGATATTTAGTACGTTAGGCTAGCTTCCTCAGGTTAGTACCTTTATGTTTGTCAAACGATTTAGTACTGTCGTATATTCCTTTCTTTTTTCGCTACTCTTAATGTATATTATCTTCTTCTTTTGTTACTATTATTGTATATTACCTTCGTCCCTAGATATTTATATTGTATAGCACTTCCACCCCTAGTTACTTGTAGATTATGGGTGGTTCATCTCTATTTTTCCTTTATCCTTATCGTATTTCATTTCTTAGTTAGTTTCCTATAATGTATGTTCTTGCTTTGTGTGTTATTTATATTTATATTATCTTTAGAGCTTAGTCGGCCTATGCCTACTGAGTACCTCGTGTTTCATACTCATACTACACTTCTACATCCTGCATATTATAGTACGAGTTATCGCTGGTCACGTGTGCATCTTGCGGAGCTGTCATGGATCAGAGATTTAGGGCGAGCTCCAGGCATTTAGAGTTGTTCCTTCTCCCTCTGTCTTTTGCTGGATTGGGATTTATTTTGTATTTCAAAGACGATTCTATATATATATATATATATATATATATATTATGCTTACCTTGTACCCTTGTTATATTAGTGACTTCTGTAGTGGCTGACACCAGGTCTTGGGGAATAGTTTATTTCTACTAGTTCTCTTTCTCCTTCTATTTAGTTTTGGTTATATGTTCTCTTATTAGCCCGTTACTCACTGTTCCAGGCTATGGATCGCTTACCTTTTGGTAGGATATGGTAGGTATCATCATGACCTGAGAAATTGGGTCGTGACGGGCAATTAAAGAGTAAAGATTATAAAAGTCATTGGGTTAGCTGAAACCAAAATGTCAATGATTTGAAAGTGTTGAGTCAAAGTTAAATATAACGGTTACTCTGGTATATTCTTCACTAAAAATTCTACAGGAAAAAAATACTTTCTTCTGAAAACCTTTCATTTAGAAAGGAGACACTAAATGAAGTATTTAATTTATTTCCCAGTGAAAGAAAAAGAGTTGTTTGTTTACCTTTAAATGAAAAAATAATAAGAGATTGACAAATGTAGCTATAGTTATTGCGTCACCTCTTGGACCCAAGATGGGTTAGGTATGAAAAAATGAAACTTCTAACCTTTTAAGAAGTTTGCACTTATTAGCATCAAAATATTTAGGTGAAAAACACGTGTCCAAAATTAGCTTCCAAATAAAAGGTTGAGTTGGGGTCATGTTAAATTTTATATAGTACGTTTTTGTGAAACCATGACATATCTAATAGTATATAGAATTATAAAACTAATCATATCATTAGATATTCTATACAAATCATTGGTAAAAGTTGAAAGTGAAGTCTAATGGCCATAAAAAAGTACCATGAATGAAAATCAGTGATCGGTGAACTTAATTTCTTACCTTTGTATCTCACCCACCGAATAATCAAAAGTACACGACAAAGATACGTAACAAATGGATATATAAAAACTAACAAGTATGAAAACTTTATATATATATATATATATATAAACATGTACAATAAAAATATTTTAAACATGCCATGTACCTTGATAAGATGATACATAAACTCTTCTCGACGATTAGCATTCTGGAGTAATAGCAACAACTGGTTTGGAGTGAGAGCACCTATGTCCACAGAATTTTGGTGTGTAACTACAAAAGAAGAAGAATGTTGCATGATGATGGCGATGATGTTAATGTGGAATTCAAAAATATTATCGATTAGAGTTCTACCTGATTAGTGAAGTATAGCAATAGCTTGAAAATACAAAATCAAACAAGTTAATGCAATACCTAAATATATAATGATGTCTGCAAATGTAGAGGCATCGACTGATGCTCGCTGCTCAATTCGTCATTTGGGTGCTTGTAGACACAGAGAAAAGGAGATATGATTTTGGTTCTTTGTTTGAAATTTAGAATTTAAAAATAATGAGCTAGGGCAATTAAAGAGTAATGATTATAAAATTTATTGGACCAGCTGAAATAGAAACTGTTGTATGGTCTTAAAGGATTGTGCCAAAGTTCAATATAACGGCGACTCTGGTAGATTCTACACTAAAAATATTTTCTTTTGAAAACCTTCCATGGAGAAAGGACACAGTAAATGAAGCATTTTTTTCTAGTGAAAGAAAATTAGTTATTTGTTTACCTTTAAATGAAAACAAAGTAGGAGATAGACAAATGTAGCTATATTTATAGTGTTTCCTCTAGGACCCGAGTGGGTGTTAGGATATTACCAAATGTAACTTCTAACTTTCAAGGAATTTTACACTAATTGGCATCGATTTATTCTCGTGCAAATCACCTATCCAAAACAAGCTTCCAAATAAAAGGATGAGTTGAGGCCAATAGAATGAAAACCTAAAATCGAACAACTTTATGCAATACTTGATTATATGATGATGTTCGAAGATACAGAAGGATTGGATGCTGCTCATTGCTCAGTTCATCACTTTTGATGTACGCAGACACAGACAAAAGGAGATGTGATTTTGATTCTTTGTTTGGAATTTAGAATTTAGAAATAAAAAGTCAGGGCAATTAAAGAGTAAAGACTGTAAAAGAGATTGTACCAGCTAAAATAAAAAATGTCATATGGTCCAAAAGTGTTGAGCCAAAGTTAAATATAGCGGTGACTCTGGTAGATTCTTTATTGAAGATTCTTAAGAAAAAAATATTTTCTTCTGAAAACCTCCCATTGAGAAAGGAGAAAATAAGTTAAACATTTATTTTTTTTCAAGTGAAAGAAAAAAAGTTGTTTGTTTACCTTTAAATGAAAACAAAGTAGGAGATAGAAAATTTACCTATATTTTTAGTGTCACCTCTTGGACTCAGGTTGCATTAGGATATGGACAAATGAAACTTCTAACCTTTTAAGAAATATGCACTTATTAGCATCAAAATATTCATGTGTAAAGTATGTTTCCTAAACTAGCTTTCAAATAAAAGGTTGAGTTGAGGTCATGTTAAATTTTACATTAGTACCTTTTTGGAAAAATATGACATATCTAATAGTATATAGAATGAGAAAACTAATTATATCATTATATATTCTATACAAAATTGTTGGCAAAACTTGAAAGTGAAGTCTAATGAACTTTAAAAAGTACCACGAATGAAAACCAATGATTGGTGAACTTAATTTCTTGCATTTGTATCTCACCCATCGAATAATAAAAAAATACAAGACAAAAATACTTAACAAATCGATATACAGAAACTAATACGAATGTAAAATTTCCATATATAGGCATATATAATAAAAATATTTAATACGTGTCACGTACCTTGATAAGATGATACATAAACTCTTCTCAAAGATTAGAATTATGGAGTAATAGCAATAACAGATTTGGGGAGGGAGCACCTATGTACAAAGTATTTTGGTGTGTAACCACAGAATAAGAAGAATGTTGCACGATGATGGCGATTATGTTAATGTGGATTAAAAAAAAATTATGGCTAAGATTTCTACTTGATTATTGAAGTGTAGAAGTAGCATGAAAATACAAAATCAAATAAGTTATTGCAATACATGATTATATGATAATGTTCATAGCCACAGAGGCATCGACCACTGCTCTCTACTCAGTTCGTTACTTTGGGTGCTCGCAGACACAGAGAAAAGGAGATGTGACTTTGGTTTTTTTTTGGTATTTAGAATTTAGAAAAAAAAGAGTTTTGGCAATTTAAGAGTAAAGATTATAAAAGTGATTGGGCCAGCTGAAATAAAAATATTGTATGGCCTGAATATGTTTAGTCAAAGTTAAATATAATGGTGACTCTGGTAGATTCTTCATTAAAAATTTATAAGGAACAAATATTTTTTTTTGAAAATCTTCCATTGAGAAAGGAGACATTAAATAAAGCATTTATTTTTTTACTAGTGAAACAAAAAGAGATGTTTGTTTACCTTTAAATGAAAACAAAGTAGAGGATGGACGAATGTAGCTATATTTATTGTGTCACCTCTTGGACCCAGGTTGGGTTAGGATATGGAAAAATACATCTTCTAACCTTTTAAGAAGTTTTCAATAATTAGCATCAAAATATTCATTTCCAAAGAACTTGTCCAAAACTAGCTTTCAAATAAAAGGCCGAGTAGTGGTCATGTTAAATTTTACATCAATGCCTTTTTGGAAATATATGACATATTCAATAGTATATACAATGATAAAAGTAATCATATCATTAGACATTCTATTTAAATCACTAGAAAAAGTTGAAAGTAAAGTATAATAGCCATTAAAATGTACTACAAGTGAAACCCAGTATCCAATGAACTTAATTTTTTACCATTGTATCTCACCCAACGAATGATCAAAAAGTACAAGTAAAAAATACATAACAAATGGATATATAGAAACTAGCACGTATGCAAAATTTACATATATAGTAAAAATATTTAAGACGTGACATGTACATTGATAAAATGATACATAAACTCTTCTCAAAGATTACAATTATGGAGTAATAACAATAACTGGTTTGGATGAGAGCACCTATGTAGAAAGGATTTTGGTGTGTAACCATAGAAGAAGAAGAATGTTGCACGACGATTGTGATGATGTTAATGTGGATGAAAAAAGATTATCTATAAGAGTTTTACTTGATTATTAAAATGTAGAAATAGCATGAAAACACAAAATCAAACAACTTAATGCAATACCTAATTATATGACAGTGTTCGCAAATGCAAAGGCATCGACCACTGCTCACTGCTTATTTCGTTACTTTGGGTGCTCGCAGACACAGGGAAAAGGAGATATGATTTTTGTTCTTTGTTTGGAATTAAAAATTTAGAAGTATATAGTTAGGGCAATGAAAGAGTAAAGATAACAAAAGTGATTGGGCCAGCTGAAATAAAAATGGTGTATGGCCTAAATGTGTGTAGCCAAAGTTAAATATAATGGCGACTGGTAGATTCTTCATTGAAAATTCATAAGGAACAAATATTTTCTTTTTAAAACCTTCCATTGAGAAAGGAGACACTAAATGAAGCATTTAATATTTTTTAGTGATAGAAAAAGAGTTGTTTGTATATCTTTAAATGAAAATAAAGTACGAGATGGAAAAATGTAACTATATTTATAGTGTCGCCTCTTGGACCCCTGTCTATGTTAGGATATGACCAAATGTAACTTCTAAATTTCTAAGAAGTTTGCACTAATTAAAGTTGAATTATTCATGTACAAAGCACGTGTCCAAAATATACATCCAAACAAAAGGATGAATTGAGGCCAATAGTATGAAAATATAAAATCAAACAAGTTAATGCAATACCTGATTATATAACGACGTTTGCAGTCACAGAGGCATCGACTGCAACTCACAGCTCAGTTCATCACTTTGGGAGCTCACAGACACAGTGAAAAGGTTATGTGATTTTATTTCTTTATTTGGAATTTAGAATTTAGAAATAAAGAGTTAGGGAAATTAAAGAGTAAAGATTATAAAAGTGCTTGGGTTAGTTGAAATAAAAAATATTGTATGGTCCGAAAGTGTTGAGCAAAATTTAAATATAATGGTGACTCTTGTATAGATCATTCATTAAAAATTCCATAGGAAAAATATTTTCTTTTTAAAACCTTCAATTGAGAAAGGAGAAACTAAATGAAGCATGTTTGATCTCCTAGTGAAAGAAAAAAGTTGTTTGTTAATCTTTAAATGAAAAAAAAAAGTGGCAGATGACAAATGTAGCTATATTTTCAGTGTCACCACTTGGAATTGGGTTAATATATAGACAAATGCAACTTATAACCTTTTAAGTTTACACTAATTAGCATCAAAATATTCATGTGGAAAGTACGTGTCCCAAACTAGCTCTGAAATAAAAGGCTGAGCTGAGATCATGTTACATTTTACATCAGTACCTTTTTGTCAAAATATGACATATCTAATAGCATATAGAATGAGAAAACTAATCATATTATTAGATATTCTATATAAATCGATGACAAAAGTTGAAAGTGAAGTCTAATGGCCATTAAAAATCTCCACGATTAAAAATTAGTGACCGATGAACTTAATTTCTTGTCATTGTATCTCACCTAGTGAATTATCAATAAGTACAAGACAAAGATGCATAACAAATTGAGAGATAGAAACAAAAACGTATGCAACATTTATATATATAACATTATATAATAGATGTACCTTGATAAGCTTATACATAAACTCTTCTTGAAGATCAGTATCATGAACTCTGTAGTGACCCTTTCTATCATTACAGGTGAGTCAATCATGAAAAAAGTTTGGGTTAGGATTTTCCCCAAAATGGAAGTTATAATTTTTTGGTTAGGCTAAGCTTGAACAAAATCAGAGCGAGGTATGGTCTAGGAAATTTTGGGAATATATTGGGTAAATGTAATCAAATTTATCATTAATTTATGTTACCTAACGTGATAAGAAATCTGTAGGACTTTTCGGAAGTGAATTCGGGTGAGTATAATACTCTATATCGAACTTGACGAGAAGGGGTTAGTATGAAATGTCATAATTTGAGGGTGCATTGTGAAAAAGGTAAAATTGGGAGCTTTACCAATCTTCCACCTAGCCACACCCGCAATAGCTGGAGGTAGGCCTCTCTGGGGCTACTGCTATAGTGGAAATATTGTCCCTATAGTAGGAGTCAAAGTCGGTCAATACCGCTATGACGGGTGGGTGTCGTTATAACGATGCTGCTATAGTGAGATCGGGTTGCTATAGCGGGGTAAATCATTATTAATGCAGAAATTTCCCAAAAAATGGTTCATTATTCTAAGCTATTTTTTGAGGATGGGCTTAGGTGATTTGGGCGATTTTCATAAGTTTTCCATCAATTTTCATCATAAAGGTAAGTATTTCATCCCTATTAACTATTTTTTGGGTTAATTGACCTTAGAATCACTAGTTAACAGGACTTGGGGAGGGTTTAAACTTGACTTAGCTGATTTGCTAGTGCAGGAGGGTAAATTTCATGTAAAATCTTTGTGTTTTAGTTGTTAATCATTCAATTACTCTTGCATGACTATAATTCACTTTTTTCTGGTATATTTGTTCTAGACTCAGACATTACATTGGTTTTTGGGGTTGCATCCCCTCTTTTTAACATTTATTAGAGTTTGGTACGATGACTTTCAGGTCCCAAGGGATGGTTTTCCGCATTTATTTATTCCTTACTTACATTATGATATTGGATATTGATTTTTTTCAATGTAATTGGTTTAGTTGCCTATTTATGGCTAAGTTTTGATTGATTTATGAGGTTAGTTGGTTCTTTCATCGGCGTTTTAGTATGGGTGCTACTCATGGTGGATTTAGGTTGTGACAAAGTTGGTATTAAAGCCCTAGGTTCGTTGATCTCGTCTTATCAAAATGGGTCTAGTAAAGTCTTGTGGAATGGTACGGATACGTCTGTACTTTTCTATCAAGAGGTTACAAGACCTTATAAAAACTATCCTTTCTATCTTCTTTCGTGCTATAACTTAATTCTAATTGGTATCTGGTGATCCAAATTAGTATCTGACCTTCTTCATTCGTTTGTCCATAGATGGTGAACACTAGGTCAAATGGAGCAAGAGAAGTAGCCCTAGCATCAGCAGCTCCAGCTGTAAAACTGGCTGTGTGGGGGCGAAGATAGGGTAGGAGAAGAGGAAGGGGAAGGGGAAGGGGAAAAGCAACAATCACCAGGGGTGGATCTTAGGCAACCACTGACTAGGCCCGTCATAAGTCAGTATTACCTCCCCCCCAGTATCATTTAAAAGAGGGTGAGGCAGTAGATGAGGATGGTTTGGTACTAAAGGTGGCAGCACCAGCTGGAGGTGCAGTCCTTCCGCTGATGTCTTCTAAGGTTATTCAATAGGTTAGCTGGTACTGGAGCCACTTCCACTGTGTTGACTTTCCAGATTCTGGATTCTTATAACACTGCCACTTTAGCTCTAATAATGGATAAGGCTTAGGGTACTGATGCATTTCCCCATCTTATATTAGGGCCCGTCATGACTGGGATCGAGAATGAGTAGTTGACCAAGTTTCTGAAAATAAAGCCTTCTTCATTTCATGGTACTAAAACAGGGGATATATTTGAGTTTATCATTGATTGCTATGAGAGGCTTCACAAGTTGGGGATTGTGCAACAACATGGTGTTGAGTTCATGACTTTCCAACTGCAAGGGGATACCAAGCAGTAGTGGAGAGCCTATGTGGAGTGTCGGTCACTTATTTTGCCTCTATTAACTTAGGCTCAATTTCATGCTCTATTTTTGAAGAAGTATATGCCTCGTACCCTTTGTGACCTAAAAAAATATGAGTTTTTGTCCCTTGAATAGGGAAGTATGTTAGTTGAAGCCTATGAGACTAAGTTTAATGCTCTGTCTCACTATGCTACCCAGTTGGTGGGCACTGAGGAAGAGAGGATCTGATTATATGTTAAGTTTTGAACACTGATCTTCAAGTTTTTTCTGTTCACATGACTTCTACAGGAAAGATCTTCAATGATATATCTTATTATGTGAAAAAGGTTGAGGGAGTTCATCAGGCTGGTCAGGCTAATACATTATCCAAGAAGTCCAAGAATACGGGCAACTTTTGTGGTTCTTATTCCAAGGGTGACAGCCATCAGGTATATTCAACTCACCCCATTAAGTTAGCTTTACCAGCCTCTACATATGGTTATTCAAGGGCTATTCAACAACCCTCAGTTGCTAAAGCCAAGAGGCTACCTATTCTTTGGCCAATTTGACTTCTCTTGAGTGAGTATGTTATTATTGTGGTACTGCAAGGCATTTCAAGATAGAGTGTCCTTAGAGGCAAGCTAGTAATCAAGTACAGCAGTAGAACAAGGCTGTAGTTCCATCAAGTAGAGGTTGATGTAGTAATGGTAAGGGTCATCCATAGGGTGGACGGGATACTAATCATGGGGGTTGTGATGGAAACAAAGGTAATGGTAATATAGGGAAGGGTAGAGCACAACCAGCAAAAAAGGTTGCCCAGCTTAATGATAGATCTCACTATTATGCCTACCCAGGGAAGACAAAGGCTGAGTTATCTGACACTGTTTTTACAGGTACTATTCTCGTCTATGATTGGATGGCTTCTGTTTTGTTTGATCTGGGTTCCACTTACTCTTATGTATCTGTTAGATTTGCTTTGGGTTTGGATTTACTCTATGATGTACCGATTCTCATGTACATGATTCCACTTTGGTTAGAGATTCTGTGGTGGTGTCTCATGTTTACCGTGCACATTCTGTTTTATTTCTAGGTTTTCAGACCTAGGTAGACTTGATCATTTTGGACATGCTTGATTTTGATATTATTTTGTGTATGGCTTGGTTATCTCCTTATCATGTTGTCTTGAACTGTAATACTAAGATAGTGACTCTTGAAATATCGAGTATGGGTAAACTAGAGTGGGAGGGAGTGTATAAGTCTAAGCCAGTGAAAATCATTTCTTTTATTCAGGCTAGAAAGCTAGTGGGGAAGTGGCGTTTATCCTTCCTAGCTCATATTTGGGATGTTAGTATGGAGACCCCTTCTATTGAGTTAGTTCCTGAGTTTCAGGAGGTATTTCTTGTGGATTAGCCTGGCATGCCTCCATACTGGGATATTGATTTTTGTATTAATTTGGAGCTAGGCACTAGCCTAATTTTTTTCCTCCTTATAGTATGGCTCTGGCAGAATTAAGGGAATTTAAAACTCAATTACAGGAACTCCTTGATAATGGATTCATTCATCCTAGTTCTTCACCATGGGGTGTTCCAGTTTTGTTTGTTAAAAAGAAAAATGGTAGTATGAGGATGTATATTTATACAGGTAGTTGAACAAGGTTACCATCAGGAATAAGTATCCCTTATCTCGTATAGATGATCTCTTTGACCAGTTGTAAGGTGCTTCGGTATTCTCCAAGATTGACTTGAGGTCGAGTTACCATCAGCTGAAAATTCAGTCTGAGGATATACCTAAGACAACTTTTAGGACTCAGTAAGGGCAATATGAGGTTTTAGTGATGTATTTTGGGTTGACCAATTCGTCGACTGCTTTTATGAGCTTGGTGAATGGTATTTTAAAGTCTTTCTTTCATTCTTTTGTGATAGTTTTTATTTATGACAATTTAGTTTACTTAAAGTGCAAGGAGGAACATGCAAGTCATCTTTGCATTGTCTTAGAAATTTTGACGGAGAAGCAGTTGTATGCAAATTCTCAAAATGTGAGTTTTGGTTGTCTTCGGTTGCTTTTTTAGGGCATGTGGTCTCGTAAAAGGGGGTGATGGTAGATCCCCAGAAGATTGAGGTAGTAAAGAGTTGGGTTTGGCCTAGCTTTGTGACTGCGGTTAGGAGTTTCATGGGTCTTGCTAGTTACTATCACAGGTTTGTCAAGAATTGTACTTCTATTGCCACTCACTTGACAAGGTTGACCCAGATGGAAGTGCCTTTTGTATGGTCAGATAAATATAAGGAGAGCTTCCAAAAACTCAATACATTTTTTACTACAACTCCTATTCTTTCATTACCGGTTAAAGGTAAGGATTTTGTTGTATTTTGTTGTATTTCACTCTTGAGTGTGGGTGTTGTGTTGATGCAAGATAGTAGTGTCTTTGCTTATGCTTTGAGGAAGTTGAAACATCATGAAAGGAATTACCCAACTCATGACTTAGAGTTGGCAGTGGTGGTGTTTGTATTTAAGACTGGGAGACACTATCTTTATGGTGTCAAGTGCAAGATATTCATAGACCATCATAGCTTGCAGCATATGTTTACACAAAGGGATTTGAACTTGAGAAAGAGTAGGTAGATGGAATTGTTGAAAGACTGATGTGACCATCCAGTAACATCTAAGTAAGGAAAATATGGTGGAATATGCATTGAGCCAAAAAATAGTAAGTATGGGTAGTTTGGCTTGTTTGAGGGTGTCAAAATGACCCTTCGCTAGAGAGTTTCAAACTCAAGCATCTCAGCTCATGCAGTTTTGTGTTTTAGAAAGGGGTAGAGTGTTGGCTAGTAGTGAGGTAAAGTCAACTTTACTTGATGAAATTAAGGCCAAATAGATTGGGGATGTGTAATTGAATAAACTCCAGAAAAAGTGGTGTCGGGAGAGGCTTTAGACACCACACTGGATACGTGTGGAGTTGTAACGACTGGTTCCATCGTTACCAAAAATATCTATAGTAAAGGTATGTGCTTAGCATTCGTCATATGTGTTAGGATTAATTCTTTAGTATGGGAGTGCATTTGATATGTACTAAGGTCATAAAATACCCTAGCACGAGGTTGAGATGAAAGTGTTCTTACCTAATTAGTTTTGGGCTAAGTTTAAACTAAAATGAACTTCAAATGAGCATTTCTCCTAGAATATAATTAGTTAGGGGGCCCAATACCCACCAAATTAAAGATCCCCAAGACTACTTTCCAACGTAACCAACCATTTATTAATTCTTTTCCTGAGTGAAACGTTATGACAATCTTAATGAATACTATTTGTGCTTAAAGCTACGGGCACCGTAGCGGGTTCAAGTTGTTATAGCGACGTAGCTGCTATTTAAAACCTTATTTTGATGGGTTTAAGACCCCAAACTCAAAAAATTCATTCCTAAACCCTAAAGGGGGGATTTTCTCTCGGTTGGGGTTGAAATCCTTCGTTGAGGTAAGATTTTTACTATATTTTAACATTGATTAATCCGTTTATCATCTCGAATCACTAGAATGGAGAATCTACGATGAAATTCTTGTGGTTTAGAACCTTAGGTTCATGAAATTATGGAAAAACCCCAAGGGTATACGTATTTTCACCTAGAATTGATTTTATTTTACGAATTAACTCTATCTAGTATGAAATTATGGTTCTAAAACATGAAAGTTGACAGTTAGGGGCCTTAAATTCAATAAAGGTGGGACCTTTAGCTTTAAAACTCCATTAATAGAGTTGGGTTGAGATTGATAGAACTAATATGTTGATTGTATGACCCTTGGGTAAACTAATAGGCATGAATAAGGGTAAAATATGTGGGTTTAAATTCCCAAGTTTTTTTTTTTGAAGAGTAGTTTATTAATTACTCTTGTAATGTTGTTTATAAGATGATTTAACCTTTGAAAATTTGAAGAAAAAGGAAGACCATCCATGGTATAGCTTATTTATTGTGGCAGCTTGGCACCCCGGTAGGTTATAGTTTATGAGTAGTACACTGTGGTTAGTAATTGTATCCATAATATAGTTTTGATGGGAGAAATCATGCTTAGTCCTATGGGCATGGAGTTTGGATGGATAAAACATGGATATAATATAATAAGGGCTTAAATATATGTTATTATATTAATGTATGAATCCTTGATGGGTGTTTGGTGTTTGTATGGCTCCATGGTGGATTTTAAAGTGAATTATATGAATATAGATGATGATAAGGAGGTTATTATAATCTAACGACTCATCTTTAATACCTTAAAAAGGGTGAACTTGTTATTATGTGTGTTTGGAACATGGAATTTTCTTGTTGCGGTATAGTTATGAGAATGGATTATGATAAGAGGTGGTGGCATAACTTAAGATCTTAAAGTCAAGTTAGGATAGGGATTAGAAAGTAAAAGGTATAAAGGTGTATGACTAAAACTAGATTGTAAGTTGAATAGAGTTTAATAATTGGTTAATAGAGTAGGGTCTTGAACCTAGTAATGACTTGAATATAAGGGTTGCTAGATAATAGCGAAATCCCTGATTTTGGTATGAATAAAGGGGATTGGATTAATGAATGAATTACTAGATTTTAGACTTTGTTTGGTTGAACGTGCATTCCTAAAATGACTACTTGAATTTGATGAATATGTCTTGATAATGCTTACTTGAATAAGACGAAGATTGGTCTTCGAACATACTATAATTTATGAAACCAATGATTCATATCTACTTGTGATATAGTGTGTTAAAGTATAATTGTTGTTTACATGAATTGATTAAGTCAAGTTGACCCAAGTATTTGAGTGGTTGTCTATTGGTGCAATGAATACTTATGGAATGTAATTGTTAAATAATATCCTGAGTGTTAATCACATATAATGAGGTTATATTAATGTCTTATTGACTGTACAAGTATGATTTCTTATTCTTATTATGGTTATGATTGTTGTGGTATCAGTTATTATTGAGGGATGTACCGGTATTTGGACATCTTCACAGAATTAGTTTATATGATTCATTGGTTGGCTCGGATACCACGTTGTTACAGTACATGGATAAAAGCTCGTTCCCTACAGGTCATGGCTAGTGGGCAACCATAAGATCCTTAGTATGTGTGTACAAGGTATTTATGAGTGTGACGGTTCCTTGAGTGGACTGAGTTTATGATTACTATTATTGTTGCCGTTTACATTAGTTCCATGAGTGAACTAGGTCAATGTGATTAATTGCTATAGGTGGTTTCTAGTGTAAATCCAAAATGTATGTTGATTTCTATTATTTTTTATTTATGTGTCCTTAAGTTGATCCAGGTTAAATTGACAAATGCTCAGCATGTTTGTTGTTGCTATTCCTATATTTGAATTGAGGTATGAATATTGTTAGAGTCATGGATTTTTTACTTGGATATTTTTGTTGAGTCATGGTTGTACTTGCTACAAGGTTATGGTTATTGTGCTATTTATTATTAAAACTTAATCGAAACAGATTGTCTTATAATAACTCTTGAGACTAAGTAACTAAAAGCTTATGGATGACATTTAATGTGAAGGGTGATGTATGATTAGTGAGATTAAGTGTGAGGTATGAGGGAAATGTCAATGGTATATATTGACTACTAGCAATGGATTAGATATAACTACGTTAGCAGGAACAAGAATGGTATACTCTTAGGTAACACATGAGGATGAAAGTGATGTGGATTGAATTGAATATAAGTTACCATGCTTCCTTTCTATTTCTATATTTTTTTATGTGATCTAACCTTGTTCGGCCGATGATACCTACTAGTGCATGTTGTTTGTACTGATACTACTCTTGCTATACCCTTTTTGGGGTATAGTCTGGTTGCAGGATCAGTCGATGTTTCTTAGGTGATAAAGATAGTGATATCCTGCAGCTTTTACTCCTCTCATTCATGGTGAAAGTTGTATCCACTCTTATCTTTCTTAATTTAGAAGCTCTTGTACCTAATTAGACTAGGTCTTCAGGTAGATTCATTCCACATTTATATATATTGTAAAATCTATTGTAATAAGGACTTGAGTATTTTGTTACTTATTTTTATACTTTTGCATATCTTGTTGAAAAGGTGGTAAGGGGTTTTCTTATCTAGGTGGGTTAGAATTGGTGCCCTCACGATCCAATAAATTAGGTTGTGACAACTTGGTATCAAAACCTAGGTTACCAGTCTCCTTGTATAAGAGCAAATGTCAAGTAAAGTCCTGTGGATTGGTTTGTTGACATCGACATCTAATCTTCGAGAAGCTATGAGGTATTCTACGAAACTATTGTAGTTCTTTTTTTCCTCTTGTGTGGGTTGTACAATTGCTTGTATGGGTTGAATCCAATTGGTATCTTTCGATTCCAATTGGCATCTCTATAATCATAATTGGAATCTAGTCGATTCCAATTAGTATCTTGAGGAGTTCGCAATTGAAACCTAGTTTTTTCCAATTGGTATCTATTTATAAGGGCTGGAACTTATAATTGTCACATGAATTATGATGAAATTGATTAGTTGTGACTTTGTTGGTGTAATCTAAGATGTAATTGTGATTTTAAGTTATTTGGTTAAATTTGAACCGTGATAGGTAAGAATTGCAAGTTGTTATGCATTTTGTGGTATATGAAGGAATTTGAGTAGATTTGTTGCTTGTCTTATTGGTAGTGTCATGAAGTTTCAATTTGGTGTTTAAGTTGATGAAGTTGATGCTTATATTAGTTGTGGTTGATTGACTTGTGTGAATTCTGGAAATTGTGAAAGGTGGTAACTTGGTTATGTGTTGATGGTTAGAGGAAATTATTTGCTATGTGGTTTAATGGAAACTATATTATATATACTTGGCATGGTTTTGTCATTGGCAAAAATTATATGGGAAACATGGTTTATGACTGTGGGAAACTCTTGTTTCAGGATAGTCGGAATTTAGTTAGGGACCACGGAAAAAGGGGCAATTGTTGCAACATACCGGGACTTGTTATAACGAAAGGTTCTTATTGCGATTCAGAATCGATTTAGAGTAATGAGTTGTTGTTTCATGAATTGCTGGGTTTGGTCTTAAGATTATATTGTGGTTGATAAGATATGATATATTGATAAGTTTATTGTCTGATGTGGGCGAAGTTTTTTATTTAAGTTAATATATATATTTGAACATCAGACTTTATTTGACTTGGTGGTTTTTACTTTTGATTGAGTAACTACTTGCGTTGTATGACAATGTGTAGTTGATGAGGAAATCATGAGCTTATGGCGGGACAAAGTTCCCTTGTATTTGTGAAACAGTGATTATGGTTGTGTATTGGTAGAAATAGTCACCCATGTATTGATTAATAAAATGACTTGTCATTGACTGATTATTGTTTAACATTGCTCATATGCTTATTATATGAAATGAATTGCTAGGGTCCTTGTAATGAGATAGCTTGATTATGATTGATGATCCTTTGTTAAGGGTCGAATGGACTAATGTAAGTGGTGGTGGAGAATTTGTGTTAATGAAACCCATAGTGATGTGTTAGTTAGTGGTTTTACTCTTGATGATCTATTTTTGGTGTTGATCGTTGATATGCCTTGAACTTACAACACTTTTGACGCCTAAAACGATGTATATTTGAGAGTACGAGGGTATTACTATGTGGATATAATGGGGTTTTGGGTGTTTACAGGTTAAATAGGTCCGGATGAGTGGAGTGCTAGATTTTGGACAGATAATGCATCAGACGACCCCATGTTATGACCATGGAACCTAACCACGATCGTACCAAGGCATTGTAGGAAGAATAAGAGGATGACTCTCAGGAGGTGATCAGACGAAAGCTCCCCATGATTGTAGGTTGATGTCACAATCGTACAACCTGATCGTTGGAAGGACGTCCTAAAAGCAAGGTTGTAGAACAAAAGTGTGAAAAATATCAGACGACTGGATCCCACGATCGTACGTAGAAATGATGGTCGTACCACTAGGTCGTGGGAATGAACGTTATAGTGGAAGTCTGCAGGAGTTGAAGTGAAGGAGGGTCGTAGGATCAGACAACCATATTGTACGATCGTAGGTAGAAGATATGGAGTCATACTTAGGATAGTTCCAGAGAAGACCTTAAGATGACCAAGTCCATGAGCAAACTACGAGCACCAAGGACGATCATGGAATCTTCCCACGATCATACTTTTCATTCGTCCGAGATGACCGACACAAAAATCCTATTATAGTTAGGATAGGTTTTATTTTATCTATAAATATTTTTATTCATTTTATTGTGTCCGTTTACATTCTATTACATTATTGGAAAGTTCTAATGCATATTTTTGGTATTGGAATTACGCAAACATTGATTTTAGGGTTTTAATTCAAAGTGAGATCTTGGAGTTTATTATCTTGCTATTATAAGTTCATGATTATGTTTTCTTATAAGATTTCTTCTCATGTTCTTGCAATTATGAGTAGCTAAATACCATAACTAAGGTTGTGGGAACCATGAAGGATTAACGAAGTAGGATTCATAGTACGGAGTAATCTTCAACCAATGTTCATACATGTATTGATTATTTCCTTAGGATTGATTACTTTCTGGGGTGTACAACGTTAGAACTCACCAAATCATTATTCCAGACGAAAGGATGAATATGGATAAGAAGAAGGGAATAAACAACAGAGACTTGGAGCTATCAACCTCCACTTAATAGCCTGAGCTGATAATCTGGGAAAGATAATATGGGATCCAAGATAGGTGTTAGTAACACAAACTCAGGAGAAAAGAAAACTTACTTGAGGACATTGCTTAGACAAGAGTGTAAAGTTGTTCTAAGTATAAATAACCTATTGATTCTGCCTACAGAACACTGAGAGAAATTGTGGAGTACAAAGAACTTACGGAGTTATGAAGTTATCGGGAAACACAGTCCTAATGCTTTTCTCATATTGTTTACAAATCTAACAAACCAAAAACTTTTACTATTGAATTCTTTATTTAAAAAACCCCTTATTTTTCTGGAGATTGTTATTGATTGCCTCAACTACTTCTTGCTTAATATTTCAACCTATTCCATGTGGGATCAACCCCAACCTTAGTTGGGTTCTATGTTTGACAGTGACCTCTTTATACTTCATTGCGAGATGTAATTTGGGCGACATCAAATTTTGTCAACGTTATCTGGGAGTATGATTATGGAATTGATTCATTGAGTGTGTTGGGTTGTTGGTTTATGCATGCTGACTTACTTTTCTATTGTTTCTTGGGCACACACTGATGTATACCCAATATGCATAGTCAAGGCAGTCCCTTGATTCCAATTGACGTGGATCTTAAGAGAACTCTGAGAGCTAACAGAAGGATGGTTAACAAAGAAGTTCATAAATAAGGAGCCCTTCTTGAGGGCGTTCACGATGATCCAACAATCTTAAATCAGCCAGTACACCAACATCGTGGTCAGGAGACTGCAAAACAGGTCACAACTTGATTGATGGCTGAGGAGAATGATACAAAAGAAGCTGCCAGACAGGCAGCTAGGGAAGAAAGGGATTGACAGGATGAGGCAAAATGTATAGCTATACTTAATGAGAGATAGAGGTAGAGATGGCATAGGGGACAACAACCTCCACAAAAATCTCTACAATAATATCTCCATTATTATGAGGATCTAGAGGAAGATTTGGATTATTTGGAGCCGGTTAAAACTGGTGTTATTATTCCACTAGAGTTACCTCCAGGGACTAATTTTGATATCATGATTTCCATGATTCTCTTTCTGAACTTGAAGGGGGTGTTCTCAGGCCTTCCTACTGACGATGCGAACATGCATTTAATAAACTTTGTTGGGATTCGTACATCTTATTATCTGCCTGGAGTGACCCAAGAGGCAATCAGACTATGGCTCGTATCATTCTCTTTGATGGGAGAGGCTACATTATGGTTGGTGGAGCTACCACGTGGATCGATCACTAGTTGGAATGAATTGCAGACTTAATTCTTGGAAAGATTCTCCCTACCTTCCAGAATGTTGCAGTTGAAGGATGAGATTTACAATTTTAGACAGTTGTATTCAGAGGCATTATATGAGACTTAGTTAATGTTCAAGAAGAAGCTATAAACTGTTCCAAACCATAGGATGACTGGTAGAAACTTGCATGAGATCTTCTACAAAGCTTTGAATTGTAACACCAAGGTTGTAGCAGATACTATCACTGGTGGAGCATTCATGAGTCTACGTTGGGGGCATGCTGCTTCTGAGATCTTAGATCAAATCATGAAAACCAACTGAGGTTGGTATACTCGGGATGCATATAGACCCATAGGTACTTATGCAATTGGATTATCCGCAGAGCAGAGAGCACTAGATGAGACAGTAGCTTAAGAGGTAGCATAGATGAGGACTAAAATTGGGTTGCTCACTAAATAATTTACAGTAGATGGAGATAAAATGGTAAATGTAGTTGGTTCACAAGGCAAGGTACCCAAGTATGAAGATTCAGACTCTGAGGAGGTGGCAAAATATTTAGACAAAGAGGTGGAGGGTTTTGTGTCAAGGAAAAATGGTCTAACCAAGATACTTGGTCGAGGCAAGGGAATCATGGTCGGAACTACTATGAAGCTAACAATTATAATAAGTCTAGGTATAGAGATAGGAGTAGGGATTGAGATGTTGACTGGAGGAGAAAGGATGACTACAAAGATAAGAGTGGCCTTTATGTTCAACTCGAGAACCATGAGACTGGTTTGAGTAATTCAAGGATGGAAGACATACTTGAAAAGTTTGTGAAAGATGTAGAAAAAATGGAAGACTTCCTTAAGGAGATTAAGGCAGATATTTCAAGAATGAATCAGAATGTTGAATCGCATGCTACAGTTTAGTCAAATTTCTGCAGCATTGAATCAGCATCAGCAAGGTACACTTCCGAGCAACACCATTCAAAATCCAAAGAATGATGGTCTTTGAATGGAGATTACTACTCAGTGTGGTAAGATGACCACTGATCTACCCATGTCTGTGATTGTCGAAAAAGAGGTTGATTCAGTCGTTGTCGATGATGAAAAGGTTATCGAATCCAAAGACTCATTGATGGAGGAGAATGCACTTGAAGAGCCTCAAGATGATGAACATGAGGTGAGGTAAATAAAGGGGAAGGACAAGAAGGTCCCAAAGGTGTTATCTCCTATTCCATGACCTCCTCTTACTTTTCTACAAAGGCTGAAAAAGAATGCTGAAGAAAGAAGTACCAAAAGTTTATTACTATATTGAAGGAGTTGATGTTCTATATCCCTTTAGTTGAAGACCTTGAACAATGCCAGTTTATACAAATTTTATGAAGGACTTGGTGACTAAGAAGAGGACAGTGAGTTTTGAGCACGTTGACAATGTGCACCATTATAGTGCAATATCCTCTAGATCTTTGGTTGAGAAGAAAGAAAACCTTTAAGCGTTCATGATTCCATGCACTTTTGGGTGTTTTAACTTTGCAAAAGCTTTGTGTGATTTGGGTGCTCACATTAATTCGATGCCACTAGAAGTTTATAAATAGTTAGGGCTGGGGTCGCCCAAAAAGACTTTGATAAGACTTCTCATGATGGATCAATCTGTGAAAAAATTGGTGGGAATCTTATGTGATGTTTCGGTGAGGGTTGCATCCTTCATCTTTCCAGCTAATTTTTTTATCCTTGACTGTGAGATTGACTTTAAAGTTCTTATTATTTTGGGGAGACCGTTCCTCATGATTGGGCTTGCAATGGTTGATATAAATACTGGGCAGATAAAGTTTGGTTGAATAATAAATAGGTTACCTTTAATATATGTCAGTCTAACAAGTAGCCAAAGGATATGTGGGTAATCTCTGTGATAGATATAGTCGATGAGGATGACTTGGTAGCTCTTATTGAGGAGAGACTTAGAGTCGAGGCCCTCGCAATAGCAATTATAAATTTCGAGGGTGATGATATTAAAAGTTATGATGAGATGGTGAGCGCACTTGATGGTAGGGGGTCATACATGTATGCACCAAAGAAGCTAGATCTTGATTTGAAGAATAGAGTAAACCCACCAGCTCATCATTTTATTAAGGAGCCTTTAGTTTTGGAGCTCAAATCTCTTCTATCTCATCTTTAATATGCATTTTTGGGAGAGAACAATACCTTGTCAGTTATTATTGTAGCAGATTTAGTAGACTGTCAAGTTGAGGCATTGACGTCAATTTGGAAGAGGTTCAAGAAGTTTATTGAATGGTTAATTACTGAAATTGTTGGGATTCCAATAGGAATTTGCATGCATAAATCCTAGTTGAGTAGGATTGTGTGCCTAGTATAAAGCATCAACGAAGATTGAATCTGCCTATGCAAGAGGTGGTGAAGAAAGAAATCATCAAATAGTTGGATGTGGGTGCAGTTTATCTGATTGTAGACAGCAGGCAGGTGAGCCCACTCCAATGTATGCTGAAGAAGGGTGGAATCATTCTGGTTCCAAATGAAAAGAATGAGCTTATTCATAAACGGCAAGTTACTAGGTGGTATATTTGCATGAACTATAGGAAGTTGAATGCATGGACTGAGAAAGATCACTTTTCTATGACCTTCATGGATCAGATATTAGACCATCTTGTTGGTAGAGTATGGTATTATTTACTTGATGGTTATTCAGAGTACAGTAAGATTTTTATTGCTTTCAAAGACCAAGATAAGACCACTTTCACTTGTCCATATGAGACTTTTACATTCAAGAGGAAGCCTTTTGGTCTTTGTAATGCACCCGCAACCTTTCAGCATTGCATGATAGCTATTTTTTATGACATGGTTGAGGACAATATTGAGGTGTTCATAGACGAGTTCTCAGTTGTGGGAGATTCATTCGAAGATTGCTTGGCACATCTTGCTAATGTTTTGAGGAGATGTGAGGACTGTAACTTGGTCCTAAATTGGGAGAAATACCACTTCATGGTTAAAGAAAAAATAGTGTTTGGTCATAAGATTTCAAAAAAGGGGATTGAAGTTGACAAGGTAAAGATTAAGGTGATTGAAAAGTTACCTCCACCAATTTCTATGATGGGTATTTATAGCTTTTTGGGGCATGAAGATTTCTATAGAAGATTTATCAAGGACCTTTCTAAAATTGTGAATGCTTTGTGCTAGTTATTGGAGGTGGAATTTATGTTTAATGATGCATGTCCAAAGGCATTTGAGTTCCTGAAAGATAAGTTAATTTAAGCCCCTATTATAGTGTCGCCCTATTGGTCCATGTCGTTTGAGGTTATGTGTGATGCTAGTGGTATGGCTCTAGGAGTAGTCCTAGGTCAAAGGCAAGAGAAGTTCTTACATCCAGTCTACTACACTAGCAAAACACTTAACCCTTCACAAAAAAATCACACTATAATGGAACAAGAGTTTCTCGTTGTGGTGTTCGTGTTTGAGAAATATTAATCTTATTTGCTTGGAACAAAAGTGATTATGCATACTGACTACACAACTCTTAGGTACCTTATGGAAAAGAAGGATGCGAAGCCGAAGTTGATTCGTTTGGGTACTTTTATTACATGAATTTGACTTTGAGGTCAAGAACCGAAAAGGGACTGAGAATTAAGTGGCCGACCACTTATCACACCTAGAAGAAGAGGCCATGCTGAAAATAAAAGACGAGCTTGAGATTGATGATACTTTTCTGGACAAGCAGTTACTAGTCATATCGCAAGATTTGATTTCATGATTTTGCAGACTTTGCAAACTATTTGGTGAGTGATGTGGTTCCTGACGACCTGTCATTTCAACAACGTAAGAAATCTATGTACTATGTAAGGAAGTTTTTTTGGGATGAGCCATATTTATTTCAAAGTGGTGTAGATGGAGTGATTCAGTGATGTGCTCCTGAGGTTGAGATGATAAGCATCTTAGAGGCATGTCACTAGTAACAAGTTTGGGGAAAACATGGTGGTGCACGGAATGCGCACAAGATCTTGCAATGAGGATATTGTTGGCCCACCATTTACAAAGATGCATAGGACTATGCCAAGGCTTGCAACCAATGCCAGAGGCAAGGAAACATCTTAAAAAGGCAAGAGCTTCCAATGACCACTATTTTAGAGCTTGAGTTGTTTGACTAATGGGGCATTGATTTCATACGCCCCTTTGTGAGCTTGCATGGTATGAAGTATGTTTTGGTGGCTGTTCACTATGTTTTAAAATAGGTGGAGGCTGTCGCGTTTCCAAATAATAATGGGAAGAGTGTCACAACATTCCTAAGGAAGAACATATTTTTCTAGTTTCGGGACACCAAGGGTTATCATTAGTGATGGAGGCTCACACTTTTGCAATCATCTATTAAAAGCCCTGCATGAGAAATATGGTGTGAAAAATAAGGTGGCAATGCCTTACCATTGTCTGACAAATGGGTAAGATAGAAAGTTAGATAATGCACTATGGTCTTACCAAACAATATTCAAGACCCCTTTTAGTGCTTCCCCATATCATTTTGTGTATGGAAAAAGGTGTTACTTGCCGGTCGAACTTGAGCATAAGGCATTGTGGGGGCTGAAAAAGTCGAATTTGGAATGGAGCTATACAGATAAATTGAGACTAGAGCAACTGAATAAGACGAATGAATTTTATCTCCGAACCTATGAATGGTCAGCTTTGTACAAGGAGAAGATGAAGCTATACCTTGATCGCAAATTGAGACAAGAGAATTTACTGCCGGCGATGTGGTATTGTTATTTGACTCTAAGCATAAGTTTTTTTTGAGCAAGCTAAAGTAAAAGTGGAGAGGACCGTATAGAGTGACTAGAGTGTTTCCCTATGGTGAAATCGAGATGAAAAATAAAGAAGGCCAGAAGTTCAAAGTGAATGGCCAAAGGGTGAAACACTATCTCAGTGACATTGATAAAGTAGAGTGATATGTGAAGTGGATCTAGATGGTAATTTAGGAGTAAAGCATACCCGAGTCATGCCATGATGTTAAATCAGGAGCTTTATAAGAGGAAACCCATAGGTTGGTTGGTGAAGTCTTAGTAACCAACTTAGATATGTTGTGCCATGATAATAAATCAAGCACTTCTTGGGTGGCGACCCATGATTTTGTATTCTTTATGTTATAGGGTAATGTGTGTTACCTATGAAGGGATTGTACAGAAAAGAAACTGTAGAACTGGAATCTGTACTCAACCCACGAAAGGATTATACGACCATGGAAAGGTCCTACGATCGTAGGTGCAGTCGTCTGCACAAAGTCTAGAGGGAGGAATCTCAGGAGTTATCTTACGATTGGTCACCATGATCATACTTAGATGTCACGATCGTGGTATCAATCATCTGATCAAACTCCTGAAACCAACATTCAGGATATCGAACCAATGATTTTAAGGAACGGTTGTGGTTACATACCGCAATTGTACTTAAGGTTTATTGGTTCCCAGGTAAGTTTTCTTAAATTTTCCTAGTACGAGTAGGACCTACGATTGTGGTGAGAACCAATGATCATGGGTAAGAGTCGTCTATTAGGTCGACTTATTTAAGTAGGACCCGATCCAACCAGACCAAAATGGGGTTTAATTCGCTTACACCCTATACATTAAGTCCCAATTAAACCCAAATTAACATTCAAATTTACTTCTTCTAAAATCAATCAATCAAACAGGGCAAAAGTAAGAATTTTTCACCTCTGATTTTAGTGACTTGCAAATCTCTTCAGTGTTTGACCTCAAACATTATCTAAGCACTCAAATTCCCAAGAAAAAAAATCATTGTAAGTCATTTCCTATGCCTAGTACAGTTCCCATGTTGAAAATTTATGAATAATAAGTTCTAATGTGAGTAGCATCATAATGGGGCTGGTTAGGGTTGTTTGTGGATATTGAAAATGACTGAATTGATAACTGGGGAAGTTTGAGAACCTATGTTAACTCAAAATTTGGTCAAAAAGGGTTAAATAGGGGTTGAATCAGGTTTTTAAAATTGATCAAATGTCAGTGCACTATCCACGATCGTCATTTCAACGTAAAATTATGGGTTGGATCATTGTGGGTGCTAGATGTTAACCTGCAGGATGTTCATCAGATGATTACATCCCACAATCATCATTTCATGGTACGATCATGGTATGTGCTCATTTTATATAAATCCTTATTACTTTTGGAGAAGCCTTTCTACGATCGAAAGGTACCATCATACCTTCATTGCACAATTATGGGAAGGCTCATCTGAGAAAGGACCTGAACCAGTATTGTTTATTCAAAACTGAGACTAATACCTTTTTGTACATGTATTATGCTTCCTAAAAAAATCAAGCATATGTAGAAGAACATCTCAAAGAAGCGGTCACCCAAAGACACACCTTCAGGCTCACAAAGTGGGTCCAGAAGTTTATGTGGGTCCGAGGTAGAATTTTCCACTAGTGCTTATGATGATCAACACTCACCCCGTACCACTCGAGCCAAGACTAGGTAAATTGAGAAGGCCAGGGCTACTACTTCTAATGTCTTGGTACCAGCCGCCACCCCCTTTGGAACTTCCCTAGTCTGAAGAGGGAAGTTACCACACAAACAAAGACGGGGGTGAACATGGTGATGATTCTAAAGACGTGAGGTCTCCAAAGGAGAAAAAAGAATCAAACCCTAAATTTTTCAAGGGATTTGTTGTTGGTGGGCCTCAAAGGGGTATAGACATGAGGCACTGGAGTGTACCAAACTCCCATGAGTATTATATTGATAGGGTCACCTTGAACAACATGGGAAACAAGAAAAGAAGCATTCAGGAGAAGCCCCGAATTTTGCCGAAATCACTTTAGAAGGTCCCAGAATTGAACTGGGTATTTGATAGGTATGAGTTATGGTGGATGACGAGATCACTCCAGAACTATGGACATAGATGGTGAGGGAATTCTATGCTAATTATGTGGTGATGCTAAAACATTTGACTCCCTCCAGCAGAGACAAAGATATGAGAAAGCAGCCCCAATGGATATGGTGTGGGTTAGAGATCATGACTTTGACATCTCAGTTGAGGCCATTGCTAGGGCCTTGTTCGGTGTTATATTTGTACCAGTTGAAGAAACTCTAGAGTATGAATTTTGGATGAATGACTTAAAATGAGTGAAAAAATTGACTAATAATTATAAAAATATGCATTATAGGTTGTTGGTGGAACACAATGCGAAGGTAGGGAAAAAATGCAGTCTGGGTCAACGGGTCAACTATTTACAAGAATACTTTGAAGTTTTCGGCCAAAGCATGGTGGTCCATTGTTAGGAGTCGCATAGTACTACCCATGACAAATGAAAACACATTGGGTGCCACAAATGCATGCCTGGTAGCGGCTGTCATGTCTAAGTTAGAGTAGAATATCCCACAGATCACTACGGAGGAAATCCAGGATAAAGTATTATAGTTTAGCACCATGCTACTATTCCCGTGTCTACTCAAACAATTGATGTAGGATTCCCATGTGCCGACTATCCCAGAGGTGAACAAGTTTATCAGGCCTAAGAAGAGCATGGATATTGCACTGATAAAGGATTTGAAGAACCCGATGGCCCTATCCCAGGGTTCTATAGCAAATTTTCCACCAGAGGTAGCAGGAGTACCCCAGCTAGTGAGATCCCAGTGTCTGAAGCTGGTGCTACTTCATCCTTATCTCAGTAGGGCACAATACCTGTGGGTGCCCATCAGTTGGTGCCTGCTGGATATACCTTGATTCCTATAGTGCAGTTGGAGTAGATCGTACGAAACCAATTATTGCATGATGCCTGAATCTAGAAATTGGAGGCAGGGGTAAAGCCCTGCCTAGCAGATGAAATTAAGGTAGTAGTGCGGGTAATTCAGACCCACTTTGATAGACTTGATAGCTGGATGATGGCTAGGTTAGAGGAGATCTAGGCTTCTGATATGAGCATAATCAGTACAGACTTGTCTACATTGAAGGAAGTGGTCAAGGATCTTACGGAGCAGACCATCCTATTTGTATCTCCTCCACTTCCTCTAATGCCATCTATAGTTAATGTGGTAGTGGATGTGGACTCTTTAGTCCCAGACTTTTACACACAGGACTCGATGGGTGGGGGTAATGATTCAGCTATTGAGGTGATAGGTGATGACTTGCATCCCCATAAGAAGAGGAGAATAGGTGATAGGAGTGATAAGAAGAGAGCAAAGGAGATCAAGCAGACCTCTAAGGTAGGGTTATCGAAGGACATGGTTGATATCCCACTTACTACTGAGGTGGTGGTTTAGATAGGAGGGGTATGAAGACCACCCCCGTGACATCATTAAGTTCACTGGCCGCCACTGATTCCTAATTATCAGAGAGTGCCTCGGCCGTAAAGAGTAGAGAAGATTGCAGGGGTCCCATTTGAGACCCTAGCTGACCAGAGTACTACCTGCATCTAGTATGCCTCAGGTATATCCCTTACCCTTATTTTACATTTTCTACGTATTGTGCAATAGGGATATTACATGGTTTCCAAGTTGGGGTGGGGGTGTACCACAATTGAGGGTTTTTGTTATTCTATTTCTTTTCCCTAGGCTACGTTATCTTAGTTAGAAACTGTTACGCCCCGAATCCCATCGGGGTGTGATTGGCACCAGAAGCCGATAAGGCCCGAGAGAACGAATCTTTGCTCACATCTGTTAGTATGCATGTCTATTTACGAATAGCATATTATCTCATGTAACTGATAACATATAAAATGCCAATGGCGGAAATCATGGAAAATATACAATCTATGAAACTTGGCCGTTAGGGCCGTCAAGTCGAAGTGAACATTCATCCCTGTTATTCATAAAACCACATATGTCTACAAAAGCCTCTAACAGAAATACAAGTCCCCGCTTTACATAACATCTATAACATCATAACAAATGTACAATTATGACTCGGAAAGCCCCGAACCAACTGGAGCTTACCCAAGATCTGCAAATACCCGCTAATCTACTGCGGAGGTCTACTAGGACCTGTGCTTGCAGTAAGTAAAGTAAATTCCCCCAAGAGGGGTTAGTACGAATAATGTACTGAGTATGTAAGGCCCATAAGAGATTCATCATACATGATAACAACAACAATGGAATCAATATAAGAGAAATGGTGAATGTGAATAAACTCTCTTTCTGTATGTGGGAAACATATATATTACTTTCTTTACTTCTCTTGTCTTCATACATATTCATCTTTATTGTTCTACTCATGCTAGGCTGTTCTATCGCCCCTGGGATGAGATTAACCCATGCTAGGTACTTTGACCCCTGGGATGTTATGTGAACCCATGCTAGGCTTTCGTGTCGCCCCCGGGATGTCCTTAACCCATACAAGGTACTGTGACCCCTGGGATGTTATCGTAACCCATGCTAGGCTTTCGTGTCGCCCCTGGTATGTACTTTGATAACCCATGCTAGGCTTTTATATCGCCCCTGGGATGTATCGGGATTGACCCATGTTAGGTATTTTAACCCCTGGGTTACCACCCATGAATACTCATTAATTCTATTTTACTTCTTTATTTCATTACTCCTTCTTTCATTCTAAGAGTGATACCTTGATGATGGAACATATACATACATTACTTCACGTCTTTACTCTTACTTCACATCTTTATTCTTGTAAGATTGATACCTTTGCTTGTGAGGGATAGATACATTAGCTTACACATTACTTTCTTCATTACTTTTGTGAGATTGGTACTTTTATTTGTGAGAGATTGGTACCAAGATAATCATAATCTTATTAGACTTTGGAACATGACATGATTGGAAACAAAATGCTATTCAAAATAAATAGACTCTCTTGACCTCATTACTCTCTTGAGATAGTTCTCTTAGAATTTATGACATCATGAAAACTTAGGAACTTCCGTCAATAAATGAGATATAAGTGGATCATAATTCATCTAAGAGTAGGAAACATGTGAATAGCAAGATATGACAATCGTAGTTGGAATTCTATATAATCCTCATGGAGTGTAACACTTTTGGAACCTTATGCTAATGATCCATATCAGCTAATGAACATGAGTCAACCAATGGAAATGAGTCATATGATTCACCATTGACCAATGAGTAAGGAACTTATGAGTAACACTAGTCAACTACCGGATACGGAATACCTTAGAGCGTTTCGGAATCGAATGAGTACTATGACAATGTGAACACCATATGTTGCCGAAAGATACGGACAAACTAACCTCACATACCTTCACTTCCAAGTATGAGTACAAGAGTCTATATATGAACACAACATTCCAGCTTCTTCCTTACGTCTTACTCTACAATACAAGTACATAACAAAGTTCATGTTAACAACCAACTCCCTTACAAACGTATAAATGTCACAATGAGTTACGTGACTGCTACATAGACTCATTTAGTCCTTCACAGTACATTCCATTGCATTATCATACCAACAACACCATAACATTCCACCCATTGACCAAAATATCGCACATCAATAGCATTTCACATCACACTTACCCTTATGCTTTCTCATTAGCATTCTGTCACAATTTCTCCTATCAACTTGCCTCATAACAATATATGAACAGCAATACATACTTAATACAGTCCAACATGCCTCCATACGACACTTTAAAGTCATTAAAACAACATCACAAGTTGCTATTTATATCCATAAAGGGTATAAGGGCCTTCAGGGGTCAAAGGGGAGCAAAAACATGCAAAATGGGGTTCTGGAAGTGACCTGCGAAGCCACCTACGCCCGTAGGTGGCTTAAATGCATCTGAAGGTGCCCTTTTTCAGTATCCAGGGGCATCTGCGTTGGTACCTGCGCCCGCAGATGCCTTACCTGCGAGGGCGGGTGCCCTTTTTCGGTCAAATTGGTCTCTTTTGGGTCTTTTTATGCAATGAATGTTCCATGATCATAACTAATCTTATTTTAATATACTTTTGATCATATTACATGCCAAAAAACAGCCATGGTCTCACAACACACAAAAACATCACCAAAACCTCACTTTCCTTTCACTAGGCCACCAAATCCGTAACCAAATCTTCAACAACAATTCCAAAAATTATATACAAGGGTAAAACAAGGTAAGACTATATTCACATCTCACATGTCAATATTTAATCCATCAATTTCATTTCCTTCAAGATCACAAGTCCATGTTCAAGTTTACAAGACAAAACCATCCTCCGATGTAGCAAACACAAATTGTTTTACGCATAGTGAACTTCTCACACTTAACCAACATAAAAATCATGATATAAAACATCTTCCATGCATAAACACTTACCAATCCTTGTTCAAAAATTATCTTGTCCACAAAGATGAGGGCTTAGGGTTTGTATGATATTAGAAATGTTGAGATAATTCTAGAAAAGGCATGAGAATCCAAATGAGTTAAAAATCTGATTTCCCTCATATATATAGGTCCCTTAAGTCTCTCTTATCCCATTTTGTCATTAAATGCATGTTTGATTTGGTCAAATGGAAGATTGGATCATTTTTGCCCCATTGGGCCTAGTCTTTTGTTCTTGTTTTGGGCCTCATTTGGCCCAATGGCCCATGAATCATTAATACCCAACAAATTAATGTATAATTCTTCAAATATCTCATGTTTAACTAATTCTATAAATGTACATGTAGTCGTAGAGGTTCAACAACCTACGGGTGTTTCACCTCCTACAAAGGTCTAATCCCATGTACTAGGCCCAATATCAATTATCTCATCAATAACATTACAATTTACAAAATTTTGAATCTTGACACTTGAGTAACCATTGTTCAACGACGTCAAGTAGGGTTTGGTAGATACGGGGTGTTACATTCTCCCCCCCCCCCCCCCCGCCTTAGGAACATTAATCCTCGAATGTTAACAACATCGTCTCATGTGCAACAAATGCATCTCTATATTAGCATCTCTATACATATACTCATATAGATACTTGTATAGTCCCAATGGGAGCAATATGAAACAAAACTCTTATGCATGTCCGGCATATTTCATACCCTTTCCTTCCAAATCCACTTGCCTGTTTCATTGGTGACACTTTCAAGAGTACTTATCCATCTATGATCACAACATCTACTATACCATTACGATATGTTCTTTTCACTATACTAAACTCACCGACAGGTGGAAATATTTCTATTGACTTAACTCATAACCCCAGTGTACTATTAAATTCACGGTAGTCGATGGAGTAGCATACGATAGGGTAGAGCGTGAATCAATCAATACATGTACATCATGTGAAAATATGATAATATACCTGTACCTTCATCAGGAGTTGCCTCTTTATTCTGCCGGTCCACTAGAGCATAGGTGTGATTTTGGGCTCCACTGGAACTAGCTGCTTCTCTCATATCTCTACCACGACCAATAGGTTGAATGCCTCTGCCTGGGGAAGGAACCGATGCTGATGATGCAACGGTTGATCCTGTAGGTCGTGCTATACCACTCGCACCCCTTTGTGGGCATTCTCTCATTAGGTGCCCCTCTGTTCCACACCAAAAACAAATATTTGTCCCCAACCGGTATTCACCTAAATGGTATCTTTCACAACACTGACACGGAGGATGAGAAAATCCTGTTGTCTGTGAACCTTGCATTTCACTATGCTGTACAGATTGACCACCCTTAAACCCTCGGGATTGGGGGTGAGGGCCTGCTGTGGAATAAGAAAATGAGGGTCTAGGCGGTAACATTTGAGATCTAGATTCTCCTAGGGACACCATAGACTGTCCCATAGGTCTCACCCTTTTTGATAGCCCTTCCGCAAATTCCTATGTTCTTTTTCTTTGCCTTTGGTCCTCTATTTTTTGTGCGAAGGCCTGAATTCTAGCGATGTCCATGTCCTTATTCAAGGCTGCAATGGTACAATCCCTTACCAAATATGGTTCTAACCTGTCCACGTATCGATGGACTCTATCTGTCATTATAGCTACCACATTTGGAGCATATCGGGCCAAGGAATTGAACTGAAGACTATATTCTCGAACACTCATGTTCCCTTAGCGTAAATTCAGAAACTGGTCTGCACGTGCCTCCCGAACCTCATATGGGAGGTAATGATCAAGAAATGTTGTTCTAAATTCTTCCCAACCAGCTGGGAGTGCATCAATGCTCCTTGATCTCTTCCAGTCCTCATACAATAATATAGACTCACCCTTCAGTCTATAAGCTGCTAATTCAACTGTTTCTACACGTGTTATGTGCATCACCTCTAGTGCTCTTTGAATTTGGTCCACGAAATCCTGTGGATCCGCTTTCAGGTCTGACCCAGTGAATATAGGAGGGTCCAATTTCAGGAAATCCTGTGTACGCCGACTAGCTGCTCTAGACGCGTCATCTTCATTTACCATTGGACCAGTTCGTCCTTATGCTTGTGCAGCCACTAACTGAGTCAACATATGTACTGCATTTCTTAAATCATGATCAGTGGCATTCGTAGGTGGTTCTGCAGGTACTTCTATACCTCTTGGCTCTTCGAGAGCTGGAAAAGTAGAGGAAGACTGCGATGCAATTTCAGCGTCAGCTCCACCTTGACTAGCTTGGTCAGGTGGTAATCTACTTATCCCTTCTTCAGCAGGCATATCCACCTGGTTACCTTTACCTCTACCTCTTCTCATGATCGGCATCGTTACTATACCAAAGAGAAGCATTTACCATGGTCAGATACAATTCCACTTACAACACTGGGTCTAGTGCACGATCTAGAAATGAACAAGAGAAACAACATCCTAAATGTCCCGTAGCCTCCTACTTATAAATGGGGTGCACAACACATTGATAAGTAAGACTCTACTCAGACACATCTTTGTAGACACCCTTATACCGACCTGCTCTGATATCACTTTTGTCACGCCCCGAATCCCATCGAGATGTGATTGGCACCCGAAGTCGATAATTCCCGAGAGAACCAATCTTTGCTCACGTCTGTTCGTATGCATGTCTATTTACGAATAGCATATTTTCTCATGTAACTGATAACATATAAAATGCCAATGGCGAAAATCATGGAAAACATACAATCTATGAAACTTGGCAGTTAGGGCCGTCAAGTCGAAGTGAACATTCATCCCTGTCATTCATAAACCCACATATGTCTACAAAAGCCTCTAACAGAAATACATACACGACCAACTTAAGTTCGGGACAAGTCCCCGCTTTACATAACATCTATAATATCATAAAAAATGTACAACTGTGACTCGAAAAGCCCCGAACAAACTGGAGCTTACCCAAGATCTGCAAATACCCGATAATCTAATCCGGAGGTCTACTAGCACCTGCGCCTGCAGCGAGTAAAGTAAATTCCCCCAAGAGGGTTCAGTACGAATAATGTATTGAGTATGTAAGGCTCATAAGAGATTCATCATACATGATAACAAAACCAATGGTATCAATATAAGAGAAATGGTGAATGTGAATAAACTCTCTTTCTGTATATATGGGAAACATGTATATTACGTTCTTTATTTCTCTTGTCTTCATACTTATTCATCTTTATTGTTCTACCCATGCTAGGATGTTCTGTCGCCCCTGGGATGAGATTAACCCATGCTAGGTACTTTGACCCTTGGGATGTTATGTGAACCCATGCTAGGATTTCGTGTCGCCCCTGGGATGTCCTTAACCCATGCTAGGTACTATGACCCCTGGAATGTTATCGCAACCCATGCTAGTCTTTCGTGTCGCCCCTGGGATATTCTGTGACAACCCATGCTAGGCTTTTATATTGCCCCCGGGATGTATCGGGATCGACCCATGCTAGGCTTTTCTGTCGCCCCTAGGATACCACCCGTGTTAATGGGATTGACCCATGCTAGGTATTTTAACCCTTGGGATACCACCTATTAATACTCATTAATTCTATTTTACTTCTCTCTTTCATTACTCTTTCTTTTATTCTAAGAGTGATACCTTGATGATGGAACACATACATACATTACTTCACGTCTTTACTCTTACTTCACATCTTTATTCTTGTAAGATTGATACCTTTGCTTGTGAGGGATAGATACATTAGCTTACACATTACTTTCTTCATTACTTTTGTGAGATTGGTACTTTTATTTGTGAGAGATTGGTACCAAGATAATCATAATCTTATTAGACTTTGGAACATGACATGATTGGAAACAAAATGCTATTCAAAATAAATAGACTCTCTTGACCTCATTACTCTCTTGAGATAGTTCTCTTAGAATTTACGACATCATGAAAACTTAGGAACTTCCGTCAATAAATGAGAGATAAGTGGATCAGAATTCATCTAAGAGTAGGACACATGTGAATACCAAGATATGTCAATCATAGTTGGAATTCTATAGAATCCTCATGGAGTGTAACACTTTTGGAACCTTAGGATAATGATCCATATCAGCTAATGAACATGAGTCAACCAATGGACATGAGTCATATGATTCACCATTGACCAATGAGTAAGGAACTTATGAGTAACACTAGTCAACTACCGGATACGGAATACCTTAGAGCGTTTCGAAATCGAATGAGTACTATGAAAATGTGAACACCATATGCTGCAGAAAGATACGGACAAAGTAACCTTACATACCTTCACTTCCAAGTATGAGTACACGAGTCTATATATGAACACAACATTCCATCTTCTTCCTTACTTCTTACTCTACAATACAAGTACATAACAAAGTTCATGTTAACAACCAACTCCCTTACAAACGTATAAATGTCACAATGAGTTATGTGATTGCTACATAGCATCATTTTGTACTTCATAGTACATTCCATTGCATTATCATACCAACAATACCATAACATTCCACACATTGACCAAAATTTCGCACATCAATAGCATTTCACATCACACTTACCCTTATGCTTTCTCATTAGCATTCCCTCACAATTTATCCTATCAACTTGCCTCATAAAAATATATGAACAACAATCCATACTTAATACTGTCCAACATGCCTCCACACGACACTTTAAAGTCATTAAAATGACATCACAATTTGCTAATTATATCCATAAAGGGTATAGGGGCCTTCGAGAGTCAAAGGGGAGCAAAAACATGCAAAATGGGGTTCTGGAAGTGACCTGTGAAGCCGCCTGCGCCTGCAGGTGGATGACCTACATCCTCAGGTGCCCTTTGGCAGTAGCCAGGGGCATCTGCGTTGGCACCTGCGAGGGCGGGGTCCCTTTTTCGGCCAAATTAGTCTCTTTTGGGTCTTTTTATGCAATGAATGGTCCATGATCATAACTAAACTTATTTTAACATATTTTTGATCATATTAAATGCCAAAAACCATCCATGGTCTCACAACAAACAAAAACATCACCAAAACCTCACTTTCCTTTCACTACGCCACCAAATCCGTAACCAAATCTTCAACAACAATTCCAAACATTATATACAAGGGTAAAACAAGGTAAGACTATATTCATATCTAACATGTTAATATTGAATCCATCAATTTCATTTCCTTCAATATCACAAGTCCATGTTCAAGGTTACAAGACAAAACCATCCTCCGATGTAGCAAACCCAAATTGTTTTAGACATAGTGAACTTCTCACACTTCACCAACATAAACAACATGATATAAAACATCTTCCATGCATAAAATATATTAAACCATGATAATAAACACTTACCAAGCCTTGTGCAAAAATGATCTTGTCCACAAAGATGAGGGCTTAGGGTTTGTATGATATTAGAAATGTTGAGATAATTCTACAAAAGGCATGAGAGTCCAAATGAGTTAAAAAACTGATTTCCCTCATATATATAGGTCCCTTAAGTCTCTTTTATCCCATTTTGGCATTAAATACATGTTTGATTTGGTCAAATGGAAGATTGGATCATTTTTGCCCCATTGGGCCTAGTCTTTTGTTCTTGTTTTGGGCCTCATTTGGCCCAATGGCCCTTGACTCATTAATACCCAACAAAAATAATGTCTAGTTCATCAAATATCTCATGTTTAACTAATTCCATAAATGTACACGTAGTCGTATAGGTTCGACAACCTACGGGTGTTTCACCTCCTACAAAGGTCTAATCCCATGTACTAGGCCCAATATCAATTATCTCATCAATAACATTACAATTTACAAACTTTTGACTCTCGACACTTGAGTAACCATTATTCAACGTCGTCAAGTAGGGTTTGGTAGATACGAGGTGTTACAGAAATGGCATGTGTAGGAGTTTATTTTGTTGTTTTTGTTATTTTTAGTGTTATGTTGTGTTTTGTGTTCGATCGAGATAAAAATAAGAGAACTTGGTGCAGTCGAAATAAAAAGAGCATGCTAATTTGTTTTAAATAATTTAAATGACACCCCTTCTAAATTTTTAAATTTTTGTTGTTGTGTTGTGTGCTTATCTGGACTGTAACCATCGTGGATCTCGTAATGGCATTAGAATTATGGACTTGACAAACATAGCCTAACTTGCATGAACCAAATAGGTAGTGATTGAATACATAACCCTAAGCGTGTGTGTGCAATCTAGAACCTGCCTGGTTAGTCGTACTAAAGTCGTAGGATAGTAGGTTAGGAAAGGATCATAGGTCATACTTCAAATAGTCCACTATAAGCCTATAAAGCCTACCTAATAAACATGATATCCCTTGATCCCAAGTTTGAGCCCCAAAAGACCCTTTTCTTTGAACTAACCTTTTCACCTTCTCGATTATTTATAATGAACCTGATTTGACCCTAGTACCTCCTTGGACACTGTGCACCTCAACTTCGGTAAATCACTTAAATTGAGGGTGGCTATCTTTCGGTGCATAAAAGATTAGGCATGAAGATATTGTAAGTAGAAATAAAATAGAGGTGGGTGCGTTAAATAAAAGAAAAAGGAAAATATGTTGAAGATAAAGAAATAAAAATATAAAAAAAAAAGATAAGAAGAAAGTAAAAATAGAAAGATGTGAAAATAAAATCGCACCCAAGGTCCACAAAGTTGGAAAAAGGGAAAAGAATAAAAAAAGTAAGAAGAGTGGAGCCAAAATAGTGTTGTTCCAAGAAGGAATAAGTCACTATACCCATATGTACCATACCTATCCCAAGCCTACATTACAAGCCAACAAAAATCCTATAGTGATCCTAATCCGACTGTCTGAAAACTAAGGCATAGAAAATAAGGGTAAGCCAATACTATCAAAGGCACACTTCCGTATTTCTTTGTGAGAGTGAGAGATTTTATTTAGTCCCAATGTTTGCATGTATTGGAAATTGAGAGTATTAGGGACTTCTTGTTGTAACAGTGAAGGGGTTGTAGTCCCGAATTCTAAGGGGACGGACTGGCACCCAAAGCCGATAAGGCCCGAGAGAACCAATCTTGGCTCATGCACTCTTATATTCATGTTCGTGTATGAATATCATTTTATCCTATGTAATTAAATATCAATGGCGGAAGTCATGGTAACAGGTGCAATTTATGAAACTTGGTCGTTAGGGCCATTGCGTCAAAATGAACGTATATATCTTACATTCAGTTTCCCACATAAGTCTACAAAGCCTCTACAGATACGTAACTATGACAACCTAGAGTCGGGACAACACCTCGCTCTATACTCATATATAATATCAAACCAATATGCATGCATAATGACTCGAAAAAGCCCCGAACCAACTGGAGCTCACCAACAATCTGCGGATATCTCATAGCCTACTGGGGAGATCTACTAGCATCTGCGCCTGCAACATTTAAAGTAAATCCGCCAAGAGGGGTCAGTACGAATAATGTACTGAGTATGTAAGGCCATATGAAATTGTATAATACATAAGTACTTCTAAGAAATTAAGCGTAAGAGAATAATCAATATGGACAGACCTCCGTTCGGAATATGTGGAACCATGTTCATTACTTCTATTATTTTCATTACTTGATCATTCATTCTTATCATCATCAGTCTTATACTAACCTTGAGTTTTAAATTCATGCAAGGGATATACTCTAATTTCTTTTACAACTATCTTCTTTATGTAGGTCGTAATATAATACCGATCATCACCTTCTAGGTGGATAGTAATATAATACCGCTCATCACCTTATAGGTGGATAATAATATAGTACCGATCATCACCTTATAGGTGGATAATAATATAATATCGCTCATCACCATATAGGTGGATAATAATATAGTACCGATCATCACCTTATAGGTGGATAATAATATAATACCGCTCAACACCATATAGGTGGATAATAATATAATACCATAATAATACCATAGCATAATATTGGGATTATACCATCTTGAACTTATACCCTTTATATTGTGATCCATATTCAATGAAACATAAAGTAACCATATGTGCATTACTTCTTTACAATCTTATTTCCTTTACATAGTTATGAGAGTGATACATTAGTGATCATGACAATAATTGAGGCACACACTTATATATAATACTTCACTCCTCTACTTCATGAGATTGATACCCTTACTTGTGAGAGATTAATACATTCACTTATGAGAGATTGATACTTTTACTTGTGTGAGATTGATACATTGAGGATCATGATAATATTGGAAACACACATCTATGCCTTACTTCACTTCCTTACTTTCAAGAGAGTGATACGCTCACTTATGAGAGATTAATACATTTATACATACGTAATCATCACCTTATTGGAAGCTTTGGAACATACTATTATTAGGACGTTGGAACCATTTCCATAATTAGGTAACTCATGAACAACAACGACTAATGAATAAGGGATATGTGACTTAGGAATGAATATATTTTCCTTACGTCGTCACTTTCCTTGAAACAGTGTCTTTTAGTAGTTACAACATTATGAGAGCTTAGGAATTTCATTCCATGGATAAGAGACATATGAATTCCATTCAGTCAATGAATAAGAAACCGTGTGGATAACAATATACATCAAACCTGAATGAGATACCTTAGCATATTTTGGAATAGGACAAGTGTAAAGTCAATATGACCATTATGTGCTGCAGAAAGATATGGACAGAGTAACCTTACATACCTTAGCTTCCCAATGTAAATACACAATCCAATATGTGAGCACAATAATTCCGCTCCTTCCTTACGTTTCACTCTACATCACAAGTACATAACGGAACCAACATTAACCATCAACTACCATACAAATGCATATGAAAACAATGAGTTACATATTTATCCTTAAAATGTCATTTACTTCTCTACAATACCATTTACGGCATTTTCATACCAACAATACCCCATTCATGCCCTACATTGACCAGAAGCTACATTCCAAGTGTATAAGACGATCATGAGTTACATGAGTCCCCTATAACATTATTTCACCCTTTACAATACCATTCATGGCCTTTTCATGCTAACAATACCATAACATTCTATACATTGACCACAACATCACATACCAATAGCATTTCACCACAAAGTTTCTCCTTTACACTTTCTCACGAACACCATATCACAATTAATCCATCAAGTCACCTTAATACACCTCATATCACATATTGACCAAAATCCCATAATTTACACTTATATAAAAATAAAAAGTTTAATAACATAATCACACCATACATGTTGATATTTCATCCATACCATTCTCTTTCATCAAAACCACAAGTCATATTTCAAGTTACAATCCCATGGATAACACATCTTTTTAACAAAAACCAAAAGTTCCATATCCAACACTTCCAATCATAACCAATATGATCTACATAATTTCTCATGCTTATAATATGTTAAAATACAAGAATAATCACTTACCCAAGCTTGGAAGATGATGATCTTGTCCAAAGAGTGCCTTAGGGCTTGAAGAGCCAAAAAGAGTTATCTTGAAAATTCTAGAAAATGAGAGAATGTGATATGTGTGTCTAATGAAATAAAATCTGATTTTCCACCCTTTATATAGGCCTTGTATCCATGCTTATCTAGTCTTACATGTGTGTTTACTAGTCAATCGAAGAATGGGTTTTTTGACCCATCGGGCCATGTATTTTGGCTCCATATTGGGCCTTAAATTGGCCCTTTAACACATATATTATCTTGGCCCACTAAAATCAATGTGTAATCCATCATATATCTCATGTTTAATTATTTCCATAATCGTCACGACAATATTCACTTACGAGATTCCCGCTCGTAGCCTCAATCGCAAAAATAGAACTTTTAGTCGCTTATGGATTCTTTGAGCATAATTTGTTAAAATAATTGTGACGAAGAATTAACCACAATTCGGATGCTAAACGCGCTTAAGAATATTCCTACTATGATGGGGTAATGATACCATGACTTATAGGTCTTATACGTATCATAATAGTCAAAGAAAAATTTTGGCAAAAACCACCCCGGCACGCCGCTTGGCGCGCCCCATTGCTGCCTATGGGCTGAAAATTTCAGCCCAGAGCGGCCTGGCACGCCCCACTGCCATTTTTTTTTATTTTTCATTTCTTCGACTTTTCTTTGCGGATTCGGTTAAATACTTCAAGTTCTAATCTTTAGCTTGCCTCTTGTCTTTAAGAAGATTTATTTAGGAGTCATTCAAGCGTCATTTATCGCTCCTAAAATGTTCCAAAATGTTTCCAACTCCTCATACAAAAGTCTAGTCACATTGACTAGTACGATATCAAATGTGCTATCCAAAACCAATGCAACACACGTACTTAGTGTAAGCGTAGCTAACGTTTATAATTATATACTAGGTCACCAATCAATCAAATTAGGGTCGGGAATGTATGGGGTGTTACATCCTTCCCCCCTAGAAACATTCGTCCTCGAATGTTAGTAACATTGTCTCATCGTAATAACTTAAGCCGAAGTGAATCCTTCATACTATCATATACACATAGAATACTTGTAAAGACTTACTTATTATGACTCCAATTCCATATTATGAACTTTTTCTTTCGTTTCCAACACTTACGAGTACTTTAGATTTTATTATTTCTTTGGTCTCCCTTGTGACTTCTTCTGTGTGTTCATTTCTCCAATTGTGCTTTTACGGAAGCTCCTTCTTTATTTCTTATTGCTTTCGCTTATCGAGCTGAATAGTAAGTCGTACTTCTTCACATGTGAGATTTTCCATAACTGGTGTATTTCCACTAGGAGTAACATGGGATAATCTCCTATACACTTTCAAAGCATCGCATATGAGATACTGAATGAACTGTAAAGAGTTCTTGTTGGGTTCCCAACTTCTTCTAAAAAGATTTCCACAAATTGGTTTACTTGGTAAGCCTATCAACTATTACCCATATGGCATCACATCTATTTCTAACTAAAAAGAATCTCTACATAGCCTATAACCTTCAGATTCCAAACACTTTACCTTTACTCCTTATCACTTCGATTAATGAAGTATAGATTTCGCAATATTCTTTTCATGTAATCTTTCAATAAGTTGCTTCCAAGTCATGGTACATATTGATTATCCCTAATAAATAGCATATCGTGAATTATGTGTTTTACCATAGTGCATTTCTTTAGCTCATACCCACTGTAACATGAAATCTATCATGTCCATCTCAATAAGATTAGTCAATGTAACGTGATCACAACATTTACTATACAATTGTGACACACTCTTTTATCTATAATAAATTCACCAACTGGTGTGGACACCTCAAATGACTTGACTATTAATTCTAGTATTCTTTCAAATTTTCCCAGCAGTCAATAGAGTAACATATAATAGGGTAGAACCCGGATCAATTAATGCATATTCCTTAGGTAAGAAAATAGATAACGTACCTGTCACTATATCAAGGAGGGCCTCCGAATTCTGCTGATCTCGTAGGTCGTATCATACTACCCGTGGCCCTTTGTGGGCACTCTCTCTTTATATGCCCTGACCTACCACACCAAAAGCAAACCTTTATTTCAAACCAACATTCTTCGGAATGAAACTTTCTGCAGCGCTGGTACTGATGACGAGAATACCTCGATTGGCCCATACTTCCTTGTTCTCGACACCCCACTGTCTGTGAACCCCGAGTTGCACTAACTTTCCCAACTTGACCGCCCCTAAACTCGTAAAATTGAGATGGATTACCTGCCATCTGGTAATAAAATGATTGTCTAGGCAGTCTAGGAAAAATTTGGGCCCTAAATCCTTCTTGGGACGCCATGAACTGTCCCACAGATCTCTCCCTTTTTGGTGGACCTTCTTCAAATTCTTGTATCCTTCTCCTTTTCCTTTGATCCTTCATTTTTTGCGTGAAGTCTTTTATTCTAGCTATATCCATGTCTTTATTTAAGGCAGCAATAGTACAGTCCCTTACCAAGTATGGCTGCAATCTTTCTACATACCGATGAACCCTATCGACCATACTCGCTACCATATTAGGAGCGTATCTAGCCAATGAATTAAACCGGAGAATGTACTCCCTGACGCTCATATTTCCTTGGCAAAGATTTAAAAACTGATCCGTACGAGCCTCGTGGACCTCATATGAAAGATAATGATCAAGGAATGCCACCTTTAATTCCTCTCAACTAGCTGGGTTTGCACCGATACCTCTGGATCGTTTCCAATCTTCATACCATAGTATAGCCTCTCCTTTCAGCCTATATACTGCAAGCTCCACTGTTTCTACACCAGTCACATGCATAACATCTAGAGCCCTTTGAATTTGATCGATAAAGTCTTGCAAATCTTCATTAAGATCGGACCCGGTAAATGTGGGAGGATCCAATTTCAGGAAATCCTGTGTCCGTCGACTAGCTATCTTAGCCGCACTATCATCACTTGTCACTGGACCAACTCGTCCTTGACTCTGGGTAACAACTATCTGAGTCAACATTTGCACGGCATTTCTCAAGTCCTGTAACTCCTGCCTAGTAATATTCACAGGCGATTTTGGGGATACTTCCCTCCTTTGTGGCCTCTCTAGAGAAGGGGGAGGAGAAGGTGCCCGTGATGTAAACTCAGTTTCAACCCCATACTGACTCACTGGGTTAGGTAGTGATTTACTAGTTCCTTCTCCCGCATGTATATCTACCTGCTTATCTTTTCCCATACCTTGTCTTGTAATCAGCGTTTTACTATAACAAGGAAAATCAATTTCAAAGGTCAGATATAATCCCACCTATGACAATGGCTCTATTACACGATCTAGAATGAAGAAATGAAACAACTCCTAAATGTCCCGTAGCCTCCTACTTATAAATATGGCGCACAACACATCCATAAGCAAGACTCTACTCAGACACGGCTTTGTAGACACCCTTAGAACGACCTGCTCTGATACCACTTTTGTCACGCCCCAAATTCTAATGGGACGGACTGGCACCCGAAGCCGATGAGGCCCGAGAGAACCAATCTTCGCTCATGTACTCTTATATGAATGTTTGCGTATGAATATCATTTTATCCCATGTAATTAAATATCAATGGTGGAAGTCATGGCAACATGTACAATATATGAAACTTGGCCGTTAGGGCCATTGCGTCAAATGAACGTATATACCTTACATTCAGCTTCCCACATAATTCTAAAAAGCATCTACAGATACGTAACTATGACAACCTAGAGACGGGACTACACCCCGCTCTATACTCATATACAATATCAAACCAATATGCATGCATAATGACTCGAAAAAGCCCCGAACCAACTGGAGCTCACCAATAATCTGCGGATATCTCGTAGCCTACTGGGGAGATCTACTAGCACCTGCACCTGCAATATTTAAAGTAAATCCCCCAAGAGGGGTCAATACGAATAATGTATTGAGTATGTAAGGCCATATGAAATTGTATAATACATAAGTACTTCTAAGAAATTAAGTGTAAGAGAATAATCAATATGGATAGACCTCCGTTCGGAATATGTGGAACCATGTTCATTACTTCTATTAGTTTCATTACTTGATCATTCATTCTTATCATCATCAGTCTTATACTAACCTTCAGTTATAAATTCATGCAAGGGATATACTCTAATTTCTTTTACAACTATCTTCTTTATGTAGGTCGTAATATAATACCAATCATCACCTTCTAGGTGGATAGTAATATAATACTGCTCATCACCTTATAGGTGGATAATAATATAGTACCGATCATCACCTTATAGGTGGATAATAATATAATACCGCTCATCACCATATAGGTGGATAATAATATAGTACCAATCAGCACGTTATAGGTGGATAATAATATAATACCACTCATCACAATATAGGTGGATAATTATATAATACCATAATAATACCATAGCATAATATTGGGATTATACCATCTTGAACTTATACCCTTTAGATTGTGATCCATACTCAATGAAACAGAAAGTAACCATATGTGCATTACTTCTTTACAATATTATTTCCTTTACATAGTTATGAGAGTGCTACATTAGTGATCATGACAATAATTGAGGCACACACTTACATATAATACTTCACTCCTCTACTTCATGAGATTGATACCCTTACTTGTGAGAGATTAATACATTCACTTATGAGAGATTGATACTTTTACTTGTGTGATATTGATACATTGAGGATCATGATAATATTGTAAACACACATCTATGCCTTACTTCACTTCCTTACTTTCAAGAGAGTGATACGCTCACTTATGAGAGATTAATACATTGATACATTCGTAATCATCACCTTATTGGAAGCTTTGGAACATACTATTATTAGGACGTTGGAACCATGTCCATAATTAGGTAACTCATGAACAATAATGACTAATGAATAAGGGATATGTGACTTAGGAATGAATAGATTTTCCTTACGTCGCCACTTTCCTTGAAACAGTGTCTTTTAGTAGTTACAACATTATGAGAGCTTAGGAATTCCAGTCCATGGATAAGAGACATATGAATGCCATTCGGTAAACGAATAAGAAATGTGTGGATAACAATATATATCAAACCTGAATGAGGTACCTTAGCATATTTTGGAATAGGACAAGTGTAATGTCAATATGAACATTATGTGCTGTAGAAGGATACAGACAGAGTAACCTTACATACCTTAGCTTCCCAATGTAAATACACAATCCAATATGTGAGCACAACAATTTCGCTCCTTCCTTACGTTTCACTCTACATCAAAAGTACATAACAGAACCAAAATTAACCATCAACTACCATACAAATGCATATGACAACAATGAGTTACATGTTTATCTTTAAAATGTCATTTCCTTCTCTACAATACCATTTACGGAATTGTCATACCAGCAATACCCCATTCATTTCCTACATTGACCACAAGCTACATTCCAAGTGTATAAGACGATCATGAGTTACATGAGTCCCCTATAAAATTATTTCACCCTTTACAATACCATTCATGGCATTTTCATGCCAAAAATACCATAACATTCTATACATTGACCACAACATCACATACCAATAGCAGTTCACCACAAAGTTTCTCCTTTACACTTTCTCACGAGCACCATATCACAATTAATCCATCAAGTCACCTTAATACTCCTCATATCACATATCAGCCAAAATCCCATAATTTACACTTATAGAAAAATAACAAGTTTAATAACATAATAACACCATACATGTTGATATTTCATCTATACCATGCTCTTTCATCAAAACCATAAGTCATAATTCAAGATACAATCCCATGGATAACAAATCTTTTTAACAAAAACCAAAAGTATCATGTCCAGCACTTCCAAGCATAACCAACATGATATACATAATTTATCATGCTTATAATATGTTAAAGTACAAGAATAATCACTTACCCAAGCTTGGAAGATGATGATCTTGTCCAAAGAGTGCCTTAGGGTTTGAAGAGCCAAAAAGAGTTATCTTGAAAATTCTAGAAAATGAGAGAATGTGATGTGTGTGTCTAATGAAATAAAATCTGATTTTCCCCCTTTATATAGGCATTTTATCCATACTTATCTAGTCTTACGTGTGTGTTTACTAGTCAATGGAAGAATGGGGCTTTTGACCCATTGGGCCATGTATTTTCGCTCCATTTTGGGCCTTAAATTGGCCCGTTAACACATATATTATCTTGGCCCACTAAAATCAATGTGTAATCCATCATATATCTCATGTTTAATTATTTCCATAATCTTCACGACAATATTCACTTACGAGATTCCCGCTCGTAGCCTCAATCGCAAAAATAGAACTTCTAGTCGCTTATGGCTTCTTTGAGCATAATTTGTTAAAATACTTGTGATGAAGCATTAACCACAATTCATATTCTAAACGTGCTTAATAATAGTCCTACTATGAGGGGGTAATGATACCATGACTTATAGGTCTTATACGCATCATAATAGTCGGAGAAAAATTTTGGCGAAAGCCACCCTGGCACGCCGCTTGGCATGCCCCAGTGCTGCCTCTGGGCTGAAAATTTCAGCCCAGAGCAGCCTGGCATGCCCCTGGGCGCGCCCCACTGCCATTTTTTTTTATTTTTTGTTTCTTCAACTTTTCTTTGCGGATTCGGTTAAATACTTCAAGTTCTAATCTTTAGCTGGCCTCTTGTCTTTAAGAACCCTTATTTAGGAGTCATTCAAGCATCATTTATCGCTCCTAAAATGTTCCAAAAAGTTTCCAACTCCTCATACAAAAGTCTATTCACATTGACTAGTACGATATCAAATGTGCTATCCAAAACCAATGCAACACACGTACTTAGTGTAAGCATAGCTAAGGTTTATAATTATATCCTAGGTCACCAATCAATCAAATTAGGGTTAGGAATGTATGGGTGTTACATGTCATTAGTTTAAGTTTTTGGTTTGTCTGTTGATAGTGTGATGTCGTTTCTTTATCCCATAGTCTTATGGTTGATAGTTTTTATATACACTACATAAGTTGAAGTTTTAATGCGATAGGAGGGTATTGACTTAAATTTTGGGAATGCGTGCTAAAACTGATTTTTGAGAATTTGACTGCCATAGTGATCTTAGTTTTTTCTTGGTTAAGTGTTGTGATAGTGTTGTTATGTTTTGTTTACCTGAGGATATACAAATGGTCTAAGTTGAGGTTGTTGATGTGCCACGAACTTACGACACTTTTGATGCTTAAAACGGTTAATATTTGTAAGTATGAGGATATTTCTATGTGGATATAATGAGTTTTTGGGTGTTTCCAAGTCAAATAGGTCCCGGTGAGTAGAGTGTTGGATTTTGGATAGATAATGCATTTGACGACCCCATGTCATGACCGTGGAACCTGACCACGGTCGTACCCAGGCATCATAGAAAGAATCAGAGGATGATTCTCAGGAGGTGATCAAACAGAAGCTCCCCACGATCGTAGGTTGATGTCATGATCACACAACCTGACCATGAGAAGGACATCCTAAAAGTAAGGCTTTAGAACAAAAGTGAGGAGGATATCAGAAAACTGGATCTCATGGCTGTACCTTGAAATAAAGGTCGTGCCACGAGGTCGTGGCAATGAAGGTCAGAGTTGAAGTCTACAGGAGTTGAAGTGACGGAGGATCAGAAAACCACATTGTACAATCGTAGGTAGAAGATACGGAGTCATACTGAGGATCATTTCAGAGAATACCTTAAGATGACTATGTCCATGATCAAACCACGAGCACCAAGGATGATCGTGGAATCTTCCCACAATCGTACCTTTCATTCGTCTGAGATGACCGGCACAAAAATCCTATTATATTTAGGATAGTTTATTTTTTGTATATAAATACTCTTATTCATTTTATTGTAACAGTTTACATTTTATTACATTATTGGAAGGTTCTAAGGCATATTTTTTGTCTTGGAATTACACAAACATCAATTTTAGGGTTTTAATTCAAAGTGAGATGTTGGAATTTATTATCATGTTATTGTAAGCTTATGATTATGTTTTCTTATACGATTTCTTATTATGTTCTTGCAATTAGAAGTATCTAAACACCACAAATAGGGTTGTGGGAACCATGATGGATTAACGAAGGTGGACTCATAGTACGGAGTAATCGTCAACCGGTGTTCATATGTGTATTGATTGTTTCCTTGGGATTGATTGCTTTCTGGCTGTGTACAATATTAGTACTTGCCTAATTATTATTTTGGATGAAATGATGAGTACGGATGGGAAGAAGGGAATAAACAATAGATACTTGGAGCTATCAATCTCCAGTTAATAGCTTGAGCCGATAATTCTGGATAGCTAATCAAGGGTCCAAGATAGGGGTTAGTAACGCAAACTCAGAGAAGGGAAAACTTACTTGAGGAAATTGCTTAGACAATAGCATAAACATATTCTAACTATACATAACCTATTGATTCTGCATACCAAACACCGAAAGAAATTGTGAAGTACGAAAAACCTACTAAGTTATGAAGTTATTAGGGAACCCAATCCTAGTATTTTTCTCATATTTATTACAAATCCAACAAACCAACAACTTTTGCTATTGAATTATTTATTTACAAAACTCCCCCCTTTTCTGTAGATTGTTATTGATTAATTCAATCACTTCTTTCTTGATATTTTAACTTATTCACTGTGGGATCGACCCCAACCTTAGTTGGGTTCTATATTTGACAGCAACCTCTTTATACTTCATTGCGAGGTGTAATTTGGGCGACATCAATTATGGAGGTATGAAAAAGAATCATAAAGTAGATGTACCGAGGTAAAAACATGGTGTAAGTTTTTGGTAATGATGTGTTTGATATAGCATTGATAGGGTGTAAGTGCCCGGGTAGAGTTTTCCTATGATGAGAGTTGTTTAAATATATGGCTGGGATGGTTTTGACAAAAAATTGATGTTGTATGGTTTAGAGATATTTGGTTTCTTGAGGTTTAGTGGTTGATGAAATTAAGGTTATATCATTACATATGAGGGGCATAGTATCCCATAGAATCTTTTGGGATGGAGTTCGGGTTAGTAGAACTCTGGGTATAGTGCTTAATATAAATGAGTTAGTTCAAGATGTCAAAACTCTGAGCATTTTATGGTGAAAAAGACAAATCTGGGAGGATTCCTAACATTCTTACTTTCCTAAGTCACTATAGCGACGTGCACGTCACTATAGCAACGTGCTCCAAAATGGAAAATTTTCTGTTATAACGATGGTCAAACTCAGTCAATATCGCTATAGAGGTAGTTCCCGCTATAGTAATGTCGCTACAGCGACGTATCTCGCTATAGTAGGTAAATTGTTGTTTTATCAAAAAAATTCCCAAAATATTTCATTATTTGAAAAACTCATTTTGGGGAAGGGCAAGGGTGATTTGGGGCAATTTAGTTCGTAAAAACGAGTGGGTAAGTAAGTTATTGCATAAGCAACTCTAAGAGTAGTGTCTTTCTAATTCTGATCTCATGGTTCTCTTTGCTTAATGCCCATTTGGGGATGATCAGATGGTAAATTGGTATCTGTTGTAACCATCGGTTCAATCGTTATAGAAAATATCTATAGTAAAGGTATGTGCTTCTCATTTGTCATAAGTGTTAGGAATAATTGTTTAGTATGGGAGTGTATTTGATATGTACTAAGGTCATACAATACCCCTAGCACAAGGTTGAGTTGAAAGTGTCCTTACCAATTTAGTTTTGGGCTAAGTTTAAACTATGGTCAAATTCAAACTAGCATTTCTCCTAGAATATAGAGTTAGGGCAATACACATCAGATTAAATATCTCTAAGTCTTTTTTCCAATGCTACCGACCATTTGTTAATCAGCTTCCTGAGTAGAAAGTTATGAACGTTTTACTGAACATTGTCCGTGCTGAAACTAAGGGCACCATAGCGGGTTCAAGTCGCTATAGTGACATTGTTATAGTGATATGCACGTCGCTATAACAACGTAACAGCAGTTTAAAACCTTATTTTGATGGGTTTCTGCCCCCCAAACTCCAAAATTTCATTCCAAAGCCCTAGAGGGGAGATTTTCTCATGGTTTGGTTGGAAATCATTTGTTGAGGTAAGAGTTTTACTTATTTTTAACATAGATTGATCCATTTATCTTCTAGAATCACAAGCATGGGGAATCTATGGTTAAATTCTTGTGGTTTATAATCCTAGGTTCATGAAATTATGGGAAAAACCCATAGGTATACGTATATTCACCTAGAATTGAATTTAGTTTATGAATTAACTCTTTCTAGTATATAATTATGGTTCTAAAAGTTAATAGTTGGGGACCTTGAATTCAATAAAGGTGGGACTTTTATCTTTAAAACTCCATTAATGGAGTTGGATTGAGCTTGATAGAACTAATTTAATGATTAATTGACCCTTGGGTTAATTTATAGACTGTTAATAAGGGTAAAATTAGTGGGTTTGAATTCTCAAGGTTTTTGTTTGAAGATTAGTTTATTAATTACTCTCGTAATTGTTTTTTATTAGATGATTTATCCTTCGAAAACATGAAGAAAAAGGAAGATCATCCTTGGTATAGCTTATTTATCGTAGCAGTTTGGCACCCAGGTAGGTTATGGTTTATGAGTAGTAGACTGTGGTTAGTAATCATATCCATGGTATATATTTGATAGGAGAAATCATGCTTAGTTCTACGGGCTTGGAGTTTGGATGGATAAAACACGGATTTATGTAACAAAGGCCTAAATATGTGTTATTATAATAATGTATGAATCCTTGATGGGTGCTTTGTGTTTGTATGACTCCATGGTGGATTGTAATTTGAATTATGTGAATATAAATGATGATAAGGATATTATGGGAGCTTATAATCTAATGACTCATCTTTAATACCTTAAAAAGGGTGAACTTGTTATTTTGTGTTTTTGGAACATGGAATTTTCTTCCCGAAGTATAGTGATAAGAATGGATTATGATAAGAGGTCGTGGTATTAAGAACCTAAAGCCAAGTTAGGCTATGTAGAAAGTAAAAGGTATAAAGGTGAATGACTAAAACTATATTGTAAGTTCAATAGAGTTAAATGATTGGTTAATGGAGTAGGGTCTTAAACCTAGGAATGACTTGAATGTAAGGGTGGCTAGATAATAGTGGAATCTCCAATTTTATTGTGCATAAAGGGGAATTGGATTAAATAATGAATTACTAGATTTTAGACACTGTTTGGTTGAATGTGCGCTCTTAAAATGACTATTTGAATTTAATGTCTATGGCTTGATAATGCTTACTTGAATAAGCTGGGGATTGGCCTTCGGACATGCTATAATTGATGAAACCAATGATTCATATCTACTTGTGATGTAGTGTATTAAAGTATGATTGTTGTCTACATGAATTGATTGACTCGAGTTGACCAATTATTTGGGTGGTTGTCTATTGTTGAAATGAATACTTAAGGAATGTAATTGTTAAATGATATCCTAAGTATTAATCACATATAATGAGGTTATATTAAAGGCTTGTTGACTGTACAAGTGTGATTGCTTATTCACATTGTGGTTGTGATTGTTGTGATATCAGTTAATATTGAGGGATGTCATCTTTATAGGATTTGTTGATATGATTCATTGGTTGTCTTGGGTAATACATCGGTATAGTACATGGATAAGAGTTCGTTCCCTGGAGGTCATGGCTAGTGAGCAACTATAAAACACTTAGCATATGTGTACAAGGTATTTATAAGTGTGACGATTGCTTGAGTGGACCAAGTTTATGATTACTGTTATTGTTGTTGTTTACATTGGTTTCATTAATGAAATGAGTCTATGCACTTTATTTCTAAAGGTGGTTTCTCATGTAAATTCAAAATGAATGTTGATTTCCATTATTGTTTATTTATGGGTCCTTGAATTGATCCGGGTTAAATTGAAAAATGCTTACCATATTTGTTGTTGCTATTCCAATGTTTGAATTGAGCTATGAGTATTGTTAGAGTTATGGTTTGTTGAATTGTATATTGTTGTTGAGTCATGGTTGTACTTGCTACAAGGTTATGATTATTATGCTCATTTATTATTAATGTTAATCAAAACATATTGTCTTATAATAACTGTTGGGATTAAGTAAGTAAGACTTATGATGGATGACATTTAATATTAAGGGTAATGTATGATTAGTGATATTAAGTGTGAAAGGTATAAGGGGAACATCAATGGTATATATTGACTACTAGCAATGGATCAGATATAAGTAAGTCAGCAGGAATATGAATGGTATACTCTTAGGTAACACAAGTGGATGAAAGTGATGTGGATTGAATTGTATATAAGTTTTCATGCTTCCTTTCTATGATTTTTATATTTTGTTTACGTGATCTGACCCTAGTCAGTGGATGATACCTACCAGTACGTGTTTTTTGTACTGATACTACTCTTGCTATACCCTTTTCGGGGTATAGTCTGGTTGCAAGATCAGTTGACATTTCTCAGGTTACATGGATAGTGATCTGTAGCAGCTTCTACTCCTCTCATTCATGGTTGAAGTTGTGTCCAGTCTTATTTTTCTTAATTTAGAAGATTTTTTACCTATTTAGACTAGGTCCTTGGGTAGTTTCATTCCACATTTATATGTATTGTAAAATCTATTGTTATAAGAACTTAGGTATTTTGTTAATTATTTTCAGACTTTAACGTATCTTGTTGAAAAGGTGGTAAGTTATTCTCCTATCTAGATGGGTTAGAATAGGTTCCCTCACGATCCAGTAAAATGGGTTGTGAAAAGAGTATTATAGTTTAGAGCAAGGGTATGTGTTCCTCAGGTTAGTGATTTGATTTGGAATATGCTTGCTAAAGCTAATGGTTTGCAATATTCTATTCATCAAGGTGCAACTAAGATGTACCGTGATTTGACACAGCTTTATTGGTGGCCTGGGATGGAAAGGTAAATATTGGAGTATGTATCTAAATGCCATGATTGTCTGCAGGTAAAGTATGAGCAACAAAGGCCTGTGGGATTTCTCCAAAGGTTACCTATTCCCGAGTGGAAGTGGGAGAGGATAGCTATCAATTTTATGGTAGGTCTTCCTAAGACCTTGGGAAAGCAAGACTCGATTTAGGTCATAGTGGATAGACTAACTAAATCATCCTATTTTATTTTGGTTAGAGCGGATTTAAGCTCTAAGCAGTTGGCCAAGACTACGTCAAGGAGATAGTGAGGTTGCATGGGGTGCCCCTTTATATCATTTCAGAAAAAGGCACACAATTCACTTCTAAATTGTGGGACAGGTTGCATGAAGAGTTGAGCACCCAACTTACTTTTAACATAACTTTTTATCCTCAGACTGATAAATAGTCAGAGAGGACGATTTAGGTACTTGAGGACATGTTGAGGGCATGTGTGATTAACTTTGGTGGCTATTAGGAATAGTTCTTTTCATTGTGTGAGTTTTCATTAACTTTGGTGGCTATTAGGAATAGTTCTTTTCATTGTGTGAGTTTTCATACAACAAAAATTTCCACTCTATCATTGACATAGCCCCATTCGAGGCACTCTATAGGAGGAGATATAGATCACTCATAGGATGGTTTGAGACTGGTGATTTGAAGCCTTTGGGCACTAATTTGGTGAAGGACGCTCAGAAAAAAGGTGAGGTTCATCCAAACCATGTTGTTGGAAGCCCAGAGTTTGTAAAAGGAATATGCAAATCATAAGATTAGGGACATGTCATTCAAGGAGGGTGGATAAGTTTTGGTAAAGGTGTTTCCTATAAAGGGAGTTATAAGGTTTGGCAAGAGGGAAAAGCTTAGCCCTCAGTATATTAGTCCATTTGAGGTTCTTGATGATATGGATCCGGTTGCATACAGGTTGACAGTGTTGTAAAACATGTCGAGGGTCCATCCTGTGTTCCATGTAGCCATGCGGAAGAGGTACCACGAGGATGAGGATTACATTATCAAGTGGGATTCAGTTTTGTTATATAAGGATCTTACTTATGAGGAGAAGTCGATTGTTATTCTTGATTGAGACATCCAAATATTAAGGACAAAGGAAATTCCATTGGTAAAGGTCCAATAGAAGTATCGTCTAGTTGAAAAAGCCAATTGAGAAACCTCAAAGGACATGAGGGACAAGTACCCTTATTTGTTTGAGGATACAAGTATTCTTTCTCTTCTTGACTTGGATTATTTTCTTGTTTGATTATTTAGGGATGAATGATGGGTAAATTAATATCTTTTATAATGACCCTTTCTATATTTATGGGTGATTTAATCGTGAAAAAAGTTTGAGTTAAGATTTTCACCGAATTGGAAGTTAAAAATTTCAGGCTAGGCTAAGCTTGAACAAAATCAGAGCGAGGTATGGTCTAGGTCAATTTGGCCATGTATTGGGTAAATGTAATAAAATTTTGCATTATTTTATGTTAGCTAATGCGATAAGAAATCTGTAGGACTTTTTGGAAGTGAATTCGCGTGTGTAGAACTCTCGATATGGATCTTGACTCAAAAGAGTCAGTCCTTGATGTCATGGTTTGAGGGTGAATTGTTAAAAAGGTAAAATTGGGAGCTTTCCAAAGTTTTTGCCTCTCTATACCCGCTATAGTGGGTGTCAGGCCGCTATAGGGCTAACGCTATGGCGGAATAATTTCCGCTATAGCGGGAGTTAAAGTCGGTGAATCCTGCTATAGTGAGTGAATGCTACTATAGCGAGGCCACTATAGCGACATCGGGACGCTATAGTGCGGTAAATAGTTACTAATATAGAAATTTCCCAAAAAATGGTTCACTATTCTAAACTCATTTTTGGGGAAGGGATTAGGCAATTTAGGTAATTTTCATCTGTATTCCATTAATTTTCATCTTAAAGGTTAGTATTCCAGCTCCATTAACAATTTTTTTGGTTAATTGACCATAGAATCACAAGTTTACAGGTCTTGGGGAGGGTTTAAGCTTGACTTAGTGTATTTTCTAGTGCAAGAGGGTAAAACTAATGTAAAGCCTTTGGTTTTTAGTTGTTAATTGTTAAAGTACTCTTACATGACTATAATTCACTAATGTAACCATGAAATTGATAGTTTTAAAGTGAATTTAAGGTGGGAAAGACCAAGAATTGGGGGAGTAATCATGAAATTATCCTTGGGGTTTGAGATTAGGTTGTAATCCTTGATGTTATAGGTCATAAAATTTATTATGTGTTATATTCATGTTTATAGACCACAACCAAGCGGAAATCACAAGGAAAGTCAAGGCTCAAGCATAATAGAGTTGTGTAAGCTTGGATTAAGGTAGGTTATAGTTTTAATGTAGTTGAATCCCAATTTTTGTTATGTGTGAATGCTAACTAATTCTTAGTATTGCTTGTACAATGCATGTTCCAGGTAAGAGAATGAGTGTTTGATATCCTTAATGTTAATTGCATGCAACGAACTTATATAAATATTGTTGGATTTTATAAGTATTGTTCTATTATTATTGTGGTTGTGATTGCTGTGATATCTGTCATTATTGTGGAATGTACCAATATTTGGACATCTCTACAGGATTGGTTACATAAGGTTGGAAAACACTTGATGTATGGGATTGTGTATATGGACAAGGACTTGTCCCCTATAGGTTATGACTAGTGGGTGCACACATAAGACCCTTATCATATGTGTACAAGGTACAAGTGAGTGTGGCAGTTACTTGAGTGAACTGGGGATTATGTGTTTCTTGATTGCATTGGCTCTTTTAGTAAATCGGGTTTGAATACTTAATTGCTAAGGTGGTTTCTTATGTAAATGGGATGCATGATATTGCTATTGTTATTGTTGTTGAGGATCCTTGAGTAGTCTGGGTTAATTTCAAGTCGTGACATAATTTGGTGTTGTCTATTACCTATGCAATAGGAACATAATTTATATGATAGTTGTGTCATGATTGTTGACTTGGAGTCTTATTGTTGGTCTTAGTTTGACTTAACTGGTTATCCTTATTGACTCTTTTTGACAAAACTGCATGTTATACTTGTTTACAAGGTTAAGTATTATGAACTTGAAAGATAATTGCATGATAGGGTTCATGGTTTTCTTGTTGTATTACATTTTTGTTATGTGTCCATATTTCTCATTTTGGGCTGGCCGATGAACCTGTCGGGACACTATTGTTTCTTGTGTGCTAATACTACACGTTCTTTTCTTTTTATTGAATGCAAAGAATCTTCTAGCGACAGTTTCGAGACCTTTGTTGTTATTTAGACCGTATCCAAACTCAAGGGTGAGATTCATCTTTCGGGCTATCATGGATTCTTCTACTATTTTCTGGTATGTTAGTTTCAGACTCGGACATTACATTGGTTTTTGGGGTTGCATCCCTTCTTTTTGACATTTATTAGAGTTTTGGTACGATGACTTTTAGGTCCTAGGGGATGGTTTTCCGCATTTATTTATTCTTTACTTATGCTATGGCATTAGATATTGATTTTATTCAATGGAATTGGTTTAGTTGCCCATTTATGGCTATGTCTGGGTGCCACTCACAACTGATTTAGGTCTTAACAAAGTTGGTATCAGAGCCCTTGGTTCTGTGATCTCATCGTACCAAAACAGATCTAGTAGAGTCTTACTGAATGGTATGGAGATGTCTTTACTTTTCTTTGAGAAGCTATAGGACCTTAGAAAAACTATCCTTTCTTTCTTCTTTCGTGCTATAACTTGATTCCAATTGGTATTTGGTGATTTAAATTAGTAATTGACTTTCTTCATTCTTTTGTATGCAGATGGTGAACACTAGGTCGAATGGAGCGAGAGAAGCAGCTCCAGCTGTGGAACTGACTCTTCAAGGGAGAGGAAGAGTTAGGGGAAGAAGAAGGGGAAGAGAAAAAGCAACACCCACCTAGGGTGGAGCTCACGCAGCCGCCAACCAGGCTAGTCAGAGGTTAGTATAACCTCCCCCACCCCAGGATCATCTTAAGGAGGTTGAGGCAGTAGATGAGAATGGTTTGGGACCAGAGATAGCGACACCAGCTGAAGGTGCATTCCTTCTTCGGATGTCTTCTGAGGTTATTCAGTAGGTTTTGGCTTTTCTGAGTGGGTTAGATGGTATGGGAGCCACTCCCACCATGTCGACATTCTAAGTTTTGAGTGCTCATCCCAATGCCATTTTAGCTCCCAAAATGGCTAAGGTTTTGGTTCTTGATGAATTTCCCTATCCTTTATTAGGCCCCATCATGACCTGGATCGAGTATGAGTTGTTGACCAAGTTTCTGAAAATGAAGCCTCCTTCATTTCATGGTACTGATACTGAGGATCCATTGGAGTTTATCATTGATTGCTATGTGAGGCTTCACAACTTGGGGATTATGCAACAGCATGGTGTTGAGTTCATGACTTTCTAACTGTAAGGGGATGCCAAGCAGTGGTAGAGAGCCTATGTGGAGTGTCGGTCACAAGTTGTGCCTCTATTGACTTTGGCTCAGTTTCATGCCCTATTTTTGAAGAAGTATGCCTCGTACACTTTGTGACCTCAAGATGGTCAAGGTCTTGGCCCTTGAATAGGGCAATATGTCAGTTGTGGCCTATGAGGCTAAGTTCTATGTTACCAACCTGTTGGACACAGAAGAGGAGAGGATCTGATTATATATTAAAGGTTTGAACACTGATCTTCAGGTTTGTCGGTTTACATGACTTCTGCAGTAAAGAGCTTTAATGATGTATCTGATTATGTGAAAAAGCTTGAGGGAGTTCAGAAGGTTGGTCAGGCTAAGGCATTAGACAAGAAGTCTTGGAGTGCGGGCAACTTCAGTGGTTCTTATTCCACGAGTCAAATCCAGGAGGTTTATTTGTCTTTCCCCATTCAATAAGCTTTACGAGACTCTACAAGTAGTCATTAGAAGGCTATTCAGCAGCCTCTAGTTGCTAAAGGCCAAGGGGCTTCTTATTCTTTGACCAATAGGCCTTATCTTGAGTGAGGTTGTTATTATTGTGGTGCTACAGGGCACTTTAAAAGAGAGTATCCTTTAAGTCTGGTAGGTAATCAGGCTCAGCGGTAGACTAGTATTGTAGTTCCAGTAGGTAAAGGTGTAAGTGGTAATGATAAAGGTCGTCCACACGGTGGACGGGGTAATAATTAAGGAGTTTGTAGTGGAAACAAAGGAAATGGTAATGCAGGGAATGGTGGAGTACATACTGATAGAGAGGTTGCCCAACTTGATGATAGAGGTCACTTTTATACCTTTCCAGGGAAGATTGAGGATGATGTGTCTGACGCCATTATTACTACTATTCCGTCTGTGACCAGATGGCTTTTATTTTGTTTGATATGGGTTACACTTGCTCTTATGTATCTGTTAGATTTGCTTTAGGTTTGGATTTGGTCTGTGATATACTTGATTCTCATTTATATGTTTCCACTCCGGTTTTAGATTTTATGGTGGTGACCTATGTTTATCGTGCATGTTCTATTTTGTTTATGGGTTTTTTGACCTGGGTAGACCTGATCATTTTGTACATGCTTGATTTTGATATTATTTTAGGTATGACTTGGTTATATCCCTATCATGTTGTCATGAACTATAATGCTAAGGCTGTGACTCTAAAAATGCTAGGTATGGGTAAAGTGGAGTGGAAAGGAGTGTATAATTTTAAGCCAATGAAAATCATATCTTTTGTTTGGGCTAGAAAGCTAGTGGAGAAGGGGTGCTCAGCCTTCCTGGCTCATCTTTGGGATGTTTTTTCAGAGTCCCCTTCTATTGATTTGGTTCCTGTGGTTTCTGAATTTCAGGAGGTATTTCCTGAGGATTTGCCTGGAATGCCTCTGGACAGGGATATTGATTTTTTTATTGATTTGGAGCCGAGAACTCGCGCAATATATTTTCATCTTTATCATATCACTCCGGTAGAATTGAGGTAACTTAAAACTCAAATATAGGAACTCTTTGATAAGGGATTTATTCGTCCTAGTGCTTCAACTTAGGGTGCTCCAGTTCTGATCGTTAAAAAGAAAGATAGTAGCATAAGGATGTGCATTGATTAGACGCAGTTGAAAAAGGTTACCATTAGCAATAAGTATCCCTTGCATCATTTAGATGATCTCTTTGACCAGCTACAGGGTGCTTCGGTATTCTCCAAGATTGACTTGAGGTCGGGTTACCATCAGCTAAAAATTTAGCTTGAGGATCTACCTACGACAACTTTTAGGACTCGATATAGGCATTACGAGTACTTAGAGATGCCTTTTGGTTTGACCAATGCATAGAAGCCTTCATGAGTTTAATGAACGGTATTTTTAAGTCTTTCTTGGATTCTTTTATGATAGCTTTTATTGATGACATTTTAGTTTACTCCAAGAGCAAGAACGAGCATGCAATTCATCTTCACATTGTCTTGGGAATTTTGAAAGAGAAGAAGTTGCATGCAAAGTTCTCGAAATATGAGTTTTGGTTGTCTTCAATTGCCTTTTTAGGGCATATGGTCTTGGAAAAGGGGGTGATGGTAGATCTCCAGAAGATTGAGGCAATAAAGAGTTGGGTTTAACCTAGCTTTATGACTGAGGTTAGGATTTTCGTGGGTCTTGCTAGGTACTATGGCAGGTTTGTAAAGAATTTTTCTTCTATTGACACTCACTTGACAAGGTTGACCCAAAGGAGGTGCCCTTTATGATCGAATAAGTGTGAGGAGAGCTTTCAAAAGCTCAAGACACTTTTAACTAGAGCTCTTATTCTTTCATTCTCGATTGAAGGTAAGGATTTTGTTATATTTTGTGATTCTTCACTCTTAGGTTTGGGTGTTGTATTGATGCAGAACAGGAATGTCATTGCTTATACTTCGAGTAAGCTGAAGCCTCAAGAAAAGAATTACCCAATGCATGACTTAGAGCTGGCAGCAATGGTGTGTGCACTTAAAATTTGGAGACACTATCTTTATGGTGTCAAGTGCGAGGTATTCACAGAATATTGTAGACTACAATATGTGTACACACAAAGAGATTTGAACTTAAGACAGAATTGATGGATGGATTTGTTTAACGACTATGATGTGACCATGCAGTATTATCCAGGTAAGGCCAATGTGATGGCAGGCGTATTAAGCTGGAAAGTGGTAAGTACAGGCAGTTTGGCTTGTTTTAGGGTGTCACAACAACCCTTGGCTAAAGAGTTTCAAAATCTAGTATCTTAGTTCATATAGTTTGGTGTTTCAAAAAAGGGTGGAGTGTTGGCTATTATTAAGGTAAAGTTAACCTTCCTTGATGAAATTAAGGCCAAATAGATTGGGGATATGGAATTGAATAAACTCCATATCAATTCAGCTTGAAGACATGTTGAGGGCATATGTGATTGACTTGGGTGTCTATTGGGACCAGTTCTTGCCATTGTGTGAGTTTTCATACAACAACAATTTTCATTCTTGCATTTCCATGGCCCCATTCGAGGTACTCTATAGGAGGAGGTGTAGATCGCCCATAAGTTTGTTTGAGACTGGTGATGTGAGGCCTTGGGGTACATATTTGGTGAAGAAATCTCAAGAAAAGATGAGGTTCATCCAAACCAAATTGTAGGCAGCCCATAGTCGGCTAAAGAAATATGCAAACCATAAGGTCAGGGACATGTTATTCAAGCTGGGTGAACAAGTTTTGGTAAAGGTGTCTTCTATGAAGGTAGTTATGAGGTTTTGCAAGAAGGGAAAGCTTAGCCCTTAGTATATTTGTTTGTTTGAGATTTTTAATGATGTGGGTCTGGTTGTATATTGGTTGGCATTTCCACCAAAAATTTTCGAGGGTCTATCTGGTGTTTCATATATCCATGATGAAGAGATACCATGATGATGGGGAATACATTATCCAGTAAGATTCATTTTTGTTAGATAAGGATCTTACTTATAAGGAGGAACTGGTTGCAATTCTTGATCGGGACATCCAGAAATTAAGGACAAAGGAAATTCGATCGGTAAAGTTCTAATGGAAGCATTGTCCGGTTGAAGAAACCAATAAGGAAACAGACAAGGACATGATGGACAAGTACCCTCACCTGTTTGAGGATACAGGTATTCTTTCTCTTCTTGTCTTGGCTTATTTTCTTAATTGATTATTCAGGGATGAAAGATGGGTAAATTGGTATCTGTTGTAATGATTCTTTCTTTTTTTTTTACAGTTGATTCAATCGTGAAAAAAGTTTGGGTTAGTATTTTTCCCGAATTGGAAGTTAAAATTTTCAAGTTAGGTTATGCTCGAACAAAATCATAGTGCGGTATGGTCTAGGGCAATCCTAAAATGGATTGGATAAATGTAATATAATTTAGCATTTTTTTATGTTAGCTATGGTGATAAGGAATTAGTAGGACTTTTCGAAAACGAATTTGGGTGAGTAGAACTTCCGATATCAAACTTGACGTAAAGGGGTTAGTTCGGGATGTCATGGTTTGAGGGTGCATTTCAAAAATGGTAAAACTAGTAAAAAAGGGTTGCAGGCCGCTATGGGGATACCGCTATACCGCTGTAGCAGAATAATTCCCACTATAGCGGGAGTCAAAGTCGATCAATCCCACTATAGCGGGCGGATGTCATTATAGCGAGGCCACTATTGCTTGATTGGGTTGCTGAAGCAGGGTAAATCGCTGTTAAAATAGAAATTTCCCCAAAAATGGTTCATTATTCTAAACTCATTTTTGGGGAACAAGAGTAATTTAATGATTAACAACTAAAATCCAAAGGTTTTACATGAATTTTACCCTCTTACACTAGAAAATCTACTAAGTCCAGCTTAAACCCATCCCAAGACCCATAAACTAGTGATTCTAAGTTCAATTAACCCAAAAACTAGTTAATAGGGATAAAATACTTACCTTTACGATGGAAATCAATGGAAAACTGATGAAAATTGCCCAAATCACCTAAGTCCATGACTATAATTCACTAACATAACCATCAAAATTGGTAATTTTATGGTGAATTTATGGTGGGAAAGCCCCAGAATGGGTAGGGAATGATTATAAAGTTGGCTTAAGGGTTAGGGATTAGGTTGTAATCATCGATGTTATAGGTCATATAATTGATTATGTGTTTTATTCATGTTTATAGACCACAACCAAGCGAAAATTACACGAAAAGGAAAGGGTCAGGCTTAATAGAGTGGTGCAAGGTTGGATTGAGGTAGGTGATGGTTTTAATGTTGTTGAAACCCAATTTGTGTTATGTGTGAATGATAACTAATTCTTAGTATTGGTTGTACAATGCATGTTCAAGGAAAGTGAATGACTATGTGATATCCTAAATGTTAATCGTATGCAATGAACTTATACGAAAGCTTGTTGGATTTTACAAGTGTTGTTCTGTTATCATTGTGGTTGTGATTGTTGTGATATCTATCATTATTATGGAATGTACCGATATTTGGACATCTCTACGGGATTGGTGACATAAGGTTGGAAAACACTTGATGTATGGGATTGGGTATATGGATAAGGACTTGTCCCCTGCAGGTAATGACTAGTGGGCTCACACATAAGATCCTTAGCATAGGTGTACAAGGTACAAATTAGTGTGATGATTCTTTGAGTGAATATAGGATTTTGTGTTTCTTAATTGCGTTGGTTTCTTGAGTGAACTGGTTTTGTATACTTAATTGTTAAGGCAGTTGCTTGTGTAAATCGGGATGCATGATGTTGCTATTATTATTGTTATTGAGGCTCCTTGAGTGGTCCGGGTTAATTATAAGTTGTGAAATAATTATGTGTTTTGTATTACTTGTGCAGTTGGAACATGATATATATGATAGTTGCATCATGATTGTTGACTTAGAGTCTTATTGTTGGTCTTAGTTTGACTTGACTAGTTATCCTTGTTGACTCTTTTTGACTAAACTTCATGTTGTACTTGTTTACAAGGTTAAGTATTATGAACTTGAAAGATAGTTATATGATAGGGTTCATGGTTTTCTTGTTGTACTACATTTTGGTTATGTGTCCATATTTCTCATTTTGGTTTGGTCGATGACCCTACCGACATATCATTGTTTCTTGTGTGCTGATACTACACGTGCTCTTCTTTTTATTGTGTGTAGAGCATATTCCAGCGACTGTTTTGAGACCTCAGCTGTGATTCAGACCATATCTGAACTCAAGATTGAGCTGCATCTTTTGGGCTACCATAGGTTCATGTACTGTTTTGTGGTATATTTGTTTTAGACTCATACATTACATTGGTTTTTGGGGTGGCATCTCCTCTTTTTGACATTTATTAGAATTTTGGTATGATGATTTTCAGGTTCTAGGGGATGGTTTACTGCATTTATTTATTCCTTACTTACATTATGATATTAGATATTGATTTTATTCAATAGAATTTGTTTAGTTGCCTATTTATGGCTAAGTGTTGATTGATTTATGAGGTTAGTTGGTTCTTCCACCAGGGGTTTTAGTGTGGGTGCAACTCAGGGCGGGTTTAGGTTGTGACAAAGTCATAGAAACAACTGGTTTGGAGTGAGAGCACCTATGTACTCAGGATTTTGGTGTGTAACCAGGAAAGAAGAAGAAAGTTACATGATGATGGTGATGATTTTATTGTGGATTCAAAAAATATTATCGATAAGAGTTCTACCTTATTAGTGACGTGTAGTAATAGCATGAAAAAACAAAATCAAACAAGTTAATGCAATAGCTGATTATATGACAATGTTCACAGACATAAACCCATCAACTGCTGGTCACTGCTCAGTTCTTTACTTTGGATGCTCGCAGACACAGAGAAAAGGAGATGTGATTTTGGTTCTTTGTTTGGAATTTAAAATTCAGAAATAAAGAGTTAGGGCAATTAAAGAGTAAAGATTATAAAAGTGATTAGGCCAGCTGAAATAAAATATGGTGTTTGGTCCAAAAGTGTTGAGCCAAAGTTAAATATAACTGCTACTTTGGTAGATTCTTAGTTTAAAATTCTTAAAAAAAATATTTTCTTTTGAAAATAATCCATTGAAAAAGAAGACACAAAATAATGCATTTAATTTTTTTTCTTGTGAAAGAAAAAGAGTTGTTATTTATTTTTAACTGAAAATAAAATAGGAGATGGACAAATGTAGGTATATTTATAGTGTCTCCTCTTGGACTCCACTATGTGTAAATAGATGACCAAATGTAACTTCTAACTTTCTAAAAAGTTTGCACTAATTAGCATCGAAAAACAAGCTTCCAAATTAAAGGATGAGTTGAGGACAGTAGCATGAAAACACAAAATTGAACAAGTTAATACAATACCTTGTTAAATGATGATATACACAGATGTAAAGGCATCGACTACTACTCACTGTTCCATTTGTCACTTTGGATTCTCACAGACACAGAGAAAAGGAGATGTGATTCTAGTTCTTTGGTTGGAATTTAAAATTTAGAAATAAAGAGTTCGGGCAATTAAAGAGTAAAGATTATAAAATTGATTGGGTTAGCTGAAATAAAAAATGTCGTATGGTTTGAATGTGTTGAGCCAAATTTAAATATAACCATTACTCCCATAGATTCTTCATTGAAAATTCATAAGGAAAAAATATTTTCTTTTGAAAACCTTCTATTTAGAAAGGAGATACTAAATGAAGTATTTAATTTATTTCCTAGTGAAAGAAAAAGAGTTGCTTGTTTACCTTTAAATGAAAAAAATAGGAGATGGACGAATGTAGCTATAGTTATAGCGTCACCTCTTGGACCCAGGTTGAGTTAGGATATGAAAAAATGCAACTTATAGCCTTTTAAGAATAGTATATAGAATTACTAAACTAATCATATCATTAGATATTCTATACAAATCACTGGAAAAAGTTGAAAGTGAAGTCTAATGTCCATTAAAAAGTACAATGAATGAAAACCAGTGATCAATGAACTTAATTTCTTACCTTTGTATCACACTCATCGAATAATCAAAAAGTACACAGTAAAGATACATTGAAAATGGATATGCAAAAACTAACATGTATGAAAAATTTACATATATATAAGCATGTATAATAAAAATATTTAAAATGTGCCATGTAACTTGATAAGATGATGCATAAACTCTTCTCGAAGATTATCTTCCTGGAGTATTAGCAACAACTGATTTGTAGTGAGAGCACCTATGTACAGAGGATTTTGGTGTGTAACCACAGAATAAGAATAATGTTTCATGATGGTGGCGATGATGTTAATGTGGAATTCAAAAAGATTATCGATTTGAGTTCTACCTGATTAGTGAAGTATAGCAATAGCATGAAAACACAAAATTGAACTACTTAATGCAATACCTGATTATATAACGATGTTTGCAAACGTAGAGGCATAGTCTGCTACTCATTGCTCAGTTCGTTACTTTGGGTGCTCGCAGACACAGAAAAAAGAAGATGTGATTTTGGTTCTTTGTTTGAAATTTAGAATTAAAGAGTTAGGGAAATTAAATAATAAAGATTATAAAAGTGATTGGTCCATCAAAAATAAAAAATATCGTATGGTTCAAAAATGTTGAGCCAAAATTAACTATAACGGTGACTCTGGCAGATTCTTTATTGAAAATTCTTAAGAAAAAAATATTTTCTTCTGAAAAACCTTCCATTAGAAAGGAGACAATAAATGAAACATTTTGTTTTTTTCCAAGTGAAAGAAAAAAGAGTTGTTTGTTTACCTTTAAATGAAAACAAAGTAGTAGATGGAAAAATGTAGCTATATTTTTTAGTGTCACCTCTTGAACTCAGGTTGGGTTAGGATATGGACAAATTCAACTTCTAACCTTTTAAGAAATTTTCACTAATTAGCATCAAAATATCCATGTGCAAAGTATGTGTCCTTAACTATCTTTCAAATAAAAGAATGAGTTGATGTCATGTTAAAGTTTATATCAGTACCTTTTTTGGAAAATATGACATATCTAATAGTATATAAAATGAGAAAACTAATCATATCATTGGACATTCTATACAAATTGTTGGCAAGAGTTGAAAGTGAATTCTGATGAACGTTAAAAAGTACCACAAGTGAAAATCAGTGACCGATGAACTTAATTTCTTGCATTTGTAACTTCCATCGAATAATCAAAAAGTACAAGACAAAGATACATAACAAATGAATACACTGAAACTAACACGAATGCAAAATTTACATATATATAAGCATATATAATATAAATATTTAAAACGTGCCTTCTATAAGATAATACATAAACTCTTCTCAAAGATTAGCATCCTATAGTAATAGCAACAAATGATTTGGTGTGAGAGCACCTATGTACAGAGGATTTTTGTGTATTACCATAGAAGAAGAAGAATGTTGCACGATGATAGTGATGATGTTAATGTGGAATTCAAAAAGTTTATTGATTAGAGTTCTACCTGATTAGTGTAGTGTAGCAATAATATGAAAACACAAAATTGAACAAGTTAATGCAATACCTGATTATATAACAACGTTCACTGACGCAGAGGCATCAACCACTTCTTACTGCTCAATTTGTTACTTTGGGCACTCGCAGACATAGAGAAAAGGAGATGTGATTTTGGTTCTTTATTTGAAATTTATAATTTATAAAAAATGAGTTCGGGTTGTTAAAGAGTAAGCATTATAAAAGTTATTAGGAAAACTGAATTAAAAAATGTCGTATGGTCCAAAAGTGTTGATTCAAAGTTAAATATAATACTGACTCTAGTAGATTCTTAATTGAAAATACTAAAGGAAAAAATATTTTCTTTTGAAAACCTTCCATTGAGCAAGGAGACAATAAATGAAACATTTAATTTTTTTTTCTTGTGGAAGGAAAAGAGTTGTTTGTTTACCTTTAACTGAAAACAAAGTAGAAGATGGACAAATTTAGCTATATTTATAGTGCTTGGACCCAGGTTTGGTTAGGATATCGACAAATGCAACTTCTAACCTTTTAAGAAGCTTGCACTAATTAACTGTAACAATTCAATCCATCGTTACTAAAATCGCCGTGTTTTAAGGGGCTCAGGGTATAGGGAATTTGTTAAAACCTTTTAATGGGGGCATAAAAAACTTAATAAAATAATTTTGGAATAGAAAATTTTGGGGTGGATTATGTCATTCTGCTTTAGCCGCGCCATTGTAGTGGCCTGCAGGCTGCTATAGCACGATGTTGAGAAATAGAAAATAGCCCATCGAGTTTTTAATTACCTTTCTACCTTCAGTTGTAGAAGAGGACGAGGCTTCATTCTAAAAACACCTTAGGGTTAACTCAAAGCTCTAGAGCAATGGATTAGAAGGGTTACACTCAAATGGGGTAAAAATCGATGTTTTCATACAAATTTCATGTTGAAAATCACTAGAATGGAGACAGGAGCTCTAGTTCATGTCTCTATATCAGCTTCTTGGAGCCCACGTAGGCTAGGTTTAATTGAGTAGTAAAGACCTATGTTATAAAATGTATGTATAACATAAATTGATGGGAGATTATATGTGTAGGCTTGCAGGCAAGGTGTTCGGATGGATAAAATAGGTAGGTTAGGGTTATATGAATAAGATGGATACCCTTGAAAGAGTTTTATGATGTCATTGATTTTGGTCTATCGTTCCTTGTGCATAATTACTCAGTTAATAATTGGAAACATTTTTTTATGGTAATACGGTGGGGTTACATTAATACGTGTCATTATGTTGGTCATGAATGTCTCGTTTCTAGTTTGATGGATTAATTGTGTGATTGGGAGACGATCAAGAGTTAATATGGAAGGTTGGGAGTAACAAAATGTATATTAGAAAGGTTGTGTGTGGGAGTTCTTAATATTGGTAGTCTCAGGTCTTTTCTAAGGAATGTGTGTTACTCGTTTTATGTGTTATTTGGTCCCAAATAGTATTATTAGTAGAATGTTGTAGGTGATGGTTAAATTGTTGTTAAGACTCAATTTAGATTATGTGCGTATGTTTATTGTCTCTTTGTTTACATTTTGCAATGCATGATGCGTTTATTAACTTGTTGGATAGTATTACAAGTGTTAATCACATAAAGTGACATTGTGTGAAGGACTTGATTTAAATGCAAGTGTGGTTGTATTATCTCATATTATGATTGTATGTGTTGTGACATGGATTTATATTATGAGATGAACCGATAAAGGTCATTGTAACACAATTGGTGGAATCTAGGGGGTATAAGGGTGGGGACATTGGAATAAGGGTGGTATAATATTATTTTAGCATAAGGTTGGCAGACAATAGATGTCTTGCTAATTTTGGAACTTGGACTGAGTTCGTCCCCTACAGGTCATGGCTAGTGGGCAACCATAAGACCTACAACATATTTGTACAAGGTATTAGTGAGTTTAATGTTTCCATGAGTGGATCGAGTTGCATTATTATTGTTATTCTGGGTTCCTTGAGTAAACTAGTTGATAATATTGTTGTTATTTGGATCTATGTGTGGTCTTGACTAGTGGTATATGTGAAATGATTCGATATTATTAAAATGTAATGAAGTTAATAAGTGTGGTAAGGTTGAGCTGACTGTTTATGAGTCATGGTGATTGAATGGTTGATTCTTTGTACTTACTCTATGTTTTTGCCTTATCTAATTGAATGCTATAGAATGACCAAGCGAAGGTATGTATTGCCTGGTTGTTCTTAGTTTCCCTATATTGGTTTAATATTGATTTTAAATGATGTGCTTATGTGGTCATAAGAGTCAAGTAATAGTGGATGATAGTTGGTTGTACAATAAGTGTGTGTAAAATAACTCATGGCTTATCCTTAATTCAGGTGGTTCTAGAAAACCATAGAGTCTGAATGAGCTAAGGCTAGGTTAGTTAATATCATTTAGATGCCCCCGAATAAATATGTGATAATGGATCATAGTGGGTATAGGCAATAGATGTATAGTCAAGATAGAGAAGAGTAAGGAAGAGAGTTGTGTCTTGGAATTGGGCAAGGATGTAAACTGGTGTTATTTTTATAGGTGCATGTTCAATTTTGGATATATATGTTTTGTTTATGTGATTTAACTTGGGTCGGCCGATGATGCTTACCAGTATGTGTAGTTGTACTGATTCTACTCTTGTTATACCCTTTTTGGGTATAGTCTATTGCAGGATCTGTTTAGGTTTTATTGCTTGATGCTGTTAGAGATCTCCAGTAGCCTCCATCTTCTCATTCCTATAGTGGAAGTTGAGTCTTGTTCATTGTTTTTATCTTGTAGTAGCTCTTGTATCTTTTAGATTAGATCTTTGGGGTACACTGTTTCCTTATGTAATTGAATAAGTGTAATAAGTTTTATATCACTAAGAGTTTAATGTTATTATGTCCTGACTTCCACATGTTTTCTGAATGGGTGGTAAACATTCTCCTAGCTTGGTAGATTATAGTAGGTGCCCAATCGGGTTAGTTGTGTCATGATAATTAGTATCCGAGCCTAGGCTACCAGTCTCCTATTACAAGAGCAAATATTGGGTAGAGTTCCACGGATTGGTGTGTGACATCTACATATAATCTTTGGGACACTACAAGACATTCTAGGAATTTTTACCTTCTTTTCTTTCCTCTTGTAATGTCTTAGGTGATTGTTTGTGTAGTTGAGTCCAATTTTTATCTCTTGATCCCAATTGGTATCTCAATTGAAACAAACGGAGGATCCTTGACTTTGTTTGGAATAAGCAAGCGACAAAATTGGAACCTAGAAGGTTCCAATTGGTATCTAGTCGTAAGGTCTATGTTTGCATGATTATATGAACAATTAGTGGTCATTGAGTACTTGAGTTGAATGGTCTATTGGAGAAACAAGAGCTATGGCTATCTAATTAATTCATAAAATTATGTGAACTAATATTTATGTGAGTTACAACTAATTTGATGGTTGAAATATATTGTATGTTGGGTGGTTAAATAGAAGTGATGCTTGAATGATAATCAATATAGATGGTGTGTATAAGAGTGGTGGATGAAATTCCTAAGTTGCTACATTTTTTCTTGCTTTCAGTGGTTGTTATGTAAGAAGCATGAGCATGACGAGTGTTAACTATTTGAGAGGAACCTAGTGTGTTCATTGATATTAAATTAGTAATCTATAACCAAGGTGTGAGAATTGTGTTTTTATTAATTGTTAACCTTTTTAAATTACTGGGTTTTGATCTTGGATTTGTGGTTTATCTAATGTACGAATTAGAATTAAAGTGTTGTGGAAGGGAATAGGCGTGAGAGAACTACAGGAATTGGGAAAATCTTCTGGGCTACTGCTAGTGGGCCGCTATGGTAGGCACTGACCTACTACCACGAGCCTGCTATAGAGGGAATATTCCCACTACGGCAACGTCGTGGTAGCAGCATGTAGGACACTATAGTGGGCTAGTCTGTGCAGAATCCCTCCCCTGTTTTCCCATGTTTTTACATTTTATTCCTAACCTGTCCAAACACTATTATAAGCTACTAGCTATCACCCGACTAGTCTAACACGCATAGTAATAGATAATGATTATGCATTCACTACTAGTTTAATGAAAACAAGCATCCATGTACGTAAATAAAAGGAAAAGAAAGAGATTGTTTGTTACATGCCCCAAATAGGGACAATGCACATCCATAAAATGAATATGAAAAGGGGAGGGGAGGTAGGCTGACATATACTTGGGGATCTAGCTGGAGGACTTATCATCTCTGTGGATAGAGGCTTCGGAGCCCTTTCCTTTTAGGCCACTCAGGAAGGAGAACTCCTACAAATCCTCTTTCTCTAGCTTAGGGAGGGGCTTATCAGGGACAACACACTTGAACATGACCTTGACAGTCTTCCATATTCAGGAAAGCATGTGATCCCGGTAGCTCCTCTTCTTCTCCATATCCAAATCCCCCTAGAGCTCTATAAAATCCCAAGTAGCAGCAGTGAAGTACATGCTCTTGATCCTCTCGGGATTAGTCCAGTATATTTTGTCCCTGTCAGCTTCTACCACTAGAGTGTCCCTCAGCTATCGCATATCCATCTCCTGGGCTTTGGCCAGGTTCTCAATATTGGGGACATCAGGCACCCCCAGGACCTTATTAATTGTAGTTGCATCCATAAAGACATGTACTCTCCAAATACAGATAGTGGGGATTTGTCCTAAAGTACGATTGGGAGGATAGGAAACAACTTCCTGACCCATCACGAGACCCAATCCCGAGGATAATCTACCAACTACATCTAACCAAACCCCTAGAGCCGGTTGTAGAACTCTGGCACTGCCTCCACCACACCTCTCATCAGGAATCCCCTCTCGTAGTAGAATCCCATCCTCTAGTAGTCTCAAAATCTATCTTCATAATTTTAGTCAGGGAATCCTTGGAAAACGGGGGGTGCGTTATCTTGGTTGTCAGCTATGAAGTAAATAATCCTTCAAAAATCATACGAAAAGTATGTTAAAACCTAAAGAAGTATTCAAATAATTGCAAGGTTTTAGAAAAATCCAAGCCTCAAAATTCTGGTAGGCTACTGTCTGCCTCCTGCCATTACAACATGCATCCCGCTACCACGACAATATTCCCTCTATAGAGGGGCTGCCATAGCGGGATGAGGCCCCTATAGCGGCCTTCATCTTCCTCAAAACTCAACCAATGCATCTATGGCGCCTTTCACTAGAAATCATCTGTTTATGACTTTTCAAGCATGGATCAGGGTTGGGGAAGTGTCATGGGACTATTATATACTAAAAATCGAGTGTTTAAACCCCTACACAATCCCAAATTGTCAAGAAATATTTGAAAAATAACCTTTCAAATTCTACTCTTGTTCAAGCCTCAAATCAGCCATGAACCCCATAAATCTTATGCCTAGAACTCCATGGGGGCATTGTAAACGTAAGAAAAGCAAGCATTTTTCAAAAACCAACCCCTAACCCACATGTTTTCTATGATTTTGAGTGCAAAAGTGACTATATTACATGTAAAATAGTAAGGAAACAAAATTTACCTTAATTTTGGTGTTTACAGTAAGTTGATAGAAGAGGGAAAGGGTAGTTTTTGAGTTTAGAATTGAGAAATGGGACTGAAACCCAACCCATTTCTCAACTCTTTAAACTATTGTGTCCCACTTTAGCAACTTGTAGCCTACTATAGCAGCACTGCTATAGAAGGAATATTCCCACTATACAGGACCCATTTCACTTCGGGGATAAAATTTTTTTGTTCTTCCCTTTTTAGATTAGTTATGATTTCTAGGCATATTGGTGAGGCCCTAATTATCTTAGGTATTGTAACCCTTATCTAAGGTGATCTCATGTGAGTTTCGAGTGCAATAAATTAGGTAGGTTCCATATTTTAATAGGCATGGTGTAATTCGGGAAAACTCCTTTGTAAATTTTTGTAGACGGAGTTTGAAGTAAGGTGTTATATTTAATATGTGAGTGTTAATCACCCGGGGACATTTTATCTAGTTTTTATCCTATCGTGATCATTTGGAGATGAATATTGGGTAAATTGGTATCTGTTGTAAACACCTAATCTATCTTTACTAAAATCACTGTGTTCGTAGGGGCTCGAGGTATGTGGAATTCGGTAATACCTTTGAACGGGGGTTTAAAAGACTTACATAAATAATTTCAGAATAGAAAATTTTAAGGAGGCTGACATCATTCGCTTTTGCGGGAGTTTTCCCACTATAGCAGCACCATGGTAGCTGCCTGCAAGTTGGTATAGCGGGATGCCGAGAAATAGAAAATAGTCCCCTGAGTTTTTAATTACCGTTCTCCCTTTAGTTGCAAAAGTGGATGAGGCTTCATTGTAAAAATCCCTTAGGGTTGCCTTAGAGCTCTAGATCAATAGAGAAGAAGGGGTATGCTCGAATGGGGTAAAACCCAATATTTTCATATGAATTTTACTATAGAAATCACTAGAGTAGAGCCAAAAGCACGAGTTCATGTCTCCATATCAGCTGCTTGGTGCCCACTTAAGCTAGATTTAACTGAGTTGCAAAGACCAGTGTTAGAAAATGTATTCATAACATAGATTGATGGGATATTCCATGCATAGGCCTGTGAGCAAGGTGTTGGGATGGATAAAATCATTTGGTTAAGGTTATATGAATAAGATGGATACTCTTGAATGAGGTTTATGATGTTATTAATGTTGCTTTGTCATTCATTGTGCACAATTACTCAGTTAACTAGTGGAAATATTTGGTTATGGTAATGTGGTAGGGTTATATTGATAGGTGTCATTATGTTGGTCATGAATGTCTCATTTCTAGTTTGATAGATTGATTGTGTGATTATAGAGGATCTAGAGTTAATATGGAAGGTTGGGAGTAACAAAGTGTAGATAAGGAAGGTTGTGTGAGAGTTCTGAATATTCGAAGTCCAAGGTCTTTTCTAAGGAATGTGTCTTGCTCGTTCTATGTGTTATTTGGTCCCAGATAGTATTATTAGTAGAAAGTGGTAGGTGATAGTTAAATTGTAGTTGAGACTTTATTTAGTTTATGTGCACATGTTTACTATCGCTTTGTTTACTTGTTGCAATGCATGATGTGTATATTAACTTGTTGGACAGTAATACAAGTGTTAATCACATAAAATGAGATTTTGTAAAGGACTTAGTTTAAATTCAATTATGGTTGTATTATCGCATATTGTGATTATATGTGTTGTGACATGAATTTATATTGTGATATAAACTGGTAAAGGTCATTGTCACGGGATTAGTGAAATCTAGGGGGTATAAGTGTGGGGACTTTGGAATAAGGTTGGTATAACATTATTTTGGCATAAGGTTTGCAGATACTAGATGTCTAGCTAATTTTGGTACATGGACTGAGATCGTCCCCTATAGGTCATGGCTAGTTGGCAACCATAAGACTCATAGCATATTTGTGCAAGGTATTGGTGAGTTTGACGATTCCATGAGTGGACCAGTTTGCATTGTTATTGTCACGCCCCGAATCCCATCGAGACATGATTGGCACCCGTAGCCGATAAGGCCCGAGAGAACCAACCTTTGCCTATGTTCAATCATATGCATATCATAATCATAACTACCATTACGTAAGAACATGAAAAACGAATAAAGGAAAACATGGGACATATTTATACATACATATGAAACTTGGCCGTTGAGGCCATCCAGTTAAAACAACACATGCCTTTTATATTGATACACCCACATCCGTCTACAAAAGCCTCTAACAAGAGCATTGACCAAAATGAACCATAAGTCGGGACAAGTCCCCGCTTTACACAATATGTACATCACCAAAACATATATACAGTCAGACTCAGAGAAGCCCCGAATTAGCTGGAGCTCACCAAAGAACCGCTAACACTAGCAGTCTACTGGGGAGGCCTACTGGTACCTGCGCCTGCAGCAAGTAAGGTAAATCCCCCAAGAGGGGTCTGTACGAAATAAGTACTGAGTATGCAAGGCTCAGATGAAACTGTACAACACATGAATATTTCAATGAACTCAAATACAAATAACGAATCACTGTGAGTAAGTCACTATGTTGCATTTTGGGAACCATGTGGATTGCTTACATTACTTTCATTACTTTCAATACTCACTTGTCATTACATGTGCCACAATGTACCCGGGACCCTACTGATCAGAGGGTATTTTTATATCATATCATCATGTTGGGATCGAGTTGAGCTAGGATTATTCCCCTAGACTTGCCACCCATACATCAATGCATCGGGATCGGGTCGAGCTAGGCTTATGCCCCGAAATGACTTTTTTGGGGGTCTTTTAATGCCATGAATGGTCCATGATCACAATAAAACATATTTGAACATATTATTGATCATATTAAACATCAAAAATCAGCCATATCCTCACAACACACATAACGACACCCAAAACCACATTTCACGGCCAATACGACACCAAAACCACAATCGATTTTCCCAATAACCATTACAAATGTTATGCACAAGAATCAAACAAGGTAAGACCATAATCACATATCACATGTCAATATTCACTCCACCGATTTCACCCTCTTCAACACCACAAGTCCAAAGTCAAGTTTACAAGACAAACCACCCTTCAATTGAGCAAACATGAACACTTCACTTCTTGTGAACTTCCAAATATTCCACCAACATAACCAACACAATATACACCATATAACATGCATAAAATATATTAATACATCATAATAAACACTTACCAAGACTTACCAATGGATGATTTTGGCCAATAGAAGGACTTGGGGTTCTTGAGAGCAAAGGAATTATTGTTGGAAAAATCTAGAAATGTTATGAGGGTTAAAGTGAATAAAAATCTGATTTTTCCCTTATATAGTACCTCATGTCTCCCTTATCCTTTTACTTAGCATTTAATGCTATATTGATTGGTCAAATAGACCACATTTGGAAGAATGGATCAAAAATATCCCTCTTTTGGGCCATGTCTTCTTATATTATTTGGGCTTCATTCTTGGGCCCAATTGTTCAAGACTTAATAATGCCCACAATTCAATACAAAATTCACCAATTCTCTCATGTTTTTATTTTTCCCCATATGTTACGGTTATCAGCTAAACTTAGAAACGTACGGGGTGTTACATTCTTCCCCCCTTAGAAACATTCGTCCTCGAATGTTAGTGTCACCATAGACAAGTACAAGTTTACAAGTATTCTCTATGTCATCTTATAAGTATACACTCAAAGCTTATAAATACTTACTTGTCATTCTTCTCTTTGAAATAAGTGAGGGTATGTGGATTTCATCCTTTCCTCAGCTTCCCATGTGACCTCTTCTCTTTGTTGATTTCTCCAAAGTACCTTTACAAAAGCAATGTCTTTGTTCCTTAACCTCTTCACCTGTCTATCAAGAATGGCAATAGGTATTTCCTCGTAGGTAAGATCCTCTGTAACTTGTACATCATCGACAGGAGTAAAACTAGATGGATCCCCTATGCACTTTCGAAGCATCGATACATGAAATACCGGGTGAACTATGGAGAGTCCCTGGGGTAGTGCTAACTCATACGTCACTTGCCTAAATCTTCTCATAATTTCATATGGGCCTATGTAACGTGGGCTCAATTTCCCTTTCTTTCCGAACCGCATTACCCCTTTCATCGGTGACACCTTTAGAAATACCCAATCACCTATGGTGAATTCAAGTCCTCTTCGTCTAACATCAGCATATGACTTGTGGCGACTTTGGGCCATTTGTAATATTTGTTGAATCACTTTCACCTTATCCATAGCCTGATGAACAATATCTGGCCTAAGTAAAGCAGTTTCACCTGCTTTGAACTATCCAATTGGTGACCTACATTTTCGTCCATACAATGCTTCATAAGGTGCCATTTTAATACTTTAATGATATCTATTGTTGTAAGAAAATTCAATGAGAGGCAAATGGTCATCCCAACTGCCTTTAAAATCTAATGCGCATGCTCGTAGCATATCCTTAAGTGTCTGAATAGTACGCTCTGCTTGTCCATCTGTTTGAGGATGGAAAGTCATACTCAAATTCACCTGTGTACCCAAACTCTGCTGGAAAGATCTCCAAAAATGCGCGTGCTCCTCTGTCTGATATAATGGAAAGTGGAATACCATGCAACCGCACTATCTCTTTAACATATAATTTGGCATAATCCTCAGCTGTATAAGTGGTCTTGACTGGTAGAAAATGTGCGGACTTGGTAAGCCTGTCAACTATAACCCATATAGAATCAAATTTCCGCAATGTACGAGGCAAACCTGTGATGAAGTCCATATTAATCCCAGTTTCTGATGTTCCACTTTCACTTGTTGACAATTCGGGCATTGCGCGACAAATTCTGCAATGTTCTTTTTCATATTTCCCCACCAATACACTTCTTTCAACTCATGGTACATTTTAGTAGCTCCCGGGTGAATAGAGTAGCGCGAATGATGCGCCTCTGTCATAATTCGTGTCCTCAACTCATCTACGTCTGGTACACATAATCTCCCTTGACATTGAAGTACCCCATCTTGTGTAAGATCAAAAGCCTTGGTCAGATTCTGCTGTACATTCTTATTTAGCTGCAATAACATAGAATATGCAAACTGCTTCTCTTTTACTTCAGTTATTAAGGAGGATTCTGCTGCATTCTGCACAATAACCCCATCATATGATGTGTCAATAAGTCGAACTCCCAAGCTGGCTAACTGATATAAGTCTTTGATTATCTCCTTCTTTTTCGTCAATTGATCACTAGTAACTCTCGTTGCCTTATGGATCAATGCATCTGCTACCACATTTGCCTTCCCTGGATGGTATAGAATATCAGCATCATAGTCTTTCAAGAGCTCTAACCATCTTCGTTGCCTCAAATTGAGTTCTTTTTGCTTAAAGAGATATTGTAAACTTTTGTGATCTGTATAAATATCAACATGAACTCCATACAGATAATGCCGCCATATCTTTAAAGCAAACACTACCGCTGCCAATTCAAGGTCATGAGTGGGATAATTTTTCTCATGTGGCCGCAACTACCGTGAGGCATATGCTATCACCCTTCCATGCTGCATCAACACACATCCGAGACCAATCCCGAAAGCATCACAATACACTGCATAGCCCTCTGTGCCTTCAGGAAGTACTAACACTGGTGTAGAAGTTAAATTATCCTTCAATTTTTGAAACCCTCTTTCACATGCATCATTCCATTGAAACTTAATTGCCTTGTGAGTTAACTTTGTTAATGGTGCCGCAATAGAAGCAAACCCCTCTACAAATCTTTGATAATAACCTGCCAAACCCAGAAAACTACGAATCTCCGTGGGTGTCGTAGGTCTTGGCCAATTTTTCACTGCTTCTATCTTCTGTGTATCGACCTGGATCCCTTCATCTGACATAATATGACCCAAGAATGCAACTGATTTTAACCAAAACTCACATTTGGAGAATTTTGCATACAACTTACGCTCACGGAGGATTTGCAACACTTGCCGTAAATGATTAGCGTGGTCCTCCGGTGATCTTGAATAAACAAGGATGTCGTCTATACATACCGTGACGAATACATCCAGAAATGGATTAAACACTCTATTCATCAAATCCATGAACACAGCTGGAGCATTTGTTAGTCCAAAAGACATAACTAAAAATTCATAATGGCCATACCGTGTTCGAAAAGCTGTTTTGGGCACATCGCCTTCCCTAACTCTGACTTGATGGTAACCCGACGTCAAGTCAATCTTGGAAAAACACTTGGCACCCTGTAACTGATCAAACAAATCATCAATTCGAGGGAGGGGATATCTGTTCTTGATCGTTACCTTATTCAATTACCGATAATCAATGCACATCCTCAAAGTGCCATCTTTCTTTCGCACAAATAATACCGGTGCACCCCATGGGGACATACTTGGCCTAATGAAGCCCTTGTCCAGTAAATCTTTCAATTACTCCTTCAATTCACGTAATTCTGCTGTAGCCATTCTATATGGAGGAATAGAAATAGGCTGAGTGCCTGGAATTACATTAATGCCAAATTCTACTTCCCGTACTGGGGGTAAGCCTGGAAGATCCTCTAGGAATACATCAAGAAATTCATTGACTACTGGAACCGACTGTGGAGTCAGTGGTTCCGCTTCGGTATCTTTCACCCATACTAGATGATATATATATCCTTAGCAATCATTTTTCTGGCTTTCAAATAGGAAATAAATCTTCCTCTTGGTGCCCCTACATTACCCTGCCATTCTAGAACATTTTCTTATGGAAAACAAAATTGTACCTTCTTGGCACGGCAATCTACCGTAGCATAACAAGAGGCCAACCAATCCATTCCCATGATCACATCAAAATCCACCATGTCTAGTTCAATGAGATCGGCCAATGTATCATGACCACACACAGTTACCACACAGTTACGATATACTCTCTTCGCAATAATATATTCACCCATCGGTGTAGACACTTCAATTGACTTAATTAATAATTCTGGTGCCTTTGTAAATTTTACAGCAATCAATGGGGTAACATAGGACAATGTAGAACCTGGATCAATCAATGCATATACATTATGTGAGAATATGGATAAGGTACCTGCGACGACATCAGGGGAAGCCTCTGAATTCTGGCGGTCCACCAAAGCATAAGTACGATTCTGGACCCCGCTAGTGCTGGCTGCTCCTCTGGCACCCCTACCATGGCCAATAGGTTGTACACCTCGGCCTAATAAAGTAACCAATGTTGATGATGCAACAGCCGACCCAGTCGGTCGTGCTATACCACCCATGCTCCGTTGTGGATAATCCCTCGCTATATGCCCCGGTATACCACACCAAAAGCAGATATTTGTCCCTGATCGACATGTACCTGTGTGAATACGCCCGCAGTGCTGACACTGCTGACCCATGAACTCCACCACTCTACCCAGATGGACCACCTCTAGACCCTCGAAACTGAGAATAAGCACCCCCTATGGAATAAGAGAACGACGGTCTAGGTGGTCTAGGAAATATGCGGGGCCTAGATCCTCCTTGGGACATCATAGGTGGTCCCATAGGTCTAGCCCTTTTGGACTGTCCCCTATCAAATTCAGGTACCCTTCGTCTCTGTCTTTGATCTTCCATTTTCTGGGCGAAGGCTTGTATTCGAGTGATGTCCATGTCCCTATTCAAGGCCGCAATAGTGCAATCTCTTACCAAATATGGCTCTAGTCTGTCCACGTATCTATGGACCCTGTCTGTCATCGTAGCCACAACATTTGGCGCATATAGATCCAAGGAATTAAATTTCAAGCTATATTCCCTGACGCTTAGATTTCCTTGACGGAGATTTAAGAACTGATCCGCACGTGCCTCACGGATCTCATAGGGCAAGTAATGATCAAGGAAAGCCACTTTAAACTCTTCCCAAGTAGGTGGATTTGCATCAATATCACGGAATTTCTTCCAATGCTCGTACCACAATATTGCCTCTCCTTTCAACCTGTACGCAGCAAGTTCAACTGTCTCTACCCCTGTCACATGCATAACCTCCAAAGCCCTCTGAATTTGATCCACAAAGTCCTGTGGATCTGCTTTTGGATCTGCCCCTGTGAAGATAGGAGGGTCCAATTTGAGGAAATCCTGTGTTCTGCGACTTGCTACTCTAGCCGCATCATCATTATGTGTCATTGGACCAGCTCGTCCTTGACTCTGGGCTACCACTAACTGTGTTAACATCTGAACTGCATTTTTAAGATCCTGGTCCATAGTATTGACTGGTGGTTCTACAGGTACGCTTCTCCTACTCGACTCTTCTGGTACAGAGGGAGTGGAGGAAGCTCGTGACACAAATTCAGGCTCTGTGTCCCCTTGATGAACTTGATCAGGTGGTGGTATACTGGTTCCTTCACCAGCAATTCTATCTATCCGCTTACTTTTACCTTTTCCTTTTCCTCTTCTAGTATTAGGCATGTTGACTATACTAAAGACAAATAATTACCAAGATCAGATACAATGCAACTTACAACATTGGCTCTAGTGCACGATCTAGAATGAAGAAAAGAAACAACATCCTAAATGTCCCGTAGCCTCCTACTAATAAATGTGGTGCACAACACATCGATAAGTAAGACTCTACTCAGACACGGCTTTGTAGACACCCTTGGAACGACCTGCTCTGATACTACTTTTGTCACGCCCCAAATTCCATCGAGACATGATTGGCACCCGTAGCCAATAAGGCCCGAGAGAACCAACCTTTGCTTATGTTCAATCATATGCATATCATAATCATAACCACCATTACGTAAGAACATGAAAAACAAATAAAGGAAAACATGGGACATATTTATACATACATATGAAACTTGGCCGTTGAGGCCATCCAGTCAAAACAACACATGCCTTTTATATTGATACACCCACATCCGTCTACAAAAGCCTCTAACAAGAGCATTGACCAAAATGAACCATAAGTCGGGACAAGTCCCCGCTTTACACAATATGTACATCACCAAAACATATATACAGTCAGACTCGGAGAAGCCCCGAATTAGCTGGAGCTCACCAAAGAACCGCTAACACTAGCAGTCTACTGGGGAGGCCTACTGGTACCTGCGCCTGCAGCAAGTAAGGTAAATCCCCCAAGAGGGGTCTGTACGAAATAAGTACTGAGTATGCAAGGCTCAGATGAAACTGTACAACACATGAATATTTCAATGAACTCAAATACAAATAACGAATCACTGTGAGTAAGTCACTATGTTGCATTTTGGGAACCATGTGGATTGCTTACATTACTTTCATTACTTTCAATACTCACTTGTCATTACATGTGCCACAATGTACCCGGGCCCCTACTGATCAGTGGGTCTTTTCATATCATATCATCATGTTGGGATCGAGTTGAGCTAGGATTATTCCCCTAGACTTGCCACCCATACATCAATGCATCAGGATCGGGTCGAGCTAGGCTTATGCCCCTAGACCTGCCACCCATAAATCCATACCTCGGGATTGAGTCGAGCTAGGCTTACACCCCTAGACTTGCCACCCGTACTTGATCATTGACCACATATGCATTACTTTGTTCATTACTTTGAGATTGATACTTTGATAGTCATAACATCACTTGAACTTTGGAACATAACATTGTTGGAAGCTTTGAATCATTAACCAATGAGTGAGAGACATGTGAATAAACATCATGAGAAATATAACATTACTAGCACCTTGACACCATTGGAACCATTGGACAGAATCCATGAACAAGGGACATAAGTATAATCACTATTGGAACTTTGGGACATTTACCATGATTATAGGACATGAGACTTACAATTGATCAATGAGTAGGAAATGTATAACAATGACCATTGCTTACCGGATATGGAATACCTTAGCACATTTCGGGATAGGACAAGTGTAACATAAATATGAGTACTATGGGACAAGGTAACCTTACATACCTTTACTTCCAAGTATGAATACGCAAGCCTATGTATGAACACAATAGTCCCTCTTCTTCCTTACGTCTTACTCTACAATACAAGTTCATAACGGAACTTACATTAGCAACTAGCCACTATATAGGCGTACAAGACGACAATGAACTTTGTGGCTACCATATAATGTCATGTCACCCCCTCACCATACAGTCCAATACATTTACATATCAACAACACCATAACATCACCCACATTGACCAAAAGATCATACACCGAAAGCATTTCACACCATACTTACCCTTTACGTCTTTCCCTTTGTAATTCCGTCATAGTTATTCCTTCATAAAAACATATAAACAACCATACATACTTAAAATAGTCCAACACACCTCCATACTATACTTTAAAGTCATTAAAACGTCATCACAAGTTGATAATTACATCCCAAAAGGGTATCGGGGCTTTCGGGGATCAACTAGTGACGGAAACACACAAAATGAATTCTGGAGGTGACCTGCGTTGCCACCTGTGCACGCAGGTGGATGAAATGCACGCGCATATGGATCCTAGAAAATTCCAGGGCCTTCTGCGTTGGCATTTGCGTCCGCAGATGCCTCGTCTGCGGGGGCGGATGCCCGTTTTGGTCCGAAATGACTTTTTTTTGGGTATTTTAATGCCATGAATGGTCCATGATCACAATAAAACATATTTGAACATATTATTGATCATATTAAACATCAAAAATCATCCATATCCTCACAACACACATAACGACACCAAAAACCACATTTCACGGCCAATACGACATCAAAACCACAATCGATTTTCCCAATAACCATTACAAATGTTATGCACAAGAATCAAACAAGGTATGACCATAATCACATATCACATGTCAATATTCACTCCACCGAGTTCACCCTCTTCAACACCACAAGTCCAAAGTCAAGTTTACAAGACAAACCACCCTTCAATTGAGCAAACATGAACACTTCACTTCTTGTGAACTTCCAAATATTCCACCAACATAACCAACACAATATACACCATATAACATGCATAAAATATATTAATACATCATAATAAACACTTACCAAGACTTACCAATGGATGATTTTGGCCAATAGAAGGACTTGGGGTTCTTGAGAGCAAAGGAATTATTGTTGGAAAAATCTAGAAATGTTATGAGGGTTAAAGTGAATAAAAATCTGATTTTTCCCTTATATAGTACCTCATGTCTCCCTTATCCTTTTACTTAGCATTTAATGCTATATTGATTGGTCAAATAGACCACATTTGGAAGAATGGATCAAAAATATCCCTCTTTTGGGCCATGTCTTCTTATATTATTTGGGCTTCATTCTTGGGCCCAATTGTTCAAGACTTAATAATGCCCACAATTCAATACAAAATTCACCAATTCTCTCATGTTTTTATTTTTCCTCATATGTTACGGTTATCAGTTAAACTTAGAAACGTACGGGGTGTTACAGTTATTGCTATTCTGGGTTCCTTGAGTGAACTGATTGATAATACTGCTGTTATTTGGATCCATGAGTGGTCTATACTATTGGTATACGTGAAATGATATGATATTGTTTAAATGTATTGAAGGTAATAACTGTGGTAAGGTTGAGCTATTTTTTTATAAGTCATGGTTATTGACTGGTTGAGTCTTCGTACTTACTCCATGCTTTTGTTTTATCTGACTGAATGTTAAGAAAAGACCAAATGAAGGTTTAATTGTTAAGTGTTGCCTGGTTGTACTTGGTTGCTCTAGTTTGGTTGAATATTGATTTTAAATGATGTGTTTACATGGACTTATAAGTCTAGTAATATTGGGTGATAGTGGGATGTACAATAAGTGTGTGTAAAATAACTCATGGGCTATCCTTGATTTAGGTAGTGCTTGAAAATTGTAGAGTATGAATGAGGTAAGTGTAGGTTTGTTAATATCGCCTGGATGCCCCCAAATAAATATGTGATAATGTATCATAATGGGTGTAGGCAATGGATGTATGGTCATGAAAGAGAAGAGTAAGGAAGACAGTGGTGTCTGGGAATTGGTCAAGCATGTAAACTGGTGTTATTTTTATAGGTGCATGCTCAATTTCAGATATATGTTTGTGTGCTTTAACTTGGTTTGATTGATGATGCTTAACAGTATGTATAGTTGTACTGATGTTACTCTTGTTATACCCTTTTTGGGTATAGTCTATTGCAGGATCTGTTTAGGTTTTATTACTTGATACGGTTAGAGATCTCCAGCAGCCTCCGTCTTCTCAATCCTATGGTGGAAGTTGAGTCTTGTTCATTGGTCTTATCTTGTAGTAGCTCTTGTATCTTTTAGATTAGATCTTTGGGGTACACTGTTTCCTTATGTAATTGAATAAGTGTAATAAGTTTTATATCACTAAGAGTTTAATGTTATTATGTCCTGACTTCCTCACGTTTTTTGAATGGGTGGTAAGGGTTCTTCTATCTAGGTAGATTAGAGTAGGTGCCCGCATGATCTGGTTAGTTGGGTCATGACATTAACATCAAAATATTCATGTGCAAAGCACGTGTCTGAAACTAGCTTTTAAATAATAGGCTGAATTGAGGTCATGTTAAATTTTGCATCAATATCTTTTTGGAAAAATATGACATATCTAATAGTATTTAGAATAAGAAAACTAAGCATATCATTAGATATTTTATACAAGTTACAAGCAAAAGTTGAAAGTGAAGTCTAATGGCCATTAAAAAGTACCACGAACGAAAACCAGTGATAATTTCTTGCCTTTGTATCTCTCCCACCAAATAATCAAAACTTATAACATAAAGATACATAAAAAATGGATATACATAAACTAACACGAATGTAAAGTTTACATATATATAAGCATATATAATGAAAATATTTAAAATGTGCCTTGTATCTTGATAAGATGATACATAAACTCATCTCGGATATTAATCATGTAATAATAGCAACAAATGGTTTTGAGTGAGAGCACCTATGTACAAATAATTTTGGTGTGTAACCATAGAAGAAGAAGAAGAAGAATGTTCCACGACGATGGAAATTATGCTAATGTGGATTCAAAAAAGATTATCGATTAGTTCTACCTGATTAGTGAAGTGTAGCAATAGAATGAAAACAAAAAAATCAAACAAGTTAATACAAAACCTGATAATATGATGATGTTCGCAGATTCATAGGTACTTCCCTGGGTTAAGTGGTTTCACAATATCACAGTACTTGCCAGTAAAATCTTAGGTCAAGGTTTTATAAGGTGGTTCACTTTCTTTCACAAAGAATCAGTATTTATCAGTAGTACTAGTTCCACGAAACAAGAATGAAAGAGTATGCATGTTCATAGAAAAAAATCAATAATACACAAAATCATCTTACAATAGTATATATATGAACCAAAATCTTCTATATCTCTATGAATCATGATACAAGCCCCCACAGGGGAATCAGAATGATATAATCAACACAAAGCACTGAAAAAGACCGTACAAGCCCCCACGCAGGCATCATAATAATAGTAAGAATTATTAAAGACATTAATAAGCTCAACAAAAGATCCCATATGGGCATCATAATGAATAATAATCACCTTAATCAGTAATAAGATCAACCCAAGTTTAAAACCAATAATTTGATGATATATATATCAACCTAAGTTTAAAACCAATAATTTGAAGATGATTTCACAATTTAATCAATAGGTAATGATAAATATAAGTGAATAAGACCACCCAATTAAAAGATGTTAAAATTCCCACTTAGATTCCCCCAAAAACGTGCCCGCAAGCTTGAAAATCGTGAAATATGGGGTTTAAGGTTGAGAACATGCTATTTATATTGTTTTAGTGAACAGCTTCTTCTCCGCGAATGCAGTCGGCACTTTGCGTTCATGAAGGTCAGTAACCCGGACCAACCACAAACGTAATGGACTGGTTGCTAGCATGTAGAAGAAGAAAATAGCCCAGTACCAGTTACTCTTCATAAAAGCGATGACCCTCTTTGCATTTACGATGACTAGGATGCAGGCTTCTTCACTAACATGTCCAAGGGCCAATAAATATGATTAAGGGTGATGTAGTGCAGCAGCAGCTAAGCTTCAGCAGAAACCCAAGTTCAAAATTCCTTCGAACGGACCCTCGAGATTCATTTGGAATCCCAAAGAAATAAATCAACAATGCTACTAGGCTAATTTCGACGTTCCGAACTCAATACAACCACCAGAATTATAAATGGAGGTCATTATCAATAAGTTTTACCTGAAACCAACTCTAGGCAACTAAAATTAGTTTCTCTCCAAAACATCGAAAAATCACATTGGTTTCTCAGAGGCCCAACAAACTATGCTACTAACCCAAAATCGACATTTTGAAGTTGATGGAACTGACCAAATTTTTATTCAATGCTCGCATCATGTAGTGTTGACTAAAGTCAACTATAACAACCTAAAAAATTCCAAAATGGAGAGCTCAAATAAACCACTCCCAAACGTATCGGGAACCACGCCACCCACTCCCACAACTCATAATTTCTATAAGGCAGCCACGGAGAGGAGTAAAATAGTCAAAATACAAAAAAAACTAAATATAAGCACGAGGGTTGTTACATTATCCACCACTAAAACAAGGGAAGTACCTGAACTAGCAAAATGTTGTGGGTAACTACTCCACATGTTGGACTCAATTTCCCATGAAGCCTCCTCAATCGGGCGATGTCCTCACTAAACCTTCACAGAGTTGACATTCTTGGACCTTAACTTTCTAGTTTGCCTATAAAAATAACTATAGGCTCCTCATCAAAGGCCTAATCACGATCTAAAACAACCAAATCCCACTGGATCATATGAGAATCATCATAATGGTATTGCATCAATATCAAAAATTAGAACACCGTATGAACAGATGGCAGGCTCAAAGGTAATGTCAACCTATAGGCCACCTCCGCAACTCTCTCAAGAATTTTAAAATTTTTAATAAACCTCGGACTAAGATTCCCTTTCTTTTCGAACCTCATTACACCCTTCATGGGTGACACTTTTAACAAAACCCATTCACCCTACATAAACTCCACATCATGGATCCACTAGTTAGTGTAACTCTTCTATCTACTCTAGGCTACTACAAGCCTATCTTGGATCAGTCTCACTCAGTCCATCGAATATCTCCATAAATCAGTACCTTAAGTCCTAACCTTGATGGAATTAAACAATCCCACAGGGGATCTATACCTTCTTCTATATAAAGCCTCGAATGATGCAATTTTAATGCTAGAATGGTAACTATTATTTTATGTGAATTCCACTAATGGCAAGAACTGGTCCCAATAACCACCAAAGTCCAAAACACACATCAAAAGCATGTCCCCTAACACCTAAATAGTCCACTCCGACTGGACATCCATCTAAGGGTGAAATGTTGTGCTCATCTCTAGCTGAGTGCCCAACTCTCGCTACATAAAAATCCAAAAATTCAAGGTGAACTGAGTACCTTTATCAAAAATAATGGAAACAGGCATGCCATACAAACAAACTATCCCTTAGATGAAGATCTTTGCCAACTTTTCCAATGTTTGAGGTAGACCAACCACAAAGTCCCTAGTAATCTACTCCCACTTCTACTCAGGTATTGGCATCCACTATATAGAACTACCCAGTCGATGATGCTCATACTTTACCTGTTAAAAATTTAGACAATTGGCCATAAAATCCATGATAGCCTTCTTTATCCCATACCACCTATAGTGTTGCTTCAAGTCATGATACATCTTACCTACTCTTGGATGGATAGAATACCTTAAAATGTGAGCCTTCTTAAAAGTCAATCTAATAAAGTTACGAACTTTCAGCACACAAACTAGAACCCCAATACTCAAGACACCCTCTAAATCAAGAAACGATGTTGCTTTTACCTCGCCACTTAACACTGTATCTTGAATCACCCTCTACTTATTGTTATCAAACTATTGAGCCCAAATCTTCTCTAATAATGAAAAGCTAGCCTCAATGAAAGCAAAAACTCACCCAGGGACTGAAATATCATGTCATACCAATCGGTTGGCCAAAGACTGAGCATCTTAGGTAAAAGATCACTCTTCAACGGTAAGAAAAACCAAACTCCCCATGCTCATTGCCTTCCAATTAAAGGCATCCGCTACCATATTAGCCTTTCTTGTATGATAAAGAATAGTGAGATCATAATGCTTAAGCAACTCCAACAATCTACGTTGTCTCACATTAAGATCCTTGTGACTGAAGAAGTAATGAAGGTTGTAATGATCAGTGGAAAGCTTACAATTAACCCCATATAAATAATGATGCCACAACGTCAACATAAAAACAACCGTTGCTAACTCCAAGTCATAAGTAGGGTAGTTCTTCTCATGGAAATTCAATTGTCTAGAGGCATAAGCATTACTATTCATTTGTATCAATATACCTCCTAATACAACTCCAAAAGCATTACAATACACTATAAATCCCACACCCTCCTCAAGCAAGGTCAAGATTAGAGTCAAAGGCAAGTCAAAGTTAACAACGTCTTGAGCTTTTGAAAGATCTCCTCACACTCGTCAAACTACTAAAAAGCAACAAATTTATGAGTCAATATAGTCAAAAGAGTTTTGATGAAAAGAAACCTTGTACAATCGGCTGGTAATAGCCTACAAACCCAATAAAACTCTGAATCTTGGTAAGAATATGTAACACCCTAATAGTCCCTAAGATCATGTTTCTGATTTAACATAGAAAACTAGTTTAAGCAAATAGAAAAACCCACAGGACAACTCTGATAATGTGTCATTGTAAGGCCTGTCGAGCTGTCATCTGAGCCATCCTAACAAAATCTAGTGAGCGTCAAGAAGATGAAAAATACAACCTAGTGGTGAGGCTCTTAATGATGAGTCATTGTCACCTAGGATGACTAGTCTTTTCAATCGTCCTGAGTGTAAAGCCCAAAAAGTTCTGAAGATTTAATTTTCTCCCAAGTGACAACGACTACATAGAACTAGTCATTGCCATCTAAGATGACGCATCAGGTCACTCATTCTGACAAGGACCTGAGAGTTAACATTGAGGTCCATAAGGGATGGGTCCATATAATAACTCGTCATCAGTGATGATAAGTTGTTGTGTCCTAGTCGTACCCAGTCTCAAAAATTCTGCCCAGTCATAATGAGACAATGATGAGTCATGGTGAGACATTATTACTCATCCAGTTGACCCATAACGACCGTGTATATAAGATGAATTATGATTTAATGAGGATATTTTGGTCTTTTCCACCTTCCTAACTCCGTATAATACATTATTTAAGGCTTATTGGGAAGGGGTTAAAAGGGAATTAAATGCTTTCTTACCCTCATTCTCTCCTAAACACTTAGATAAAACAATATGAAAACAATTCATCTCCTCAAAGCAGAGAAAAGCTAGGGTTTCCTCTCAAGTTTAGAGTCCTTCAATTTCATAGCAAGAACTTATCTTCCAAGTATGTGGGATTTCAGTAAGGGTTCCCTTTTACCCTTGTGTCCTAAAAAGATTTCAATTAAACATCAAATTCAGATATTATGATTTTAGGGTTCTTATCCAGTTTATGAAATTCCTTCTATTACAGTATTCTTATATTCATGCTATGATAATTACATATTTTAAATGTTTTTTTGGTTTCTTGCATTTTATAAATTGATCCTTAGCCTGACTTTATAGTATACATTTATGGATGTGATTTAATTCAATAAGTTTTGCATGTTAGGAACACACGATCCCGGTATATTTGATTTTGAAACATATAAATATAAAGGGTTTTAGTCTACAAAACCTAAAGTATGATTTAAGTTTAACTATGTTCTGAATCCAGTAGAAGAACCTCAATTTTAGTAAGCAAATTCAGCACTTTCAAAGTATACAAACCATTAAAATATTTTTAGATAAATGTATCCAAATTCAGTTTTAGAATATCAGCATTTATGAGCTAACAACAATAAATTAGTTTGGGAGTAGTACTTAGCATCGAGTGAACATAGAGATGAAGGGTCACCCTTTAGTAGAGGCTGATACCTTTGGTTAAAGTCCCCAAGTCCCAGAACTATCTTTTTGGCGTAGGTTATTGAGGGTGAACTGCTAGTTGAGGCTGATACCTTTGTCTAAATAGACATCAGTTAGTGGATCCATGTTAGTTAGGTTTATTACCCTTGGAAAGTATAGGATCCCCTCCCAACTAGGGTTATAGGTTGGACCTCATGTAGCTCAAATAAGGTGTGTCGGTTAACAGGTTCCTACAAATTCATGCATTAAGACTCAATATTGTACATGACCCTCAATTTAGTTTTGCTTATTTTTAAACTATGATTTTACAGCTTTGTCTTTCATACTAGTTCATATGTATCTATAATAGGGTCATTGTACCACAGTTCAGCTTATGCATTCAGTATAGTATATCAATATTTCCTAACATGTTTAGTTTACTTTGTAGCTTTATATCTCACATTTTCAGTATATTCAAAGTACTAATCACGTAATCTTTTGCGCTATATCATCTTATGATATAGGTTTCAATGCTCAGTATTAGACCCATGATTTGTATGTTTTGGCACTTACTCAACAACAGATAGTTGTGAGTCCTCATCACCTGAGGATAAAATTTCAATATCGTTTCTTTCAGTATATTATTTTCAGATATTTAAAGTTTGCTAGGGAAATGTCTCAGCATCTCATCAGTTAGTGGAGGCTTTCAGACACTGAGTTACATTATTTTAGCCTTGCTTAATTTTTAGTATTTCCATTTTTACTTGGATTTCCATTATTTGCATTCATGTTATCTAGACTTAACAATCTTACGTATTTACAAATATTTAAATTAGTTAGCTTCCACATTAGTTATTCAGTATTATTAGTATTATGCCAGGCCATGGGTTAGCTTGGCACTTGTAACTCTAAGCACTGTGTTACCTCCAGGTTGTAGACTCAATTAATGATAAACATGGTATAAGAGCATTAAGATTAAAGTGTCCTAGAGTGTCTGAAAGTCGCATTAAGTAGAGTCTCATTTAGGGTTATAAAGCACACCACACTTATGAGTATGAATGGATATGAAACATTTTAGAAAAGTCTCATTTCTTTCATGTTCATATTATATGTATAGTGTGAAATCTACTTAATCTCATTCTAATTCATGTTTTACGTATTTACAGAAAATGCCTCCCAGAAGAGTTAACAAACAAAGAAACAAGAACGATAACTAGTAAGCTCCATAAGCTCCATAAGCTCCAGCAGATCCCCAAAATGAGCAAGTTACTCATACTAAATTCAGAGCTGCTTTCCAAGTAATGGCTTAGGCCATAACCAACCAGGTCAAGCATCAAGTTATTGCACCAGCTAATCCTAATCAGAATGTCGCTACTATGCGAGTCCAAGATTTCATGCAGATGAATCCTCTAGAGTTCCATGGTTTGAAGGTGGATAAGGATTCATAGGATTTCGTTAATGAGGCTAAAAAAATCACATGGATTATGGGCATCACTTCAGTTGAGGGTGAAGATTTGGTCGCATATTAGTTTAAGGGAGTGGCTCTGGCTAGGTTCAAGCAGTGTAAAGAGTGTAGACGTGTGGATGTAGCTTTGTTGACTGGGATAATTTTGTGACTGCCTTCCCAGATAGATTCTTTCCCCGTGAATTAATGGAAGTTATGGTTTAAGATTTTATAACTTTAAAGCAGGGTAACATATAAGTGAAGGAATATTTTCCAAAGTTTACTTTCTCTAAGTATAATCTAGAGATGGTTATTGAGCCAAAGGCTCAAATGAGTAAATTTGTTTTAGGTGTTTTTGAGTCAGTGGTCAAAGAGTGCAGAACCACTATGCTTGTTTGGGATATGGATATCTCTAGGCTTATAACTCATGCCCAGTAAATTAAGGAGAAGAAGATAAAAAAGAAGGAAAGGGTGACTCAAAGAGATAGAATGGGTAACTTTGACTATTCTCAATAGAGGTTGGGCAGTGGAAATTTCTTTCAGCTTCAGTAAAGGTCTTTAGCTCTAGACCATCTTCTGCTAGTTCCCCAGCACCCTAGTTCAGAAAAGAGCAAAAAGATAGAGCACCAAGCTCTAATTATCATGGTAGCGTTACTAGTGGATGCACTTTCCCAGTTTGTAAGAAGTGTAGTAGGAACCACCAATGGGAGTGTATGGTTAGAAGTGGTAGTTATTTTGGTTGTGGCAATCCAGGTTACCTATTGAGGGATTGCCCAGAATAGGTTTTATGCTTTATAGACTCAACAGGATCAGGAGGGTTCCCCTGATGTAGTTATACTAGTATGTTGCGAGTCTTCCATATTGATGTATATGCATTATTAGATTCCAGAGTCACACTTTCCTTTGTGACTCCTTATATTATAGTAGATTTCAGTGTTAGTCTCAAAACCCTTTTAGAACCCTTCTCAGTATCTACTCCTAGTGGTGACTCAGTCATAGCTAAATAGGTATGCAAAAATTGCCCAGTCTCAGTTTCCCAGAAAATCACCATAGTTGATCTAGTAGAATTGAAAATTACTGATTTTGATGTCATTCTTGGCATGGATTGGCTACATTCATGTTATACCTCAATCGACTATAGAACTAGAGTCATTAAGTTTTAGTTTACAAATGAACCAATCTTAGAATAAAAGGGTAGTACTTTAATGTTTGTAGGTTGATTTATCTCTTACCTTAAGACTTTGAAAATGATCTCTAAAGGTTGCATTGACTATCTAGTTTGGGTTAAGGATTCCATGTCTGAAACCCCAACTCTGCAGTCAGTTCTAGTCTTGAATGAGTTCCCAAAAGTGTTTCCTAAAGATCTTCCAGGAGTCCCTCCCGAGCGGGAGATAGACTTTGGAATATACCTTCTTCCAGATAACCATCCTATCTCAATTCCTCCTTATAAAATGGATCTAACTAAGCTTAAGGAATTAAAGGAATAGTTGAAGGACCTTTTAGACAAAGGCTTCATCAAACCAAGTATCTCTCTATGGGGAGCCTCTATTCTTTTCATGTATAAGAAAGAAGGTTCCCTCAGAATGTGCATCGATTATCATTAGTTGAACAAAGTCACAGTCAAGAATAAGTATCCCATTCCTAGGATTGATGACTAATTTGACCAGCTTTAGGTTGCTAGTTGCTTTTCAATGATAAACCTCAGATCCCACTATAACCAGCATAGAGTCAGAGAATGTGACATTCCAAAGACAACCTTCAGAATTTGGTTTGGACACTATAAATTTATTTTTATGTATTTTAAACTAACGAATGCTCCTACAGCTTTTATAGACTTGATAAATAGAGTGTTCAAGCAATACTTGGATATGTTCATCATCGTATTCATAGATGATATCCTTATTTATTCTCGGAGTAAGGATAAACATGCAGACTATATGAGGGTTGTCTTACAGACTCTTAAATATCACTAGTTATTTGCTATGTTTAGCAAGTGTGAATTCTTGTTGAAATTAGTAGCATTCCTTGGACATATCATTTCTAGTGAGGATATTCAGGTTGATCCTTAAAAGACCAAAGAAGTCAGGAACTGGCCTAGACCTATCTCATTGTCAGACATTAAGAGTTTCTTGGATTTAGTAGTTACTATAGATGGTTTGTTGAAGCATTTTTCATCTATTTCTTATTTTATGTCCAAATTCACTCAGAAAAAAGTCAAATTTTAGTGGTCCAATGCTTGCCAGAAGAGTTTTCAGGAGTTGAAACTCAACTCACTTCTACTCTAGTTTTGACTCTACTAGAAGGTTCAGAAGGGTTTGTTGTTTACTGTGATTCCTCCTGAGCTGGCCTCAGATGTGTTGATGCAGCATGGTAAGGTCATAGCTTATACCTCTAGACAACTCAAATATCATGAGAATAATTACTTTACTCGTGATCTTGAGTTGGCAGAAGTTGTTTTTGCCTTAAAGATTTAGAGGCACTATCTTTATGGAGTTCATGTGGATGTGTTCACTAATCACAAAAGTCTCCAATATGTTTTCAGTTAGGAAGACCTAAAACTTCATCAGAGGATATGGTTAGAGTTACTAAAAGATTATGATATGAATGTCTTGTACCATTCGGGTAAAGACAATATTGTGGCTAATGCTCTCAGCAGACTTTCGATGGGTAGAGTTGCTCATGTAGAGGATGAAAAAGATGAGATAGTTTGTGATGTTCACAAACTTTTTAGATTTGGGAGTTTGTTTAGTGGATTCAGCTGAAGGTAGGGTTGTGGTTCTGAATGGATCAAAATCTTCTTTAGTGACAGAGGTGAAACTGAAGTAAGATAGCGATTCTATGTTGCTTAAGTTGGAGGAAGCAGTCGAAAGTCAGAAGGTGGAGGTTTTCTCCCAAGGGAGAGATGGTGTACCTCATTGTCAGGGTGTGGTGTTCCAAATGTAGATAACTTGAGACAATAGATGTTGACTAAACCTCATAGTTCTTGTTATTCCATTCACTAAGATGCAACTAAGCCTGCCAATGGATCGTTACCGGACCTGTCAGACTAGGTTTTACCGTTATCGGGTCAATTTTGATCCTCTTCAAATCGAAACACGTACCATTTCTAGTACTACTGGTACCGGGTCTACTGGTATTTTTGGTGGTTTCGACCCAGTTTGTGGGTAACTGGTGTGGAATCGAGTCGGATTAGACCGGTCCATCGGGTCTACCGATTTATTTTTATTTTGTTTTTTTAAAATTATATAACTTATAAAAAAATGTTTTTCAATAATTCTAAAAATAGTTTTTAAAACTAAAAATAACTTATAAAAATTTCCAAACTTTTTCAATCTTTTTTTCAAACTTTTTTAAACTCTTTTTTCAAAACTTTTTTTCAAACTTTTTATAACTTTTTTTCAAATTATTTCAAACTTTTAATTTAGATTAAATTTATAATTTTCACAAAATTTTAACTAATTAATTTATAAAATTAATTGCATTAAATAAAAGACAAATTTTAAAATAAAATTAAGGCAAATAGCCTATATATTTATTCAAATCTAGGACATTGTACATGTATTATAAATATTAGAAGAGAATCTAATCTATGCAGCCACCTTCTAGGAAGGGTTCTGTTTGAATTAGATCTCTAATATCTTACTAATATCTATAACATCCAAAATACTCTAGTTGTAATTTATCTATTTAGTCGGCGAACATATTTTTCGGAATCGATCTTCGTTCTTGTTCATCCATTGATTCCATTCCATCATCACTATCTTCCTTAAATATTTCATCTTTGATTTGGGCCGATAATTTTGGGAGCCCAAAATTTCTTCGTTCGGCATTGATCCAATCTCCAAATAAAACTGAAATCTCCAAACTATCCTTTGCTATTGAATATCGATGATCTCCAATAACAAATTTTCTCAAGCTAAAATCTTGCTCTGAAGCAACTGAAGAGGTCTGACTTGCTATCACATCTCGAACCACCTTTGAAAGCCTTGGAAATTGTCTGACACGGGTCTTTCACCACGCTAAAAGTTGTTGTGGTCCATTCACATCTCTAATATTATCCTGGTCCTGAGAAAGATATGAATCAAAATCATTACTTCTAGAACATTAAAGACCAAGTTCTTCACCCATTTCATCATCTAAATCATCGTATCTAGGCCTAGATGAAGAAGGTTCGGCCGACGGAATATTTTGTTCCATAACTTGATACATGTTATACAAGATCCTAGCATTAGGAACTATGTTAGTACAACAAGTTTCAACGGATGGCTCTTCATTAGGACCAAATGGGTTGAATAAAGTAGCGGTCAAATAAATATGCGGAATAGGAAAAAATATTTTTAAAATTTTTCTATCATAGCTAAAATAGACCCTTTGAACAAAGGAATTTGTTTATATTCAGTAAGTATTTTAGAAACAGCAGTACTATTTACTAAAACAGAAGAAATGGTTGGAGAATATATAGTAGATACGGTATGTGTACCTTGATAAAAAGTTTTCAAAAATTTACAAATTTCTTTTATTTCAACCCAATCATCATCACATATTCTTAAATCAGGATTTGTATTTTGAGCATTATAAACTAACTTTATAGGATCACGATAATCATAAGCAATGATAAGCATTTCATATAAAGAATTTCATCTAGTAGGGACTTCTTTTGGAATTTTTCTATATGGAATTTCTAATTCTACACAACGACGTTTATAATCATCTGATATACTCTTTTCTTTATTTTTAAAAATAAAGCTACAAGCAATTTTAACTTTATAAAAAACATTTCCAAACAATTCCACGCCGTCTTGTACTATCAAATATAAAATATGTGCAGTACATTTAACATGAAAATAATCTTCAGCTATTGGACAGAGTCTAGTTTTCAAAGTATCAATATCTTTCATATTGTTAGAAGCATTATCTAATGTGCATGACATGATTTTATCAATAAGTTGAAAATATTTCAAACTATCTGCTATTGTAGTACCTATATAGAAACCAGTTTTAGCCTCGTCAACATATTTAAAACAAATAATTCTTTTTTGCATGTTCCAATGATGATCAATCCAATGAGCCGTAACAGTTAAATATTCATTACCTAATACACTACGACCCATATCAGAAGTAATAGATATTTTACCATTAAATTTTTTAAATAAGCAACGAAGAAAATGACAATGTTCAGCTTGATATTTAAAAATATCACTTTTGATTGTATTTTGTGAAAAATCTTTAAAAGAGGGATTATAAACTCGTTGAATATAATGAATAAAATCGGGGTGTGAAGCAAAACTAAAAGACAAACCCATCACAACAACCATTTTTGCTAATTCTTCTCTATCAACATTTTCACTATATGTCGATGATGAGCTCGGGCCAACCGAGTTAGGCATGTTTAAACAAGTTTGAACCATATCACCTCCTACAGATTCTTTCGGAAATGTTGTACCATTTTTCTTGGCCTTAACCTCTTGTTCTAGATCAATAAATTCTTTACTACATTTTCTCAATTGCTTGCTTAGCAATCCTATCCCGCCATTGTTTCTTTTGGTCAAATGTTGCATAACTTTCTGGCATCTATTCCAAGTAGCGATATTTTTTACCCTATCATGCACCATAAATTTGCAAACTATAACCTTTTAGGACATTCGGTCCCTTTGGCCCTAGTAAATTCCGGCAAAACTTCATCATCTTGTTCAGGTAATTTCATAACCGGACTAGTAGGGGTAGGGGTCCCACCTAACTCTTGTTCTTCTCTATCATCTTCTTTTGGTAATTCTTCATCAAAAATATCATAGCGTCTACTTAGGGTCTCATGGTCTAATTGCGCACCGGGGTGAATATTGTAACCATTTGGTTTTGATAAAGAAGTTTTATTAACATCATTTAAAAATCTAGAAGGTAAGGAAGTAGTAGCACTATTTTTTTTACCCTTACGAAAAAGATTATGAAGCATCGATGTTTTACCACTACTTTTTTACCGGCCACCAAAATTAAATTTAAATATAACTAAAATATTAAAAAGAAACAATATAAATATTATAACAAAAAATGATGAAAGTAAACAAATATAGATATTTAAAAATAAAAATATATAGATTAAAGTAAACAAATATAGAGATTAAAGTTGCAACGAATGTACCAAACGTCTGCGTAAAAGCAGACGTTTACCAAATGACGAAAATCAGAATTGAAAGATGAAAATTGAAGCCTGCAATATCTTCAAAAAATCTCCAACTCCAATTAGCTAATATCACAATTATAGAATATTAAGAAAATAATAAAGAGATTTTTAGGGAATGATAAACAAAGTATGTGAAGATTGTGAGAAAAAGAATGGATATATTGGGGTAATTATAGTGAAAAATGGTTAAGGGGGGTAGAGGGGTATTTTAGGAGGGTAGATACGCAAAATAGCCGTTGGTGAGCCCCCCTCAATGGCTGCCAATGGCTACTTTTAAAAAAAAAATCAAAGATCCGACCATTAATCGGATCGGGACCAGACCAGAACTGGGTCAATCGGTACAAAAAGGCATTCTGTATCAGGACCATATATGGGAACATCGAGTCCTGGTCTTTGATAGGTCTAACAATACCGGGCCAGACTATTACTGGTCCATTATCGGAATGGGTCAGACCTAGTCCGTTGATAGGATTAGGTGCAACCAAGATATACCATGACCTATGGGAAGTTTATTTATGAAATTCTATGAAGAAGGATATCATAGAATTCGTGGCTACATGTCTGAATTGCTTACAGGTTAAGTTTGAGCACCAGAGATCTGGTGGCACGACTCAGAATATCAGTATTCCTACTTATAAGTGGGAAGAGTTAAATATAGACTTCATTACAGGGTTACCTCATATGCTCTGATAACATTATTCTATATGGGTTATTGTTGACCAGATGACCAAGTCAGCACATTTCTTGACAATTAACACTACAGATTCAGCCAAGGATTATGCTAGACTCTATTTTAGAGAGTTGGTCAAGTGAAATGGAGTCCCATTGACTATAATTTCAGATAGGGGTACTCAGTTTACTTCTCATTTTGGGAAGTCCTTTCAGAAGGGTCTTGGTACCCAGGTTCGTCTTAGCACAACTTTTCACTCATAGACAGATGGTCAGGCAGAGCGGACCATTCAAACCTTAGAGGATATGTGCAGAGCTTGTGTGATCAACTTTAATGGTAGTAAGGATGATCACTCCAGTATTCAAATGGCTGTATTTGAAGTGCTCTATCATAGGAAATGTAGATCTCCTATTTGTTGGTTTAAAATTGGTGAAGTTACGTTGATAGGTCCTGATTCAGTTTATGAAGCTATAGAGAAAGTTTAGCTTATTAGCGAGATGATAAAAACAGCTCAGAGTCATCAAAAATCCTATACAGATAAGATAAAAAGAGAGATTGAATTTGATGATAATGATTCGGTTAACTTAAAAATTTCACCCGTGAAAGGGGTGATGAGGTTTGGCAAGAATGGGAAACTCAATCCCCTATATGTTGGTCCCTATAGGATTTTGAGGTTCATTGTCAATGTGGCTTATGAGTTAGATTTGCCTGCAGATTTAGCATTGGTACATTCAATCTTCCATGTGTCTCTATTGAAGAAATACATTGGTGATCCAGATTTAGTTGTTCAATTCGAAATGAATCAGCTAGTTGAGGGAGCTACTTGGGAAGCAGAAGTAGATATGATGACTAAGTAAACTCACCTTTTTCCTTCTAATTCAGTTCCAGCTTGAGGTAATAGTTTCGTCTTTTGTATGCCATTCAGTTTCATGTCCCTCAGTTGCTCTCATGTCTTAGTATGCATGTATGTTTGAAAAATTCAATTCAGCCTATGTTTCAGTCAGAAATCAGTTATAATGTCAGTAATCAGCTTTTAGAACTCAGCTTTGGGATTTCAATTCTTTCCCTATAATTTCAACTTAATTAGTCTCTATTCGAGGATGAATGTTCCCAAGGAAAAATATTGTAACACCCCAAAAGTACCTAAGATCATGTTTCAGACAGCACTAAAAACCAGTTTAAACCAACAGAAAAACCCACAGGACGACTATGACAACAAGTCTTTATAAGGTCATCTGAACCATCCTAGAGAAATCTAGTGAGAGTCTAGAAGATGAAAATTCCAACCCGGTGGTGACGACTTTTGACGACGGGTCATTGTCACCTAGGATGAATAGTCTTGTCAACAATCATGAGTGTCCAGCCTAAAAAGTTCTTAAGATTTAATTTTCTCCCCAGTGACAATGACTAGATAACACGTGTCGTTGCCACCTCAGACGACTCATCAGGTCACTCATTCTAACGATGACCTGAGAGTTAACATTGAGGTTCATAAGGGATGGGTCCATAAAATTACTCATCATCAGTGACAATGTGTCATTGTGTCCCAGTCGTGCCCCATCTGAGAAATTCTACCTAGTCACAATGAGTTCAATAATGAGATAGGGTAAGACACAATGACTCATTATGTTGACTAATGATGATTGGGTATATTAGATTAGTTATGAGTTAATGAGGGTATTTTGGCCTTTTCCACCTTTCTAACTCCTTATACTACATCTTTTAAGGCTTATTGGGAAAGGGTTAAAGGGACTTAAATGCTACTTTACCCTTATTTTCACCTAAAAACTCAAAGAAAACAACAGAAAACAATTCATCTCCTCAAAGAAGAGAAAGCTAGGGTTTCGTCGCAAGTTCAGAGTCCTTCAATTTCTTAGCAAGAACTCACCTTCTAGGTATGTGAGATTTCAGCAAGGATTCCTTTTCACCCTTGTGTCCCAATAAGCTTTTAGTTAAACATCAAATTCAGATATTATGATTTTAGGGTTCCTATCTAGTTTAAGAAATTCCTTCAATTTCAGTATTCTTATAATCTTTCTTTGATAATTACATGTTTTAAATGCTTCTTTAGTATCTTCCATTTTATAAATTGATTATTAGCCTTACTTTATAGTATACTCTTATAGATTTGTTTTCATTCAGTAAGTTTGGCGTGTTATGAACACATGATCCCAATATATTTTATTTTAGTGCATATAAATATAACTGGTTTCAGTCTGCAAAACCTAAAGTATGATTTTCGTTTAGATAGGTTCTGACTCTAATCGAAGAACCATAGTTTTAGTAAGAAAAGCAAGTATTTCCAGAGTATATAGACCTTAAAAATATTTTTAGATAAATATATCCAAATTCAGTTTAGGAACATCAGTACTTATGAGCTAACAGTAATAAATCAGTTTGGGAGTAGTACTTATCACTGAGCGGAGGCAGGGATAAAAGCTCACCCATCAATAAAGGTTGATGCCTTCATTTAAAGACCCCAAGTCCAAGAACTACATTGCCACTGTAGGTTATTGAGGGTCACCCGCTAGTTGAGGCTGATACCTTATTCCAAATGGACATCAGTTAGTGGATCCACGTCAGTTAGGTTTATTACCCTTGGTAAGGTATAGGACACCCTCCCAACTAGGGTTACAGGTTAAACCTTAGCCCACTCAAATGAGGTGTGTTGTTTAACAGGCTCTCCCACAGTCATAGATTCAGACTCAGAATTTGTATATTACCCATAGTTCAGTTTTGTTTATTTTTAAACTATGATTTTCCAGCTTTGTCTTTCATACTAATTCATATGTATCTATAATACGATCATTGTACCACAGTTCAGCTAATGCATTCAGTATAGTATATTAACATTTCCCATCATGTTCAATTTACTTTATAGTTGTATATCTCACATGCTCAATACATTCAAAGTACTGATCGCATACTCTTTTATGTTATATTGTCTTATAATATAGGTTACAGTGCTCAACATCAGACTCGTGATTAGTAGGTTCTGATACCCACTCAGCAGCAAATAGTAGTGAGTCCTCTTCATCCAAGGATAAAACTTCAGTATTGTTTCTTTTAATATTTTAGTTTCATACATTTAGTGTTAGATGGGGACATGTCCCAGTAGCTTATCAGTTAGTAGAGGCTTCTAGACATAGAGTTAGGTTGTTTCATCCTTGCTCAGTTTTTAGTATTTCCCTATTTTACTTGGATTTCCATTATTAATATTCATGTTATCCAGACTAGACATTCTTAAAGATTTATAGATATTTAAATCAGTTAGCTTTCGCATTATTTATTCAGTATTATTAGTATTATGCTAGGTCATGGGTTAGCTTGGGGTAACTTGTGGCTCTAAGCAACGTATTACGTTCAGGATGTAGACTCGGGTTGTGATAGAGTAGTAGGTATAGCCCAATCACAAACCACTGCCACCTTGGCTGAATCAACCATAATACCATTATTGGTCATCACATGATCCAACAAAGACACCGAATCCAACCAAAACTCATATTTGGAGAACTTGTCATACAACTGCTTATCTATCAACCTCTAAAGTACAGTCCTAAATGCCTCACATTTTGTGCCTCACTCTTGGAATGCACCATGATATCGACAATCAACATAATCAAAAGAATTAAGGTAAGGCCCAAACACTTTGTTCATATACTCGATAACAACCACTGGGGCATTAGTTAGCCCAAAAGACATAATCAGGAACTCATAATGGTCATACCGTGTCGTGAAAGTTGTCTTTGAAATGTCCAAAGCTCTAATCTTCAGCTAATGATACCCAGACTGCAAATCAATCTTAGAGAACATTGTCACACCCTGAAGCTAGTCAAATAAATTATCAATACACGGATGAGGATACACACGAATGGTCCTATCCTTCTTCTTAATGAACAAGACAGGAGCACCCCAATGTGAAACACTCGTCCTAATATTTCCCTTACTCAACAAATCCTGCAACTACTCCTCTAACTTTTTCAATTCTATAGAGGCAATCCTACAAGGATAAACAGAAATAGGCTTCATGCCCGACTCCAAGTCAATGGAAAAATTAATGTCCCTATCCAGAGACACACCAGGCAAGTCTGTAGGAAATACATCCATGAACTCCCTACCAACTCTTATAGACTCTACAGGAAGCGAATCAATACTAGTATCAGACACATAAACCAAGTAAGATAGACACCTCTTCTCTACCATTCGACAAGCACGAAGAAAGGATATAACTCCCTTAGGTCACAAGCTAGGAGTACCCTTCCACTCTAACCTCGGTGCATAAAGCACTACTAGGGTAACAGTCTTGACATGTCAATCAAAAATTGCATAATAAGGAGACAACCTATCTATACCCAAAATAACATCCAAATCAACCATATCAAGAATAATCATATCTACCCAGGTGTCATGCCCCAAAAAAGTAACCACACAAGATCGGTACACCCGATCCACCACAAGGAATCACCCACGAGAGTAGAAACACGGATGGGTATAGCAAGGGATTCACACAGGGAATCAATAATTAAAAGTAAAATATGCAAACACATAAGAAAATGTAGACCCTAGAGCAAATAACACTGATGAAGGTCCATGGAAAACTGAGACGATACCTATGATAACCGCATATGAGGCCTCCGCCTTAGGTCTTACTAGAAATACATAGCACTACCCATGTCTACCTCCAGATTGAGCAACCCCTTCTCTAACATTACAGGATTCCCAAGCTCCACCTCTGGTACCCCGAGATACACCTCTATATCTATGCACACCCCCTATAGCTAGAGGCGTTGGTGCCTGGTAAGTCTGAAGTTGTAAACCCTGTTGTGGAGGACCTGACACACGTCTTGAGAAATCCCTTGAAAAGTGTCCAAAATAATCACACACATAACATCTCTTGCTAGAAAAATCATGTTGTGAAGGTTCGAAAGAACTAGACCATCCTTGATGACTACAAAGAACTAGAATGAGACCCTCTGCCTGACTGACCTAACGTTAGACCACCTGAAGTATTAGAATCCAAAAACCCACTATCTAAACTCTACAAAGCTGCCTAAATCAGCCTGTTGTGGTACCCATAAGAACCCCTTCATGAAGACTCCCTACCTTAGGATGACTGACCACTAACACTATCCTGCTTGTGAAACCTCTGACCTCCATTACCCTGATCCTCACAATGAATACCCTAAACCCTCTTAGCATGATCCATATACTTTGAAAAGAACCACCCATATTCACTAGCTAAGCTATATCAAACTGGAGAGAAATAGTCAACCCCTTCACAAACTTCACGATCTACTCACCATTTATCAAAATACTAGCCATGACATGCCTTGTGAAGGTTTGAAAATGAGCATCATACTCAGCAAACAACATAGATCCCTACTTTAAAGAATCAAATTCATCCCTCATCTTGTCCCTCAAACTAAAAGGCATATACCTCTCGAGAAAGATCTCCAAAAACCGAGTCCATGACAAAGGAGGGGAACCAACTAGCCTACCACTAATAAAAAACCTCCAATACTTCTTAGCCACTCCAACCAACTGAAAAATACTGTATTTCACACCATGTTAAACTGAGGTTATGCAACCTCTCTTGACAACTGAACAAAAACTCATAACCATCCAACTAGAGAGCACCACTGAACTTGGGAGGAGAAAATCATATGAACCTCTCGAACCTCTTCTAATATTTATTTGACATCATGGTCATGGAACCACTGGAGGAATAATAATTTTGGTAGGTAACATGTCAACTTGTGTGGCCACAACAACAATTGGATGTGTTTTGGGAGTCTGAAATCCTTCAATTGGTATTTTTCCTGGTGGCTGAGCACCCTCTAGTTTGAGAACCATCCAAGGTGATAGGTAGTGTTATTTTCTAAGATATACCATTCAAATGACTCAAAATTTAAATAAGAACATCCTATTGCACTGAGTAGTAATGAATCTCTGAGGGGCCTGGGATAATCCCACACCCTCTGACGATAGGCTGTATCAACATGCTTAATCATTGGCTCAGGAGATACTGCCCTGGAATGTCCCCTAGCTAGAGATACTCAATGGTCCCTGCCTTTACCTCTATCACGGTTATGACCCCTACCTTGTCCCTTCACTAGGGCCCATATAATAGATGCTAGCTTAACACCATTAAAAGTAACTAATCGAGTCCTCACCATCCCTGCAGAAAGTGTGAAATACTAGTTTAGATTACTAGATATGAACTATGACGCATAATAAGGAATCAAAAATAGAGAACTTTTCTAAAAATGTCCCATAGCCTCTCAAATATGGATACAGATGTCAACCTATCGATCCACTGGACTCTACTTCACATTTTGCACTTATACTCATATGACTAGTGAACTTAGCGCTCTACTACTAACTTGTCACAACCTAAAAACCCAAGGTCTTGATGTCACCTACCCCAACCCAACCTCAGTAGGTAAGCCTGACACGGAGATAGAATAAATTTAAATGACAGACAAGTAATGAAATAAATCTCAAGACTTTGAAATAAAGTTGAACTAACAATAACAACAAGTCAATATCCAAAATACAACTCAAAATTCCAAAAAATAGCATCATTAGTACAGAGCGACTCTAAACCAACATCAAATACCAGTACATACAGTATATGTATCTTAAATAAAAGTAAATACATAAGTAGGATAGATGAAGTAGCGGACATGCTCTGAATCTGGAAGCTCACAATGACGTTGATAACTCTTGAATACTCGATCACCGCCTATGGATAGCACTCGTACCAGGATCAGTACCTAAATGGTATAGAAGTAGGAGTGAGTACAGTACACTTATTTTCAGTAGGCATCATAGGCCGATTGAGCTAGAGTATATAACTAAATCAAGTAAAGTAAACTATGAATGAAGTAAACGCTCTGTATTCAAAAAGTATCCAGGTGGATCAAGCTAGAACAATTACACAATATAAGTATAAATCTCAATCATTATATATATATATATATAATGAAGATATCCAAATCATAATATAACCCAAATAAAAGAACTGCAATTCAATACAACAAAATGATATGGGACAAATGCAATGGCCTAAGTACACTAGTATACACCTTCCTAGGCTAAGCTTCTAAGAGAGAACCCATGAGGGATTCATAAACCATATACCAATCACAATCTCAATACCCGATCTTACCGGTACTTTCCCTGATCAAGTTATTTCACAATATCATATCACTTACCAATTAAATCTTTGGTCAATGTTTTATAAGGTGGTTCACTTTATTTCATAAAGAATCAATATTTATAAGTAGTACCAGTTCTGTAAAGCAAGAATGAAAGAGTATGCATGTTCATGGAAAAAATCAACAATGCACAAAATCAACTCACAATAGTATATATATATATATATATATATGAACTAAAACCTCCCAAATATCGGTGAATTATGATACAAGCCCCCACATGGGTAACACAATGATATAATCAACTCAAAATATTGAAAAAGTCCCCAAAGGATCCCACACAAGCATCACAATAATAATATGAATCAATTAAGACACGAATAAGGTCAACAAAAGCCCCTACATGGGCATTATAATGAATAGTAATCACCTTAATCAGTAATAAGGTCAACACAAGCCCTCATACAGGCATCACAATTTTAATAATCTTACTAGGCGATCATAAAGTCCACACAAGTCCACACACGGGAATCACAATAACAATAATCATCATAAATAATATAAACAATAAGATTCCACCCAACCCATAGCCTAATTTACATGATAAGTTCACTACAGAACCAAGTCTGAAGAAAGTTAAGCCATAACTTATCTCAAGGTAGAACTGGAAGCCCAAAAACACTAAACTCAAAGCCTCCCCTTCTAAGATGCCTCAGAACACTGCCATTCTATAACAAATAGATTCTACATGTAAATATGAGTCCAATGATACCAATATTGACATACTTTAGTTTAGGGTCCAAACCTAGGTTCAAAACTCAACCCCAAGAATAACCATGTAAATCTAGAATTTTAGTAGAAATCATATTACCCCTAGTTTAAGGGTCTCAAATCTAAAATCCCATAAAACATAGTTGAAATCAAGTTAGAAATTATTGAAATATCAATTTTTCACTTTACTAGGAAAACCCCAAAATCTCAAGTTTAAAATCCATGATTTGAAGATGATTTCATAATTTAATCAATGGGTAATGATCAAATATAAGTTAAGAAGCTTACTCAATTGACAAATGTTGAAATTCCCTCTTAGATTCCCCTCTAAAATATGCTCCCAAGCTTAAAAATGGTGAAAAATAAGGTTCAAGGCCGAGAATGGGTTGTTTATACTGTTCAAGTGAACAGTGCCTTCTGGATAAACGTGGTCGACTATTCACGTTTAGTAAGGTCACTGAGGCAGAAAAACTGCGAACGCAAGGATTTTACTAGTTGATATGATTTTAAAGTATTTCTAAATGATTTAGTCTTCTTTTAGAAAGTTTGTCGTGTTATGAACACACGATCCTAATAGTCTTGATTTTAGCATGAATAAACATGATCAGTTTTAGTATACAGACATTCAGATTATTTTTAGTTTTAAATAGGTTCTAACCCAAGACGTAGAGCCTTAGTTTTTATGAGCTATTAGTATATATCAATTTGGGAGTAGTACTTAGCACCAAGTTGGACTGGGGTTCAACGCACATAAGTCCCAGAACTAAGTACTACCATAGGTTTATTTAGTCCTCCTAGTTAGGCATCAGTTTAGTGATCACAACAACCATGTCTTTATACCTTGGCAAGGTATATTAGGTCTTCTTAATAGAGTGTGTACATCAGACTCCATGTTTAGCTCGCATGGTTTATGTCGGTTAACAGGATCTCCCGCAGTTTTAAACTCAGTATTTGTACATGACCCTCAGTTCAGTTTTACTTGTATGTATATTATGACTTTTCAGATTTATCATTGTATATCAGTATTTACGTATTTGCACTTAGCATAATTTTACAGCATGTTCAGCATTAGTTTTAAATCATATGAAATATATATATGCTTCTACAGCTTTCTAGTTGTCAAAAATATTCTAGCTCATGATTCAGAAATTGCTTTATGTCTCATAGCTTTTCAATACAGACATGATTTAATTTATGTTATAGTAAATGGTTTATCTCCTCAGTTTTAAAAGCATGGTTTAAGTGTAGTTCATGAATATTACATAGCTCACATGCTTAGTACATTCAAAGTACTGACCACATACTTTCTTCACACTGTATTATTTCATAATGTAGGAATCAGTGTTAGCTCAAAGAATCATGGTCAGGCAGATCATAGCTTCTAGTCAGCAGGTGTTGAGTTCTCCATATTCGGGAAATCCAATCACACTTTAGATTCATAATATTTTATTTTCGTTCTTACACATTGATAGGAAATAGTTGGGGGTCATTTCCAGGAAAACTATAGTCAGTGTTAGTAGAGGCTTCATAGACAAACAGTCAGTCATAATTGTTGTACTTAGATTTCTAGTTTTTTTCTTTACAAAGTTGTTGTATTAGACTTATTAACATTCAGTTAAATTTTAATTTTTCCTATTTATTATGCTTAAGCATTTGCACCATGTTTTCAGTATCTAATTTCCAGTATATATATATATCAGTTCAGTTGCCATTACTTATGCCAGTATAAGGGATTAGCTTGTGACTGCTTGTGGCTCTAAGTACCATGTTACATCTAGGGTATAGACTCGGGGCATGACATAATCATAGTAGAGGAAGAAATATTGCACGATGATGGCGATGATGTCAACGTAAATTCCAAAAAATGATGGCACATGTAGATTCTTCATTGAATATTCTTAAAGAAAACATTTTTCCTTTTAAAAACATTTAAATGAGAAAGGAGACACAAAATGAAGTATTTCATTTTTTTTCTAGTGAAAGAAAAATAGTTATTTGTTAACTTTTTAATGAAAACAAAGTAGGAGTTGGACAAATATAGTTATATTGATAGTGTCGCCTCTTGGTCCCCAGGATGGGTTAGGATATGAAAAAATTTAATTTCTAATATTTTAAGAAGTTTGCATTAATTAGCATCTAATTTATTCACATGTAAAGCATATGTCCAAAATAAGCTTCCAAATAAAAGGCTTAGTTGAGGTCATGTTGAATTCAACATCTTGCCTATTTTGGGTACATATGACATATTTAAGTCTATAGAAAGAGAAAACTAATCATATCATTAGATATTGTCTCCACTTGATTCTACACCCTGGATGTAACCGACACTTAGAACTATAAATAACATGAGAGAATTATTTAGCCTGGCGTGAAACAGAAGACATAAACTGAAATTAATGCGGAAATTGAAATATAACTTTTTCCATAAAATACAACAAGGTAAAATTTTAGGTAGCTGAGATAATAAATTTGGATATATAATACAACTATCTGACTGACTATCTATGAAACCTCTACTATCAGACTGAATATGGTTAGTCAAGATAAGACCCCCAGCTCCCTCCAAACAACAAAAGTATCTGAAATAAAAGTGTAAGACTACAAGCTAACTCTGAGTCTCCGAATGAGAAGATCTCACCATCTACTAACTAGGAGGTTGCAATCCATCTAACCATGATCTTGGAAATGAGTTCTGAAAAGCTAATCAATAAAAAGATCCAGTGCAAATAAAAGTATGCGATCAGTACGTGGGAATGTACTGAGTATGCAAAGTTAGGACTAAATTACTACAACATATCTAAAAGATAATAAAGCTGAACATGATCAAGTATAAAAGTATCTCAATGGAAGGAAAGTCAAAGCTGGGGCATGTACTAAAACTGAATAACTAAGACATGATGACTGGATAGCTGAAACTATGAAATAATAAAATAATATGCAATTTTTTAAAAGGGCTTCCTAGAAAATTGAAGACCTAAAGTAATAAATCAGGAATTAAAACACATGCTAAAAATGGAACTAAGTAGCTCAAATCAAGAGTTAAAACAGCAACATGAGTCTCATTAAAAGCACTTAAAACATCTAAAAACGGCTGAAAGTCTAGAGAGAAACAAAATCTCAAAAAGTCTATATAAAAACTATTTCTCATGTACATAATGAATAATTCATAAATTATATTGCAAATCATGAAATAAAACATGTCTTCCAAAGTTGATAAATCATCAACATATAATATAACTTAAAGTGGATACTGGGGAGTTAATTATAACAAAAATATATCACGTGAGTTCATGAATTCCAATGTATAATCCCAATTGGGAGGATGCCCTATACCTTGCAAAGGGCATAAAACCGATCTTATGTAGATCCACTATTGGGCCTTTTGAGCCAGAGAGTCGACCTAACTGGCAGGGCAATTCTAGTCCTACGGTGGCAACATAGTTATGGGACTTGGATTGTTTGAACCCTTATCCTCTTAGTGCTAAATAATGCTCCCAAAATAATACAATATTTACTATTTACTCGTAGTTTGATAAAGTTGTATGTCTGAAAATAAAGCATGACTCTAAATTGATAAAATTATTTCTTTTACCAAATTTTGAGTCATGAAACTAGTCATGCTAAATTTTACTAAATTCTTGTTCAAACTTTGGAGCTAAGAGAAAGCTGTAAAATCATGCTTTTCTGATAATATGCTAACATAAAAGCCGTCAAAAGAAATTAAAACTATAAGCAATGAAATTTGAGACATATGGGGCAAGAACTCTAAAACTTGAACTCATAAAATCTATAAAACCTTTTATGAAATCATGGGCATGAGGGTGGAAAAATTATTATTTAAATCTGATTAAGAGTCATTAAAGTCAATTGAAACTAGGAGTTGAGAGAAATCTATATCTTATGGGTGAAACTCTAAATTGGAAAACATGATACTTTAACACAATAATTTTTATAAATCACTGGCATGAGGGTGAAAGGGAACCCTTACTGAAACCTTATATACCTGGTAGGAGTGAGTGTTCTAAATCTGAGATCTTGAATTAAAACTTTGGACTTGGACCCTAGGTTGTTTCCTTTCTATCTTTGGAGTCTGATCGAAGGAAAATAAGAGAGAAAATCAATAGATCAATCTGATATAACTCCTCAAAGATAATAGAACAACGTATTTTAGGCTAAGAAAGCAGGGAAAAAACAAAATTTCCCATTTAAAATGTTAGGAAATATTTTTAAAATAGGGTCCCATGAGTCATTCCACGACTCGTGAAATCAATCTACGAGTTTTTGTTCGAACTCTTGGTTTCGTGGAGCATTTGAATAGGTTATTTTTTGAGACTGCGGGTGCACTGTACGAGTTATGAACTTACTTAACTACCCAAATAATGACTCATGGTTTTGAAGAGGATTTTGTCATAACTTTGTTATGGTTCTGTGACTTAATATTATGGTCCATGGTCCATTCCATGAGTCGTACTCTTGGTCGTGGTAACCTGGTGCATGACTGGTCTAAGGGATTCATACTACGTGTTAATGTACCACTATTACTATGACTTCATGGGTCGTAGACTGACTCAATGAAGCACTAGAAAACACAAGGACTTGAAATTTGATTCTAATTCTCCGAGCTGGTTTCTACAAGTCTAGGATCTAAAAATTTGTGTTGTTAGAGATATCGTATACAAATCACTGAAAAAAGTTAAAAGTGAAGTTTAATGGCCATTAAAAAGTACAACAAATAAAAACCAGTGACCCGACGAAATTAATTTCTTTCCTTTGTATCTCACCCACCGAATGACCAAAAAGTACAAGAAAAAAATAGATAACAAAGTAATATACAAAAGCTAACACATATTTAGAATTTACACACACACACACACACACATATATATATATATATAATAAGAAAATTGAAAGTTTCATTTACTTGATGAGTTGATACATAAACTTATCTTGAATATTAAAATCATGGAGTAATAGCAACAACTGGTTTGGAGAGAAAGCACCTATGTCTAAGGGATTTTGGTGTGTAACCATAGGACAAGAAGAATGTTGCACGGCGATGGCAATGATGTTAATTTGTATTCCAAAAATAGTTACTCTGGTAGATTCTTCATTGAAAATTATTAAGGCAAAATATTTCCTTTTGAAAATTGTCCATTGAGAAAGGAGTCAGTAAATGAAGCATTCAATTTTTTTTCCTAGTGAAAGACAAAAAGTTGTTTGTTTATCTTTGTACTGACCCATTCCATCATTATTGAAAATATCTATGGTAAAGGCATAAGAATCTCATTCATCATAGGTGTTAGGATTAATTCTTTAGTATGATAGTGCATTAGATATAAATTAAGGTCATACAATACCCCTAGCATAAAGTTAAATTGGAAGTGTCCTTACCGATTGAGTTTTAATCTATGTTTAAATTAGGGTCTAATTCAAATGATCACTCCTCTAGAATATAAGGAGTTATTGGGCCCAATACCTACTAAATTAAAGATTTCTAATTCTTCTTTCCAACTTCACCAACAGTTTGTTAATTCACTTCTGGAGTAAAATGTTATGGTTGTTTTACTGAAGACTGTCTTTGCTGAAAAGGCTGAGGTTGCTATAGTAGGACACATGCAGTATATAAGCCTATTTTGGTCAGATTTCAAGTCATAAACTCAAAAACATTGTTTCGAATCACAAGAGGGGCGATTTTCTCAAGGTTGTGATGAAAATTCTTTGTTGAGGTAAGATTTTACTCCCTTTTAACATTGATTAATTCATTCTTATTCTAGTATTATTAGAATGGGGAAATTCATGGGGATTAGAATCCTAGGCTTATGAAACTATGGAGAAAACCTATTGGTATGTGTATTTTCACCTAGAATTGCTCTTAGATTGTAAAGTAATGATTTTTAGCACGAACTTATTATTTTAAAACAAGAATTTTGATATTTGGGGACCTTGAATTCAACAAAGATGGGCCCTTTAGCTTTAAAACTTCATTAATGGAGATGTGTTGAGTATGATAGAACTAGTTAATGATTAATCAACACTTAGGTAATCTTGTAGACCATGAATAAGGGTAGAACTAGTGGGTTTAAATTCCCAAAATATTTGTTTGAAGAGTAGTTGATTAATTACTCTTATAATTGCTTGTTTACTAGATGATTTAGCATTCACAAACGTGAAGAAATTGGAAGAGCACATGTGGTATAGCTTACTTATTGTAGAAGCTTGGTATCCTGGTAGGCTAGGTTTATTGAGTAGTAGATCTGTCACCACCCAACCGGTCATGATTGGCACCAACCCTAAACTATGGTGAGAGAAACATTCTTAACCCAACCCTCACTAATCAAGTAATTCCGTTAACATTCACTTTCTACCAATCTTATCATTTTTAAGTTCTAAAATCCCATTATTCCATTAACAAGTAAAAATGACAACTAACATTATCATCCCTGATTAATAGAGTATGGAAATTCTCTATTTATTGCATCCCCAGACATGAAGTCACCGTATAAGAACATCTATAAGTACTCAAGTCTATAACTAAATGAAGATCCAAAGGCTACCCGGTCATGGTGCTCACCCTTAAATCAAATTCTGGAACTTTTGGCTAGAGCCGAGGTCTCGTCTTAAATGTTAGAACACGCTCTGCACTCAATAAAAAGAAGAGCATAGGTAGTATCAGTTTATAAACAAGTATTGGTAGAAATCATAGATCGACTCAACCTGAAACCATACAAATAAGTAAACCAAATAAATTCAAAGCGATCATCACTGAACTCATAATCAATACAATCACACAATTGTAACACTTCATTTTAAAGGGAAGACAGGTTCAAATTTAGTATGTTTACACTTAGCCAATTTCAACAACAAGTTGAATCACAACATATCATTATAACCGTACATTCAATGCACATGAATGAATATATGAATGCAAGAATACGCATCATCTCTTTCTTTTATCAATCTCATCAACATCATCAACAACAACATGAACATCATGATTTTGATATCATCCTCCTCTTTATCAACTCATCATCATTAATATCATCAAAAATATCATGAACATCATGATTTTAACATCACTAATATCAACTCATCATCATCAATATGGATGATATGCAAATGCAGTCAATAATCACAAGTAGTTCTTAAAATCAATCACAATTACTCAATTCACGTATAAGCACAGAGTTAAGCAAGTTTAATTTCTATAATAAACCGTAACCTACCTCTATTCCTTGCTTGAAACACTATTTGGCCGCAAACTTGCCCTTCCATTTAGTCTCAGCTCATTCTTGATCTATAAATAATAAGTATACAACATCCATATTAATAATTTACTTTTCCCAATCGTTAGGAACTTACATTTATCAATTTAACCCATGGAATTGCCCTAGTTCATCCTCACAGCATTTTCTTCCCCTTTAACTTCATGAATGTTCGATAGTCTAGCATTTTTAACGATAATTCTATATAAACAAGTGTTTTATAACATCCTGGGATCATTATCTACTAATTTTATACTCATTCCCACAAATTTACATCAAGTTCATGAACTAGGGATAAACCCCAATTAAAACCATGAACAAGTTTCTAATGATTTTCAGTAATTCTAAGAAGTAATTCAAGTTTAGAATGTAAGAAACTTACCTCCAAAGATTAAAACCTATAAAAATTTATAGAAAATTACCTTCCCAAGAGCCTTGGTTCATTTTTCAAAAAGTGGGGAATGAAAACTTTTTCCTGGTTTAAAAACTATAAAAATACTGTGTTTTACCACTGTAGTAGTAAAATTTCCACTGCAGAGGTTCATGATGAAATTGAGGCTTTCGCTCTAGCGGTATCTTTACCGCTATAGTGGTATCGCTACAGTGGTCCTGGGCCGAAACTCGGGAACTCTCCCCAAATATGTCCATTTTACAATACCCCCATTGAAATACGACATCATAAACCAACCCCTTAATGGTAAACTATATAACTGGAATTTTGTACGTCCATTTTAAATGAAGGAAGTTTCTGCGGCTTTCCAAACTCATTATATATCTATAATTAAAGTCAAACACCCCCCACCAACATTCACATCAATACTAGATTTTCTTATAATAGTACACCCTCAAAATTAGTCTAACACTAGACCAGTTCTGAATTTCTTAAAAATTTCCTAAGTAAATTTGGCGAGGTTTTTACTACCTATTTTCATAGTAATGATGATTTGTGTCTTCACAATATCTTCATTAAATTGTATGGCTGTAGTATAGTTTGACAGTATATTTCATGCTTACGCCTGCGAGTACGGTGCATGGTTGGTAATAATCAAAATCTAAATGTAAATTGAATCTAATTTGGTATAATTATTATCTTGGGCAATTCTTTGATGATTTTTTGGATTGCGTATTAATGATGATAATTCATGGTATATATGTATGTTGGTGTCCGATTATGGGACTACGGGGTGTGTAAATTAGTAACTAGTAATTATGATTTTTTCTAAAATTGGAAGGCATTTGTAACAACCCCTTCCACTGTTATGGTCTGTTCTAGCATGCCAAAATTTGGGTAAATATTCTCCCCTAATAAAGTGTTAGAAAATTCAGGCTAGACTAGTCTTGGTTGAAATCCAAGTGCAGTGTGGTCTAGGATAATCTAGGGATGGATTAGTTAATTGTTAAGTGATTTGAGGTTATTTTATTATAGCTAAGATGATAAGGAATCTGTTGTAACTTTTGGAAGAGAATTTGGGTTAGTTAAACTTTGGGTATTGCATTTGACGTAAAGGGCATAGTTTGGGAGGTCAAAATCCGGAAGTGTATCATAAAATGGACAAAATTCTAGAGTAGTCAAACTTTCTGCCTCTACCTAGGTTATTATAATAGAAGGAAGGAAGATATCAATAGCCCACTGTAGCAAAAATATTCCCACTATAATGAGACTTCAGGTCGGCTAATCCCGCCAAAGCGGGCAAATCACACTATAGTAATGCTTCTATAATGGGAATTATCCTTCTATAGTGGGATAAACATTGTTTAATGCAAAAAATAGCCCAAAACATATTTTTCAGTCCAAATACGTTCAAGGGATGGAGAGGGTGATTTTAGGAAATTCTCCTTATTTTTCCACTTTACTCCTTTGTTGTGGCAAGTAATTCTATTCTTTTAACTAGTTTTTCAAAGAATTAACCTTAGAGTCACTAGTTTTTGGTTATTGGAAATGATTGGACTTGTCCTAGGTGGAAACTTGGGTTTAATTTGGTGATTTTGGGGTAAAATGCTTGGTTTTTGATTAAAAGTAGATGAACAAAGGTTGCATGCTTAGAATTCATCTTTATAAACATGAAATTGTCAAAATTAAGGTGGAATGATGGTAGAAAAACCCTACAATGAGGGAATAATCATGACTTTGGCCTTGAGGTTTTGGGATTAGGGTATAATTATTAGGCCATTTGTTGAAATGTGTGTTATATTGTTCTTTCTAGATCAAAATTAAGTAGAAATTGCAAGAAAAAAGCAATGCTCTAGTTTGTTAGAGCAAGAGCAAGCTTTGATTGAGGTAGGTAATAGTTAAATGTAGTTGAAAATTCAATTTATTTTATGTGTAAATATTAACTGTCTCTTTGTATACTTGTTACAATGTATGCTTAAAAACGTTGAATGGTTTAATGATATTTTAAGTGTATGATAACGTCTAATAAGGTTGTGTAAAAGACTTGTTATGGTACAAGTGTGATTGTGTTGTTCTGGTTGTGATTATACTAGTTGGATAATATTACATGTTGATAATCACCTAAATGGAGTTTTTGTAAAAAGAGCCTCATTTGTGATTGTACTTGTTGTCTCTTATTGTGATTGTACAAGTATGACATGGGTTGATATTGTGAGATGAACTGATAAAGGTCATCGTTACAGAATTGGTGAAATTCAGGTAATATAAGGGTGGGGATGTTGAAATAAGGGTGGCATAACATTGGTTTGGGATAAGGGTGGTAGACATTCTATGTCGAGGATATTTGGTACATGGACTGAGCTCGCCCCTGCAGGTCATGGCTGGTGAGCAACCATTAGACCCTTAGCATATGTGCACAATGTATTGGTGAGTTTGATGGTTCCTTGAGTGGACCAGGTTATGTTGATTTTTGTTATATTTTGTTCCTTGAGTGGACCGGGCTATGTTGATTATTGTTATATTTGTTTTCTTGAGTGGACCGGGTTATATTATTGGTGATATATTTGGTTCCTTAAGTAAACCGAATTTTTTGTTATTGATATCTTTGATTTTCTTGAGTGAATCGGTTGACATTATTGTGGTTATTTTGATCCCTGAGCAGTACGGGTTGTTGGTATAAACAAATGGTATAATTTTTGTGAAGTCTATTAAATCAGTAATTGTGGCAAGTTGGAACTTATTATTGTTGGTCATGGTCTTGACTTGGTCCATTATAGTTAGTCATGTGTTGTTGACTTGTCTATTATTGTCAGTCATGGTTTTGTTGACTTGGTCTATTGTTATTAGTCATAGTCTTGACTTGGTGAATTTCCTATATTGACTTACACCTGTCTGTATTCAGTGGATGTTGTTGAGAAAAGTTAAGTGGAAATATAAATGAGGTCAAAGATAATTGTTAAGTATTCATGGTTGTACTTGTCTACAAGGTTATAGTTATTTATTCACATTTATTATTTTGGGTTGGTCTATGATCCTACTAGTACATAGTGGTTTTGTACTGACACTAACTGTGCTCCTCTTTTTGTTGAGTGCAGAGCATCTTCTAAAAACTACATAGAGACATATGATTTAGATTGTGATGTGTATCAACTCAAGGATGAGCTACATCTTTTGGGCAGCCATGAGTCATCTCTCTTTAGTTCTTGTCCACTTGTTCAGGACATAGATACTCTTCATTTTGTTTTCTGGGTTGAACCTGTTGTTTACATTATGAGATGTTTTTGGTACAATGACTTTCAGTTCTTGGGGGTATTTTAGACATTCGTACATTTCCACATTTGATATCATTGTTAGAATATTTTGATGATATTAGTTTATTTAATGGAATTGCTAGTTTCTTTTAAAACCTATTAAGTTGAATAGTTAGGTGTTTAGGTTAATTAGTTCTCCCATTGGAGGAATAGTGTGGGTTACACTTGATCGTGAAAAAAGTTGTTGTCATAGCCCTAGGTTTGTTGATCTCATTATACCAAAAGTGGGTCCAGTAGAGTCTTGTGGAAAAGTGCGGAGATATCTATACTTTTCTTCAAGATGCTATATGACTTTAGGAAATTATCACTTCTTTTTTATTTCATGCTATAACTTGATTCAAATTGGTATCTACTGATCCAAATTGGTATCTGACCTCTTCACTCTTTTGTCTGCAGATGGTAAAGATGAAAGTTAACAAAGCCAGAGTAGTAGCTCCCACACCAGTAGCTCCAACTGCAGAACCAGTGACTTGAGGTAGAAGAAGGGATAGGGGAAGAGGGAGAGGTAGAGCAACATTCGCTAGGGGTAGAGCTTGATATGTAGCTAATCCGTCCTAACAGAGATCTAAGACACCTCCCCCACCCCAGGATCAGAATGATAAGGTGGTGAATGAGGAAGTTTTAGAACATGAAGATGCAGTGCCGGTTACAGTAGGTATAGCTCCTCCATCAATGTTGCCTTAGGTGATTCAATAGGTTCTTGCTTTTGTAAGTAGGCTGGCAGGTATAGGAGCCACACCTACAACAACTACTTACCAATTTCTAAGGGCATAGCATCTGTTACTTTTGTTCTTAGGATAGATGAGGTCTTAAAGATGGAGGTTTCTCCTCATCAGGTGTTAGGTTCTACCATGACTGGGACTGAACGTGATATGTTGACTATGTTTTTGAATATGAAACCTTCTACCTTTGTGGGTTCTGAGACAGATGATGCTTTTAAGTTCATTGTTGATTACTATGAGAGGCTGCATAAGATGGGTATTATAGAGCAACATGGTGTTGAGTTTGTAACCTTCCAACTGTAGGATAATGCAAAGTATTAGGGGTAGGCTTACGTGGAGAGTCAGTCTCCAACTTTAACTCCATTAACATGGACTCAGTTCTATACCATGTTTTTGGAGAAGTATGTACCATGTACACTTCGTGATCATAAGAAGGATGAGTTTATGGACGTTGAATAGGATTGTATGTCTGTTGCATCCTACAAGGCTAAGTTTCATGAATTGTCCCATTAACTCATTTGCTTGGTACTGAAGAGGAGAGGATCTGGATTTTTGTGAAACGTTTGAATCCTGACTTATAAATTTTAGCTGTACAGATGACTCTACTAGAAAGTCCTTTAATGATATTACTGATTATGTGAAGAATATAGAAGGATTCAAATAGGTTGTCCAGGTGTCATGACCCTTTCCATCATTACAAGTAAGTCTAACGTATAAAAATTTAGGTTAAGATTTTCCCCAAATTGGGAGTTAAAATTTTTAGGCTAGGCAAGTCTTAGATGAAATACGAGAGAGGTATGGTCTAAGAAAATGCAGGAATGGATTGGGTAAATATAATAACATTTAGCATGTTTTATGTTAACTAAAATGATAAGGAATTCGTAGGATTTTTCAGAAGTGAATTCGGGTAAGTAGAACTCCCGATATCGAACTTGATGTAAAGGGGTTAGTCTAGAATGTCATTGTTTTAAGGTGCATTGCAAGAAAGAAAAAACTAGGAGCGATCCTGAGTTTTTTACTTTCCACACTCGCTATAGCAGGTGGCGGACCGCTATGAGGCTACTGCTATAGCGGACAAATTCCCGCTATAGCGGGAGTCAAAGTTGGTCAATGCCTCTATAGTGGGATCAGGTCACTATAGCAAGGTAATTACTGTTTAATGCAGAATTTTCCCCAAAATAGTTTATGATTTTCTAAACTTATTTTGGGAAAATTTTAGGTGATTTTAGGAGATTTTGGGTGATTTTCCACCGAAGTTCTTTGAAAAGGTAAGTTAATCACTCCCATTAACTAGTTTTTCCAATTCTAAACTTTTGAATCACTAGTTTACGGGTTTTGGGGAGGATTTAACTTGGACTAGGTGATATTTTTGGTGCAATAGGGTAAATTAGGTGTAAAACCTTTGGGTTTTTGTTTAAGGTTAATAATTTACTCTTGCATGACTATAATTCACTAATGTAACCATGAAATTGGTAGTTTTAAGGTGAAGTGATGGTGGAAAACACTAGGATTGAGGGAATGATCAAGAAATTGACCTTGGGGCTCGGGATTAGGTTATAATTCTCGATGTTGTAGGTCATTTCATTAATTATGTGTTATATTTATGCTTTTAGAGCACAATCAAGTCGAAATTACAAGAAAAAGGAAGGTTCAAGTTTGTTAGAGCATTTTATGCGTGGATTGAGGTAGGTGGTGGCTTAATTTAGTTGAAACCCAATTTTTTTTATGTGAGCATGATAATTTTTCCTTCATATTGCTTGTACAATCATGTTCTAGGGAAGTGACTAACTCTTTGATATCCTAAGTGTTAATCGCATGCAATGACGATATATGAAAGCTTGTTGGTTTTTACAAGTGTTGCTACTGCTATCATTGTGGTTGTGATTGTTGTGATATCTATCATTTTTGTGGGATATACCAGTATTTAGACCTCTTTACGAGATTTGGCTGGTATAAGGTTGGCAGGCACTTAATGTGTGGGATTTGGTACATGGACAAGACCTCGTCCCATGCAGGTCATGGCTAGTGGACGTCCATAAAACCCTTAGCATGTATGTACAAGTATTGGTAAGTGTGACGATTCCTTGAGTGAACCAGGGATTATGTGTTTACTTTTATGTTGGTTCCTTTAGTGAACCAGGTTCATGTGTTTAATTGCTAAAGGTGGTTTCTTTATGTAAATCGAGTTGCATGATAATTGACATTGTTGTTATTCTTATAAATCCTTGAGTGGTCTAGGCTAATTTGTAAGTTATGGCATTACTCTTTATTGTCTATTACTTGTGTTATTGAGACATGGTTGATTTAATTACTGGTGTCATGGTTGTTGACTTGGAGTCTTGTTAGTAGTCATGGTCTTGACTTGACTTGTTATCTATGTTGACTCATAATGACTAAGTTCCATAATGATGTTGTATAAGGTTATGTGTTATGAACTTGAGGTAAGGTTACATGGTAGGTGTTCATGGTTGTCTTGTTTTACTTAGCTATGGTTATGTGTTTATGTTACTTATTTTTAATTGGTCGATGACCCTCCCAGTACATCATTATTTCTTGTGTACTGATACTACATGTGATCTTCTTTTGTTAAGTGCAAAGTATATTCTGGCTACTATTTCAAGACCTTAACTATGATTTAGATTGTGCTAGAACTCAAGGGTGAGCTATATCTTTCGGGCTGCCATAAGTTCTTCATTCAGTTTCTGGTCCACTATTTCGGACTTAGACATTTTCAGTTGTTTTGGTTTGAACCTTTTTGTTGATACTTATTAGTGTTTTGGTACAATTACTTTCATGTTCTAGGGGATTTATTTAAGTTTCATTTATTTCCGCATTGTTTATCGTTTAGAATATTGGAGATATTGTTTTATTTAATGACAAAGGGATTAGTTTCCTAATTTTTGCTAAGTGTTGGATTGATTAGCTGGAAATGTTGGTTCTCCCACTGAAGGTTGGTGTGGGTGCCACTTATGGTGAGATTGGGTTGTGACAAAGTTGGTATCAAAGCCCTAGGTTCGTTGATCTCATTGTACCAAAATGGGTTTAGTAGAGTCTTGTGGAACGGTACATAGACGTGTTTGCTTTTCTTCGAGAGGCTATAGGAATTTAGGAAACTATCATTTCTTTCTTTTTTCATGCTATAACTTGATTCCAATTGATATCTAACCTTCTTTTTTCTTTTGTTTGCAGATGATAAATACCAGAGCAAATGGAGCTAGAGTTGTAACCCCCACACCAGTAGCTCCAACTGCAAAATTGGCTATCCAGGGATGAGAATGCTAAAGGGGAAGGGGAAGAGGGAAAGTGACACCAGCCACGAGTAGAGCTTGAGTAGCAGCTGGTTAGCCTCGTTAGAGATTAGTGACTCTTCCCCTACCAAGGATCATTATGAGGAGGTTACAGAGATAAACGAGGATGTTGGGGAGCAGAAGGAGGTAGCATCAGTTGGAGGTGCTACACATCGCCCTATGTTTTTTTAGATGATTTTGTAGGTTCTTTTTTTCCTGAGTGAATTGGCTGGTGCTAGGGCCACTCATGTTATGCCTGCTTATCAGTTTTTAGGTGTTCAGATGACCACTACAATTTCTCCTAAAATGGGTGAGGCCTTGGGGACAGAGATCTTTCCTTGTTCGGTAATAGGTCCTATCATGACTGGGCATGACATACTTACCAAGTTTCTGAAGAAGAAACCTCCTACTTTTGTTAGTTCTAAGATGGAGAATGCGTTTGAGTTCATTGTTGATTATTATGAAAGGCTGCATAAAATGGGTATTATTAAGCAGCACGGTGTTGAGTTTGTTACTTTTTAGCTGCAAAGTGATGCCAAGCAGTGGTGGAGGGCGTATGTGGAGTGTCGGTCACTAATTTTGCATACAATGACTTGGGCTTAGTCTCATAGCCTATTTTTGGAGAAGTATGTACTCTATACTTTTCGTGATAGCAAGAAAGATGAGTTTTTATCCCTTAAGTAGGGTAATATGTCTGTTACGGCCAATGAGGCCAAGTTTCATGCTTTGTCCCATTATGCTACTCAGCTACTTGGTACAGAGGTGGAGAGGATTCAGTTGTGTTTGTGAAGGGCATGAACAGTGACTTTCAAGTTTTGATTATTCATATGACTTCTATCAAAAAAACCTTTAATGATATTTTTGATTATGTGAAAAAATATAAAAGGCGTGCATCAAGTTGGTTATGCTAAGGCTTTAGCGAAGAAGTCCCGCAATGCATATAACTTTGGTGGTTCTTATTTCGAGGTCATAGCCAACAGACTTATTCATCTTTCCCCATTCAATCAGCTCTAGCAGCTTCTATTGGTTGTCATTCAGGGGCTATTCAGCAGCCCTCAGTTGTTAAAGGCCAAGGGGTTTTTTTTTCTTTGGCCAACAGTCTTTCTCTTGAGTGAGGTTGTTATACTTATGGTGTTGTGAGGCACTTCAAGAGAGAGTGTCCTTAGAGACAGGCTGGGTTAAAGGTATAGCAGTAGGCTAAGGCTGTGGTTCCTACTGGTAGAGATAATGGAAGTAATGGTAATGGTAAGGGTCTTCTATGGGGTAAGCGGGGTAATAATCAAGGAGGTCGTGGTGGAAATTGAGGTAATGGTAATGCAGGGAAAGGTGGAGCGCAGCCTACTAGGGAAGTTGCCCAACTTGTGATAAAGCTCACAACTATATCTTCCCAAAAAATATCAAGGTCGAGGCGCCTGATACACTCATTACAGGTACTATTCTCATTTGTGACCGGATGGCTACTATTTTTTTTATTCGAGTTCCACGTATTCTTATGTATCTGTTAGATTTTCTTTGGGATTGGACAGGATATGAGATATACTTGACTCTCATATTTATGCATCTACTCTAGTTAGAGACTCTGTGGTAGTGACCCATGTTTATCGTTCATGTTCTATTTTGTTCATGGATTTTCAGACTTGGGTAGATTTGGTGATCTTGGACATTCTTCACTTTGACATTATCCTATGTATGACTTGGCTATCTCCATATCATATCATAATAAGGTTAAGTGTTATGAACTTGAGGTAAGGTTACATGGTCTTCATGGTTGTATTATTTTACTAAGTTATGGTTATATGTTCATATTTCTCAATTTAGGTTGGCCGATAACCGTACCGGTACATTGTTGTTTCTTGTGTACTGATACTATGCATGCTCTTCTTTTTGTTGAGTGTAGAGCATATTCCATCGACTGTTTTGAGACCTCAATTGTGATTCAAATTGTATTCAAACTTAAGGGTTAGCTACATCTCCCGGGCTGTCGTGAGTTCTTCATTCTGTTTCTGGTCCATTATTTCGGACTTAGACATTTTTCAGTTGGTTTGGTTTGAACCCATTTGTTGATACTAATTAGTGTTTTCGTATAATGTCTTTCAGGTGCTAGGGGATTTGTTTAAGTTTTGTTTAATTCCGCATTGTTTATCATTTAAGATATTAGAGACATTGTTTTATTTAATGACAAAGGGATTAGTTGCCTAATTTTTTGCTAAGTGTTAGATAGATTTGCTAGAAAAGTTGGTTCTTCCACTAGGGATTAGTATGGGTGCCACTCACAGAGACTTTGGGTCATCACACTAGGCCAAGGTATTAGCAAAGAAATCCCAAAATGCGAGTAACTCTGGTGGTTCTTATTCTAAGGTTTGAGGTAGGTGGGCTTATCCAGCTTTCCCTATTCACTCAGCTTTGCCAGCATCTACAGTGGGTCTTTTAGGAACCAATCAGCATACCTCAATTGTGAGAAGCCAAGGGGCTTCATACTCTTTTGCTAGCAAGCCCTCCTTAGACCGAGTTTGCTATATTTGTGGTGTTGTGGGGCATTTCAAGAGGGACTATCTTAATGGTAGGCAGGCAGGTTCCCAGGGTTAGCAGCAGACTAGAGCTATGGTTCCAGCTGGTAGAGGTGGAGGTGGTAATGGTAGAGGTCATCCACAGGATGGGTGTGGTAATCATCAGTGTGGCCGTGATGAAAACTAAGGTAGTGCTCACCTTGCTAGAGAGGTTGCTCAGATCGATGATAAAGCTCATTTCTATGCTTTCCTATGAAAATCTTTGGCAGGGGCTTCTGATACTGTCATTATAGGTACTATTCTCGTATGTGACCAGATGGCTACGGTCTTGTTTGATCTAGGCTTCACTTATTCTTATATATCTGTTAAATTTGCCTTTTGTTTAGACATGGTTTGTGATATGCTTGACTCACCCGTATATGTATCTACTCTGGTTGAAAATTATTGTAGTGACCCAAGTATATCATGCATGTTCTGTTATGTTTATGGGTTTTTGGACTTGGGTAGATTTTATAATTTAGGATATGCTTGATTTTGATATCATCCTGAGCATGACTTGTTTATCCCTGTATCATATTGCCATAAACTATAGTTTGAAAACTGTAACTTTAGAGATGCCCAGGATGAATAAGTTAGAATGGGAAGGTTTGTATATAAGTCTGGGCCTTCAAAAATTATTTCTTTCATCCGAGCTAAGAAGCTAGCTGGGAAGGGGTGTTTGGATTTTTTGGCACATCTTTGGGATGTTACTATAGAGGTCCCTTCTATTGAGTCAGTTCCTATAGTGTCACAGTGTCAAAAGGCATTTCCCACTCACTTTCCTGAAATTCCTCCAGATCAGGACATTAACTTTTACATTGATTTGGAGCCCGACGCTCACTTAATTTCTATTCCTTCCTATTGAATGGATCCAAATGAGTTGAGAGAACTCAAGACTTAGTTGCAGGAGTTACTTGATAAGGGATTCATGCATCCTAGTGCTTTGCCTTCAGGTGCTCCAGTGTTGTTCGCTAACAAGAAGGATGGTAGCATGAGAATATTTATTGACTACAAGCAGTTGAATAAGGTTACCATCAGGAATAAGTATCTTTTGCCCTGAATAGATGATCGTTTTGACCACCAGTTGCAGGGTGTTTCAGTTTTCTTCAATATAGACCTGAGGTTAGGGTAACACCAGTTAAATATTCGTCTTGAGGATATAACCAAGACAGCTTTCAGGACTCAGTATGCGCATTACGAGTTCCTAGTGATGTCTTTTGGGTTAACCAATGAACCGATAGTATTCATGAGTTTGATGATTGATACTTTCAAGTCCTTCTTAGACTCGTTTCTAATTGTTTTAACTGATGATATTTTTGTTTACTCCAATAGTAAGGAAGAACATGCAGGTTATCTTCGTATAGTCTTGTGGATTTTGAAGTAGAAGTAGCTTTATGATAAGTTCTCTAAATATGAGTTTTAAATGTCTTTTGTGGACTTTTTGGGGCATGTGGTTTAGAAAAGGGGGTGTTGGTAGATTCCCAGAAGATTAAGGCTGTCAAGAGTGGGTTCGGCTTAGCTTTGTGACTGAGGTTCAAACTTTTGTGGGTCTTGCTAGCTGCTATTGCAGGATTGTCAATAACTTTGTCTTTATTTCTACTTATTTTACAAGGATAACACAGAAAGAGGTGCCATTTGTTTGATATGACAAGTGTGAAGAGAGCTTTCAAAAGCTCAAGTCTTTTTTACTACAGTTCCCATCCTTGCTTTGTCGGTTGAAGGTAAGGACATTATTGTATTTTATGATGCTTCATGCTCTGGTTTGGGTGTTGTGTTGATGAAAAATAGGAATGTGATTGCTTACTCTTCAAGGCAATTGAAGCCTCGTGAGAGGAATAACCCAACTCATGATTTTGAGTTTCCAGTGGTGGTTTTCACACTTAAGATATGGAGACACTACCTTTATGGTGTGAAATGTGAGATGTTCACAGACCACCACAATCTATAACATGTTTTCACTCAGAAGGATTTGAATCTTAGATAGAGGTGGTGGATGGAATTGTTGAAAGGTAATGATATGACCATCCATTATCATTCGAGCAAGGCCAATGTGGTGGCAGACATGATGTGATATGATTTCATGGCACTTTCGATGCTTAAAACAAAGAAAATATGCAATAACTTGGGTATGTTTGGTTGGTATGATGTGTTTTCTATTCTATATGGCAGGAGAATAGGTTTTTGGAGGCAAATGGACAAAAAGCAAGAATCATGCTCGAGAACAAAGTACCTGAAGATGAAAGAACCAAGTCCTACACCAGAGGAGTGACTCACGGCAGGACCCATGTCACGTGAGTCGACCTACCTGGCATGGTTCTGTGTCGTAGGTCGACTCCTACAGTTAGTTAAAGTAGCCTAATTTTCACAGCAGGACCCACATGGCGTGACTTGGTTCCATGACACTAAGTCACGGTACCGTGGAAAAGTGTCGACTCTGTTTTCCTGTTTCGTTTAGGATAGGATTGATCTTGTATCTATAAATACCCCTATATTGTCCTATGTTTAGGGGTTGGTCATTACATTTTAATTCCTCATGGTTCACCCAACCCTAGTTGATCTTCTAATGGTTGCAAACGTTAGAAACTCGTCTGTATTCTAGACTTGCTCTCGAGAGAGAGAGGTAGATATTGGGAAAAGGGAATAACAACAAATATTTGAAGCTATCAACCTTCATCTAATAACTTGAGCCGTAACAGGGATAGTTATCTGAGATCCAGGACAAGGGTTAGTAGTGCGACACTCGAAGACCGAGAGGAGAAGAGTGAAATTCGTCTAACCAAGGTCGAGAGACTTTTAGATAAACATATCTTGTTAGATTTTTCATGCAGCGCAATGGGACAGTTTTGACAGTATAAATAATCGGTGGAGTTAAGGAATCATTGGGGATCATAATCCTAGTGTATTTCTCATATTGATTACAAATTCAAAAATCAACAATCGTTACTGTTACTACTTGCTTACAAAAAGTCCCTAGTTTTACTTACTTGCCAATTACTCAGACTAGCATTCAACATAATTTTGTCCTATTTCCTGTGGGATCGACCCAAAACCTAGTTGGGTGCTATATTTGATACATCGACCATGTTATACTTTTCTGGAGGTATATTTTGGGTGACATTAAATTTTGGCGCCGTTGCGGGGGAATACAGTTATGGAGTTGATTAGTTTGTTTGTTGGAGTTGATTGGTTTTATTTTTCTACACTTTTAAGGGCTCACACGAGTGTATGCCCACTTGAGATAGAATGAACACTTAGAGTAAATCGAAGAAATGGTGAATACCGATGGATTTCAGAATCCCGTAGCCGGGGGAGATATTCAGAACCAGCCACTTCAGCCAGTTGGTCATGAAACTGCGAAACAAATCACTGCTCGATTGATGGCTGAGGAAAATGCAAGGCAAGAAGCTCTTAGAAAAGAAGATAGGGATCATCAAGATATGCAAGAGGCAGCACAATATCTCGCTGCACTTAAAGAGAGACAAAGAAGATTGAGGGTGCAACAACCCCCTCAAAGACCATATGTGCCGGTTTATGATGATCCTGAAGAAGAGGATGTGGCTTATTTTGATCCGATTGAGACTGGTGATATTATTCCACCAGAATTACCTCAGGGCACTAAGTTTGACATTACAAGTGCCATGATCCACCTACAAAACTTGAAAGGTGTGTTCGACGGTCTTCCTTTAGACGATCCGAACATGCACGTGATGAATTTTGTGGGGGTCTACACTTCATATAGTTTGCCTAGAGTTGAACAAGAGGCTATTCATTTGAGATTGTTTCCATTCTCTCTAACAAGAGAAGTAAATTTGTGGTTAGCTGAGTTACCACGATGATCCATCACTACTTGGCAAGAGTTGAGAAATCAATTTATAGAGAGATTTTTCCCACCCTCTAAGATACTACAGTTGAAGGATGAGATTTATAACTTCAGATAACTACATTCTGAAGCACTTTACGAGACATGGCTAAGGTTTAAGAAGAAGCTGCAGAATGTGCCAAATCATAGGATGAGTGGTAAGAGTTTACTTGAAATCTTCTAAAGGGCTTTGAACACCAATACAAAGGCTGTAGCAAATACTATCACTGGCGGAGCATTTATGTGTCTGAGGTGAGAACAAGATTCGGAGATTTTAGATCGTATTATTAATACCAATCGAGGATAGCATACTCGGGAGGCAAAGACACCTGCTGGGACGTATGCTATTGGAGCCTCAGTAGCACAAACGAGCTTTGGATAAATTTGTAGCTCAAGAGGTCGCACAGTTGAGGACAAAAATTTGCTTGCTAGCCAAACAGATTATGGCTGGAGGTGTTGAAAAGGTGCATGTCATAGGTGCACAAGGAAAAACACCTAGGTATGATGATTATGAGACTGATGAAGAGGCTAAGTACTTGGATCAAAAGGTGGCGGGTTTCCAAGCCAAGAGGAAAGGGTCTAATTAAGACGCTTGGAACTCAAGGCAAGGGAATCAAGGTCAGAACTATTACGGAGGCAGTTATAACAAGCCAGGATATAGAGATAGAGAACGAGATCATGACGGTTATTGGAGGCGAAAGGATGTTTATAAAGAGAAGAGTGGCGCATATGTTCCATCAGGGAACCGCGACACTGTCTATGGAAACTCAAGAATGGAATCCCTTCTCAATAAACTGGTTAAAGGGTCAGAGAGTCAGGAGAGTTTCTTGAAGGAGATTAGATCATACATTTTGGGAATAAGTCAGAAAGCAGAATCCCATTCGACTACCATTAAACAGTTGGAGCAACAGTTCTGGCAGATATTAGTGGCATTGAACTAGCGTCAACTAGGTACCCTTTCAAGCAGCACCATCCAGAATTCAAATAATGGTAGTCATTGTTTGGCCATTACTACTAGAAGTGGCAAGTGTACGACTGACCCATCCATACCTATAAATAGTGATAAAAAAGATGAGTCGGTGATTGTTGATGTAGAAACTGAGGCAAAGCAAGACAATTCAAAAGGTGATATAGTTCAAAAGCCTCAGGATGCTGACAAAAAGGTATAATATAATAACGAGAAGGAAAAAGAGGCCCCTCAAGTGTACAAACAAATTCCTCGACCTCGCCCTCCCTTTCCTCAAAGGTTGAAAAAGAAAGTTGAAGAGCATAAATATCATAAATTTATCTCAATGTTAAAGGACTTATCCGTAAATATTCCTCTTGTCGAGGCTTTAGAACTGATGTCAAGTTATGCAAAATTCATGAAAGATTTAGTGATAAAGAAGAGAGTTGTCAGTTTTGAGCCAGCAGATAATTTACACCATTGTAGCGTAATTGCTTCTCGCTCACTTGTCGAGAAAGAGGAAGATCCTGGAGCCTTCATAATTCCTTGCACTATTGTGTCCTATAAGTTTTCAAAAGCTCTGTGTGACTTGGGTGCTAGCATTAACTTGATGCCGCTAGCCGTTTTCAAGCAGTTAGGATTGGGAGCACCAAAATTGACTTCTATGAGACTCCTTATGGCAAATAGAACTTTGAAAAAGCCGATGTTCATTTTGTATGATGTTTTGGTGAAGGTTACATCTTTTATTTTCCCGAATGACTTTGTGATTCTAGATTGTGAAGTTGATTTCGAGGTTCTCATCATCTTGGGAAGACCATTCCTTGCCACTGGTCATGTATTGGTTGACATGGAAACTGGGCAGATAAAATTCAAGTTGAATGATGAGCATGTTACTTTAAATGTTTGTTGTTCCATGAAGCAACCGAAAGATATTCGGGTGATTTTTGTAATAGATACAGTTGATGAGAGTGGTATTATTGTGCCTATTGAAGAAAGGTTGGGGGTAGAAGCTCTTGCGGTCGTGATTATAAATTTTGAAAATGATAGTATTGAGGAATACGATTAGATGTTTGGTGCACTTATTGGTAGGGATCATGCACTTATGATCCTAAGAAACTTGATCTCGATTTAAAGAATAGGGTGACCCTACCTGCTCGACCTTCTATTAAGGAACTTCTAGTTTTGAGCTTAAGGCCCTTCCATCTCACCTTACCTATGCATTCTTGGGAGCCAACAACACCTTACCCGAAATTAGCTCTGCTAAGTCGGTAGAATGGCAAGTAGAGGCTCTTGTTTTGGTGTTAAAAAGGTTTAAAAGGGCCATTTGTTGGTCCATCGCTGATATTATCGGGATTTCACCCGGTATTTACACTCACAAAATCTAGCTTGATCCTGAGTGCATACCAAGCATTGAGCACCAATGTCGTCTGAACCTACCTATGCAAGAGGTTATGAAGAAAGAAGTCATTAAGTGGTTAGATGCGGGTGTGGTTTACACCATTGCTGATAGAAAGTGGGTGAGCCCAGTTCAGTGTTTTCCAAAGAAAGGAGGAATCATAGTGGTTCCAAACGACAAAAATGAGCTAATCCCAATGAGGCCGGTTACTGGATGGAGAGTTTTCATGGACTATCGAAAGTTAAATTCTTGGACCAAAAAAGATCACTTTTCTATGCCCTTTATGGATCAGATGTTAGACTGTCTTACTAGTAGAGGATGGTATTGCTTTATTGATGGCTATTCGGGGTATAATCAGATTTGTATTGATCCCGAGGACCAACAGAAGACCATTTTCACTTGTCCATATGGGACGTTCGCATTCAAAAGGATGCCCTTCGATTTATGTAATGTACCGACCACTTTCCAGCGTTGCATGATGTCCATTTTCTCAGATATGGTGGAAGACACTATTGAGGTTTTTATGGATAATTTCTCTATTGTGGGAAACTCATTTGATGATTGTTTGGCCCACCTTGATAATGTGTTGCAAAGATGCGAAGAGTGCAACTTAAAGCTGAATTGGGGAAAATGTCACTTTATGGTTATTGAGGGTATCGTATTGGGGCATCAAATGTCAAAGAAAGGTATTGAAGTTGACAAAGACAAGATAGAGGTGATTGAAAAGTTACCTCTACCTATTTCGGTTAATAGAATTCAAAGTTTCTTGGGACACGCAGGTTTCTATAGAAGATTCATCAAGGATTTCTCTAAGATTGCACATCCATTATGCAAGCTTTTAGAGAAGGAGTTGAAGTTTGTATTTGATGAGGCGTGTCTTAAAGCATTTAAGTGTCTGAAAGAGAAGTTGATTCCATCCCCTATCATTGTTTCACTAGATTAGACGATGCCATTTGAGGTTTTGTGTGATACTAGCGATATGGCCTTGGGTACAGTCCTTGGCCAAAGACGTGAGAAGATTCTACATCCAATTTATTACATTATCAAAGCACTTAATCCAGCTCAAAAAAATTATACTATAACCGAGCAAGAATTATAGGCAGTGGTCTTTGCTTTCGAGAAATTTTTATCGTACTTGATTGGTACGAAAGTGATTGTGCACACAGACCTCTCAACACTTATATATCTTATGTCAAATAAATACGCCAAGCCAAGACTGATTCGGTGGGTACTTCTATTTCAAGAATTTGATTTTGAGGTCAAGGACCAAAAGGGGACTGAGAATCAGGTTACCGACCACCTATAACACCTTGAGAAGGAGGACATGCTTATATTAATGGATGATATTGATATTGATCATACTTTTCCAAACGAACAAGTGTTGGCAGCATCACAAGTATTATTCCCTTGGTTTGTAGATTTTGCCAACTTTTTGGCAAGTGACTTAGTCTCGAAAGATGTCGCATCAGTAGAGAAAGATATTCATACATGAAGTGAGAAAATTCTTCTGGGATGATCCTTATTTATTTAGGGTGTGTGTGTATGGCATAATTTGAAGGTGTATTCCAAAAGTCGAGATGATGAGTATTTTGGAAGCTTGTCATTCATCTCCAGTTGGGGGTCATCATGGAGGTGTGTGGACTGCTCATAAGATCTTACATTATAGGTACTATTGGCCCACCATCTATAAAGATGCTTATGACTATGCTCGATCTTGTGACCAATGTCAAAGACAAGGGAACATCTCGCATAGACACGAACTTCCTATGACAACTATTCTCGAGCTCGAATTGTTTGAAGTATGGGAAATTGATTTTATGGGCCCATTTATGAGCTCACATGGGATGAAATACATTCTGGTGGCTGTTGACTATGTTTCTAAGTGGGCGGAGGCAATATTGCTTCTCACTAATGAAGAGAGAAGTGTCACGGCATTCTTGAAAAAGAACATCTTTTCACTATTCGGTACACCCCGAGTTATCATTAGTGATGGAGGATCCCATTTTTGTAATTGGTTGTTCAAAGCCCTACTTGAAAAATATGGTGTCAAACATAAGGTGGCAACCCCCTACCATTCTCAAATGAGAGGGCAAGTTGACGTGTCAAATCATGAGATAAAGTCCATTTTGGCAAAGACGGTAAATGCCAACAGGACTGATTGGGAAAAAAGATTGGATGATGCATTATGGGCATATCAAGCTGCATTCAAGACACCAATTGGTGCATCTCTATATCAGATGGTGTTTGGTAAATCGTGCCATTTTCCTGTCGAACTTGAACACAAGGCATTATGAACACTGAAAAGGTTGAATCTGGAATAGAGTGATGCGGCTAAATTGAGACTAGAGTAGATGAATGAGATGGATGAATTTCATCTCCAAGCTTATGAAAGTTCAGCACTATATAAAGAATAGATGAAATTATATCATGATCAAAATATTGAATGATGAGAGTTTAACCCAGGAGATTTGGTACTACTTTATAACTCCAGGCTTTGCTTGTTTCTTGGAAAGGTAAAGTCCAAATGGCTTGGACCATTCACAGTGGTTAGGGTGTTCCCGCATGGAGTAACCAAGCTGAAAGGTGATGATAATGTTCTATTGAAGGGTCAATGGGCAGCATGTAAACTATGTGGGAATCATGGAAGAAATAAGGACATGTAAGGAGCTTAGTCTTGACAAAGTCTGAGTAGTCAAGTAAGTTGGGTCATTCCATGACTTTAAATCAGGCGCTTCATGGGAAGCAACCCATGGGCTGGTTGGTTAAGTCTAAGTAACCAACCTAGCTACGTCGTACCACAACGTTAAATCAAGCGATGCTTGGGAGGAAACCGAAGGATTGATACCAGTCGTGAGTTGAAAATAAAGATCTGAACTGAAAAGTATGCATCTTAAACCACGGTGGTGACCCACGTGACATAGGTCAACCTAAGTGGCGTGGTTTTGTATCATGGGAATCAGAGAAAAAAATTTGGTTGTGGAATTCGACCCACGATAGGGAACCCACGTGATGTAGGTCAACGCACGTGACGTGGGTTTGTATCGTGGGAATTAGAGGGTATTTTTGGTTGCAGAATCCAACCCACGATAGGGACCCACATGATGTGGGTCAACCCACGTGGCATGGGTTGGTACCTTGAAACTCAGACCCGCAAATAAAACTTAAAATCCAACCAGACCCAACCCTAATTTCGGCTTAATCTCAATAAAACCCGACGCTACCCATTTGAAAAGACAAAAACCCAATTTTTCAAGCCTCCACATACCCGATTTATTTCCCCAATTCATCCAAATTAACACCTCCAATCTAATAGTTACTATAATTCCCAAGTACCAACCACTCCAATTTGTACCCCCACTACTCCAATTGCAAGAAATTTTGAGTCATTACCCCAAGATCCCCAAAACTGACCCGACCCTACACCACCGAACCCTAACCCAAAACCCATACCTAACCCAACCAAAACCTACTAAAGACCCAACCATGCCGCCTAAAGGAAACCCTAAATAAGGAGATATGTGTTCCTCTTTGCAAATCTGCACCAAGAATCCAGAAGTCATAACAAGGCAGTAAGATGAGTCTTTAGAGCCAAAGAAAAGTGGGTCCGAAGAGGTTTATGAGATCACTCAGGATGATTCTGCTCTTGTGCCTCATGCCACAAGACAACAAACTAGGTCACAGGCTGCAGCCCGGGCCACTACTCAGCCTATAGTTGTGACTCCTATTCAGTCTTTATAATCCTCCCCCCAGTCTAAAGAGGGGATGGATGCTTCTGCAATTGGTGATACTAAAGATGAGGATGATGCACCTGGGACCGATGAGATTTCTGAAGGTGCAGATGATTTTGAGTCTGCGGGTAGTGGTGAGGCTGATGAGATAGCTTTTATTTCAGGCACTAGTGTTCAGGATTCCACGACTTCCTCACAGAGATAGGTGACTGAACAGTGGGTCGCAGCTGCAGTACAAATGGAAAATAAGAGGTGGTGTGTTTAGGGTATGAAGGCCATTTATGATAGGGATGTAGAGCCAACTGAGTGGGGTGTGTAGATGGAGTATCACTGAGGATCCCTGGTATCGATTAGATGAGTTAAAGGCGCTACCCAAGATTAAGGTAGTGTTTGATTGCTATGTATTCGGGTGGATATAGGAGGCTTCTGGTAGCTATAGCCCAGAGTTGGTCTATGAGTTTTATGCTTCACATGTTGCATCTATTGAATTAATCATACCAATTGAGCAGCGATTTTGGGACTAACGACCATTGACTCATACTTTGGTTCGTGAAACCAGAGTAGACATTTCTGAACAGACTATCCACTGATTCTTATTTGGTGTCGAATGTCCACTTCCAGCTAGTACTGTTGAGTTTGATCACCGCATGGAGACGGTGAAAAATAAAAATAAAATAAAGGATGTTGATCAGCGTTTAGAGCTACTACGGTGGGTTGTACAGTATATCATGGAGGATGGCGTAGATGTAAAATGGGTAGCTGAGAAATTGGATACTAAGTAGTCCTCACTTCACTTTACGGGCAGGTTTTGGTGGTCAGTTAAACGGTACTGTCTTGATCCCACAGGAGTAAATAATTCTCTTACTCTTGAATGAGTTGTTCTGGTAGTGAGCATCATCACCGGATATGACATCAACATCGCCTTCTATAATATTAAGGAGATTCATGAGCGCGCCTTTAGAGACTATACCAGCATCCCTTTCCCATGCCTGATTCAGGGCCTATGTAATAGTCTAGTGTAGTTACAATGCATGCAGTAGATCACGCCATTGAGGTGACCAGCATAGCTGATGTAGGAATGATGCAACATCGAGGTGCTATTTCGATTTCACAAAGGGGGTCTCAGCCCTCTACTTCATCAGGCGCCACTCTTTTTGAAGGGTAAGTGGATCGTGAGGAACCGGTTAGCACTTCATCACCTGTTAGTGACCCCGAGGCTAGAAGGTTTCCTACCAAGGGCACAGGCCCTGTGACTGATGAGGGGGCAGTTGGCCCCACGTACTATCACCCTCGTTTGGCATGGTTGCAGTTTTACGAGAGTTTTTACAGCAGTTAGTAGATAGACAAATGTTGGTTATTGAGCAGCAAGCTCACACAAAGGCCCAGATGGCTAAGTTGGTATCTCAGCTTAAGCCATGGGTTAGGACATCGATCGAGGAGTCTGAGGTGAGAGTTGAGGCTTGTATGACTTCTGTTATGAAGAAGTTTATGTGTGAGCTGCATAGGCAGATTGACAGTTTAGAGCACCAGATGGGTAGCCGGTTGAGAGAGGCCCATATCTCAGATTCGATGGGGTTGACTAAGGAGTTGGCTACATTAAGGGAAAAGGTTTGAGATTTAGTAGTTAGCCATACTCCTATCATTACATCCATACCTACATTGGTACCCTCAGCACCAATATTTGAGGTGGATTTATTTGCTGATGAGAAGCCTCCTGTTGCTAGAGGCAAGAGGCCATGAAGTCCTGAGGGTTAGACTGATAGTGGAGATGAGTTTGAGAGTGATCTACGAAGGGCGACTAAGTCCTCCTGGGAAGAGTACTATATCAGTCAAATTGACCATGAGCAGAGAGCACGGGGTGCATTCTTTAGTCAGCTGCCCCTCTACCGGACGGACCTATCATGGAGCCTAGAGAGCATACGGATGCTTCTGCTATGGACAAGCCACATCCGGTGCCTAGCGCACCACAGGTATTTCTTCACTCCCTTATACTTATCATATTGATAGTTATGCACTGAGGGCAATGCACCATTATTTAGTTGGGGGTGGGGGTATACCACCACTTGGGGGTTTTTGTTGCCATATTTTCTTTTCCCCTAAGTGTGCTATCATAGTAGAACCGGCATGTTTAGGTTGTTATTTAGATTATTTATGTGTTTTCGTGTTTAATTAGGAGAAAAATAGGGGAACCTTAGTGCAGTCCAGTTTTGAACAAGTTTTTGATAATAATGCTTTTTGTTTGTTTAAAGGACACCCCTCCCAAAATATTTTGTTTTGGAATGTGTGTGTAGCATGTTAATTTGTGACAGTCATTGGATCTTGTTATGGAATTAGTATTATAGGCAACATGACTGTAGCTAGCAATACATGAACTGGATAGGTAGTAGTTGATAGTGTAACCCTATGCTATGTGTGTGTGAGGTGATTACCTAATTCACTTTGTGTGTGTGATCCAGAACTTGCCCAGTTAGTCTTGCCTAGGTTATAGGATAGCAGTTAGGAAAGGATCATAGGTCGTTCTTGAATAAGTCCACCTTTAGCCTAAATGCCCAACCAAAGGAATTAAGTATCCCTTGATCTTGAGTTTGAGCCTTAATTGACCTATTTCTTTCATTATCCCATTCACCTTCCCATTTTGACTTACAATGAACCTGTTTCAGCCCTGGTCCCTCCTTGGACATTGTGTACCTCAACTTAGGAAAATCCCCTAAGTTAAAGGTGGCTATTATAGGCGTGTGTAGTTTAACTTGGGTATGAAGAAGGGTTTAGTTAAAGAAAAAGAGAAAAATAAGTGTGTTTTGAAAGTATGAAGAAAACCACAAACTGAAAATAAATGAAGAAGAATAAGGGAGAATAAAATGAGAATGGTTGGAAAGTGGAGCCAAAAATAGTGTAGTATCAAGGAGGGTTGAGTCACCATATCCATATGTACCATACCCGTCCCCAAACCTGCATTACAAGCCTATGAAAGTCCTATAGTGATCCTAGTCCAACTGTCCAAAAAACTAAGGTATAGAAAATAAGGGCAAGCTTATGGTATTTCACTCACACTATTTGAACATCTTTATGAGAGAGAGTGTTTTGACCCATTCCCTACTTTTATATTCATTAGTATACTGTGAGTGTATGGGACTTCTTTGTTGTGAAAATATATGGGTTGCATTGTTAGCTGCTATTTGTTCGGATAATGTCATTTGCATATATGCTTAGTTGTTTGCTCATAATTTGATGTCATCACTTGATCCCTTCTATGTCATGATAATATATTGCATGTATACACACCGCGGTTTTGATTTGCAAATAGGAGGGGTTAGAAAAATTTTGATGCCAAAAGCAATGAGTCAACTGTCGTAAGTCTCTTAGGTTTCTCTTAGCTAAGCATCGATTGTGTTTATTTTATTTTGTCTGCCTGATGATGTGCAAATGTTCTAAGTTGAAGGTGTTGATGTACCATGGTTTCATGTCACCTTCGATGCTTAAAGCAAAGAAAATATGCAATAACTTGGGCATGTTTGGTTGGTATGATGTGTTTTCTATTCTATATTGTAGGAGAATAGGTTTTTGGAGGAAAATGGACAAAAAGCAAGAATCATGATCGGGAATGAATTACCTAAAGATGAAAGAGCCAAGTACTGCACCATAGGAGTGACTCAAGGCAGGACCCACGTCACGTGAGTCGACCTAAGAGGCTCGGGTCTGTGTCGTAGGTCGACTCCTGCAGCTAGTTGAAGTAACCTGATTTCCATGGCAGGACCCATATGGCGTGACTTGGTTCCACGACACCAAGCCACAGTACCGTGGAAAAGTGCCGACTCTGTTTTCCTATTTTATTTAGGATAGGATTCATCTTGTATCTATAAATACCCCTATATTGTCCTATGTTTAGGGGTTGGTCATTACATTGTTTTGAGATATATTTTCATTATTTTGAGTTCGTAATTACATTATAGATTTTGTAAACTTGGAACACTGATTCTAGTGTTTTTATTTATATTGATATTTCAGAGTTTTATTCTTACTGTGAGTTTACAATTATGTTTTCATCATTGAATTCTTCTTGTGTTCTTACAATCATGAGTAACTAAACCCATCAACTAGGGTTGTGTGAAACATGAGGAATTAATGAAATGGGTTAAGTGTAAAGCAATTCTGAATTGTTGTGAATGCATAGATTGTTATTACCTTCATTATATTTGATCTTCTAACTGTTGCAAACATTAGAAACTCGCATGTATTTTAGACCTACTTCAGAGAGAGGTAGAGATTAGGAAAAGGGAATAACAACAGAGATTTGAAGCTATTAACCTTCATCTAATAACTTGAGTCGTAACAGGGATAGCTATCTGAGATCCAGAACAAGGGTTAGTAGTGCGACACTTGGAGACTAAGAGGAGGAGTGAAATTCGTCTAACCAAGGTCGAGAGACATTTAGATGAACATATCTTGTTAAATTTTACATGCAGCGCACCAGGATAGCTTTGCCAGCACAAGTAATCGGTGGAGTTAAGGAATCATTGGGGATCACAGTCCTGGTGTATTTCTCATATTGATTACAAATCCAAAAATCAACAATCGTTACTATTACTACTTGCTTACAAAAACCCCCAGTTTTACTTACTTGCCAATTACTCAGACTAGCATTCGATATAATTTTGTCCTATTCCGTGTGGGATCGACCCTAACCTAGTTAGGTTCTATATTTGATACATCGACCTTATTATACGTTTCTAGAGGTATATTTTGGGTGAAATCAAGACACACTGAACCAAAAGTTGGTAAGTATAGGCAATTTGGCTTGTTTGAGAGTGTAAAGGTGACCTTTGTCTAGAGAGATCCAAACTCTAGCAATGTAATTCATGCAATTTGGAGTGTCTGAAAGGAGTGGAGTATTGGCTAGTATGGAGGTAAGATCCACCTTTCTTGATTAAATTAAGGCCAAGCAATTTGAGGATGCATAGTTGAACAAGATTTGAAACAAAGTGGGGTAAGGTGAAGCTTAAGATGCCACACTTAATGCGTGTGGAGTGTTGAAGATGAGAGGATCCATGTGCATGGCTCGTGTTGGTGATGTGATTCCTAGTTTGCTCGCTGAATCTCATAGTTCCCGATACTCTATTCATCTAGGTGCAACAAAGATGTACCTTGATTTGAGATAGATTTATTGGTGGCCCCAAATGAAGAGAGATATAGCAGTGTATGTTGCCAATTGCCATAACTTTCAGCAGGTAAGGTATGGACATCAAAGTCCTGCTTGGTTTCTCCAGAGAATGCCTATTCTTGAATGAAAGTGGGAGAGGATAGCTATGGATTTTATGGTGGGTCTTCCTAAGACCTTGGGGCATCATGACTCGATTTGGGGCATAGTAGATAGTCTAACCAAGTCTACTTACTTCATTCCGGTTAAAGTGAATTATAATTCAGAGCAATTAGCCAAGATCTATGTTAAAGAAATTTTGAGATTGCACGAGGTGTCAATTTCTATCATATCCCATTAAGGTATGCAGTTCACCTTAAAATTCTGGCACAAGTTACATGAAGAGTTTGGCACCAAGCTTGATCTTAGTACTGAATTCCATCCTTAGATTGATGGGTAGTCTAAAAGGACTATTTAGGTGCTTGAAGATATGTTATGGGTATGTGTGGATTATTTTAGCGATCATTGGGATAAGTTTCTACCGTTATTTGAGTTCTCATACGACAATAGTTATCATTATAGTATCGTCATGGCTCCATTTGAATCACTCTATAGGAGAAGGTATAGATCACCCATAGGTTGGTTTGAAGTTGGTGATGTGAAGAATTTAGGCATAGATTTAGTAAAGGAAGCTCAAGAGAAGGTGAGGTACATTCAGGACAAGTTGTTGGCAACCCAAAGTAGACATAAGGAATATGTGGATTGCCAAGTAAAGGATATATATTTCAAACCAGGTGAGCATGTGCTACTAACGGTGTCTCCAACTAAGGGGGTTATACAATTCGGCAAGAAGGGTAAGCTTAGCGCTCGATATATTGGTCTGTTTGAGGTTGTTGATGATGTTGGTACGGTAGCTTATAGGTTGGTATTTCCACCAATACTATCAGAAGTCCATCTAGTATTTTATATTTTCATGATCAAGAAATACCATGAGCATAGTGACTATATTATTAAGTGGGACTCAGTGTTGCTTGATAAGAATCTTTTGTATGAAGATAAATTGATTGCGATTCTTGATCGAGATGTTCGAAAGTTGAGAACTAAGAAAATCCGGTTAGTGAAATTTTAAGGGAAGCACCATCCTATTGAGGAATCTACTTATGAAACAGAGAAGGACATGCCTTATAAGAACCCTCACTTGTTTGAGGATTCAAGTACTTTCTTACTCCCTTCTTACCTTATTTTCTTATTTGTTTGTTTGGGGACAAATGATGGGTAAAATTATATCTGATGTAACCACTCCTTCCATTATTATAGTCTGGTCTAGTGTGCCAAAATTTGATTTAAGATTCTCCCCAAATAAAGTGTTAGAAAATTTAGATTAGGCTAGCCTTGGATAAAATTCATGTGTGGTGTAGTCTAGGATTATTCAAGAATGGATTAGTTAATGGTCAAGTGATTTGAGGTTATTTTGTGATAGCTAAGACGATGAGGATTCCATAGAAACTTTCAAAAGTGAATTCAGATTAGTAGAACTTTAGGTATTGCATTTGACGTAGAGGGTATAGTTTGAGAGGTCAATATTCGGAATTGTGTTGTAAAATGGACAAAATTCTAGGGTAGTCAAATTTTCTGCCTCTTCCTAGGCCGTTATAACTGGAGAAATGCCGCTATTACTAGCCTACTATAGCAGGAATATTCCTGCTATAGCGGCAGTCTGGGCCAATCAATCCCACCATAGCGTGTGAATCCCACTATATCGATGTTGTTATAGTAGTAATTGTCCCGCTATAGTGGGATAAGCATCGTTTAATGCAAAAAACAGCCCAAAAATGAATTTTTCATTCCAAATACATTCAAGGGTTGGCGAGGGCGATTTTAGGCGATTTTCTTTATTTTTTCACCCAATTCCTTCGTTGAGGTAAGTAATTCTATCCATTTAACTAGTTTTACAAAGAATTAGCGTTAGAATCACTAGCTTTATGTAATGGAAAATGATTGGACTTGACCTAGGTGGAAATTCTAGTGTAATTTTGTTATTTTTTGGTAAAACCCTTGGTTTTTGTTTAAAGTAGATAATCTAAGGTTGCATGCTTAGCATTCATCTTTATAAACATGAAATTGGTAGAATTAAGGTGGAATGATGGTAGAAAAACCCTAGAATGAGGGAATAATAATGAATTTGGCCTTGAGGTTTTGAGATTAGGGTATACTCCTTGATTTTATTAGGCTATTTGTTGAAACATATGTTGTATCGTTCTTTCTAGATCAAAACCAAGCAGAAATTACAAGAAAGGACAAGGCTTAAGTTCGTTAGAGAAAGAGAAAGCTTGGATTGAGGTAGGTGATGATTAAATGTAGTTGAAAACTCATTTAATTTATGAGTGTATATTAACAGTATCTTTGTATACTTGTTACAATGCATGCTTAAAAAGGTTGAATAGTGGAATTATATTTTAAGTGTATAATAACATCTAATAAGGTTATGTAAAAGACTTGAGGTGGTACAAGTGTGATTGTGTTATTATCATTGTAATTGTACTAGTTGGATAATATTACAAGTTGATAATCACCTGAATAGAGTTTGTGTAAAAAGAATCTCATTTTTGATTGTACTTATTGTCTCATATTGTGATTGCACATGTATGACATGGGTTGATATTGTGAGATGAATCCATAAAGGTCATCATCATAAAATCGGTGGAATTTGTAACACCCCGTACATTTTTGAACTTATTTGACTACCTTAACATTTATGGAATTATTTGAACTTGCGATAGTTGGTGTATTACCCACTAACTTTATTGGGCTGAATTAATATTGTGCTAGTGGCCTCAATTGAGGCCCAAAAATTAAGCAAATAAGACATGGCCCAAAAGGAAATGATCCATTCAAAATTTGACCAAGTAAACACATCATCTTTGACCAAAAGTTTGGCTAAGGATGACCATAAAGAGAGTTGGTTTGGAGGGACTATATAAGGCTGAAAATCAGCACTTATTCACCACAATACACTTGTAAAGTTCCATATTTTTGTAAAAGATATTTTCTCCTCTCTCAAACCCTAAGCAATCACCCCTTTGGACAAGATTTTCCCCTTGCAAGCCTTGGTAAGTGTTTAATCTTATGGGTTAATATATTATATGCATGAGAGGTTGTGTAGATCATATTGGTTATGTTTAAAAAGTGTTGAGCAGTCCACTTATTGTGAAGCAGTCCACTTTTGCTTCTTTACTAAAGGATTTGTCTTCTATGTGGTTTAAACTTGAAAGGGGACTTAAGGTCTTGAAGGAAGTGAATTAGATGGATGAAATTTCAACATGTTGGGATGTGGTTATGTCCCTAGATTGTTTCCTCCTTGTGTATGACTTCTGGAAATGTTGTTATGAAATTGTGCATGGAACTTGTGGTGTATTGAAAAGAGAATATAGTCTTGTGATGTTCATGTACATTTTCAAACCATAATTGTTCATTGGCAAAAAAGTTAGCCTATAATATGAAAAGAGAAGCTTGCTTATGTCCATGGGCCATTTATTACAAAGATGGACCCAAAATGACCCATTGCAGCCAATTCGAGCATCCGCCCTCGCTGATGAGCCACCTAACCGCTCAGGTCACTCCATAGGTGGCTCTGGATAGGGCCAAGAGGGCACCTGAGGCCGTACCTTATCACCTGCGGGCGTAGGTTGCTCTGCCGGTCCTTCCAAAACCTCTTTTGTCTTGTCTTTGCTTCTCTTTGACCCTCCAAGTCCCCTCTACTCTTCTTAGATGCATTCACCAACTCATGGTACCCTTTGGAGAGCTCTAATTTGGTAGTTCGGAGGCATTTTGGATTGTATCAATTGTGGATTGTTTTTAATGTGTTGTTGTGAAAGGTATTTGGGTGACTTGATGGAGTAAATGTGACGATGTGTTGAGGAGGAAATGTTAAGTATAAACTTAGTGTGAATTCCTATCAGTTTGTGATATCTAGGTTGATGTGTGGATTGGTTTGGCGTTGTTGGTACAGTGAGGCAGTAAATTGTATTGTAGGAGGGTGGAATGAAGTTATATGGCAGTTGAGTAGTTTATTATCACCTTGTGAACTTGTGATGTAGTTGACTTTTAATGTAAGCTCCATTATGTATTCATATTGTAGAGTAACGCTTTAAGGGAGAGCTGAACTGTTATAGTCACACGTTGGAAGGATAACGTATATGAGGTTAATCTTTTCCGTATCCTTTGGCAGCACCTAGTGTTCACATTGTTACCGAACTTGTTTCCACTCCAAAATGTTTTAAAGTATCTCATTTCAGGTAGTTAGCAATTGATATTCACATGTCTCTTATTTGTTGACTATTGTTCCAAAGCTCCAACAATGTTATGACCACCGATGTAACAACCTCACAAAAATTAAAGAAATGAAGTAATGCATAGTTGGTTGAGTACAGGGGGCAGCTTTGGGGGCGAAAGCCTAGCTCGAGCCAAACCTAATTTATTGGATACAGGGGGTAGCTCTGGGGGTGAAAACCTAGCTCGAGCCGAACCTGATTTATTGATTTATGGGTGGGAGCTCTGGGGGCATAAGCCTAGCTCGAGCCGATCCCTATGTTATTTACCACTGATCAGTTGGTCCCAGGCATTGTATGATTGATGTATATTGATATGAACATAAAAGGAATGAAATGAATGTAATGTACATGGTTCCACATATACAGTACGGTGGTATATCAGTATTATCTATTCACTTGTACTTGATTCCATTTGAGTTCCTATATTTCATACAGTTACTTATAGCCTTACATACTCAGTACATTCTTTCGTACTGACGTCCCTTGGGGGTCCTACCTTACTTTCTATAGGTACAGGAGCTAGTAGGCCTTCACAGTAGGATACGGGTCATCTGCAGACTATTGGTGAGCTCCAAATTGGTTCGGGGCTTTTCGAGTCACTTGTATACACTTGTTTTGGTACTGTGTAACAGTTGTATAAAGCGGGGACTTGTCCTAACTTTAGGCATGGTTATGTATCTATTAAAGGCTTTGTAGACGTTGTAAGTCAAACGAAGGAATGTATTACCCTTTTAACGTGGTGGCCCTAATGGCCAAGTCTCATATCTATTTGAATGTCTTTCCATGACTTCCGTCATTGATATCTTGTATCTATATGTGACAAAATGTTGTTCACTTAGTGACATGCATATGAATGTACTCGATCATAGGTTGGTTCACTCAGGCCTCTACGGCTACGGGTGCCTGTCCGCCCCCATGGGATTTGAGGCATGATAGAATTTAGGGAGTATAAGGCTGGGGACATTGAAATAAGGATGGCACACACTTAATGTCTAGGATATTTGTTACATAGACTGATCTCGTCCCCAACAGTTAATGGCTGGTGGGAAACCATAAGACCCTTAGCATGTGTGTACAAGGTATTAGTGATTTTGTCGGTTCCTTGAGTGGGCCGGGTTATATTGATTGTTCTTATATTTGGTTCCTTGAGTGGATAGGGTTATATTGATTATTGTCATATTTGGTTCCTTAAGTGGATCGGGTTATATTGATTATTGTTATATTTAGTTCCTTAAGTGGACCGGGTTATATTATTGTTGATATATTTGTTTCCTTGATTGAACCAAATTTGTTGTTGCTAATATTTTTGTGTTCCTTGAGTGAACCAGATTTATTATTGTTGATATCTTTGAGTTCCATGAGTTAATTGGTTGATGTTATTGCGGTTATTTGGATCCCTAAGCGGTTTGGGTTGTTGGTATAAACAAATGGTAAAATTCCTATGAAATTTATTAAATCAGTAATTGTGGCAAGTTTGAACTTAATAGTGTTGGTCAAGTTCTTGACTTGGTCCATTATTATTAGTATGTGTTGTTGGCTTGGTCTATTGTTGGCAGTCATGGTTTTGTTAACTTGGTTTATTGTTATTAGTCATGGTCTTGACTTAGTGAATTGCCTCTATTGACTTACACCTATCTGTATTTAGTGGATGTTATTGAGAAAGGTTAAGTGGAAATATAAATGAGGTAAAATATAATTGTTAAAGTGTTCATAGTTGTTCTTTTTTACAAGGTTATAGTTATTTGTTCACATTTATTATTTTGGGTTGGTTGATGATCCTACCAGTACATAGTGGCTTTGCAATGATACTACATGTTCTCTTCTTTTTGTTAAGTGCAGAGCATCTTTCGGTGACTACATTGAGACCTCAATTTTAGATCATTACGTGTATCAACTCAAGAGTGAGCTACATCTTTCGAGCAGTCATGAGTAATATCTCTTTAGTTCTTGTCCACTTGTTCCGGGCATGGATACTTTTCATATTGTTTTCCAGGTTGAACCCATTGTTGATTTTTTAGATGTTTTTGGTATGATGACTTTCAGTTCTTGGGGAGTATTTTAGACATTCATATATTCTCGCATTTTATATCATTGTTAGAATATTTTGACAATATTGATTTATTTAATGGAATTGCTTGTTTCTTTTAAAATCTGTTAAGTTGAATAGATGGGTGTTTAGGTTAATGGGTTCTCCCATCAGAGGAATAGTGTGGTGCCATACGCAATGGTTTTGGGTCATGATCGTGTTGATGTAAGATGATTTCAGTAGAGCAGGATTAGAAGTAATAGGTTGAATAGTTTGGTTGAACTGATATATTGTAATCATAATTGAACAATTGGGTGATGAATTAGTTTATGTTAAAGCATTCTCATAATTTTATGGGTATTGAGAATTGATTTTAAGGTTAATTGTTTATAAATGAGCATATTTAACTAAATGCTTGGTCGTTCGTTGCACTGCATGCTAGAAAATATGAATACTTGATTTTGCTTAAGAAGCTACTGAACCTGCTTAATGATGTATCATAAATATCTTTGAACAATGAAATCATAGTATTCTAGATAAGGACTGTGTTGTGGTGCAAGTGATGATATTTGTAAACTTACTTGATGATTGCACTTGAATCATTAGGTGATAGTTGAATCGGAGTTAAAACTCAATTTGATTTATGTGTGCATGTTAACTTACTATTTTTCTACTTGTTACAATGCATGCTATTGAATATTGAACTTGTTGGATGTATATACAAGTTGGTTTTTGATCACCTGCAATGAGATTATGTAAAAAGGATTTATTTTGATATGCAAGTGTGGTTGAATTATCTCATTATGTGATTGTGCATGTTATGGTATTGCTTGATATTGTGAGATGAACTGGTAAAGGGTTGATCATCATATAATTGGTAGATTTCTGGGAGTATAAGGGTGGGGACATTATAATAAGGGTGGTATAACACTTGAATTGGGATAAGGGGGCAGACACTAGTTGTTTGGGTTATTTGGTACATGGACTAAGCTTGTCCCCTACAGGTCATGGCTAGTGAGAATATATAAAACCCTTAGCATGTGTGTACATGGTTTTGGAGAGTTTGACAGTTCCTTGAGTGAACTGAATTATATTATTGTTTTGATATAATTGGATCCTTGTGAGTTCGGTTTACTTAGTATATATTTGGATCCTTGTGTGGTTCGGTTGATGATAATGATATTTGGATCCTTATGTGGTACAGTCGATGATAGTGATATTTGGGATCCTTGTGTGGTCCGGTGTGATATATGTATATATATATATATTTCTCCTTGTGTGAACCATTATATATATTTTTGAGTTGGGTTCCTTGAGTGAACATCCTTGCCATGATGAGAATTATAATTTTATATAGTACAAGACTTCTTGAAATAAAGAACAACTAGAGTTAGTTGTAAAATAGTCTTTTGTGTTGACTTATAGTAGGGTGTATATCTATCGAAGTGTAAAGATTGTTGTTGGTTAAATATCTCTGAGTCTTCTTTCCAACGCAACTAACCTTTTGTTATTCCGCTTCCTGAGTAAAATATTATGGCTGTTTTACCAAAGATTATCAATGCTGAAGAGCTAAGGGCTCCGTAGCGGGTTCAGGTCACTATAGCAACATGCACGTAGCTATTGCAACATAACAGTAGTTTAAAACTTTATTTTGATGGGTTTCAGGCCCCAAAATCAAAAATTTCATTCTTAAGTCCTAGAGGGGCGATTTTCTCTTTGTTTGGGTGTAAATACTTTGTTGAGGTAAGATTATACTTCTTTTTAACATTGATTGATCCATTTATCTTATAGAATCACTAGCATGGGGAATCTATGGTGAAATTCTTGTGATTTAGAATCCTAGGTTCATGAAATTGTGGTAAAAACCCATGGGTATACGTATTTTCGCCTAGAATTGATTTTAGTTTATGAATTTACTCTTTATAGTATGAAATTATGGTTCTAAGGCATGTAAGTTGATAGTTGGGGACCTTGAATTTAATAAAGGTGGGACCTTTAGCTTTAAAACTCCATTAATGGAGTTGGGTTGAGCTTGATAGAACTAATTTGATAATTAATTCACCCTTGGGTAAATTTGTAGGCCGTGAATAAGGGTAAAATTAGTGGGTTTGAATTTCCAATGTTTTTGTTTGAAGATTAGTTTATTAATTACACTTATAATTGTTGTTTATTAGATGATTTAGCCTTTGGAACTATGAAGAACAAGGAAGACCATCAATTGTATAGCTTATTTGATGCAGTAGCTTGGCGCCCAGGTAGGTTATGGTTTATGAGTAGTAGACTATGGTTAATAATCATATCCATAATATAGATTTGATGGAAGAAATCATGCTTAGGCCAACAGGCATGGAGTTTGGATGTAAAAAACATGGATTTAATGTAATAAGGGCCTAAATATGTGTTATTATGTTAATGTATGAATCCTTGATGAATGTTTTTTTTGTATGACTCCATGGTGGATTGTAATGTGAATTATGTGAATATAGATGATGATAAGGAGATTATAGGAGCTTATAATCTAATGACTCATCTTTAATACCTTAAAAAGGGTTAACTTGCTAATATGTGTGTTTGGAACATGGAATTTGCTTGTCGGAGTGTAGTTATGGGAATGGATTATGAAAAAAGGTGGTGGCACAACGTAAGAGCCTAAAGTCAAGTTAGGCTAGGGATTAGAAAGTAAAAGGTATAAAGGTGTATGACTAAAACTAGATTGTAAGTTGAATAGAGTTGAATGATTGGTTAATGGAGTAGGGTCTTAAACCAAGTAATAACTTAAATGTAAGGGTTTTTAGATAATAGAGGAATCCCCAGTTTTGGTATGAATAAAGGGGGATTGGATTAATAAATGAATTACTAGATTTTGGACTCTGTTTGGTTTAATGTGCGCTCCTAAAATGACTACTTGAATTTAATGAATGTAGCTTGATATTGCTTACTTGAATAAGATGGGGATTGGTCTTCAAACTTGCTATAATTGATAAAACCAGTGATTCATATCTACTTGTGATGTAGTGTGTTAAAGTATGTTTGTGGTTTACATGAATTGATTAACTCGAGTTGACCAAGTATTTGGGTAGTTTTTTATCGTTGCAATGAATTCTTAAGGAATGTAATTGTTAAATGATATCTAAAGTGTTAATCACATATAATGAGGCTATCTAAAAGGCTTGTTGACTGTACAAGTATGATTACTTATTCTTATTGTGGTTGTGATTGTTATGATAATGGTTATTATTGAGGAATATACCGATATTTTGACATCTTCACGGGATTGGTTGATATGATTCATTGGTTAGCTCGGGTACCAAGATGGTACGGTACATAGATAAGAGCTCATCCCCTACAAGTCATGGCTAGTGGGGAATCAACATTTGTGTACAAGGTATTTATGAGTGTGATGGTTCCTTGAGTGGGCCAAGTTTATGATTACTTTTATTATTGATATTTACATTGGTTTCATGAGTGAACCAGGTCTATGTGCTTAATTGCTAAAGGTGGTTTCTTGTGTAAATCAGGAATGTATGTTGATTTCCATTGTTGTTTATTTATGGGTCCTTAAGTTGATCTGGGTTAAATTGATGAATGCTTAGCATATGTGTTGTTGCTATTCATATTTTGAATTGAGGTATGAATATTGTTAAAGTCATGGATTGTTGACTTAGATATTGTTGTTGAGTCATGGTTGTACTTGCTACAAGTTTATGGTTATTGTGCTTATTTATTATTAGGGTTAATCTAAATAGATTACCTTATAATAACTGTTGGGATTAAGCAAGTAAGAGTTATGATGGATGACATTTGATGTGAAGGGTGATGTATGATTAGTGAGATTAAGTGTGAAAGGTACAAAGGGAATATCAATGGAATATATTGACTATTAGCAATGCATTAGATATATTTAACTCTGCAGAAACAAGAATGGTATACTCTTAGGCAACATAGATGGATGAAAGTTAGGTGAATTGAATTGTATATAAGTTGTCATGCTTTATTTCTGTGATTTCTATATTTTGTTTATGTGATCTAACCATGTTCTGTCGATGATACCTACTAGTACATGTTGTAATGATACTACTCTTGCAATATCCTTTTTGGGGTATAGTCTGATTGCAGGATCAATTGATGGTTCTCAGGTGACGTGGATAGTGATCTCCAACAACCTCTACTTCTCTCATTCATGGTGGAATTTGTGTCCAGTTTTATCTTTCTTCATTTAGAAGCTCTTATACCTGTTTAGACTAGGTCCTAGGGTAGTTTCATTCTATATTTATATATGTTGTAAAATTTGTTGTAATAAGGACTTGGGTATTTTGTTACTTATTTTCAGACCTCCGCTTATCTTATTGAAAAGGTGGTAAGGGGTTCTCCTGTCTAGGTGGATTAGAGTCCTGTGTAGGTTGATTAGAGTAGGTGCCCTCATGATCTGGTAATTTGGGTTGTGATAATTTTAGTATTAGAGCCTAGGTTATTGTTCTCCCAATACAAGAGCAAATGTCAAGTAGAGTCCTATGGATTGGTGTGTTGACGTCCATATTTAATCTTTGGGAAGCTATGAGGTATTCTAGGAAATTATTGTATTTTTTCCTTTCCTTTCATGCGGTTTGTACAATTGCTTGTATGGGTTGAATCCAATTTGTATCCCTCGATTCCAATTGGCATCTCTACAATCATAATTGAAATCTGGTCGATTCCAATTGGTATCTTGAGGAGTTCACAATTGGAACCTAGTTATTTCTATTTGGTATCTGTCTATAAGGGCTGGAACTTATGATTGTGAATTATGATGAAATTGATTGGTTGTAACTTTGTTGGTGTAATATAAGATGTAATTGTGATTTTAAGTTGTTTGGTTAAATATGAACCATGATAGGTAAGAATTGTAAGTTATTGTGCATTTTGTGGTGTGTGAAGGAATTTGAGTAGGTCTGTTACTTGTCTTGACTTGGTTAATGATTGATAGTCATGTCTTGACTTGGTTATGTATTGATGGTTAAATAAAATTATTTGTTATGTAGTTTAATGAAAATTGTATTTTGTATACTTGGCATGGTTTTGTCATTGGCAAAAATGTTAAGGGAAACATGGTTTATGACTGTGGGAAACTCTTATTTCAGGACATTCAGAATTTAGTAAGGACCATGGAAAAGGGGGCTATTGTTGCATGATAACGGGACTTGTTGTAATGAAAGGTTCTTGCTGTGATTCAAAACTGATTTAGAGTAATGAATTGTTGTTTCATGAATTATTGGGTTCGATCTGGAGATTATAATGTGTTTGATAAGATATGATATGTTGATAAGTTTATTGTCTGATGTGGGTGATGTTGTCGATTTGAGGTAACATATATATCTGAACATCAGACTCTATTTGACTTGGTGGTTTTTATTATTGATTGAGTAACTACTTGCGTTATGATGATAATGTGTAGTTGATGAGGAAATCATGAGATTATGATGGGACCAAGTTCCATGGTATTTGTGAAACAATGATTATGGTTGTTTATTGTTAGAAATAGTCACCCATGTATTGATGGTTTTTACTGTTGATTGAGTAACTACTTATGTTGTAACGATAATGTGTAGTTGATGAGGAAATCATGAGATTATGGTGGAACCAAGTTTACTGGTATTTGCCAAACAGTGATTATGGTTGTCTATTGGTAGAAATAGTCACCCATGTATTGATTAATAAAATGACTTGTTATTGACTGATTATTGTTTGACATTGCTCATATGCTTATTATATGACAATAATTATCGATTAATAGTCCCTTGGGAATGGGTATAAATGAATTGCTAGGGTCCTTGTAATGAGATAGCTTGATTATAATTGATGATCCTTAGTTGTGGGTGGAATAGACTACTGTAAGTGGTGGTGGAGAATCTATGTGTTAATGAAACCCATAGTTGTGTATTGATTAGTGGTTGTACTCTAGATGATCTATTCTTGTGTATTGATCATGGAAATGTGAAAAAGAGTCATAAAGTATATGTACCTATGGAAAAGCATGGTGTAAGTGTTTGGTAATAATATGTTTGCTATAGCATTAGTAGGGTGTAAGTGTCCGGGTAGAGTTTCCCTAGGATGAGAATTGTTAAAATCTCAGGTTAGGGTGGGTTTTGACAAAAATTCGGTGTTGCGCGTGGTTTAGAGATATTTGGTGTCTCGAGGTGTAGTGGTTGATGAAATTAGGGTATTATCATTATAGATAAGGGACATAGTATCCATAGAAACTTTTGAAATGGAGTTTAGGCTAGTAGAACTCCAGGTATAGTGTTTAACGTAAAGGGGTTAGTTCGAAATATCAAAAATCTGAGTATTGTGTGGTGAAAAAGACATATCTAAGAGGATAACCAACATTCTACCTCGCCTAAGTCGCTATAGCAATATGCACATCGCTATAGAGACAAGCTCCAAAGTGGAAAAAGTCCAGCTATAGCGATGATAAAACTCGGTCAATGTCGCAATAGCGACGTATGTCGCTATAGCAGGGTAAATTTCTATTTTATCAGAATTTTTCCCAAAATGTTTCATTATTTTGAAAACCCAATTTAGGGAAGGGCAAGGTCAATTTGGGTAGATTTAGTTGATAAACAATAGCGAGTGGGTAAGTAAGGTGATGCAGAAGCAACTTTGAAAGTAGTATCTTTCTAATTCCAACGAATTGCTTCTCTTCACTCAATGCCCGTTAGGGGAAGAACAGATGGTAAATTGGTATCTATTGTAATGACTAATTATGTTGTTACTTCAAATATCTACAGTAAAGGCATGTTCTTATCATTCGTCATAAGTGTTAGGATTAGTTATTTTGTGTTGGAGTGCATTTGATATGTACTAAGGTCATACAATACTCCTAGCACAAGGTTTAGTTGAAAGTGTCCTTACCGATTTAGTTTTGGGATAAGTTTAAACTAGGGTCAACTTCAAACGAGCATTTCTCCTAGAATATAAGGAGTTAGGTGGCCCAATACCTACCAAATTAAATATTTTTGAATCTTCTTTCCAACGCAACCAACCGTTTGTTAATCCGCTTCCTGAGTAAAATGTTATGACCATTTTACTGAAGACTACCCATGCTGAAAAGCTAAGGGCGCCGTAGCGAATTCAGGTTGCTATAGCGACGTAACAGCAGTTTAAAACCTTATTTTGATGGGTTTCAGTCCCCAAACTCTAAAATTTCATTCCAAAGCCCTAGAGGGGGCGATTTTCTCTTTGTTTGGGTGGAAATCCTTTGTTGAGGTAAGATTTCTACTTCTTTTTAACATTGATTAATCCGTTTATCTTCTTAAATCACTGGCATGGGGAATCTATGGTGAAATTATTGTGGTTTAGGACCCTAGATTCATGAAATTATAGGAAAAACCATGCGTATACATATTTTCACCTAGAATTGATTTTAGTTTATGAATTAACTCTTCATACTATGAAATTGTGGTTCTAAACATGTACGTTGATAATTGGGGGCCTTGAATTCAATAAATGTGGGACCTTTAGCTTTAAAACTCCATTAATGGGGTTGGGTTGAGCTTGATAGAACTAATTTGATGATTAATTGACCCTTGGGTAAATTTGTACGCCGTGAATAAGGGTAAAATTAGTGGGATTAAATTCCTAAGGTATTTGCTTGAAGAGTAATTTATTAGTTACTCTTGTAATTATTGGTTATTAGATGATTTAGCCTTTGAAAAATATGAAGAAGAAGGAAAACCATCCACGGTATAGCTTATTTGTTGCAGCCGCTTGGCGCCCAGGTAGGTTATGGTTTGAGTAGTAGATTATGGTTAGTAATCATATTCATAGTATAGATTTGATGGGAGAAATCATGCTTAGGCCTATGGGCATGGAGTTTGGATGGATAAAACATGGATTTAATGTAATATGGGCCTATATATGTGTTATTATTTTAATGTATGAATCCTTGATGGGTGTTTTGTAGTTGTATGACTCCATGGTGGATTGTAATGTGAATTATGTGAATATAGATGATGATAAGGAGATTATGGGAGCTTATAATCTAATGACTCATCTTTAATACCTTCAAATGGGTTAACTTTTTATTATGTGTGTTTGGAACATGGAATTTGCTTACCGGAGTATAGTTATGAGAATGGATTATGATAGGAGGTCGTAGAATAACTTAAGAGCCTAAAATCAAGTTACGCTAGGGATTAGAACGTAAAAGGTATACAGGTATATGACTAAAACTAGATTGAAAGGTGAATAGAGTTGAATAATTGGTTGATGAAATAGGGTCTTGAACCTAGTAATAACTTGAATGTAAGGGTTGCTAGATAATAACGGAATCCCTAGTTTTGGTATGAATAAAAGGAGATTATATTAATGAATGAATTACTAGATTTTAGACTCCGTTTGGTTGAACGTACGCTCCTAAAATGTCTACTTGAATTTAAGGAATATGGCTTGATAATGCTTACTTGAATAAGCCGAGGAATGGTCTTCGGACATGCTATAATTGATGAAACCAATGAATCATATCTACTTGTGATGTAGTATGTTAAAGTATGATTGTGGTTTACAAGAATTGATTAACTCGAGTTGACCAAGTATTTGGGTGGTTGTCTATTGTTGCAATGAATACTTAAGCAATGTAATTGTTAAATTATATCCTAAGTGTTAATCACATATAATGAGGTTATATTAAAGGCTTGTTGACTATACAAGTATGATTGCTTATTGTTATTATGGTTGTGATTGTTATGATATTGGTTATTATTGAGGGATGTATTGGTATTTGGACATCTTCACGGGATTAGTTGATATGATTCATTGGTTGGCTAGGGTACCATGCCGGTACAGTACATGGATAAGAGCTTGTCCCTTACAGGTAATGGCTAGTGGGCAACTATAAGACCCTTAGCATGTGTGTACAAGGTATTTATGAGTGTGATTGTTCCTTGAGTGGACCGACTTCATGATTACTGTTATTGTTCCTATTTACATTGGTTCCATGAGTGAACCGGGTCTATGTGCTTAATTGCTAAAGGTGGTTTCTCGTGTAAATTCGAAATCTAGGTTGATTTCCATTATTGTTTATCCAGGTTAAATTGACAAATGCTTAGCATATTTGTTGTTGCTTTTCCCGTGTTTAAATTAAGGTATGAATATTGTTAGAGTCATGGATTGTTCATTTGGATATTGTTGTTGAGTCATGGTTGTACTTGCTACTAGATTAAGGTTATTATGCTCATTTATTATTATGGTTAATCGAAACAGATTGTCTTAGAAATAACTGTTGAGATTAAGCAAGTAAGAGTTATGATGGATGACACTTAATGTGAAGGGTGATGTATTATTAGTGAGATAAAGTGTGAAAGGTATCAGGGGAATATCAATGGTATATATTGACTACTAGCAATGGATTAGACATAACTAAGTCAGCAGGAACAAGAATGGTATACTCTTAGGTAACACAACTGGATCAAAGTGATGTTGATTAAATTGCATATAAGTTGTCATGCTTCATTTCTATGATTTCTATATTTTGTTTACATGATCTAACCCTGGTTGGCCACTGATACCTACCAGTACGTGTTGTTTGTACTGATACTACTCTTGTTATACCCTTTTTGGGGTATAGTTTGGTTGCAGGATCAGTTAATGTTTCTCAGGTGACATGGATAGTTATCTCCAGCAGCTTCTACTCCTCTCATTCATGGTGGAAGTTGTGTCCAGTCTTATCTTTCTTAATTTAGAAGCTCTTGTACCTGTTTAGTCTAGGTCCTCAAGTAGTTTCATTCTTCATTTATATATTTTGTAAAATCTATTATAATAAGGACTTGGGTAATTTGTTACTTATGTTCAGACTTCGGCATATCTTTTTGAAAAGGTGATAAGGGGTTCTCTTATCTAGGTGGATTAGAGTAGGTGCCCTCACGATCAGATAATTGGGTCATGATATGTCTAGACTAGGTCCTCGGGGTGGCGGATTTTCTTTTGATGTGTTTAAAGAATTGAAATACGTTTATAATATTTTGATGAGTGTAATGATATTCTGTTATGACTTCCACATATTCTTAATTGGGTGATGAGTGTTCTCCAATCTAGGTTGATTAGAGTAGGTGCCCGCACGATCCAGTAGTTTGGTCGTGACAATCTTTAAATGAACACAAAGTAGGAAATGGACAAATGTAACTATATTTATAGTGTCACCTCTTGGACCTCAGGGTGTGTTCAGTGTCACGACCAATAACTAGAATCGCGATGGCACCTGTCATTCCCACCGCGATAGTAAACCTAAACCTAACCTAGTGAAAACATAAATTAAATAAGAAGCAGAAAAAGCAAGAATAATGTCAAAACCCAAAATAAACTCATAAACAGGTGAATAAAATATATACACATGATGACATCTATAACCCATGTCTGGTAGTCACAAATACAAGCCTGTAAGAGAACAAAGAATTCATAAATGGTCTGAACTATCTAAAGTGAGAAGATAACATAAGTCAAAGGTAGAAGAAACTCCAGTAATAACTGGAAGAAGCAACCGCTACCTCAGGAATCTCTTGGAAGTGCAACACCAAAAAACAACATCGGCTTAGTACCTGCATGTAAGGTGAAGAAAACAACAAGCATGAGTACATAACCACATGTACTCAGCAGCATCATTGCCCAATCCTAATTCAAAGTGATGGCGAGTAACACAAAACCAACCATCCAAAACAACCATATAAACCCTGCACTCAGGAAAGCCACCCTAATCTAATAGAATAAAATGATCACCATAGCCATACATGTATCATAGCACGATTCAATGAGAACCATTAGTAAATTGAATCAAACAATCAACCACTCTTTGTCTCAGCAATAAGCACATAATCATCAATACACCTCGTACAGTCTGCACTCCAATCCATATAATATTGTGTGAGCATTCACTTTGACCCATAATATATATATATATATATATATACATATATATATATATATATATATATATGCAGACTTTCACTCCGATCCTATAATATATAATGTGATGGTGTGCACTCTGATCCATATTAAATGCAATGTATGATGTCCAGGCGTGCAACTCCGATCCCATATCAATAGTACAATTTAAACAATGCATTTCATATCACAAGTCAAATCAAACATCAACTCAAATCTGACTCAACTTGTCAAATGAGGATGTCATCATCATCTAGCATGTTCAACAAGTCATATTAACCATTTTAGTAAATAAGGAAAAGCAGTCCAACAAACCAATTAATTGCTTTTAACCCTTCACATAACACTGATACCCACATAGATACTCGCCACCTCATCTATACAGTACCCCAATTCCATTACTACCAATACAAGAAACTAACACATAAGCACTTCGAAAAAAAGTCAAAGAAAGTCTCAACTTTCCTTAAAGACGCTCAAAGAATCAAATCAAAGCTTTTCTTGCCACGAACCGAGTATACAACCTAGTCGTGAGCCATAACTAGTTGCTCACTAATGACCCGGAGGGACCCTTGGCATAGCATACCTATAGAATAATAATAATAATAATAATAATAATAAGAAGAAGAAGAAGAAGAAGAAGAAGAAGAATAAGAATAATAATGAACAACAACAACAACAACAATAATAATAATAATGAAAACTAAAGCAGAAACATAAATAATGATAATTGGCTAAATCTGAAAAGAGACAAACTTTATTAAGACATGACTGGAATAAAAGAATGAATATCAACTACAAAATAATTGTCTATTTAGTAAAGCCTCTACTACTAACATAAGATTCAATCGCGGCAAAGCCTTATAACCTTTATTGAATCAAAGTATAAACCAAACCAGGAAGAATGCTAAAAGTAACTCTATGCCACCGAGATGATAGGAGTTCTCACCAATAAGTTGAATGTCAAGTTCTACTAAACATCTAGCTGCAATCCTTAAGTTCGAGTACCTGAATTTACATTATATGAAAGATAGAGTGCAAAACATAGCTAATACAATAGAGTGTATTGGTACACAAGTATATACATATATATGTATATAGCATGAACTAAATAACTAAAAACATGAGATGATGATCATGAGAGATAAAGTCTGCATAAAAGTATTTCATGGGCATATAAATAATAATTTCATAAGGTTTATGCAAGTGGGGAGTTTCTCATAACCGACAAACACTATGCGAGCTCATGATTCCTAGTGTCATACAAATACATTAGACAATATTGTTCTGACCGGCCAAGGTGTACAACTATGTACATAAAAATCTTTTAATTATGCATCTTAGGTGAAACCTACACTGCAATGTAGTTATGGAACTTGGGTTATCTGAATTGTCACGACCCAGAATTCGAGATCACGATAGCACCTACCCCAACCCAACCTTGGTAGGTAAACCTACAGCTACAAGAGCTATGAAATGCAAAAAAAAAAAAAAGATAGTTAATTACCCAAATACGAGACTTTAAGATAAAGTCAACCCAATAATAAAAATCAACTCCAAAATCTAAAATAAATACAACACCAATCTCAAAATCTAGTGTCATGAGTAAAGAGTATTCTAAAAACCGATAAAGTGTACCAATAATACATAAAAACCATGTCTCTGTATGTAAATAAATACAATCTAATGATAAGAGGAAGTCTGGAACAATGCTTTGGATGAGGAGCTCACCAGTACTTTTAATAGTCTCAAATCAGCACGAATTCAGGCTCTGTATGTCTCACTCGAACAAGGATCTGCACCAAAAGTGTACAGAAAGTAGAAGTGAGAATGATCCACTTGTACTTAGTAGACATCATAGACTGGCCAAGAAAAGTAGAAAACTAAATATATGAAGGATACTATGAGCACACTTCCACCTGCATACAAAAAAGTTCCCAATGGTGGCTCAATACGTATCTCCTAATAGTGTAAATACTACAAATATAATAATAGTATAAGAATAACTACACACAAATATACAAAAGAAAGACTAAATAACACGACTAGCAAACACATAAGAGAATAGCGAATGATGCAATGCAATGATATAATAAGGATGGAATGTCTCAATCACCTCTAATACACCTTTCGAACATAAGTTTCCAGCAGAGAATCCATCGGGGGTTTGCAGCCTATATTCTATCACAATCTCACAAATAAACCTCATCGGCACATCTCTCATCTAAAGCATTTTGTAAAGTGTCTCATCTTTTTTCAAAATTAGTGTTTCTTAGTAGTACCAGTTCCATGAATATGAATGTATGATTAAAAAGGAATACTCATAATTAGAAAGGTATACTCATAACCAATTCCACATAATATAATAAATCAAATCAACAATCGTATAAATGATCTCAAATCTCCTTAAATCCCAATAGATCATGAAATAAGTCATCGCATGGGAACACAGTAGTAAAGAGTCATGTAAGACATCAATAATATCTATCCAAATCCCCACTCGGGCATCACAATAATAATTGTAATACCCTACAAGTTCCATAATTTTATTTTGATAGATCCCGTGAGGTTTGAAGTGATTTTGAGGTTGTTTGATGATAAGGAGGGTCTCCGAGACCATTAGAAAGTGTTTCAAGATTTTTAGGATGAGTTTCGAGGTCAAACGCATTGCCAAAGCATTGAGTGTCTGTGTTAGGGTCGTGCCACGGAGGCAAGGCACGCCAAGCGCCAAAACTACTTGGACACCATGATAGGGTCGTACTATGCTGCCTAGGAAGTGTAATGGCTCCATGGGATGCTGTTCGCATGGCGTGATAGGCTAGTTCCATGCCAGTTCCCCGGCGACGTAATTCCTCTATTTTTCTTTTGGTTTTTCAAATTGGTCCTTTTGAACCTAAATGGCCCTATTACTGATGTAAAAATGTTTTTCCCTTAACACTTAACAAAATTTGATTGTACATTCTCCTCTCAACTCTTAAGAAACCAAAGAAAGGGTTCTCTCTCAAAATTCAACTTCCAAGGCTCCAAATATGAGTTTTCCTCCATGAAATCATCAAGTCAAGGTATATGGGTTTTCAACAAGGATTATCTTTTTTCCTTGTGCCCAAAAACATCAATTTCTTTAACTAATTATGAATTTACCAACTAGAGATCAAACCAATTTTCATGATCTTGAATTTCATGCTCCTGAATGAGATTATTTATGCATTCTTACCAATTTTATGAGCATATTGGTTTATCCATCACTTCATTCATATGTTTAATCGCATGATGTGATTTATCATCATTCTGAGCATGAAATCCCACGGTTTAGTAAACACTATATGATTTTTGGTATGATATGAACTACTCAACATGAATTCAATAGTACAAAGTTAGACTCATTATGAAACTTATAAATTTGACTCATGGTAATGAAATAGATGCACAAGAATAAATGGTTTTCAGACTTACAAACTAGTTTATGCTTAACTCATGGTGAATTTTATATAGTCTAAGCATTAGTATAGTTTTGGGTGTAGTATTGAGCACCGAGGGAACACGGGTTTAGCATACCTAAGTCTCAAAACTACATGCTACTATAGGTATCATATTTTCTCAAATGGGCTCAACTTAGTGATCACATCAGTCATGGCTTTATACCCTTGGCAAGGTATGTTACGGCCTTCCAATGAGGCATATGTTAGACTCCATGTTGCTCACATGGTTGATATTGGTTAATAAAATCTCCCATAATAAATCAATTTTAGAAACTTAATTATATATAGCTCACTGGATTTGTTAAATCATGTTTTATACTCTCTACGCATATGACATTTCAGTATCAGTTTTATTCATGAAAATGGTGAGTCTTTATATACTTATTATGCATGTCTTTATCACGTGATTCCCATCATTTTTACATGTTTCACACATCCCACATATACTTAGTACAATCCATAAGTACTGAACACATACCTTTTGTACTCTGCAACCTATCATGTTGTAGGTTCTGGTACTAGCCCTCAACATCACAATTAGCTTCGATCACCAGTGCCTGTTCCCACTCAGTTGGTGAGTTCTCATGTTTCAAGGACTATGGATATGTTTCTTTCTTTCAGTAGTTCAGATTTACATTCAGTTCAAACTTTCATGTTTTGGGTCAGATGGGGGTCTGTCCCATCGACTCATCAGTATTTTAGAGGCTTGTCTAGACTTAGTAGTATTTAGCTTATTCATGTTGGGATTTTTTCAGTTCAGTATGAATAGATTTCAGACTTGATACTTTGTATCCATGTTTTTTTTGAATACATATTAGCTTTCGCTCATGACTTTAAGTAAATTTATTATGGTTTAGTGTTATGCCAGATGTCATAGGTTAGCTTTGGGCTACTTGTAGTCCTAAGCACCGTGTAATGTCCAGGGGTAGTCTCGGGGTGTTATAATAATGAAGGCAGATAGTGCTCAAACAAGACCAATACCAGCCCCCACTAGGGCATCACAATAATAATAAAAGCAAATAATGCTCAAAAAAGACCAATAACATCCCCCACTCGGGCATCACATTAATAATAATTTCTCAAATCAATAATCATGTCCACATAAGTCCCCACATGGGTAATACAATAAAATAATGATCTCAAAAGATGAATCTTACGATAAAATTCCCAACCTATAGCATACTTTATGTGAATGGCTAACTACCTATCCCAATCATAAGAGAGTTAAGGCAAACCTACCTCGATAGACGAAACACAAGATGGGACCATTAAAAAAGGAGTTTTTCCTTTTTGTACGGTCTCGAAATGAACCCAATCTATCAAAAACATAATTTACACGTCAAAAGGAGTCTAATGATACCCATATTGGCTATTTTTGTTTCGAGTCCAAAAATACTTCAAAAATCAACCCTAAAATCAAAAATGGTAAAATTGGAATTTTTTTAAAAGAATCATTTTACCATACTCTAAGGGTTCTAAATATGATAACCCATTGAAAAAAAAGTTTAAATCATCCATGAAATTGAAGAAAATCATTTTCCCTTTACCAGGTAAGAACCCAAAATCCCAAGTTTAAAAGCAAGGTTTTGAAGTTGTTTTTGAAATAAAATCAATGAATAATGATGGAAATCATGTTTAGAAGCTTATACAAAAACTTTTGATGAACATCCCTCTTTAAAATCACCTTTCTCGAGGTCTCAAGGTCTAAAAATGATGAAAAATCGAGAGATGGGAAATTTATACTATCTAGGTCAAAAGTACGTCATAATTGCGGCCACCATCTCGTGATCGAGAGGGTCAGCATTGATCGATATTTAATTAGCTATCACAATTGTGGGGGGGGTGGGACTTGCCACTACAATGGGAAAACCCGACCCATCCCCACGATTACCCTTCACAAATGCAGTCTTCACTATGCGTTTGCGATGAGCAAGAGAATACTTTCTCCATGAACATAAAGGGACCCCCACAAACACGAAGAAGGAAATAGGCCTACACCAGATAATCAGCTAAGGAAAATGATCAAAAATCTGTCGAATAGACCCTTAGAATTCATTTGGGACCGCATAGAAATAAACCAATAATGCTACTAGTCTAATTTTGATGTTCCAAACTCAATGGAACCATCGAATTTATTAAAAGTGGTCGTTATCCCGGGACACTTTTTAGGTTAATTTAACTAGTTTCCCATCTAAATGTTCAAAACTCAAAACAAAGACTCAAAATCCAAACCAACCACGCTACAAACCTAAAAATGACATTTTGAATCCAATTGAACTGACAGAATCACCATCCAAGGATCGGATCACAAAATGTTGACCGAAGTCAAACTATCACTTTCAAGGCTACTCAAAACCTCAAACTCACATAACTCACTCCTGAATGCTTCGAGGATTGTGCCACCCATCCGTACAACTCATAAATGATGTAAAACAACTATAGGGAAGGGTAAATGATCAAAACACAAAAAAATCTAGAAATCATAATAAGGGTTGTCACATGAACCTTTTACCTCAGTGCTAATTAATCCTCTGAAAATATACTAGTGCTCTATAAAATAGTTTAATCATAATTTAAGTGTGTGCTCAACATATCTATAAATCTGTATTTTAATGAGCATGTACTTAATTTTATGTCACAACTCATATGTTGTAAATCATGTATCTAAAAGCATATTTCTTCTCTATAGACTTCATAATTCCTAAAGAACCTTAAAGCATGAGTTTCAATGCATTAATATGAGTTTTCTATAAAAATCATAAGTTTATGGAAAGCCCTTATCATAAAGATCAAGTTAAACATATAAAGTAAGAAACTTTAATGGTTTGGGCATAAACCCTAGCTTTGAACATAATTTCATATATCTTGAAAGTACTTGGATGCAAGAATGAATGGAATCCATCACTTAAATCTTGCATACCTAAAGAAGACAAATAAACATGTAGAAGAACTTGAAAATGTGTTAAAATTGAAACCCCAAATTGCTAGATTTAACTTAGACATGTTATTGAGAGAATAAAGAAAGAATAGACTTTAGGATCTGGTATTTATACATTTTGGTAGTCAAAAAATTATGGGATAGGGTATTAGGGTAAGAAAAAGTTGAAAATAATCTTTTTAAAAGGTTGCTAAAATTTTTGGGTCAGGGTCTCCCGAGTCACTTCATGACTTTTGGACCATACCACAACTCGTGGTTCTTTCCGTGGTTACCTAGGAGTTTTTTCAAACTCCTGGATTGCTTCCATGTCTTAATAGTACGGTTTATGAACCTAATCTATGGGTCATACTGTCGTTGGTAGTTTCTAGGACAATTTGTCAACTATCAGGTAGGGTTCCACGAGTTATACCACCACTCATAGTTCCACTCCACCACTCGTATTGTGAGTCGTGGTAGCTTGGAAAGTGGAACATGTGATGATGGTTACACGAGTTGATCCATGGCTAGTGGACTGGTTTCACAACTTATGAACCCTCTCGTGTAACCTTGGGACTTCAAGTCTCAAATTTTATTTTCCATACTAAGAGTTGAGTATTCGTAGGCTTGATATCTGAGGTGTTATATTACCATTATGTCACAACCTAAGACTACACCCTAGTTGCGACATGGTGCTTAGAGCCACAAGTGACCCCAAGCTAATCCATGGTCTGACATGACACTAAAAACAATGAAAATATATGAAAATACTAAATACGAATGCTAACTTGAGAAACAATAGAGTTCTGAAATGATTTCAAACAATCACAAATCTAAAAACAAACCCAAGCTAAAATAACTAATATGTCTGTCTGAAAGCCTCTACTAAAAGATGATTTGTTGGGACAAGTCCCCAGCTAACTTTAACTTTCTAAAAACTGAAATAGTAACGAAATAAATGAATATTGAAAACTCATCCTCAAATGATAAGTACTCACAAATAGTCTGTTATTGAAGGGACTGGATCGTGCTAACCGTTAGTCTGATGCTGAATGATAGAACTATTTCATAATACAATACAGTGCAAAAGAAGTATGTGGTCAGTACTTTGAATATACTGAGCATGTGAGGGATGCAACTATAAATACTAAGCATGCTAGAAAATACTTATAACTGAACTGAAATGCAAGACTGCATTCATAAACTGGACTGAAGTATAATGATCCTATCAAAGGTGCATATAAATTGATAAGGAAATGACAATTCTAAAATGTAATACTTTAAAATAAGTAAACTGAACTGAGGGTCATATAAAGAGACTAAGTCTGAATCTTTAACTGAGGGAAAGCCTATTAATCAATATAAAACACGTGAGCTAGATGTGGAGCTGATGTATACACCCCATCAAAATGATCCACTATACCTTGCCAGGTTATAGAGGCATGGCTGGCATGATCACTAAACTAATGCCCAACATATAGGACTAAATAATCCTACTGTGGCACGTAGTTCTAGGACTTGGGTGCACTGAACACCAGTCCAACTTGGTGTTGAGTACTACTCTCATAATATTGATATTGTTAGATCTTCAAAACTAATATACTGAAAATTGTATCAGGAGACATTTATTTGAAAGTACTCTAAAAAATCTAATTAACTTAGGTCATGCTGAAACTGAGTCTAATTACTTAACTCATGCTAAATCAATAATGTAATAGTATCATGTGCATAATATGCCAAGATGTATAACTGAAAGGCAATGTATAATGAAATAATGTGAAAATCATGTTGAGTGTCTATTTATGAAATATTAAGTTATGCAAGATACCAAAATCATGGAGAAAAAATAATTATGTTGTAAGAATCATGAGAGAACTAAAATCATGAAAGGGATCATAAACTGAATGAAACCCTAACTCTAATATATAAAGAAGCTGAGATTCTGAGTTATTTGGAACTCAATGGGTGAAAGGGTTTCTATTGGTGACACCTCACATACCTGGAAGTGAATTCTTGCTAAGAACTTAGAGGATTCTGAACTTGTGGATGAACCCCAGTTCTGCCTTGAGAGAATAAAATCGATTTATATTTTCTATTTTCCAAGTGTTAAGAGTCTATGAATTGAAAATGGTCGATGTGAATTCTTGTTAAGAACTTAGAGGATTCTGAACTTGTGGATGAACTCCAGTTCTGCCTTGAGAGAATAAAATCTATTTTGATTTTCTATTTTCTAAGTGTTAAGAGTCAATGAATTGAAAATGGTCGAGTAATCCTTATTAAATCCCATCAAATTTTCTATTTTCTAAGTGTTAAGAGTCAATGAATTGAAAATGGTCTACTAATCCTTATTAAATCCCCTCAAAAGGTCTTAAAAGATGTATTATAGGTGTTAAATGAATAGTAAAAGACCAAAAAGCCCTTTGAAAATAGAATAAAAAGTTGTTGGTGTTGGTCCCGACGACTCTGGTGATGACCTGTCATGTCTGGGGATGAGAAGCGGCTTTATTCATCATCTCGAACCCTTTCTAGAACTTCCTTGGATAGTCATGATGAGTCTCAAGATGACTCGTAGTGTCTGGGGACAACCCGTAGTGTGAGTCGTTGCTACTGACAACTTTGATAGTGCCTCAATAAAATACCTATAACATTTTACTTCAATATCGGATTTACAAACGGTTGGTGGAGTTGGAAAGAGGATTCAAATACCTTTAATTTGGTAGGTATTGGGACACCTAACTATTCATAGTAGGAGTAATGGTCATTTAAAGCTGAACTAAGAAAAATCTTACACTAAGACTTAGTCGAAAAAGTAGTTTTCAACTCAACTTTGGGTTAGGGACTTCTTATTACCTTAAATCACATCTAATACTCATATCATGCTTATGTAATGGTTATTGGTACTTCACATATCATGGAATTGGTAATGAAAAGTATTTTTAGATGACTAATGGACTGGATAGGCACTTGACGAGTCATATGATGACTTGAAGGTGGATACCACAACTCGTGGCCTCCACTCCTTGCCACTGGGAGAAATTTCAATCTTCAGGACTTTGGTCCACCCTTTTCAAGATGGTCCATGGGATGAATCATCACCACTAACCATAAGTTGTGGTTAGGGCCGTCTTGAGGGAAAAATATTGAAATAATATTTGGTTTCTGTGCTAAGTCTGGGATATGGTTTTAGGGACTTTGGGGGTATTACTCATTAAGAAAAGCCTCTAAATGAGGTCGATCTGGTCAAAACTAGAATTTTAATATAAAATCAAGTTATTCATAATTCAAGGAGTTTAAATCTAAAATTTCATCAAAAATAGAGTTGAAAAAAACCTTGAAATCACTAATTTATCAAACATTAACTTTATTAGGAAAAATTAAAAATTTTCTAAGTTAAAAACCGTGATTGAAATGTAAAATCATGAAACAAGTAATGGGGACATTTAAAATCTTGATTTAGATACTTAGCCCAAGGTGAAATCTTGAAAATTCCCTTTGAAATTTATCAAAACCAAGCTCTCAAGCTTCAAAAATAGAGTTTTGGGATGTTTGTTCCAAAAAATGAATTTTAAAAGCTACCAGGAACACCCTCCTTCATGATCGCAGGACCCCTGTGTGCTTGCAGTTCGACCATCTCAGACCCTTCACGATCGCGAGAGTCCTTCTATGTTTGCAAAGAATAAATACAGATTTGGTCCTGGTAACTCATCGCAAATGAATTGCTCATGTTATGAACATGATCAAGGGACATACTTAGTGAACACTACCAAGGCATCGCAAACGTGAAGGGCAAGTTAGCCCTGCACTACTAACAACTGACAGCAGCGGAAGCCACAATACTAAAATCCCCTACAAACCCTCGAAATGCATTCAAAACTCCATGAACACAATCCAACTATTCCACTCAGAAAAATTTGACATTTTAAACTCAATGGAACTGTCAGAATTCCCAATTGAGGTTGTTATCATCGAATGTTGAGCAAAGTCAATCCAGTGCCTTAAAACTCTAACTTTGTATCCAACTACTCAAAACACATATGATACCCTCGAGTACTAACCAACCACTCTATTGTAATCACCTAAAACACGGTTACGGTGTGTTAGTAGGTAAAAATTTTAGACTTAGCCTTTCCTTAGACAAAATTGTGAAATTTAGGCTAGCCTAATTTTGGGCTGATTTTGGATGTTGAGTGACCTAGGGAAATTTGGAAACTATTATGGTGTTATTCATGGGATTTGATTTGATTTTATGTTAGATTATGAACTTAGGAAGTTATACAAATTTCTGGTGCATAAAACGGATTAGTAGAACTCCGGCTATAGCGATTTCCGTGAAAAGGTTAGTACGTGATGTCAAAATTAGAAAAGTGTGTTGTGAATGGGAATAGATGAGAATGGATCCCATGTTACTATTTAAGTACTGCTCCATTATAGATTTCCACCGTATCAAGCAAGTGGACCACCACAGTGGAGGTCAATTTATCCTAAACCTCGCTGAAGCGACAAAGCTTTCGCTACAGTAGTGATTAGGTAGATTTATACTAGTTAGTATTTTCATACAAAAAATTTTAGTTTTTGACCTAAGGCAAGTAAGAGGTAATTTTCTCCATTGTTAGGGGTTTTCCATTATTGAGTTAAGTATTTTCCAACATTTTAACTTGTAATTACTTCGCTTAATCCTTGAGATTGTAAAGATCATGATCATGGCTAAAAATTAAGGTTTAGACCTAGGTTTGATGTTTTGGTTGGGAATGGTTGGTTTTTACTTGTTATTGACTCTAGGTTGTTAGAAATAATTTCCAAGTGCAGAATTCTTCTGGGTAATTATGAATTATGGGGAATTCAAAGAGATTAAAGGATAAAAAATCCTAGAATGATGAACTAGTTTATTTGGATGTTAGACTTTGTTTCATCTTAAAGTATAGTCGGGGCCTTTTCCTTACATAGATAGTTACTCATTTTATTAGAGACTTTGTAGATATGTGTAGATAAGAGTTTTTCAGATATTATCATTTTTACTATTATGACTTGAGGTTTTCCTTAATTATGTTTTAAACACACTAGTTTTATGAGATGAACATCCCTTACTACAGTTTATGGTTTTAAATATTTCTTTCGCACTTTTAGTTGAATGCTCGTAATGACAGCTAAGTGGTTCTTTTGGACTATTAATGGTTTTGGGTGCTTGTTACGTCCAGGGCCTTGGATTCGGTCATGAAAAACTTGGTATCAGAGCCCAGAGTTCAAGTGTCCTAAGTTGTCTACAAAGTCATGTTTAGTTGAGTCCTTTTTATGGGTGTGTGGTGTGCCACACTTATAAAGGGAAGGCTACAGGGCATTAGAAAGCATTTCCCTTTCTTTTATGCTCTAGTTCATGTAATAGATTTCAAGTCCATGAAATCTTTCTAACTCATACTTTTATACATTTCAAATCATGCCTCCTAAGAGAACCGTCCGTCAGAGAGCTGCCACCTGAGATGCCATCACTAATGGGGACAATGCTACAGTTATACCTCCGATACATGTTATGCATACTCAAAATGTTGTCCAAATTTTGGCCCAGAATACTGGTAATGAGGCTCCTGCTCCACCCACTCAAGCTAATCCCATAAGGAATCCCAGAAACTCTACTACTCAGCACTCTCAGGGCAATGTCATCAATGTTGAATTTAGACAGACTATTTATATATTTGTACAGCTCATGGCATCTCCGAAGTCCTCTCCAACTCCAGCTTATATTATCTTTCTGACACTTCCAGGATTTGCGAGTTCCTTTGGATAAACCCATCAAAGTTCACGGGGTTTAAGTCTGAGGAGGAGCCTCAGAATTTTATTAACAAGATCTAGAAAATCTTGAGGGTGATGTATACTAGCTAGCTCACTTCTTATCTATTGAAGTATGTTGCTTATCTGTGGTATGATTAGTGGGAGAAGGCAAGGGTAAAGATTAGAGATGGCAATTGGGGCAGGGCAAGGCGAGATAAAATCCTTTTGTTACTCGAATGAGATTTTTGGTTGATAGGAGAGTTAAGGTACCTATTTCACTTAGAAATTATCAAGAGGAGGTTTGGTGTGATGTAGTGCCCATGTATGCTTGTCAAATGTGTTTGGGAATTCTATGGTTCCAAATTCATGGGCTTTCATATACACTATATTAGTACAAGTATATCATGGACTCTAACGGGAAGCTTCTCTTTCCCTAAACACCTCAAAGAGAAGAAGTTACAAGTGAACCACTCCTAATTGAGGATCCTAGTACTTTGATGAAAAATTAATTGTTTGCTTCAATGCAAAGGAACATTGAAAAGATCACTCAATTGGTCATCGAGATAGCACCCGAAGAGTTAGAAAGGCTATTAAAGGGTACTACTCCTCGTGACAAAAAACCTAAGGAGTTGACTTTGAAGGCAAAGCAAGATACTCCTTGTAAGGTAGGTGCTAATAAGTTGAACATGCAAGTCAATACATCCACTCCTTATGCATCAAAGTGGAATCTAAAGTTGAAGGGATTTCCAAACCCTTCACAAGAGATCCTTGGCACTTGTCCGAACTCCAATAAATTTGAGGGACAAAAAATTGAGAGAAGTAAAAGTATGATATGTGACAACTCTAGAGAGGAAAAAGGAGGGGTTGTATGGAGTGATGTGAGAGGATTATCACAACATTATACTAACTTTTGTAATCTCTCTTTCTTTTTTAGTTGTCTTGATTCTTGTACAGGTATCCTTGGAAACAAGCCTAGTAAGGCACCTCATGCAATGAAGAATCATGAGGTGCTATAAAGCTTCCCAAAGGATCAATTGTGATCCAATATCCAAAAGCAAAGTGAATTCAATCATTACTATGAGCTACAAGGTAACGAAGTTAAATCTTACACTTTGTTAAAAGTAGAAGATCCTTGTGTGGTTAGTAGCCAATTGAGTGTAAGTGATGGCTTATATTTGTGTGAGCTTTAAGATACTTTGCCTTGTGATGATATTGATTTCACCTTGTTTCATGATGATAATGCCATTCTTGTGAGTGCCTGAACACTAGTTGATCCTATTGATGACCGGATTGATTCTTCTAGTAACATCGATTTGAGTTCACCTAGTGTTAGCACTTGTGACTTGAGTGGAATATGCTTTCATGCTTTCATAATTATAGCCAACTAGTCACCTACATGGCTATAATTATGGCAATCATGTATGTGATTCTTTTGACCTTGACATGCTACCAACAAGTGTTAATTGTGGTGATGACCAATTTGCTTGTAAAGATGACCTACTAATTTAGGAGTTGTGTGATGTGATAAATGAACCTTAATTTAGTGATGGTAATGATATAGTTGGTCATGTAATTAGTCATGTAGGATCTCTACTTAGAGGTGATGATTACTTAGGTGTTGATTCTACTTCTTATTCTTGTCATGAGAATCTTGAGGTGGAGCATGAACTTAGAGATAATATATTATTCAATGATGACATGATTAATGTGAATGATGAACAAAGTGGTGTGTCTTATAATGTTTGAAGTGTAGACACTCTTGAAGGCTACCAATGAAAATCTACTATGGTATGATGACATACTTTTCAATGGAGGAAATCTCTTTTTGGAAGATGATAGTACGTTTATTGGAAGGGGTGGTGTTCAAAAGGAAGGTGGGGAGTGTGCTACAATTATCCCTTAATCTTTATGTGTTCCCATTCTCGGTCAAGGACTTAATGTGCTTAAATCAACGAGTGAACCTTCTCATGAGAATACATTAGATGAAGTTGACTTGTGTGACACCTTTCTAGATTATTTGATTGCATATTATGATACTCATGCCTTTAAGTGGGGAATATTTTGTGAAGATAAGAGTGTCAATGGGGCATATACGTGTTTACTTAACCTATTTTTAAGAAATCTCTTTCTATTTGGCCCCAGTAATAAAATACATATGGCGGTTGTGATGTGTTTTTTGGTCAAGATAACAAGCAATTTGTGACTTGGAAGAGGCCATGGATGTTCAAGACTTCTTGTCACCTTCATAGGGTTAGACAATTTAAAGTATCAAATGGGACTCTTAGGAGCATGCTTAATGTCATGAATAGAGGGAACACAACTTCTTGTGAGGACCATTTGTTTTGGATTGAATTGGTTTCTAATGGATTCCTCAATACCTCTCATGGCATGACTCCATTTTTAAACTCACTTCCCGTAGGAAGTTGTCTTGAAAAGTAGGGTAATGTGTACCTAAATTTCATGATTCTGTCCTTGGGTGTTCCAACTTGTAGTGATTTGCTTGCTGGCTCTCTTTAGCATGTTGGTACTCTTGTATATAGTAACACCTTGGATGAGGCTCATATCTTTGTTTCCTTTCTCTACTACCTCTTTTCATATGTTGATTTCCATGTTTGTATTTAGTTTGTTTTATATAAAGTTAGGGGTCTCTTGAGCCGGGGGTCTTTCGAAAACAGCCTCTCTATCTCACTTCTGAGGTAGTGGTATGGACTGCGTACACTTACCCCCCCCCCCCAGACCCTACGTGGTGGGAATATACTGGGTATGTTGTTGTTGTTGTTGTTGTTTTCTTGGGTTGGTCTATTTTCTTTTGTAACCAAACTATCTGGGTCTTTTCTTTTGACCCCGGTAAACCCTTATGGCTGTTTGAACCAAGGGTGACACCACATTTGGTATGGTTTTATGGTGAAATAGGGAAATAATTATGTCTTAGGACATTTGTAGTTTCTTTGTTCCATGATATTTCTCATAGTCGGTTCCTTTGTACATTGAACAATGCATTGCTCTTGTTAAACATAAAAGATTCTTGGTTGTATTTCAAATTTATGTCTCCTTGGCATGATGATATTAGTGTTAACCCTTGTACTAACCCTCATTCTATGAGGATTTCTTGGTTGCTTATCCTTCATATGTTTTTGCAAGGTTCGGATTTGAGGGCAAATCCTTTTGAAGAAGGGGAGGATGATATGAGCACAGTTAGCTTGGGCCACATTAAGAAGGGCTTCCATATATGGATGATAGCTTGTAGCTCAGAGGAAGCCATGGAGCAACAAATACGCAAGGTCATAGACGATCAAGATGCTATTTGGGTAATCAAGAAGAACCCTTGTAGGTTATTTTCCTAAATAGCCACTTTTGGGATATTATTGTAATAGGATATTTGTGCAAAGGTAATAACTATAAATAGTTGTCTTAGCCATTTTCATTCTTAGACTTTGATGAATTGAAAATTGAACTCTTTTGAGAGCGTAGGGTGGAATCCCTTTAGTGTAGGTTTAGTGTTAGTAAGATTAGTTGATGGGTGGATTCTCATTGATTGATTGAAAAATCCTTTGCTTGATTGTTCATATTGAGTCACTCATTTGTGGATTCAAAGTTGTTTCTCAATTTTTAGAAAATCAAGTTCTCTTTCTCCCTTGGTTTAATTGTTGTTCAATTGAGTCTTCTTTCTTCACTTCTCATCTATTATTTCTTAACTATCCTTTAATTTTGTTGTTTAATTCCACATTTTTATATCGATTCTAGTTGTTTGATTAGGATCGTTATCATCTTGCCCAATCACTACCTTAATCTAGAGTAACCAAATATCAAGTTTATTTAAGATAATTCAACCATCCAAAAATCTAAGTATGAAAATGGCTAAGGCAACTATTTATAGTTATTGCCTTTGCACAAATAGTCAACTACAATAACAGCCCAAAGTGGCTATTTAGAAAAATAACCCACAAGGGTTCTTCTTGATTGCCCAAATGACATCTTGATCGCCCAATACATGGCTTCCTCCGGGCTCCAAGCTATCATCTATATATGGAAGCCCTTCCTAATATGTCCCAAGCTAACCATGCTCGTATGACCTTTTCTTTTAACTCCCTACGTTGGTAGGTTTGAGAAAAATTAGCATAACAGAAAATACGTAAAGATTTTCAAAAGTAGTTTTAATTTTGAAAAAACTAATGTTAAAAGAAAATTTTTGGGAAGGTCTCTACCGGTCATGTCAGGTGTTAGCTCAATGAATGTCTTCCGTTGGAGGCCTCACCGTATCTGACATCTTATGGAGATATCCCCAAAATCCTTTGTTGTTGTTGGGGAGTTTGTCTATCATAGCTGAGGATTGGTCTGTTGATTTCTCTCACAACTGGTGATTTTTGAAGTAGACTCTAACCTTCTAGTGCTAGGGAATGTCAGAGTTGAACTCATGAATGAAGCTTTGGTGGAAATTTTGAGGACTTTCTCAAAAGTTCTGCCTCAGTTGAATACTTTTGAAATGAACCTTGATTGATTGACTCTGTGTGGGTCTTGAAATTTTCTTTCTCAAGATTTTCGCTGCCTGCACTGTCTTTAATATCTTTGAAGTTTGATCTTCCTCTTCGTAATTTTTGAGATTCTTTCTCAAAAATTCTACCCCAATTTTCATTACCTGAGGTGTTATGACCAAGCTGTTGGGTGCCTATGTATCCCGTTGAATGAGGAATCAGGTCCAACATAGTTTAGGACTACGAAGGAGAATATAGAAAACTCTAAAGGGGTGACCTAACCGAAATAGGCTGCCTACGCATCCCATTCTTGGGGAATTCAGGTCATCACGCAGTTTATACATAAAGGGGAAAGGTAGATTTTCCTAAAGGGTTTATCGAAGCTGACATAGGCCGCGTACGTATCCCTTTCTTAGGAATTCATGTCAAACATAGTTCGTATATAAAGGATAGGGTATTTCTTGTTATCACAAAGCTTAAAATGAATGCATTGAATAAGTGTAATTACAAGGAAATAAGCTTAAAGAAAAACTATTCTTAGACATAGCATATCTTCACTACATCGAAGTTAATCGGCTTGGGCCACTCTTGGACTTCCATATCAGACAGAATCAAAGCTTCTCTAGATAATACCTTGTGGAAGGAATGACGTCTTCATCAACGGACAACTTTTCTTTGCTCTTATCTTGATGGGAGGGAGGATAAATTATCCACCATCTGAATTACATTCTAGATCAATAGACAACTTGCGGGGAATGATGCTCATTGCCAATTTTGGTTCATCATTATAAGACCATGAGAATATGTGTATGTGTTCATTGAGTGAATTTATAAGTTTTTTCTTTCTTGTTTTGGTTAGATAGGCACCGATTGAGGTCTCATTATCTTCATTGTTATCACCCAGATTAATCATCTTGGTTTTGTCAAGGATGGTCTTTTCTGAGTTCTTAATATCTTTCAATTCTTTGATCAATTTTTCTGGAATCACTATTTATTCATCATAATCTTCCTATTCATCGTTGTTTGCTTCACTTTGTTCATCTAGCTCTTGACATGACATTGGCAGGTTTTAAATTACTATTGTTGAAATCAAAGCAAACCAAGTTAGATAATAACAAGATAATTCAACTAAGATAAACAAAATAGAATCATTCAAAGCAATTTTTGAGATAAGGGAGGCCTTTTCACTGAATTTGGGAAATATTTACAAACAATGGCTTATGACTCGTACAAGTATGGGCTCATGCCTTTTTGAAAATATAAAATGCACGAAATGGAAAATTTGAAACATAAAAGGTGGGTCACGGGGCCTCCTCTGGACCATTACCCATTTTTTAAAAACTAAATTTTGCCCTTTCATCTACCACAGCAGTCGGGGAGTCATAAGCGGAGTGCAAGTCTAATTCTGTAAGGTCTATCAGGGTGTGGCCCTCCTCACTCCACTGGCTTCTGGGAAATCTTCTAATGCATCATCACAGTATGCGAATAGATTCCCAATTCTGTCCCCTAGACCATCATTTATCGGTGTTTTATGTACGAGAAATTACTGGTACATATATGGGAATGGCTCTAGCAAACCCTCGCTTTTTTGTCATTCTCATCTTTCTTCGTTGGCCTGTACCCCAGCCCACACTTGAGCAATTGCCTTGGGATTTTTATTGGCTCAATATAACACCCCCAAAATCCAAGTTAAGGTTAGAACCATGCTTCAATTACTTGGGGGACCAAACTTCATGTTTTGGTAGTGCGAGAAGTGATTTAGATATTTTTTTAAGGCCACAAGTAACGCCTAGCTCATAGCTAAGTTGACACCTTCCATATCGATTGAGTTCTTGTGAATAATCTTTCTATAGTCAACTTCAAATAATTATAAAGAGTTTTAGGGAAAGACCCATCAAATGAAAGGTCTTTGAGTCTTCTTTCTAACTCTGCCAACCATGTTAATCCATTACCGAATTAAAATGTTATGCTCAGTTTACCAGAGGGTGTCTATCTTCCAGAGTATGGTGGCTAGGGTGACAAACCGTCACACTCGTGACAAACCGTCACACCTGTGACAAACCGTCAAGGCAATCTGTCAGGCTTAACCAGTAAGACCAAAATTTGGTCATTTCGTGATGGTTCAGGTGATGGTTAGTCAAGGGTTTGATGGTTCATCACCCGAACAATCAGATGGAACTATTTTACACTGTTATAACATTTTCAAAGGGGTTGTTTGGTCTTTTTCCACTCTTTAAACACCAAAACTACATCGTTTAAGCTATTCTAAGGCTTATTATTAAGCCTAAATTACCCCAAATCCCTCATTAACTCAAAAATAAAGCGACACGTAGAAGATTCAAGGTAAATAGGCGATTTCTTTCTTCCCCAAGCAAGAATTAGGGTTCTTCAACTTCCAGCTATAGATCCAAAGATCTCACCAAGGGTTTTTCCTTCAGGTATGTGGGATTTCATTAATGGTTTCCTTCAACCCATTGAGTCCCTAAGTGAACTAAATTTTCTCAATTAAATTCATTCTTCAGAGCTAGGGTTTCATGAAAAATATGAGCTTTGCTGTATTTCAGTTTCTCATCAAGAGTAATCCATGAATATGTGTCCCTCTTGAAAATTTTAATGTTATTATTGTGAACCCTCATTATATTTATCAAATTCTTGGTTTTGGGAGTTGCTTTTTATGAAATTTCATGTCCTATCATATCATAGAAATTATCAGGAGTAGTTGCATTCTCCAGAGACGGCGGGTTATGAACACCCGATGACTTAGGACTTCATGCATTAATAATTAAATATTCAGTCCTTAAGTTTCATATGTTGTAGGATGAATTTTGATAAGTGTCTCTCACTCCATCTCAGATATCAGAATCAGTGAACTCCAGTATTATCAGTCTTGCAAACCATCAAAATAACTTTTGATAAAGTGTATTCTATATCGTATTCTCAGATAATATATATAATATTAGACTATGAGCATCTTCATGAGCCAAGAATTAGGACTTAGGTCCAGCCTTATAGAATCATTCTAAAGCTTAATCCTCATATGTTCCTTTTACGCATTTACTCCAGCCATCTCATGTCCCCCATAAATGTACAAGTCTCATGATTTAGAAATATATGATATATATGATATATGTGTGTGTGTGTGTGTGTGTGTGTGTGTGTGTGTGTGTGTGTGTATACTCATATCATAACCAGAAACATCATCTCATAACAATAACATACATGACATCTAGATATGTCATCAATGCTCCTGAACGTTTTTCCCAAAAGTATTTTTCCCAATTAGTATGGTATCTGGAATGCCATCAATGATCGTAGATCTGTTTTCTTATAAAAGCAAGGTACACTAGTAGTATAATAGTCAGGTATGGCATCCATGATTATGGATAGGTTGACATTTCGATATGTCATCTCAAGTTGACATCCAGATATGTCATCTCATCGAGCTATAAATCATGTTCAATTGGGAGTAGTATTTAGCACCAATGGATGAGGGGATGAAGTCTCAACCCCCCGTTAGGCTAAAACCTTTAGTAGTAATCCCTAAGTCACAAAACTACATGCCACCATAGGTTTATTTATACCACATTAGATCAGCTCAGCCTTTATACCCTGGCAAGGTATATTGGGCCCTTTTCGATGGGGATTATACATCAAACTCCATGTTTAGCTCACATGATTATATGTCCGTTAATAGTATCTTCCACAGTTTCAGACTTTGGTTTTTGCATGACCCTCAGCTCAGTCTAGTTCATAGTATCTCAGTTGTATCATAATATTTATGCACTCAGTATTTATGATTATCCAGTTGGATCCGTGTATCTTAGTGTACCCTAGTATTACTTTTGATTTAAATATGCCATCGTCAGCACATCAGTTTGTATATCTCTTTAGGGATTCAGAATATCCTTATATTCAGTTTACTCAGCATTTTATTATTATTCTATTACATATTCACTTTACTTGGTCGTTGCATTAGTATATGTTCCTCACTCCATGTTAAGTTCATTTTCTCATGTTCAGCATATATAGTGTGGTGCATATCTCACATGCTTAGTACATTCAAAGTACTTACCGCATACTTTCTTTTACGCTATATTGTATCATAATATAAGTTCAGAAGCTCAGTATCCAGCTCACGGTTAGCACGATCCTGTATCACCTTAGTAGCAGAGTTTGGTGAGTTCTCATTTTTTGAGGATAAGACTTATGTTTACTTTCTTTATTTTAGTCATTCAGTTTTCAGATAGTTAGAGTTAGCTGGGGGCTTGTCCCAGCAACTCGTCTTAGTTGAGGCTTTCAGACAGACAGACTAGTGTGTTCAGCTTTATGGTTTATTTGATGATTTCCATTTTGACTTCAGTATTAAAATTTATTTTAAACATTATTATATTATTCATATTTTAGCTTTCGCTCAGTGAATCTCATTTTATACAGTATTTTTAATGTCATTTCAGACCATGGGTTAGCTTGGGGTCACTTGTGGCTCTAAGCACCATGTTAAGACTAGGGGTAGTCTTGGGTCATGACAAACTTGGTATCAGAGCATCAGGTTTAAAGTGTCCTAGGGTGTCTAAAAGCTGTGTTAAGTAGAGTCTTGTTCATGGGTGTGAAGTGCGCCACACTTATAAATGAGAGGCTATGAAACATTTTAGGAAAGTTTCACTTCTTTCATGATCATATCATGTGATGGAGTTTAACTTTGTGTCACGCCCCGAGCCTACACCCTGGACGTAACCGGCACCCGAACCACGAATGGCCCGAGAGAACCACTTGGCCTGGCATGCAACTAATAAAACTGAACTTTTTATAAAAATGCGGAAGCTGAAAACATGGGCTAAATTTTGTAAACAAAATAAAATAAATTAACTTAAACATTAAAAATGTTTATAAACTGATACAACTGACTTGACTTGACTTTGTCTATGAAGCCTCTACTATCTCATGAGTACAACCAAACCTTATGTAACAAAAGAAGCTAGTGACTGAGACACTGTTAAGTCCTCGAAAGAATGAGAACTCCCTCAAGCTGATGTCATAGCCTACTAACGAGTCTGTACACGAACCTGCATATCTGAAAACTGGGCACTACATCATCCAATGATGCAGCGCAAAAAGAGCGTCAATACTTTGAATGTATTGGTACGTAATAGCGGAATGAAAACTGAACTGAATAAACTTTTGAATTAAATCATAACATATGACATGAGTAAGGAGATATGGGACAAAGATCTACTGGCCTTTTCTTGCAAAAACTATCGGGACTAAAGTAGTGCAATTGAATAAGTTATTTAAAAACACTAAAAGCATGTAAAAACTTAAATAGTAAACTTCATAAAATATAAGCCCGACAACAATAATTACAATATTGTGATAAAACAACTTTAATAAAATTCATTCAACTAAAACTGAGACTAGAAAATAAATGACTGAAGTATGGACAAAACTTGAAAACAATACTTCATAAAACTTTCTTTAAAATAGTGGCCTCAGCCAATCATATATTCTCACAAAATAAGTTAGTTTTCTTTTGGGGAGTTTCTCTTAACCGACATAAACCATGTGAGCAACATGGAGTCCAATGTCTTGCCCACATTGAGAAGAGCCATCTTCTACCTTGCCAGGGTATAAGACGAAATCATAACTTATGGATCCAAAACTTAGCCCGAAGGCCCACGATGGCAACGTGGTTCTGGGGCATGTGACCTCGGACTCATACCCAACTCGGTACTAAATAATCCTCCCAAAACATACTAGCTGCTCATAATATAGTCTTAAAAACATTCTTGAAACCATATTAGTATCTAAAATATCGTATCAAGAAACATATCTTTCTCTGCGAGCCTTGGCTCTAAATCTTTATAACTTTGCTTTACTTTTCAAGATACAATAACTTCTTTTCACTTTTCAAGTCATGAAATTATGCATAAGGGTTTTTCATAAACTTTTCATAAATTGACTACTTTTGAACATACTTTATAATAAAACTATAAACGAATCTGTTAAAGCATGAAATACACTTTCAATACAAAATTCCCAAGTCATAAGCTTTATGTGAAAACTAAATCTTGGATATGGAAGTAAAAATTAAATTCAAGAACGACCTTAACTTGGAAAATAATTCACAATACTTAAAGCATATAGAAGGAAATTATAACAAGACTCATGAACAACACTCAGGAGATCTAAATCTTAAAACCCTAACTTCAAATCATGACTTATCATGGAATTATGACTCACTTATAGGGATGAACAAGGCTCCCCACGAAAGGTATTGCTCTTACGTACCTCGAAGATTAACGATGGGGAAGAATCCTTATGATTTGGAACCCTAGCTTGATTTTCCTTGCAACTTGAAGGTTGAAAGCTTGAGAGAATAAGAGAGGAGAAGAGTTTATAGTGACTTATGAAATCTGAATGAATTTGTCTTTTAGGGTAAGTTAATAGGCTTGATTAGGGTTATGGGATGTGGAAAGGACAAAAACAACCTTTTTAAATAAATCTCTGTCGGCCAAAACGCGGCCCAGTTCACTGCACTGCGTCATGTTAGTAAAATGATCATAACTTTTTACTCGGGACTCGGATGGATGAACGGTTGGTGGAGTTGGAAAGAATAGTCGAAGATCTTTCATTTGGTAGGTCTTAGGTCACAAAATTCTGCATATTTTAAGAGTTATGCTCGTTTGAAGTTGACCCAAGTAAAATCACATACTAAAACTCGATTGATCGAAATGCTCTCAACTCAACTTTGCGCTAAATGTTTCTTATGACCATAATTTACATCAAAAGAACTCATTAAACTAGGGAATTGATCCTAACACTTATATTTAATTGGAAACATTGGGTTTAGGGCCTTTTCTCGTACAAACAATAGTTCAAATCCTAGTCAAAATTTTTAGGGTGTTACACTTTGTCTATCCTTCTAACTCGTACCTTATCTGTTTCAGAATATATCTCCTCAAAAAGACATCAGTCAAAAAAGTGAACAAAGTGGTAACCCTTCTGCACCAGTCGATCAACCTTCAAGTGCTGATATTTCTAATGTAGAGTTTTGTGATGCCATCCAATTATTAGCTCAAACTATGACCACTCGATTGAATCAGCAGGTAGTAGTCCCTACAAATTCTGTTGGTAAAAAGAGAAGAAAGGAGAGAAAGAGGGTCATACCATGGAATGGTAACTCTAACCGTAGGAAGATCGCTAGTGGGGACCGATCTTCTTTTCCACAAAGGTCATCAGGGCCAGCACTATTATCATCTAGTATTTCATCTCTGGCCCCCAAGCCTTGTTATGATCAGAAGGTTAAGACCGAGACTTGCAGACTTAGTATGGTGATTTTGATATAAGGGGGAGATGTTAAAGTATAGAACCAATCAGGTTGTGGGGATTCAGGTAGTAGTATTAGCAGGTTCTAGAACAGAGATAGCTGGAGGTAGGGGCCCATTCTTATCCTAGCCCACTCCAGCATACTTATATCATTGCAACACTTTACTCCTGCCTTGCGTCATTTCGATGTATGCACTTTGTACAGATGTATGTCTATTCTCAGTTCCTAGTATAAGGAGTAATAGTCTCTCTCAGAAATCCAAGTCACGCTCCGTGAGCCCATGAATATCAGTCTCACACCATGTAGCTTATGACTTATGCACCCATGATGTCTTAGCACGCTCAGTCCCATGTAATCATAATACATTCTTGGTGATTAGTGAAATCATAATACGCCAGGTTCGTCCTCATACCAACCTTTGTGAACAAGCTCGTTCGTACTATATTGTAATTATCAGACCCCAGTTGAGTGTCAAAGTTATGAAATTCCCTAAGTCATGATTCTACAGTATCCCTCTTAATCTAGATCTTCCTAGTAGAGTCTCTGTGACTTCTAGTATACTATGGTAGTGGGGTTGGTGACAACTAACCGGTAGGCATAGATACTTCGGGGATGTACCTTATAGATTTTTGTGTTGGGTGGATAGTAAACCCTTGATTAGAACTCAGATTTGGTAATGTAAAGTTTGACCCTAGTGTGTATAGATTTCAGATTACTGCAGTTAATACTAGCATATTCATATTATAAGCAATACCTAGTGATTTTAAGTAGGCTTGAACATGATGAGAACATGTGGACACTTAGCCTTTAGCAGCCTTGGACAGTGTACCTTTAAGAAAATTTGAAGTGAAGCTTATAAGGTGTAGTGTTGTGTAGTGGAGGAGTGATGCTATGTTAGAAGTTATCAGACATTTTGCTTAAAGATTAGTATTCTTATTATTCCATTCGGGCTAGGACACTCTTATTGCATACTACAGAATTTCAGAGTAAGAGTATCTTATGGTCAAATCTATACCGTTTCCTTTTTTTATGAACTCTGATCAGCGGGACAAGATACTCAGATCATGTTAGTATTTATCCAATCGGATATACTACCTAGATCATGCCCATGATTCCTTTTCCCTAGAGGTAACTAAAATATCTAACAATGAGTGTTGAAAGAAACAAAAGCTCCTTTCTCAATGACTATTAGGAATTTCATACCAATATCCATTGTAGTAATTTTAGTCAGAGTGTTTCCATCGTCACTACAAGTCATCTTTCTCAATGACTATTAGGAATTTCATACCAATATCCATTGTAGTAATTTTAGTCAGAGTGTTTCCATCATCACTACAAGTCATCTTTCGCTTTCCCGTAATGGAACAATGGTCAAGAGAGGAATCATTATTCACTTTTGATCTAGTGAAGTAGGGATGTTCTCCATTTATGTCAATACAGATCAATTTCTATTTATTCAGTTACTTGATAAAGTAAAAATAACTCAAAAGGCAAATGTCTTAGATCCCTCAGTAATAAGTAATAAAAACTAATCAACAAAAAAGGAAACACATAAAGTTGTTTTCATCACAGGCGAATTGATCCATGGGGTAACGACGACTCAAATATTTCAATGAACAGGATTTTGCTCACTGATTTTGGGTAAGTAGATTTTACCATGAAGGTTTGACTTTTCTTCTTCGTCGTCTTTATGTCTCCCTTCACCAAAGTGGGGGAAACTAAAGTTTCTAAAGATAGGGGCCAGGCTGCCTACGTATCTTACAAAGGAGAAGTCAGGCCCTACGTAGTTCGAAATAACATAGACAAATTTGTTTCATTTAATTTCATTCACTAGAGTTCATTACATTAGGGAAAGCATAAAAACATGAAAACAAGAAAATGGAAAAACTTGCTACGTTTAAAGCTTAATTCTAGATAGTGGAAGGTGCTCTTGCTCTTTCTAGTCTTGTCCTGCTTCATGGATAATCTGGAGCAAACTCCAAACAGAGCCTCCCAATATTGATCAAGTGCTCCAAATCAAAGCAAAAAGTGACACACTTCTCATTGTCATGTCCTTTGGGTCCATCATGATAATGACATATGTCATCACTCTTTCTCTATTCTACTGACCTTTTATTTTCCTTTCTCTCCACTGAATGGAGGATTCTTGCTTGGACCAACTTGGAATAGATGTCCTCATAGTTATCCTTGAAAACAGTGAAGTCCAAACGACGAATTGTGACACCACTAGTGATGGGTGCCCCTGGTTCAATCCTACCGCATGCCAGCAATATAGCATATGGCCCATACAAGTGAGAAATTTTCCCGCTATTGATGAAGTCACATATTTTGTCCTTCAACACATTACATTTATCTGTGGTATGCCTTTTCTGGAGCAAATGGTAGGCACATCTCATATGTTCATCCCTGGGTCACATTGATGTCCCTGAGTCTTAATTGGGTACAAAGTTCCCATGGACTGCAATAGTTGGTAAATCTCTAAAACTTGCATGATTTATGGTTCTCTTAAGTAGTTCCTAGCACTTTCTTTGAGTGTGATCTATTCATCTTCTCGCTTGACCCTTGAAGGCGAAAGGGTTTTGTCCGCGTCCCCCGATAATTTTTTGATTTCATCCATAAGCTCTTCAAGGGTCATTGGTATTCCATCTTGCATGAGGCTTCCATCTTCTAGTTCTTTCCCTTTGTCTTCACCTACATCTTTCCGATCATCTCATCAGCTACTTCAAACTCCATGGCTAGTTGTTTGATTACTCTAGCAAGTTCCCTTTTGGCATTTCCTCTCTCTTTCCCAACAGTTGGTCCAACACAACAATCTTTGCCTTGGTTAGGGTGGTTTGCCCCTCCAGTTCCCTACTCTTTTCCATGGCAACATCTTTTTCTTGTGCAATCAATAGATTGACTTTGGAAATCTTTCTTTCGGTCATAGTAATCTTCTTGACCACCTTTTTTTTTTTATCCCTTTAGCATTTCTTCCATTTGGTCTAGCTCCAACAATCGCCTTTTGGCTTGAGCAACTCTTCTTTCGATCTGTTCAGTCCTACCTACAATGGCTTCTTCTGAATCCATGGTCAACCTCCTGAAATGGTAGGAATAACTTTAAGTGATTTGTAAGAATGATTTGAGAGAAACTTGGGAGAGTATTTTGGTCGAACTTTTGTATAGTGGGTGTATATTTTTGCTTAAAAGGGCTCTAGAAAACTAAGAGCGGATCGATTCGCCTGTGATTCAAACAACATAGCACATGTAGGCACATAAGAAAGTATATATCACACAAGCATAATAACGCGTGTGTCCTATTTGGGTACCTTTTGATCCAAAGGTGGGCCTAACGATTATTTGAGAAGAAGTATGTATTTTTTTAAGCCATTCCACTGACCCCAAAGTAGATATATATATATATATATATATATATATATATATAACTAAAATTTTGCCGAAAGGGATACAAAACCAACCGAAAAGAGAGAGTTCCAAAAGGGTTACGTGAATAAACATAACGAAGGCCAACGCAGGGGAAAATAAAGCAAACCCACGTAGGGATATTTTAGGGCAAACAGCAAATACATAAAAGCAAACCCATACAGGAATATTTTAGGGAAAACAATAAATACATAAAAGAAAACCCACACAGGGGCGATAACTAGTGTGGTCCTGAAGATGACCCCTCTCTATTTGACCTCTTCTTATATTTCTTCATAATCTCTCCAAAGTCATATTGAGGGAACCAATTTTCAGTTTCTACTTTGAACGCCCTCTTATCTGGTGGTATCTATCAAAAGTCATGGAAGTTTTGCATCATTTTGGTGGCCTCATTCTCCACTTCTAACCTCATACTTTCAAATTTCTAGTCAGACCCTCGATAGTGTGATGATCTTCTTCTTCTTCTTTTCGGAGAAGCTCTTGTTCTCTTTCAGTTATTTCATCTTGGTGATTCGGAAATTGTACAATGACTTTAGAACTAGAGTTGATAGAGATGTGTAAGCCCTAAATGTCTTTTTTCAACCATTCTTTGTACCCTTCAACGTACCCAGGGTTGAATCTATCTTCAGCTAAAGTTTCTGGCCCTATTTTTACTATTGTTCTCCAATCTTTTAGAATTGCATTGGCTTTTGAGACATTGTTTTGTTCATCATAGTCAATGACATAGAAACCCATGTGTTCACTTTCGACCACTTTCGAGCTTGGTTTGAACTCTTCCAAATAGTCTTAACACCCTTAAAGGGGCATAAGGTTGAACTCTCATATCTCGGGTGTGGAAAAAATAGAATATCCTAGCTTCTAACTATCGCGGATTCTAGAAAAAAAAAACCTGGGAAGTATCCATTGAATGTCGTCCTTCCCTAGTTCACATAAAACTTTGGCCCAACCTACCTTGGTTCTATTAGCTATGCTACTCCAATAAAGCATTTTTGACAAGCCTTCGAGTTTATTTTTTGTATCATGTTTGGGGAGCCTCTGATTTCCATTATGTTTTACCAAATCTTTGAGGATCCACCATTGGAGAAGCAAGTTACAGCCTTGAAAGTAGCAATGTCTATTTTTACATCTTCCTAGGGCCCTGTAGATGTCAGATAAGATGATTAGAACCAAAGAGAAATACTGGGTTGATTCTCTTGCCTTTAGTTTGTTGAAGATAGTGTGAGCCACCATGATGATTTGAGTACTAATAGTTTGATTTGGATTTAGGGGAAACACCATAATTCCTAGCTAGGCTATGGCAAATGCCAAAGGAAGAACTTCATCCCATTCTCGGTAAGTGTAAAGTTCCTTTTGTGATACCCCCTATCACTCCCAAAGCGCGTGTAGAGGTCTTGGAAGGCAATGTTTTGATTATATGTCCAAGGATACTGATTTTGTCATAGCATGATGAATCCCGCAATATCTTCCGGAGACGGCTTGTTCGAAATTAGGATACCTTGTTGGGGTCTTTCTTGGCTACCCATAGCGGATGCCTTGGAATTTATGCAATCCCTGAGTTCTTTAATGGTTGGAGTGGTTTCCATTGTCCTAAAACAAAAGACCATCTTGTAGCTATCCCAGTATCCAGTCAAGACTTGTAACAATTCGGGCAATGCTTTCATTTCAATCAAACTAGGCAAATGGCCTAGGTATCCTCTCAGAATCAATTTATGTGTTGGATCCATTACGTGATACCATGCATGGAGTTCTAGTGGTGCTTCCAGGACCATACTGAAACCCAAAAACATCGACATCCTACAAAACACACAAACTGTTAGGCCACACCCTGAGTCAATGGTCTGGTTTCAACACATACGCCTTTTCAAATAACACATAGTTTGAAGGGGTGTCGATGGGTCATGAACCCTTTTGATACATTTGACGATTTTTCTAATGGACTTAATATCCCCTGGATATTAAGTCATCATAGGCTAATGCTTAATCATTGGAATTTGGTTTCGCATTACACTAGTTGACTAAAGTGGTTTGTTCGAATTGACCGAAAATTCGAAATGGACTTTTCGGGCTAACATACTAAGTGACTATTGATCGATTTGAATCAACTACTTCACTTGGATGTTCAATGAGTGCAGGGTTTTATACTAAAGAATGGCTATGAAAACTCATATAACCGTCTTTTCCTAATGCCAAATAATTTGCGAGGAGTGGCAGAAAATGCCATGAAATGCAACAGTTTAAAATTTTTGAAAATTTAAACAAATAAGCAAGCAAGTAATTAAATATTACAAAATCTAATAGTTAGTCAAATAAAGTTAATTCAAATATTTGGTTAGAACCTAGTTAAAATTCCCTAGCAGAATTGCCATCTCTACTTTGCGAGAAAATGAATTCGACTAGATTAAACATGAAAACTTAAAAAAATTTCCATTTTTTTTATCAAAAACAGAGTTGTCACTTAATTAGATTAAGAAAAATTAAGAAAACCTTGAAAAAGTATTTAAAAAATTTTTTTTAAAAAAAAAATTTAAGTTAAAAAATCCAGGTAAGGGTTCACATTAATATCCCGAAAAGATTTAAAGCATTTAAGACATTCCCTAACTTGTAGTTATCCAATCTATTTGAAAATAACCTATTTTGAAAGAAAAGGGTTTTGATTATTGAGTTTAGGAGAAAAATCAATTAAGCGATGAAATTATGCTTAAACAACTTGAAACAACAGTTGGAGATTCGAAAGAACTTATTTCATTTTTATTTATTTCAAAACGTGGAAGGCGAAGATTATCTTTGCAAAGAAGAAATGATATTCTAAAAGGGAATTCAACTAAGCTATAAGGGACCGTTATATAATGTATTAGTAATACTTGTGTTAGTTATGCTTGCATTAATTATGCTTACTTTTTTCTTATATAGTGTTTAATTTGGTATATTAAAAATAACATGAATTGCATAATTTCTAAAAATAAATTACTCCGTCCGTCCCATTTTATGTGACCTACTTTTCTTTTTGGTCCGTCCCAAAAAGAATGTCACATTCCCTTATTTTATAACTTTTTAAAGGCACAATTATTCTTTTACCCTTTATTGATCCCACTTAATTAAAAAGTGAATGCATTACCTCTTATTTTTTAAAGGACAATATGATAAACATTATCAAGTCAAAACTTATTTCTTAAACTCCGTGCCCAATCAAATTAGGTCACATAAAATGGGACGGAGGGAGTACTTTTTTACAAAAATACTCTCTATAAATATGATAGAAAGAATGTAGAAAAGATTTTGAGGAACAATTGTGACTTTAACCATACTAATGAATGCATTAAAATTCATTGCATTACTAATACCAAGAATTTTCATGCATTAGTAATACACTCCTTAATACACAATAGAATGTATAACTAATGCAAGTACTAGTAATACATAGGATAAAAACGTGAATCAAACAAGGTATTAGCAATGCACAAAGTTAATGCATGCATTATTTTTTTCAATACATTCTACCAAACGACCCCTAAAAGAGTTAATGGCAAATAATAACAACAATATCAAATAACAAATTGGACTTAGGCTCTAGGCCCAAATCAACTGCAAATACCCTGTCCTAATTCTATTGGGCTTAGCCACTTGTCCTAAACTAACTTTGGAATCTTAAGTCCAAAAATATCATGCACCTGTCCTATACTGAGTGTTTTGAGCTTTTGGGGCTCAAATATAAAAATTTTAACCTCGTGAGGCTTATGATTACTCCTGCTGCTCACATTTCAAAGATTTTAGGCCTATTTGGGCCTTTCTCCCACTGTCCGTTCCGAATATTTTAGGCCTATTTGGGCCTTTCTCCCACTGTCCGCTCCGAATATCAGCCCACCCATTTACGACTAATACAGATCAGTCTTGTTGGACCTTAATAGAGATTGACTCGATATCGGGCCTCTTTGGCCCACGGTGACGTCGGGAAGGAGTGTCCATTTGGACTCAAGTTGGCATCGCATGCATCAAAAAAAAAAAAAAGGATTAGAGTTTTACACAATGAATATAATGCAAACTCACTGTAATCACACTTTCAAGCAAACAGAATCTCATACTTGTTTCGCCAAAAAATCACACAAATTCTACTTATCCCATTTTATGTTTATCTTGAATATAACTACTCTTAAAGCGACATGTCCAAATCCCTTAGTACTGATTCGAATGGATCAAAAGAAAAATTCATCATTTATCAATTTAACAACTTCCAAGGGATTTAGAAGAGACAACAATGATATGGAAAACAACAAAGCGTAAAACCAAAGTAATTACGTTAAAACGACAAGGAAAAGAAAGTTTGCCATTGCTTCCTCTTTAACTCTTCTTATTACAAACTCGAATAGGATGCATCAAGACTCAAAAACAAAAGAGGTACACCAACTAGTCATAAGTTTTACCAAGATAGACGGAAAAAGGGGGGGTAATAGCATTGCAATCAAACGACTAATTTAAATCAAAAAGACTACAATGAAGAAACACATACCATGAATGACATTGTTTCAGGTTCAAGAAAATAAAAGTCTAGCCCTTGACTGACTCAAAATTAGTATTTTCATAACTCCAAAGGGTATTTCCAGAAAAAAGGAAGAAAAAACCAAGAGAAGAAACTGGGAACTATTTTCATAGAGGAGAAGGAAGAGAAAAGAAACTATGCGGAATGGTACATTGATTCTTGGCCAAACAAGAGACTGTTTTCAACCTCACAATGTAATATTCAAAATAACCTTTGGATATAGAGATTGGACAGGGACTTCTCAAGTTTAGGATTTACTCTCACAATCTCCTTAATCACCTATTAAAGCATGAAACTAGCAAGTCATCACCAAGGCTAATTTCATCCTAACTTTAACCCCTTTTTAAGCCTTCTTGAAAATGACATGACAAATCAATAAAGAGATCCAAAAAGAGAGTATCTAAACCAAATACATGAACCAAGTCAGTCTGTCTCCTCTCTTTGGTAAGTCGTATGAGACTATGAACCAAGGATTCCTTGAGGGCTCATGGACTGCTAACTTTGTGTTTATGGCACACTTATTGGTTTCTTTGATATTATGAATCAAAGGAACCTAATGAGTTGCATACCTTAAACATAGACCAAAAAAGCTAAGACCATATCATTAACAAAACTCATACCAATCAAATAAAGCAATAGACAAAGAGCCAATTCTTAAGAACTTACACACTGACCAAAGAAATACAAGGCTGAGACATACATAACAATATTCATGTGAAAACAACAAACTTCACTTAACATTACCTGAATAAAACAGCCATCAATATATAGTCTTACGAATCTATAGATATATGAATAGATATTAAATCTAAAAAACATAAAATATTACTGCCTAAGCTAACCAACATCAAATACAGCAAGCAATCCCATTCTCTCCTAGTTGTGAGATTTCTTCTATAAAAACAAGGTAATAATCCAAAATGGAATGAGAGAACCTAAATGTTACTATCAATGCCAAACAATGACAAGAAACTGCGATTTAGACAAATAAGAAGCAAAACAAAATACGAAAAACAAAAAAAGAAAGGGTTTACCAGTTTCTGAGCAGAAAACAGGGATTACGAGCTTTCGTTGGAACTTGACCTCACTAAGCCCTGGAAAGGGCACTTATGATCTTTTCGCTTAGAGATTCAGGCTCTAGAATGAGTCTTACTGAACTCTTGGCATTGGAATCCTTCTAATAGAAAAAATCCCTCGATTTTGGGGTTTTCTGCTTATCAATCCTCTAACCCCTAACTAAGGGAGTAAAGGGGTTTATATAGGGGAGATTTGGAAAAGAATTGGACTGATTTTCGATGTGGGAATTGGGGAAAACCCCAAATCCAATGGCAATCAACAAATCGCTAGGAAATGGATGGAGATGAGACGCCTCTGTCCTTGTTCTTACTATCGATGAATAAGAGAGCACGGGAAGTGTCATATTCTAGAGGTTTTTGAGAATTTTCGGGCGTTTTGGGGGAGAATTTGATTAAAGTAACACGAATTTTCTAAAGGATAAAGATTGGTTGAGGTGGATTCGTACTATCTCAATAGGAAATTCGAATTTTGAATTCAAAATTGATTTTGGGGGAACATTGGAGGGGATTTTCTAGGGATTTTGTGGTACAAAAGGGAATATAAAGATAATATATCAAGAACATACTAATTAACAAAGTTAGAAAAGTAGAAAAGAGATGCTTGTGAGATTTTATTTCTTCACTTCTTGGTAGATCAAATAAGAAGGCAAAATTTTTTAATTATAGAAGATTTTACCACTCAATATACAATACATAATAGTGTAAGTTGATCAACTTGATATAACTTATATACAACTACATACAACTAAGATACAATTTGCAACTTGTAAGTTGTATTATCACAAGTGGTACAATTTACATTTTTAGTTGCATAATTATTAATAATACATCCAACTTGACAAAATAGTTCATAACACTCCCCCTTGGATGTTTAATAATAGATAATGTGTCTCGTTAAAACCTTACTAGGAAAAACCCAGTGAAAAAAGCCTAGTGAAGAAAAAAGAGTACACGCATCTTGTAATACGCCCTTAGTGTTGTCTCATTAAACAAGATTATATGATTATGGAATCTAAAAATAACACTAAAATACTACATACAAGCAAAACAGCTAGGAAAGATAAAAAGTTAAGGAAAATAAGAAAGAAACTAAGAAATTATACTCAGAATATAAATATCTAACTACTAGTAAATCAAATAGTGACAGATTATCCCAATTAATAGATACGATATCTAAAACAGAATACAAATATATTAAATATCTGAAGAATAAAATATGAATACTGAATACAGACAACAACTCCTTAAAATAATAATAGAAAAACGACAAGAATTGAAACACAGACAAACTAGACTAAACAACAATATATTTGCAGGAACTTGCCATAAATCCTTACTAGCACAAAGAAAGATTATATTCGATTTACAACTACAAATACAAAGCTTAGAATATAAATATCAACACGACATATAAATGAATAAGGAAGAATTCGCACTAAAAGAAAAAACCTATGAAAATCCAGAAGGACTAAAAATAACTATAATATCTTCAAATTTAGGAAGAAGATATAAGAAAATAGGAAATAATTTAAATTTAATGTTAGAAAAAGAAACAGTCAAATTAGAAGATAATTTAACCGTCATGGTAAGAATAACGAAAGAAAATGAAGAAATAGATAGAAAACGAGAAATTGAAAAAATAAAAAAAAAAGCTAAAGAAGAAATACAACAAATAGAAGAAACAAAAAATACTAAAATAATATAACTCGAAAAAGAATTAGAAATGCTTAAACAATTATATGCAAATAAATAGAAAGAAAAAGAAAAAAGAAAAGAACAAGAACAAGAACTAAAATTAACAGATGAGATAGAACAATTTAAAGCAAAATTACAATTAGAAGAAGAACAAGATAATTTACCTAAAATAAGAATAGACGAAATAAACGAAGAAAGTGACAATGATATATCACAGGAAAACTATTCAGAAACAAGTGAGACATACACAGAGCTTATAGAAAATATAAATAAAACAACAATAAATCCAGAGATAAATACAGGAGATATAAATACAGATAATAAGCCAAGTACATCAGGAGTAAAAAATCCAAAACATCTAGATACAAATTATGCTAATATAAACTATGAATCATACGACAAGAGTAAAACATTATGGGATAAAAGATTAAATAGAAAATGGACACCAAGATAAGTACCTGAACAATATAATTTTTTAGATTTAGATTGTGTAGCAGATATAAATAAAACAATCCAACTATGGGTAGGATACATCTCAAAACAATTAATAGATAATAAAATATCAATGGCTGAAACACCAGGATACATAGAAAGAACACTAATAGGAACAGTAAAGTTATGGCTACAAAACTTAACAAATGAAAGCTTAACTACATTAAGAAGTAATAAGAAACATGATGGTGAAGTTGCAACAACAACAACGGAAATCCTATATAAATATGAGATAGCAATAAGGAATGAATTTAGTAGTATGACAACAGAAATAGAAGAACAAAATAAAGAAAAAACGATAAACAGAAATTTAATGACAAAATTAGCAATATGTAATATGTGCTATATAGATGAATATACTTGTGCATTTAGAGACTATTACTATAAAGGAACATATAGTATAGATGAAAGTAAAGAAATAAGAAAGTTATATTTTACTAAACTACCAGAACCTTTCAGCTCTAAAATAGCAAAAAATTGGGATGAAGCAGGACTAGCCGATACTCTAGGAGCTAAAATAAAATTTTTACACAATTGGTTTGTAGAATTATGTGAAAGATACAAAGAAAATATAAAGATGGATAAAATATTAATAAAAAATTTAGCATGTTGTAAAAATAAAACAACACCTCAATTCGGATGCACAGATAAGTATTATAAAAGAGGTAAGAAAACAAGGAAATATAGTAAATATAAATCATATAAGAAACCAAGAAGAAGATATTATATAAAGAATTACAACAATAAAAAACCATATAAACGAAAGAAAAAATTAACAGAATGTACCTGTTATAATTGTGAAAAATTAGGACATTTAGCTAAAGATTGTAAATTACCCAAAGATCCAAAGAAAAAATAAATAACTGAAATACTAATAGACAATGATGAGTATACACAAATGGAATATATAGATTACGAATTAGAAAGTGACGACAGTATATATGAATTCTCAGAAAACGATATAAGTAATAACATAATAGAAGAATCAGAAGAAGAATATGACTGAAAAAGAAATCCAAATACTAAAACATGAGGACTACCAAGATGAAGAAATCTTCATACCAAAAAATATTATTTGACAATAATATATTTGAAAAAATAAAAGGAAAAGAATTAGACTTAAGTGTAGATAAAATTTTAGAAGTACCTATAATAAAACACTGGTTTAAAAGACAACGAGAAGAATATTATGTAGTTAGTCAAAAAGAACATATAATAGACTGTAAATAGACCAAAGGCAAAGCTAAAATACCAATAATAAATAAAAAATTATTAAATAAAGAAATACAAGACATAAAAGCTAAAACTCCAATTAAATATGTACACCTAGGAGGAACAAAAATATTAATAAAAGCATGTTTCAGGGAAGGGATAGATACTCCCATAGAAATATATTTAGCAGATGATAGAATTATACAACCTATAGAAAAAGTGTTATAAGTGCAGTAAAAGAAAACCTAATATACCAAAAATTTAAGTTTATAATAAGTGCCAATTATTCAGTAACAATAACTGATAAAAATATAGACATATCATTAGTATTATACTGGAAAATGTCAGGAATAGAATTAGCACCAGGAAGCAAAATATTTACAGCAAGATGTAAAAACTTATATATATACACGTCAAAACATAAAATAATAGCAAAAAACAAAATAGATAAAATCAAGATCGAAAATCCTTTTGAAAAAATAGTTACAGTCATAAATAATAATGATTATAGTTATAAAGAATTAGACATAGAAGAAGATTTAGAAATAGTAATGGAAAGACTTAGCACCTCAAAACGAATAAACTATGAAACACCTACATCATCATCAAGGATAAGTACTTCAAGGAGAATAGATTATATGACTCCACAAAATTTAATAGAACAAAAAATAGAAGAAATAAAATCATATCCTTACTACATAACAGGAATAATGGACCAAAGAAAATATTTAATATTAATAAATACAGGACAAGAAGAAAATTACATTACAAGAGAACTAGTACCAGAAAAAGAAATAATAACAAATGACCAATCATGCTCAGAATTACCAAAAACATTAATAAATACTGAAGAAATAACAGAAAAGGAATTAATCATTGGAGGCATACCAATTTCAATAAAATTTAAAATCTACCAAGGAGATAAGAACATTACACTAGGAGTAAAATGGTTAGAAAAAGCAAAGCCATATAATTTAGAAGACAAACAACTAACAATAACTTATGAAAACACGAAAGTAGTAATAAAACGAACCCTGTTATGATAAAATGCCAAAAATATATATACTTGCTAAACTAATAGTAGAAGGATATTACAATAGCTATTACACACCTATGATGGATACAGGAGCAGAAGCTAACCTATGTAAACATAATTGTTTACCAGAACAAAAATGGGAAAAATTAACAACACCTATAGTAATAACAGGATTTAATAATGAAGGAAGCATGATAACACATAAAGAAAAAAATATAAAAATACAAATATGGGATAAAATATTAAATATAAGAGAAATGTATAATTATGAATTCACAAATAAAGATATACTACTAGGAATACCATTCTTAGACAACTTATACCCACATATACTAACAAGAACATACTGGTGGTTTACAACCCCATGTAAACAAAAAGTAGGAGCTAAAAGAGTAAACAATAAATTGAGAAAAACAACACCATGGATTAAAGGAAGTGAAAAAATTACCCCAAAACTAGAAAACATAAAAACAAGTGACCATAAAATAGAAATAATTATATTTTCAATAAATAAAATACAAATACTCCAAGATAAATTAGAACTACTATATAATGATAATCCCTTACAAGGATGGGAAAAACATAAGACAAAAGTAAAAATTGAACTAATAGATGAAAACAGTATAATAACTCAAAAACCCTTAAAATACAATTTTGATGACTTAACAGAGTTTAAACTACATATAAGAGAATTACTCGACAATAATTATATACAAGAAAGCAATAGTAAACACACTAGCCCCGCATTTATAGTAAATAAACATAGTGAACAAAAAAGAGGAAAAAGTAGGATGGTTATAGATTATAGAAATTTAAATGCAAAAACAAAAACATATAATTACCCAATACCAAACAAGATACTAAAAATAAGGCAGATACAAGGATATAATTATTTTAGTAAATTTGATTATAAATCAGGATTTTATCATTTAAAGTTAGAAGATGATTCTAAAAAATTAATAGCATTCACTGTATCACAAGGATTTTATGAATGAAATGTATTACCGTTTGGATATAAAAATGCACCAGGCAGATATCAACACTTTATGGATAATTATTTTAACCAATTAGAAAATTGTATAGTATACATAGATGATATACTATTATACTCTAGGACACAGGATGAACATATAAAACTATTAGAAAAATTTATACATATAATAGAAATGTCAGGTATTAGTTTAAGTAAAAAGAAAGCAGAAATAATGAGAAATCAAATAGAATTTTTAGGCATACAAATAGATAAAAATGGAATAAAAATGCAAACCCATATAGTACAAAAAATAATTAATTCAAACGAAGCTCTAGATACAAAAAAGAAATTACAATCATTCTTAGGACTAGTTAATCAGGTAAGAGAATATGTACCTAAGTTGGAAGAAAATTTAAAACCCTTACAGAAAAAATTAAAGAAAGATAGTGAATACTATTTCGATGAAAAAGATAAGATGAATATAAAAAAGATTAAGACTATGTGTCAAAATTTGACCAAATTATATTTTCCAAATGAAAAAAGGCAATTTATATACATAGTAGAAACAGATTCTAGTAATCATAGCTATGGAGGAGTTCTTAAGTATAAATACAGTAATGAAAAAATTGAATATCACTGTAGATATTATTCCGGATCATACACAGAGCCACAATTGAAATGGGAGATAAATAGAAAAGAACTATTTGCATTATATAAATGTTTGTTAGCATTTGAGCCATATATTGTGTATAACAAATTTATTGTACGCACAGATAATACACAAGTAAAATAGTGGATAACACGAAAAATACAAGATTCGGTAACAACAAAAGAAATAAGGAAACTTGTATTAAATATACAAAGCTTTACATTTACAATTGAGATAATCAAATCTGACAAGAATGTCATTGCAGACTACCTATCAAGACAAAGCTACTCAGACAGAACCAGATAATACAATGGAAAGTATACTCAAAGCCCTTACTACACTTTGCTCAAAAGTGGACAGTATAGACTCTGAGGTACAAAAGCTAAAGACTAATGAAGATAAACTGAAGTCTAAAGCTAGTACAAGTCAACAGCATGACTATAAATATGCAGAGCTAAGTCGATCGGAAGACTCGAAAATTCCAGAGCTAGAAGGAGACGTTAGGAAACTCCGAAAAACCCATAACGATTTATTTGTTAGTACTGCAGGTACAAGTAATCTAGCTAGCAAGAAGCAATATACAAGCACAAACCTAAACAAAATGTTTGAAAAACCATTTATTCCAAGAATACCAAAAACACCAGCTATCACATCACCACAAACCTCGACATATGCAAAAGTCTGAACCAAGACAAAAAGACCTATAATCATATTACCCAAACCTACATCAAAAATATACACAAAATCCAAGCATATCTAAACCTTAACCCTAGATCTACTACAACCAAAGAAGAAACCCAAGACTATATAACCCAGAAATTACAAGGCTATAACAAGTTAATCGCACAACCACAAACCAAAGCCAACCTAGTCAAAACTTGCTACCATTTTGGATTATTAAATACCGTATATACATACGATGGAGAAGAACTAAGTGGTATACCAGAAATACATAGAGCATTTTTGGCATATAAAAGGATAACAAAAGGAAATTTATTTTATGTGAAATTTTACACCGCACCAGCAGAGATATTATACAATGAGATAAAACCCATAATCCAAGTAGTGAAAATAGGATTGACACGAGTTATGATAATTCCAGAAGAAATAGGACAACAACCAGAGATACTAGAAATCGAGATACCAAGTTTTTATGCCAATAAGAGGATAATTGGAATATCAACTATTATCCAAGAGTTAGCACATAATTATCTAAATGGAAATGCCATATGGAGCTATTATTCAAGAGATCAGCTAATGATATATTCAAATTCAAGAGAACTAAGGGAAGCAGATATGGATGAAGTCTAGAAATGGATTTGTCTTTACTCAGACCAGAAGAACAACCTACTACAAGAGCACTGAAGAAAGACTTTATTTCACAAGAGTTACTAACCAGATACTGCAAATTAATTGGACATAAATATCCAGATCATAGATGTACAAAATGCAATGGCGAAGATACCGTGGAAATACGAGACGTACAGCTACAATAAACAAAATAATGACAAAGAGATAAAAAGCAGATAGGGACATAAAGAGATTCCCCAACAAGATATGTAAATTATTACTTTTGTAAAGTTTTTTGTTTTCTTATGTAACAAAAGTCGTAAAGTTATGAACAGTATAGGACAGATGTAAAGTAGGAATAGTATAAAGTAAAGAGTCATATTCATGAACAGTAAAGGTCGTTCATGAAAGATCGTTTGTGAATAGTAAGAGTCATTTTTAGTTTCTATATATAGGTATGTAAATGTAATAAGATAGACAGACAATCCCCTCATACTTTCTCTCTTTGTAAAAAACTCTCTAAATAAAATATCTATATTTGAAAAGCTATGGAACATTCTGATGATCTACAGAATCAGGTATATCTATTCATGATTATGTATAGCTAAACTATTATATTCCTTATAACCTCTTGAATATCATTATTGTTTATCATGTTATAGTATTATTATACATAACATCTTGAGAAAGCTTGCCATGAAAATAGGCTAAGGGTAGTTAAGCCCAGACTATGCCATCCTAAGGTCGAAACCGGTAGGCAAGGAGGCCGTTTAGGGGAGTAGACAGAGTTGAGGCGCTGTTAGGGTAAACGATTGAAGCCGAAAAGCATGGTAGTGGCCAGAAGAGATTGTTCAGAATAATTTATTATAAAATGATAAACGTAATGATAAACAAAGAGGTTAGGAGGAATATGTTTAGAAATACATGATAGAGATGAATACATACAAAATGAGCGATTATACATACTTAATAGATGATAATGATGAATATAAAATACTTATATTGTATTCCCTTAGACATCTTAATAATGATATAAAAAGAAAAATTTATGATATATTAGTTACTTATGAAATAATAGAAATAATAGAACAAAGCTGGACAGAATTTACCATACAAGATGATGATATATACTAACTAGATTTATACCCATACCTAGATTAATGATCAATTAAGAAAGTCTTCAATACTGACTACAAACTATGGAAGATCTAATATTATTAGAAAAATTATTAAAAACCAATGCAGAAACATATCAAAGAACCCAAGATATACAATACCTAGAATACATAGCAGAAAATGCAAAAGAAATTTTAAGATTAATTCCGCTTATTAGAAAAATTATTAAAAACCAATACAGAAACATATCAAAGAACCCAAGATATACAATACCTAGAATACATAGCAGAAAATGTAAAAGAAATTTTAAGATTAATTCCGCTAAAGAAACAATATTATGAAGAAACATTTAAATTAAATGAACAAACCCACGCACCCCCCAAACCTTACAAGGAAAACTCAGTGGGACAAAACCTTATGAGGGAAAAAGAGTACAACGCGTATTAACTCCCCCTAACGAGAACATCAATTTAATGACTTGAATCTCTGCATCCTAATCTTGTGCACCATCTTCTCGAAAGTTGCAGTTGGTAGAGACTTGGTGAATAAATCAGCAATATTGTAACTTGAACGAATCTGTCGCACGTCGATATCACCATTCTTTTGGAGCTCATGTGTTTAGAAAAGTTTTGGCGAAATGTGTTTCGTTCTATCTCTTTTTATGAATCTTCCCTTTAGTTGGGTCATGCATGATTCTCGGCTTGCTTCATGAATAACTATTATATCAACATGATTAGACTATTATGTAAAATAGCATGGTATGACAGTAACCCTTCATGGCAATAGATAATATGTCTATTTTGAATCCTTATATCGATCATATGAATATCCTGTATATTCAAAAGCTTAACAATATTCGTTAGGATAAACACATCAATACATAGGTTTTCATTTTCAATATGCAAGTGATCTTTCTTCACTATCCTCATGTAGGAGTAAAACTATATCATGCTCATAATCATAACAAGATGTATAAATGCATCAATTGCATAAGATATGGTACTTCATGACCAATCCTTTTCTGCATGTTTCTCGTTTCAACTTCTTTATGATTCAACTGAAACTTCAACTGACCAGTTTTCATATCTACTAATAGCGCTTGACTAATATGCTATCAAAGGGGCAGTTCATTCGATCGCGAGAAATGGTCTCCCCAAGATAATGGAAACCTCAAAATCAACTTCACAGTCTAGGATGATAAAGTCAGCTGGAAACATAAATGACTCAACCTTTACCAAAATATCATACAAAACTTTGACAGGCTTCTTTACAGTGCGATCTGCCATATTAAGTCTTATCAAAGTTGGCTTGGGTTCTCCTAACCCCAACTGTCTAATACTACAAGCAACATCAAATTAATGCTAGCACCCAAGTCATATAGAGCCTTTGCAAATTTAAAATCCACAATGATGTAAGGAATAGTGAATGCTCTAGGATCTTTCTTTTTCTGCGTAAGAGACCGAGAAGCTAGTGGATTATAATGATGCAAATTATCTACAGGTTTGAAACTCAGGGTCCTCTTTTTCATCACAAGATCTTTCATAAACTTTACAAAGCCAGGAATTTTCCCAAGTGCCTCAACTAAAAGGATAATCACAGATTATTGTTTTAGCATCGAAATAAACTTATGATATTTCCCTTCTTTGGTTCTCTTCTTCAATCTCTGTGGAAAAGGTGGTGGAGTCATGGAATAGGAGTCAAACTTTATGGGACCTCCTTTTCCTTTCTTTTTTAGGCTCAGTCTCTTTTTCAGCAATTGGAGATAGCTTTTAAGATGCCTTTTTCTCAACAACTTGATTCTCCAAGTCGGCTACTTTTTCAAAGTCAATCATCAAGGGATCGGCCTTATTATCAACAACTATAGGCATAGGAGGATCGACAGTCATCTTTCCACTTCTAGTGGTTACATCTATGTAGTGACTGTCATTCTTTAGATTTTAGACAGTGTTTCTTGGAAGTGTGCCTTTCTAACATTGGTTTAAAGCTACCAAAATTTGGCCGAACTACTGCTCAAGTTGTTTAATCACGGTAGAATGAGACTCCACTTTTGACTTATCCTAAAAATATCTGCTCGAATCTAATTAAGGCTTTTATCAGTTTTCTTTTCCCCTTTCAACACTTTAGAGAGCATTACCTCCACCTTGAAATTACTCGATTCAGTATCACGGCTTCCAAGAAGAATCTATAAGCCACTTCTGTCATTCTTGTAATCATCTCTTTTCTTTTATTCACTATCGCAGCGCCTACTCCTATATCTATATCCCAATCGATTGTAATTGTTATCCTTATAATATTTCTGACCTTGATTTCCTTAACTAGAGCGCCAATTGTCTTAATTAGACCCTTGACCTTTGGCTTAGATACCCACCACCTAATTATCTAAATATTTTACCTCCTTTTCAGAATCAGAGTCATCATGTCTAGATGTTTTACCTTGGGAACCAACTACATTTACCTTTTCTGCCCACACTCTAGTGAGCTACTTTATAATTATGCTTAACTTGGTTCTCATCTGGGCTACTTTTTGTTCTATCCTCTCATCTATCCTTCACTGATCTACATATTCTCCTACCACGTAAGTACCTATGGAAATATCTGAATCCCATATATGCCAACCCCTATTGGTCTTAGTGATTCTATCAAGTAACGCTGAAGCCTGCTCCTAAGTTTGGGGTAAAAATTTGATGTCTCCCAAATTTCACCTCATAATTAAAGTATAAAGCGATCGCTGTTAAGTATAGAATCCAACCGAGGTTGGGGTCGATTCCACAGGGAATAGGCTAGAAGCTCGGTCGATACGGTTATCTAAGCTATTAGTAAATTATTTTTGAAAATTGCGGGGTTTTGAAAGTAGTATTTTGAAGTAGTTTGCGAACAAGTAATAATTGTTGAATATCTTTGAGTTGTTATCAATAATGGAGAGACACTAGGACTATGATCCCTATGACTTCATAACTCCGTAGGTTCTTCGTACTTGATAATCTATCCTGGTGCTTAGCATGCAAAATTGATAAGTTAAGTTCACCTAAATCACCATCCAACCCCTATTATATGACTATCCTCAATCAGTCGTACAAGTTTCATGAGTTTTACAATATAATCCTTATCATGGATTTCGTTATTCTGATTTTGGTTTTCGTATCATGGATCTTGGGTCGCGCTTTATGGCATTTCCACTATAAAAAAAATCCAATCCCGCAAAGGATTGTTCATGGAACTACTATCGAGATTCTTCGGACCATATTTCCTAGTATCATCCCTATGTTCATTGCTATACCATCATTTGCTCTGTTATACTCAATGGACGAGGTAGTAGTAGATCCAGCCAGATTAGCTTTTCTCGCATCCACGACTCAAGCTATTAAGTGAAGGTCGGTAGCTCTAAGTCTTCGTTGTTTATTCCCTTTTCCCATAGATTAACCCCACATCCAAGGAAAAAAAGAATAAGGCAAGTTCTAACATAGCATTCCATTAGAAAGAAATCAAGTCAAAGAGAATAATAATACATGCATAAACACCATTCAAGAATCTCCATGTACTTCAAACACTACTTCATTATTTCATCATGGTTCCCACAACCCTAGTTTGTGATTTAGCTACTCATAATTGCAAGAACACCATAGTAATTCTGGGAAGATAACATAATTATGCACTTACAAGAAGAAGAATAAAACCACAAACCTCAGTAATGAATTAATCTCTCAAATTATATGTTTACATCTCTCAAGAATAAGTAAATGAACTCAAAAGATGTAATATTACATAAACTAAAACATAAAACCTAATAGTAGTATTTATAGATACAAGATAAATCATGTCCTAAACATAATTAGAAAAAGAGTCGGCAGTGGTAACAGAAGTGGCAATGAGTCGTAGGGACTAGATATGCCTCGTTGCATGCTATGGAGCTTTCATTGCCTGATTTTGTGCAAGCTGGCAATGCCTCTGGTGATGGCTTGTAGCGACTCCTGATGGATAGTGGGGTGATCCATTGCTACTGAAGCAACTTTTATTGACTTTCAAGACTTTGGTTATATCATCTCAAAACGATTCAGGCAATGACTTATAGCCTATCCTGACGGCTCGTAGAGAAGAGTCACTGCCACTATAGTAGGTAATACATTTCCAATACTTTTGAATCATATTTTTTAGGATGAGTCAGGTGGTGACTCATCACCTCTCCCAATGACCCATATCAAGAACTCATTGCCAACACTTAGATTTGCACAACTTTAATACTTTGGACCCAGACTTTAGGATGACTCACGCCACAACTCGTAGCGTGACCCAACAAGTCGTGGCTAGGCACCAAATGCCAACACTTAATCACATTCAATTCTTTTTTTTTTCATCCGTTTACTACCAAGACTTATTTTCCTGCAAAATACTTAAACAAACTCATCATATCCACAAATACACCTAAGTTCTCACATATTTTCTTTGTTTTAACCGACAAAAGTGCCATGAACCCCCGACACATCAACCTCTCTAACCAACTCTTTCTTCTCATTTGCAACATAGGACACACTATTCATAGACAATCTACTAATAGCATCTGCAGCTACGTTAGCTTTACCCGCGTGATAGAGCACATTCATGTCGTAGTCTTTCAACAATTCTAGCCATCTCTTTTGATGACGATTTAACTCATTCTGACTAAACATATATTGGAGACTCTTGTGATCACCCCGTATAATTAGTGTCTTTAAATCTTCAAAGTGAAGACCACGACTTCCAACTCTATGTCATGAATCGGATAGTTCTTCTCATGAACTTTGAGCTGTCTAGAGGCATAGGCTATCACTTTCCTATTTTGTATCAAAAAACTTCCAATTCCAACCTAAGAAGCATCACAATAAACTATGAACCCATTATGAAAAGGCTAACATAGGCGCTGAAGTCAACCTATTCTTTAACTCTTGAAAACTTTTCTCACACAAATTTGACCATTGAAGCTTCATCTTCTTTTGAGTTAACCTGGTCAGTGGTGCAACTATCAATGAAAAACCTTCAAAAAACCTCCTGTAGTAACCGGCTACTCCCAGAAATCTCTTAATATCAGATGGAGTAATAGGCCTAGGATAATTCTTCATTGTATCAATTTTCTAAGGATCCAAATGAACGCCTTCACTGGAGACCACATGGGTCGGGAAGGCAATAGACTTCAACCAAAATTCACCCTTACTAAATTTTGCAAACAATTGACGATCCTTGAGAGTCTGCAACACCTCTCTCAAATGGTTAGTGTGCTCCTCCTTACTCAAAGAATAAACAAGAATGTCATCGATAAAGATAATAATGAACATGTACAGATACTGCTTGAAAACCCTATTCATTAAGTCCATATAAATTGTGGAAGCATTTGTTAGTCCAAAAGACATAACCATAAACTTATAGTGACCATACCAGGTTCTAAAGGCATTCTTCAGAATATCGTACTTCCTGACCTTAAGCTGGTGATAATCCGATCTGAGGTCAATCTTTAAGAAATAACAAGCACCCTAAAGTTGATCAAATAGGTCATCAATCCTGGGGATAGGATACTTATGCTAGGTAGTGACCTTGTTCAACTGCGTGTTGTCTATACCTATTCTAAGAGTACCATCCTTCTTTCATATGAACAAAATAGAAGCATTCTAAGGAGAAATGTTGGGCCTACTAAAACCTTTATCTTAGAGACCTTTGAGTTGTTCCTTCAACTCCTTAAGCTCTGCTGGATCAATCTTGTAAGGAGGAATATAGGTAGGCTAGGTATCTGGAAGAAGGTATATCCCAAAGTCAATCTCCCTGTCGGGAGAACTCCCTGTCGGGAGAACTCCCTGTCGGGAGAACTCCCTGTCGGGAGAACTCCCTGTCGGGAGAACTCCCTGTAGATCCTTAGAAAAGACTTCTAAAAATTTATAGACCAAGGAACTGACTGGAGAGTCAGAGTCTCGGACTTAGAATCATTAACCCAAACTAGATGATAAATATACCCCTTAGAGATTAATTGTTTGGCCTTGAGATAGGAAATGAACCGACCTCTAGGTACTACTGGGCTACCTCCCCACTTTAAGACTGACTAATTTAGAAGTTGGAATTTCACAACTCGGGTTTGACAAACGACTGAGGCATAGCAAGAATAGAGCCAGTCCATGCTAAGAATGGCATCAAAATCCATCATATCTAACTCTACTAAGTTTTCTAAAGTGACCCTATTAAGGACAGGGCAATTTTTGTAAACTCTTTTAGTAATAACTGACTCTCCGATAGGAGTAGAAACTAAGAAAAGTTCGAAAAACTTTTAGGACTAATACCAAAATTCATAGCAGTAAATAGGGTTGAAGCATACTAGTGAGAACATTTAGGGAGATTTCCTTCTCCTAACGAGAATAAAATCAATTCTGACACAGACCGCCACTGAAATTGGATGAAGCACCCTGCTGCTGAGTTGATCAGCCTGAATAAGCTGCGAAGGTAGTGGACTGAGCCTAAGTATGAGCATCCCTGTTCCCCTGCCTGTCTAAAGGTTACTTTTTCAGCCTGTGACCTGGTTTACCATATCCAAAATAGCCTTTCTTTCTAGACAAATACTCACCCGAATGGATTTTCCATACTTCCTACAAACTAGGTAGGTACGTCCCCCGGTGATACTATCTTGTGATCTGGTAGCCGGTGCCCTTCCCCTTACTTCTACTTGAACTTTAATGTTGGGGCACTGGCTATGGATGGTACAGTGGCTGATGAATGGTTCTAAAATTATGAATGATTTCCACTACCTAACTTGTGTTTACTGTATTTAATCTGCCCGGTCCTAATCCTCTTAGTCTACCTCTCCTTCTCCTTCAATTTTTTTGCCTCAATCTATTAAGCACGGGTCATCAGTCAGGAGATATCTATATCCCCAATCAATATGGCATTCCTATACTTATTGACTACCGATTCAGACATATTAGTAACAAACTTACTCATGCGGGCCCTAGGGTCAGACACCAATTTTTGAGCATACCTTGAATGTTGAGTGAATTTTCATACCTCAAATGTTGAGTGAATTTGAGGGCATATTATATCACTGACATATAGCCTTGCTTGAAGTTGATGAAATCTTCTATCTTAGCTTCTCTCATCTCCCTAGGAAAGAAACTTTCAAGAAATGCTACCTCAAATACTTCCCAATCCATTAGAGCCACATCATCACCCCTACCCTCCTTTCACTTGTTGTACCAATCGGGAGCAATACCTTTTAACTGATATGATGCCAACTCTATTGTTTCTTCCCTATTGATATGCATAACTTAGGTGATCTTAATTATATCATCTATGAAGTGTTGTGGATCCTCGTCCATCTTTGACCCATGAAAATCTGGAGGACTCATCCCTATGAAGTCCCGCACTCTGGCAGCAGTGGAAGTCTTATTCTGATTAGCTAGAGTGACATCTTGATGACTGACTTGATTGGTCATGGCTTGGGCCAACACCTGAAAGGAAGCTATAAATTCGGCGTGGGTGACCAGTTTATTTAGAGGATCCAAGGGTGCGGGTGGGGCTTAATGGTTTCCATTTCTACGATTGTTAGCTCAGCAGGGAGGCCTTTTCTGTCACGTGAAAAGCATGAGTTAGAAGAAGAATAGAGTTAAACTCTATAGGACGATAAAGATCATGAAAGAAGTCATAATTCCTAATAATGTCTCGTATCCTCTTACTCATAAGTGTGGCGTGCTTCATACCCATGAATAAGACTCTACTTGATGCGGCTTGTCAGACACCCTAGGATACTTTAAAATCTGGACTCTGATACTAAGTTGGTAATGCCCCAAAACTTCCCCCTGGACGTCACGCGGTGCTTTGACTATAAGTAGCTCAAAGCTAACCTATGGCATCTGGAATAACACTAAACCATATTCAAATTTACTTAAAGTCATGAGTTGAAATTGATGTTCATTAAAAAGAAACGTGGATAAGAAATATCAAGTCTGAAATCTATCAACATTAACTGAAAATAATCCCAACATGAAAGTAAGCTAAAATACTACTAAGTCTAGACAAGCCTCTAAACTACTTAAGAGCTACTGGGATAGACCCCCAGCTGACACGGAGTCACGAAAGTCTGAACTGAATATAAACCTAAACTATTGAAAGCAAGAAACATAACTATATTCCTCAAAACATGAGGACTCACCGATTTAACTGGAGTAAGCACTGATGATCGCAACTAATCATGGTGCTGAGGGCGAGTACCAAAACCTATATCATGACATGATGTAGAGCACAAAAGTATATTGACAGTACTTATGGAATGTACTGAGTATATGAGGGATGCGTGCAACATGTAAAAATTATAGGAATCATGTGATAAAAATATGCATAATAAGAAAATAAAGACTCACCATTTTCATGAATAAAGCTAAAACAGAAGTATAATATACATAGAGAGTACAAAACTTTGTTTGACAAAACTAGTGAGCCATATACACTTAAGTTACAAAACTGATTTACTGGGGGAGATTCTATTAACCGATATAAACTATGTGAGCAACATGGATTCCAACATATGCCTCGTTGGAAGGCCATAATATACCTTGTCTGGGGTATAAATCCATGACTGATATGATCAATAAACTGAGCCGATTTGGGTAAACATGATCCTACAGTGGCACATAATTTTGTGACTTAGATACGCTGAACCCATGCCCACTCTGTGCTCACTACTACTCCCAAAACGATAATAATGCTCATACTGTATACAATTCACCATGAGTTAAGCATAAAATAATTTGTAAGTCTAAAAACCAATTACGCTTTTGTTTCTGTTCATGTCTTTAAACCCATTCATGATATTTGTATAAGTCTGAGATTGTGGGTTTGAACCTTGCCAAATAATTTAGATCATGCTAAAATCATGTAATGGGTGTTAAATCATAAGATTTCATGTAAAATCCAACTATTTTCAAAACATAAGTTCAAGCATGTGAATAGAGTCATAGTAAGTTCAAGCGTGAGTTATAGTAAGAATGCATACATAACTTTATAGAAAGGCATAAAATTCAAGATCATGAAAATTGGGTTTGAACCCTAGTTGTTAAATTCATAACTGTTAAGAAGAAGAAGTTTTTGGGCAAAAAGACGAAAGAGAATCCTTGTTGAAAACCCCACATACCTGGACTTGATGATTTCTTGAAGGAAACTTTGAATTTGAGCCTTGAAAGTTGAATTTTTGGAAGAAAACCCTTGCTTTAGTTTCTTCAGAGTTTAGAGGAGAAAGTACGGTGAATTTTCTTTAAGTGTTGAGGAAATATGATTATACATCAGTTATAGGGTTATTTAGGGTCAAAAAGACTGATTTTCCCTTGAAAAATTGAAAGTAAAATGGAGGGATTATGTTTTCTGGGGAATTGGCGTGACACAGGGACATCGCGCCAAGCAAGCAGCGTGGCACAGAGTCAACGCGCTGCCTAGGCAGTATGGCACAGGTCCAACATGGTGCCTCGCTATTTTGGTACCTAGGCTCATGCCATGGCTCCGTGGCACGACCCCGATGCAGTCTTTCATTATTTTCTCAAAGTTTTTAACCCCGAAACTCATACTAAAAATCCCAGAACACTTCCTAATTGACTCGTAGTACCTCCTAACCAACAAACAACCTCGAAATCACTTCAAACTTAACAGGAAATTGATGAATTCAAATGTAGAAAATAAATATAAAAGTTAAACCCAAGCTTAAGAGTATGATCACAACTACTTAGATCTCAAAGTAGGCAAAAAGATAGGGTTTAAAATAAAAAATTCTATTTACAGCTAAAGAATAATTGAGCAAAATTATTTATAAAATTGCCACTGCGAGAGGTTGGTAATCTAGATAGGACTTGCCAAACTCTTTGGCGATGCGCCAAATTGGTGTTGACCACCAAACTCGCCCCCAATTCTTGTCCTTTTCCTATGGCTTCTGCTGACTTTGGCAATAAAAGAATTACATCACAAAACTCCTCAATGATGCATTGAGCTTGAGTTGTGGCTCTCCAAAATTCAAAGTATAGAGCCCTTTAGTTCTACTCAGTTTGGCGACTTTGAGGGTACTTTGGTGATGCGTCGGTGGCTTTGGCGATATGCCAAATTGCTTTGGCAATGGGAGCTCTCATCCTTTGCCTTTTTATCCACCTTTTTGACTTCTTTTTTCCTTGTTTTGCTCCTTGGATGATCTTTTGGCTTCAAACCTAAAAATCAAACAAACTAACATTAGAAGTGGCACAAAATGGCATTGAAGACCTCAATTTCTTACCAAAATTAGGCAAAATAAGCCACAAAATGCTTGTTCATCAATACCTCCAACTTAAAATTTTGCTTGTCCTTGAACAAATCAATGCACACACAACAAAATAACAATTTCAATAAATGGTATTACTTGGGAGCTCAAACACATGCATCATTGTGAAAATCACTTTGCCCTCATGATTTTGAAAATCATTGACACAAGTATCTATGATCAAACACTCAAACTATGAACCACAAGCCTTACATATTGTCTATTTTCTATCAAACCAAACACATGCTCGTAGATATCAACCAAGGTCAATCAATGTGCTCGATGAGTGAAATTTGAGTGCCCTCATACAAAGAATATCCCTTCTATCATGATGCAATCAATTTACAAAAACAAGGGATCAATAATAATCGCTTACGCTCTTAAAGAAGATCATGTACGTGAATACCATACCATAGGCTTGCCCATAATTTCAATCTCATCACATTTAGGCATGCTAAGTCAGAGATCACAAAGGTCATTTGTCTGCTTGTAATGTAGGTAATGGGTAAGGTAGGATAGCTTTGGTTCTAGTGACCAGTGTTTTTAAAGGTGGGAGCGTAAGGCGAGGCTTTTTACCTTATGCGGGATGAGGCATAAGCCTCGAGGCGATGGGGCGTAAGCCCCGTAGAACTTTAATTTTTAATATTTTCTAAATTGAAATAATAAAAAAATAAAATTACATAGATGTTATATAAAAATCAAAAAAATAAAAAATAAGTGAAAATGTATATGAAATTGTTTCATCTTACAATGTTAACCAAAGTCATCAATTGATTAAAAAAATAATTAGAACTGCTCATCTCAAAGGAGTAATTAGACTTTGTAAAAATATTGAGTAGAAATTTATAAAGCAACTTGTAAAAAGAAGAATCCAAAGAAGGAACCTCCAATTAGAGACATAACAAGTGATGAAAGATGATGTATTTTACTTAAAGTTTGCATATTGATCATTAATTTTGTCCTTTACCTAGTGAAGGACGAAGAGAAAGAACAAAAAATTAGAGCTAAGAATAAAAATATTTAGATTTTTAAGGTTTTTTAACTTCTTAAAATTTAATAACAAGTTGAATTTTATGTTTTTAGTTTTAATTTAAATATTTGTTTAGTAATATTAATTTTAATTAGGAGATTTTTTCTGGGATTACTCCCCAAAAATAAAACTCGCCCAAACGCTTAGGCCTACACCCAGGCTGATGGGGCGTACGTCTCCCGATACTTTCGCCCCCTCACATTGCCCCGGGCCGTTTTTACTATGCCTCGCCCCGAGGCTCACCCCGAGGCTCGCCTTTTAAAACACTGCTAGTGACTCCACTTTCTTGAAGCTCTATATAAGACCTTAACTAAAATATCTCTCAATGTTCACCCAACTTGACATACTTTGGACTATTTATGATAATTCCTTTGATTTCACATTTGCAAACTTCCTTCTCTCATCCTTTTCAAAGTAAAACAACTCATTTATTCACAATCTCTTTTCTTTTTCATTCATTTTGTTTATATTCACAATGGATACTTGGGTGTGTGAGAGAAGGAGGTAAACAACCCCAAAATCTTTACACTCCTAACTACAAATTCAACCAGACAATTACCCCACCCTAACCTAAGCTTTTGGCCTAAGTTGGTCTAATCCCTCACTTATGTACTTCAAGGTGGTTTTAGTTCAAGAGAGGGTGTCATGAGAAAATGGGTTATGGCCTGTAACTTGGTTGTTCAATAAAAGGGCTTCAAGGCACAATTTGGCCAAAGCAAGGTCACTCAACTCACAATATGGGAGGCTATAAGGTCAATTTCAAAGGTTCACTCTCAATTGATGGCCTAAGGTCATTTATCCAATGTGAAAATTCCTTATGTTTGTGATGGACCACAATAGCAAGTTCTAGATGAACCCATGACACAAGATCAAATTGAAACCTCACCACAAATGGCACTTAACTACACACTCGATGCAACACTTTTAATCCCCTAATTTACATTTCACATTCATTGTACATATCAAGGGAGGTATTCATATAGTCAACACAAGATGCAAATATTCACACCAAAAAGTTCCTAACTACTTAAACTCAACCAAACAAGATTTAAAATATGGGTACATTTTTGAAAAGGTGGGTCAATTCAGAACTGATTTAACAAATTAAAGCTCAATCCATGTGAAAGTCTCCACAAGAGTACTCTTTGAGTCAAAGTGCTCTATTGCTAACACACTTCTACTTAAGCATCATACCAAAAAGAGCCTTATTGAATAACAAACACAAACCAAAAATTAAATAACTATGAAATAAGAAACTATATACAAATCACAACACACACTCTATCAAAATCCAAAAGGAGTGCACTATAGAGTCAGAATCATTCAAAATAATTACAGAGCTAAATGAGAATAGTAGAAGAATCAACAAAAATCAATGTATTAGAATATAAAAATATTACATACCAATAATAATACCCCCTAAATCAAATAAAATCAGTGTCCTCAATGCAATAGGACTAAGAGATAATAGTAGAATGGGTTAAAATGGCCCTCTAGGACATGGCAAGCGAGAGGTGGTGTATGGCTGGCAGAAGCGGTCTTGATCTGGGTATTAGTGGTTAGCTCAGCTCCGAATATGGTTTATAAGGATAGATTAGGAATCAATACAGGTGCCTCTTAAGAAGCCTCTGTATTATTCACATGGTGAAATGTCTCCTCAACAAGCTTGGACTCGCTAGCTCTTATCTGTGAAGTCTCGTGCACCGATCTTTTCAGAGTGTCAATAAATATCACATTCTTAAATTCTTGCAAATCATCGAAGGTTCCTGATAGGGAATCAACTGCAACCCCAAGCACTCTAATTACCAGTTTCCTCCTACTATTTAGTCTCGAAGGCATCCTTATCATCATCATTATATAGCCTAGGTGAATCTGGCTCAGATACACTCTCTCTTTCCTTAGTTTCCTGTCCTGGCACATCCCATAAATGTAAAAGATCTGGGAACCTAACTGGTCCATATGTGTCCTCAAAACTGCAACCTCAGCCTGCATGGCTGACCAATAGACATCTGGTCTACTTTTTTCTACTATTGTGCCTTCTTCTTAACTTTTGTACTCAGAATATTAATCCTCTCACCATAAACTCTTAGTGTCTCTCTATAACCTCTCATATCCTCCAGAATAGGTTCCAAGGCGGCTTAAATAGCATCATAAATTATCTTAGGCATCTGAATATCCAACCTAGATGACCTCACATCTATAGAATATGGTATGTTACCCATTTGGATCATTGATGCCTGTGTTAGAGGAGGACAGGATGAATCTAAGGATGTCGAAGGTCTAGGGCTGGAAGAACTAGGCCTAGCAGTATGTGGTAGCTTGGTGGAAGGATATGTGAGAGGTAGAGTAGTAGTAATAAGGGTAGGTTGTGTATCCCCACCTTCTAGAGCCTCTACATCAATGATTGGGGATGTGTCTACTCGAGATTTCTTTTTCTTCTCAGCCTGCTCCCAAAGGTAGTTTATCTTTATCCTTATGATGTCACATGGAGAGGTCGAAGTAAACTCAATATATAACTTAGGTCTAGAAGAAACCTCTACCCTCCAGCCAAACTTTGTGATGAGGCATAGAAATATGAGTGAAGTATGCTTTTGTTGTGCTCTCATGGCTATCTCTGGTGCAATAATCATGTCAAGGTTCAACATATCTTTCTCAATAATGGTACCCAATAAAGCGGCCTTTGGATGTTAGACAACTGGTTAATTCTGTGAGGGAATAAGGTTACTACACACGAAACTTAACCAATTCCTTGCTTGAATGCATATGCCTTTCTTCTCAACTAAGCAATGGAGCTAACCACCCTCTGAGGTCATCAAGACTTCTTTACCCTCTCGACGAGCTCATGAGACCAAATGTTCTTGCAACCAAAAATCTTATTGATTGTTGTTTGATCAAATTTTACTTTGATCCCTCAAACAGTAACACTATACACCATTTGATGAGGCTTGTGCTTCTTTCTTTTGGGAGGTTACAAATTACCATAGGCATTATAGAATTCTCAAATCCAATTTGCAACATAAAGACATTGGGGCTTTGTAAAGATCTCAAAATCATGATACTTAATAATCTCCCAAATGCAGGGATATATATCAAACAATATGAACAATCTCTTCCCCTCAAGTATAGTACGATGTCCCATAGCCTTAAGTCTATTCCATAGTGTGAGAGCCTCCATAGGCTGAGGATCTACCACTGCTTTTGTTTGTTGTTCATCCCTATTTCTTAGCTACCGAGTAGGCATTAGAGAATGGATCAGAGTGCTTCTCCCTTCTTCTTCTCTTTCAGACTCAGAGTAGGTCAATTTATATCTAGAGGAAGAAAAACTATGCTCTAAATCTGATCCCTCAAGACTGGAGGCATGAGCTTGTACTAGAGATTTCTTTTTAGACTTTTTAGTAGTCAACTTTGCTTTCTTTTGGACTGTCCTATCTGGGTTGGATGGGTCGGGAAATTCTACCCCTTGTTCTTTTTGACCTTTAGACTGAGCAGAGGCTTTGGTTTTTCTTGCAATGTGCTTTTTGTGATTCATACCTTTATATATTATCAATCCATATACCAAATCAAGGTTAGAAAATAAGAGGTACAGGAGTTTCCATCACCGAACTACTTTGGCAGATCACCAAAGAGTTTGATGAGCTTTGGGACCATCGTCAAACTAGACAGTTTGTGGCACTTGCCTAAAGGCAAATTTGGTGATGCAGGAAGTAACTTTGGTGAATCACTGAAGAGTTTGGCGATGCCCGATGGGGATCGCCAAACTTAATAGTTCCAAGCCAAGTCAATCTTCTAACTTTGGCGATATGAGGTGCCTTTGGTGTGCGCCAATTGGTTTGGTATATCGCCAAAGGGCTCAGACTTATCACCAAAGTGGCTCATCTTCCCCAAGCTCAAGTTCAACCTAAAGTTACATTTTAAAGCTCAATCATAAGATAATAGTGGTGTTATTCATGTATATTTCACGATGGGTACTCAGACTTCCTCGATCTTTGACACCAATTAACATGAAATCAAATCACAAGAAAACCCCCAAATTGATTATACCCTACACTCTATTTTTCTTTCAATTTCAACAACAATGATGACCTAAATTAGATTTTCATGAGTTAAATCAAGTAATTTATATCCTAGGTATGCTCGTTTTAAGGAATCCCAACCAAAACTAACAACCTTGATGATCAAATTTGCAATAACATTTTCAAATTTTGAAGATTTATCACACGAAATCCAAATAGCAACAACCAAGGAATCATTAAGCTACTCAAAATAAACTAAGCATGAATCAAATTTGACCATGAGCAGCTAACCTTTCAATAGACTGAGGTGCTAAATAGAAATGATACTTCCAATCAAAAGCCAAAAGGTGGTTCCGACGAGTGGTAGTGCTCCGGTGAACTATGGTGCAATAGTGGTAAAATTGGAGTATGTGTGTGTGATATGGTGTATTGGTGTGTGTAGTGGTAGGAAGTTTAAGGGAAGAAATGAGTGAATAGGAAAACAATAGTTGAACTTCTCAATTAGTTCAAAGAAAACTTTTAATTTTCCACGAGTTGAGTTTGGCGAGCCCAACTTAGATGGCCAAAGTTAGTGGTGGCTAGCCAAACTCATATTAGCTTACCAAACTTCAACATTCCCTGATGGTGCATATTGTTATCTTTGGCGATGCCCTTTATCCATCGCCAAACTATATGGTGTTGTGCCAAAGTTGCACTCTTTGGAGCTTAGCTCAGTTGTCCAAACTATTAATTTTGGCGACCTAGGCAATATGCCAAAGTGGTTAGCCACTTCTTACCTCGACAAAATTGTTCTGCAACATGATTTTCACACTCTAAAGTTTTTGCACACCTGCATCAATTAACAAACATTATTCAAAACAACATAAAATAAAACTTGTGTTGCTTCCCAAAAAGCGCCATTAATTAACTTCGTGGAACGATGGGAACTTTATACATGTCAAGCATCATCAAGGCAGAATGCCTCAATTTTGGCAACCCTAGGGTGAACAAGAAAAAAATGATTCAAGCATTGTCCATTCACCTTGAATTTTGACCCATCATGGCCTTCCAACTCAACTTCGGTAAGCTTGACCCCCCCCCCCCAACAACTATTTGACTTGAGCTTACTCGAAAAGAGGTTGAATCTTGAATTGAATAGCAACACATCATCCCCAACTCTAAATTCTCTATTCAAAATCTTAGCATCATTCCACCTTTCCCAATCGATTTGATTCATATTAACCATTTTTTCCAAGATTCTATTTATCTCCCTGCTTGACACCTCTACCTGCCCACTAGCTTGGGGGTGGTAAGGTGTACCAACCTTATGCTTGACTCCGTACTTTGCAAGCAAATCACCAAACACCATATTACAAAAATAAGTGCCACCATCACTATGATAGCTCAGGGGGGTCCCGAACCTTATGAACATATGCTTTTTCAAAAATTTTGTGACACTCTTGCTCTTAGTGTTGGGCAATGCAACTACCTCAACCCATTTAGACACATAGTCGATGGCCACCAAGATATATTTGTTACCATATGAACTAACAAAAGGTCCCATGAAATCAAAAAAAAAACAAAAAACATCAAATTATTCAACTTCAAGAATAGATTTCAAAGGTATTGCATGCCTCCTAGAGTTCCTTCCTTGCATTTTACGTTGAGTACATGATCGAACCAAGTCATTGGAGTATCAATAAAGAGTGGTCCAATAGAAACCACTTTGAAGGAATTTGGTAGCCGTCCTTATTCCACTATGATGTCCTTCAGCCGTTGAGGTTACATTTTTGAGTCGGGCACACACCGATGAGTCATACCATCCACACATTTCCTATATACAGTAAATAGGGTTCATCCTAATAGTACCTTTTAAAATCATGAAATTTTTTTTGTATTGGTGGAAATTGAGATCATACCGAAGAATACCACACACAAGGTAGTTTACTAAATCTGCATACTACGGCACCACGGTCTTGGAAATAGCCATAAATTTCATTGGGAAATGACCCATTGATGTTAGTATCTCCCAAATTTTCACCATTTGATTCAAGGCGGGACAAATGATATGCCACATGCTTTTCACATCTTTATGGTCTTTCACATTGAAGTCAAATTCTTGAAGCAAAACAATCCACCTTATAAATCTCAACTAGCTTATTTCTTGGCCATCAAATACCTAATTTCCATATGGTCGGTATGGAAAACCACCTTTGCACCCAAAAGATAGGCACAATTTTTTTTAAAAGAATATACAACAGCTAAAATTTCTTGTTCCGTAACGGTGTAGTTTCTTTGAGCCTCATTCAATGTCTTATTTGCATAGTAGACTGTGTGGAATAGTTTACCTTACTTTTTACCAAGCACCACCATGAGTAAATCCACTTGCATCACACATTATCTCAAATGGTTGAGACCAATCTGGAGTCACTATAATTAGGGCGGTTGCAATATTCTCTTTTAAACAAAAGAATGCCTTCAAGCATTTATCATTAAAGTCAAACTTTGATACTTTCTCAAGGAGCTTACACAAAGGAAGGGCAATCTTTGAAATATCTTTAATGAACCGCCTACAGAAACTGTCATGCCCAAGAAAACATCTAACACCTTTGAAGGCTATTGAAGGTGGCAATTGGGTTATCACATCAACTTTGGCTTGATCAACTTGGATAAAATTTTTGGAAATTTTGTGATTAAGAACTATCCCTTCCTTCACCATGATGTGGCATTTTTTCCAATTCAATACAAGATGGTTTTCCATATAATGTTGTAACACTTTGCTCAAGTGATCTAAGCAAGCTTCAAAGGAATCACCCACCATCAAAAAATCATCCATAAACATTTTAATAGTGTCCTAAACTATATCTGAGAAGATAAAAAATATACACCTTTGTAACATAGTGGGTGCATTACATAACCCAAATGGCATTCTTCTAAAAGAAAATGTCCCATAGGGACAAGTAAATGTTTCCTTCTCTTGGTCTTTGGGTGCAATTGAAATTTGATTATAACCGGAGTAACTATCAAGAAAGCAATACCAACCCCTACCCTCTAGACAATCAAGCATTTGATCTATTAAAGGCATAGGGAAGTGATCATTTATAGTCCATACAGACACGCCACTCCGTAATGAGCCTCAATGAAACAAGTTCATTTCTATCATTTTCCACCACCATCATTCCCCCTTTTTTTGGGTATGCATTGGACCGGGATAACTCATTTTCTATCCAAAATTGGGTAAACAACACCCACATCTAACCACTTTATGATCTCCTTTTTTACACCTTCTTGCATTGACAGGTTCAACCTCTTCTGGTGTTCGATGGTAGGACGGTAATCGGGTTCTAATTGAATCTTGTGAGTGAAAATACCCAGGGAAATTTCAATAATATTGGAAATTGTCCATCCATTAGCCTTGATGAATTTTTTCAAAATGGATACTAAGGCCTCTACGTGACAATCTAGCAAATCGAAAGCAATGATGACATGCAAAGTGTTCTCTTTCCCCAAGAACACATATTGAAGATGAGAAGGGAGAACCTTTAGCTCTAACTTTGGTGATTTTTTTATGGATGGCTTTGCGGGTGAACTTTCCCGATTCTTCAAATTGAGGTCAAGATTTATTAGATTCTTGGGATAGGTTCCCAACCCATTCCAATATGCCACAACTTCATCATAATCAATATTTTTATCACAATCATAATTTAACAACACTGCCTCCAATGATTCTCCTACACTCCCCACCTCCAAGGTGTAAGCCACCACTTCATCTATTGTATCAAGTCACGGTCCGTGGAAAGTTTTTGAATTTTTTCTCCTACGTTGTTTAGGATAGAATTCACTTTGTATCTATAAATACCCTTAAGTTGTCCTATGTTTTTGGGAGGATTCTATTACATTGTTTTGGATTCTATTACATTGTTTTGAGGTTCATAAACATATTGATCTTGTAATCTCAAACATCGATTCTAGGGTTTTGATTTATATTGAGATTTCGGAGTTTTATTCTTCTTGTGAGTTCATAATTATGTTTTCATCATCAAATTCTTCTTGTATTCTTGCAATCATGAGTAGCTAAATCTCTCAACTAGGATTGTCTGAACCATGAGGAATTAATGAAACAAGTAAAGTGCAAAGCAATTCTAATTGTTGCAAACATTGGAAACTCTCCAATATTCTAAACTTGCTTGAAAGAGAAGTAGAGATTGGGAAAAGGGAATAATAACAGAGATTTGAAGCTATTAACCTTCATCTAATAACTTGAGCCATATCAGGGATAGTTATCTAAGATCAAGAACAAGGATTCGTAGTGCGACGCTTGGAGTTCAAGAGGAAAAGAGTGAAATTCATCTAGCTAACGTCGAGAGACTCTTAGATGAACCTATCTTGTTAGGTTTTACATATAATGCAGCGGGACAGTTTGCTAGCACAAGTAACCGGTGGAGTTAAGGAATCTTGGGGCTCATAGTCCTAGTGCCTTTCTTGTATTGATCACAAATCCGACAATAAACAATTGTTACTATTATTATTTGTTTACAAAACCCCCTCTTTTTAGTTACTTGCCAATTACTCAGACAAACACTCGACAAAGCCTCATCTTATTCCCTGTGGAATCGACCCCAACCTAGTTGGGTTCTATATTTGATACAGTGACCGCATTATACTTTTTCGAAAGTATAGTTTGGGCGACATCAAATTTTGGCATCGTTCTCGGGGAATATGGTTACGGACTTTATTGACTTTGAACTGTTAGAGTTGATTGGTATTACTTTTTTGTCTTTTTGAGGGCACACACTGGTGTATGCCCAACACTAGGAGTCAAGATAATCCCCTGATTCCACTTGATACTGAAATAGAAAGAACCCTAAGAAACAATTGAAGAATTATGAATACCAACGGAGTTCAGGACCCCGCAGTCGGTGTGGATATTCATAACCAGCCACTAATTCATTCGGCTAGTCATGAAACTACTAAAAAAATCACTGCTTGATTAACGGCTGAGGAGAATGGGAGACAAGCAACTCTTAGACAAGCTAATAGAGATACAAAGAAGATAGAGGGTGCAACCACCACCACAAAGATCATATGTGCTGGTTTATGATGATCCCAAAGAAGACGATGTGGCTTCTTTGGATCCGGTTGAGACTAGTGCCATTATTCCACTAGAGTTACCTCAGGGTGCTAAGTTTGACATTACAAGTGCCATGATCCACCTGCTAACTTAAAAGGCGTGTTTGCCTGTTTTCCTACAGATGATTCGAACATGCATGTGATGAACTTTGTGGGGGTATGCACTTCATATAATTTGCCTGTAGTTGACCAAGAGGCTATTCGATTAAGATTATTTCCATTCTCCCTAATAGGAGAAGTGACGTTATGGTTGGCCGAGTTACCACGAGGTTCTATCAATACTTAGTAAGAGTTGAGAAATCACTTTCTGGAGAGATTTTCCCACCTTCCAAGATGCTACAGTTGAAGGATGAGATTTATACTTTTAGATAGCTACATTTTAAAGCACTTTACGAGACTTGGCTACAATTCAAGAAAAAGTTGCAAAATGATCCAAACCATAGGATGAATGGTTGAAATTTACTTGAGATCTTCTATAAAGTATTAAATGCTAATACCAAGGTTGTAGCTGATACTATCACTGGCAGAGTATTTATGAGTCTGAGATGGGAACAAGCTTCAGAGATTTTAGATCGCATCACTAAGAACAACCAAGGATGGCATACTCGGGAGGCAGATACACCAACTAGGATGTACGCTATTAGAGCCTCGGCAGCACAAAAAGCTTTGGATGAATCTGTAGCTCAAGAGGTCGCACAGTTGAGGACAAAACTTGGCTTGCTAGCCAAACAGATTAGGATTGGGAGTGCTAAGAAGGTACACACCATAGGTGCACAAGGCAAAACACCTAGGAGTGACGATTCTGAATTTGATAAGGAGGCTAAGTACTGGATCAAGAGGTGGCGGGTTTTTGAGCCAAGGGCCAAGGGTCTAATCAATACTCTTGGAACTTGAGGAAAGGGAATCAAGGTCAGAACTACTATGGATACAACTACAACAAGTCAGGATATAGCTACAGAAACTGGGATCGTGATGGTGATTGGAGGTGAAAGTATGATTACAAAGAGAAAAGCGGTGCATATGTTCCACCGGGAAATCGTGACGCTGATTTCAGAAATTCACAAATGGAAGCCCTTCTTAATAAACTAGTTAAAGAGTCAGAGAGCCAAGAGAGTTGCTTGAAGGAGATTAGGTCATACATTTTAGGAATAAGTCAAAAGGTAGAATCTCACTCGACTGCTATAAAATAGTTGGAGCAACAATTCTGGCAAATATCGGTGGCATTGAACCAGCGTCAACCAGGAACTCTTTCGAGAAACACCATTCAAAATCCAAAGAATGATGGTCATTACTTGGCCATTACTGCTAGAAGAAGGAAAAGCACGACTGACCCATCTATGCCTGCAGATAGTGGTAAGAAAGATGAGCTGGTGGTAATTAATAAAGAAGCTAAGATAGAGCCAAAGAATTTTGTGGTTTATGGTGATGCAGCTCACAAGCCCCAAAATGTTAATAATAAATCTAAGTCTGAAAAGAGAAAAGAGAAGGAGGTTACTCAAGTTTTGAAACCCATTCCACGACCCCCTCTTCCCTTTCCTCAAACGTTGAAAAAGAAAGTTGAAGAGGGAAAATACCAAAAATTTATTTTAATATGGAAAGAGTTATCGATAAATATTCCTCTTGTTGAGGCTTTAAAGCAGATGCCAGGTTACACAAAGTTCATGAAAGATTTGGTGATAAAGAAGAGAAATGTATGTTTTGAGCCAATAGATAATTCACACCATTGTAGTGCAGTTGCTTCGCGTTCCCTTATTGAAAAGAAGAAAGATATGGGAGCCTTCACAATTCCTTGTACTATCAGGTCTTACAACTTTGCAAAGACACTGTGCGATTTGGGTGCTAGAATTAACTTGATGCCGCTAGCCGTGTTTAAACAGTTAGGATTAGAAGCACCAAAACCGACTTTAATGAGACTTCTTATGGCGGATAGAACTCTGAAAAATTCAATGGGCATTTTGTATGATGTTTTGGTGAAGGTGGTATCTTTCATATTTTCGGCTGACTTTGTGATTCTAGACTGTGAGGTTGATTTTGAGGTTCCCATAATCTTGGGAAGACCATTCCTTTCCACCGGCCATTCATTAGTTGACATGGAAACTTGGCAGATAAAGTTCAGGTTGAATGATGAGCAGGTTACCTTTAATGTTTGCTATTCCATGAAGTAACCAAAAGGCATGCATGTAATTTTGGTAATTGACACAATCGAAGAAACAGATTTACCCATTCTTATTGAAGAAAGGTTAGGGGTTGAATCTCGTGCTGCCGTGATTATAAACTTTGATAGCGATGGTATTGATGAGTATGATGAGATGGCTGGTGCATGTGCTGGTAGGGGATCATACACCTATGCTCCGAAAAAACTTAATCTTGATTTAAAGAATAGGGTGACCCTACAGGCTCGTCCTTCTATTGAGGAGCCTCCAGGTTTGGAGCTTAAGGCTCTCCTATCTCACCTTCGCTATACATTCTTGGGAGCCAACAACACCTTGCCCATGATTATTTCTACTGAGTTGGTGGAGTAGCAAGTAGAGTTTCTTGTTTTGGTGTTGAAAAGGTTTAAGAGAGCCATTGGTTGGTCCATTACTGACATTATAGGGATTCCACCAGGCATTTGCACTCACAATATTTAGCTTGATCCTGAGTGCATACCAAGCATAGAGAATCAACGTTGTCTGAACCCCCCAATGCAAGAAGTTGTAAAGAAAGAAATTATCAAGCGGTTAAATGCGGGTGTGGTTTACCCCATTGCTGATAGTAAGTGGGTGAGCTCGGTTCAATGTTTGCCAAAAAAGGGTGGATTCATGGTGGTTCCAAATGAGAAAAATGAGTTGATCCTAATGACACCAGTGACAGGATGAAGAGTTTGCATGGTTTATTAAAAATTAAATTCTTGGACCGAAAAAGATCACTTTCTTATGCCCTTCATGGACCAGATGTTAGACCGTCTTACTGGCAGAGGATGGTATTGTTTTCTTAAAGGTTATTTAGGGTATAATCAGATTTTCATTACCCCCGAGGACCTATAGAAGACCACGTTCACTTGTCCATATGGGACATTCACTTTCAAAAGGATGCCCTTCGGTTTATGTAATGCACCAGCCACTTTTCAGCATTGCATGATATCCATTTTATCTTACATGGTGGAGGACACTATTAAGGTTTTTATGGATGATTTTTCTGTCTTGGGAGATTCTTTTGATGACTGTTTGGCCCACCTTGCTAATGTGTTGCAAATATGTGAAGAGGGCAACTTAGTGCTGAATTGGGAAAAGTGTCACTTTATGGTGAAAGAGGGTATCGTGTTGGGGCATTGGATCTCAAAGAAGGGCATTGAAGTCGACAAAGCAAAGATTGAGGTGATTGAAAATTTACCTCCACCTATTTCTGTGAAAGGGATTCAAAGTTTCTTAGGTCATGCAAGTTTCTATAGAAGATTCATCAAGGATTTCTCTAAGATTGCAAATCCATTATGCAAGCTTTTAAAGAACGAGGTGAAGTTTGTGTTTGATGAGGCGTGTATAAAAGCGTTCGAGTGTCTGAAAGAGAAGTTGATTTCAGCCCCTATCATTGTGTCGCCAGATTGGTCAATGCTATTTGAGGCTGTGTGTGATGCTTGCGGAGTGGCCTTGGGTACAGTCCTTGGCCAAAGGAGTGAAAAGATTCTACATTCAATTTACTACGCTAGCAAATCACTTAACCCAGCCCAGAATAATTATACGGTGACCTAGCAAGAGCTGTTAGCGGTGGTCTTTGCTTTCGAGAAATTTTGATCTTACTTGATTGACACAAAGGTGATTGTGCACACAGACCACACATCACTTATATATCTTATGTCAAAAAAGGATGCTAAGACAAGACTGATTCAGTGGGTGCTTCTATTGCAAGAATTTGACTTTGCGGTCAAGGATCGAAAGGGGACTGAGAATCAGGTTGCAGACCATCTATCATGCCTTGAGGAAGAGGCCATGCTTAAATTGAGGGATGATCTTGATATTGATGATACTTTTCCAGACGAGCAAGTGTTAGCAGCATGACAAGACTTAATCCCTAGGTTTGTAGATTTTGCCAACTTTTTGGCAAGTGATCTAGTCCAAAAAAGATATGTCGTATCAGCAGAGGAAGATATTCATGCATGAGGTGACAAAATTCTTCTAGGGTGAGCCTTATTTATTTATGGTGTGCGCAGATGGTGTGATTCGATGGTGTATTCCTGAGGTTGAGATGATGAGTATTTTGGATGCATGTCATTTGTCTCCAGTTGGGGGTCATCACGGAGGTGCACGGACTGCTCATAAGATATTACAATGTGGGTACTATTGGCCCACCATTTATAAAGATGCTCATGACTATGCTCGGGCCTGTAATCAATGTCAAAGGCAAGGAAACATTTCGCGCAGGCACGAACTTCCAATGATGACTATCCTTGAGCTTGAGTTGTTTGATGTGTGGGGTATTAACTTTATGGGCCCATTCGTGAGCTCACATGGGATGAAGTACATTCTGGTAGCTGTTGACTATGTTTCTAAAGGAAGGAGTGTCACTACATTCTTGAAAAAGAACATATTCTCACGGTTTGAAACACCCCGAGTTATCATTAGTGATGGAGGATACCACTTCTATAATCGGCTGTTTAAAGTCCTGCTAGAAAAATATGGTGTCAAACACAAGGTGGCAACACCTTATCATCCTCAGACGAGCGGGCACGTTGAGGTTTCAAATCATGAGATTAATTCTATTTTGGTGAAGACTATGAATGCCAATAGGATTGATTGGGTGAGAAGATTGGATGATGCATTATGGGCATATCGAACTGCGTTCAAGATGCCGATTGGTGCATCTCCATATCAGTTGGTGTTTGGTAAATCGTGCTATTTACCTGTCGAACTTGAACATACGCCATTATGGGCATTTAAGAGGTTGAATCTGGAATGGAGCGAAGCGGCTAAATTGAGATTAGAGCAAATGAATGAGATGGATCAATTTCATCTCCGGGCTTATGAAAGTTCAGCGCTATATAAAGAGAAGATAAAGTTATATCATGATCGGAAGATTGAGTGAAGAGAATTTCACCCGGGAGACTCGGTATGCTCTATAACTCCAGATTTTGCTTGTTTCCTGTAAAACTAAGGTCCAAATGGTCTGGACCATTCACTGTTGTTAGGGTGTTCCCGCATGAGGCAATTGAGCTAAAAGGTGATGACAATGTCCTATTCAAGGTCAATGGTCAGCGTATGAAGCACTATGTGGGAACTACAAAAGAAATAAGGGCGTGTGAGAAGTTCAGCCTTGATCAAGTATAAGTAGTCAAGGGAGTTGGGTCGTGCCACGATGTTAAATCAGGTGCTTCATGGGAGGCAACTCATGGGCTGGTTGGTGAATCCTGATTAACCAATTTATCATTGTGCCGCGACATTAAATCAAGCGTTGCTTAGGAGGCAACCCAAGGACTGATATTATTTTGGATTTGTTCATTGTAGGTTGCAGAGGAAAGTTGAGTTGGGAATTTAAATGTAAACTAAAATGAGTATCCCAACCCATGATGGTGACCTATGGACCATAGGTAAACCTACGGACGGTGGGTGAAAACCGTGGAAATCAGACCAAATTTTCAACTCACGGATTCCCATCCACACCGGACACCCAACCTACGGAACTTAGGTCGATTCGTGGAATCAGGCATAAATTTTCACTTGCAGATTCCAACCCATGCCTGACTCCTATGGATCGTAGGTCAACCTACAGACCATGGGTCGGGTCTGTGGAAATCAGAAGGCCCAAAAATTTACAACCCGACCCACCCACATAAACCCTAGACCCACTATCTAATATCCATTAAACACACCCAAACCCGATTAAACTATCAAATTCCCAAACTCTAAAAAAATTCCTCTTCCTATACTAACCAAAATTTACAAATCTTAAAACACTCAAATCCCAAATTCCTAACTCCAAACCCTACAATCATCTAAATTTCCATATCCTATATTCTTAATCTCTTAGTCCACAAATACCCAAATCCCCTAAGCTCAAAGTTCCTAATACTCGAACCACTAAAAAAGGAACCAAACCTAAACCCAACCCTGTACGCAAAAACCAAACCTGACCAGACCCTCTACCCAAAAACCATACCCAACCTAACCCTCTAGCACACAAAACCCAAAATCCAAACTAACTCGTCATCCCCCAAGACCCAAACCACTCGACAATGCCACCAAAAGGGAATCCCAAGTGAGGAGATATGGGTTCTTTGTCTAAAATTAGAACCAAGAACTCAAAAATCAAGTCAAGACTAAGAGATGAGCCTTCAAAACTAGAGAAAAGTGGATCCAAAGAGGTTTATGAGATTGAGCGGGGCGATACTACTATTGTTCCTCAAACCACGAGGCAACAAGCTAGGGCACAGGCTTCAACCAGGGCCACACCTTAGCCTACCACACCGCCCCCGCCACCTACCACACCGGTGACTCCTAATCAGTTATCTGATTCTTCCCTCCAGTCTAAAGAGAGGGAGGATATTTCTGCAATCGGTGAGACCGGTAGCGGGGAGAATGCACCTAAGAATTATGAGAATGGATATGGTAAGGATGCTTCAGAGTTGGGTGATAGTGGTAAGGACGCTGAGACAACTTTTGTTTCTGGTACTGGTGTCCAGGATTCGACGACCTCCTCACAAAGATAGTTGGCTGCCCAGCAGGCTGCATCTGTAATACAATGAGAGAACATGAGGTGGTGTGTTCAGGATATGAAGTACATCGATGATAAGGATGCGGAGCCTACTGAGCGGGGTGCGTTTAAGAGAAATATCACTTAGGATCCCCGATTTAGGATCGATGATTTGAATGAAATGCCCAAGATTAAGACACTATTTGATAGATATGGCTTCGGGTGGATAACAGAACCTTGTGGTAATTATAGTCCAGAGTTGGTATGCGAGTTCTATGCCTCGTATGCTGCTTCAATTGATTTTATCACACCTCTAGAGCAGGGAGATTGGGACCAACCACCATTGACTCACACCTTAGTTCGTGGTACATGAGTTGATAAATCTGAGAAAATGATACAGAGGTTCTTGTTCGGTGCCAGCAAATACAGTTGAGTTTGATCACTGTATAGAGACAGTGAAGAATAGGAATAAATCAAGGATTTGGATCAACAATTAGAGCTATTACAGTGGATAGCGAGTTATATCACTGAGGATAGGGTAGATACTAGATGGGTGGCTGAGAAGTTGGACATTAAGAAGTCCTCACTCTACTTTGTGGGCATGCTTTGGTGGTCAATTGTACGAAACCATCTCGGTCCCACAGGTGCTGATAATTCTCTTACGCTTGATCGAGCATTTCTAGTGGCAAGCATCATGGCAGGTTATGACATCAATTTTGCCCGCTATATTATTGAGAAGATTCATGAGCGAGCTTTCTGAGATTTCACCAGCATTTCTTTCCCATATATGATTCAGGGTTTATGTAATGTTGCTAGTGTGGTCATGCTACCTGGGGTTAATCACCACATTGAGGTGACCTGAGTTGTTGATGTGGGGTTGCTGCAGCATCGGGTTAATCCAATTTCCTAGAGGAGGTCTTAGATCTCTACTTCATCAGGAGTGGTCCTTTTTGAATGGCATGTGGATCGAGAGGAGTCGGTTGGCACCCCAGCATTGGTTAGTGAGCCTGAGGTTGTGAGACAGACTACTGAGGGCACATACCTTGTGATTGATGAGGGGGAGACAGCCACCACTACAACCCCCCCCCCCCCCCATTTGTCATGGTTTTAGTCTTGAGAGATTTTCTGCAGCAACTGGTAGATAGAAAAGCACAGGTAATTGAGCGCCAGACTCACATAGAAGCCAGATGGCTAAGTTGAAGACTCAAATTAAACCATGGGTTCGGTCTTCGATTGAGGCATTTGAGGCGAGAGGCGAGGCCCGCATGCTGGCTGCCATGGATAGATTTATGCGAGAGTTGCATGGGCGGATTGACAAATTTAAGCAATGGATGGGTAACTGGCTGCGGGAGACCCATATTCCAGACTTGACAAGTTTGACACAAGAGGTGGATTTTTTGAGGTCAAAGGTTGGAGCTTTAGCAGTTAGCCATACTCCTATTATTCTGCCTATGCCAACAGCGGTCCTGACGGTACTGGAATTTGTGGTTGATTTGTTTGCTGATGAAGAGCCTCTTATTGTAAGAGGTAAGAGGCCACAGAGTCCCGAGGATGAGAGTACGAGTGGAGACAAGTTTGAAAGTGATATGAGGAGGGACACTAACGCCTCCCGGGAAGATTTCTATGTTAGCCAGATTATCCATGAGCAGAGAGCCTTGGGTGCATCCTCTATTAAGCCAACCCCTCCACCGTCAGCACCCAATATGGAGCCCAGAGAGGATACAGATGATCCAGCTGTGGGCGGGTCTACATTTGGTGCCTAGGTCACCATATGAATGTCTTTCACTCCCTTACACTTATCATATTTATAGCTGTGCACTGAGGGCAGTGTATCATTTTTTAGTTGTGGGTGGTGGTATACCACTACTTGGGGATTTTTGTTGCCGTGTTTCTTTAACCCCGAGTATGCTATCATAGTAGAACCGACATGTTTAGGTTGTTATTTATGTTTTTATTGTTTGTTTTTATATTTATTTAGGAGAAATAAGGGAACCTTAGTGCAGTCAATTTTGAACGAACTTTGAATAATAATGATGCTTTTGATTGTTTAAAGGACACCTCTCTTGAAAATTTGATTTTGAACTCTGTGTGTAGCATGTTAGTTTGTGACAGCTATTGGATCTTGTTATGGCATTAGGATTATAGGCGGAATAACTGTAGCTTAGAAAAACATGAACTGGATAGGTAGTAATTGATAGTGTAACCCTGTGCTATGTGTGTGTGAGGTCATTACCAAGTTCAATTTGTGTGTGCTATCCATAACATGCGCGGTTAGTCTTGCCTAGGTTTTAGGATAGTGGTTAGGAAAGGATCATAGGCCATTCTTGAATAAGTACACTTTTAGCTTAAATGCCTGACCAAATGAAGTAAATATCCCTTGATCCCGATTTTGAGCCTTAATTGACCTATTTCTTTCATAGGCCTATTCACCTTCCCATTTTGACTTAAAATGAACCTATCTTGACCTGGTCCCTTCTTGGACATTGTGTACCTCAACTCAGGAAAATTGCCTAAGTTGAGGGTGGCTATTATAGGGGTGCGTAGTTTGACTTGGGTATTAAGAAGAGGTTAGTAAAAGAAAAAGAGAACAGATTTGGGTGTGAAGAAAAAAAAATGTGTTTTGAAATCATAAAGAAAATCACACCCGAAATCTGAAAGTAAATGAAGGAGAATAAAATGAGTATGGTTGGAAAGTAAAGCAAAAAATAGTATAGTGTCAAGGGGGGCTGAGTCACCATATCCATATATACCACACCCGTCCCCAAGCGTACATTACAAGCCGATGAAAGTCCTATAGTGATCCTAGTCCAACTGTCTAAAAAACTAGGGCATAGAAAATAAGGGCAAGCCTATGGTATTTCATACACACTGTTTGAACTTCTTTATGAAAGAGGGTGGTTGACCCAGTCCCAACTTTGATATTCATTCGTATACTGTGAGTCTATGGGACTTCTTTGTTGTGAGAGTACATGGGTTGCATTGTTAGCTACTATTTTTTCAGATAATGTCATTTGCATATATGCGTAGTTGTTTGTTCATAATCTGATGCCATCACTTGATACCTTTTGTTTCATGATAATATGCTGCATGTATACACACTGTGGTTTTGATTTGCAAATAGGAGGGGGGTCGAAAAGGTTTTGGTGCCAAAAACAATGAGTCGACTGTCGTATGTCTCTTAAGTTTCTCTTAGTTAAGCATCGAATTTGTTTTTTTTTTTGTTCTCCTGAGGACATGCAAATGTTCTAAGTTGAGGGTGTTGATGTGACTTGATTTCATGCCTTTCGATGCTTAAAATAAGGAAATATGCAATAACTTGGGTATGTTTAGTAGGTATGATGTGTTTTTTGTTTTATCTTGTAGGAAAATAGGTTTTTGAGGCAAAATGGAGAAGACAGGATGAAGCATGCACTGGAATGAAGTTTTTGAAGACAAAAGAGCGGAGTTGAATTCCACAGAAGTGACTCATGACCTGGACCTACGGTTCGTAGGTCCACCTACAGTCCATGAGTCACGACCGTGGGTCAACTTATGCAATTGTACATTGATATTTGATTCCTACTATTTGGACCCATGGTCCGTGGGTTGACTCCATGAGCTCAAGTCACGATCCGTGGAAAGTTGCCGACTTTTTTCTCCTACTTTGTTTAGGATAGGATTCACTTTGTATCTACAAATACTCTTAAGTTGCCCTATGTTTTAGGAAGGAGTCTATTACATTGTTTTGGATTCTATTATATTGTTTTGAGGTTCATAAACATATTGATCTTGTAATCTCAAACATCGATTCTAGGGTTTTGATTTATATTGAGATTTCAGAGTTTTATTCTTTTTGTGAGTTCATAATTATGTTTTCATCATCAAATTCTTCTTGTATTCTTGCAATCATGAGTAGCTAAATTTCTCAACTAGGGTTGTGAGAATCATGCGGAATTAACGAAACAGGTTAAGTGCAAAGCAATTTTGAATCGATGTGTCACGCCTTGAATTCCAACGGGGCGGACTGGCACCCGAAGCCGATAAGGCCCGATAGAACCAATCTTCATCCATGTCCATTCATATGCATGTCATTCAAGATACATCACCATCACGTATAGATACATGATGCTAATAGCAAAAGTCATGGAAACATATGCTATATACGAAACTTGGCCGTTAGGGCCATCAAGTCAAAATGGAGATTCATCCCTTACATTCATATTCCTACATACATCTACAAAACCTCTAACAGATGCATATACATAACCAACCTAAAGTCGGGACAAGTCCCCTCTTTATACAACATTACAGTACCAAAATAAATATACACATGTGACTCGAAAAGTCCCGAACCAACTAGATCTCACCAAATATCGGTAAATGATCCGCAACCTACTGTGGAGGTATACTAGCACCTATGCCTACAGCATGTAAGGTAAGTCCCCCAAGGGACATCAGTACGAAGAATGTACTGAGTATGTAAGGCTATAAGAAGCAACATGAAATGTAAAAACTTCAATGGAATCAAATACAAGTGAATAATCAATGTGGATAAGCCGCCATTCTGTATATGTGAGGAACCATGTACATTACATTCATTACTTTCTGTGCCTTTACGTTCATTACCATTATTAGTCATCCACCTTATCGGTGGGTCATAATATAATCATCCACCTTATCGGTGGGTCATAATGTAGTCATCCACCTTATCGATGGGTCAATATATAGTCATTCATCTTATCGGTAGGTCATAATGTAGTATTAGGGTCCGCTCGAGCTAGGCTTATGTGCCCCCTTTGAGCCATCCCGGTTCTCAAAAAATAACCCATATATGAATTACTTTATTCCTTTACTTTTGCGAGATTTATACATTTACTTGTGAGAGATTGATACATTTGCTTGTAAGAGATTGATACATTTGTGGCTATAACATCATTATTGGGACTTTGGAACTTAACATTATTGGAGCTTTGGAACAATGTCCACAATTATGTGACACATGAATAACAATTGGTCATTTAATAAGAAACATGTGGATAACAATATATGACAACCTAAAATATGATACCTTAGCATATTTCAGAATGGAACAAGTACAATGACAGTGTGAACAATATGTGCTGCAGAAGGATACGGAGAGAGTAACCTTACATACCTTATCTTCTCAATATGAATACATAGTCCTATATGTGAATACAATAATCCATCTCCTTCTTTACGTTTTACTCTACAACACAAGTACATCGCGGAGCTCACGTTAACAACTAACTACATTATAAGTGCATAGGACGACAATAAATTACGTGACTTCCATATAACGTCATTTCACCCTCTTACAATACCATTTATTGCATTACCATACCAACAATACCATAACATTCCACACATTGACCAAGACATCATAAACCAATAACATGTGACACCAAGTTTATACTTTACACTTCTCCATCAACACAACATCACAATTACTCCATCAAGTCATCTCAATATGTTGCATAAAAACAATCCCTATACATATAAAAAAAAAACAAGTTAAGGACATAACACACCATATATGTTGATATTTCATCCACACAATTCACTTCCATCAAAACCTCAAGTCTCCTTTCAAGTTTAAATCCCATAGATGACACATCTTTTAGCAAAAAAAACAAAAGTGCACTACTCACACTTTTATACATAACCATCATGATCTACACCATCTCTCATGCATATAATATATTAAAGCACAAGAATAATCACTTACCCAAGCTTGAAAAAGGATGATCTTGTCCAAAGAGATGACTTAGGGTTTTGAGAGCCAAAAGGAAATGTCTTGAAAATTCTAGAAATGGCATGTGTGTCTAAATGAATAAAAATCTGATTTTTCCTCTTTATATAGGCCCTAAAGTCATCCTTAACCAATTCTTGGCATTTAATGTCATGTTTACTTGGTCCACATGGAAGAATGGGTCATTTGCCCTTTTGGGCCATGCATTTTGGCTTCATTTTGGGCCTCAAATTGAGCCCATTAACACATGTTAACTTAGCCCACCAAATTTGATGTGTAATACCCTAACAATCTCATGTTTAAATAAGTCCATAATTATTACGACAATATTCAACTCACGAGATTCATGTTCGTAGCCTCAATCCCACGAATACGCAATTTGAGCCACTCGTGGCTTAACTGAACATAATTTGATAAAATAATTATGACGACGTATTAACCCCAAATTGGATGCCACACGCGCTCAAGAGTAATCCTACTACGATGGAATAATGATACCATAAACCAAGAGTCCTCTTTTTAGACTAATAATCGGAGAAGAAATTTGGCAAAGAGCACCCCAGCACTCCCCTGGGCGCCCCTGAGACTTAGCTGAATTTCAGCTGTGGAAAAGGGGATCCTGAGTGGCTTGGCATGCCCCTAGGTGTATCCCTTTCCTTCCTGTGCCATAAAAATTTTGGCAGAAAGCGGGCTGGCACGCCCCTGGGTGCGCCTGACCTTAGAAATTTGATTTTTTTCCTTTCTTCGACTTTTCTTTGCGGATATTAGTACAATATCAATAGTCCATCGAAACCAATACAAAATATGCATTAATTTCTCTCAAAACTAAGGTAAACATGGTTCAATTACGACATATAAATGCGCCCTAGATCACCAAGCAAGTAGGGTTGACAAGGTACGGGGTGTTACACGATGTGACTACATGTATTGTTATTTCCTTTGTTATAATTGATCTTCTAACGGTTGCAACCATTGGAAACTTGCTTGTATTCTAAAATTGCTCGAGAGAAAAGTAGAGATTGGGAAATGGGAATAACAACAGAGATTTGAAGCTATCAACCTTCATCTAATAACTTAAGCCATATCAGGCATAGTTATCTGCGATCAAGAACAAGGGTTACTAGCACGACACTTGGAGTCCGAGAGAAGAAGATTGAAATTCACCTAACCAAGGTCAAAAGACATTTAGATGAACCTATCTTGTTAGATTTTGCATGTAACACAGGGGGACAGTTTGCCAGCACAAGTAACTGGTGGAGTTAAGGAATCTTGGGGATCACAGTCCTAGTGCTTTTTCGTATTGATCACAAATCCGACAATCAGCAATTGTTATTGTTACTATTTGTTTACAAACACCCCCCCCCTTTTTACTTACTTGCCAATTACTCGGACAAACAATCGACAGAATCTTATCCTATTCTCTGTGGGATCGACCCCAACCTAGTTGGGTTCTATATTTGATACAGTGACCGCATTGTACTTTTCTGGAGGTATAGTTTAGGCGACATCACACTTCATAGTCAATTTCACAATCAAGGATAACAAAATTGGTGGGGAAGATAAATTTGTCCACATTCACCAAAACATCATGTAAGATCCCAATTGGCCTCTTGGTGGATCGGTCGGTCATAAGCAACCTCATTATAGTGGGATTTGGGGATCCCAGCCCCAACTTCTTGAATATTATGAATGACATCAAGTTGATACTTGAACCCAAGTAGCACCTTGTCTAGCAAGTCATGAGTTGGGAATTGAATCAATTTCTTCTTGAATTGGATCCAAGCTTCATTAATGGGCTCATTGTTTAATTGCCCAAAGTTTGTGATTTTATCCTGTAGTTGAAGCATTCGGGATGGTGGTAAAAAGAGGTCAAGGAAGGCCTCTTCAATTTCCTCCCAAAATGTGATAGATCCCATCGGCAACTCTCCAAGCCATTGTGTTACTTCTCCCATACGTGAGAATGGAAAAATCCTCATCTGTCTCGACTCCTGGCTTATGTTGGCAATGTTAAAGGGGTTGTACACTTTGGCAAACTTCTTGAGATGAGTGTGTGCATCCTCATGGGGTTGACCCCCAAAAATACCCTTCATTTGCAATAAGTGCAACATTGTGATTGTCAAGTGGAAGTCGGCATTCCCTACCGTAGGAGGTACGCAAATGGCACTAGCCAATCTGGGCTCGTGCTTTTGATCCTCATTACCAAATTGCCTGTCGTAACTTGTGGTGTCACTCTCGTTGTTACTCATGTAATCTCCTAGAAATGAGAAAAAACAACAAATAACATAAATTTAAATAAAAAGCAAGACACACGTGAATGAAAAAACTATACTAAGGGAAATCTATACTTACATTCCCCGACAACGACGCCAAAATTAATATCGCTCAAATCCACTTCGTAAAGTGTATGCGATCATTGACTATATAATTACTCGATTTAAGGGTCGGTGTTGAACCCATAAAGAATGAAAAGTTAATTTTAACTCTCGAGTGTCAAAATTCACTATATGCTTGTAATGAGTAAAATACAATAAAGTAAATTGCGGGTTTAGGGGGGGGGGGTTGTTAAAAACGTTTTTGAACACTTTTAAACATTGTTAGCAAGTAAGAGAGTTGAATTGCACTAGATGATATTCAGAATTTGTAATCAATGTCAAGGATGACTTAGGGGTGTGCTATCATGGGTATAGACTCATGCATGGATAAATGATATTTTTCTAAATTCGATTAGAGTTGTGGATAGGCTAGATTATAGATATTAATGCCAATTTTAGCATTAGGAACCAAATATTACATGTGGATTTTCTCAAACCCCTAAGTGTGCCATCATGACCAATCTAATTCCTCAATTTAACACTCTTAACTCTAAGATCTGCTGTTAAATGATGTAAATAAATTTATTATCAACTAATATCTCTCACCCTTATCTCCTTTTTCAAATAAGATAAAGGATCTAAGTTCAACTAGAGTTTGCAACCTTCAATTATAAATTGAAACATGGAATACTAGTTAAACCCACAACACATAATCATTAAGGAAGACAAATAATCACTACCAATTCATTTATCGTAACCCAATCATCACACACCCTTAAGTTGAGAAATTTAGCTAAGCATAATAGAAGATAAAGAAATGGGAAAATTTTATTTGTATACAAAAAAGTAAATAGTTTACAATAAAAATAGCCAAGGTTTTATTTATTACATAAAATGACCATTATTACTTAAAATGGCCTAATGGCCATTTTCTTCCTTTTCTTTTTTTTTCAGTGGTAATCTTAAAAAAAAAAACTTTTTTTTATAATGAAAAAAAAATAAAATTTTTTGCTAAAACTTTTTCCGTGCAACTTTTTTTAATGTATCAATATTGTATAAATGGTGTATAAACATGTATATATGATGTACAAATAATTATGCAGTGTATATTTAATGTATCGATACTGTGTAAATAGTTATATAGTGTAAATGTAATATATCGATATTGTATAAATAGTGCACAAACCTGTATAGACATTGTATAAATAGCATATAAACATTTATCGATACTATATAAATACTATATAAACATGTATCGATATTGTATAAAAATTATGTAAAGTATCGATATTGTATAAATGGTGTATAAACGTGTATCAATATTGTATAAATGGTATATAAACGTGTATCAATACTGTATAAATCCCAATTCTCTCCACCTCGAATGAAATTAATCTCAATCCCCACCTCACACAATCACGCGTGTTCCATATTTTTTCCAGAAAAAATGCACCTCAATCAAAACTTCACGCGCCCCTTTTCTTCTCCTAACAATCCATTGCGTTTCCTCCATCTTCTTCTCCAGAACAACAAAGTCAACCAAACAAAAATCCAAAAAACCTCCAAACGATGAGGAGCTAAAACCAAACAAATCCAGAAATCCTTATCAGAATTTGTTGCTTCTGTTTGTAATGAGATGATTCAAAGCGCTTGCAATAGTTATCATGTTCCAGAAAAGCTCAAATACCACCAAACTCCTCTAGATGGCTAAAAGTCAGTTGATCAAAATTCTAACTTTTAACAAGAAAAAAAATACTTAAATTTAGGCAAACAAACAAATACTTAAGAGGAATCAATTTTCCGAAAATTAGAAAAACAAATACTACTAGCAAATGAAAGAACAGAGTTTTACTTCGAAAGACGAATAATTGCAGGAAACAGACAGTGTTTGCGCCTTTCTGAAATAGAAATGAGAAAATTCAGCTTACAAATGTGAAATTATAGGGAGAAAAAAGAAGGAAAAAGGATCACTACTTGCCTTTACGTCAATTTCCCACTCTAAATTTAGTACCATACGACATGATCAACATGAAATATTATACCATCAAACCTTCTACATGATTCAAGGTCATTCACCAACATTCTCCTCTCAATTTTCACAAATTAACATGGAGATATCAACGAAAGTGAGGAAGAAATTAACAGGAAGCACGGTACAAAATGGCCGCTTGGCCATTTTAATTACAACAAAAAAGGTTAAAAGTTCTTTCAATTTCAACTTACTTAAAATCTGCTCTAAACACTCCAAAATTTTTGATATGAGCTTCTCTTGATATTTTGAGTCTTTTGATATGTTATTCACTGAAAATGGTTCACATCTACGACACGTTGTATTTCAAAGAAGTAGTAGAAAGACAAAGAAGTAGGAAAATAAGAAGAAGAAAGAATAAAAAGAAGAGGAGGAAGAAGAAGAGAAGAAGAAGAAGAAGAAGAAGAGGAAGAGGAAGAGGAAGAGGAAGAGGAAGAGGAAGAGGAAGAGGAAGAGGAGGAATAAGAATAAGAATAAGAAGAAGGAGAAGGAGAAGGAGAAGGAGAAGGAGAAGGAGGAGGACAAGGAGGAGAAGGAGGAGAGGGGGAGGAGAGAAGGAGGAGGAGGAGGAGGAGGAGGAGGAGAAGGAGGAGCAGGAGGAGAAGGAGGAGAAGGAGGAGAAGAAGAAGGAGAAGAAAAAGAAGGAGGAGGAGGAAGAGGAAGAAGAAGAAGAAGAAGAAGAAGAAGAAGAGGAAGAAGAAGAAGCATGAGGAAGAAGAAGAACTAAGAAGATGCAAAAATCAAGTCAGTTAGTTTTCTTGTAAATAAAATATTCGAGTGGCCATTTTCCGAAATAAACATGGCTGAAAGGTCAATTTGAGTAAAAAAAAAGTGGGTTACTTTTTATGTAAAAAATTTAACCTAATGGATATTTTGCATAATTTTCCCTAAAGAAATTATACCATTATGCTCATTCAAATCCGTAGATTTAATAATTCATATGAAATTGATGAATTCAAATGTAGAAAATCAATATAAAAGCTAAACCCAAGTTTAACAGTATGATCACAACTTCTCAGATCTCAAAGTAGGTAAAAATATAGGGTTTGAAATCAAAAGAACCTATTTATAGCTATAAAAAATAGAGCAAAATTATTTATGAAATTGCCACTGCAAGAGTTTGGCGATCTGGATTGGGCACGCCAAACTCTTTGACAATGCGTCGAACTGGTGTTTACAACCAAACTCGCCCCCAATTCTTGGCCCTTTCATGTGGCTTCTACTGACTTTAGTGATAGAAGGATTGCACCACCAAACTCCTTAGCTATGCACTGAACTTGTACTGTGGCTCGCCAAACTTCAAAGTACAGGGCCCTTCAGTTCTGCTCTGGCTATGCATTGGTGGCTTTGGGAGCTCTCATTTATCCACCTTTTTGGCTTCCTTTAAATCGAACAAACTAACATTAGAATTGGCTCAAAATGGCATTGAGGAAATCAATTTTTTTACCAAAATTAGGTTAACTAAGCCACAAAATGCTGGCTCATCAAAGGTCTTCTACCTCACTTGACTCTTAAACTGACTACCCTTCTAAGTTAATCACAGTGCACCACCCACCACAAAGTATTCTCACCAAAAGTACCTATCAACCCTTGTTTCTCTATAAAACTGATCTTGCTACCAAAATCTTTTCTCAAATCATAATGCATAAGTTCAAATCTATAATGAGATTCTTAATTACTACACATATATTCCTACTGACCTCTTTATATAACTTCATATACACATACTTAATGAAACCCACTAAAACACAAGCTCATTACTTCAACACCAATTCACTTATATTTATTTTTAGCTGATATTACTAATCTTTAAATTCATCCTTCCAAAATACACTTCATTACCTGAATTGGCTAGCATATGACACTGCTGCACCACTGCTAATACCCTTGTTGACTATCACCCTGCCCAAACATTTTTAGGAGATTTTTCCTTATGAAAAACCACACCTTTGTCTTACTTCTCCAAACTTAGAATATTTCTAGTTAACCATACGATTATTCCTTTCAAGCCTTCAACTCCATGGAGTCATATCAATAGTGATCATAGAAGCTTGTTGATTCTTTGTTACAAATGCAAAGCCATTTTTATTTCTCCTATGTAGGCAAAAGATCCGACAACTCCTATGTTATCAATGTTTACACTTGTCAATCGTCAGATCCATCCTTATCAATCAATCAGTATGTCCAAGCAGTCTTGTTCTAAGAAAATCAGCTAGATCTACCACTTTTATACATCATAATCATTAAGAATATAAATTAACCATGATGCATCACATACTCAACAAGTCTCTAACCCACAATGACTAGTAAATTCATCTTTAAACTCAAACAAATATATAAATATGTTTCCTACATAAAGAATTACCACATTCTATCCTTGTAAAAGTTGATAATTATGGGTAACATTTTCAAACACTTGGCCTGAAGCCAGTAACAGTTTTCTTTTAAGAGCTCTCAACTACTTATATCTTTTCTCTACTATGACACCCCATCATATTCAATTCATTATTATATAAACCTTAATTAGAAGAAATCTTAACACACCTCATGACTCTTATCAGATTGATACTTTCCCACTGTGACCATCATATAATCAAACTAAAACCATTCAAATTCTCTTCAGTGCAGCTCCACTTCATAGGATTGAGAGAAACCTCTTTATAAAAACCCCATAAAAAGTCCTAACATCTCAAACCTTGTTACAAGAATCCACTTCTCATGCACTACATCGATCACTATCCTCTTACTTGATATATTGGTCCTCCTAATTTTCACCCATTTTCTTGTAGAATCTGTACCTATTTCATCATTGAATCTTTGAATCCTTATTGATACACTAATGTTATAAGACTATAGCAATAATTCTAATCTAAGTTGAATCACTTTTTCTCCTATCACACCCTGAGCAATCATTCTTGTATCAAACCTTATCAGTTGTAGTCTTAAAAGTTATAACACTCATTACTTTATTATTTTTATAAGAATACCATTCAAAGTCTTCAACTGTATTCTCAATAGCCAAAATATCATTACGCTAAATTAGGAGGTAGAAGTTGCACCTAGACTCCCCTTAGCTAAATTTTGAGAAATTCAGAGCTAGTCTAGTTTTGGCTCAAATTTGAGGGTGTGGTAGTTGAATGAAATCTAGTATTGATATTATTGATAATAGCTAGGTTTGATGTGATTGTATATCCAACGATCATTGGAAGTCGTAGCAACTTCTGGCACCTTAAATAGAGTTATAGAACTTTGGTTATAACACTTATCATGGAGGGGTTAGTTCTCATTGTCGAGATTCATGGTGTGTGTTGTAAAATAAGAAAAATAGAAGGGAGGCCCCGAGTTTCTTCCTCGAACCGCTACAACAAAAAAAGTTATCGCTGCAATGGTCAGGGGAACCGCAGTGGCATCCTCTAGCAAAATGGGTGCAAATTACTGCAGTAAAAATTTAACTACTGCATCGGTAATTATCCACTGCAGTGGTAACCTGCAGTAAAATTTTCAGTTTTAAAACCCAAAAACTGTTTTCATTACCACTTTTTAAAAAACACACTGGAGCTCTAGGGAGAGGCAATTTTCAGAGGGATTTCAAAGTTGTTCATCTTTGGAGGAAAGTAATTAAGTTTTAGACTTAAAATTACTTTGTTTAACCTTAGAAAATCACTAGAAATAGATTAATGGTGGAAATTGAAGGTTTAATCCTAGTTCATGAAAAATTATGAAAAGTGGTGGGAATGTGTATAAATAAAGAATGTAATGACCCTAGGGTGTTAGAAAACACTAATGAAACTAGAATTTTGACTAATTATGCTAATTCAAGTAGTGTTCATGAAGCTTAAATAATAAGAAAACCCTAAGATGATGAAATAGGGTAAGTCTATGGATAAAATCAGTAATTTTAATCCCTAGTAGTTAAAAAAGGATGAATTATTGAAATGTGTGTATATTTTTGTGGTTGTACAGATCAAGCATGAATTGAACAAGAACAAAAAGAAAAAAGTATGTCTTAAAGGTGACTTTGAGCAAAGGAGTTAAGGCAGGCTATGGTTTTGTATGGTACTTAGACTTTCTTGGTTTTGTGCTTGTTTGTGATTTAAACATCTATTCTTGCCTTCTAGTGTGATTTGTGATTTCATAACTAAATTGCATATTCATTGCATTGTGATGAGGTGTTTAGTTGATGGATCGATACCACACTGTTTCAATGTGATATGTTATGATAATAGGTCGGGTACCATGTCGGTACGTTATAATATTGATGAAGAGGATGAGAAGGGTAAGAGATGATGCATATTGCATACATGCACTCATTTACATGCATTAAGTGCTATTTAATGAATGTATGTGATGATATATGGTTGATGAAAATGGATAAATATAAAAGCCTGTAAAAGTGAACTTATGAGTGTAATTATATGGTGATCCATGATGTGTTATTTGATTGATATCATTGATCATGAATCTTGTTCTGATCACTTTTATATGTGTTTGACATGTTCACATGTACATTATTAAGTTAGTCAACCTATGATGATTACCTGTACTTGTTGATGTACTGATGCTACCTATACTCTTCTTTTTGTTGAGTACAGAACATCTTCCAGCGATTGACATGCGACCTCGACTCTAGATAGTGATTCGGTCCTGATTTTTAGGGTGAGCACCATGTTCGGGTAACCTTTAGATCCTCTATGATTTTATGCCTTTTGATCTAAGACTAAGACAGTTTCCTCTTTGATTATGTTTTGAATATTCGTATTGGTTGTAGACTTAGTTATTCTTTTTAGATGTTCTTGTATGGTGACTTCAGGACTCGAGGATTGTAATAAATAGAGATTTCCTGTAATGACCCTCTAGGTCATTTTCTCAATTTTGGTACCTTTTGGTGTTTCGAGCCTTCCCATAGCGGCTTCATGTCATTTATGACTTTCCAAAACTGTCTGTTCGGCCATCGAACAACTTATTTGGATTTTAGGCTCATTTCCCTATTTTGGAGCTTTTGCTATTAAGGAATTGGTCTCGGACCGAAACTGCTAGTAAATAATCTCAAATAGAAATTCTAATAGTGCAATTAGTTTTGGAACGTTGGTTTTAGGCTAGGGGTACCCTTGGTTCAGGTTTCGAGGCTTCTGAACTAGTTTTGGGCTATTGGATAGATTTGATAAAAAATAAAACTATAGGTGTGGCTCCCATATTCAATCAAAACGATCTCGGATAAAGTTTTGATGGTTCCATTGAGTCTGGAATGTCTAATTTGGTATGGTACTATAGTTTGTTTGTGCGTACGGGGTTCAGAATGAATCCCAAGCACCCGATTGGAGTCTATTTGGACTTAGAAAATCTGATGCCTCAAAGTAGCTGGTGCAGCCGCTTAAGCGGCGAAATGACCGCTTAAGTGTAAGTCGCTTTAGCAACATTTAGCCGCTTTAGCGACCTTGGATATTTAGCTGAGGGTTGCTTAAGCGCCCCTTGTTTGCTTAAACGGACGTCGCTTTAGCGATGGGTATGCCGCATTAGCGGCTACTCATCTTAGCACAGGCAGCCAAGTGACCGCTTTAGTGGCACCTGGGGGTGTTAAATCCCCCATCTTCACCTAATTTTCTCTCATTTTATCAAATTTTTTCCCTCATTTTTTAGAGCATAAGACATGGGGAAGTGTGGGGAATTATCCATTAATGCAAAGGTAAGCTAGCTCAACTCTCCTCAACTCTCCTTGGTCGTTTCCTATTATTTTTTCCTGTTAAATTCCGTCATTTTCCTTGTAAATTCTTAGAAATTCGGTCTTTGATTCCCAAACTTTACGGGTTGATTTGAACACCGATTTAGGTTCCATTTGTTCACAACTTGTGAGCACACATATTTTGTCCTTTGAGGGACCTCGTGATGGATTCAATTTTAGATTTCGTTTGCGGGCCATGTAGGTCGATTCTTGAATCAAATTTCAACCCGACCTTTGATATAGCAATATGGGTCTTATTTCACTTGTATTGACGTGTAGATTATTATTTGATAGCGTGGTGGCATTTCAGGATTATGGAGCAAAGTCGAGCAATTTGTGGGCGATTCAAGATATGCGGTTCGGTATCGAGGTAGGCTTCGGTCTACTTTTCTCTATGAGATTGTGTATAGTATAGTTTGCATGCTAGGTAGGGATGATAGGATATCTTTATGACTAGTAGAGTATGACTTAGCCGATTTAGGGAATTTGGGGTAGAAATATGACCCGAACCTTAGTGTAAAATACTTGTCATGGCTATAGAATCCTATTACCCTCGATTGTAAGCATGTTAACCATAGTTTTATATTAAGGATCCTTTAGTATAAGATTTACCATTTCACTTAGTGAATGGGATGGTATTTTCCCCCAATTAGATCCTTTAGTGATTTTACACCCTTATTTACCGTAGTTTCCCAAGTTATGAGGCGTTATTATTGTTGATTATGTATTATTAGACCCAAGGCCGTGTTTACTATACCAGTTGGACTCTAGGTGAGTATCCTATCCTTCTGAGGACGTGGTTCTAATTTATAGACGCTTATGGGCTTATGGTTGTATTGTTTGGATACTTGTGATGGCATGCATACTGTTAGGCACATTCATGCTCACTTAGTGGTACGACTCCAACCGAAACCTTGATTTTACTACTATTTTCCAAAAATGAATTTATTCCCACTTTTCACTTTTAAAATGGACTTTTTTATGACGGGAATCCTTCCTCCTTATTTAATGAGTTGTGAGCTTGTGAAATTAAAAGTGATGTTTCAGAAATTAGACTAAGATTGAATCCGGACCATGGCTTACCCACTCTTTTACCACTACTATTTACTTTGGTTGATGGAGATTCTGACCCTTTCTACATTATTATGATGATTTAGTCCCGAACTTAATCTCTAGCAATGGCTTACAATGTACACTCATTTAGTCACTGTTCGAGTCCATGCACTTATTATACTATGTACACTCTTTTAGTCACAGTTTGAGTCTGTGCACTTATTATATATCTCTCTCTCTGGTGCTGGATGGCGTAGATTGATTATGAAGGTTATTGGAAGCCCTGGTTTAGGACCAGATAGTGTATATGAATATCTCGAATCCCCTATGGGCCCTTTCATCCATAAAACATAGTGTCGAAGAAGGACGGTTGCCATAATTCCTGCCTTTACGAGCTACTGAGCTGGAGGAGGTGTATACACTTGGTACATTGCGATACTTAGTATGTTGTGGCACTCGAATTAGATATGGTATTATCGTCTTATGTTGCATTCACTCATTCATAAGTATTGCCTATCACTAGTATGATCGTTTGACTCTTATATCTATCAGCCTTATGGGTGGTTGTATAGGTATAAGCTATGATTGTTGTTTACTGAGTGCTTTTATGAACCTTCCGGGCTTATGGGGGCCCGGTTAGGTATTTGTTTATCTGGACTAGCTGGTTACTTATTTATTGATTATTAAAGTTAGTTCATGGCAAGTTGGATATGGACTGGTACCCAAGATTGTCTATATGTTTTTGATTCCTTTCTTTAATTTGATGAGTTGGATTATTGATAGATTTACCCCATGATTAGTCACCCTTTGGGTTAGAGCCTTGATTATGCCAGTATTAGCTTTTTTACTTGGTTATAGACCTTGATATGTTAGGCTGACTCCCTTAGGTTATTACCTTTGAGTTAGTCCTGTATATATATATATGGTATTACCGTATATCCCCCTTTCTCTTGTCCATTCAAAATGTATATGTATTCTTTGGCCTAATATACTACCATATGTATACTTCTTTTACTCTTCATTGGTATATTGACTAGTGATATACGATAATGTACTTTTGCTCCTGACAACTATTAGAATAGGGTAGTTTACCCTTATTGCTTCATTATCCTTATTATGTTTAGCTATCATGGATAGTTGCATGTAGTTATTTTCATACCTTACATGTTATTTATGCTTGCATGATTTCTGAAGCTCAGTTGGCCGAGGCTTACTGAGTACCACGTGTGGTACTCATGCTTCTCTTTTGCAGCCTGCAGATCATAGTACGAGTTATCATCGTTGAAGTGTGCATTATGTGGAGTAGCTATGGATCAAAGATTTGGGGTGAGCTCCCGACATTTAGAGTTGCTCCTACTCTCTCTCTTATTATTAGACTAATCTCTATGTTGTATTCAGAGACACCTTTGTATATGTATTTTTCCTGTATTTCACTTGTACTCTTGTTATATTAGAAGCTCTTGTGCTAGCTCCATAAGGTTTTGGAGTTATATTAGCCTTTTTATTATATTTATTTTGTAGCTCTCTTCATTTCTCTTGGTAGTCTGTTACTAGCTATTTCGGACTACGAGTTGACTTACCTACTGGTGGGTTGGAATAGGTTCTATCATGACCTGAGAAATTAGGCTGTGAAAAATTGGTATCAGAGTCTAGGTCTACCGGTGTCTTGGTACAAGAGCTAAATATCTAGTAGAGTCTTGATCGGTACGGAGACGTCTGTATCCTATCTTTGGGAGGCTATAGGGCATTCTTAGGAAATTCTATTCTTGACTCCTTATCGTGTGTTTGTACTTCTATGAACCTCTAATTACTTCTTTTGACTCTACTCTCTTCCAGATGGATCATACGAGGTTGTTGATAGATGCGAATGGGTCTTTTATGCAGAGTTTTGGCTCAACATCGGACCAGAGAGTTAGAGATTGATATTAAGGATCTTTAACATCAACCAGCGATGATGCTTGGTGAATCGAGTGATTCTCAAACTAGGTTGGATTTATTGGTGTTTAGTAGGGCTCCTTGTCTATTTTAGAGTATGAGTTTGGGTTTCTTGAGTGGGCCAGACATGCTTCTTTACTATACCCTTCAGAGCATGAGATGGTGCAAAGATTTATTAGAGGGTTAGCTTTGCTACTCTGTTTAGCATCAAAGTATTAAGTAGCAACTGGTTCTTCTTTTTCTTAGGTTATTGATCATGTGAGGACCCCATAGAGAGAATGTATTGAGGCATATGGAGGTGGTAGTAAGAGGACATGTTATCAGTATAGTGTTATTAGTATTTTTTCTGGGAGTAGGGATCCTTTCAGTAGGGATCAGCATCACTTGCAACTTATCAGCTCCGTATAGGTAGTACCTCAGAGTATGGGTAACTCTCAGGTAAATCGTGGCGGTCTTAGTGGACAGAGTTCTGGACGAACAACACGGGTTGTTCAGTTTAAGTTTTCAAGCCGTAGCGCCCATTTTGGGTCAGCTGGTACAGTACCTCAGAGTATTCCAGGAGCATGTTTTAACTATTGCGAGATTGGTAATTTCAGTAGAGAGTGTCCCTGGCATGGGGTTATTAGTCATTCAGCTCATCCAAATCAGTCTCGTAGAGATGTGGCACTTTCAGTTAGAGGTAGTGCACTTAGTGCCTTAGTTAGTCATTCAGACGCTCAGTCCAGGTTTGGATATGTTCAGATTCATACCTCTTCGAGAAGCCCAGGACTATGACTTTGGATTCTATCGTGAAGGTACAATTTTGGTTTGCTATCTTTTAGCTTTTATTGAGTTATATTGGGGGTTTTCATATCTATCGGTGATTATATGCCTTGATATTCTTATATTGGTTGTTGTATGCTTTGGTGTAGATTTCATACATATGTGACTACCTTTGTAGATGATTTCTTTTAGTAGTGGATGAGTGGATCAGTATTGTAGGTTCCTTGGGGGTGTAGCATTTGGGTTCGAGTCCCATTTCCTTTGGCATATTGACCTTGTTATGGCCCTAGAGTGGTACATTTGTTGATTTTTATTTTTGGTACCACCTGCATCTTATGTTGTTGATATCATAGTCATTGCTTTGACATTTATTGACTCTTATTTGATAGATGGCTAGACTAGTGTTATCTAGTTAGCATTTTCTTTGCTTTCCATTCTTGCCCATTTGGCTTAGAACCTAGATTAGTTGCTTTTCCCTCTTGTTAGTGAGGTTAGATCAATTGCAGAGAGGAAGTGAAGTTAAGTATGGCCTTCCATGGATTTGTTGTGATAGCATTAGTGGTCTTCTTCCATAGCCCATTGCTGTTGGTGGTAGATTTGGGATTTGATTCTTCTGATCTGGATAGTTCACCACCTGATAGTGGTCTCGATGTTGATGTTGATGTTTAATTAGAGTTGGTAATTCGGTCCTATTGCTCGAGTCGGATATTGGAAAGTCTAAGGCTTACTTTTTGATTTGTTGGGTTTTTCTCCTGATGATCATTTTGATCTTGGTATGGGTGTGAAGTTAGATATTCCATTCTTTTTATGATGTGGTTCATGGCTCAACCAATTTAAAGTTAGTGCAATTAGGTGAATTTAGAAAATTCTCATCACGACATTTATTCGGCCTATTATGACTCCGGGGAGTGTTTCTACTTGATGATATGTGCCTATGGGTACTCATTGTCGTAGATTGAGTACTAGATTAGCCAGATTTAGTCTAGGGTTATATTTTTTGAGTTGGTCGAGTTTTGGCTATCATTATTACTGTCTGCAGCCATGGTGAGTTGTGATATATCCTCAGCGAATGTGGATTTGATTGTTCGTATCTTCAGCTTGTGGTCTTCCTCCGTCATGATTATGTCCTCGGTGATATTTTTAGATTTAGCCCTTGCGAGGACCATTGAGTATATGAACGGTTTTTTATAGTGAGATTGATTTGGGTATTTTACCCTAGTGAAGGCTTGTTGACTCCAGTTTTGGATTTTAATGCCTTCGGATGACAGCTTGAAAGTTGTGATAGATTTTGGAATTTGGATGCATAGTCATCAACAGGATTGGTTTGGATGGTTGAGTTTGAGTAGTTAGGTTTCGGTGCTGAGATTATAGCTATGGATTGTGTATCTTGGGTGCATTCTCCATTTCCAAATTTACTTCTGTTGAGCATTTATTTATAGGATGACTAAGCCTACTCCTTTCCTACCAGTTTAGTTTACTTCAGTTCAGATGGGTCGTACTTGATAGATGCTCGGAGGATAGTCTGTTGGTGTATGGTATTGGCTTCTACTGCTTTCGACCTTAGTTTGCAGTGTTCATCAGAATTTTGATGGCCTACTCAATGGAAGGAGTGTACTTTAGTCGGGCCTAGCATAGTTTTACCCACAGTTGGTGGGGCATCTTGGAGCGGATCATTCAGTTTTATGAGTTGGTGCTTCGAACACCTGACTATCAGTTTTGAGGGTTATCCAGACTAGTTTTGGCTTTGGCTATAGATCGCAGGCTTTGATTATATCTATTTGTGTGCCTAGGTAGCACCTTATGGGCTTATTCTTATACGTGCCAGTATAAATTTTTAGTAGATACAACTTCAGTCTTTCGAGGATAGTGTGATAGGTTTGTGCTGACAGGACTCGGATAATATTTTGTATGGTTCAGAGTAGGTAGAAGATTAGGAAAGGCAAAAGGAGGTTAGATTTGGAATTAGAGTTGGTTGTATCATTCATGCCTTAAATCTCCTTTAGCTTCATTGAGTTATCACTTGGTTGTGCTTGTAACAGTGTGTTGTTAGCGTGTTGTGGTTTGGATTTATGTACATCAGTGGTCATTCTCGGTTCAGTTGGAGGCCAGTTGGTTGTTAAGGATGAGTTTTGGATTTTTTGGAAGTGAAGTAAGAAAGTTGGTTGAAAAATGGATACCTATAGAAAAATCCCTTAGAAGCATTATGTCTTATTAGAGGTTATCTGGGGAGACATGCTTGGGGCATGCTGGCCTAATGCCTCATCCTTTTGAGGTTTCATGCTCTTTCTATCAATTGACTTTCACGGACAAAAGTCCGTTTAGTAGTGGATATTGTAATGACCCTCCAGGTTATTTTCTTGATTTCTGTACATTTTGGCATTTTGAGCCTTCCCACAGTGGCTACATGTCATTTATGACTTGCCGTAACTATCGGTTCGGCCATCGGACAGTTCGTTTGGATTTTAGGCTCATTTCCCTGTTTTGAAGCTTTCGCTGTCAAGCAATTGGTCTCAGACCAAAACTACTAGTAAACGATCTCAGATGGAAATTCTAACAGTGCCATCAACTCCAGAATGTTGATTTTAGGCTAGGGGGACCCTTGTTTCAGGTCCAAAGGCTTCCAAATTTATTTTGGCCTATTGGGTAGATTTGATGAAAAATGGAACTATAGGTGTGGGCCCCATATTTAATCAAAAAGATCTCGAATGAAATTTTAAATGGTTTCATTGAGTCTGGAATGTCAAACTTGGTATGGTAAAATAGTTTGTTTGTGCCCACGGGGTTCCAAACGAATCTCGAGCACCCGGTCGAAGTCCATTTAGCCTTAGAAAATCTGATGCCTCAAAGTTTCTAAGCGGCCAAATGACCGCTTAAGAGGAACCACTTTAGCGACATCGAGTTGCTTTTGCAGCCTTGGCCTTTTAGCTGAGGGCCGCTTAAGCGCCCCTTGTCCCTTAAGATCCCCTTGTCCGCTTAAGTGGACGTCGCTTTAGCGACGGGGATGCTACTTTAGTGGCCACTCATCTTTGGCACTGGCCGCTTTAGCGGCACCTGAGGGTGTTAAATCCCCCTTCTTCACCCGATTTTCTCTCATTTTCTCAACTCTTTTCCCCCATTTTTGAAAGCATGGGACATAGGGAAGTGTGGGGAATCATCCCATTGATGCAAAGGTAAGCTAGCTTAACCCTCCTTAGTCGTTTCCCATTATTTTTCCCCGTTAAATTCCATCATTTTCCTTGAAAATTCTTAGAAATTAGGTCTTTGATTCCTAAACTTTGCAGGCTGATTTGAGCCATGAATTACGCTCTATTTATGCTAAATTTGTGAGCACAAATTCCTTTTTTTCGAGGGACCTCGTGACAGATTCAATTTTGAATTTTATTTATAGGCCCCGCAGGCCCGTTCTTGAATCAAGTTTCAACCCGACCTTTAATATAGTAATATGGGTCTTGTTTTAGTCGTATTGACATGTAGATGATTGTTTTGATAGCATGATGGCATTTCAGGATCGCAGAGCAAAGTCGAGTGTTTTGTTGGTGATTCAAGATTTACGATTCGGCATCGAGATAAGCTTCGATCTACTTTTCTCTATGAGATTGTGTATAGTATAATTTGCATGATAGGTAGGGATGATAGGATATCTTTATGACTAGTATTGCATGACTTAGACGATTTAGGGAATTTGGGGTAGAAATGTGACCTGAACCTTAATGTAAAATACTTGTCATGGCTATAGAATTCCATTACCCTCGATTATAAGCATGTTAACTGTAGTTTGATATTAAGGATTTACCATTTTACTTAGTGAATGGGACGGTATTTTCTCCCAATTGGATCCTTTAGTGACTTTACACCCTCATTTACCAAAGTTTCCCGAGTTATGAGGTGTTATTGTTGTTAATTATGTATTATTGGGCTCGAGGCCGTGGTTACAGTACCAGTTGAACTCCTGGTGAGTATCCTATCCTTATAAGGAAGTGGTTCTAGTTTATAAACGCTTATGTGTTTATGGTTGTATTGTTTAGATAGTGGTGATGGCATGCATACTGTTAGGCGCATTCATGCTCACTTAGTGATACGATTCCAACCAAAACCTTGATTTCGCTACTATTTTCCAAAAAGGAATTTATTCCCACTTTTCACTTTTAAAATAGACTCTTTTATGACGGGAATTGTACCACCTTATTTAATGAGTTATGAGCTTATGAAATTAAAAGTGAAGTTTTGGAAATTAGACCGAGATTGAATCCGGTTCATGGCTTACCCACTCTTTTACCACTACTATTTACTTTAATCAACATAGATTCCGACCCTTTCTACATTATTATGATGATTTAGTCCCTAACTTGATCTCGGGCAATGGCTTACAATGTACACTCATTTAGTCATGGTTCTAGTCCGTGCACTTATTATACTATGTACACTCTTTTAGTCACGATTCGAGTTTGTGCACTTATTATATATATCTTTCTCCGGTGCTGGATAGAGTATATTAATTATGATGGTTATTAGAAGCCCTAGTTTGGGACCAGGCAGTTTATACGGATATCCCGAATCCCTAATGGACCCTTCGTCCATGAGCCACAGAATCGAAGAAGGATTGTTGACGTAGGTCCTACCTTTGTGAGCTAATAAGCTGGAGGAGGTATATAGACTTGTTACGTTATAGTACTTGGTATGTTATGGCATTCAGATTAGATATGATATTATCAGCTTATGTTGCATTCACTCATTCATATGCATTGCCTATCACTAGTATGACCGTTTGGCGCTTTTATTTATCGGCCTTATGGGGGATTCTATAGGTATAAGCTATGATTATTGTTTGCTGAGTGCTTTCATGAATGTTTTGGGCTTATGGGGGCCTAGTTAGGTATTTGTTTGTTTGGACTAGCCGGTTACTTCTTTATTGGTTATTATGGTTAGTTCGTGGCAGGTTGGTTATGGACTGGTACCCGAGATTGTCGGTATGTTTTTGATTCCTTTCTTTAAATTTATGAGTTGCATTATTGATAGATTTACCCCACGATTAGTCACCCTTTAGGTTAGAAGCTTGATTGTGCAGTATTAGCTCTTTTACTTGGTTATGGACCTCGAGATGTTAGGTTGACTCCCTCAGGTTATTACCTTTGAGTTAGTCCTGTATATGTTCATATATATATATATATATATATATATATGGCATTACTGTATATCCCTCTCTTTCTTGACCAATCAAATTGTATTTGTATTCTTTGGCCTTGTATACTACCATATATATACTTCTTTCACTCTTTATTGGTAAATTGACTAGTGATATACAGTAATGTACTTTAGCTCCTGAGCACTCTTAGAATAAGGTAGTTTACCCTTTATGCTTGCATTATTTCTGAAGCTCAGTTGGCTGAGGCCTACTGAGTACCACATGTTTGGTACTCATGCTACACTTTTGTAGCCTGCAGATCATAGTACGAGTTATCACCATTGATATGTGCATCGTGTGGAGCAGCTATGGATCGAAGATTTGGGGTGAGCTCCTAACGTCCAGAGTTGCTCCTACGCTCTCTTGTTGTTAGACTGATCTCTATGTTGTATTCAGAGACACCTTTGTATATGTATTTATCCTGTATTTCACTTGTACTCCTGTTATATTAGAAGCTCTTGTACTGGCTTCACTAGGTTTTGGGATTATATTAGCCTTTTTATTATATTTATTCTGCTGCTCTCTTTATTTTTCTTGGTAGTCTGTTACAGGCTATTCTAGACTACGGGTTGGCTTACCTACTTGTGGTTTAGAGTAGGTGCCATCATGACCTGAGAAATCGGGTTATGACATTTCCGCACTCTATTCACTTTATGGATGATGATGTCATTTAATTGAGGTGTTGTTTAAATGAAATCCTTTTAGAGTTGATTTAATACTTGGGAAATTATATAATGTGAATGTGAAGGTAACACTTATATGAGTAAAAGTGAGACTAGTATGGTTCTCCTGTTATAGATTAGGGTGGGTACCAATCACGATCGGTTGGGTCTTTCGGGTATGCCTCTATATTGTATGGCACCTGCAGAGTTAAGAAAGTTGAAATCCAAATTACAAGAGTTGTTGGAGAAGGGCTTTATTCACCCAAGTATATCTCCTTGGGGTGCACTAGTGTTGTTTGTGAATATAAAATATGGTAGTATGAGGATGTCCATAGACTACCGCTAGTTGAATAAAGTGACCATTCATAACAAATATCCTTTGTCTTGAATAGATGATCTATTTGACCAGTTACAAGGAACTGCAGTGTTCTCTAAGATTGATTTGAGGTCGGGGTATCATCAGCAAAAATTCAGGGTTGAGGACATCCCGAATATTGCCTTCCGAACTCGTTACGGACACAATGAGTTTTTGGTTATGTTTTTTGGTTTGACCAATGCCCCAGCTGTTTTCATGAGTTTGATGAATGGAGTGTTTAAGTACTTTTTGGATTCATTCGTTATTGTGTTTATTGATGATATACTTGTTTATTCTAAAAGTAAGGAAAAGCATGAAGCTCATTTGCATACTGTGTTGAAGTTGTTAAAGGTGAAGCAATTGTATGCTAGGTATTCTAACTGCAAATTATGGCTTTCTTCGGTGTCATTTTTGGGGCACATGGTTTCTAAAGAAGGGGTTATGGTAGACTTGCAAAAGGTTGAGGCAGTTAAGAATTGGGATAAATCGACAAATGTGATAGAAATTCGTAGTTTTGTGGGGTTGGCCAGTTACTACCTCCGGTTAGTTAAAGGGTTTGCCACTATTGCTTTGCACCTGACCCGTTTGACTCACAAAGAAGTTCTGTTTGAATGGGATGACAAGTGTGAGGAGAGCTTTCAAAAGCTCAAGACCGTGTTGACCTCTACTCTAGTATTAACCTTACTTATCGAGGGTAAAGATTTTATTGTATTTTTTGATGCCTCACATTTGGATTTAGGTGTTGTGTTGATGCAGGAAAGGAATATCATTGCTTATTTTTTGAGACAACTAAAGCCCTATGAGAAAAATTACCCCACACATTATTTGGAATTGGCCGCCGTGGTGTTTGCTTTAAAAATTTAGAGGCATTACCTCTATGGGGTGAAGTGTGAGGTGTTCACAGACCACCACAACTTGCAACACTTTTTCACCTAGAAGGATTTAAATCTGAGACAAAGGGGATGGATGGAGTTGATTAAAGATTACGACATCTCAATTCTATATCACCAAGGCAAGGCTAATGTTATGGCAGATACACTAAGCTGGAAACCAGTGAGCATGGGGAGTCTAGCATTTCTGGAGGTGTCCAAGTGCCCATTGGTGAGAGAGGTACAGTCTTTGGCTAACTATTTTCTAAGATTTTAGGAAACTAGCGAAGGAAAGGTATTGACACACGTGGAGGCAAGGTCCATATCTATGATCAGATTAAGAGTAGACAGTTTGAAAATAAGAATTTGAACAACCTCAACAAAAAGGTGTTACAAGGGGAGGCGAAGAAGGCCATTCTTGATGACGAAGGGGATTTAAGAATTCGAGGTCGGTTGTGTGTACCTCGGGTAGGTAACTTGATTCCCACTATTCTGGTAGTCTCATATTTCCAAGTACTCCATACATTCGGGTTCCAACAATATGTATAGAGACATGATACAATACTATTGATGGTGGAGAATGAAACGTGACATTGTAAATTTTGTGATTAAGTGTCAAAACTGCCATCAATTCAAATACGAACATCAGAAGCCTAGTGTTACTTTCCAGTAGATGCCCATTCCAGAATGAAAGTGGGAACAGATAATGATGGATTTCGTGGTTGGTCTTACGAAAGCCTTGAGAAAATACAACTCCATTTGGGTTATTATTGACTGATTGACTAAGTTGGCTTATTTTATTCTGTAAGAGTCAATTATAATGCGGCTAAGTTGGCAAAGATCTATGTGAAGGAGATTTTCATGGGGTACCGGTGTCAATTGTGTTCGACAGGGGTACTCAGTTCACTTCCAATTTCTGGGAGAGGTTTTAGTCCGAGTTGGGTTCTCAATTTGACCTGAACATAGCTTTCTCTAAGCGGACTATCCAAGTTCTTGAGGATACGCTCAAAGGCTTGTGTTATGGACTTCAGGGGTCAATAGGACCAATACCTACCATTGTGTGAATTTGCCTACAACAATAGCTACCACTTTAGTATTGACATGGCTCTTTTTGATGCCTTATATGGTAGACAATATGGGTCCCCAGTTGGGTGGTTTGACGCGTTTGAGGTGAGGCCTTGGGCACTGATATTCTCAAGGACTCTATGAAAAAAGTGAGATTCATACAGGAGAAGTTCATAGAGGATCAAAGCCAAAAGAAGGAGTATATGGATAAAAAGGTAAGAGACATGAAGTTTGAAAAGGGGAGAAAGTACTCTTGAAGGTATCACCCATAAAGGGTGTGATGCAATTCAGCAAAAAGGGAAAGTTAAGCCCAAGGTACATAGGACCTTTTGAGGTGTTGAAGGAAGTAGGGTCGGTAGCATACAGGCTGGCCTTACCCTCTAGTATGTCCGGGGTTCATCCCGTATTCCATGTGTCAATGTTAAAGAAATACCATGGAGATGGAGACTACATTATTCATTGGGACCCAGAATTATTTGATAAGGAACTATCCTATAAAGAGGAGCAGATTGCTATTCAAGCTAAAGATGTGAGGCAGTTAAGCAAAAAAGTTATTCCTTGTTTGATGGTTCAATGGAGGAACTGTACCATTGAGGAAGCTACATGGGAGACGGAAGCGGACATGCATAAGCGATATCCACACTTGTTCATTCACTCAGGTATGCTCTATCCCAGTTGTTATGTATTTTTTGGGCTAGTGGTCATTCGGGAATGAATGAGTGGTAAATTAGTATCTAATGTAACGATGCAAAATGTCGTTACGCTGAATTAGGAGGTAGCAGTTGCATCTAGACTCCCCTTAGCTAAATTTTGAGAAATTCAGGGCTAGTCTAGTTCTGGCTCAAATTTGAGGGTGTGGTAGTTGAATGAAATTTGGTATTGATATGATCAGTAATATCTAGGTTTGATGTGATATTTGGATATCCAAAGAGCATAGGAAGTCATAGCAACTTTCGGCACCTTAAACGGAGTTATAGAACTCTAGTTATAGCATTTATCGTGGAGGGGTTTGTTTACATTGTCGAGATTCATGGTGTGTGTTGTATAATGAGGAAAACTGAAGGGAGGTCCTGATTTTCTACCTTATACCACTGCAGTGGAAAAAGTAACCACTGCAGTGGTCAGGGGAACCACAGCGACGACTTCCAGTAAAACAGACACGAACTGCTGCAGTGGTAATTATCCGCTGCAATGGTAATGCGCAGTAAGATTTTCTTTTTTGAAACCCAAAAACTGTTTTCATTCCCCACTTTTCAAAAAGCACACTAGAGCTCGGGGGAGAGGCGATTTTCAGAGGGATTTCAAAGTTGTTCTTCTTTGGAGGTAAGTAATTACGTTCTAGACTTGAAATTAATTTGTTTAAACTTAGAAAATCACTAGAAATAGATAAATGGTGGAAATTGAGGGTTTAATCCTAGTTCATGGAAAATTATGAAAAGTGGTGGTAATATGTATAAATACAACATGTAATGATTCTAGGATGTTAGAAAACACTAATGAGACTAGAATTTTGACTAATTATGCTAATTCAAGTGGTGTTCATAAAGCTTAAATAATAAGAAAACCCTAAGATGAAGAAATAGGGTAAGTCTATGGCTAAAATCAGTAATTTTAATCCCTAGTTGTTAAAAAAGGATGAATTATTGAAATGTGTGTATATTCTTGTTGTTGTATAGATCAAGCACTAATTGAACAAGAACGAAAATGGAAAAGTGTGGCTTGAAGGTGACTTTGAGAAAAGGAGTTGAGGTAGGCTATGGTTTTGTATAGCACTTAGACTTTCTTGACTTTGTGCTTGTTTGTGATTTAAACATCTATGATTGCCTTCTAGAATGATTTGTGATTTCACAACTGCATTGCATGTTTATTGCATTGTGATGAGGTATTGAGTTGATGGGTCGGGTACCACGCTGGTACAATATGATCTATTATGATAATGGGTCGGGTACCACGCCAATACGTTATGATGTTGATGAGGAGGATGGGAAGGGTAGGAGATGATGCGTACATCTTGCATATATGAACTCATTTACATGTATTGAGTTCTATTTGATGAATGTATGTGATGATGAATGGTTGATGAAAATAGATAAGTATAAAAGCCTGTAAAAGTGAACTTGTGAGTGTAATTATATGGTGATCCATGAAGTGTTGTTTGATTGATATCATTGATTATGAATCTTGTTATGATCGCTTTTATACTTGTTTGACTTGCTCACTTGTACATTGTTAAGTTAGTCGACCTATGATGCTTACCAGTACTTGTAGATGTACTGATGCTACATGTACTCTTCATTTTGTTGAGTGCAAAACATCTTCCAGCGGTTGACACATGACCTTAGCTCTAGATAGTGATTCGGTCCTGATTTTGAGGGTAAGCCCCATGTTCGGGCAACCTTCAAATCTTCTATGATGTTATGTCCTTTGATCCCGGACTAAGACAATTTCCTCTTTGATTATGTTTTGGATATTCTTATTGGTTTTAGACGTAGTTGTTCTTTTTAGATGTTCTTGTACGGTGACTTCAGGTCCCGGGGATTGTAATAAATAGAGGTTTCCGCACTCTATTCACTTTATGGATGATGATGTCATTTGATTGAGGTGTTGTTTAAATGAAAACCTTTCAGAGTTGATTTAATACTTGGGAAATTATTTAATGTGAATGCGAGGGTAACACTTATGTGTGTAAAAGTAAGACCAGTATGGTTCTCCTACCATAGATTAAGGTGGGTGCCAATCACGACCGGTTGGGTCGTGACACTAATCATAGAAGATATGATGATCGTGTAGTTCTTCATACCATCATTATCATTTTCTGGTTACTATTACCACACTGAAGAATCTGAATCACCACTTTGCTGAATTTATCCTCGAAATAAAGTTGCGGTCTAGATCTGGCAACACGTCTCTTAGGGCCCGTTTGGCCATGTGAGATGAAATCATGATTTGAAATCATGGTATGAAATCATATGAGATGAAGTTGAAGTTTTGTTTGGACATGCAATTTGAGATCTTAAGTTGTATTTAAACCAAAAAACTCATAAGTTGTGAAAACTATTAAAATTTCCCCAATTCTTTATAAATCTTACCAAGTAAGCAAAAGTTCATAAAAAAAGTATAATACACTATCACAAAACTATTCTAACAAAATACAACATTTATTGATCAAATGATAAATTTGGTGAATAATAAATGATAAAGTAGGAGTTGATTTAAAGTAATAATAAATTTTGTAGGAGTTTAGCCATGAAAAATAAAATAAAATTGGAGTTGGAGTTGAAGTTGAAATCGGAGTTGTGTTTGGTCATATCTTTTTTGAAAGATATTTTTAACTATAAAGGTGAAGTTGAAATTAGAAAAAAAGTGAAAACAAGTTGAGACTTGTTTTCACTTTTTCAAATAGAACTTCAAGTTGTATTTGGAGTTTTTATGGCCAAACATCATTTTTTAACAAAATGAAAAGATTTTTTGAAAAAAAAAAAGTGAATATTTCTCATGACCAAACCGGGCTATATGTTGGTGAGAGTAATAGTTAAATGAGATATAAATGGTTTAAAGATTGATAAAAGTAATAATATGAACTATAAATTTTATTAACATATGAAATAAATGGTTGGTAAATATAAAGGGTGGGGTTCTTCTTATAAAATATAAACTTGTGAGTTAATTTTTGTATTTGAAAAATTGCAAATCATGATTTGAAATTCTCAAATCATGCTTTTTGGAGAATTTGGGATTTCATGTCATGATATGAAATCGCATGACCAAATGTTGATTTCATCTCATGATTTCATATCACAGACATGAAATCGCATGTCCAAAAGCGTACTTAGAATGACCTATATTTTACTTTTCAGTACAACATCTTGCTCCATACCACACGATGGTATCCTTAGCTATTGGAATGTACATGCGAGAGCATGTCCTCACAATATGTGAGAGAATAGAACAATGATGTTTAGAAACTCAAGAAGGAGAAGGAGACAATTACGCACAATGAGGAATCAAAGAATAAAAGTTTCCTGAATACCATGTAGCCTGTCAAAGATAGACATTGAAGTCAGCATATCGATCCTCAAGACTCTACTAGACACTTTATGTTGTACTCGGGATACTAGTGAACCTAGATGTCCTGGTACAAAATTATCACAACTCAAAAATCTAAGGTCATAATGGCACCTACCCTATTTCACTAGTAGGCAAGCCAAACCTTCACCCAAATCGAATAGTCAAATCAATATGCAAAAATATAAAGATTGTAAAAGTAAAGTCTTAATATCAAACTCTCATAAATATAAAAAAAATACACTCAAGAACCAGTATCACCAATACAAAAGCATTTAAACACTTAATACGTTTGTTTCACTACTATAGTACTATTAGAAATAATAAAAGGCAGGAAAAATAATTATAGAGTAAGTCAGACATCACTCAGAACGCCAAGTAGCTAACCAAAGTTTTCAAATAAATTTGCCCTAGATAAAGAATCAACAAGGTCTGCTAGAGCAAGGATCTACATTAAAAAATGCAACAAATATAGTATGAGTACGATAACACATGCACTCAGTACCATCATAGGTTGATCGAGAAAGAGTTGGATAGTTATATCATAAAAGTATGAAATGTAACTTACTAAGTCATACACCTCCAATCACTATCTCACGGGAAATGGGGAGAAGTCTAACCAGAATCATCCAATAAGTAAATATAATTATATCAAGTTAATAAGACAGATAAGAAAGGTGCACAACAAACATAATTTGTACTATAAACTATCCCCCAAGTCATGTCTAAAATAGAAAGTCATAACCTACCTCGAAAGTTGAGCAAACGTGCTACGAACCCTCACAAAATCATCTTTTCTTTTCAAAATGCTTCGATATGCTCCCAATCTATCAAATTCATACTCTACATAAGTATATGAGTTGACACCCATAATTCTATATAACTTTGATACAAAAATTAAGTTAAAAAGTCAACCTTGAGCCCTCGAGGACAAAACTAAAATTTTATTTCAAATTAATTTACCCATAACGGAAAGGTGTCAAATATGCATAAAATGTCATCAAAAACTAATTCAAACAACCTTCAAATCAACAGAATACGATTTCACAACTTTATGCATAAAATCTACAATTTCCAATATCTAAATACTCATTATTAAACTATGAAATTAGTGCTAGATTAGCGGAAAATAGCAAGTATAAATTTGATTTTTACCTCCATGATGAGATCTTGAAAATCCCACCAAATTTTTCCAAAATTAAGGTGTTTTACTCTCCAAAATGAGTTAGAAGGTGATTATACTAAAGGGGATACAATTATAAAAGAGCTCTCAGGTATCACAAATGTGGTGAGTTTTACTGCAAAAGTGATCTCTACCCTATGCTATTTATCGCAAAAATGGTACTTCGCCTCTAATCTCTGATACCACAAAAGTGGTAAAACCACTGCAAAATCGCATCTTCAAGTACCATAAAAGTAGCAAAAACATTGCAATTACGGCATCTTGGCCATATCGTCCATTTTGAAAAGTAATCCTCTAACCGCAAAGCGATTAAAATACCACAATTTCAGACATTAAACACTAACAATATCCAAACTTTAAAATAAACATAACTTTACAATATGAACTTGGAATTCACCTACTCCTTTGGTGATGGTTCTAAAATCTCGACACGATTCTGGTGGTTCAATCAAGATACAATTTGGAACCCATTTGCTTCGAATAGTACCATTTATTTTCAAAATATCAAAACACTAAATTTTTGAAAGAGTACACAAAACTCATCTAAAAACCCCTAGACACAAAAAAATAAAACGTAAATCAATCATAAAACACATTCCAATCTTGTTGGAATAATTACATCACTGATCCAAGGTAGTCTTAACAAAATACTGATCAAGGCCAAACCTAACTTTTCAAAATAATAAAATTCCAATCAATGATCCAAATTACTCCAGAGTGCATCAGAATATGTGCAAACCATAAAAATAAATAATATATCACCTCCAGACCTAATAGAGCTTTCAAAACTCAAATTCGACCTCATTAACTTAAATTAGTAACTTTGGTCAAACTTTTCAAGCATCATACTTATAAAATTGAAAATCTTCTTCGTAACCCATATGATCACCTTGAAAATCATAGCACTCATCTCTACAAGTCAAAATGACATAATAACGTCACAGAAAAGGTCAAACTAGGGTACAAGAAATATAAAGCAAAAAATAACCATGTGGGTCATTACAGAAATTTTTCATCATTTGCTTAGTCCGGATATTTAAAGACTTGTCATGTCTATTAAAGTTATTTGCATATAATCCTATAGAAAACTCATTGAGTAGAGAGCAAATATCTCTTTTAAGAAAGCTTTTTCCATGTCTTTCAAGAATTCAATTTGTATTTTTCTTTTATATTTTTAAGCCTTAATCTTTAGTGTCGTTCATATATATACTTTTTACAAGCAGTAAAATAGAGGGCCAATCCGTTAACGTGTGAGATGTTTTAATTCAACTTTTCATATATAATTTGATCAACTTTTGCAGGTTTCAACTCTGGCTCCTAATGTACCAGCATTACAGGAGCTACATTTTGCAGTACCAATGGCTGGAGCAATTCTTTGTACATTAAATATAAGCCATGATTCATCAATGACAGTTCGTTTCCTAAGACATTCAGAAGCAAAGATCATATTTATTGATCATCAATTGCTCCAAATTGTTGAAGGACCACTCAGTCATATTTCAAAAGATGAATCAATTAAACCACCAATTCTTGTCCTAATCTCAGAATTGGAGAATTTTTCTCATCCCCTACTTGAGACGTCTGATGTTCACAAATATGAAAATCTTTTAGCAAGTGGGAGTAGCAATTTTACAATAATGTGGCCAAAAATTAAAATGGATCCTATTACTATTAACTATACTTTCGGCACAACCTCACCATCCAAAGGAGTTATGTACAATCATAGAGGTGCATATCTCAATACCATTGCTATAATTCTTATTTGTGGTATGGGTACGATGCCTACCTACCATTGGATAGTTCCAATGTTTCATTGCAATGGATGGTGCCTGCTTTGAGGAATAGCTACTGTAAGTTTTCTGGGGGTCATGGGTCGCCCATGTGGACCGACCCGATCTGACCCAATACCTTATCTGAAAAGCGGATCAGATCAAGTTGGTTATGTATTTGAAAAGAGGAGGGAACAGTTACCATGTAACTGCTTAATACAACCCCTATAAGATTGTTTTGATCTCTCATATTCAAAGTGACAAAAAATCTGAAAACAAGAAGATAAGAGAAATCTGATTCTCTCATTAACACACTCAATAAACTAGAAATTTAGTTTGTGAAACAAACTTTGTTTCCTAGTGATTCAAAGGACAATTTGGGGTGATTATTCTACCGATAGCAAATCAACAACTTCCGCTACAACACATTAAGTTACACAATCTGATTTTGCTCTGATTTACTATCATTGGTATCAGAGCCAGGGTTAATTTCCCCATTTTTGCATGTTAATTCTTTAATTCAAAGTGTGGAAACTTTGAGATTGACTATTGTCAATTTCGTCAGAAGAAAATTTGTAGATGAAGAAATTCTCTGAAATTAAATCAAAATTAGCACTCACCTTGTATCTGCGAATTTTGTTTGTTAATATGCTTCCACCTTTTCATAGAAATTGTTGTTGTCCATTCTTCCATAGAAATTGTGAAGAAGCACTTACATTTACTTCTCTGAGGAAGACTAAAAGTTGTGAAAAGTGCTTAATTTTTTTTAATAAAGTGCTAGTGCGATTTCCTTGGGAAAAATGAAATACTAGTACTAGTAGTACAGATAGACGTGTAGAGTTTGTACTATTTTGTTTTAAAGGAACAAATAGAGTAAAGTAATTTATACCAATTTAATATGTGGTCTAAATTAATTCTGTTTTTTGCTATGGTTTTAATATTTAAAGTGTATATCTATAGCCATATGTTGTTATTGTATATAAATATATACATTAATTTCCATTGTTTTTAAGAGAGAAATTGACCAATTTTTTTGGTGACAAGATAATAGTTTATATAAGTGTATAAATTGGTCTTTATAATTTGTTTAGTTCTTAATTTTTTATTTTTTTAATGGGTTTTACCTTCTACAATTAATTGTGGCATAAGTTGCTACATTGAATGGTATAGCCATTCTTATTATTTCTTTGTTCCTATTTCAGACATGGCTGAAAGGGGACAAACTCGAATCACTCCAAGTGGGAGTTCAGGATGTCTAGCAAAGAGACAAAGTGGAAGAGCACGTCGTCGAAGGACATGTTTTTGAGGTCGTGAGATCATACGAAATGGTGTTCCAAGGGCGACACAAAATATGTTGTGAAGTGAGAGAGTTATACGAAGGGAAAGAGAAAAGAAACTAAAAGAGTTCAAGTCTTTTAAGATGTCCCCTAATATTTTAGTTTCTAATTTTATTCAATTTTTTGAATTAAAACGTGTAGAACTGGAAAACTATGTTGAAATCTCGGATTGGAAAGCTTTAGCTATTTTAGCAGATTCTCTCTGTAATCCTTGGGGCAAGAGGCTAATTGACGTTTATCATGAGATTTGGCCTAGTGAGCCTTTTTGGGTGTATATTCGTCGTCTCGAATATTTGTGGGATGATTTTCATCTTTGAATTGACTTGTAACTTGAAGTTATTTATTAACACTATTATATATTAAGTTTTTTTTTGTTTTTTTGTTTATATGAATTCCATTTATTTATATAAGTTTACTAAAACTTAATTGAAAGCTATCATTAAAATACACATTAAGAAATTAACTTCTAATTTTGGTCAAATGTTTAGTTCGTAGATGATGATCGGATTCTTATGTATCTTTTTGATTTTACACTGAACACGAAACCTTTATGTGAATTGATTTTCTTAAATGTGTAAGTCGCATGCATTATTGATAAATATACTTGCGTGATTGTCTCTTAATAACAGACATGGCATCAAAAAACATTATTGCTGACTTGAACAAAGATGAAAAATTAAATGGTATGTACTGGAAGAGCAAAATGCTCTTGAAGGTATTAACCATGTTTTAAGTCATCCAGAAGATGGAAACCCTGCAAAACATAGAAGATACCTTGAAGCTTATAAGACTTGGAAAAAGGCTGATTCCGTTGCAGTGGAATCATTGTTAGTTCTGTGGTTAATGACCTCATTCACGAGGTTGAGGAATTTTCTACTTCTCATACCATCTAGGCACACTTGTGAGGAACATATGGGGGTACATCTGTCACCCGCCTCTTACAACTGACTATCAAGTTTGACACTTACAAGAAATGTCACGATTAGAACATTAAACAACACCTTAGGGTGATGTCTATTATGATAGATCAACTCAAAAGTGCTAGTCATGTTCTCTCAAATGAGCAACAGGTTCAGGCAGTGATTCGGTCTCTTCCCAACAGTTGGGAACAATTGAAGGTTAACTTAACCCACAATGATAGCATCAAATTTTTTTCTGATGTTGCCCGTCATGTTGAACTTGAAGACGAGCGGCTTGGTGCTGCTAAAGCTGCTTCTAATGTCTTTATGGCAGAATCAAGTGGTAAGAAGTCTTCAGGCTTCAACAAGAAAAATTGGAAAAATAACGGAAAGGGTAAGTAAACCGAAGAAGGATCCTCTGAGAAAAAGAACAAGCCAAATTCCAAGAAGGAAAAAATATTTTTCAAGAAGAAAGACAAGAGAAAGTTGAAGTGCTATAATTGCCAAGTTCTGGGGCATTTTGCTAGTGATTGTCCCGAGCAGAAAAAGGTAGCATTTCTAAACGCATCTCTAAGTGCTATATATGTTTCTAGCACCGCTTTATTAACTGAATCTTATCCTATGTGGATTGTAGACTCAGGAGCCACCGACCATATGAGTCATGATCGAGAAGCATTTGTGGAGTTCCATCGAGTTTCACCTGGATCAAGGTAGATATATGTAGGAAATAATGCATGACTTGAAGTCAAAGGGATTGACACTTGCAAAGTAGACTTGCGTGGTGGCCGGTCATTGATGTTGCATGATGTCCTATATGCTCCAGAGATTCGACGAAACTTAGTATCTATGTCTGTTCTTTTAGATATCGGTTTCAATTTATTTTTTAGTCGCAATGGTGTTAAAATAACTCTAGATAATGTTTTTTTGTGGTTTTGGACTTCGTTATGATCGCTTTATCTTTTTAGATTGTAATCCTTCAACTTATGATTATTATGTTGAGAGTTGTGTAATGGCATGTTATTCTAGTAATAATAATGTTGATATAATTACATGGCATGCTAGATTGGGTCACATAGGGCAAGATCGAATGAATAGATTGGCAAAGGAAGGACATCTAGGTTCTTTTTCCAAAATTGAAATGCCAACTTATGAAAATTGTCTTGCCGAAAAGATTACACGTAAACCATTTGGGAAGGCTAAAAGAGTTGAATTCCCACTACAATTAATCCATTCTGATATTTGTGGTCTAATGAATGTGAGGGCAAGGTCTGGTGCTTTATATTTCATTAGATTTATTGATGAGTTCACACGCTTTGGTTATGTCTATTTGATTTCTCATAAATCTAAAGCACTTGAACGCTTTAAAAGATACTTGAATGAAGTTGAGAATCAATTAGATAAAAGTATAAAGGCTTTAAGAACCGATAGAGGTTGTGAATATTTGTCAAAATAGTTTGAATATCTGTGTATTGAAAAGGGCATTATCAGACAGTTAACTACTCCTTATACACCTCAACAAAATGGTGTAGCTGAAAGAAGGAATAGAACATTGTTGGACATGGTAAGGTCTCTGATGGAGCAGACAAATTTACCAATCTCTTTCTGGGGGGATGCGTTATTAACTGCTGCCTACATATTGAATAAAGTGCCTTCTAAATCAGGATCTTCTACTCCTTATGAACTATGGACTGGTCATAAACCAAAACTTAATGATCTATGACCTTGGGGTTGTGCTGATTATATTAAAGATCGCTTTGGTGAATTTGGTAAACTAAGTCCACAAGGAAAGAAGTGTATCTTTATAAGATACTCAAAACACTACAAAGGGTATATGTTCATTGGTGAATTGGAGGATGGAAGTACTACTGAAATTGAATCACGAGATGTCACATTTCTAGAAAATGATTTTCCCAAAAAGGGTGAAATAAAGGATAGTGAGCCTCTTTACGAAATGTTGAATTCAGATGATCAAATAATGTCATCGAACATGCTTGATAATCCATTAGATCAAGAAATGGTTCTTGGTCCAAGTGGGAGTTATGATTCCCAAAATCCTATAGAGGAATCTGAACTTCAATTACGTAAGAATACCAGAAAAGGTGTACCTAAACGATCTTATGATATTGAGGATTATGTTTTTTTAGTATCTCCCATAGAATTGGATGAACCTATTTCTGTGACTGAGGCTTCATCGAGCCCTGGAAAAGATGAATGGATGAAAGTGATGAAAGAAGAATTAGAGTCCATGAAAACCAATAAAGTCTGGGATCTAGTTGACCTTCCTTCTGGGTGTAGAGCTATTGGGAATAAATGGATTCTCAAAGTTAAATGCAAATCAGATGGGTCAATAGAAAGACACAAAGCACGATTGGTGGCAAAAGGTTTTTCTCAAGAAGCTGGAATAGATTATGAGGAAACTTTTTCACCAGTTGTGAAGTTCACCTCAATTCACTTACTTTTGGCTATTGTTGCACGTTTGGATTTTGAATTACACCAAATGGATGTGAAGACAACTTTTCTCAATGGAGAACTAAACGAGGAAATTTACATGCAACAACCTGTAGGTTTTATTGTTACAGGCCAAGAAAAGAGGGTTTGTAAATTGAACAGATCAATATATGGCCTAAAGCAGTCTTCAAGGCAGTGGTACCTGAGATTTCATAAGGAAGTTATTTCATTTGATTTGACCATGATCGATTGAGACCATTACATCTATGTGAAGAAGTCCAATGGAATGTTTGTAATTCTTTCGCTTTACGTGGATGATATTTTATTAGCTGGAAATAATTTGGAGTATGTGAAAACTGTTAAGTCATGGATTTCAAAGTCATTTGACATGAAAGATATGGGTGAAGCAGACTATATATTGGGTGTAAAAATCCAAAGAGATCGTTCCAAGAAAATTTTGAGCCTATCTCAAGAAACGTACATAAAGAAAATTTTGGAACGCTTTCGAATGAATAGTTTCAAATCCATGGATACTCCTATAGCAAGAGGTGAAAATTTAAGCCTTCAAATGTGTCCAAAGACCGAAAAAGAAAAGGAAGACATGTCTCGAGTTCCATATTCTAGTGCGATTGGGAGCTTGATGTACATTATGACGTGTACTCGCCCAGACATTTGTTATGTCGTAGGTCTGGTTAGCAGGAATTAATCCAATCCTGGAACATATCATTGGAAAGAAGTAAAGAGAATTTTTCGATACCTGAAGGGAACTATAGATTATTCACTATGCTATAGTGGATCTGATTTATTCATAAGAGGTTATACAAATGCTGATTAGGCTGGTGACCGGTATGATAGAAAATAAACCTCCGATTATGCTTTCTTACTAAATGGTGGTGTTGTTTCGTGGAAAAGTAAGAAACAAACTTGCACAACCCTTTCAACTATGGAATCTGAATTTGTGGCTTGTGCATCTACAGTACAAGAAGCTGTTTGGCTAAAGAGATTCTTTGAGCATTTGAATTTTGCAAAGAATTCTAAGGGTCCCATGATTTTACATTGTGACAGTCAAGCGGCTATCACATATATGAAGGATCCTAAATATCACAGCAAAACCAAACACATTGACATCAAGTATAACTTTGTGAGAGACATAGTAGCAAGTGGAGAAATAAATTTACAATACATTCCTACACGAGAAATAATAGTTGATCCCTTTACGAAGGCGATATCTAGAGACTTGTTTGAGAAACATGTTATGGCTCTAGGTTTGCGTAGGATATGATTATATTTCTGTATTGTAAAATAACTTAATTGTTATAATATTTTTATCAATATAAGACTCTTGAATTTATGTTCTTATCTCATATGCATGTGATAAAGTGTTTTATTTATAAAGTGTGTTGAACAAGTCGCGAGATTGGATCTCTCACACGAGTAATCGCCTCTTAAATCGAGGAATGAGAAGAGATGAGTTCCACCATCATATTATGACTTGTTTTACAAAGCCAGATTTGAGTTTCTATGAGAAGATGGGTTTGAGGATCATTAAAGAAAGAAACTCAGGTTAGACATTTAGAGGCGTCTTGATCAAGATATGTACGATGTTGAATGACTAAAAGAATAAGACACACACACCAATATAAGGTGAGAACATCGTAGCACGTGTTTCATACCACGTGTTCTTAGCGACCATTGGGTTAATGGAAGAATGAATCCCTGCTTCTTCATTATGTGAGACCCTAAAAGTTTTATTAACTTTTTATTGAAATACCCTTTGACCTTTGACTGGTTCTTGAAGTTTCAATTGGTGTTGCTACTTTAGCATGTTACTAATAGCCATGAGTAATTCGGTAATACAGTGCATGTCTAGGAAAGCAGTTGATTTGGAACAGATAGATCCGAGTAGAAAGGAAAGACAATTAAGATTATTAATTTAACTTCTATACACAGGCCGGCCATTACACATACCATATAGGTGTCAAGTGTAATTGTGGATATAAAGTTAATCATGAACTCGAGTTCACCTCTTTAAGAGGATGAGGGATTGGATAAGTAACTACTGAAGTAATGAATAATTTCTGGGGTATTGTGAGTAATAGTATCCTCGTAAGTGTAGCGAATACCTTCCACATGTGATTGAATTCCTTTGTGAAACTTGTAAAACCTTATAGGTAAAGCTCTTGATGATCACAGGTTGCATGAACTATTTTTCGTATGAATTGGGTGTCTTGTTAATATCATATTGGCTTGGATCTTTTCCACCATGTGCGAAGTGGGAGATGTAAGTTTTCTGGGGGTCATGGGTCGCCCATGTGGACCGACCCGATCCAACCCGACCCGACCCAATACCTTATCTGAAAAGAGGATCAGATCAAGTCGGTCATGTATTTGAAAAGAGGAGGGAACAGTTACCATTTAACTGCTTAATACAACCTCTACAAGATTGTTTTGATCTCTCATATTCAAAGTGACAAAAAAACTGAAAACAAGAAGATAAGAGAAATCTGATTCTTTCATTAACACACTCAATAAACTAGACATTTAGTTTGTGAAACAGACATTGTTTCCTAGTGATTCAAAGGACAATTTGGGGCGATTATTCTTCCGGTAGCAAATCAACAACATCCACTGCAACACAGTAAGGTACACAATCTGATTTTGCTCCGATTTACTATCAGCTGCACTTGGTGGAACAAATGTCTGCCTTAGAAATGTTTTGGTAAGAAATGTATTTAAAAATATTTCTGTCAATAAGGTCACACATATGGGTGAAGTACCAACTGTCTTAAATATGATAGAGAATTCTCAACTAAATGACAGAAAGCCATTTACGCATAAAGTCAAAATACTTACCAGTGGATCATCACTACCTCTACATGTCCTTTCCAAAATGGAGGAGCTTGGCTTTGGAGTAACTCATGGATATAAACTAATAGAGGCTTATGGTACAGATACATATTCCTTGTGGATTTCCCCTCGATGAACGAGTCGTGCTTAAAGCAAGACAAGGGGTGTAACATCTTTGTATTAAAGAAGTTGACGTTAAAGACCCTAGAACTATGAAAAGGGTGCCAGCTAATGGAAATAACATTGGTGAGATTATGTTATTAGGGAACGTTGTGATGAGTGGATACTTGAAAGATATTAAAGCAACTAAGGAAACTTTTAAAGGTGGATGGTTTCATAGTGGTGATCTCGCTGTCAAGCATCCGGATGGCTACATAGAAATTAAGTATCTTTTGAAAGACATCATGATTTCTGGAGATGAAAATATAAGCACGCTTGAGGTGGAAAGAGTTTTATATAGTCATCCAGTAGTTCTGGAGGCAGCCATAGTCGCACGACCAGATGATCACTGGGGACAAACACTTTGTGTATTTGTGAAATTGAAGGATGTATTTAATGAAATTACTGCACAAGATATAATCAACTTTTGTAAAGATCATTTTCCTCATTACATGGCACCTAGGACGGTTCTTTTTGAAGATTTACCCAAGACTTCAATTGGCAAGGTCCAAAAATTCATCATGAGGGAGAAAGCAAAAGCTTTGGGCAGTCTTCACTAAATCAAAATAAGAAAAGTTTGGGATGTCTGTGTACTGCTGTCACTAAAGAGATGATGTACTTTCAAATACCACAATTAGTAGTACTGTGCTTTTGCATGACATATTCTTCTTCAAAAGCTATGTATGGAGAATTGAATTGTTTACTTTAGATAATTTAGATTTTCTATGGAAATTGTTCATTGTTTCAAACATTTCAATTACAAAGTTTTTCTTTATTATCCCCTTTTTCTCTTTCTTAATTAGTAATATAACCATTTTCATAGGTACACAAGAAAAACACAAATTAGTGACCAAACGTTGCCAAACAAGTCCATCACAAGATTATGACGGAGTTATGATGAAATTATGATGTGAATGAAATTTATGATGAACGTGATGATTTGTCACAATTTATTTATAATTCTGGAACAAAAATGACGGTTTGTTACAGCTTTATGATCAAAATGAAGGTCTGTTATCATTTTACTACAAATTTATGCCAAACAAATTTATTGGTCATTAACTTTTCACTTTGTTGTTTAAATTAGAGTTTATAATGGACGTAGTCATCATAAAATTGTGATGGATATAAAGATTATATCAAAAAGATTTTACCACATGTAGACATGAAAGTTTAAACACAGATGTTCATGCTATCACATAAATTTAAGACATGGATCCTGAATATGATAATCTCATATACATTAGTCACAGAGAACTTACCTTAACGGGTAGGAAAAGGAAAAATTTAATAATAAATATGATTTAATTTGATACGTCCATCAAGTAATCATTATTCAAATGAGATTTTTCCTTAATTAAATATTAATTACGAGCTTTATATTCATTTTAAAAAAATTAAAACCAGACATATAACCCATTTATTAAAAGAAAAGAAGAACAATATTTACAAGTATGGGCTAGGTCCAAAAGTGACCCTGCCTAAATAAGAGTCAGAAAAAAATAAAGCAAAGAAAATACAAAAAAGGCAAAGGAAAATAAAGAGACTCGATTAGGAAATATTTGCCTAGATCTTATCATCATCTTCTCGAAGACTCTCTCTTTTTGTCTCCATTGAAAACATTAATGTATGCCTTAGCTTCGATCTAGCCATCTTTATTCCAATTCTTCTTCTTTGATCTAGTCTCACAGATGAAAAGTCTTTATCAACTGAGGCCAGTAAAGCTATGCTGATGGTGTTTCACTAACTCTGAGCTAAACAAGTTATGTTTTCAAGCTCCTGCGTATTAGAACTCTGTTACCAGTCGATGCTCTAATAAACTTCAAACTTATTCAACACAAGAATGGAGTCGAAGTTACTTCACCAATGTAGATGTAGTTTTACTCTAGATCCACTCAAAGAACTCCTATGTCAATCTAAATTTGTTGTATCTCAGATAAATACCGTATTTTATGAGTCTCTTATCAACATAATCACTTTCCCTTATACCTCCAGATCGATGGGATGAACCTCAATAGAAGTTAATACCACCATTATATCTAGAGTTAAAAGGAAAATAACAATATAATTAGAGATTCATGAGTTTGTTCATCTCTTTTGCACGTTAAACTAGGCTTCCAGATTCGATTATCAATAGAGAAGTGATGTAGATGCATGCTAGTTTTAGTTTGTTACTGAGTAACACCCAAAATTCTCACAGGTGTGGATTATCAAACCTCATAAAATAACTTCACAAGGGTAGCTACCTATATAACTTACACTGTTTTAACTTTTCACCAAAAATAATTAGCCAAACCTACTTAGAGATGATATCTTCTTTGTTGTATACTCATGTTGTGTTTACAGTGCATCTTCTTATTTTAGGAGTTCCTTATTTGTCTAGAATCAGTATCGTCTTTCTAGTTTTAGGAATATCTTTAAATTGATTAATTTGGAAATCACCTACAAAAAATAAAACAAGATTAGCAAGAAAATCAGCAAGAGTATTTCCCTCCCAAAGGGAGTTTTTTACTCTTATTGATAATGAACCCCTAATGTTGTTAATACAATCCATGTCAACTGATATGCTCCATGGGATCTTTCATTCTTCTTGTAGAATCTAAACTAGTGTCAATGAATCCAATTCTACAATTACATTATTTATATTTTTGTCCCTACGGTAGACCAACCCCTCCCTGATAGCCCTTGTTTCTACCACTAGATTAGTGGTATCATGTATTTTTACTCCTTTAGCAAACACTAAATCACCCCCTGAATTTCTAATGCAAAATTAACCTAAACTAGGGCTAGTATTGCCCCTAGAAGCCCCTTTTTGTTGCATTTAAACTAGTGCACAGGTGGTGGTAACCACTTAACAATTTTAAAGATAAAAACTAGACTAACTCTCTCTAGAGCCTCAACTATCTGAGGCCAATTTTTGGTTTCACACTACATCCTGAATCTACTTTTCAAGAATTTCCTCAAAGTTTCTATCACTTCCTAGATAATCTTTCTAGTTTAGTAATTTCCACCATGAATTATTGTGTTCCTTCTCTTCCATAGGAACCACAATATCAAAATAGGCACCACCTGATAGACCCTTTTAATTCTAATGTTATCATCAAAGCTCCACCATTTCCTTATATTTTCTTTGATATTTGGAAATGGATTAAACCCTGATGCTCCAGAGAAACATTTCCAAATAACTTGAGTAATATCCCTTTTTAAGAATAGATGTTCAATAGTTTCAGCTTCTTCATCTGCACAACACCTACAAAACTGTGAAATATTAGGATTCCATGTATGCATTAACTGTGACACTGGTACTTTACCTTTCCAAATTCTCCGACCAAAAAAGAGAATTTGAAAGGTAAATATTTACACCATAACATCTTCAAGTCATAACAAATCACTTCTTTATATCCCAACAACTCCCAAGCACTCTTCACACTAAAATTTCCAGTGCTTGTAACAGTCCACCAAGGTTTTTCCCCTTAATTAACAAGTTTTCTTTAACTCATGTTGTTCCTGATATATGCTACTACATACTCAGGAATGTGATTCTCCATTTCCTCAAAGTTCCACCCATTTTCGATAAGAAATTCTTCAATATCTCTCATTGTATGACAAATGTGTACTTCTGATTGGTGTTTAAAAAAGGACCTAAATTAATCCAGTTTTCCAACCATATACTAGAAGTGTCACCTTTTGGTTCCCACCATTGTGCTTGCTCAAGCTTATTTATATTTTTCAGCATATGTTTCCATACCTAAGATCCTCCTTTTCATTCCACAAGAACTGGTATTTGCTTCTTACAATATTTGTTCAAAAAGAAATTGGACCACATATTATTTTGATTTCTGAATATCCACCAAATTTTAGCATATAGATCTTTAAAAAATTCAAACATAGATCTAAAACTAAGAGCTCCTTCTTTCTTGGAAGGCATACTTTACTCTATGCTGACCAATGCTTGCTCCTTCCTAATTTCTTGTTACTCCAGAAAAATTTAACAAAAATTCTATGAAGATCTTTAAGGACACAAATAGGTGGAACAATGGCTCATAAAACATAAATAAAAGTACTTTGTATAATGTTTAAGATTAGAACCTCCTTACCTCCATATAAAAGCATCTTACTTTTCAAAGATTGCAATTTTTCTTTCACCTTGTCAATCAATTCAGCATAGTGTTCTTTCCTTTTCCTTGTATGAGTAATTGGACATCCTAGGTAATTTATAGGGAAGGAACCCATATTCATACCTAAACATTGCTCTACCTTCTCTTAAGTATCCCTTGCTTCATTTTTGTGCATGTAAAAGAGTCTCTTTTTAGTATTCACTTTCTTCCCTGATTTCCTCTCATACTCTTTCAAAATACCCATAATCTTCATCAAATACACTTTATTAGTAGAAGAAAAAATAATATTTTCATCATCATATGCAAGATGGTTCAAATTAGGGCTCCATTTAGGCATCCCACAACCAACAAATTGATCATCTACAAATAAAGAGTTTAGAGCCCTGGTGAGAACTTCAGCTGGTAAAATAAATAAAGTAGAGGATAGGGGGTCTCATTGTTTCACTCCCCTAGTAGAATGAAAGAACCTACGTGAATTCCCATTAATCAAAATTGAGTAATAATTGTTGGAAACCAGCCTCCATATCATATCAACAACCTTGTTTGAGAACCCCATCTTCCTTAGAACCTTCATTAAGAAAAACCATGATACCCTATCATATGCTTTGGCCATGTTAATCTTGATAACCACATTAGCAAGTTTTCCTCTTTTACCAATATTAGTCACTAGTTTTTGAGTAAGCAGAACATTTTCTATAATACTTCTCCCTTTGACAAACCCTGATTGATTAGAACAAACAATCTTTGGTCGTAAGCTCTCAATTCTATCATGGAAAATCCTTGAAAGGATTTTATTAATAAAATTACTCAAACTAATAGGCCTTAAATCAGAGAAAGTATGAACAATAGTTTTCTTAAGAATGAGTACCAGATTAGTAAGTTACCTATAAAGAAGTTATGCACCATTCTCATAATATCAAGCCCAATAATATCCCAACATTCTTGATAAAATCTTCCTGATAGACTATCAGGGCCATAAGAACTATCATTTTTAAGATTGAAACTAGCCTTTTTCACCTCTTCTTGGTTTAGAATTTCCCCTAAATCATCATTTTCTTCTGCACTAACCATTTATGGAATATGCGAAAGAAGAAAGAAAACATTAGAGTCTCTCTCTTGTGTAAACTGGTTCTGATAAAAGGTAATTGCTGCATCAATAATCTCCCCCTGATGTTCCAGACAGTCACCAAGGTGATCCTGAATTCTATTCACCTTCAACCTTTGTCTTTTTCCTTTCACCATACTATGGAAAAATCTTATGTTCCTATCACCATTTTAAAACCAATCATACCCTTCCTTCGATTGCCAATAAGATTCCTCCAAGGCAAGTTATTTGGTGTACTAAGCCTTAGCCTTTTGCATTACTATTCTATTCCTAGCAGAGGGATAATTATCAAACAATTTTTCTTTGATTATTGCAATATCTTTTTTGATTAGTAACTGCTGAAAAAAAATATCTCCATAGGTCTCTCTACTCCATAAAGTTAAAGCCTTTTTAATCTTATTTATCTTCTTCTTAAAATCTAAGAAATAATTAGAAGAAAACTTGTCCCAATTCATTCTAACGACTTCCTTAAAGGACTCATGAGAAGTCTAGAAGTTAAGAAATTTAAAAGGCATGCTTAAATTAAGGTTATCAGTGTGGCAAGCTACTAGGAGAGAGGCATAGTCAGAACCATTTCTTGGAAGGTGCTCCACCTCTGACTGAACAAACAACTCCTCAAAGTCAGCATTTAGTAAAACTCTATCAAGCCTATCAAAAATACAATCATCTCCAACTCTACCATTCTACCAAGTAAAAGGACTTCCCTTAATGGGAATTTAAGCAAGATCACAAGACTCAGTAAAAGTTCTAAAATCATCAATACCAGCATCTAGATAGGAAGAACTTCTATCTTTTCTTCCCCATTCAGTATCATATGAAAATTAACACTTATAAGCAATGGATAAGTCAAACCTTGCGCTATATTGTACAAATCATCCCACAGCTCCAATCTGAGATTACTTCCATATTTAACATAAACTATGGAAGTGTAAAAGAATGACCCTGTAGATAGATTCAATAACTTCAAAGTCAATTGCTGATCAGTGTCACTAATCACTATAACAACATACCCATGATTGGTAAAGACCCAAATCTGACCATTTATGTTATGTTAGGCTAACCTCATCGTTAATCTATTTTTGCACCTATTGATGTTTCTGGCATGCTGAAAAGGTTCAAGTAAAGCCACAAATGCAAACTTACAAAAATTGTACAACATTTGCATTCTTTGGAATGATTTTTGTGACTTTACTGACCTTATGTTCTAAATAAATATTTTCATCATATATTAGATTGATGGGATCCCACATTTCTCTTTGGTTGCACCCTGGTAGGCTGAGAGGCATCTCAATTACCTTGTTTTTTCCCTTTCTTAGCTGATTTAAGCACCTTGATTAATATTGGGGAAATATCTACATATCTATATATTTGGTCTTCATTCAAAGTATCTACTTTTATTTCATCCTCTTTATCCTTGTCTGTTACCCCTTTTATTTTATCCCTTATATTGTGAGTGACTATATCATGTAAAGCTTTATTAGAGAATTTAATAGAACCTAGAACAACTAGTGATTCATCTGTTTGTATCACTGTTGGTATCTCTACTACTGCCAAAGGGTTTTGTGCATTAGTTGTATCAAGTAGCTCCATTGAAACATCTACTTCTTCTCTTATGTTTTCCTGCATTCTTATGTGATGTGTTTTCTTCCTCAATGACTTTCATATCCCTTTGTTGTGAAGGTGATTTTACTAGTGCATTAGCACTTCCTTCTTCTATTATTGCAACTGCTGTTATCACATCCTTTGCAGCTTCTCCTTTGCTCTTTTCAGTACTTTGTTTTGCAGGGATATTTGAGGAATTCATAGGACTCTGCTCCTTTTGGAATGAATTTATTATCCACTCTTTAGTGGAGACATTATGTTTCTCTGTACTCTTCTTTATTTCTATTGAGTTTATATTCTGCTTTTTGTCTGTATGATTGGTTGTTTTTATTGTGCTTGTATTCACTTTTGTGCAGACTCATACTATTGTTATTGCTGTATTTTCTTGCATTAAGGCCCGAGGATCCTTCAGTTGTACTGGCTTTGCTTTCATATCCTTACTTTTGTTGATGGGTTGGTGTTTATTCACTTCTACTTTGTTGCTCTTTTCTTGTAAATCCATAGTACCCTCCCCTTCTTCTTGTAATAGATCAAAAGAGTTAGTCATTGATATGTTTTTGCTGGAATGGGCTGCTTCAAAAGCTGGGGCACTCAAAAATGTTTTTGACTTCTTCTTAATCCTAAATCTTCTTTGCATAGGGTTCCATTTAGAAAAGACTACTTTCCATTTATAAATCTTCTTTGCACTGGTACATCATCCTTTCCTTATATTGTATCTTTAATCTTCTCTTCCTACGCTAGTCTATTTAGCTTTGGATGAAACTCGTACAATCACTTTCCTTATGCCCTTACAGTTTGGATGTGTGAAAATATTTAGGGAGAATGTCATTGAATCTTTATCTTTTGAAATCTAGTAGTATTTGACTTGTTATTAACCACCTCTAGCTTTACATAATTAGGTAGTTTAGATGCCAAATCCACTTGAACCTTGACCCTCGCACAACTAGGTCGGGTTTTGTTGGTAGTAGCCATATTAAGGTGAATAGGCTTACCAACAGCAGTAGCCAGGGAAAAAATACACTCCTTTACAAAAAAGGTAGGTAATAGGTTTGGGAACAAAATCCAATCCATTACTTGAGTGGTTTCATCGTCTAGTTTAAACTTGGCATCATAAATGAGAGGTCTCATTTGATATGCCACTCCATCCCTCACAATTATGTTGTAGACATTTTTAGACATCATATTTACAAAATCCTCCATTAGATTAAACCACATCAATATGTGTCTATTTCTAGGCAAACCAATCTTACATTCACTTTTAACATTGCGTTGCTTAGGGATTTGAATTCTAAAATCCTCCAATTAGGAAATTTACCAATAACTATAAATTGTTGATCTTTCATTACATTCATCTTGTTCACCTCCTCCTCCGTCCATATTATCTGAGGTACTCTATTGACATATGACACTGGTTTCATAGTAATTACTTTAACGGGTGGCTTCTTATTGTGTTGCTGTATCACATTAGGCTTCATCAAGTCCACATATTTCATTTTGTTATTGGATTCTCTGTCTTTATCATTGCTTTGCTCTTTAACATATGCTTCTTTGTTAGATAAAACTATAGGTTCGAAAGGTAAACTAGCCTTTATGGGGTATTTGGGGTGATATAGCTTTGGAAAGGATGTGGGTGATGTGAGAGAGATGAGTTGGCCAGCCCCGTCAGGCTGACCAATGGCCGGAGCGGCCATGACAACGACGACAGTACTAGGTTTTCCAAGATTGTAGGGCTATCGTAGAGAGCATTTTGTACATTACTTTTAATTGATAACTTATTTCACACATAAATTAATAAAAATTTACCCACCACATTACATACGCAATAACACAACATAGTTAAGAGAATTCGCCACACTACCCACCCTAAGGACTCAATTTGCCAAATAACCATTCTATTTCTTTTTTATTTAATTTTTAATTTTTGGTTTTAAAAAGGGTACAAACGAGTGGGGTTAATGCTTTTAAAAAATTTACTTTAGTCCCCTGAAAGTTTTTTTCTATTTACCTAGACTGCCCTTGTAATGACTCGTTTTGTCGTTACTGAAAATATTTATTATAAAGGTAAACAAATCTCATTCGTCATAGGTGTTAGGATCAATTCCTTGGTGTGTGAGTGCATTATTTATGAATTAAGGTCATACAATACCCCTAACACAAAGTTAAGTTGGAAGTGTTTTTACTGATTGAGTTTCGAGCTAAGTTTAAACTAGGGTAAACTTTAAATGATCACTTCTCCTAAAATATAAGGTGTTATAGGGCCTAATACCCACCAAATTAAAGATCTTTGAGTCTTCTTTCCAACACAACTGATCGTTTGTTAATCTTCTTCCTGAGTAAGAAGTTATGATAATTTTACTAAAAATTATCCGTGTTGAAAAGCTGAGGTCGCCCGCTATAGTAGGATGGCAGCAGTATATAAGCCTATTTTTGATGGGTTTCCATTCCAGAACTCAAAATTATCATTCCCCAACCCTAGAGAGGTAATTTCTTCAGTTTTCCATTGATTTCCTCCCTCAAGGTATGTTTTCTATCAATCTAATGCTCGTTTTATTCTAAAACCCTTAGAATACATTAGATTGATCATGGTGGTGGTATAAAGTTAACCTAGGTTGAATTTTCTGGTGTAAAGTAAATTAATAGGTTGAAATCCCTAAAATTTAAGTTAGTATTGATAGATTATGTTCTTGGGACTATAAATTGATCTAACCATTCTAAAATATAGAGATTTTGAGTAGATTGAAGGGTAGAATTAGTGTGTTCGAATTTCCAAAGTATTTGTTTGAAGATTAGTTGATTAATTACTCTTATAATTATTGTTTATTAAATGATTTAGCTTTTGAAAACGTGAAGAAGAAGGAAGATCATCCATGGTATAACTTAATTATTACAGCAACTTGGTGCCCAGGTAGGTTATGATTTATGAGTAGTAGACTGTGGTTAGAAATTGTATTCCTAATATAGATTTGATGGGAGAAATCATGCTTAGGCTTGTGGATGTTGAGTTTGAATGGATAAAATATGGGATTAATGTGATAAAGACCTAATTGTGTGTTGATATGTTATTATATGAATCCTTGAGGGGTGTTTTGTGTTTTTATGACTCCATGGTAGATTGTAACGTGAATTATGTGAATATAAATGGTAATAAGGAGATTGTGTAAGCCTATAATCTAGTGATTCGGCTTAAATACCATAAAAGGGTGAACTTGATATTATGTGTGTTTGTAATATGGTTTGACATTGCTCATATTCTTATTACATGAGAATAATTACCGGTTGACAGTATCCCTTGGAAATGGTATAAAAAATTGAATAGATGAATGGTTTGCTAATTGAGTAGGGACTTGAACATAGTGATGACTTGAAAGCAAGGGTTGCTAGATAATAGCAGAATCACAAGTCTCGATAGAAATAAAGAAGGATTGGATTAGTTAATGAATTTATTATTGTTGAACTTGAGTTTATACTCCATTTGGTTGAATGTGCACTCCTAAAATGAATACTTGAATTTGATGAATATGGATTGATAATGCTTACTTGAATAAGCCATGGATTGGTCTTGGGCATGTTGTAATTGAGGAATATGAATTGATAAGGCCTAAATTATAAGTTGTTGACTGGCCTTCGGGCATACTTGTGATTTCGTATGTTGAAGAATAATTGTTGTTTACATGAAATGATTAAGTTAACTTTGACCAAGTGTTAACTTTGACCAAGTGTTTGGAGTGTTTGTCTACTTATTGCAATGCATGTAAAAAAAGTAAATTGTTGAATGATATCCTAAGTGTTGATCACATAAAATGAGGTTATATTAAAGGTTTGTTGATTGTACAAGTATGACTGCTTATTCTCATTATAGTTGTGATTGTTGTGATATCTGTTGTTATTGTGGGATGTATTGGTATTTGGAATTTTTTCGGGATTATATTTATTATTGTGGGATGTACCGGTATTTGGACATCTTCACAGGATTTATATTTATTACTATGGGATGTACTGGTATTTGGACATCTTCACGGGATTGGTTAATATAAGGTTGGCAGATACTAGATGTATGGGATTTTTTGGTACATGGACAAGAGCTCGTCCCCTACAGGTCATGGCTAGTGAGCGACCATAAAACCCTTAGCATGTGTGTACAAGGTATTGGTGAATGTGACGGTTCCTAGAGTGAATCGGGTTTATGTGTTATTTGATATTATATTTGGTTCCTTGAGTAAACCGGGTTTATGTGTTATCTTATATTATATTTGGTTCCTTGAGTGAACTGGCTTTATGTGTTATTTGATATTATATTTGGTTTCTGATGTCGCCCAAAGTATACCTCCGAAAAAGTACAATGCGGTCGCTGAATAAAATATAGAACCCAACTAGGTTGGGGTCGATCCCACAGGGAATAGGTCAAAGTATGAGTAGACTACTGGAAGGAATAACTGGCAAGTAACTAAAATTGGGGGGTTTTGCTAGCAAATAGTAACGATGACGATTGCTGACTGATATCGAGCTTGTAAATAATAAGAGGAATTCACTAGGACTGTGATCCCCAATGATTCCTTAACTCCACCGGTGACTTGAGCTTAACAAGACTGCCCCACTACGCTGCATGCAAAATCTAACAAGTTAGGTTCATATAACTGTCTCTCGACTGTCATTAGACGAATTTCACTCTTCTCCTCTCGGTCTCCAAGTGTCGCACTACTAACCCTTGTCTTGGACTTCAGGTAACCTTTTCCGCTAAGGCTCCGGTTATTAGATGAAGGTTGATAGCTTCAAATCTCTGTTGTTATCTCCTTTTCCCAATCTCTACCTCTCTCTCGAGGAAGTCTAGATTACAGGCAAGATTCTACCGTTTGCAACCGTTAGAAAAGCAATCAATACGAAGGAGACAACAATACATGCATACACAGCAGTACAAAGTTGTCTTGCACTTCACAGGTTTTGTTAATTTTTCATGGTTCACACAACCCTAGTTGATGGGTTTAGCTACTCATAGTTTCAAGAACACAATAATAATCCAAAGATGAAAGCATAATTATGATTTCACAAGAATGAAGGAAAACCCAAAATTTCAATTATCAATCAACTTCAAAATTAGGGTTTGTGAATACAAAACCAAAATATATGTCTCAAACAATGTAAAATAACTCTTAAAATAGTAAATTTTCCAACTCTCGCACTTAGGACTACCTAGGGGTATTTATAGATACAAAACTAGTCCTCTCCAAAACAAAATAGGAGAACAGAGTCGGCAGCTTTCACGATGTCGTAACTTGGTGTCGTGGAACCAAGTCACGGCACGTGACTTGTATCATGGGAATCAGGACTTTTTCTTGTATCTCTGAAGTGAACTCACGGTAGGCTTCCACGCCACGTGGGTGTCAGTCACGCCACGTGACACCTGTCATGGAAATCAGGCTGGAATTTTCTGTTTTCTGGACTGTCACGATAGCCATTCACGTGGCGTGAATGGATTCCACGCCACGTGACTTGTGGCGTGAATGGATTCCACGCCACGTGACTTGTGGCGTGAATGGTTCTCTTTTGCAGCCTCTTGTTCTTTCTTCACTTGACACTTCGTTCTCGGGCTTGATTCTTCCTGTTTTGCTCATTATGTCTTTAAAGCCTGTTTTCCTGCAAATTAGGACAGAAACCACATCATACCAACAAAACACACCCAAGTTGTTGCATCTTTTCCTTGTTTTAAGCATCGAAAGTGCCATATAACCATGGCACATCAACACCCTCAACTTAGAACGTTTGCATGTCCTCAGGCGAACAACATAAAACTACACCAACACAATGCTTAACTAAGAGAAACCTAAGGGACTTATGGCAGTTAACTTATTGCTTTTTGATTCAAAAACTTTTCTGACCCCTCCTATTTTCAAAGTAGAATCAAAGTGTGTATGTAAGCAGTGCAGAATCATGACATAACAGGGATCAAGTGATGGCACCAAATTATGCACAAACAACTACGCGTATATGCAATTGACATTTCCAGCACAACTAGCAGCTAATTAAGCAACCCCTGTGCCCTTACAATCAAAGAAGTCCCATGCACTCTCAATATACTAATGAATATCAACATAGGGACGAGGTCAAAACACTCACGCTCAAAAAAGAAGTTAAGACAGTGTGCGTTAAATACCATAGGCTTGCCCTTATTTTCTACACCTTAGTTTTCAGACAGTTGGACTAGTATCACTATAGGACTTTACTTGGCTTATAATGTAGGCTTAGGGACAGGTATGGTACATATGGATATAGTGACTCAACCCTCCTTGATACTACACTATTTTTGGCTCCCACTTCCAACCTTTTTCATTTTTATTCTCCCTTGTTCTTCATTCTTTATTCTCAGACTTTGGGTGTGGTTTTTCTCCTCAACTTTAAACACATATACCCTCTTTTTTTTTTTTTTTCACACCCAAATTTTTTTCTTCTTTATTAACCCTTCTTCATGCCCAACTCAATCTACGCACCCCTATAATAGCCACCCTCAACTTAGGCTATTTGCCTGAGTTGAGGTACACAGTGTCCAAGGAGGGACCAGGGCCAAGACAGGTTCATTGTGATTAAGAAATGGGAAGATGAATAGGCTAATAAAAGAAATAGGACAATTACAGCTCAAAAGTTGGGATCAAGGGATACTTATTCTTTTGGTTTGGTATTTAGGCTAATAGTGGACTATTTCAACAACGGCCTATGATCCTTTCCTAATCCTTATCTTCTAACTTAGGCAAGACTAACCGGGCAAGTTCTGGATCGCACACACACAGCTAACTAAGTAGTGACCTCACACGCACATAGCACAGGGTTATCTTACCAACTACTACCTATCCGTTCATGCAATGCTAGCTACGGTTGTTTGCCTATAATTATTAGTGCTATTACAAGATCCAACAATAGTCACACACAACGCATGTCAATTCCAAAAACCAAAATTTCAGGAGGGGTATCCTTAGCAACAACAACACATAAGACATTTTTCAAAACTGCACTGCACTTAAAGTTCCCTTATTTTTCTCCTAATACAGCAAGAAACATAAAAAAAAACATCAACAATATCATCCTACACATGCCGGTTCTACTATGATAGCATACTCGGGGGAAAAGAAACACGACAACAAAACCCCCCAAGTGGTGGTACACCCCCACCCCCAACTAAGCATGGTGAAATGCCCTCAATGCACCGATATCATATCCAAAATAAGGGAGTGAAGACATACCTGTGGCGCTCTAAGCGCCGAAAGGGGGCCCGCCAGCCACAGGATTATCAGACTGTACAGTGGTCGCATTCGGTGAGGGAATAGTCTGACTGGCAGATGCACCACGCGTCCTCTGCTCTGCCTTAATCTGGCTTGCATGGTACTCTACCCGGGAGGCTTTAACAGCCCTCCTCAGATCACTATCGAACTCATCATCACTCGCACCCCCATCTGCCAGACTACGAGGTCTCTTTCCTCTATCTAACTCTGGCTCCTCATCAGCAAACAAATCCACCTCAAATGCTGGGCGTACGAAGGTCGAGACAGGCATAGGTGGTATAATCGGCGTGCTAGTCGATGCTAGTGTTCGAACCTCCTCTCTCAATGCAGCAACCTCCTGGGTCAAGCCGGCTAAGTCAGGGCTCGGTGCAACACTCAAGCGGGAGGCCATACATTCCTCAAAACTGTTAATCCGCCCATGCAGGCCCCGCATAAACTGGTCCATAGTTTCAGTCATCCAAGCCTCCACCCTAGTCTCAGCAACCTCGACTGTAGATCGAACCCAAGGCTTAAGTTGGTATACCAGCTTAGCCATCTGAGTCTCAGTATGAGCCTGGCGCTCAAACATCTCTGTCTGCCTGTCAACTAGCTACTGCAGAAAGTCTCGAGAGATGGACACCATTCCAGCAGGTGTCGGTGGGGCACTAGTACTTGGGTCTCTCTTATCAATAGGGCCAGTGCCCTCAGTCGGTGTCGGTAGTCTAACTAGTGCAGGAATATGTAAAGGTACACCACTCACCTCATCCAGTGCAACACCTGATGCCTCAGACGGCTGTGATCCTCGGGGAATAATGGGGTACAAACCCCTCTGCTGCATCATCGTAATATCTGCCAAACGAGTCACCTCTATAGAATTATCGATGACAGGTATTCTGGCAACCCCAGCTCTATCACACAGACCCTGAATCAGACATGGTAAAGGGATACTTGTGTGATCTCAGAATGCTCGCTCTTGGATTTCTTGGACGATGTATCTTGCAAAATGGATCTCATACCCACCCAAGATGCTGTTCACTACTATCGCCCTATCCAGTGTGAGAGAATTATCAGCATTGGTTGGACCCAACCTATGACGAACCACTGACCACCAGAAATGACCAGCGAAATAGAGCGTGGACTTTTTGAAGTCCAGCTTCCCAGTCACCCAACTAGCCGCTACACCCTCCTCGGCTATGTAACCTGCAATCCATTTAACTAACTCTAACTTCTGCTCGGCATCTTTCATTCTAACTTTATCTCTGATCGTGGCTAGCTTGTGATCAAATTTAGCTGTCGAAACCAGAACTGGACGGTCAGGCCCAAACAGGAAGCGATGAATGGTCTCTTCTGAAATGTCAACTTGGGTACCGCGCACCATGACATGGGGTAATACTGGCTGTAAAATGTATCACTGTCCCACTGGGGTGCTCAAACCAATAGATGCAGCATAGAAAGCATAAAATTCTTGGACCACCTCCGAGCTATACCTGCCAGACGGCTGCGCTATCCAACCTAAGCCATATCGCTCAAAAAGAGGCCAAATATCTGGCAATGACCTCAGTTCCTCCAGTCTATATCGAGGCTCCTCCATAATGCTTCTCCGACACACACCATGCTCTGTCAGCTCAGCATCTCGATCATAAATAGCACGTATGCCCTGTACATACAACCTTTGAACCTCCCTATCCTGTGCAGTAGTCGGGGCACTCTCGACACCAGTACCGGAAGGAGAGGCTGTAGCCTCTGCCACAGATGTATCCTGACCCGTAGCCTCATCTGCAGACGTACCCTGACCTGTAGCATCAGCCACAGACCCTGACTCAGAAGCATCCTCCCCCTCTTCAGACTAGGGGGCCGACTCAGAAGATGCAGCTGGTACCACTGGCTCAGCAGGTGGTGGGACCGACTGAATTACAGCCCGGGCAGCCGCTCAGAAATGCTTCTGTAACCTAGTAGCCCGTGAGATTAAGGCCGTGTCGTCTTGACTAATCTCAAACTCCTCCACGGAACCACTTGGTTCAGACTCAGTAGGTTCATCCCTCAGCCAGGTCGGTAAGTCCGGATTTTTGGTACGAATTCGGGATGATGCATCAAGGTGGTCACTTTTGGGATTGGATTTTGGAGGCATAGCAACGGGTTTGGATTAAATTTTTTGGGTATGGGGTCGGATTTGGGTCGGGTTTTGTATAGTGAATTCGAATTTTTGGACCTATTTGGTAATGGGGTTTGGGTTTTCGAATATGGAATGGATTTGGTGAGTGTTTGGGATATGGTTTTTGGATTTTTGGAGTTTGGGAGAGATGTGATTCGAATTTAAAGGGGAGAAGTAGAGGGAATTGGAATTTTAGGGTTTAAGTTGAATGAATTTAAAGTGGGAAAGAAAGGGTTTTAACTGGGTATAAATCAGGTGAGGAAGAAAGGGTTTCAGATTCATTTTGGAAAAATTGGGCTCGGGTCGGGTCGAATTCTGATTTCGGATGTTTTTATGTTTCACGACATGACCCACGCCACGTGACTGACACCCACCTGACGTGGAGTCTGTCATGACTGGTGTTCTATAACTGGACTGAATGTCTAATTTCTACGACATCAGTCACGAGGCGTGGATCCCATTCACGTCACGTGATTGCTTCCGTGGAACTGATTCAGAACCTGGAAATCTTTCTCTGAGTTTGATGATGTCATCCACGTGGTGTAGAAGCTCCTCACGTTCCATGAGTTATGTCGTAGATTAAATTTACCCACTTCTAATAGATTTTGTGATTTTCAACTAACTGCTACGCAATAATCCGATCTCCTCATAACAAAAGCTTGGGTTGCCTCCCAATCAGCGCTTGATTTAACGTCGCGGCACGACGTGGCTAACTTGGATACTCAGACTTCCCCAAGTTGCCCATGGGTTGCCTCCCATGAAGCGCCTGATTTAACGTCACGGCACGACATGGCTAACTTGACTACTCAGACTTCATCAAGTTCAAGTTCTTCAATCGTCCTTATCTCTTCCGGAACTCCTACATAGTTCTTAACACGTTGTCCATTGACTTTGAATAGGACATTATCTGCTCCTTTCAACTCAATATCACCATGAGAGAATACCCGAACTACTGTGAATGGGCCAAACCATTTGGACTTTAATTTTCCAGCAAACAGGCGAAGCTTGGAGTTATACAGCAACACCAAATCTCCCGGATGAAACTCTCGATTCTCAATGCGAAAATCATGATACAATTTTATTTTTTTTTATACAATAATGAACTTTCATAAGCTCGGAGACGAAATTCATCCATATCATTCATCTGTTCCAGTCTCATTTTAGACGCTTCATCCCAGTCTAAATTCAACCTCTTCAATGCCCACAATGCTTTATGTTCCAGTTCGACGGGCAAATGGCAAGCTTTTCCAAAAACCAACTGATATGGTGAAGCACCAATTGGTGTTTTGAAAGTTGTTCGATATGCCCATAATACATCATCTAATCTATGAGCCCAATCAGTCCTATTAGCATTGACTATTTTTGCTAAGATAGACTTGATTTCACAATTTGATACCTCAACCTGTCCACTTGTCTGTGGATGGTAAGGTGTGGCCACCTTATGCTTTACACCGTATTTTTCAAGAAGAGCTTTAAACAGCCGGTTGCAAAAGTGGGATCCACCATCACTAATAATAACTCGAGGTGTCCCAAATCGTGAGAAAATGTTCTTTTTCAAGAAAGTTGTGACGCTTCTTCCTTCGTTATTGGGAAGCGCAATTGCCTCCACCCATTTAGAAACGTAGTCAACAGCCACCAAGATATACTTCATTCCATGCGAGCTCACAAATGGACCCATAAATTCAACTCCCCACACATCAAATAATTCAAGTTCAAGAATCGTAGTCATGGGAAGTTCTTGTTTTCGAGAAATATTACCTTGCCTTTGACACCGATCACAAGCGCGGGCATAGTCATGAGCATCCTTGTAAATGCTGGGCCAATAGTACCCACATTGCAAGATTTTATGGGCAGTCCTTGCACCTCCATGATGACCCCCAACTGGAGATGAGTGACATGCTTCCAAAATACTCATCATTTCGACCTCTGGCATGCATCTTCGAATAATGCCATCAGCACACACTCTGAAAAAATATGGCTCATCCCAAAAGAATTTTCTTATCTCATGCATGAACTTTCTTCTTGCTGATATGTCATATCCTCGGGGACTAGATCACTTGCCAAAAAGTTGGCAAAATCAGCAAACCACCAGATTAAATCTTGGGATGCTGCAAGCACTTGCTCGTCTGGAAAAGTATCATCAATTTCAAGATCATCTTTCACTTTCAGCATGGCTTCCTCCTCAAGGCGTGACAGATGGTCAGCCACTTGATTTTCGATCCCTTTCGATCCTTGACTTCAAAGTCAAATTCTTCCAACAGAAGTACCCACCGAATTAGTCTTGGCTTAACATCCTTTTTTGACATAAGATACCGAAGAGCCGCATGATCTGTGTGCACAATCACCTTCGTGCCAATCAAGTACGATATGAATTTCTCGAAAGCAAAAACTACTGCCAACAACTCCTGCTCAGTCACAGTGTAATTCTTTTGAGCTGGATTAAGCACTTTGTTAGCGTAGTAGATCGGGTGTAATATCTTCTCAAGTCTCTGACCCAGGACTGCTCCCAAATCCACTCCACTAGAATCGCACATAACCTCAAAAGGTTTAGTCCAATCTGGTGACATAATGATGGGGGCTGACACCAACTTCTTTTTAAGACACTCAAACGCTTTAAGACATGCTTCATCAAACACGAACTTCACCTCTTTCTCTAAAGTTTGCACAAGGGATGAGCAATCTTGGAGAAGTCTTTGATGAACCTTCTGTAAAAACCAGCATGACCCAGAAAACTCCAAATGCCTTTTACAGAGATAGGTGGGGGCACCTTCTCAATTACTTTAATTTTCGCCTTATCCACCTCCATGCCGTTCTTCGAAATCTGATGCCCCAATACAATACCTTCATTTACCATAAAGTGACACTTTTCCCAATTCAACACTAGGTTACACTCCTCGCGTCTTTGCAGCACATTAGCCAGGTGTGCCAAACAACCCTCAAATGAGTCACCCACTACAGAAAAATCATCCATACATACCTCAATAGTGTCTTCCACCATGTCGGAGAAAATAGACATCATACAGCGTTGGAAGGTGGCCGGTGCATTACATAAACCGAAAGGCATCCTCTTGAATGCGAACTTCCCATATGGACAAGTGAAAGTGGTCTTTTCTTGGTCTTTGGGAACTATAAAGATCTGATTATACCCCAAATAACCATCAAGAAAACAATACCATCCTCTGCCAGCAAGGCGGTCTAACATTTGGTCCATGAAGGGCATACGAAAATGATCCTTTTCAGTCCATGAATTTAGCTTCCGATAGTCCATGCAAACTCTCCATCCAGTCGCTGGTCTCATTGGAATCAACTCATTTTTGTCATTCGAAACCACCGTGATTCCTCTCTTTTTCGGCACACACTGAACCGGGCTCACCCACTTGCTATCAGCAATAGGGTATACCACTCCTGCATCCAACCAGTTGATGATCTTTTTCTTTATGACCTCTTGCATAGGTGGGTGTAGACGACGCTGGTGTTCAATGCTAGGGACGCATTCTGGCATAAGCTGAATTTTATGAGTGCAAATGCCGGGTGGAATACCTATGATATCTGCAATGGACCAACCAATGGCCCTCTTGAATCTTCTCAAAACCAAAACCAAAGCCGCTAATTGCCATTCCGCCAGCTTAGCAGAAATAATCACTGGCAAGGTATTATTGGCTCCCAAGAATATATAGCGAAGGTGGGCCGAAAGAGCCTTAAGCTCTAACACTGGAGGCTCCTCTATAGATGGGCGAGCTGGTGGAGTTACCCTATTCTTTAAATCAAGATCCAATTTCTTGGGTGCATAAGTGTATGCTCCTTTACCAGTTAGCGCACCCACCAACTCATCATAGTCTTCTATACCATCATCTTCAAAGTTCATGATCACTGCAGCCAGAGGTTCTACTCCCAACCTTTCTTCAATGGGCACGACAACTTCAATATCATCGACCGCATCTATCACTGAAATGACTCTCTTATCTTTTGGCTGCTTCATTGATTGACAGACATTGAAAGTAACCTGCTCATCATTCAATCTAAATTACAACTGCCCGATTTCCATATCAACCAGTGCGCGACCAGTGGCAAGGAATGGTCTCCCCAGTATGATGGGAACCTCAAAGTCAACCTCACAATCGAGGATCACAAAATCAGTCGGAAATATGAAAGAAGCAACCTTCACCAAAACATCGTACAGAATGCCCACCGGCTTTTTCACAGTTCTATCAGCCATGAGAAGTCTCATGGAGGTTGGTTTTGGTGCACCCAACCCCAACTGCTTAAACACGGCTAATGGCATTAGGTTGATGCTAGCACCCAAATCGCACAGTGCTTTAACAAAGTCGTATGACCCAATAGTACACGGGATTATGAACGCTCCTGGATCCTCCTTCTTTTCGACTAAGGACCGTGACGCAATTGCACTACAATGGTGAATGTTATCTGTGGGCTCAAAACTGACCATTCTCTTCTTAGTCACCAAGTACTTCATGAACTTGGCATAGCCTGGCATCTGTTCTAATGCTTCTACAAGAGGGATGTTAACTGACAGCTCCTTCAACATGGTGATGAACTTCTGATACTTTCCTTCTTTCGCCTTTTTCTTCAACCTTTGAGGATAGGGAGGAGGAGGTTGCAGAATAGTTTTGAGTACTTTTGGTACCTCATTCTCCTTCCTTTTCTCAGATTTTGCATTGTCGCTATCATCCTGCTGATTTGGAATCTTGCTACCCTTTGCATTATCTGACTCTAACTCAACTTCAACATCGATAACCACTGGCTCCTTAGGCATACTACTGTCGGCAGGCATAGGTGGATCTGTCGTGCACTTCCCGCTTCTAGTAGTGATGGCGAGGCAATGACTATCATTTTAAGGATTCTGGACGGTATTACTTGGAAGGGTGCCTGGTTGACGTTGATTCAGTGCCACTAAAATTTGCCCAAACTGTTGCTCCAACTGTTTGATGGAGGTCGAGTGAGACTCCACTTTCTGACTTATGCCCGAGATGTCAGTTCTAATTTCTTTCAAGCAATTCTCCTGACTTTGTGCTCCTTTCACCAATTTATTTAGAAGTGCCTCCATCCTTAAATTTCCAGAATCCTCATCACGTCTTCCAGGTGGTACATAAGTGTCATTCTTTTCTCTATGATCATCTTTTCGCCTTCAATCACCATCACGGTCCGGTTCACGATCTCTGTATCCCAATTTGTTGTAGCTGTCTCCATAATAGTTCCGACCTTGATTCCCTTGCCTTGAGTTCCAAGAGTCTTGATTAGACCCTTGGCCCTTGGCACAAAAACCCGCCACTTGACGATCTAGATACTTCGCCTCTTCATCTGACTCACTATCATCATGTCTAACTGATTTGCTTTATGCACCAACAGTATACACCTTTTCTGCATCTTTAGCAGCTATCTGTTTGGCCAGAAGACCAATCTCTGTCCTCAACTAAGCAACCTCTTGCGCCACAGATTCATCCAACGCCCTTTAAGCTGCTGAATCTCCAATAGCATATGTCCCAGCCGGCATATCTGCCTCCCGAGTATGCCATCCTCGGTTGGTCTTAGTGACACGATCCATTATCTCAGAAGCCTGATTCCATCCCAGACTCATAAATGCTCCACCAGTGATAGTATCCGCTACCCTCTTCGTGTTGACATTCAAAGCTCTGTAGAAGATTTCAAGCAAATTTCGACCACTCATCCTATGATTAGGCACGTTCTGCAACTTTTTCTTGAACCCCAACCAAGTTTCATAAAGTGCTTCCGAATGAAGCTGTCGGAAATTGTAGATCTCGTCCTTTAACTATAGTATCTTGGATGGTGGGAAAAATCTTTCCAAGAATTGATTTCTCAATTCCTGCCAGGTAGTGATAGAACCTCGTGGTAGCTCAGCCAACCACAATGTGGCTTCTTCTGTAAGAGAAAATGGGAACAACCTTAACCGAATCGCCTCTGGGTTAACCCCAGGCAGATTGTATGACGTGCATACCCCCACAAAGTTCATAACATGCATGTTTGGATCATCAGTAGGAAGACCCGCAAACACACCTTTCAAGTTCAGCAAATGGATCATGGCACTAGTAATGTCAAACTTAGTGCCTGGGGGTAACTCAGGTGGAACAATAGCACCATTCTCAATCGGCTCAAAATAGGCCACATATTCATCTTCATGATCATCATAAACAGGCACACGTTGTCTTAGTTGTTCTCTTAATTGTCTTTGTCGCTCTTCAGCATCAGCCAGACGCTGTGCTTCTTCCTGCATAGCTCGATTATCTCTTTCTGCTTGTCTAAGAGCAGCTTGTCTAGCATGCTCTTCTCGGGTCAATCGAGCAGTAGTTTGCTTCGCTGTTTCCTGACCAGCCGGATGCAATGGCTGATTGTGAACATCTCCCGTAGCTACGGGATTCTGGACTCCTTCAGTATTCACCATTCTCCAATTAGCTCTTAAAGTCCTTTCGATTTCAAGATCAAGTGGAATCAGGGGATTGCCTTGACTCCTAGTATTTGGCATACACCGGCGTATGCCCTCGAGAGTATGTAAGAACACACCCAATCAATTCCAACCAATAATGTTCAACTTCATAACCGTATTCCCCGGCAACGGCTCCAAAATTTGATGTCGCCCAAAGTATACCTCCAAAAAAGTACAATGTGGTCGCTGAATCAAATATAGAACCCAACTAGGTTGGGGTCGATCCCACAGGGAATAGGTCAAAGTATGAGTAGACTACTGGAAGGAATAACTGGCAAGTAACTAAAACTGGGGGTTTTTGCTAGCAAATAGTAACGATGACGATTGCTGACTGATATCGAGCTTGTAAATAATAAGAGGAATTCACTAGGACTGTGATTCCCAATGATTCCTTAACTCCACCGGTGACTTGAGCTTAACAAGACTGCCCCACTGCGCTGCATGCAAAATCTAACAAGTTAGGTTCATATAACTGTCTCTCGACTGTCATTAGACGAATTTCACTCTTCTCCTCTTGGTCTCCAAGTGTCGCACTACTAACCCTTGTCTTGGACTTCACGTAACCTTTTCCGCTAAGGCTCCGAGTATTAGATGAAGGTTGATAGCTTCAAATCTCTGTTGTTATCTCCTTTTCCCAATCTCTACCTCTCTCTCGAGGAAGTCTAGATTACAGGCAAGATTCTACCGTTTGCAACCGTTAGAAAAGCAATCAATACGAAGGAGACAACAATACATGCATACACAGCAGTACAAAGTTGTCTTGCACTTCACAGGTTTTGTTAATTTTTCATGGTTCACACAACCCTAGTTGATGGGTTTAGCTACTCATAGTTTCAAGAACACAATAATAATCCAAAGATGAAAGCATAATTATGATTTCACAAGAATGAAGGAAAACCCGAAATTTCAATTATCAATCAACTTCAAAATTAGGGTTTGTGAATACAAAACCAAAATATATGTCTCAAACAATGTAAAATAACTCTTAAAATAGTAAATTTTCCAACTCTCGCACTTAGGACTACCTAGGGGTATTTATAGATACAAAACTAGTCCTATCCCAAACAAAATAGGAGAACAGAGTCGGCAGCTTTCACGATGTCGTAACTTGGTGTCGTGGAACAAAGTCACAGCATGTGACTTGTATCGTGGGAATCAAGCCCTTTTCTTGGATCTCTGAAGTGAACTCATGGTAGGCTTCCACGCCACGTGGGTGTCAATCAAACCACGTGACACCTGTCGTGGAAATCAGGCTGGAATTTTCTATTTTCTGGACTGTCACGATAGCCACTCACGTGGCGTGAATGGTTCTCTTTTGCAGCCTCTTGTTCTTTCTTCACTTGACACTTCGTTCTCGGGCTTGATTCTTCCTGTTTTGCTCATTATGTCTTTAAAGCCTGTTTTCCTGCAAATTAGGACAGAAACCACATCATACCAACAAAACACACCCAAGTTATTGCATCTTTTCCTTGTTTTAAGCATCGAAAGTGCCATATAACCACGGCACATCAGTTTCTTAAGTGAATCGAGAATTATGATTACTGACTTGTTGATTATGTTGGATCCTTGAGTGGTCCCGACTAAGGACATAAAAGAATGGCATATATTCTATTATTGTCTACTTACTGGTGTATTTGATACAAGGGGTAAGTTATTGTTGTGAGTCATGGTTCTATTTTCTTGGCTTATTGTGGTTAGTCATAGTTTGTTGACTGGGTCTATTTCGGTAGTCATGCTTGACTTGGTATATTGTTTATATTGACTTACACTTGACTGAAATCTTTGTGTTATTGTAAAGGGCTAAGTGGTAACATAACTGATGTAATTGTTACGTGTTCATGGTTGTACTTGTTTACAAGGTTATGGTTATTTTTTCTCATTTATTATTGAGGTTAATTGAAGTGTAAGTGGAACAAATTGACTTTTAATAACTATTGGGGTTAAACAAGTAAGAGTTATGATGGATAACATTCAATGTGAATGGTATAAGGGGAATGTCAATGATTCATATTGACTACTAGTAATGAATTGGATACAACTAAGTCAGCAAGACTAAAAATGGAATACTCTTAGGTAACATAAATGGATAAAAGTGATGTGAATTAAATTATTATATAAGTTGTCATGCTTTCTTTCTGTGATTTCTGTAGCATATTTACATTATCTAACATTGGTCGGCCGATGATACCTACCAGTACGTGTTGTTTGTACTGATACTACTCTTGCTATACCCTTTTTTAAGGTATAGTATGGTTACAGAATCAGTAGATATTTCATCCTTGACACGGTAAAGATCTCCAGCAGCTTCTGTCACTGTTCTTATGGTGGAAGCTGGGTCAGGTGTACAATTTTATGTCATATTTAGAAGCTCTTGTACCTGTTTAGACTAGGTCCTTGGGGAAAGTATTGTGTTTTGTATTTTATGTTTTGATAAACTGAATGTAATAAATAAGGCATTTTATTATTTCTTATTAACTTCCACATATGATTTGAAATGGGTGGGATGGGTACTCCTATCTAGGTGGATTAGAATAGGTGCTTTCACGATCCAGTTATTGGGTCGTGACATCCCTCCCGCCTATTTTAACTTCTAAAAAATAAACCTAACTCCCCAAGTATCTTAACTTCTTCTTTACTCCCCCACTCTCCCATTTCTCTCTCTCTCACACACGAAACTCTACAACTCCAAGCTCTCCATTTTTTATTTCCCTTCTACCTCAACCTCTAAGCTTTAAATTTATCATCTTCAGGTAAGTAATCTTCTTCTTTCACTCATATTTAGGTGCATATTGCAGTTGTTTTTTTCAATAACCCTATTGTTTGTAAAGTTGATTTTTTTTAAAAAAAAATGGAGATTAACTCGTGTTTGCTTATAAAAAATGTGTGTTATTTTCTCCTAACTTCTTGATTATGTGTCATTTAACTACTTGGTTCTCTTTTATTTGAAATGTAGCTATTGTTTTTGAATTTTTGTTGTTGTAATTGGTCCTGTAGCATATCAGAAAATTGATTTGTATGGAGAATGAGATTTTCTATTCAAAGCCTTACTGTTTTTTTTTTGTGAGAAAGACTTGTAGTCGATTAATAGGCCTTTGTAAGTGGCCTGTAGCATATCATAATATCAATATCTATGCAGACCTTAATCTTATTTTGGTTGCCTTGTATGGATTTTCTATAACACTAGCCTTACTATTTTGTTTATTGTGGGAAAGACTTATAGTCGATTAATAGATCTATGATAGATTAATGTTGTTTTTATATCTTTATTGTATTCTATTCAATGTAGATCATAAAAAATGACTAGACGTAGTAGACGGAGTTCAAAGAATGGTTCTACTGGTAATAAAAGAAGTGTTGACGAAGTTAGAAGAGATTGTAAAAAGAAAAAAGTTTCAGAGGCTGAACATAAGTCTACTCGTAAAGTATGGATAGTAAAATTGATGAGTACGTTGATGAGCCGAGTGTTGAAGTAGATAAGGGTTGTAGTGATCGTGGCGGTGGTGGTGGGGATAGTGGGCATTTTAGTGGAGATGGGGCTAGTGAGTAGGGAAATAATGATGATGATAATGATGATGGTAATCAGGATGATGATCCTCTAACAATCCCAGAGTATTTAAGGTTCGATTATATAGAAAATTATGATCTAGGTACTTGGATGGTTTCCGTCAAAAATATCGTTAGGTCTCGGATGATGCTTTTTTTTTAATTTTTACAAGTTTTATAAGATCAAAAATCAAACTTAGGTTTAAGCTCTCTTGCTTTGGTTGTTTAGAAAGTTGCCACAACATATGAAGTTCAATGGACAAATGGTACATTATATGCTTCTCTGTTGAGTGAAAGAAAACAAGAAGCTTCATGAGTTCTGGTTTTGTGTTAACAACAAGCTGGCTTATTTTGGCTTGAATAAGTTTTCTTTGATCGCGGGCTTTAGGTGTTCCTCATCAAAATTGGTAAAAACATATAAGAATGGTGAAAACTTTTACGATAAGGTTACCCGCAAAAGAAGGTAACTGGAACAAGCCTATTGTCCCTAGTTAGAGGCAGTAGGCTAAAGAAGTCGGAAAAACTTAAATGTTGTCTAGTGTAGTTCTTGCATTTTATGTTACTTTCAAGAGATGTTTCAAAAGTTGTAGACCCAAATTTCATAAAAACAGTGGATAACCTGGAGTTCTTTCAGGAATATTTGTGAGGAAAGGATTCCTTTGCATTAAAATTAGAGTCCTTAAAGAACAAAATCAACATGAACAAGCTGAAAATGGCACATCTTGAGAAGGAGAATGCACCATATGATCTCTATGATTTTCCTTGGGCATTTATGATACATTATCAATCACCCAGTCAGTCTATTATAAACCTTGCTTGACAACCAATGTTGATTATTTGATTATTTTATGATTGCAGATTTGGATATATGAAGCCTTGCCTAATTTTGGGAGACATACTGCAAAATCAGACTATCTTTCTTTGCCCATCCCCAGAATACTCAGATGGAACACCAAAAAAATTAGTGTATTTCCCAAAGGTGATCCATTTAGGCTTCATACGGGATCCTTAGTCTATTCCCTTCTTCTTCAAGAATAATCAAGCTAATGAATGGTCTATTTTTAGTGGTTGTTATTTGAAAAATGGCAAAGGAACAGCTTCTGATTTTGCAATTTAATGTCTAAATGAATCACCTTTGAGAAATACACCAATTTTTTTTGGTATTCCATCTTAGTTATCTAGGGATGGTCAAAGGAACATCTACTGATTTTACAGCATTCTCCCAACAATGGGAAAGGCTTTATATATTCAAATCTTCAATCACAAAAACAATCAAATAATCAACTGTGGTTTTCAAGTAATGTAACGATCCAAATTATTGTTACGCTGAAAGAGGGAGTAAAATCTGAACTTAGTTTTCCATTAGCCTAGTTTTAAGAAATTCAGGGATAGCCTAAAATTGGATAAATTTTGAGATGTTTTAATAAAACAAATTTTTGTACTAATATGATATTTGATAATGATGTTTGATGCGATATTTGGATAGGCAACTATTTTAGAAAGCTGTAGCAACTTTCGGCACCTGAAACGAAGTTATAGAACTTCAGTTATAGAGCTTACCATTGAGGGTTGGTTCGCAATGTTAAGATTCATGGTGTGTGTTGTAAAATCTATAAAAGTAAGGAGAGGGCCTAAGTTTCTGCCTTGGATCACTGCAGCAGAAAAAGTAACCACTGCAACAGTACCGCCGCAGTGATAACGAGAACCGCAACAACGATCTCCATGTAAAAGGTACAAACCGTTGTGGTGGAAACGTGCACTAAAACTATAGTTTTAAAAACTAGAAAAAAATTTCTTTCCCCACTTTTTTTGAAAAATGCAAGGGAGCTCTAGGGAAGGCAATTTTTAGAGGGTTTTTTAAGTTTTTAATCTTTGGAGGTAAGTTTATATTCTAGACTTGAATATACATCGTTTAACCTTAAAAATCACTAGAAATGGATTAATGGTAGAAATTGGGTTTTAACCCTACTTCATCAAAATTGATGAAAAAGGGTGGGAATGTGTATAAATTTGGTATATAATGATCCTAGGATGTTAGAAAATACTAGTGGGACTAGAATTACAGTTTTTCATAGTAATTCAAGTAAAATTCATTTGGTTTAAGAGATAAAAAACCCTAATACAATGAAATAGGATAAAATTATGACTAAAATTAGGGGTTTTGGTCCCTAGTAATTAAAAAGGGATGAATTATTAAAATGGGTACATATCCTTGTTGTTTTAGATCAAGAATGGATAGAACGAGATCAAAAGGGAAAAGGTATGGCTTAAAGGTGACTTTGAGCAAAGAAATTGAGGTAGGCTATGGTTTTGTTGTAGCACTTAGAATTTCTTGGCTTTGTTCTTATTCATAAACTAAACATCTATGATTGCCTTCTAGCATAACTTTTGATTTAATGATTACATTCCATTTCATTTACATTATAATGATATGTTGTGATGTTGGGTTGGGTACCACGCCGGTACGGATATGATATGTTGTTATGATGGGTCGGTTACCACGCCGGTGTGGATATGATATGTTATGAGAAAAAAAATCGGGCACCACGCTGGTATGTTATGATGTTTATCGATGATGAAGAGCATAGTAAGAGATGATGCGTACATCTTGCATACATGCACTCATTCATATGAATTGAGTGCCTTTATAATGATTACATGTGATGATGAGTTTTTGTTGAAAGTGACTAAGTGTTAAAGCTTGTGAAAGTAAACTTGTGAATTTTTCCTTATATGATGCCTGTTGTTGTTGATGTCTTTGATTATGAGTTCTGTTATGATTACTTTTATACTTGTTTGGCTTGCTTACTTGTACATTATTGAGTTAGTAGATCTATGATGCTTACCAGTACTTATGGTTGTACTGATACTACATGTACTCTTCTTTTTTTTGAGTGTAGAATATCTTCCAGCAGCTGACATGTGACCTCGGCTCTAGATAGCTGTTCAGACTTGATTTTGAGGGTGAGCACCATGATTGGACAACCTTCGGATCTTCTTATGATATTGACTTACTTTGTTTCGGGACTAAGACGATTTCCAATTTTTGTGTTTTTGGATAGTTTAGTCATTTCAGATTTAGTTTATTCTTAGATGTTCTTGTATGGTGACTTCAGATCCCGGGGTTGTATTAAGTAGAGGTTTCTGCACTCTATAATTTTTGAATATTTTTGTTGGTTAATGGATGACTTAAATTATTGAATAGCTTCCTGTTTGCAATTGTTTAAAACTGGGTATTGATATAAGTGAATATAAGAGTGACACTTGAGTTAGGAAGGGTGAGGTTAGTATGGTTCTCCCGCCATAGATTAGGGTGGGTGCTAATCATGACCAGTTGGGTCGTGATAGAGATGGTATTAGAGTACAGGGTTTATAGATCTCGTCGTACAAGAACATGTCTAGTAGAGTCCTACAGAATGGTACGGAGACGTCTGTGCTTTTCCTCGAGAGGCTATAGGACTTTAGGAATGAATTCCTTCCTTTCTTTCTTTCATGCTATGACTTGATTCCAATTGGTATCTGGAGATACAAATTGGTATCTAATCCTTTCACTCTTATTCATAGATGGTGAATACTCGTTCTACCAGAGCAGTAGCAGCCATACCCATTGTAGTACCAGCAGCACCGATCGTTGGGGCCACTGTTCGAGGCAGGCCTTGAACTAGGGGTGGAGATAGACGGGGTGGACAAAAGGCAACACCTATTAGGGGTAGAGCCCAGGCAGCTGGAAGTTCGAAAAGACAGAGATCACCATTCCCTCCCCCACCTTAGGATGCCTCAGACCATGCGCGAAATGAAGAGGAGGTAGTTGAGTACGAGGAGATGGTAGCTTTAAAGAATATGGTGCCAACACTAAATGGTACAGCCCCAATGCCTTTGTCTGCGGAGGTGATTCAACAAGTTTTGGGATTCTTAGGTAGCTTGTCTGGCATGGGATACACTCCAGTTATTTCGACTGTCTCGCCTATAGCTTTGCAATATGCCTTTACTGTAGCACCAAGGATGGATGCAGTCTCTAAAACAGGGGTGTATCCCCAATAGGTACTTGGACCAGTGATGACTGATGATGAACATGAGTTATTCTGCAAGTTCATAAAAATGAATCCCCCAGTATTCCAAGGTACAGAGTTTGAGGATGCATTTGAGTTCTTGATAGATTGTCATAAACACCTGCATAAAATGGGTATTGGTGAGAGGTATGGGTTGGAGTTTGTTTCTTTTTAGCAGCAATCCAAAGCCAAGCAATGATGGAGGTCGTTTGTAGAGTGCATGGCTGCTTTAGCTCTACTCACTTGGGCTAAATTTTAAAATGTATACCTTGAGAAATATGTTCCCCGCACTTACCGTGATCAAAAGAAGGATAAGTTTTTGAGATTGGAGTAGGGTAACATGTTTGTGGCAGCCTATGAGGCCAAGTTTCATACCTTGTCTCATTATACACTATAGTTGATCACCTCAGAGGAGGAACGAATTAGGTACTTTGTGAAGGGTTTAAATTTTAGGATTCAGTTGGCTACTTTATCTGTGGCTGTGGTTGGTAAGTCTTTTCAGGATGTTAAATTTTCCAAGAAGGTTGAAGCACTTGAGTGACAGGGAGAAGTAAAAGTAGAAGATAAAAAGGCCAGACCTCGAGCCAATTTAGTGGTACCTTCTCAAAGGGGCATGGTTCTTCTAATTCCTACCATTCAGCTATGCCAGTATCTATAGGGGGCCCGCTTGGGGTTAGTTATCATCTTTCGCAAGCCGGCACATGTGCACCTTCATCCTTTTTAGTTTAGAGGCCTACTTTGGGACCCAAATACTTTAAGTGTGGGGGTTTGGGACATGTCAGGAGGTATTATCCTAACTTTTTGTCTGTAGGTCAGTTGACTCAGAAACTAGCTTCTATTCTCTAGTTTCGGTATGTCATAGTAGTGCAGGAAATGGTATGGGTCATCCATAAGGTGGACGTGGTGGTCGGGTTAGTGGTAGTAAACAGGCCAACCAAGATGGAGGACAAATTGGTAGAAATAGAGCTCAGTGTGGAAGAGGTGGCGGTCAGGGTGGTGATAAGGCACATCTTTACGCAGTCCCGACATGTCATAAGGCAAAAGCTTTAGATACTATGATCACAGGTACTATTCTTGTCTGTGATCGTACGACTTCTGTATTGTTTGATCCCGGTTCTACCTTCTCTTATGTGTTTGTGAAATTTGCCTTGGGCTGGGACTTAGACTGTGAGTATCTTGATTCTCCTATGTATGCATCTACACTAGTTGGAGTATCTGTATGTGTTGATCAGGTATATCGTTTGTGTCTTGTGATATTTATGGGGTTTAAAACCCTGGAAGACTAGTTATTCTAGATATGAGGGAGTTTGATGTTATATTGTAGATGAGTTGGTTGTCTCCTTATCGTGCCATTATTGATTGTTATGCTAAAACCATTATTATAACGATGCCTAGGATAGATAAGCTAGAGTGGGAGGGTACTTTTAAGCCTAATCCTATGAGGATTGTTTCAGCGATTTGTGCCTATAAGCTAGTGAAGAAGGGTTGTAGGGTATTTCTAGCCTATCTTCAGGAAGATAAATCTGTGTCACTCTTGTAGACTCAGTCCCAATGGTATATTAGTTTTTAGAAGTGTTTTCGGATGATCTTCTAGGTAAGCCTCCAGACCGAGAAGTTGATTTTTTTTTTTTATAGATTTAGAGTAAGGGACCCGCCCTATTTCTATTCCCCCTTATTGCATGGCACCAGCAGCGCTGAGGAAGTTGAAGTCTCAATTGCAAGAGTTGTTGGAAAAGGACTTTATTCATCCAAGTATTTCTCCTTACAGTGCACCTGTGTTATTTGCAAAAAGAAAAATGGCAGTAAGAGGATGTGCATAGACTACCGCCAGTTAAATAAGGTGACCATTCATAACAAATATCCCTTGCATAGAATAGACGACCTGTTTGACCAACTACAGGGAGCTACAGTGTTCTCTAAGACTAATTTGAGGTGGGATTATCATCAACTCAAAATCATGGAGGAGGATATCCCAAAGACTGCATTCCAAACTCGATATGGGCACTACGAGTTCCTAGTTATGTCCTTTGGTTTGACCAATGTCCCAGCTACCTTCATGAGCTTGATGAACAGAGTTTTTATGTCGTTTTTGGCCTTATTTATTATTGTTTTTATTGATTACATATTAGTTTACTCCAAAAGTAAAGAAGAGCATGAGGCTCATTTGCGTACGGTGTTGGGGTTGCTCAAGGAAAAGCAGTTGTATGCTAAATATTCTAAGTATGAGTTCTGGCTTTCTTCAGTGTCCTTCTTGGGGCACCTGGTTTCTAAGAAAGGGGTTATGGTAGACCCGCAAAAGGTTAAAGCTATTGGGAATTGGGCTAGACTGACAAATGTGATAGAAATTTGGAGTTTTATGGGGTTGGCTAGTTATTACAGTTGATTTGATAAAGAATTTACTGTTATTACTTTGCATATGACTCGTTTTACTCAAAAAGAAGTCCCATTTGTGTGGGATGATAAGTGTAAGGAGAGCTTCCAAGAACATAAAACCTTGTTGACCATAGCCTGATTCTCACGTTACCTATTAGGTAAAGATTTCATTGTATATTATGATGCCTCACGATTGGGTTTAGGGGCTGTTTTGATGCATGATTGGAACGTGATTGCTTATACCTCACGGCAACTAAAGCCTTATGAGAAAAACTATCACACGCATGATTTAGAATTGACAGCTGTGGTGTTTACTTTAAAAACTTGGAGGCACTATCTCTATGGGGTGAAGTGTGAGGTATTCATAGACCACCGCAGCCTATAACACGTGTTCACTCAGAATAATTTGAATCTAATACAAAGAATATGGATGGAGCTGATAAAACACTATGACATCTCAATTCTAAATCACCCAGGTAAAGCTAATATGATGGTGGATGCACTAAGCCAAAAATTAGTAGGCATGGGAAGTTTAGCGTTGCTGGAGGTGGGAGAGGTATTCTAAGATTGCTGGAGACTAGCAAAGGAAGGGTGTTAGCACATGTGGAGGTTAGGTCCACATTCTTTGATCAAATCAAAAGTAGGCAGTTTAAGGACAAGAAGTTAAACAACCTCAGAAAAAAGGTGTTATAGGGTGAAGCAAGGAGGCAGTTAATGAGGGAGCATTGAGGATTCGATGGTGGTTATGCGTGTCCCAAGCAGGCAATTTGATCTCGATTATTCTAGCGGGGGCTCATAATTCTAAGTATTTTATACATACGGGTTCCAACAAGGTGTAAAGGCACATGAGACAACACTATTAGTGGCTAAGAATGAAATGGGACATTGTGGATTTTGTAACCAAGTGTCAGAATTGCCAATAGGTGAATTACGAACACCAGAAGCTCGGTAGTACATTTTAGAGAATGCCCATTCCAGAGTGGAAGTGGGAAAGGATAATGATGGATTTGTAGTTAATCTTCCAACTATATTGAGGAAGTGCGGCTCTATATGGGTCATCTTAAATCGGTTGACTAAGTCAGCTCATTTCATCCCAGTAAGAGTAGACTATAATGCGTCTAAGTTGGCCAAGATTTAGGTGAAAAAGATTGTAAGGTCACATGGGGTACCAATTTTGATAGTGTCAGACAGGTACTCAGTTCACCTCCAATTTTTTAGGTTACATGGGGTTGGTTCACGATGTTAAGATTCATGGTGTGTGTAGTAAAATGAGCAAAACTGAGGAGAGGTCCTGAATTTCTGCCTCAAACTGCTGTAGCGGAAAAAATACCACTGTAGTGGTACCGCCGCAGCGGTAATGGGAACCGCAGCGGCTTTAAAAACCAGAAAACGTTTTCATTCCCCACTTTTTTGAAAATGCAAAAGAGCTCTGGGGAAGGCAAATTTCAGAGGGTTTTTGAAGCTTTTCATCTTTGGAAGTAAGTAATTACATTCTAGAGTAGAATATACTTTGTTTAACCTTAGAAAATCACTAGAAATGGATTAATGGTAGAAATTGAAGTTTAGCCCTAGTTTATGGAAATTGATGAAAAATGGCGAGAATGTGAATAAATTCGGTAGATAATGATCCTAGGGTGTTATAAAACACTAATGGGACTAGAATTAGAATTGTTCATACTACTTCAAGTGAATTTCATGTGGTTTAAGAGATAGAAAACCCTAAGATGATGAAATGGGATAAAATTATGACTAAAATCAGTAGTTTTGATCCCTCGTAATTAAAAAGGGATGAATTATTGAAATGGGTACATATCCTTGTTGTTTTAGACCAAGAACGGATAGAACGAGATCTAAAGGGCAAACGTGTTGCTTAAAGGTAACTCTGAGAAAAGAAATTTAGGTAGGCTATGGTTTTGTTGTAGCACTTAGACTTCCTTGGCTTTGTGCTTATATTTAAACTAAACATCTATGATTGACTTCTAGAATGACTTGTGATTTAATGACTGCATTCCATTTTACTTGCATTGTACTGATATGTTGGGATGATGGGTCGGGTACCACGCTGGTACAAATATGATATATTGTGATGATGGGTCGGGTACCATGCTGGTACAAATATAATATATTATGAGAAAAAGGGTCAGGTACCATGTCGGTACATTATGATATTTGTTGATGATGAAGAGAAGAGTAATAGATGATATGCACATCTTGAGTCACGACTCAATTTTGGAGTCATGATGGCACCTACTTTAACCCCCCATTACGTAAGTCAAACCGTAGCCCGGAACTATAAGTAATGGCCTAATTAGTGGAAGGTAAAGCAAATACCGAAAAAAATAAGCATACAATAAGTTTGTAAGCAATATAAACAAGAATACGACAATATAAATGTCAAATGGAATGGAGGAAGAACAAAAGAAATATTCCACGACATAGTAAAATCGGTACAAGAGCCACTAAATGCAAAATGAGAGTACTGTATAATATTAATATATAGAAAGTCTCGATAACTAAAGATTGTCCAAAAGTAAAGGAAGGAGAGGGAATCAGCTCTGACTTTGAAAGCTCACCCTATCTCCGAATCCTGAGAGTAGCTCGATAGAACGTCAGCAGCGACAACTAGTACTCGGATTTGTATCAGAAAAAGATGAAGAAGTGTAGTATGAGTACCAAAACAACGGGTACTCAGTATACATCATCGATCGACTGATCTAAATCAGATAAAACTATAATAGAATGCGAGAATGTAAACTAAGTCAAGGAATAAGGGGCAAACCTGAAATAATGCTCTAGCTGACAGATAATCAATAACAATATAAATAATATCGAAAAGAAGGCAAGCTAACTACAGCATAACTGCGACCCCAGAAGCCCAGAAAGTGCAAACAAGAGAAGATTAACCGAAACGATCCCCCATAAGCTCGACGGATGCTATCAAGAGCAGGACCATCAATAATAATAAGTATGAAGAAACTAACAACCAAAATCATATTCGATTCTTCCCATACCATAATTTTCAGACTCAAATCGGACTCTTAGCATCATAAATAAATTGTAAATGCTCGAATCAAACCGGTCTTTAATATCATAAGTAACAAAAAAATGTCGGACTTGAGTCGGACTCTAGTTATCATGTATATCAGACTCAAATCGGGAATATAGTACCATATGACAATAGTAGTTGTCGGACTTGAACCGGTCTTTAAAGTAAATACAAGGTTACAAGTCTAGTCGAAAGTTGGAAAAATGTCCAAGTCATAATAAATTCTAAGAAGACACGCAAGATGACGAAAGAAGTCCTCCTAGGTCTACAAGGAGCTAATTAGGATAATTGACCTAAAACAAGGCCGACGCACCCCAAAAGTCCATACTAAGGCAATTTCTACTTGAAATAAGACTAAGGCTTCAAAGTTCCATCTTAAGGTATTATATAATTCTAAACAATTCCTAAGACAACAATTTAATTCAAGGGAGAGACGAATGGGTCAATTCTACCTAGTAACAGCTCTCTAATCGGCTAATTATTCCAATTTTTGCTAAACATACAACCAACCCATAAATTCCATCCCAACTCTAGCATAATACTATACTAATACCATAATAAAGTTCAATCTATGAGAAAAGTAAGCCTAGCCTACCGGGACGCAGACGAATGCCCAAGAAAGTCCACTAAATCAGAGTGTTTCCCTTTCAAGAAGCCTCCGCACGATGCCACACTATATTAAAAATGATCTACATATTATTATGATAACAACAATACCCATATTGCATATAAAGGCTCCGAATCCAAAATCAAGCTAAAAATCTCATATGGGGCCTGCTTACGGAATCATAACTTTGAAATAGTCAAAACGTCCCTCTAAGTTCAAGGATCATTTACCCTCAAACATGGGTGAAATTCGAGCACAAACAAACCCAAAATCAGCCCATAAAGTATCTAGGGATATGAAGCTAGATCGGATAATAAATTAACAAATTAGATGGAAACGTACGGGAATAACGATAAGAAAAACACCAAAATAACGTCACGATCTAACCCGAACACCCAAGGATCAATCTCCACACTTCTTTAGCTCTCTAGGGTTTTTAATGTGGTTTTGGGACTTGAAGAATGCTGAAAATTAGGTAGACCATGCTTTAAATGCACAGCCTTGTCACCAAGATGGCACAAGGCATCGCCCAAATGGCCTCGCCTAGGATGCCAAGGCATCTCCCAGGCGATGGCATACCAAAGGCAGCCTTGTCACCCAGGCTACTCACACAGGTGGCCTCGCCTAGGCGGTCAAGCAGCACTAGAGCGATGGCCTTGCCAAGGCAGCCTTGTCGTTTAGGCGCTCCAAGGCCCGCCATGGAGACATCTCCTAGGAGACAAAGGAGCCGCTAAGGCGATGGAATCGGCACTGAAGGCAACCAGCACACTTGGCTTCTTGACAAGTCTCCGATCGACCCCTCGAGACTTGTTTGGAATCCCGTGAGCATAAAAGAACAACGTTACCCTACCAAATTCGATGTTCCCGACACAATGGCACCATTGAAATTTCCATCCAAGGTCGTTTCAATGAAATATAGGTCCCACACCCAATGGCCATTTTAACCAAAATCCACCCAATAGCCCAAAAAGAGTCCAAAAGTCTTGAGACCCGAACCAAAGGTCCTCTAGCCTAAAATCGATATTCCACAGCTGCTGGAACTGTCAAAATAGGCATACGAGGTCTTTTACCTAAGATTTAGGCCTGATACCCAAATTTGAACAATAAAGACTTCTAAATAGGGAATTGGCTCTAAAAGCCAAATGAACTACCCTGTAACCGAACTATCGGCTCCATCAAGTTATAAATGACTTGGGGAAGCTATGGGAAAGCTTTAAACATCAAAATAGTGCAGAAATTTAGAAAATGTTCTGGAGAGTCATTACAATATCCACTACTAAAAGGACTTTTGTTTCTAAAAGTAAAAGATCAAGGTGTACCTGAAGGCTCAAATAGGTGGGGATACCACATCTCACTCTCGATCTCCCAGGTAGTCTTTTCTACTAGACGGTGCCTCTATTGAATATTAACCACTGGAATCTCTCTAGAGTGCAACTGTCTCACATCCCTGACCAATATAAGCATTGGCTCCTCCATGAAGGTCAACCGCTCATCCAACTGAACTGAGTCCCATCGAAGCACTCATGAATCAATCGAAATGTAGCACCGCAACATGGATACATGGAAAACTGGGTGGACAGCTACAAAATATGGGGGCAAGGCCAACTCATAAGCTACTTCTCCAATTATCTATAGTATCTTAGATGGCCAAATATACCTGAGGCTGAGCTTGCCCCTTCTCCTAAACCTCATCACACCCTTCATGGGTGATACTTGAAAGAAGACTCGGTCACTAACTCCAAACTTCAAGGCACGAACTCTACGATAAGTGTAACTATTCTGCCTACACTGAGCTGCCCTCAACCTATCCTGAATCATCTGCACCCTATTCAAGGACTCACGAAGCAAGTCAGTACCACAGGGACTAACCTCAAATGCCTCAAACCAGCCAATTGGTGATCGACAATGTCTACTATACAATACCTCAAATGGTGCCATATCAATACTTGAATAGTAGCTATTATTATAATCGAACTCTGCTAAGGCTAAGTCCTGCTCCCAATGACCTCTAAAGTCCATCACACATGTGTGGAGCATATCCTCCAAAACCTGAATAGTCTACTTTGACTGACTATCGGTCTGGGGTAGATTGCAGTGCTAAGATCAACCTGAGTGCCCAACTCCTCCTGAGACGTCCTCCAGAAGCTAGAAGTGAACATTGAGCCTCTATCTTAAATAATAGATATGGGTACTCCATGCAAGCGAACTATCTCATGAACATAGATATGGGCAAACCTCTTGGCACTGAAAGACATCTAAATAAGGAGAAAATGGGCCGATTTGGTCAATCAGTCTAAAATGACCCAAATGTCATCGAAACCACGGGAGGTATGAGGTAAACCACTCATAAAGTCCATCGTCATTCACTCCCACTTCCACTCGGGGATGGGTAATCTTTGAATCAAGCCATCGGGTCTCTAATGATTGGTCTTTACTTGCTGATAACATAGGCAACGAGCTACAAAGTCAGCAATATCTCTCTTCATACCACTCTCCTAGTAATCCTGCCTCAAATCTCTCTGGAGCTATGAGCCTCCCACAATATCAACTGAATCAAGTCTCCAACCTTGGAACACAAATGCGACCATCATATCTCAAAATACCCTCTGAATCTAAGGTAGCCTGACTGTACTCACCCTGCAACACCTGGTCACGGATGCCACAGAGGATACTATACTCAAACTGGTGGCTCCAAATCTGCTCAAATAAGATAGACCTAGCCTCAACACTAGCAAAAATCCTCCTGGAGTCTGAAATATCAAGTTGAACCATCAAGTTGGCTAATGAATGGATGTCCAATACCAACGGCTGCTCCAAAACTGGAATAGAAGCCAAGCTACCCATACTCACAGCTTTCCGGCTTAAGGCATTTGCTACCATATTCGCCTTCGCCAGATGGTATAGAATAGAGATGTCATTGTCCTTCAGCAACTCAATCCATCTGCGCTGTCTAGAATTAAGCTCCTTCTGAGTCATAATGTATTGAATACTATGATGGTCAGTGTAGATCTTGCTACAAACACCATACAAGTAATGCCTCCAAATCTTAAGAGCAAAAACTATAGCCGCCAACTCCAAATCGTGGGTGGGGTAGTTGCGCTCATGAACCTTCAGCTGCCTCGATGCATGAGCAATAACTCTGCCCTGCTGCATTAAAACACAGCCCAAACTAACACCAGAAGTATCATGATAAACTATAAACCATTTGCCATCAACAGGAAAAGTCAATATAGGAGCTGAAGTGAGCAAGTCCTTGAGCTTCCGAAAGCTTGATTCACACTCATCGGACCACTAAAAAGGAACCTCTTTCCTAGTCAACCTGGTCATAAGCACTTCAATAGAAGTAACACCCTCAACAAACTACCTGTAGTAACCTGCCAAACTAATAAAGCTACGAACCTCGTTAGAGTTGTAGGTCTGGTCCAATCACGAATAGCCTCAGTCTTCATCGGATCCGCCATAATCCCATCCTTAGATACCACATGCCCTAGAAATGTAACAGAATCGAGCCAAAACTTGCACTTTGAGAATTTGGCAAAAAACCTATGATCTATTAAAGTCTGGAGCACAATCCTCAAATGCTGCTCGTTCTCCTCCCTGCCCCTCAAATACATAAAGATGTCATCAATAGAGACAATCACAAAGGAATCTAGATAGGGCCTGAACACACGATACATTAGATCCATTAACGTTGCTAGGTCATAATTCAACCCAAAAGACATCACCAAGAACTCATAATGGCCATAGCGAGTCCTGAAAGCTGTCTTAGGGATGTCCGCGGTCCGAATCCTCAACTGATGGTAACCAGATCTCAAGTCAATCTTAGAGAACACTGCTGCACCCTGAAGTTGGTCAAATAAATCATCAATACGAGGCACAGGATACTTATTCTTCACTGAAACCTTATTCAGCTGCCTGTAGTTGATACACATACTCATAAAACCATCCTTTTTACTTCATGAACAAGATAGGAGCACCCCAAAGCGACGCACTCAGCCTAATTAAACCCTTACCTAAAAGATCCTGAAGCTAAAAATGCAGCTCCTTATGCTCAGCAGGAGCCATATAATAAGGTGCCATGGACAATAGCAAACTCACTATCATGCTCAGGAGAAAGGCCAGGCAGGTCGGTAGGTAAAAACTCAAGGACAATAGAAACATAATCAAGTGAGGGACTCTCCATACTAACATCACAAACATAAGCAAGATAAGACTCACAACTCCTCGACACCAATCATGTTACGCCTCAAATCCCATTGGGGCAGACTGGAACCCGAAGCCGTTGAGGCCCAAGAGAACCAACCTATACATTCGTATACATTCATGCGCATGTCACTAAATGAACTACACTCTGTCAGACAGATACAAAATGTCAAAGACAGACGTTATAGAAAGATATTTATATAGATATGAAACTTGGCCGTTAGGGCCATCACATCAAAAGCATACATTCCTTACATTCCTTCATTTGTCCCACAACATCTATAAAGCCTTTAACCAATACATAACCAATCTAAAGTTGGGATAAGTCCCTCTTTATACAACATCTATATAGTACCAAAACAGATGTACACATGTAACTCGAAAAGCCTCGAATCAACTTGGAGCTCACCAACAGTCTGCAGATGACCCGTATCCTACTGTGGAGGCCTACTAGCACCTGCGCCTATAGCAAGTAAGGTAAGTTTCCCAAGGGACATCAGTACAAAAGAATGTACTGAGTATGTAAGGCCAGAAATAACTGTTTGAAATACAAGAACTTCAAATGGAATCAAATACAAATGAATAATCAATATGGATAAACCACCACTCTGTATGTGTGGAACCATGTACATTACATTCATTACTTTCTTTGCTTTTACATTCATTCATTCATTCATATAAAGCCCGGGCCCCAAGCTGATCAGTGGGTCATAATCATAACATAGCATTACATTGAGATCGTTCTAGCCAGGCTTATGCCCCATAGATTGTGAACCATAAATCAATAAATCCAGTTCGTCCCTAGCTAGGTTTTCACCTCTTTGGGCTACCCCCTGTCAGGTTTGGCATCAAGCTAGGCTTTTACCCCACTGATCTTCCCCCCTGATTCAATAATCTCGGGATTGTCTCTAGCTAGGCTTTCTCCCCTTTGAGCTACCACCAATAAATCAATGAAGTAGGTTTGGCATCGAGCTAGGCTTTTGCCCTACTGAGCTTTCCCTCTAATCCAATAATCTCGAGATCGTCTCTAGCTAGGATTTCACCCCTTTGAGCTACCAACTGGTCTCAAACAACCATAAAGTAACCATTAAGTAACCATATATGCATTGGTTTTTTCCTTTACTTGTGTGAGATTGATACATTGGTGGTCATAACATTATTGGAACTTTGAAACAATGATCAAGGAATAAGAGACATGTGAATGACAATTTATAACAAACCTGGAATGAGACACTTTAGAACATTTTGGAATGGAAACCAGTTTGGTAACAATGAGAATAATAGGGGCTTCCAAGAAATATAGAAAAGAGAAACCTTACATACCTTATCCTTCCAACGTATGACTACAACAATCCAATCAATATGTGAAGACAACAATTCAGCTCCTTCCTTACATTTTACTCTACAACTCAAGTACATACGGAGCTCACGTTAACAACTAACTACATGACAAGTGCATAAGATGACAATGAGCTGCCTGACTGCCATTTAACGTTATTTCACCCTCTTACAATACCATTTACTGCATCACCATACCAACAACACCAAAACATGCCACACATCAACCAAGACATCATAAACCGATAACATTTCACACTAAGTTTATACTTTACACTTCCCCTTCAACACAACATCACATTTACTCCATCAAGTCACTTAAATGCTTTTCACAATAACACATTAGAATCAATCCACAAGTGATACAATTCAAAATGACTCTGGACTACCCTTTAAGGCCATCCAAATGGTACCATAAGTTGATGATTGCATTCAAGAAGGGTATAGGGGCCTTGGGGGGTCAAAGAAAAGCAAAAACAAACAAAATGAAATTCTGGAGGGACCTGCGAAGTCATCTGCGCCCGCAGGTGGGTGAGGTACGGCCACAGGTTCCCATTGGCCTTGTCTAAGGCCACCTGCATTGGCATATGCGCCCGCAGGTGCCCCATTTGCGAGGGCGGATGCCCGGTTCGGCCAAAATGGATCTCTTTTGGGTATTTGTTTTGTAATAAATGGTCCATGGCCATAAGAAGCTTCTCTTTTCACAATTTAGGTAAATTTTTATTCTAATGATCAACCATAGTTTCAAAATGCACATGAACATCACCAAACTATTTTCTCCTTTCAATACGCCACTGGTTCCATGCACAATTTCATAGCAACAGTACCACAAGTTATACATATAGAGAAAGAAATTTAAGGACATAAACACATCTTACATATTGAAATTTAATCCATCAATTTTACTTCCTTCAAGACCACTAGTCCACTTTCAAGTTTATAAGGCAAACCCCTTTATCGATTAAGCAAAAGTAGACTGTTTCACACATAGTGGACTGCTCAACACTTTGTCAACATAACCAACATGATTTATACAACCTATCATGCATATAATATATTAAACCATAAGAATAAACACTTACCAAATCTTACAAAGATATGATCTTGTCCAAAGAGAATGTTAGCTTAGGGTTTGAGAGGAGAGAAATATCTTGGAAAACTCTAGAATTGGAAAGTGTGCTTTTGTGATTAAAAATATGATTTTTTGACTTATATAGTACCTTTATGGTCATCCTTAGCTACCTTTAATCAATAAATATCATGTTTACTTGGTCAAAAGATGAATGGGTCATTTCCCCTTTTGGGCCATGTCCTTTACTAAATTTTTGGGCCTCATTTGAGCCCATAATCACAAGACTAATTCAGCCCACTAAAATTAATGTGTAATACACCAACCATCTCATGTTTAAATAATTCCATAAATGTTATGCTAACTAATTAGTTTCGGAAATGTACGGGGTATTACATCCTTCCCCCCTTAGGAACATTCGTCCTCAAATGTTAGTAACATTATCCAATCTAAACAAATTTGAGGCTAAGTTCATTCTTCATATTTTACATACATATACTTCTTATAGGTACTTACTTGTTATTTCTCCAATTCCGCATCTTGAACTTGTTCTTCCATTTGAAATAAATGTGGGTACTTAGACTTCATCATTTCTTCGGTTTCCCATGTGATTTCTTCCACTTGTTGATTTCTCCAAATCACTTTTACGAAAGCTAATTCTTTATTCCCTAACCTCTTTACTTGTTGATCAAGAATAGCAGTAGGTATATCTTCATAGGTGAGATCCTCCGTAACTTGTACATCTTTAGTGGGAGCAATACGAGATGGATCTCCTATGCACTTTCGAAGCATTGAAATATGAAACACTGGATGGACTGTGAAGAGTTCTTGGGGTAGTACTAATTCATATGCAACTTGACCAAATCTTCGGATAATCTTATATGGCCCTATATAACATAGACTTAGCTTTCCTTTCTTTCTAAACCTCATTACCCCTTTTATTGGTGATACTTCCAAGAATACCCAATCACCTATGGAAAATTCTAGTCCCCTTCTTCTAACATCGGCATATGACTTGTGTCGACTTTGGGCCGTTTGTAGCCATTGTTGTATCACCTTAATTTTCTCCATATCTTGATGAACAAGATCTGGCCCAATTAAGGCGATTTCACCCGCTTCAAACCATCCAATTAGTGATCTACACTCTATGCCATATAAAGCTTCGTAAGGTGCCATCTTGAGACTTGAATGATAGTTATTATTGTAGGCAAATTCAATAAGCGATAGATGATCATCCCAACTACCTTTAAAGTCCAATGTGCAAGCTCGTAGCATATCTTCAAGTGTTTGGATAGTACGTTCTGCTTGTCCATCTGTCTGAGGATGAAAAGTTGTACTTAAATTCACTTGAGTACCTAAACTCTTCTGAAAAGACTTCCAAAAATTTGCAATAAATTGCGCTCCCCTATCCGATATAATAGAGATTGGAACTCCCTGTAATCGTACTATCTCTTTAATATACAACCTCACATAATCTTTCGCTATGTAGGTGGTGTTGACCGGTAGGAAATATGTTGTTTTGGTAAGCCTGTCAACTATTACCTATATGGAATCAAATTTTCGAAGTGTACGAGGAAAACCTGTGATGAAATCTATGTTGATCATGTCCCACTTCCAGACTGGAAGATTTAAACATTGCATATAACCTCTAGGATTCTGCTGCTCCACTTTTACTTGTTAGCAATTTGGACACTGGGCTACGAAGTCTGCAATGTTCTTCTTCATATTACCCCACCAATATATTTCTTTCAAATCATGATACATTTTGGTGGCTCCCGGATGAATAAAATACCATGAATGATGTGCCTCTGTCATAATCCGTCTCCTTAGCTCATCTACATCAGGTACACATAATCTTCTTTGGCACTGAAGCACTCCCTCTTATGTAAGGTAAAATGCCTTCATCAACCCTTGCTGTACATTCCCTTTCAGCTGTAAGAAAATAGGATCCGCATACTGCTTCTCTTCCACCTCAACTACTAATGAAGATTCTGCCGCATTTTGCACAATAACCCCTTCATCTGGAGATTCAAGAAGGCGAACTCCCAAGCTGGCTAGTTGATGCAGATCCTTGACTATATCTTGCTTTTTTGTGAGCTGGCCATCAGTGCTTACCATTGCTTTGCGACTTAACGCGACGGCTACTACATTTGCTTTTTCGGGATGATATAAAATATCAATATCATAATCTTTTAATAGTTCCAACCACCTCTGCTGCCTCAGATTTTAGTCTTTCTGCTTAAAGATATATTGCAAACTCCTATGATCGGTATATATGTCAACACGAACCCCATACAAGTAGTAACGCCATATCTTTAAAGCAAATATTGCAGCTGCTAGCTCAAGATCATGTGTTGGATAATTTCTCTCATGCGGCGCAACTGTCTTAAGGCATAAGCTATCATATTATTGTGCTGCATCAATACACATCCTAAACAGACTCCTGACGCATCACAATATACCGCATACCCCTCTGTGCCTTCAGGAAGTACCAATACAGGTGTAGAAGTCAACTTATCTTTCAACTCTTGAAAACTCTTCTCACATGCATCATTCCATTGAAACTTGGTTGCCTTGTGGGTTAGCTATGTTAAAGGTGCAGCAATGGAAGAAAACCCTTTAATAAATCTCCTATAATAACCTGCCAATCCAAGGAAACTACGAATCTCTGTAGGTGTCGTAGGTCTTGGCCAATTCTTCACAGCTTCTATCTTTTGAGTATCAACCCTTATTCCTTCATCCGACACAATATGACCCAAGAATGCTACAGATTTTAACCAAAATTCACATTTAGAGAAATTTGCATATAACTTAGGATCACGAAGAATCTGTAACACCTTCCGTAAGTAATTATCATGGTCCTCTTATGATCTCGAATAAACCAAAATATCATCTATAATCACGGTCACAAACACATCTAAAAATGGCTTGAACACCCTATTCATCAAATCCCTAAAATCTGCGGGTGCATTTGTTAGCCCAAATGACATAACCAAAAATTCATAATGACCATCCCCATGTTTGGAAAGCTGTCTTGGATATATCTTTTTCTCTAACCCTTACCTGATGATATCCTGATCTCAGGTCAATCTTTGAGAAGCATTTGGCACCTTGTAATTGGTCAAACAAATCGTCAATTCAGGGGATGGGATATTTATTCTTGACTGTTACCTTATTCAGCTGTCGATAATTAACGCACATTCTCAATGTGCCATCTTTCTTCCGTATAAATAACACCGGCGCACCCCAAGGGGACATACTAGGCCTTATGAATCCCTTTTTCAGCAAGTCTTTTAATTGCTCCTTCAACTCCCGTAACTCTGCTGGGGCAATCCTAAATAGAGGAATAGAGATAGGTTGAGTGCCTGGCATCACATTAATACCAAACTGTACTTCCCATTCTGGAGGAAAACCTAGAAGATTTTCAGGAAATACATCAAAGAATTCATTTACCACCGAAACCGATTGAAGAGTTGGTGGCTTCACATCAGTATCTTGCACTCTTACTAGGTGACATATGTACCCCTTGGATATCATTTTCCTTTCCTTAAGATAGGAAATAAATTTACCTCTTGGTACTCCAACATTACCCCTCCATTCAAGGACGATCTTTTGTGGGAAATGGAAATGTACCTTAAGCTTGGCAATTTACCGTGGCATAACAAGAAGCTAACCAATCCATACCCATGATAACATAAAAAATCTGCCCTTTCCAGCTCAATAAAATCAGCCAACGTATCATGATCACAAACAGTTACTATACAATTACGATATACTCTTTTAGCAACAATAGATTCTGTAGATACTTCAAATGGCTTGACTAATAATTTCGGTGTTTTTTCAAATTTTGCAGCAATCAATGGAGTAACATATAATAGGGTAGATCCCAGATCAATCAATGCATATACATTATGGGAAAAGATGGATAAGGTACTTGTAACCACATCAGGAGAAGCCTCCAGATTCTGACGATCCGCTAAGGCATAGGTACGGTTCTGGACTCTACTAGAACTAGCTGCTCCTCTCGCACCTTCACCACGACCAGTAGGTTGTACTCCCAATGATGATGATGCAACGGCTGACCCGGTAGGTCACGCCATACTACCCATGCCCCTTTGTGGGCATTCTCTCATCTTGTGCCCCGTCATACCACACCAAAAGCAAACATTTGTCCCAAGCCGACATTCACCTAAATGAAACCTTCCGCAGTGTTGAAACGGCTGGCGAGAAAACCTCGATTGATTCATACTTCCTTATTCTCTATACCTCGATGTTTGTGAACCTCGAATCCCACTGTTTTCCCAAAATGGCTACTCTAAACCCAACAAAATGGCTACCTCTAAACCCTCAGAATTGGGATGGAGTACTGCTGTAGGGTAAGAAAATAATGGTATAGGCGGTCTATTAAAAACCCGAGGCCTAAATGCTCCTTGGGACGCCATGAACTGTCCCATAGGTCTAACCCTCTTTGACGACCCTCTTTCAAATTCTCGTACCCTTCTCCTATGCCCTTGATTCCACATCTTTTGTGAAAAAGCTGGACCAAATTGTCCTTGATTTTGTGCAGCGACTATCTGAGTCAGCATGTGCACCGTATTTCATAAATCCTATTCAGTAGCATTCACAGGTGGTTCTGGGGATTCTTCTCTTCTTTGTCGTCCCCCTGGAACTGGGAAAGGAAAAGAAGCCCGTGATACAAACTCATTTTCAGCTTCACCTGGAACTTGTTCAGGTGGTGATTTACTAGTTCCTTCCCTGAAAATCCGGTATGGCTTCGTACTTTTACCCTTGTTTCTCCTTGTAAATGGCATCTTACTATAACAACGAAAAAACAATGTCAATGGTCAGATATGATTCCACCTACAACTTTGGCTCTATTGCACGATCTAAGAAATGAAAAAAAGAAACAACTCCTAAATGCCCCATAGCCTCCTGCTTATACATGTGGTGCACAACACATCCATAAGCAAGACTCTACTCAGACACGGCTTTGTAGACACCCTAGGATGACCTGCTCTGATAGCACTTTTGTCATGCCTCAAATCCCATTGGGGCGGACTGGCACCCGAAGCCATTGAGCCCTGAGAGAACTAACCTATACATTCGTATACATTCATGCGCATGTCACTAAATGAACCACACTCTGTCAGACATATACAAGATGTCAAAGACGGATGTTATAGAAAGATATTCACATAGATATGAAACTTGGCGGTTAGGGCCATCATGTCAAAAGCATACATTCCTACATTTTGTCCCACAACATCTACAAAGCCTCTAACCGATACATAACCAACCTAAGTCGGGACAAGTCCCCACTTTATACGACATCTACATAGTACAAAAATAGATGTACACATGTGACTCGAAAAGCCCCAAATCAACCTGGAGCTCACCAACAGTTTGCAGATGACCCATATCCTACTGTGGAGGTCTACTAGCACTTGCGCCTACATCAAGTAAGGTAAGTCCCCCAAAGGACGTTAGTACGAAAGAATGTACTGAGTATGTAAGGCCAGAAATAACTGTTTGAAATACAAGAACTTCAAATGGAATCAAATACAAATGAATAATCAATATGGATAAACCACCACTCTATATGTGTAGAACCATGTACACTACATTCATCACTTTCTTTGTTTTTACGTTCATTTATTCATTCATATAAAGCCCGGCCCCAAGCTGATCAGTGGGTCATAATCATAACATAGCATTACATTGGGATCGTTCCAGCCAGGCTTATGCCCCTTAGATTGCGACCCATAAATCAATAAAGCAGGTTCATCCCTAGCTAGGTTTTCACACCTTTGGGCTACCCCCTGTCAGGTTTGGCATCAAGCTAGGCTTTCGCCCCACTGAGCTTCCCCCCTGATTCAATAATCTCGGGATTGTCTCTAGCTAGGTTTTCTCCCCTTTGATCTACCACCCATAAATCAATGAAGTAGGTTTGGCATCGAGCTAGGCTTTTGCCCTACTGAGCTTTCCCTCTAATCCAATAATCTCGAGATCGTCTCTAGCTAGGATTTCACCCCTTTGAGCTACCATCCGGTCTCAAACAACCATAAAGTAACCATTAAGTAACCATATATGCATTGGTTTTTTCCTTTACTTGTGTGAGATTGATACATTGGTGGTCATAACATTATTGGAACTTTGAAACAATGATCAAGGAATAAGAGACATGTGAATGACAATTTATAACAAACCTGGAATGAGACACTTTAGAACATTTTGGAATGGAAACCAGTTTGGTAACAATGAGAATAATAGGGGCTGCCAAGAAATACAGAAAAGAGAAACCTTACATACCTTATCCTTCCAACGTATGACTACAACAATCCAATCAATATGTGAAGACAACAATTCAGCTCCTTCCTTATATTTTACTCTACAACTCAAGTACATACGGAGCTCACGTTAACAACTAACTACATGACAAGTGCATAAGATGACAATGAGTTGCCTGACTGCCATTTAACGTTATTTCACCCTCTTACAATACCATTTACTGCATCACCATACCAACAACACCAAAACATGCCACACATCAACCAAGACATCATAAACCGATAACATTTCACACTAAGTTTATACTTTACACTTCCCCTTCAACACAACATCACATTTACTCCATCAAGTCACTTAAATACTTTTCACAATAACACATTAGAATTAATCCAAAAGTGATACAATTCAAAATGACTTTGGACTACCCTTTAGGGCCATCCAAATGGTACCATAAGTTGATGATTGCATTCAAGAAGGGTAAAGGGGCCTTGGGTGGTCAAAGAGAAGCAAAAACAAACAAAATGAAAATTCTGGAGGGACCTGCCAAGCCACCTGCGCCCGCAGGTGGGTGAGGTGCGGCCACAGGTGCCCATTGGCCTTGTCTAGGGCCACCTGCGTTGGCATCTGCGCCCACAGGTACCCCATTTGCGAGGGCAGATGCCCGGTTCGGCCAAAATGGGTCTCTTTTTTGGGTATTTTTTTGGTAATAAATGGTCCATGGCCATAAGTAAGCTTCTCTTTTAATAATTTAGGTAAACTTTGATACTAATGATCAACCATAGTTTCAAAATGCACATGAATATCACCAAAACTATTTTCTCCTTTCAATACGCCACCGGTTCCATGTACAATTTCATAACAACAATCCCACAAGTTATACACCTAGAGAAAGCAAGTTAAGGACATAACCACATCTTACATATTGACATTTAATCCATAAAGTTTACTTCCTTCAATATCACTAGTCCACTTTCAAGTTTATAAGGCAAAACCTTTACCGATTAAGCAAAAGTAGACTGTTTCACACACAGTGGACTGCTCAACACTTTGTCAACATAACCAACATGATTTATACACCCTATCATGTATATAATATATTAAACCATAAGAATAAACATGTACCAAAGCTTTTAAATAGATAATCTGTCCAAAGAGAATGTTAGCTTAGGGTTTGAGAGGAAAGAAATATCTTGGAAAACTCTAGAATTGGAAAGTGTGCTTTTGTGATTAAAAATCTGATTTTTGTTGCCTTATATAGTCCCTTGATGGTCATCCTTAGCCACTTTTAATCAATAATAGCATGTTTACTTGGTCAAAGGATGAATGGGTCATTTCCCCTTTTGGGCCATGTCTTTTACTAAATTTTTGGGCCTCATTGAGCCCATAATCAAAAGACTAATTCAGCCCACTAAAATTAATGTGTAATACACCAACTATCTCATGTTTAAATAATTCCATAAATGTTATGGTAACCAATTAGGTTCGAAAATGTACGGGGTGTTACAAATCTCCTAGCCCGACCATAAGAAATAATCCTTGTCGGTGTGCAACTAAAAGATCCCTGCCATACAACTGAGGGTATACCTGGGATGGCTAAGGTAACGGTCTTGGCATAGCAATCCAAGACCGCATGATAAGGGGATAACCAGTCTATGCCCAGAATTGTATCAAAGTCCACCATATCTAGCATAATAAGGTCAGCTCAAGTATCAAACTCTCGAATGGTCACAACACATGATTTATAAATTTGATCCACTACTAAAAAATACCCACGGGAATAGATACACGCAATGGCACAGATAAAGGCTCCCAAGATTTTTAAAAAAAAGCTCCCAAGATAACTCTAACTATAGTTCATAATAAGCAGAAACATATGAATAAGTGGATCCTAAATCAAATAAAACAATATATGGTTGATGGCATACTAAAATCGTACCTATAATAATAACATCCAAAGACTCTACCTCTGGTCTACCAGGTACAGTATACAAATGAGCTCGCCCGCCACCTGGCTGGGCGACTGACTGACCACCCATCCTACCTGGCTTAGAACTTCCTTGAGAACCCTGGGATCTACCCCTGCGACCCTGAGCGCTACCTCTAGCTAGAGGTGGCATTGATCTGATCGGTTGAGCACTCTATGCAGCAGGATGAATTATCCCACACTAGGGACACGACTATAACAAGCCTCGGACACTCCACTCTGTCCAGAAGATCCAGCTGACCCAAAATAGCCACCTCAAATAGAAGACTCAGAATGTACACCTCTCAAAGATTGGCCACTGCTCTGGCCATGGTAATCTCTGTAGCTAGACTGACCTTCGTTAGTAATCTGAAGTGCTGCTTGAATGGTTTTACTAGACTTTTTGTGTTACTGATAAGACTAACATGGAGAGTACCTACCCTGAGAACCTCTGCCTTTAAACTATGAGCCACCACGGCTCCCACTAAAACTACCAAGAAGATGTGGTCTCTTATCGTTGACCCCTTAGGCCTCGCGATGCATCTCCTTTATAGCTTAAGCATAATCAAAATCCTCAAAAAAAGACATGTCAGCTGCAACCAAACTTTGAGTATCCATACAAAGAGGAAGTCTCAACCCTTTAACATAACACCAAATCCGCTCAGACTCGGTACTCAAGATCGTAGTAGCATGTATAGCCAATTCATGAAAACGTGCCTCATACTCAACCACCAACATAGAACCCTGTTGTAAGCCGGTAAACTGATCTCTCAGTCACTCACAAAGACTACGAGGCATATACTTCTTCAATAAAGCCTCAGAGAACTGAGTCCATGTCATAGGCGGAGATCCAGCTGGTCTAGAATCAAGATAACCTCTCCACCAATGTCTACTTGTCAAATCCAACTGAAAAGTGGTATAGTCAACCCCACAAGCCTCAACTAGGCCCAAATTACGGAGCCTATCCATGCAAGCAGTCAAGAACTCAAATACATCCTTTCCTGGAGCCCTAGAAAACCTAGTCAGAGTCAATCTCAGATATCTGCCCAATATCTTTTGCTCTTCTACAGACATAGCTAGTTGGGAAGCACCGATTGAACAACTACCGGTACTGGAGGGACCACATCCACAGTTATAGGTTACACCCCTATAGCTATACCACTCTGATCTACACATTGTGCACCATCAAATGGTGCACCTTTCACTAATCCCAATAACTAGACCAAGGCATCTCTGAGCAATAAAGAAGAAATAAACCCAGGTGAAGCCTAGGCTGCCCCCTGGCCCATCAATGGCTAGGGTGGTAGAATCTCTGGCTCGGGAGTAGTAATAGGATCTGGTAAAGGCTCCCTACTCTGACCTCTAGCTTGGGATGTAGCTCTAGCTTGACCTCAACCTATGGGTAAGCCACGACCTCCGATGGGTGGTTAGCTACAGATGCGGTATCCTCATCATCGGTCATAGTAGTGGACGTCCTGACCATCTGTAAAAGAGTGTAACAATGAGAACCTTAGAAACCAGCATAGACTCGATGCACGAAAATGAACAAAAAAAGTGAGATTTTCCTGAAAATGTCCTATAGCTTCTCGAAGATAAGATATAGATGTCATCGTTTTGATCCGCAGGACTCTATTAAACACTTGCCCTTGTACCAAAAATACCAGTGAACCTAGGCTCTAATACCAATTTTTTATGACCCAATTTCGGAGTCATGATGGCACCTACTTTAACCTACCAGTAGGTAAGTCAAATCATAGTCGGAACGATAAGTAATGGCCTAATTGGTCGAAGGTAAAGTAAATACCAGAAAATAAGAATACAATAAACTTATAAGCAATATAAATAAGAATACAACAATATAAATGTCAAATGGAATAGAGGAAGAATAAAAGAAATATCCCATGACCTAGTAAAGCCGGTACAAGAGCCACTAAATACAAAATGAGAGTACTGAATAGTATCACTATACAGAATGTCTCGATATATAAAGACTGTCCAAAAGTAAAGGAAGGAGAGGGGATCATCTCCGGTTCTGAAAGCCCACCCTATCTCTGAATCCTGATAGTAGCTAGATAGAACGTCAGCAGCAGCAGCTAGTACTAGGATCTGCATCAAAAAAAGATACAAAAGTGTAATATGAGTACCAAAACAAGAATTTAAACTAATTCAAGGAATAAGGAGCAAACTTGAAAGAATTTTCCAACTGACAGATAATAAATAATAGTCTAAATAATATTGAAAGGAAGGCAAGCTAACTACAGCCTAACTGGGGCTCCATAAGCCCAGAAGGTGCAAACAAGAAAAGATTAACCCAAACAATCCCCCATAAGCCCGATGAATGCAATCAAGAGTAGAACCATCAATAATAATAAGTATGAAGTGACCAACAACCGAAATCATATTTGACTCTTCCCATTCCATAATTGTCGGACTCGAACCGGACTCTTAGCATCATAAATAAACTGTAAATACCAGACTCAATCGGCCTTTAATATCATAAGTGACCAACAAATTCCAAAATCTATTTATCATCTATGTTGGACTCGAACCAGGAATATAGTACCATATGCCAATAGTAGTTGCCGGACTCAAATCGGTCTTTAAAGTAAATACAAGGTTACAAGTCGAGTTGGGAGTTGGAAAAATATCCAAGTCACAATAAATTCTAAGAATACACGCAAGATGAAAAATGAAGGACTCCTAGGTCTACAAGAAACCAATTAGAATAATTGACCTGAAAAAGGGCTGGCGGGGCCCTCTACTAATCCAAAAGTCCATACTAAAGTAATTTCTACCCAAAATTAGACTAAGGCTTCAAAGTTCCATCTTAAGGTATTAGATAATTCTAAACAAGTCCTAAGGCAATAATTTAATTCAAGGGAGAGACGAATGGGTTAATTCTACCTAATAACGACTTTCTAATCGGCTAATTATTCCCAATTTCACTAAACATATAACCAGGTCGTAAATTACAACCCAACTCTACCATAATACTATACTAATACCATAATAAAGTTCAATCTATGAGAAAAGTAAGCCTAGCCTACCTGGATGCCGACGAATGCCCGAGATAGTTCACTAAATTGGTGCTTTTCCCTTCTGAGATGCCTCCGCATGATGTGACACTATCAAAATAATGATCTACATATTACTATGAGAATAACTATACCCATATTTCATATAAATGCTCTATGTACAAAATCGATCTAAAAATCCCATGTGGGGCCTGCTTACGGACTCATCACTTTGAAATCGTCAAAACATCCCTGTAAGTTCAAAGATCATTTACCCTCAAAGATGGGTGAAATCTGAGTACAAATGGGCCCTAAATCAGCCCTACTTTATCTAGGGATTCGAAGTTAAACCGCAAAATAAATTGAGAAATTAGATGGAAACTTATGGGAATAATGATAAGAAAAAGACCAAAATAACACCACCAACTTGCCCCAAACACCCAAGGATCAATATCCATACCCCACTAGCTCTCTAGGGATTTTAAAATGGTTTTGGGACTTGAAGAATGGAGAAAATCAGGTAGACCATGCTTTAAATGCGCAGCCTTGTCGCCAAGGAGGCATAAGGCATCTCCCAGGCGTCCTAGCCCAGGCGGCCAAGGTATCGCCCAGGCGATGGCATGCCAAAGGCAGCCTTATTGCCTAGGCGACACAACGCTTACCCAGGCGGCCTCACCTAGGTGACCAAGGAAGCTCTAGGGAGATGGCCTTGCCAAGGCATGCCATGGAGACATCACCTAGGTGACCAAGGAGCCGCTAAGGCAATGACACCAACACTAAAGGCACCAACAAACTTGGTTTCTTGCCAAGTTTCTGATCGACCCCTTAGGAGTCGTTTGAAATTTTGTGATCCAAACAAACTACACTACCCTACAAAATTTGATGTTCCAGACTCAATGGCACCATCAAAATTTCCATTCGAGGTCATTTAGACTAAATATGGGTCCCACACACAATGGTCATTTGAACCAAAATCCACCCAATAGCCCAAAATGAGTTTGGAAGTCTCAGGACACAAACCAAAGGTCCCCCCTAGCCTAAAATCTATATTTTGGAGTTGTTAGAACTGTCAGAATTGGCATACAAGGTCGTTTACCTGAGGTTTAGGCCCGATACCCAAAATTGAACAGCGAAGACTTCTAATTAGAAAATTGGCTCTAAAAATCAAATGAAATGCCCGATAACTGAACTGTTAGTTCCAGCAAGTCATATATGACTTAGGGAAGCTATGGGAAAGTTGTAAATATCAAAATAGTGTGAAAACATAGAAGATGACCTGGAGGGTCATTACATCTTGCATACATGCACTCATTCATATGCATTGAGTGCCTTTATAATGATTACATGTGATTATGAGTTGTTATTGAAAGGGACTAAGTTTAAAAGCTTGTGAAAGTAAACTTGTGAATTTTTCCTTATATGATGCCTTTAGTTGTTGTTGTCTTTGATTATGAGTTCTGTTATAATCACTTTTATACTTGTCTGGCTAGCTTACTTGTACATTGTTGAGTTAGTCGACTTATGATGCTTACCAGTACTTGTGGTTATACTGATACTAGTTGTACTCTTCTTCTTGGTGAATGCAGAATATCTTTCAGCTGCTGACATGCGACCTCGGCTCTAGATAGCAGTTCAGACTTGATTTTTAGGGTGATCACCATAACCGGACAACCTTCAAATCTTCTTGTGATGTTGACGTCCTTTTTTTTGGGACTAAGAAGATTTGCTATTTTTGTGTTTTTGGATATATTATTCATTTCAGATTTAGTTTATTCTTAGATGTTCTTGTACGGTGACTTCAGACCCTGGGGATGTAATAAGTAGAGATTTCCACACTCTATAGTTTTTGAATATTGGTGTTGGTTGATGGGTGACTTAAATTATTGAATAACTTTCTGTTGTAATTGTTTAAAACTGGATTATTGATATAAGTGAATATAAAAGAGACATTTGAGTTAGTGAGGGTGAGGTTAGTATGGTTTTCCTGCCATAGTTTAAGGTGGGTGTCAATCATGACTGATTGGGTCGTGACAAGCAAAGTCCATAATCGACTGACTGGGTGGTTGATAATGTAACATAAATGCCCAAGAAAAAACATAGAGAGCATATGATTCAGTCTCCTTCTTAAGATGTGTTATTTTCAGCATGTTCATGTCGATTTTGTTCTTCAAGTACTCCAACGTCAATGAAAAGGACTCCTTTCCCCATGGATATTCCTCGAAGAACTCTAGATCATCCATATTCTTTATGAAATTTAGGTCCACAACCTTTAAAACATCTCTTGCAAGTAAATAAAATGCAAGAACTACACCTGACAACATTTAAGCTTTTCCGACTTCTTTAGCCTACTACTTCTAACCGGGGACAATAGGCTTGTTCTAGTCACTTTCTTGTTGTGGTTAACCTTATCATAAAAAATTTCACCAATCTTATCCAATTTTGAATCCCGGGGATATGAGGAACACCTCAAGACAGTGATCAAAGAAAACTCATTCAAACCAAAATAAGCTGGCTTATCGTTAACACAAAACTATAACTCATGAAGCTTCTCATTTTCTTTCACTCGACGAAGAAGCATAGAATGAACTATCTATCCATTGAAATTCATATGTTGTGGCAGCTTTCTAAGCTGACCAAAGCAAGGGCGCTTGAACCTATGTTTGAGTTTTTGATCTTCTAAAACTTGTAAAAACTAAAAAAAATAGCGTCATCCTAGAACTAACCAATATTTTCACCGGTAACTATCCAACCTGATCCATCCAAGTACCTAGATCATACTTCTCAACATGAACGAACCTTGAACACTCTAGGACGGATAGAGAATCATCATCTTGATTACCATCATTATCATTATTTCCCGGCTTACCAACCCCATCTCCACTGAAATGCCCACTATCCCCACCACCACTGTCATGATCACTACAACCTTTTTCTACTTCAGCACTTAGCTCATTAACATGCTCATTGATTTCATCAACCATACTTTCTGATATTGACTAATGTTCAGCCTCTGAAACTTTTTTCTTTTTAGAATCTCTTCTAACTTCATCAAGACTTCTTTTCTTACTAGTAGAACTATTATTTAAACTCTCTCTACTACGTCTAGCCATTTTTATGATCTACATTAAATAGAATACAACAATGATATAAAAATACCATTAATCTATCATAGGTCTATTAATTGACTATACGTTTTTTCCACAAAAAACAAAACAGTAAGGTTAGTGTTACAGAAAATCCATACAAGGCAACCAAAATAAAATTACATTCTCCATAAAAATTGATACAACTTAAAAGGGCTATTAATCGACTACAAGTCTTTCTCAGAAAAAAATAAAATCGTAAGGCTTTGAACAGAAAATCTGCATTCTCAATACAAATCAATCTTTTGGTATGCTACAGGAACAATTACAACAATACAAATTCAAAAAAAAAATTGCTACAGTTTAAATAAAAGAGAATCAAGAAATTAAATGACACAAAATCAAGAAATTAGGAGCAAATAAAATAAATTTTCTATAAGAAGACACAGATTAAGCTCAAGAATTTTGAAAACAAAAAATTAACTTTATGAACAATAGGGTTACCAAAAAAAACTACTGCAATATGCACCTAAATATGAGCGAAAGAAGAAGATTTCTTATCTGAAGATGATAAATTTGAAGCTTGGAGGTTGAGGTAGAAGATAAATTAAAAATGGAGAGCTTGGAGTTGTAGAGTTTCGTATGACAGAGAGAGAAGCGGGAGAGTGGGGGGAGTAAAGAAGAAGTTAAGGGACTTGATGAGCTGTGTCTATTTTGGGAAGTTAAAAGGATCTCAGTAAATGGAAAAAGACTTTTAGGGGTCCAAGGTAAATTTTGAAAAGCATTGACCCCACTTTTTTGCACCCTTTTTCAACTAAACCCTAAAAATTAAATAAAAAAGGAAATAGTGTGGCAATTAATTGAGTTTTTAGGTTGGGTAGTGTGCCAAATTCTCTTGTCTTTCTACTCGACCATACTCAGGACTTCTCCTGGTTTGAAGCCTTGAGTGTATAGGTATTCCATGCCCATAGTCAGGACAACCCATATCCCTTCTATATGGGCTAGGGGAACGCCGACTGTCATAACCTCTTCTATCAGGTGACATGTCACAACTTTTTTTGTCAAGATTGCGACCATTTCTCCTATCATCATTGAAAATTCTATAGAAATAACTCGATTCATGAACTTGCTGCCACATTTAATCAAAAGTCTCAAATAAGTAAAACTAGGGGTATACAGTTTGAGTCATTTGAAAGGAATTATAATGTAAAATTACAACAGTCATACAAATAAAAAAGAGAAATGCAGTAATGACATTTTTTTTGTGTAGTGGGGAATCTTATATATGAACTTTCACCTTGTTGGTGAGAGTTCAATTCCCCACATTGTATTCAATTTTTTTTGTAACCAACGGTGGTTCCCAGCAGTAGATGAAATGGGAAAACATGAGAAACCAGAGTTCAAATCATCAAGAAAATAAAATTTAGGTCATTTTTTACATTTGTTGCCCAGTACTAGTAACGGTGGGGAATCTAGGTACCCCGAAGAATAGTCGAGGTACGCACAAACTAATTCTTACTACCGTAATCCCAAAAAAAAAGGGGGAAGAAAGAGGGCACTGAGAAGGAAAGAGAACCAAAAAAATAGAAAAAAGATAAGACGCTTGTTTACTGAATTTCTATTTCTTTTGTAAGGTTGTCTACTAATTTTTAATTATATCTCCTTTGGTGGAAACAAACACCCGTAGTTTATCTCCAGAAATTACCAGCATCATAACAATAAACTGATGGAAGAAAAATGACTCTTCAACAGTTTGTTCCTACAGTCTATATTCAGTCGTTAATTATTTTTTTATAAGGTGAAATGGAGTACTCACTTAGCAAGAGCAATCAAAATTGATGCTATATTAAGTATTTCTTTAGAAAATCTAGGGATGCCAATTTTTTCTACTTAAAGGTCATTGAAAGTTTACTATCATTTTGGAAAACAAATGAGTTGAAGGTCTACTTATTTGTGTGCGGTGCTTCATAATACAATTTCCAAGAAACTATGTTTGAGAAAGTTTTCGTAGCTCTCGAAAGTTGCACGCATAACAGAAACAAATTTTGAAGTAGAGGAAGGAAAAGATGTTGAGTCTAGCAATTCCAGTTGGGAGACTCTTAAAAAAGATCATAATTTGTATGCTTTTTCTACTTCAAAAAATTAAAATATCAAGTGCTTGTACAAGAAGTAATTGCATAGGTTATGCAGTTAGCAATTCAAGTAGGGACGATAATTATCCAGATGGATGTATTTGTAATACTCTAGATCCAAGATGCAGATATGAAAATATACCTTCATACTAGTCAAGTATAGGGCACAGTGATCCCTATAGTGGTCAATTATAGGGCACATTGATCCGCATACTAGTCAAGTATACGACACAGTGATCCCAATACTTTTCAGTATAGGACACAGTGATCCATATACTCCCTATACTAGGCAAGTATTGGATATAAGGATCCCTTTAATGGTCAAGTATGAAGGTATATTTTCATATTTGTCTCTTGAATTTAGAGTATTACAAATACTTTCATATGGATCATCATCGTCCCTACTTGAATTGCTAACTGCATAACCTATGCAATCACTTCTTGTGAAAGCCCTTGATATTTTAATTTATTGATATAGAAAATCATACAAATTACTATCTCTTTTTAGAGTCTCCCAACTGGAATTGCTAAACTCAACATTTTTCCTTATTCTACTTCGAAATTTGTTTCTATGGTGCGTGCAACTCTCGAGAACTATGGAAAATTTCTCAAAGACAATTTCTTGGAAATTGTACTAGTAACCACTTGAAACAAATAAGTTGACCTTCAACTCATTTGTTCTCCCTATATGATAGAAAACCCTTTAGTTGCAAAAAATGGCATCACTAGATTTTCTGAAAAAAATGCTTAATATAGTATCATATTTCTATAAGGTGAAATAGAGTAATCACTTATCAAGAGTAATTTTTCAGTCTACAAGCAGTAACAGATGCCTTAGAAACAATAGAACGAGTTGATTCTATTGTCATTGACAATCTCTCGAGAGAAATGGTGGCCTTCTCTTTACTCATAGATGCACCATATTCAACAATATGTATAAGAGGAGGGAGAACACCTTCTGAAACAAACCAATTCTCATAACTCCTAGATTTTACAAATGAGCAAATTACAGTTGATATCTTCTCCCTCATTCGAGGAGAAGTAGCAATTAATAATTGGACTAGAGCTATAATACTGCTTCTTCCTAAGACAACCAAAACATTCTAAGGAAATTTCAGAAAACGCAAATATGAGCCCATAATTAATTTCTCCTTAGCAATATTTTGCTAATTACAACTCATAGCAACTAGTTAAGATGCTAAGCATAAAAAAATCTCTATCGTCTATCTCCTCAATCCCGCTCACCTCTCTCCATGTTTCTCTATTTTTCTCTTTCGCTTTCGCTCTTTCTTTTTCTTTCTCTCTTTTTTTTTTCCTTCTTTGTATTTTGTATTTTCATCTCTCTCCCTCTTTGTATTTTTTATTTCCACCTCTCTCTCTCTCTCTCTCTCTCTCTCTCTCTCTCTTTCTCTCTTTTTTCCTCTTTGTATTTTGTATTTTCACCTCTCTCACTCTTTCTCTGTCTCTCTCTTTGAATTTTATATTTTCACCTCTCTCTGTCTCTCTCTCTCTCTCTCTCTCTCTCTCTCTCTTTGTATTTTGTATTTTATATTTTATATTTTATATTTTCACCTCTCTCTCTCCCTCTCTCTTTGTATTTTATATTTTCACCTCTCTCTCTCTCTCTCTCTGTCTTTGTATTTTGTATTTTGTATTTTATATTTTTACCCCTCTCTCTCTCTCTCTCTCCCTCTTTATATTTTGTATTTTCACCTCTCTCTCACTTTCTCAAATTTATCATTTGTATTTGAATAGTTATTCATTGAGTATGTACTAAAACTTATCATTTGTATTTGTATATAAACAATTATATTCATCATCTATATTTGCATATATCATATACGAATACAAATGCATCATTTGTATTTGTATGGTTTAAATTGTTTTAACAAATACAATTCATATCGATGAATACACTTTGTATCAACGAATACAATTGTACACAAATGTGTCATTTGTCTTTTGATGGTTCAGTTGTATCAACAAATACAATTTGTTACAACGAATGCAATATGTATCAATAAATACAATTGTATACAGAATACAAAATACAAGTATAAAGATTGCAGAACTTAATGATTTTTATATACCATTAAATAACAATAAGACAGTCAAGAAACATACCCTAATTGTTCATATGTTTTCTTCTTGACCGAAATTGTGGAAGCAGTTGTATCTGTTCCTTTGCTTATTTAGTAACTCTTTTCTCTCTCTTTTTTTTTTTTTATCAGTTTCTTTCATAATAGAATAAAGATGGAGAATATGCTATTCTCCTTTTAAAAAATAAAGAGAGAGGACCCAGTTATATTGGAGAGTTACAACTCCTTTTTTCCACTCCCATCACGTAAGGGAAAGGAGTTTTAAAATAAATTTCAATATCCAATTTTAATTAGCTATTTAATATTTATTAAACCAATATTAGTCATGTGGTGGGCCACAACTTACATTCTCTCACTTGGCACACGTACATTCACTTAATGGTCCAATAAATATATCAATCATTATGTACACATTTAAAGCTAAATCTTCATTTCATTGGAAACATCATTCATTGTGATTGAGTAAATCAACTAACATGAGTCATGGAGGTTGTACATCACTCTATTCGACATAGTCCCTTCCATGTACTGTAATATTAGTCTATTATCCAACACAACTTTTAGAAATACAAAAAGGTTCCAACAATAATGCTTAGAATACTTGAGCAAAAACTAGAACATGTCATCATTGTTGACACCCAATTTTGACCTCCTTATAATCCTTCCAGGCTGCTATTTTAACAAATTATTAGTTTTGGCTATTAATATTTCTTTATTTACTATTTTAGTATCAAATAAATTCATGACCGTTTTGAATTCATGATTTTAATTTTATATAGTATACGTATAATTTATTAATTTAAAGATAGTATCTTACATGATTTTATTAATATTTACTAAATTATTTATGCAAATATTTTTAAATTCACACTCGTAATTTGCAAATGCATAGTTTTATTATTATTATTATTATTATTATTATTATTATTATTATTATTATTATTATTATTATTGTGATATCTTTATTCACTTGCAAAGATATTTATTTTTACATACACTTTTGTATCTATCTATTTTTATTATTCTAAATACTTGAGAAAATATTTAAAGTTATTTTTCATTTTATCAGAAATATGGATGAATTATTTGACAACCAAATTATGTCTGTTTGATTTAATAATATACATATTTTTTTTAGTAATTTAATAATTACCCATTTTAATATATTTTTGGTAGAATTTTATTTAGATATATCAATATAGAGTACAAATTTAAATTTTGAACTGGGTCAAAAAAAAATATCAATATTTATAAAAAAAATTCCTTTACTCTTGCCAAATTTTCATACCATATTTACTCCCTTCCACAACGTGTCCCTCCCATTCTTTATCATTATCTTTTTTGCTCATACTTGTTTGCTTTTCATAATATTTCTTTCCTTTCCCTTATTATTTATTATCATTATTATGTTTCACTAATCTTGCATGATTGCACTCTTTTCCATATAAAACATTTCTTAAATTCACATCATAATCTCCTCAAATCATATCAAATCAGTTTTTTTTATTTATTCTTCTCCAAATTCAAAATTATTGTCATCAATCAATTCTCTTACCATTTTAGATCTCCGATTCTGTCACTATAAATATTGTGTTCCTTACCTCAAAGAGAAGAGGATTTTTTCTTTCTTTTTTTCTGGATATTCTCACTTCTCTTGAGTCATCCTCACTCTCACCAATTTCAAGGACTACGGGTATCTTATATTTGAACTTTCATTCCTTATAATTGATATTCTTTCTCAATATTTCAATTAAATGTGTTAGTATGATATTTTAAAATGCATGTTATAAATTATGTGAAAATATGTCCATTTGTTTTTGCAATATTGCATGTGAATACTACATGAATTTACTTGAAATCTTGCTTTTTGTCATTCTGTTAGAAATATTATTTAAGGAGGCCATGACTAAAAGGAATGGATACCATACTAATTATATAATTAATATTCTATCATACGTATATAAATTTAACTTCCTAGTTAGCATGTATAATTTTGATTTAATGTTTAGTAGTTGAATGGGTCTATTTATATTCTTGCGGATTTGATAAAATGTGAAACTTGTTTAAATTTTTCTAGTATATATTGGTTAAATTTTATTTTTGCTTGCTAATTTTATTATTTTCTTGCCTGCTTGTCTGCTTGATTAGTTTAATTAGTTCTTAATGATTCATAAGTAGTATATTTGGGCATTTTGGATTACATCAAGTATTCTGAAATTTAATTTTTTTTAAGTCTAATCACTTTGCTAATATTAGTATCCATCTCAGATGATTTTTTTTAAATGTAAATTGATCCTTTTGCTATATACATATAACACATACTAAATTCTTATTCTTCTTTACTTCCCTAACTAATATGCTTTGTCCATCTTTTACAAATTAATTATTTACCCTTCTTTTAGTCATTTACTATTTACGCATAATTACACTAATTCTTTGTATTATCTAAAGTCTAGGTTTATCTAATCTATTATTGTCTATGCCTTGTTATTTTATATCTAACCATTTCAATATTGCATTCTAGACATGTCACTAATTTTACCTAATCATTACGCTAGTCTTTATGCTATTCCCATTATCTTATCGTTCTGTACTTGGTGTTCCATCCCTTTCATGACTTAGAATTCATCTAAGAAGTTTGGACATATTTTATTGAACTTGTTACTATTTCAAATAGCTCGATAGTCTTAAGGGAGGAATTGTTAAAGTTGAGTCTTTTTTACTTCTCTTTACTTGCTATATGTTTAAAGTACTTATTTGTTTTGTTTTAACATTAATAGTTAATACTACTCGACCATAGGTTTTTATTTAAGTCTAGTGACCCTCCTAATTAATTGTTCGTCCACACCTTCTGGACATTAAGCTTAGGAATGGGTTGGGACAGGTAAGAATTGTTTAGGGTACGCCCATAAGTAATAATAAATTATAGAAATTAGGTAGATAGATGGGAATGATAGAAGTTGACCCAAGCAGAATTCGACAATGCGATATGCGACATTGCCACCCCTTAATAAGTCGGGTGTTGATCCGAATAGTATAAAACCAACCTTTGTCTATAAGTCTTTTAAATCGGCTTTTCTTTTCGTTATTTTTGAATGTTTTTATTATTTGGGGTAGTCCAGATATTACTTAATAGATCTTTTCATTATAAATTGTGTGTCTTCTATCTTATTGCTTATTTGATTCACTTCTTTATTTATTTATACATTTTATTACTTTATTTAGATAATTAGACAATAACTAAGTTGGTTGTTTTGTTTATTTTTTATCTTTCATGTTCTAAACACTTAGTTAATCTTAAGTTAATAAAAAAAGTTGACCTTTGCTTACCATATAGAATTCCCCCACGTAATATATGAATTCGATCGGGACCCACATGTGTGGACCTCGAAAGGTGCCTAACACCTTCTTTTCGAGGTAACCTGAAGCTTTACCTGAATTTTTGGTTGATGTAGACTATTAAAATAAGTTCGTAATTAGTCTAGAATGGTGCCCTAACGCAGCTTAATTCGTTAGGTGGCGACTCTTCACTTAAATTAATCCTAAAAAGAGTTTGTCACGTCTAATCTCAATTTTTCGTAGGCGACTCCCCCGGGGATACTTAAGTTCTAACCAATACGAATTCGTGTGTTATGTGGGATTTTATGTTTTTATGATTAGTTTTCTTCCTTTCGTCCTTTGTTTGCTTCTTACATAGTTAATTTCTTTTCAAATTTGACACTTTTCTGGATGTGTTTCTTAACATGAATTTTCATGCTAAATTCTTTTCTTTTTCCATTTATTTTGTTGCCTTAAAATTTTATTCTTTTCATGTTTATCCATCTTTTTCTATCTCTTTTAATTGCTCACGTGCGTATCTGAATTGTGTCCATGCTAAATTTTCCTCCTTATCCCATAACATGTTTATGTCCTTTTGATGTTTCTTGTATTTGTTATCTTTTTACCTTATTTTCTTAATTATGCATGTAATATTTTTAATGTTATTTATTTATTGCTTTCCTTAAAATGTATGGATGTGTTACCATTTTTTCACTACCATCTACTTATTATCGCTTTTTATAATTGGTATTCCACTCATATCTTCCTCCACTTTGAACCTTCTCTTTTCTTTGTTTTTAAGAACGGTTGCGTGGTTGAACAAACGTTCGTTCCTAAAATATCCCTTAAGGGTAATGTCTCGTGGATTGGTGGATCAGCGGCGCATCGACAGTCATGAGCTTCCAACTCTCGAGTTGTCCACTTGAGAGAACCATGTCTAGAAAAATCCATTCATCTTTAGAACCTGATCCTATATCCCTTTTATAAGTAATATGCTTTGCATTACACCTTTGAAGGCGTTAATATTCTTAGTTTTTTAAAACTGATAGAGAATAATGTCCTGAAAGGGCGCATAACCTTATTTGCTATGTGTTAAATTTCTATGTATGTGTTAATATCTTACCTACCTTGTTATTATTTTTCTGACTTAGTTATTCCTTACTCTTAGAATTCATGTCTTGTTATTTTGCCTTTATTTCTTTAGGCCTGAATCGCACCATCTTAGGGCTTAGTGTCGAAACTCTCTTTCAACTTATCTTTATGGCTCAATCTTGTCCTCCAAGATATCTTTTAGCATACTAATAATCTCTTGGGTCGATCCATTCCTCGATAGGATGTTCTAGATTATTTCTACTCTTTTAGGATAACTCATCATTTTAGGACATTCTTAATCAACACCTTCAATTTAATATACCATTGTCTTCATTAGAACTCTTTGTCACGATCCAAATTCCAATGAGGCGGACTGGCACCCGAAGCCGATAAGGCCCGAGAGAACCAATCTTTACTCATGTCCATTCATATGCATGCCATAAGAAACATCACCACCACGTAAGGACAATAAATGCTAATAGCGGAAATCATGGAACGTGTGATAAATACATAAGTGAAACTTGGCCGTCAGGGCCATCAAGTCAAAATGGACATACATCTCTTACATTCATATACCCACATATGTCTACAAAAGCCTCTAACAGATGCACATACAGAACCAACCTAGAGTCGGGACAAGACCCCGTTTTATACAACATTTACAATACCAAAACCAAAACCAATGTACAACTATAACTCGGAAAGCCCCAAACCAACTAGAGCTCACCAAAGATCAGAAGATGACCAGCAACATACTGTGGAGGTCTACTAGTACCTGTGCCTGTAGCAAGTAAGGTAAGTCCCACAAGGGACGTCAGTACGAGGAATGTACTGAGTATGTAAGGCTATAAGAAACAATATGATACATAAATACTTCAATGGAATCAAATATAAGTGAATAACCAATATGGATAAGTCACCATTCTGTATGCATGGAAATATGTACATTACGTGGATTACTTTCTTTACTTTTACGTTCATTCATTCATTCATCACTCACTTCTTCATTCACTACTCATCCTTCCATGCTTACAATGCCCGGTCCCCAAGTTGATCAGTGGGTACTCATTAATTATTTGGGATCAACCCATGCTAGACTTTTCTGTTGCCCCTGGGATACCACTCGTAGTGGCGGGATTAACCCATTCTAGGTGTTCTTTTCACACCTGGGATACCACCCGAAGTATTGGGATCGACCCATGCTAGGTATTTTAACCCCTGGGATACCACCCAAGAATAAATACTTCATTACCTCACTTCCTCAATCTTAGAAATAGTTCATTCGACGATTATGTCATTATGGGAACTTTTGATTATAACATTATTGGAACTTGGAACCATGTTCATAACTATGTGACACATGAATGACAATAGATCAAGAATAAGGTATATATGATTAACAATAGATGATAACCTGAAATAAGATACCTTAGAACATTTGAGAAATAAGTAAGTACCATAACAAGGTGAATACAATATGCTGCATAAGGATACGAAAAGAGTAACCTTACATACCTTATATTCTCAATATGAACACTCAATCCTATACGTGAATACAATAGTCCAGCTCCTTCCTTACGTCTTACTCTATAATACAAGTACACACCGGAGCTTACATTAACAACTAGTTACCATACAAGTGTACAAGACGACAATGAGCTATATGACTGCCATATAACGTCATTTCACCCTTTACAATACAATCCAATGGATTATCATACCAAAACACCATAACATTCCACACATTGACCAAGACATCATACATCAATAGCATTGCACACCACGTTTAGCCTTTATGCCTCCTTATTATCATTCCGTCACAATTACTCCATCAAATTGCCTCATAATAATATATGAACAACAATCCATAATTAATATAGTCCAACATGCCTCCATACGACCCTTTAAAGTCATTAAAACGGTATCATAAGTTGATAATTACATCCAAAAAGGGTATAGGGGCCTTCGTGGATCAAAGAGAGACAAAACCATACAAAACGGAATTATGGTGTGACATACGAAGCCACCTGCACCCGAAGGTGGCTTACATATGGCCACAGGTGGCCCTTGGCAGTGTACAGGGGCACCTTCGTCTGCGGGGGCGGATGCCCAAATCGGCCAAAAAGGGTCCTTTTTGGGTCCTTTTGTGTAATAAATAGTCCAAGGCCATAAGTAAGCTTTTATTTACATATGTTAGATCATCTTAGATGCCAACGAACATTCATGGTTCCACAACGCACATAAACAACACCAAAACTACACTTTTCTTTCAATACGTCACCAAATCCATGACCAATTTCACAATAACAATGCCACGGGTTATACACCAAAAAGGAAAAAAGTTAAGGACATAAACTCATATACATGTTGATATTAAACACACCAAACTCTCTTCCTTCAATACCACAAGTCCACTTCACTGTTTAGAAGGCAAAACCCTCCACCAATTAAGCAAAAGTACACTGTTTTACACCTGGTGACTGCCCAACATTGTGCCAACATAACCAACCTGATTTATACATCATATTAAGAGTATCATTTAGTAAACCACAAAAATAAACACTTACCAAATCTTACCAAAGAGTGATCTTGTCCAACAAGTAGTTGCCTTAGAGTTTGTGGGAGAAGAGAAATATTTGGACAAATCTAGAAAATGGCATGAGAGTCTTTATGAATAAAATCTGATTTTTAGTCCCTTTTATAGTCCCATGAAGTCTCATTCTTAGACACATATTTGTCATAGATGTTAGGTTTACTTGGTCAATTGAAGAATGGATCAAATTCCATTTTTAGGTCATGTCTTCTTATGATTTTTGGGCCTCAATTGGGCCCAATGGCACAAGACTCATTTAAGCCCAAAAAATTAACGTATAATTCATCAACCCTCTCATGTTTAAATAATTCCATGAATGTTACAGGAATTAACTAGGTTCGGAAACATACGGGGTGTTACATTCTTCCCCCCTTAGAAACATTCGTTCTCGAATGTTAGTGACATTATTCAATTCAAGCAATGGCAAGTCTAGGATCATTCATCATATTAGCATATATATATACCCAATGATGATAAATACTTATTTTTTATTGTTCCGATCTCGTATCATGAACTTGTTCTTCCCTTTGGAACAAATGAGGGTACTTGGACTTCATCTTTTCTTCAGCTTCCCATGTGACCTCTTCTATTTGCTGATTTCTCTAAAGTACCTTTACGAAAGCTATGTCTTTATTCCTCAACCTCTTCACTTGTCTATCCAGAATGGCAATAGGTATCTCCTCATAGGTAAGATCCTCCGTAACTTGCACATCTTCAATGGGAATAAAATGAGATGGATCCCCTATGCACTTTCGAAGCATCGAAACATGAAATACTGGATGAACTGTGGAAATTTCTTGCCCAAATCTTCTAATAATTTCATATGGTCCTATATAACGTGGACTCAATTTTCCTTTCTTTCCAAATCGTATTACCCCTTTCATCGGTGACACCTTCAAAAATACCCAATCACCTATGGCAAATTCGAGCCCTCTTCTTCTAACATCAGTATATGACTTCTGTCAACTTTGGGCTGTTTGTAGCCGTTGTTGAATCACTTTAACTTTCTCCATAGCCTGATGAACAAGATCTGGCCCAAGTAAAGCAGTTTCGCCTGCTTCAAACCATACGATTGGTGATCTACATTTCCTTCCATACAAAGCTTCATAAGGTGTCATTTTAATACTTGAATGATAGCTATTGTTGTAAGCAAATTCAATGAGAGGCAAATGGTCATCCCAACTGCCTTGAAAATCTAACGTGTATGCTCGTAGCATATCTTCAAGTGTTTGTATAGTACGTTCTGCTTGTCCATCTATCTGAGGATGGAAAGCCGTACTCAAATTCACCTGTGTACCCAAAATCTACTGAAAAGATCTCAAAAATGCACAGTAAATTGAGCTCCCATGTCTGTATAATGGAGATCGAAATCCCATATAACCGTACTATTTCTTTAACATACAACCTTGCATAATCTTCTGCTGTATAGGTGGTATTGACTGGTAGGAAATGCGCTGACTTGGTAAGCCTATCAACTATAACCCATATAGAATCAAATTTTTGCAGTGTACGAGGTAAACCTATGATGAAATCTATATTAATCATATCCCATTTCCATACTGGAAGATCGATACATTGCATGTAACCTCCTGGTTTCTAATGCTCTACCTTTACTTGTTGACAATTTGGGCATTGAACGACAAATTCTGCAATGTTCTTCTTTATATTTCCCACCAATACACTTCTATTAAATCATGGTACATTTTAGTAGCTCCTGGATGAATAGAATATCGTGAATGATGCACCTCTGTCATAATTCTTCTCCTTAGTTCATCAACATCCGGTACACATAATCTACCTTGGCATTGAAGCACCCCTTCTTGTGTAAGATCGAATGCCTTTGTCAAATTCTGTTGTACATTTTCCTTTAGCTGTAATAACATAGGACCCGTAAACTGCTTCTCTTTCACTTCAGCTATTAATAAAGATTCTGCCGCATTTTGTACAATAACCCCTTCATCTAAGGACTCAAGAAGACAAACCTCTAAGATGGCTAATTGATGTAGATCTTTGACTAAATCTTGCTTTTTTGTCAATTGGCCACTAGTGCCTCCTACTGCCTTGCGGCTCAATGCATCAGCTACCACATTTGCTTTTCTTGGATGATAAAGAATATCAATATCATAATCTTTCAATAGCTCAAGCCACCTTCTTTGCCTCAAATTGAGTTCCTTCTGCTTAAAGATATATTGTAAACTTTTGTGATCAGTATAGGTATCAACATGAACTCCATACAAATAATGATGCCATATCTTTAAAGCAAATACCACCACTGCTAATTCAAGATCATGTGTGGGATAGTTTCTCTCATGTGGACACAACTGTTATAAGGCATATGCTATTACATTATTGTGCTGCATCAATATACACCCTAGGCCAATTCTGAAAGCATCACAATATACTGTGTAACCTTTAGTGCCTGTCGAAAGTACTAACACTGGTGTAGAAGTCAATTTATCTTTCAGCTCTTGAAAACTTTTCTCACATGCTTCATTCCACTAAAATTTGACTGCCTTGTGTGTAAGCTTCGTTAAAGGTGCAGCAATGGAAGAAAACCCTTCAACAAATCTTCGATAATAACCTGCCAACCCCAGGAAATGACGAATTTTCGTGGGCGTTGTAGGCCTTGGCCAATTTTCCACCGCCTCAATCTTTTGCGTATCAACTCGAATCCCTTCATCTGACACAATGTGACCCAAGAATGCTACGGATTTCAACCAAAATTCACACTTAGAGAACTTCGCATACTACTTACGCTCTCGAAGAATCTGTAACACCTGCCATAAGTGCTTAGCATGGTCCTCTTGTGACTTTGAATAAACCAGGATGTCATCTATAAATACCGTCACGAACACATCTAGAAATGGCTTAAACACCCTATTCATCAAATCCATAAACAAAGCTGGTGCATTTGTTAGTCCAAATGACATAACTAATAATTCATAATGGCCATACCGTGTTCGAAAAGCTGTCTTGGGTACATCTTCTTCTCTAACTCTGATTTGATGGTAACCCGACCTCAAGTCAATCTTTGAAAAACACTTGGCACCCTATAACTAATCAAACAAATCGTCAATTTGAGGGAGTGGATATTTGTTCTTGATCGTTACCTTATTCAATTGCCGATAGTCAATGCACATTCTCAATGTGCCATTTTTCTTCCGTACAAATAATACCGGTGCACCCCACGGAGACATACTCGGCCTTATGAAGCCCTTGTCCAGCAAATCTTTCAATTGCTCCTTCAATTCACGCAATTCTGCTGGAGCCATTCTATATGGGGGAATAGAGATAGGCTGAGTGCCTAGAATCACATCAATGCCAAATTTTATGTCCCGTTCTGGGGGAAAACCTGTAAGATCTTCTGGAAATACATCAAGATATTGATTGACCACTGGAACCGACTGAGGAGTTAGTGGTTCCACATCAGTATCTTTCACTCGTACTAAGTGACATATGTAACCCTTAGCAATCATTTTCCTGGATTTCAGATAGGAAATACATTGTCCGCTTGTGCCCCTACATCACCCTGCCATTCAAGACCATTGTCTTGCGGAAAATGAAAGTGTACCTTCTTGGACTGACAATCTACTGTGGCATAACAAGAAGCCAACCAATCTATGCCCATTATCACATCAAAATCCACCATGTCTAGTTCAATGAGATCGGCCAGTGTATCATGACCACACACAGTTACCACAAAATTACGATATACTCTTTTTGCAACAATATATTCACCAACTGGTGTAGATACTTCAATTGACTTAGTTAGTAGTTCCGGTGTTCTTTCAAATTTAGCAGCAATCAATGGTGTAACATATGACAATGTAGAACCGATCAATCAATGCATAGACATTATACAAAAATATAGATAATGTACCTGTGACTACGTCAGGAGATGCCTCTGAATTCTACCGGTCTACTAGAGCATAAGTATGATTCTGGGTTCCACTGGAACTGGCTGCTCCTCTGGTACCACGACCCGCAGGTTGTACACCTCTGCCTAGGGGAGGAACCGATGATGATGATGCAACGGTTGATCCCGCAGGTCGCGCCACATTACCCAAGCCTCTTTGTGGGCAGTCTCTCATCATATGCCCTGTCATACCGCACCAAAAGCAAACATTTGTCCCAAGCCCGCATTCACCTAAATGAAATCGTCCACAGTACTGACATGGCTGACGAGAAAATCCAGCGGTCTGCGAACCTCGAATCCCACTACTTTGCCCAACATTGCTACCTCTAAACCTTCAAAATTGAGCTTGAGTGTCTGCTATGGAATAACAGAATGATGGTCTAGGCGGTCTAGGAAACATCCGGTCTAGATTCTCCTTGGGACACCATAGACTATCCCATAGGTCTAGCTCTTTTGGACTGTCCTCGTTTAGATTCATGTACTCTTCTTTTTTGCCTTTGGTCCTCCATCTTTTGTGTGAAGGCCTGACTTCTAGCTATATCCATATCTCGATTTAAAGCAGCAATAGTGCAGTCTCTTACCAAATATGGCTCCAATCTGTCCACATATCGATGTACTCTATCTGTCATTGTGGCCACTATATTCGGAGCATATCGAGCCAAAGAATTAAATTACAGACTGTATTCTCTGACACTCAGATTCCCTTGACAAAGATTCAAGAATTGATCCTCACGAGCCTCTCGGATCTCATAAAAAAGGTAGTGATCAAGGAAAGCCACTTTAAATTCTTTCTAATTAGGTGGATTTGCACCGATACCACGAGATATCTTCCAATCTTTATACCACAATATCGCCTCTCCTTTCAATTTATATGCAGCAAGTTCAACTGTTTCTACCCCAGTCACATGCATAACATCTAAAGCCCTTTGTATTTCATCTATAAAGTCTTGCGGATCTTCATTCAGATCTGACCCCGTGAATGTGGGAGGGTCTAATTTCAGAAAATCCTGTGTCCGCCGACTAGCTGCCCTAGCCGTACCATCATCACCTGTTATTGGACTAGATCATCCTTGACTTTGTACAGCAACTATCTGAGTTAATATTTGTACTGCATTTCTGAGATCTTGCTCAGTAGCATTAACAGGTGCTTCTGCAGGTTCTTCTATCCTTCTCGGCTCTTCTGGAGTGGGAAAAGTAGAAGAAGCCCGCGATGCAACCTCAGCGTCAGCCCCACCTTGACTAGCTTGGTTGGGTTGTGATCTACTGGTTCTTTCTCCGGCAAGTATATCTACTTGCTTACCTTTACCTCTACCTCGTCTTGTAATCGGCATTTTACTATACAAAAGAAAACCAAGTCCAATGGTTAGATATTATTCCACAATAATACTGGCTCTAATGAACGATCTAAGAATTGAAGAAAGAAAACAACTCCTAAATTTCTCGTAGCCTCCTACTTCTAAATGTGGTTCACAACACATCGATAAGTAAGACTCTACTCAGACACGGCTTTGTAGACACCCTTAGAATGACCTGCTCTGAGACAACTTTTGTCACGACCCGAATTCCAATGGGCCGAACTGGCACCCGAAGCCAATAAGGCCTGAGAGAACCAATCTTTACTCATGTCCATTCATATGCATTCCATAAGAAAGATCACAACCACGTAAGGACAATCAATGCTAATAGCGGAAATCATGGAACGTGTGATACATACATAAGTGAAACTTGGCCGTCAGGGCCATCAAGTCAAAATGGACATACATATCTTACATTCATATACCTACATACGTCTACAAAAGCCTCTAACAGATGCACATACAGAACTAACCTAGAGTCGGGACAAGTCCCCGCTTTATACAACATTTACAATACCAAAACCAAAACCAATGTACAACTATAACTCGGAAAGCCCCGAATAAACTGGAGCTCACCAAAGATCAGTAGATGACCCGCAGCTTACTGTGGAGATCTACTAGTACCTGTGCCTGTAGCAAGTAAGTTAAGTCCCACAAGGGATGTCAGTACGAGGAATATACTGAGTATGTAAGGCCATAAGAAACAGTATGATACATAAATACTTCAATGGAATCAAATATAAGTGAATAACCAATATGGATAAGTCACCATTCTATATGCATGGAAATATGTACATTACGTGGATTAATTTCTTTACTTTTACGTTCATTCATTCATTCATCACTCACTTCTTCATTCACTACTCATCAGTCCATGCCTACAATGCCCGGTCCCCAAGCTGATCAATGGGTACTCATTGATTATTTGGGAACGACCCATGCTAGGCTTTTCTTTTGCCCCTGGTATACCACCCGTAGTGGCGGGATTGACCCATGCTAGGTGTTCTTTTCACACCTGGGATACCACCCGAAGTATTGGGATCGACCCATGCTAGGTATTTTAACCCCTGGGATACCACCCAAGAATAAATACTTCATTACCTCACTTCCTCAATCTTAGAAACAGTTTATTCGACGATTATGTCATTATGGGAACTTTTGAATATAACATTATTGGAACTTGGAACCATGTTTATAACTATGCGACACATGAATAACAATAGATTAAGAATAAGGTATATATGATTAACAATAGATGATAACCTGAAATGAGATACCTTCGAACATTTTGGAAATAAGTAAGTACAATAACAAGGTGAATACTATATGCTGCAGAAGGATACAGAAAGAGTAACCTTACATACCTTATATTCTCAATATGAACACTCAATCCTATACGTGAATACAATAGTCCAGCTCCTTCCCTACCTCTTACTCTACAATACAAGTACACACCGGAGCTTACATTAACAATTAGTTATCATACAAGTGTACAAGACGACAATGAGCTATATGACTACCATATAACATCATTCCACCCTTTACAATACAATCCACTGCATCATACCAACAAAACCATAACATTCCACACATTGACCAAGACATCATACATCAATAGCAGTTCACACCACATTTACCCTTTATGTCTCCTTATTATCATTCCGTCACAATTACTCTAGCAAAATGCCTCATAATAACATATGAACAACAATCCATAATTAATATAGTCCAACATGCCTCCATACAACCCTTTAAAGTCATTAAAACGGTATCATAAGTTGATAATTACATCCAAAAAGGGTATAGGGGCCTTCGGGGATCAAAGAGAGACAAAACCATACAAAACGAAATTCTGGTGTGACATGTGAATCCACCTACACCCGAATGTGTCCCTTGGTAGTGTCCAGGGTCACCTGCATTGGCATCTGCGCCCGCAGGTGCCTTCGTCTGTGGGGCCATATGCCCAAATCGGCCAAAAAGGGTCCTTTTTGGGTCCTTTTGTGTAATAAATGGTACAAGGCCATAAGTAAGATTTTATTTACATATTTTAGGTAATATTAGATGCCAAAGAACATTCATGGTTCCACAACGCACATAAACAACACCAAAACTACACTTTCCTTTCAATACGTCGCCAAATCCATGACCAATTTCACAATAACAATGCCATGTGTTATACACCAAAAAGGAAACAAGTTAAGTACATAAACACATATACATTTTGATATTAAACACACCAAACTCTCTTCCTTCAAGACCACAAGTCCACTTCACTATTTAGAAGGCAAAACCCTTTACCGATTAAGCAAAAGTATACTGTTTTACACCTAGTGACTTCCCAACACTGTGCCAACATAACCAACCTGATTTATACATCATATTAAGAGTATAATATAGTAAACCACAAAAATAAACACTTACCAAGATTACCAAAGAGTGATCTTGTCCAACAAGTAGTTGCCTTAGGGTTTGTGGGAGAAGAGAAATATTTGGACAAATCTAGAAAATGGCATGAGAGTCTTTATGAATAAAATCTGATTTTTAGTCCCTTTTATAGTCCCATGAAGTTCATTCTTAGCCACATATTGGTCATAGATGTTAGTTTTACTTGGTCAATTGAAGAATGGGTCAAATTCCATTTTTGGGCCATGTCTTCTTATGATTTTTGGGCCTCAATTGGGCCCAATGGCACAAGATTCTTTTAAGCCCAACAAATTAATGTATAATTCATCAACCCTCTCATGTTTAAATAATTCCATGAATGTTATGGGAATTGACTAGGTTCGGAAACATACGGGGTGTTACACTCTTGAGCAGTAATGTTTTCATATTCGTGTCATACTCTAGCTTTCCCAACTTCTAAGTCATATAGAGCTCTCATAACTCCTATTCATTTGAAACAAGCATATAACTTCTATTCATTTCAAACGAACATAACTCAAATGTTTTACTCCATGATATTACTCATAGACGTTCTATTGTCGTGCATTTTTACTAATCATAAGTCCTTTTTTTTAAGGTTGACTAAAGTTGAATATCAGAATGGTCAGTCAAGCAATGTTTATCGATATTGCCAACAGTGAAGCTGAGCATAGGAGTTTGGGTTTGCACCAAGACAGGCTTAATCTTTTTGAGCCAAGCATTATGAGTATGGAAAGAAAAATTGAGAGAATCAGAGAAATAATGACTAATCTTCGAGGTTCATTTGATATGCCACCAGAATTTCCAGTGCCATTGTACGAAACTTAATTCATTGATCCCATCTACACTATGGAGTCTCCAGTATTGACGACCTCACCTATGCCTGATTGTGATACACAAGTATCTCCGAGTTTGTATTCAGTCGCACTGCAAAAAACACTCAATGGGTGGATAGATATGGTCAAGGAGAAGGAAACAGAAGGAAAGATTTCTAATCATCAAGCAGGGTCATCTCAACAGTTCGAGATGGATAAGCAATCCAACTCAGGAGAAAAAAGTAAGAATGAAGTTGGGAATTTGAACTTTCTATTATATGATGGGTCGGGGGATCCTCGATCCCATTTGAAAGCATACCTCGATAAGCTAGCTGTTATATGGAAAAGTGATGGTCTTAAGATGAAACTTTTTGCCAGTTCACTTACAGGTCTAGCATTGATGTGGTACGCAGAGGAGGATACAAGTAAGTGGGTCTCTTGGGACAATTTTGCAAGTGACTTTATTGGGTGGTTCAACAATAGGTTGAAGAGTAAGTTCATAGTAGAAAATCTAAGACATAACAATGTTGGTTTGGTTGAGCCACAATTCAGGGATAAGGGAAGGACAATTATCAATGAGGCATCAAAGCCTCCGAAGCCCGAAGTGAGAGAACCCCAAGCTATGACTCTCTTAGATGAACCACCATCAATTACTTTTGAAATGTTGAGGTCACATGGTATCTTGCAGCCTAAGCTTATTGGTTCTTATTTCCCTTTGAGTCATTTCTTTGATCCCAAAAAGCATTGTGCCTTCCGTTTTGGCATGCCTGGTCATGATACGAATGAATGTCGCCAGTTGAAGAGAGAGCTACAAAATTTGATAAGTGATGGGAGGATAGAAAAGAAAAGTCAAATTCGCCCTCAACTAATATGGTATCCATCTTCAAAAATCACTAAAACACCAAATTATGCCTATTATCCCCAATCCTCCATAAAACCTCATCCTCAAATTATTTGGTACCCGCTTCCATCCATTGATCCAACATCAAAATACATTCCTGTGTCTTATCCAAATCCACCAACAAATCAACGATCCAATCAATCAGCTAGACCTCCAGTCAAGTTTCAAAAAAATCCACCAAGACAATACACCCCTCTAGTTGAACCCATAAACCAATTGTATGAAAGACTTAGAAAAGCAGGATACATCACACCCATCCCTACCGTACCTATTAATACTCAGTCTAAATGATACAATCCTGATCACATTTGCGCCTACCACTCTGGGATGAAAGGGCATCCTATAGAGGCATGTTTTGCCTTGAAGGACAAGATTCAAGCCCTGATTGGTACCAAGGTGATAACCATGATAGGGCCAAATCTTGATGTTGATTAATTTCCTAAACATTACTTGCACCTGCTTGGCATTGATGAAGGGGATATTATGTTGTTTCTCTGCTCCAGGCTCCTTAGCACTTGAATTACTTTAAGCTTTACACAATATGGATTTTCTTTCATGCCTTTCTTTTATATAATTAGAACTACGTTTGACCTGATTCCCATATAAGAGGGATACGTAGGCGCTCATTTAATGAGTTCGGTCCCATTATAATAAAAATTTTCTTTTGCCTATGTTTTACCTCTTTGGTAGTTTTTATAGAATTAGATGGATTGGCAAGGTGATCAAAGGCTTGTGTTCAGCACGAGTCGACCTTATTCATTTTCTCAACTTCGTTAACCTTCACGGCTATTTGCAATTTCAAGTTTGGTATCTTATCATTTATTGAGTATCACATCAATCATTTGAAATCATAAGTTCCATGACTATTCTACTTCATACTTTAGGAAATTAGATCACTCATTAGGTCCTAGTCTTCATACACTTATTTGATTTGATCCCCTTTTTTGTAGGTGTCTCTTGTCCTTATATTATTATTATTGTTATTGCCATATTTTAAATGTATCTTTGATGCATTATTTGTATTAGATTTATTTATTTTTCTTAAAGGTTGTCTAAATATTTGAAAATTGAATCGGCTAAGAGTCTGCAATTTGAAAAACCATCTTGATCCTTTTTCTAACAAACATTTTGCATCTTACCCAGCACAAAATACCTTCTTGCCTATTTTCTTATTCGCCTCCTCAACAAATATCTTTGACACATGCCAATCTTGGTACTTTACAAAACATGGTAATACATGATGGGGAATCACCTACACAGCAACAAATGTTTCTTGACTTAGAAAAGAGGTTGGATGAGTGTCTACGTTCCAAGGGCATTTATGACCTAAGGTATGAGAAACTGTGTCTACATCCAAGGGTTGAGTTGCCTTCAGGATACAAAGTTCCAAAATTCAATGTGTTTGATGGGCTTGGAGACCCGATCATACATCTAAAGGACTATTATGGCAGATTAGTTGGAATCGGGCATAATGAAGCTTTACTAATGAGACTCTTCATTCAGAGCTTGTCAGAAATAACACTCACTTGGTATGTCAAACAAGACTTTGACAAGTGGCATACATGGGAAGACATGGCTCAAGACTTTGTGAGACAATATAAGTTTAATATCAAGGTCGATATGACGATGCTAGACTTACTTGAAATAAAGAGAATGATTCATGAATCTTTTGAAGAATATGCAACACGATAGAGATTGGAAGCTTCTAAGATACGTCCTTTTGTGCCTGAAGAAGAGTTGATCCAAATTTTTGTCAGGTCGCTAGATGGTATATACTATCAAAAAATATTTGGCTTATGTATTCAATGCTTTGACGATCTAATCTTAATTGGAAAAAGATTAGAATATGGTATTCGGATAGGAAAAGTTATTGATGTTTCCGCAATACAAGCTACTTTTCAAGTGTTGAAAGCTTCTTGGAAAGATAAAAAAAGAAGATTCTCAATCATCCCACCTCAAGAGAAACACTATCAAAATACCCAACAAACATATGTTGTTTTTGACATCTATAACCCACAAGGTTTTCAATACCCAAACTCTCACCAACATGATTTTCAACAACACACTTATCCAATACCATCTAATTATCATCAACCAAAGAAAATGAAACCTCATATCTTTAACCCTTTGACTGAACCTTTATCCAACATATTTCAAAGATTGTTTGCTCAAGAAGTTCTGAAACCAAGAAAAGGATGGATCCCTAAATATGCACCTTTGAATTTTGGCTTGTTTAAAAGGTGTGCATATCATTCAAATATCCAAGGTCATGATATTGAGGAATGTTCAGCATTGAGGTACAAGATCCAAGACTTGATTGAGAAGGGTAAGATTATAGTACAACAAGGGCCACTAAGCAACATCTATGACCCTACCACAAGCACAGTTATTGTCCAAAGTGACCCAATAGAGATCGCCCCAAGACATTTGACAAGGAAGCGTAAAGCACACCAAAGGAACTAAGAAGGACAAAACCATCACAAGCAAAGTACCAATTCTCTTTCCAATGAATAAAATTTCCTGTTTTCGTTTATGTTTCTCTTTGTACTCATGAACTATGTTTGACCTGACTTCCATTTGGATATGTAGGCAGACCATTCTTGGGTTTGTCTCAATCTAATAAAAATTTTCTTTTCCCTTCATATTCAAATCATGTCAGCTTTTGACAAGACTCTATTCAACAAATCTCAACTATTTTGACCCATTCATGACTTCAAATGACAATTGCAAATTTAAAATTGAACAAAAATGTTCGAATACAAGACAACCATTTCTTTTGAACTAACATTTTCTTTAAGTGATGCAGGAATATAAGACTTCACAAGTAAACACTGGGGCAGAATTTTTGAGATTACCTCAAAAATTCTACTAGCAAACAACATTTTGATTTGTAAGAAAGTGTGAAACATATTCTAAACTGGGGCAGAATTTTTGAGGGGTACTCAAAAATTTCATCACAATGGCATGACAATGATAGGAAGTTATAGAAAATGCAAAGGATGTTGGGTTTTTCCGTCCTAAAATAGGATATACCAGGTTTTTCCACCCTAAAATTGGAAATACCGGGTTTTTCCACCCTAAAATAGGATATATTGAGTTATCCGCCCTAAAATAGGATATGATTGGGTTATCCACCCTGAAGTAGGATACACTGGGTTTTTTCGCCCTAAAATAGGATATGCTGGGTTATCCTCCCTAAAATAGGATATGCTGAGTTATCCATCCAAAAATAGGATATGTTGGGTTATCTGCCTTAAAATAGGATATGTTCGGTTATCCGCTTTGAAGTAGGATACATTGGGTTTTTTCGCCCTAAAATAGGATGTGCTGGGTTTTTTCACCCTAAAATAGGATATGTTGGGTTATCCTCCCTAAAATAGGATATGTTGGGTTATCCGTCCTGAAATAGGATACACTGGGTTTTTCCACCCTAAAATAGGATATGTTGGTTTTTTTGACCCTAAAATAGGATATACTAGTTTTTTTCGCCCTAAAATAGGATATACCAGGTTTTTCCACTCTAAACTAGAATATACTAGGTTTTTCCATCCTAAAATAGGATACAATGGGTTTTTCGGTCCTAAAATAGGATATGTTGGGTTATCCATCCTGAAATAAGATACACCGGGTTCGTCTGCCCTAAAAGAGGATATATCGGGCTCGTTCGTCCTTTAATAAGGACAATTGATTTTGCAAGCATATGGTCAACGTGAGCATGTTCTCTTTAAAAGTCGAAACTGGGGCAGATTTTTGAGGTTCGTCAAAAATCTTGGACAACAAGCACAATGTCAAACAGATACGCTTCCTTATCTCCTCTTATCATTATTGTTATCTATTGTTATTACTTGTCTCAACGTTATTTAATATTTTCTATTCTTATGGGCTAACCATTTTATCTAGGTGTGTTAGAAGCTGCAGGTAAGCTCCCAAAAAGCATAAGGAAAAATGTTTGAGAATTATTCTCCTCCCGTCTCTGAAACATGATTCTTTATCTCTATATCTCACAACCTAACCTAAATCATATTCACATTCCACCTTTCAAAACTGCTCGTACTCCAATCTCGTCAACTCGTGCTACATTCATTTAAATTCAATATTCATCAATCCTCTTTAGGGATCTCGTTCGTCCCTAAATTTAGAACTACACATGGACTGATTCTCGTAAGACCAAAGATATGTAGGCGACTTGAATCGAAAGTCTCGGCCACATCATTTTAACAATTTCCTCTTACTTTTTCCAATTCTAAAGAATCATCCTTTCGGTCGAACAAAATTAGCTACTACGTCAACAATCTTTACTTAACAATTCATTCTTCGTTCTCGAGCTAAGAAGGGTCAGTTGTTGACACCCAATTTTGACCTCTCTATATTCCTTCCAGACTACTATTTTAACAAACTATTAGTTTTGGCTATTAATATTTCTTTATTTACTATTTTAGTATCAAATAAATTCATGACCGTTTTAAATTCATGATTTTAATTTTATATAGTATACGTATAATTTATTAATTTAAAGATAGTATCTTACATGATTTTATTAATATTTACTAAATTATTTATGCAAATATTTTTAAATTCACACTCATAATATATTTTCAAATTCACACTCATAATTTGGAACTTCTTCTTCTTCCTCTTCTTCTTTCTTTTCCTCTTCTTCTTCTTCTTGTTATTATTATTCACTTGTGATATCTTTATTCACTTGCAAAGATATTTATTTTTACATACACTTTTGTATCTATCTATTTTATTATTCTAAATACTTGAGAAAATATTTAAAGTTATTGTTCATTTTATCATAAATATGGATGAATTATTTGACAACCAAATTATGTTTGTTTGATTTAATAATATACATATTTTTTTTAGTAATTTAATAATTACCCATTTTTATATATTTTTGGTAGAATTTTATTTAGATATATCAATATAGAGTACAAATTTAAATTTTGAACTTGGTCAAAAAAAAATATCAATATTTATAAAATCTTTCCTTTACTCTTACCAAATTTTCATACCATATTTACTCCCTTCCACAAAGTGTCCCTCCCATTCTTTATCATTATCGTTTTTGCTCATACTTGTTTCATTATTCAAATTTGCTTTTCATAATATTTCTTTCCTTTCCCTTATTATTTATTATCATTATTATGTTTCACTAATCTTGCATGATTGCACTCTTTCCCGTATAAAACATTTCTTAAAATTCACATCATAATCTCCTCAAATCATATCAACTCAGTTTTTTTTATTTATTCTTCTCCTAATTCAAAATTATTGTCATCAATCAATTCTCTTATCATTTTAGATCTCCAATTCTGTCACTATAAATATTGTTTTCTGATGTCTCCCAAAATATACCTCCGAAAAAGTATAATGCGGTCACTATATCAAATATAGAACCCAACTAGGTTGGGGTCGATCCCACAGGGAATAGGTCGAAGTATGAGTAGAAAACCGGATGGAACAATCGAAAAGTAAATAAAACTGGGGGGTTTTGCTAATGAATAGTAACAATAACGATTTCTGGTTGAATAGAGTTTATAGACAATAAGAGAAATTCACTAGGACTGTGATCTCCAATGATTCCTTAACTCCACCGGTTACTTGTGCTAACAAGATTGCCCCGCTGCGCTGCATGCAAAATCTAACAAGTTAGGTTCATCTAACTGTCTCTCAACCTTCATTAGACGAATTTCACTCTTTTCCTCTCGGACTCCGAGTGTCGCACTACTAACCCTTGTCCTGGATCTCAGATAACCATTCCCGCTAATGCTCCGATTATCAGACTGTGCAGTAGTAGGTGCATCCGGTGGAGGGACAGCCTGACTGGCAGATGCACCACGTGACCTCTGCTCTGCCTCAATCTGAATAGCATGGTACTCCATCCGGGAGGATTTAACCTCCCTCCGTCAATCACTCTCGTACTCAGTATCACTATCACCCCGATCCTTCGGACTGCGGGGTCTCTTGCCTCTATCCATCGGGGGCTCCTCATCAGCAAACAAATCAACCTCAAATGCTGGTTGCACGGAGGTCTGGGCAGGCATATGTGGTATAATAGGAGTGCTACTAAATGCCAATGCCCGAACCTCCTCTCTCAAAGCGGCTACCTCCTAGGTCAAGCTGGTCATATCAGGGCTCGGTGCAGCACTCAAGCGGGAGGCCGTACGTGCCTCAAAACTATCAATCCTCCCATGCAATCCCCTTATAAACTGGTCCATCACCGCAGTCATCCGAGCCTCCACCCTAGTCTCCGCAGCCTCTATGGTGGTCCTAAAATAAGGCTTACGCTGGGATACCAACTTAGCCATCTGAGTCTCAGTGTAAGCCTGGCGCTCAAACATCTCCGTCTGCCTGTCAATCAACTGCTGTAGAAAGTCCCTCGATACTGAAACCATCCCAGCAGGAGGCGATGGAGCACTAGTATTGGGTACCCGATCATCAATAGAGCCAGTACCCTCAGTCTGTACAGGTACCCTAACTGGTACAGGAACAGGCAAAGGGGCATTACTCGGCTCATCCAGGGCCGCGCCCAACGACTCAGACGGTTGTGACCCTCGTGGAAGAATGGGTTGTGAACCCCTCTGATGCATCAGCCCAATATCCGCAATGCGGGTCACCTCGATATAATGGTCGAGGGCAGGTATCCTGGCCACCCCTGCCGTATCACACAACCCCTGGATCAGGCATGGGAAGGGTATACTCGTGTGATATCTGAAAGCCCACTCGTGGATCTCCCCGACGATGTACCTCACAAAATGAATCTCATAACCAGCCAAGATGCTGGATACTACCACAGCCCGATCCAATGTGAGTGAGTTGTTAGCATTGGTTGGACCTAACCGATGCCAAACCACGGACCACCAGAATCTTCCAGCAAAATAAAGCGTGGACTTTTTGATGTCCAGCTTCCCAGTCACCCAACTAACCGCCACACCATCGTTGGCTATGTACCCCGCAATCCATTTAAGTAGCTCCAATTTCTGCTCCGCATCTCATATCTTAACTCTATCTCTGACAGTTTCCATCCTATGATCAAATTCAGCAGTCGAAGCCGAAAGCGGACGGTCAGCCCCAAATAAGAAGCGGTGAATAGTCTGCTCCGAAATATCCACACGAGTACCGCGAACCATGACGTGAGTCAAAAATGGCTGCAAAATATATTTTTTCCCAACAGTAGTGCCTAAGTCAACCGACGCAGCATAAGAGGCATAAAACTCTCGGACTAACTCCAAGCTATAACGACCAGAAGGCTGCGCCATCCATCCCAATCCATATCTCTCAAAGACAGACCATATGTTAGGCAGTGTCCTCAACTCATCCACCCGATATCTCTGCTCCTCTATAATGCTCCTCCGACACACCCCTCTTTGTCAATTCAGCATCTCTATCATAAAAGGCACGCATGCCCTGCACACACCAACGCTGAACCTCCGTACTGTGCGCGGGAGTCAGAGCACTCTGGGCACCAGAACCTAAAACAGAAGTTGTAGCCTCCGCTGCAGAAGTACCCTGACCCATAGCATCATCTTCAGAGCCTGACGCAGAAGCACCCTCCCCCTCTTCAGACTGGGGGGCGAACTCAAAGGACTCATCCGGAATAACTGGCTCAACAAGTGGTGGGGCCGGCTGAAGTGCTGCCCGGGCAGCCACTCGAGCTTGCATCTGTAACCTCATAGCTCGAGGGACCAAAGCAGTGTCATCCTGATTAATGTCAAACTCCTCCACAGACCCACTTTTATCAGACTCAGTCGGTTCATCACGCAAACGGGTCGGTAAATCTGAATTTTTGGTGCGAATCCGAGATGAGGCATCAAGGTGGTCACTCTTGGGGTTGGATTTGGGAGGCATGGTAGCGGGTTATTAATCAAATTTTGGGTATTTGGGTCGAATTTAGGTCGGGTTTGTGGTATTGGATTCGGCAGTAGGTGGGTCAGATTTTTTTGAATATGGGGGTCGAATTTGGTGGGTTTGACAAGGTGTGTTCGAATTTTTGGATTTGGAGATGGTTGGGATTCGAATTTGATGTGGATAAGGAAGAGAAAAGTTGAAATTTAGGGTTTAATTAGATGAATTGAAAGTGCGTAAGTAATGGAATGTGGTTCGGGTTTTGTATCGGGTGGAGAAGAACAGACCCATTTTTTATTTTGGAAAATGGACTTAGGTAGGGTCGGATTTGGATCATATACAGGATTTAAGTTTCACGGCACAACCCATGTGACATGGGTTTGTCTCACGTCACGTGAGTCATGGCGTGGATGAGGTTCTCCGATTAAAAATGTTCCTCTGATTTCCATGAGATAGCCCACGTGACGTGGGTTAGACTCACACCACGTGGGTCCTGACGTAGGTGAGGTTATGAAACTTGAATTTTAACTCTGATTTTCATGATACCAACCACGTGACGTGGGTGTGACTCACGTCATGTGAGTCCTGTCGTGGATGATACTGAACCAATTTCGGTAAATTTTGTGATTTTTTTCTAACTGCTCCTTAATAATCAGATCTCGACATAACACAATCTTAGGTTGCCTCCCAATCAGCGCTTGATTTAATGTCGCGGCACAACACGGCTAACATGGATACTCAGACTTCACCAATTAGCCCATAGGTTGCCTCCCATGAAGCACCTGATTTAACATCGCGACACGACATGGCTAGCTTGACTACTCAAGACTTCATCAAGTTCAAGTTCTTCAATCGTCCTTATCTCTTTCGGAATTCCCACATAATGCTTAACACGCTGTCCATTGACTTTGAATAGAACATTATATGCTCCTTTTACCTCAATAGCACCATGTGAGAATACCCTAACGACCGTGAATGGTCCTGACCATTTTGATTTTAGTTTTCCAGCAAACAGGCGAAGTTTGGAATTATACAGTAAAACCAAATCTCCCGGGTGAAACTCTCGGTTCTCAATTCGACGATCATGATACAATTTCATCTTCTCTTTATACAATGATAAACTTTCATAAGCCTGGAGACAAAAATCATCCATCTCATTCATCTGCTCAAGTCTCAATTGAGCCGCTTCACTCCAGTCTAAATTCACCCTTTTCAACGCCCACAAAGCTTTATGTTCCAGTTCAACGGGAAAATGAAAAGATTTTCCAAAAACCAACTGATATGGTGATGCACCAATTGGTGTTTTGAAATCCGTCTGATACGCCCATAATGCATCATCCAATCTTCGAGCCCAATCAGTCCTAGTTGCATTAACTATTTTTGCCAAAATGTACTTGATTTCGCGATTTGACACCTCAACCTGCCCGCTTGTCTGAGGATGGTAAGGTGTTTCCACCTTATGTTTGACACCATATTTTTCAATAAGGGATTTGAACAGACGGTTGCAAAAGTGGGATCCTCCATCACTAATAATAACTTGGGGTGTCCCGAATCGTGAGAATATGTTCTTTTTCAAGAAAGCTGTGACACTTCTCCCTTCGTCATTAGGAAGCGCAATTGCCTCCACCCACTTAGAAACGTAGTCAACGGCTACCAAGATGTATTTCATTCCATGCGAGCTCACAAAAGGACCCATAAAGTCAACTCCCCACACATCGAACATTTCAAGCTCAAGTATAGTTGTCATGGGAAGTTCGTGTCTGAGTGAAATATTCCCTTGCCTTTGACATCGGTCACAAGCGCGAGCATAATCGTGAGCATCTTTGTAAATACTGGGCCAGTAGTACCCACATTGCAAGATTTTATGGGCAGTCTGTGCACCTCCATGATGACCCACAACTGGAGATGAGTGACATGCCTCAAAAATACTTATCATCTCGGCCTCTGGGACACATCTTCGAATTATGCCATCAGCACATATCCTGAACAGATACGGATTATCCCAGAAGAATTTTCTTACCTCATGCATGAATTTCCTTCTCTATTGATATGACATATCTTTCGGAACTAGATCACTTGCCAAAAAATTGGCAAAATCAGCAAACCATGGGATTAAGTCTTGGGATGATGCTAGTACTTGCTCATCTGAAAAAGTGTCATCAATCTCAAGATCATCCTTCAATTTAAGCATGGATTCCTCCTCAAGATGGTCAGCCACTTGATTTTTGGTCCCCTTACGATCTTTGAGTTCAAAGTCAAATTCTTGCAACAGAAGTACCCACTGAATCAGTCTTGGCCTAGCATCCTTTTTCGACATAAGATACCGAAGAGCTGCATGGTCTGTATGCACAATTACTTTCGTACCTATCAGGTAAGATCTGAATTTCTCAAAAGCGAATACTATGGCCAACAACTCCTGCTCAGTCACAGTGTAATTCTTTTGAGCTAGATTAAGCACTTTGCTAGTGTAGTAAATTGGATGTAATATCTTCTCACATCTTTGGCCAAGGACTGCACCCAAAGCCACTCCACTAGCATCGCACATAACCTCAAAAGGCTTAGTCCAATCCGGTGACACAATAATAGGGGCTGAAACCAACTTCTCCTTAAGACACTCAAATGCTTTAAGACATGCTTCATCAAACACAAACTTCACCTCTTTCTCTAAAAGTTTACACAAGGGGTGTGCAATCTTGGAGAAATCCTTGATGAATCTTCTATAAAAACTAGCATGACCTAAGAAACTTTGAATACCTTTTACAGAGATAGGTAGGGGTAGCTTCTCAATTACTTCAATCTTCACCTTATCCATCTCAATGCCATTCTTCAAAATCTGATGCCCCAATACGATACCCTCATTGACCATAAAGTGACATTTTTCCCAATTCAGCACTAGGTTGCATTCCTCGCATCTTTGTAGCATATTGGCAAGGTGTGCCAAACAACCATCAAACGAGTCTCCCACCACAGAAAAATCGTCCATAAAAACCTTGATAGTGTCTTCCACCATGTTGGAGAAAATAGACATCATGCAGCGTTGGAAGGTGGCCGGTGCATTACATAAACTGAAAGGCATCCTCTTGAATGCGAACGTCCCTATGGACAAGTGAAAGTGGTATTCTCTTGGTATTCGAGGGCAATAAAAATCTGATTATACCCCAAATAGCCATCAAGAAAACAATACCATCCTCTACCAGCAAAACGATCTAATATCTAGTCCATGAAGGGCATAGGAAAATGATCCTTTTCAGTTCAAGAATTCAGCTTTTGATAGTCCATGCAAACTCTCCATCCAGTCACCGGCCTCATTGGAATCAACTCATTTTTGTCTTTTGGAACCATAGTGATTCCTCCCTTTTTCGGCACACACTGAATTGGGCTCACCCACTTGCTATTAGCAATAGGGTAAACCACTCCTGCATCTAAACACTTGATGATCTCTTCCTTCACAACCTCTTGCATAGGTGGGTCCAGACGACACTGGTGTTCAATGCTAGGTATGCACTCAGGAACAAGCTGGATCTTATGAGTGCAAATGTCGGGTGGAATACCTATGATATCAGCAATGGACCAACCAATGGCCCTCTTAAATCTTCTCAATACTGAAACCAAAGCCTCAACTTGCCAATCTACCAATTTAGCAGAAATAATCACTGGCAAGGTATTGTTGGCTCCCAAGAATGTGTAGCGAAGGTGGGCCAGAAGAGCCTTAATCTCTAAAACTGGAGGCTCCTCAATAGACGGATGAGCTGGTGGAGTTACCCTATTCTTCAAATCGAGATCCAGTTTCTTGGGAGCATAAGTGTATGCTTTTTTACCAGCGAGTGCACCCACCATCTAATCATAATCTTCAATACCATTGTCTTAAAAATTCATGATCACGACAGCCAGAGGTTCTACTCCCAACCTTTCTTCAAGGGACACAATAGCCTCATTATCATCAACCGTATCTATCACAGAAATCACCCGCTTATCTCTTGGCTGCTTTATTGAACGAAAGACATTGAAAGTAACTTGTTCATCATTCAATCTAAATTTCAGCTGCCCTATTTCCATATCAACCAATGCACGACCAGTGTTACTGAATGGTCTTCCCAATATGATGGGAACCTCAAAGTCAACTTCACAATCGAGAATCACAAAATTAGCTGAAAAAATGAAAGATGCAGCCTTCACCAAAACATCGTACAGAATGCCCACCGGCTTTTTCACAGTCCTATCGGCCATGAGAAGTCTCATAGAAGTTGGTTTTGGTGATCCCAACCCCAAATACTTGAAAACGGCTAATGGCATCAGGTTGATGCTAGCACCCAAATCGCACAGTGCTTTAGCAAAGTCGTAGGACCCGATAGTACAAGGAATTGTGAAAGCTCCTGGATCCTCCTTCTTTTCAACTAGGGAACGCGAAACAACTGCACTACAGTGATGTATGTTATCTGCTAGCTCAAAACTGACCGTTCTGTTCTTTGTCACCAAGTCTTTCATGAACTTTGCATAACCTAGCATCTGCTACAATGCCTCTACAAGAGGGATGTTTACTGATAGCTCCTTCAACATGGTGATAAACTTCTGATACTTTCCTTCCTCAGCCTTCTACTTCAATCTTTGAGGATAGGGAGGAGGAGGTCGTGGGATAGTTTTGAGCACTTGTGGTACCTATTTTTCCTTCCTCTTCTCAGATTTTGCATTATCGTTATCATCATGATGATTTGGAACCGTGTCACCATTTGCATTATCCGACTCTAACTCAGCTTCTACATCAATAACCACTGGTTCATTAGTCACACCACTGTCGGCAGGTATAGGTGGATAGGTCGTGCACTTCCCGCTTCTAGTAGTAATGGCGAGACAATGACTATCATTTTTTGGATTCTGGATGGTATTGCTTGGAAGGGTGCCTGGCTGACGTTGATTCAGTGCAAATAAAATCTACCCGAATTATTGCTCCAACTGTTTAATGGCAGTTGAATGAGACTCCACTTTCTGACTTATGCCCGAAATGTCAGTCCTAATCTCTTTCAAGCAATTTTCCTGGCTTTCTGCTCCTTTGACCAGTTTATTAAGAAGTGCCTCCATCCTTGAATTTCCAGACTCCTCATCACATCTTCCTGGTGGTACATAAATGACATTCTTCTCTCTATTATCATCTTTCCACCTCCAATCACCGTCACAATCCCGTTCTCGATCTCTGTACCCTGATTTATTGTAGTTGTCTCTATAATAGTTTCGACCTTGATTCCCTTTCCTTGAGTTCCAAGAGTCTTGATTAGACCCTTGGCTCTTGGATTGAAAACCCGCCACTTCGCGATCTAGGTACTTCGCCTCTTCATCAGACTCACTATCATCATGGCGATTTTTAAAATTTTCTCTATTTTGACCATTTTTCTCCTCTCTGTTGTTGCCTTAGAGCACTTATGCATGAGATGAGAAAATTCTTATGGGATGAGCCTTACCTGTTTAGAGTATATGCAGATGGTATAATTCGAATGTGTATCCCAGAGGCTGAAATGATGAGTATCTTGGAAGATTCATCTGTAGTTGGGGGTCATTATGGTGGCACGCGGACTGCGCACATGATCTTACAATGCGGTTATTATTGGCCTACCATCTATAAAGATGCTGATGACTATGCTCAGGCCTACGACCAATGTCAAAGACAAGGGAATATCTCACGCAGGCATGAACTTTCTATGACAACTATCCTTGAGCTCAAATTGTTTGATATATGGGGAATTGATTTTATGTGCCCCGCTCATATAGGATGAAATACATTTTGGTAGTTGTTGACTATGTTTCCAAATAGGTGGAGGCGATTTCACTTCCCAATAATGAAGAAAGAAGTGTCACGACATTCTTGAAAAAGAACATATTTTCACGATTTGGTACACCCCGAGTAATCATTAGTGATGGAGGATCTCATTTCTACAATAGGCTTTTCAAAATCCGGCTTGAAACATATAGTATCAAACATAGGGTGGCCACACCTTAACACCCTCAGACAAGCGGGCAAGTGGAGGTGTCAAATCGTGAGATTAAGTCTATTTTTGCAAAGACGATGAATGCCAATAAAACTGATTGGGCGAGAATATTGGATGATGCTTTATGGGCTTATCGAACTGCATTCAAGACACCTATTGATATATCTCCATATCAACTGGTTTTTTGTAAATCATTCCATTTGCCAGTCAAACTTGAACATACAGCATTATGGGCATTGAACAAGTTGAATCTGGAATGAAGTGAAGTGGCTAAAGTGAGGCTAGATCAGATGAATGAGATGGATGAATTTCGTCTACGGGCTTATGAAAGTTTATATCTTTATAAAGAAAAGATGAAACTGTATCATGACAGAAAGATTGAACGATGAGAATTTCATTCAGGAGATTTGGTGCTACTCTATAACTCCAGGCTTCGCCTTTTTCCTGGAAAACTGTGGTCTAAATGGTCTGGACAATTCACAGTTATAAGAGTGTTCCCGCATGGGGCAATCGAGCTAAAAGGTGATAATGATGCCCTTTTTAAGGTCAATAGTCAACGTGTGAAGCTTTAATTAGGAACTGCAGAAGAATTAAAAAGGAGTGAAGAGCTTAGTCTTGATGAAGTCTGAGTAGTCAAGCTAGCCAGGTCGTGCCGCGACGTTAAATCAGGCACTTCATGAGAGGAAACCCATGGGCTGGTTGGTGAATTCTGAATAGCCAACCTAGCCATGTCGTGTCGCGAAATTAAATCAGGCGCTGCTTGGGAGGCAACCCAAGGTCTGAGTTGGTTGTAATCTGATCATTGGAGGATAATTTAGCTGGAACTTACAATATTAAAACTAAATATGTTCAATACACCCCACAACACTATTTCATGAAACATAAGTTGATCGACGTAATGTGGGTTGGTACCGTAGAAGTCAGAGGAAATTATATGCTTGCTGAACTCGACCTATGCCAGTGACCCACGTCACATGGTGGTGCCATGAGAATCATAGATCATTTACCACCTTCAGAACCCTACCCACGTCAGGGGACCCATGTGATGTAGGTCAACCTACTTCACGTGGGTGGTGCCGTGATAATCAGGAAAATAAAATTACCCAAGATCCAACCCGACCCGACCCGACCCAAACTAGATACATATATCGGTATACTCCTCAAATCTGACCCAATTTCAAATCCAAACTCAACCTTCTCAAATCCAAATCCTAACATAAACCCTATTTTCCACAATTCACCAAATTCTCAAATACCTAATATTAAATTCTCAAATTCCCACATACAAATTTCGAAATTCATAAAATCTTAACTACCTAAACCCCACAATTCCCAAAATCTGACCCACCCGACCCAAAAATCCAACCCACCCGACCCAAAATCCAAAACTCAACCCAATACCACCCAAATAAAACCCCAAACATGGAAACATAGGTTCTTCCTCGCGAATTCGAACCAAAAATCCCAAATTTACATCTAGGTTGCGTGATGAACCTTCGATGTCAGATAAAAGTGGATCCGAAGAAATATACAAGTTGGCTACTGATGATGCTACACTGGTACCTTGTACCACGAGGTTACAAACTAGGGCACAAGTATCTACTCGGGCCGTACTTCAGCCTATCCTGCAACCTGCCAAGTCGACTGCTCTTAATCAGTCTTCTAATTCAGCCCCCCAGTCTGAAGAGGGGGAGGATGCTTTGATAATCGGTGATAAACAGGAGGTTGGTTTTTTTTGATCTGAGGAAAATGTTGAAGGACCTGATGATTTTGCGGTTGAGGCGACAACATCTATTTCTGGAATTGGGGGGAAAAATTCCATGACTTCCACCCAGAGAAGGGAAAACCAGCGATAGTGTGTTCAGGGTATGAGGGACTTTTATGACAGGTATGCCGATCTTACTGAGCGGGGCATGTGTAGACGTAGTATTACTGAAGAGACCCGTTATCGAAAAGAGAAGTTAAAGGCACTACCTGATATTAAGGCAGTGTTTGATCATAATGGATTTGGGTGGATGACGGAGCCTCCTGGTCACTATAGCCCAGAGTTGGTTTACAAGTTTTATGCTTCCTATGCTACGTCTGTTTATTTGATTGCACCTATTGAGCAGCGGCTTCGGGACCAACCACCATTGATTCATATTTTTGTCTGGAAGACCAGAGTAGATATTTCTGAGCAGACCATTGATGAACTTCCATTTCCATCCACGATTACAGAGTTTGATCACCGTATGGAGACTGTCAAATATAGGACTAAAATGAGGGATGCCGATCAACGGTTGGAGTTGCTACGGTGGATTGATAGGTATATAGCAGAGGATGGTGTAGATGCTAGTTGGGTAACTAGGAAGCTGGACATCAAAAAGTCCATGCACCACTTTGCGGGCTATTTTTGGTGGACCGTTGTTAGGCACTGGTTGGGTCCTACTAATGCTGATAACTCACTTACTTTGGACTGGGCTATTTTGTTAGCGAGCATCATCGTTGGATATGACATCTACATTGCCCGTTACATTATTAGGGAGATCCATGAGCGCGATTTTTGAGATTTTACCAGTATTCCTTTCCGTTGTCTGATTCAGTGTCTATGTGATAGTGCTGGTGTGGTTAAGATGCCTGTCGTAGATTATTTTATCGAGGTGACCCGCATTAGAGATATTAGGTTGATGCAGCAGTGGGGATCTCACCCAGTTTTTTTGCGGAGGTCTCAACCTCCCATGTCATCAGGAGCAGCCCTTTTTGAAGGGCCTAGATATAGAGAAGAGCCGGTTAGTGTACCTATGCCCGTTCCAGCACCGGCGAGTGTACCGGAGATTGTTCGTATACCTGTTGAGGGTACAGGCCCAATTGACGATGAGGTACCAGGCACTACAGCACCACCACCACCCTCTGGTATGGTTTCAGTTTTAAGGGGCTTTCTGCAGCAGTTGGTGGATCGACAGACGTAGATGTTTGAGAGGCAGGCTCACACTGAGGCCCAAATGGCTAAGTTGGTATCCCATCTTAAGCCAAGGGTTAGGACCACGGTAGAGGCTGCAGAGGCTAGAGTGGAGGCCTGGATCACTGCGGCTATGGATAGATTTATGAGAGAGTTGTATGGAAGGATTGATAGCTTTTAGACACGGATGACCACACAGATGAATTCGGCATAGATTCCTGATATGGCAGGATTTACACAAGAGGTGGCTGCATTGAGAGAGAAGGTGAGATTTATGGCACCGAGAAACACACCTGTCATTCGAACTATACCAGTTCTGGCCCCGATGAGGCCAACTTTTGAGGTGGATTTGCTTGCTGACGAGGAGCCTCTAATTAATAGAGGCAAGAGACCACGTAGTCTGAAGGATCAGGGTGATAGTGGTGATGAGTTCGAGGGTGATATCCGGAGAGTAGTTAAGGCCTCTAGAGTAGAGTACCATTCCAGTTAGATTGTTTATGAAGAAAGGGCATGGGGTGCATCTTCTAGTCAGGCATCCCCTTCACCGGATGCACATTACAGAGAGCCTAGTGAGTATGCTGATGATCCCACATTGGGCGGGCCCATATTCGTCGCCTAGGGTGCCACAGGTCTATCTTAACTCCCTTACATGTATGATATTCCTAGCTGTGCACTGGGGATAGTTGATGTCGGCCAAAATATACCTTCAGAAAAGTATAAAACGATTGCTTTCATATATAGAACCCAACTAGGTTGGGGTAGATCCCACAGGGATAGGTAGAAGTCTGTTTAGAATACTAGATGGAATAATTGTAAAGTAAGTAAAATAGGGGGGGTTTTGTGATTAAAAAGTGACAGTAACAATTGATGGTTATATCGAGTTTGTAGACAATGAGAAAAATACACTAGGACTGTGATCCCCAATGATTCCTTAACTTCACCGATTACTTGTGTTAACAAAACCGTCCCGCTATGTGGCATGCAAAATCTGACAAGATATGTTCATCGAAATGTATCTCGACCTTGGTTAGATGAATTTCACTCTTCTCCTCTCGGTCTCCGAGTGTCGTACTACTAACCCTTGTCCTGGATCTTAGATAACCATTCCCGCTAAGGCTCAAGTTATTAGATGAAGGTTGATAGCTTCAAATCTCTATTGTTATCTCCTTTTCCCAATCTCTACCTCTCTCTTGAGCAAGTCTAGAATACAGGCGACTTTCTAACATTTGCAACCGTTAGAAGAGCAATCACAATGAAGGAAACAACAATACATGCATTCACAGCGGTACAGAATTGCTTTGCATTTAATCGATTTTGTTAATTCCTCATGGTTCACACAACCCTAGTTGATGGGTTTAGCTACTCATAATTTTAAGAACACAAGAAGAATTCGGAGATGAAAACATAATTATGATCTCACAACAATGAAGAAAATCTAAAATCTCAATTATCAATAAAAGTCGAGTTAGGGTTTGTAACTACAAAACCAAGAATATGTTAATGAACTCCAAAACAATATAAAATAGCTCTCAAAACAATGTAATGAATCTCTATCGCACATAGGACTATACCGTGGTATTTATAGATACAAAGCTAATCCTATCCAAATCAAAATAGGAGAACAGAGTCCACAACTTCCACGGTATCGTGACTTGGTGTCGTGGAACCAAGTCACGCCACGTAGGTTGGTGTCATGGAAATCAGGCTCAATTAGAAGTCTTAAGAAGTTGAGTCAAGCCACGCTTCCACGTCACGTGACTGAAAGTCACGCCACGTGACTGCTGGCGTAGAAATCAAAACCTATCTTTGATCTTCTGAATTGGACTCACGCCAGCCACTCACGTCACATAAGTGGCAGTCATGCCACATGAGTGGTGTCGTGGGTTCATCTCTGGTGCAGATTCTTGTTCTTTCTTCTTCCGAAAACTTCGTTCTTGGGCTTGATTCTTCCATTTTGATCATTTTGCCTTTAAAACCTGTTTTCCTGCAAAGTAGGACAGAACCCACATCATACCAACAAAATACACCCAAGTTATTGCATATTTTCCTTGTTTTAAGCATCGAAAGTGCCATGTAACCATGGCGCATCAACACCCTTAACTTAGAACATTTGCATGTCCTCAGGCGAACAAAACAAAAACACACATATACGATGCTTGATTAAGAGAAACCAAGGGACCTATGGCAGTCGACTCTTTGCCTTTGGTACAAAACTTTTTCGACCCCTCCTATTTGAAAATCAAAAGCAAAGTGTGTATACAGGTAGCATAGTACCATGAAACAGAAGGGATCAAGTGATGGCACCAGATTATGCACAACCAACTAAGCATATATGCAAACAATATTCTTCGAACAACTAGCAGCTAATATTGCAGCCCATGTACTCTCACAATCAAATAAGTCCCTTCCACTCACAGTATACTAATGAATATCAAATTAGGGACGAGGTCAAAACACTCACTCTCACAAAGAAGTTAAAATAGTGTGCATGAAATATCATAGGCTTGCCCTTATTTTCTATGCCTTAGTTTTTCGAAAAGTTGGACTAGGATCACTATAGGACTTTACTTGGCTTGTAATGTAGGTGTGGGGACGGTATGGTATATATATGGATATGGCGACTCAACCCTCCTTGACATTACACTATTTTTGGCTCCAACTTTAAACCTTATTCTCCTTTCTTTTATTTTCAGATTTTGGGTGTGATTTCTCTCAAACTTCACAACACAACTCTTTTTTTTTCTTTTTCTTTGCAATTTCTCCTCTTTTCACTTTATTTTTTTTTCACACCCAAACCTATTTTCTGTTGCGACCCAGCTATACACGCAAGTGTACGTGATCATTCTAGTAATACAGTGGCTCCTTTAAAAGAGCCAGATATCGAACCCTAGGGACTTTCGTCAACAAAAATCAATTCTAGACGTCCAACAATGATTAAAAACTAGTGTTGCAGAAAGGAAACAGAATTTGTCGCTAAAAATTAATTGGTTGCGGACTATTAACTCCTAACTTCGCTACTGTAACTTTGGTTTTCGCAAATACGCTTGAAAAATCAATAAAAAAGTGAATTCCCAGGGCTAAGGCTCTCCGAACATCATCTCTTGAGCATAATTGGTATTGGTTTAAGCAATTTGAGTTGTTTATCGTGGTTATTGATCCCAAGGTTAATTTTACAATTATATTCGTCTCCAAAATATAATCTTCTACTAGAAATTGGAAACCTAACTACATCCGTGAGTGGTGATAAGATTAACCAATTCTAGAGCATTTAAGTTTTCTTCTCGTAATTGACCAAGTGTGGTGGATTAGTTACCTCTCGGTCTAACCACATGGCAATCCCTTAGAATTCCTTCCCCGAGAAAAACCACACTTCATATATTCCATGTTCTATCTCCTAGTTTCTCTCTCGAGCTCACTTCAAGACAAGGGATATATTCCAATGGTGATCAAGCATCAAAATAATGAAATTTAGAATATATGAATAACCAATTTATGATAAACTTCAGCAAAAACCCCTAAAATTAACCCAAGAGATTCATGTTCTTGGCCTTAACCCCAAGAATGAGGGATTTTAGCCACTCATAATGTCAATCAACATCCAAAAGTCAATAAATACCATAAAAATAATTAAAAACTGAAAAGAAGAGGAATGAAACCTAATTTCAATGCCCAAAAATGCCAAAACTCAAAAGCCCTATTTATAGAGTAAATTTCTAGGTAAAAATTAGCCAAAAAGAGGCCCGGCACGCTCTTGGTCGCGCCTGGCACTTAGGCTAATTTTGCCTCTGCAAAGGTGTGCTTCAGGCAGCCTGGCACGCCATGAAACGCGCCCCACTGCTGCCTCCCAAAACCAAATTTTGCACAAAAACGGCCTAGCACGCCATGAAACTTGCCAGGCCCTTAATTTTTTATTTTCTTCTTTCGTCTACTTTTCTTTGCGGATTTGACATGATTCTTCAAGATCAACTCTTCGGCTTGCCTCTTATCCTTAATATTCATTGCTTGTAGCTTCTCCAGGCCTCGCTTTCCATGCTAAAAATGCTCCAAATAGTCGCAAATTCCACCTGCAAGGGTCTAATCACATTGGTTAGCACAACATCACATAATCCATCAAAACCATACAAAACATATACGTATTGTTCTCAAAACAAAGGTAAACATGGGTCAAAGTCACTACTAAGGCATATAAATACACCTTAGATCACCACCCCACACTTGAACCTTTGTTTGTCCTCGAACAATAACCACACTCAAATCCGGGCGACTTTAAATAGTTGACACACAATAGGCATTCTTGCATAGCTACACAACCACATTTATCAACTTATGCACCAACATACTAGGATCACAAACAAATGAATAACAAATTGAAACAACCTATCCTCACAAAACAACTTAACTAGTTGCAAATTCATGAGTGACACATTACTAATAGATCACCACACTTCACTGAACATGCGCCCTTACCACAAGAGAATCACCCCACACTTTACAAAGTAATTACTAACTGGGTGCATGAATGAAAGTTCACTCACTGTCAAAAAGAATTCACATGAAACACAAGATGAACAATAAGATTGCCCTTAGTGTAATACTCCACTAATGTTAAAATGTTAAAGCTCAAGATCAAGTAGGACTTTAGGGGTTGTAATGTAGGCTCAGGGATAGGTACGAACTATTTGGTCAAGAATAGTGACTATCTTTCCTAAGCGCTTTAATACACTACAAATTACCTTCCAACCACCTTCAACCGACCTATTTTTCACCACTTTTATCTTCCCAACTCTTTTTTGTTTTGCCCCATATTTTTAAGCTAGCTTAAGCATATTGGGTAAGGAATAACTGCTATCACCCATTGATTAAAAAAATTTATATATTATTTTTTTTTCTTTTCTTTCTTTAACCATATTCTCTACCAACACACACAAACTTTTTCACACACCCATAGGAAATATACTTGGGGATTTAACTTAACTCTTTCCTTCTTCCAAACTTTTGCACTCCTTCACCTCTTGATTTCTTAATTAACGCGCTTAGGAGTTTTTGATCAAATTCTAGTTCATTGAAAGTAGAGGATTAAGCTACACGTAAAGCTACCAAGGAAAAGGCTAAAGGCTCAACGGGGCTAACTAAGATCATGATAAGAGGGTAGATAAAGTAGGTCTAAAACATGGCTATCAAAGAAATGCCTATGTCATCTCCTAAACTCAACATCTTTTATTTTGCTTCACAGACACACCGAAAAAGTTCTAGACATCATTATGCACATGTACTATCACAAAAACCTTACTCACACATGGAACATGTTCAGCTCAGTAGGCTCACCATAAATTATCAGAAATCATGCATAAGTTCAACATTAAGCAACATAGCCATTCAACTAAGTGAGAATTAGGCGTCTCAACATTTGCTATTGTATATCCTAGCATGTTTCATACGTGTATGCACAATTGTTTAGCAAGCAAGAACACCTGACATGACACTACATGACTAATTTTCTCTTAACACAGTCGTCATCCATCCATCATAGAGTAAATCCCTTAGTACTATGACTAAGGGCGACTGAAAAGTAATACACCAAAAACAACATAAAGAAAAAAAAATTTAAAAATCTTTTTGTGGTTTTCTACGGTTCAAAGGGACTCTCCTTAGTAAACGAACCAAAAACAAAGGCTAAGGAACCCAAAATAAAAGCATACAGAAGCACACATACACATACATACAAGGGAATCCCATCACATCCCACCCCACACTTAAGAGATTAGCACTGTCCCCAATGCTATAAAGATAAAAAATGCAAGAGTAGAGTGTAAGAAGCTCCCTGGTCAGTCAAGGAAGTCGTCGTCCTCTGGCCCACGGACCTCTAGCGGAGTATCATCGGCCTCCACCTAGTCACCAGAATCGGTCTGGTGGTTATTTTTATCTGTAGGGATATCATCGTCCACAGGCTCAACAAAATTAGGACCAATTCTCAATAAGGCCATGGCATGCTCTTTAAGAGGATAATCCCTCTCAACTTGGCTCAGCTCGTCCTCCGAAGAAGTCCTACCCCCAGTCCTGTGGCGGAGCATCTCCAACCCATACATACGGGCTAAAATCCCGTCGTCTCGAGTATGACGCTTTGCTAAGGTGAGAGTGGGGACGAGTGCATCTGGTGCCCTGGTTTGGGTAACATCTACAGGAGTCTGCACCAAAGGAGGATGATAATCAAATGCCTCCTCAGGTACTTCGAATGCTCGCATCAATTTATTCAACAACCCACCAAAAGTATAACGAAGACCTCCCTTCAACCGAGCTCGGCGCATAGCCGACAGCACTACAGACCCTGCATTAATCTCCACATCAGTCATGAGAGCATAAACCAGACAGACACGATCCCGCGTAACCTTCATCATGTGGCTCCCCAGAATCAAGCAACAACATACAATCTTCAACCAAATTCGCACCTCCTTAATCAAATGAGCATAGGGCATACTCAAGTGGTACCCTCTTTGGTGATGGCGCAACCATCTAACTTTTGAACGTTGGCCGCAAAGAGTGTGTCTAATATCAGCATAAGGGGGCCTAGTATTTAGCCTGAGAAGGTCATGGGGACTAGCCCGAGTGTGGACTCCCAATAATCCTGTAATGCCCAAGGAATCAAGTATCACATCTGTCCCTCGTACAACCACTGAGCTAGTTGGTGCATCTGGGTTCCAGTTTGCATATAATTCCCTCACCAAGTGGAGGTTACAATCTGTAGGTCTGTCGAAGATAAACTCCATTCCCAATTGTACAATCTGAGCCAATATCCTAGGGTAAGTCTGAGCTAGATTTGCCCTATCAATACATTCATCGACAAAGTATTTAGCTTCAGTGTGGCTTTTATACCAACTCTTGCCAGTACTAGATACAACATGAATTCCACACTTGCGTTTCTGGCCCTTTGGGACTGGGGGAGCCGCGGGGACCTTACTTCCTGACCGACGTCTCTTGTGAGAGCTAGAGGTAGCCACATTAGCATCCGACATTGTACCTGTAGAAAAGATCCACAAGCAAGTCAATTTCCCACGTAAAGAGAGCTAAACAACTCAATGGGTGTGGACTGTAAGGGCCACCCCACACCTAGTTGCTTAGCACCATTCAAAATATATGGGTCTAGGGTACTCAGACTTCCTCTTATCATGTAAATCCCAATGAACAAATCCAAACCATAGACCAATTTCACATACCCAACACAAATTCAATAAGCCCATACATATTAGAATGAAATACTTGTTTAACTCAAGAATTCAAACAATACGTATACAAATTCAACACCATATACGTTATATCAAGTGATAACAACTACTCACATTCTCAATTTTCACCAATAGATAAACCCACTTCCAATTATTCCAACTAAAACAAGATTATTCAACCCAATTTTACATAACTTTCAAGTTCATTATAATGACCTTCCAAAAACTCCAACCATATCATAAGAAGCAAGTCACATACCAAGAATATATTGTGCATCACAAACGAAATCCAAGAATACCCAAATTCACAGAATCTTCATGGCAATCAAGAGAGAGAAAAAAAAATGAAGGAGACATACCTTGATAGCTTGAAAGGAGTCTTGTAAACTTAATACCAAGATTAGAAGGCAAGAAATCGAGCAACGTGAGGGCAAGAGGAGAGAAAAGGAAGAGAGAATTTGTGAAGCTTTGAGAGGAAAGTCGTGCGTTTGGTTATGGAGTGTTGGAATATTTATGAAGAATAAGGGAATTTAGGGATTTAAAAGAGAATGGGTGGGGGTGGGTCAGATCTATTGGAAAAAAAACTTAAAAATTTTGTGCCAAAAAAATATAAGGGGGTAGCGGCCTGACATGCTGCCTAGCTCGCTACCCCACTGCCCATTGCTTTAAAAAAATTGACACAAGCGGCATGGGACGCCTTGTGTAGCGCCTGGGTACTGCCAGGTGAATAAAAAAATTTGATACAGGCGGCCTGGAACGCCTTGTGTCGCGCCTGGACACTGCCAGGTGAATAAAAAAATTTGACACAGGCGGCCTGGCACGTCTTGTGTCGCGCCAGGGCACTGCCCCACGATAAAAAAAAAATTCCAAGTGCGCCCTGGCACGTCCTGTAGCGCGCCCAACACTTAACATTATACCTGAGAAATTTTTCACATAATCTTGGGGCTTTTACAAGTCCCCATACTCAAAACTTTGCCCCAAAACATGTCCTACCTGCCCGGCACCTTCAAATAACCATCTATCCTCCAATTTTACCTTTTTCTTGTAGATTTCCATGTCAAAATGCTCCGTGCCTCTGCATAAACACAAGATCCTAGTACTAAGTTAGAAAAAAAAAATCTAAAAGAGATGGGTTGCCTCCCATCAAGCGCCTTAGTTTTAGTCGGGGCACGACTCTTCTTTTTGTATTTTTACTTTATAAATCCTAACTATTACAACACAGTCATGGGTTGCCTCACATGTAGCGCGTGGTTTAATGTCGCAGCTTGACCATACTTAGCTCAGTTATCAACAAGGTGAAGCACATCCTCCTTCTGCTTCTCTTCTTCACCAAAATAATGTTTCAATCTCTGGCCATTTACCATAAATCTTGTACCGTCCGCTTTGTTCAAAACTTCCACCGTACCATGAGGTGTTGTGCGACTTACCTCAAAAGGCCCACTCCACTTAGATCTTAGCTTGTCTGGAAACAACCTAAGTCTTAAGTTAAACAACAATACCAACTGGCCTGGCTCGAAAGTGCAAGGGAGAATATGCTTGTCATGCCATCGCTTCATTTTCTCCTTGTAGATCTTAGCATTTTAATATGCATGGGAAGGAAATTCTTCCAACTCATGGAGTTGTAACAACCTCCTGTTACCACCCAACCCCAGATCTAGATTCAACTTCTTTACCGCCCAATATTCTCGGTGCTCAAGCTCAACTGGGAGGTGACAAGCTTTCCCAAAGACCAAATGATAGGGATAAGTCCCTATAGGAGTCTTATACGCCGTTCTATAATCCCAAAGAGCATTATCCAGCTTGAGTGACCAGTCTTTCCTCTGAGTATTCACCGTCTTTTGCAAGATTTGCTTTATCTTGCGATTAGACACTTCCACTTGGCCACTTGTTTAGGGATGATACGTTGTTGAGACCTTGTGTTTCACACCATACTTTTACAATACACTCTTCACCCAATAATTAATGAAGTGTGACCATCCATTGCTAATAATGGCTCTTGGAGTTCTGAACCTAGTGAAGATGTGCTTTTGAAGGAACATTACCACAACTTTGGAGTCATTTGTAGAAAGAGCTGCAGCCTCTACCCATTTAGACACATAATCCACTGCTACAAGTATGTATAGATTGCCATTCGACTTTGGGAATGGGCCCACAAAATCAATCCCCCATACATCAAAGATTTAAACTTCTAGGATATTGTTAAGAGGCATCTCATGTCGCTTTGCAATAGTCCCTATACGTTGACATTGATCACAACTCTTCACAAAGGCATGAGCATCTTTAAATATAGAAGGCCAGAAGAAACCTGATTGCAATATTTTTCGGGTTGTGCGTTCACCACCATGATGTCCACCATAAGGTGAAGCATGACATCTCTCTAACACTTGTTTCACTTTCGCATCCAGAATACATTTTCTTACTATTTGATCAGGCCCTTGCTTGAATAAATACGGATCATCCGATTATAAGAGCGTGTCTCATATGCCATCTTCTTCTTCTGTTGAGGACTCGAATCAGGAAAAGAGCCCACTGACTAATAGATTTACAATGTCTGCATACCATGGCAACTCATCAACTCCCAAAACTAACAATTGATCATCTTGAAATTCCTCACAAATACGCCCATCATCAACTACATGTGACGAGCTTTCAAGTCTAGACAGATGGTCAGCAATTTGATTTTTTGTCCCCTTTCTATCTTTAATCTCTAAGTCAAACTCCTGTAGCAATAAGATCCATCTAATCAACCACGGCTTAGCATCCTTTTTATTGAACAAATACCATATTGCAGCATGATCCGTGTATACAATGAAGCTTGTGCCCGCTAAGTACGATCTGAATTTATCAAATGCATACACCAAAGCTAACATCTCTTTTTCAGTCACCGTGTAATTTACTTGGGCTGCATCAAGGGTCTTGCTTGCATAATAAATAGAGTGAAATACCTTATTCTTCCGCTGACCAAGAACTGCACCCACTACAACATTACTTGCATCACACATGAGCTCAAATGGTAGAGCCCAGTCAGGAGAAATAAGGATAGGTGCCTCTACCAACTTCTTTTTCAAAACCTCGAATGCCTTCACACATGTTTCACAAAATACAAATTTCACATCTTTTTCCAAAAGTGCACACATGGGGAGTGCAATTTTGGAAAAATCTTGAATAAACCTTCTGTAAAACCCAGCATGCCCCAAGAAACTATGCACCTCTTTTACCGATACAGGTGGAGCTAATTTTTCAATAACTTCAATCTTTGCCCTATCAACTTCGAGCCCCTGTTTTGACACTTTATGCCCAAAAACTATACCTTCAGTCACAAGGAAATGGCACTTCTCCTAATTGAGAACAAGATTAGTTTCTTCACACCGAGTAAAGACTCTATCAAGGTTTTGCAAGCATACCTCGAAAGAGTTACCAAAGACTGAAAAATCATCCATAAAAATCTCTACGAACTCCTCCACCATGTCATAAAAAATAGCCATCATGCACCGCTGAAAGGTAGTTGGTGCATTACACAATCCAAATGGCATACGTTTGAAAGCGTATGTGCCGTAAGGACATGTGAATGTAGTCTTCTCCTGATCTTGAGGATCTATAGCAATTTGATTGTATTCGAAATACCCATCAAGAAAGTAATAATACTCCTGCCCGGCTAAGCAATCCAACATCTGATCAATAAAAAGGATTGGATAATGGTCTTTCCTCGTAGCATCATTGAGTTTTCGATAATCCATGCAAATACGCCACCCAGTCACAGTTCTTGTAGGAATCAACTCATTATTATCATTCGTGATCACCGTCATACCACCTTTTTTTGGAACGCATTGTACTGGGCTAACCCACGTACTATCAGAGATAGGGTAAACAATGCCCGAATCTAACCACTTAATTACCTCTTTCCTTACTACTTCTTTCATCACCGGATTCAAGCATCGTTGGTGTTGCACACTCGGCTTATGCCCTTCGTCCATTTAAATTTTATGCATGCATAAACCCGGATTAATACCATGAATGTCAGACATCTGCCAACCAATAGCCTTCTTTCTTCATTTGAGTATCAACAATGACGCATCAACTTGTTCCTTTTACAAATTTGCTGCAAGAATAATAGGAAGGGTCTCATTGTAACCTAAGAAAGCATATTGAAGGTGAGATGGAAGTTCTTTCAATTCAAGCTTTGGCGCCTCCTCAATTGAGGTCTTGGTTGGAGGACCGAGTGGATGATTTAAAGGTTCCCATCTATCCTCTTTAGCATAGATAGCCATAAGATCAAGAACTTGCACTATTTCACTAGCTTCCGCATCACCAAAAACATCTTGCCCCATCAAAACTTTTTCCAACTGATCTGTAGACAAAGTATGGATGCTTTCAACCGCCAAATCTATAGCTGTAATAGCCGACAAGTTCTCATAAATTTCTGGAAGTTTCAAAGCTCTATATACATCAAAGACTTCAACCTTATCATGAGCTCGCATAGTAAGTTTTTGGGCTGATATATCAATGATCGCCCCTCCAGTGGCAAAAAATGGACGCCCTAAAATAAATGGGACTTCCGGGTCAAACTCAAAATTCAGCACCACAAAATCAATCGAAAAGATCAACGAACCCACTTGAACCAGAACATCCTCAATAATACCATCAGGTCTAGTCACGGATCGGTCTGCAAGCTGCAAAATAATAGTAGTAGGCTTAGGAAGACCCAAACCCAACTTCTTGAAAACCAAAGTAGGCATCAGATTGATACTAGCCCCCAAATCACACAATCCATGAGCGCAGACACAATCTCCCAGAGTAATCTTCACAGTGAAGCTTCCAGGATCCTTCAACTTAGTAGGTAACCGATTTTGAATGCGATAACTACACTCCTCAGTCAATGCAACTGTGGAATTCTCTTTCAATCTACTCTTGTTCGCTATAATATCTTTCACGAACTTGGCATACTTTGGAATACCCTGCAAGATATCCACAAGAGGCAAATTAATGTGCACTTGTTTAAGTAGTTCAATGAACTAACCAAAGCATTCATCCTCCTTCTTCTTCTTGAACTTCTGAGGGAAAGGAGGAGGCAACTTCACACTATGTATCACTTTATCATCTTTGGAGCTTTTGGTAGACTCCACTTGTTCGTCTTCAATCACCACTACTTTCGGCTCCAATTCTTTCGCTGGTGCAACCGTATCCTCTAACTGCTTACCACTACGGGTAACTATAGCATTCACCTACTTGGGATTAGGCTCAGTATCACCTGGAAGACCTCCTTGGGGCCTTGTATTCTGTGTGTTAGCTAACTGGCCAATCTGCTTCTCCAAATTCTGAGTAGCCAACTGATTGTTCCTCACATCTGCTGCCAGCTTAGCTTGCTAAGCTATAATCTATTTTAACATATCCTCCATGCTCATATCTCCAGGATTAGCACCCACTTGATTTTCTTTACCTTGCTGTTGGTTGTACTGTGGTGCATATCCTTGAGGCCTATATTGATTTTGATTTCCTCCCCAAGATAAGTTCAGGTGATTTTTCCACCCAGCATTATAAGTATTTCTGTAGTTCTGGGCTCCACCTCATCATTGGTCATTGCCAACAAAATTCACAGAATCCGAATTTGCACTACACAACTCGCTGGTATGGTCCCCATTTCCACATACACTACACATCACAGAAATCTGTTTCTCTACTGCATTCACGAGAGCTGGTTTCTACCCCAAATTTAAATTACTAAAGTGATTGTTCATCATGTTTTGCATAGCTAAAATCTGGGCAAATAATGTTGTGACTGCATCCACATCTAGTTTCCCAGCAACCTTCTTTGTAGAATTCCTTGAATTATCACTATGCCAGTCTGGATTTCCCTATGAAATATGATTCAACAAAGGATATAATTCATCATAAGTCTTCTCTAAAGCTTGTCTACCTGGAGCTGAATCAAGTAGAATTTTCGTGTTGGGTCGAGAGCATCAATGAAAGTATGCACCAACACTTCATTAGCTTGGTGGTGATGAGGAAAACCTCGCAGCATGGATTTGAATAGGTTCCAAGCTTGGTACAAATTCTCATCATCTCTCTGTCTGAAACTGAGTATCTCACTCCACAGCTTTACTGTCTTTCCAGACGAAAAGAACCTTATCAAGAATTTCCAAGCAAGTTCATCCCAAGTAGTGATAGAATTAGCCGGCTCTGCATCTAACCACCTTCTTGCTTCCCCCAACAGAGAAAAGTGAAACAAAGTAAGTCTCACATAATTTGAAGACACACCCACAGGAATATATGTGTCAATGATCTCTAGAAAATTACGGATATGCCTCTGCGGGTCCTTATGAGCAAGACCTGTAAACTGTCCACTTGAGTGCAAGATTTGCACCATATTCTGTTTAAGCTCAAATCTACCTCCAGCCGCTGGTTTGAGAATACTGGAGGTCACATTAGTGGCGAGTGAGATTGCCACATCGCGAACTATTCTAGCTGCCACTAATTCCGACTCACGTCTCTCTGCAACTGGTTCTTAATTCTTACGGGATTACTCCGTATTCCTTCGCTAGCCAGTTCGACTTGTGGGATTGGGTAATCTGCAGCCTGTCTCCTCAATCTATTGAAATATCTTTCATGTTCAGACTGTGGGGCTACCAAATCTTTGTTCCTTGACAGTGTTCCGATGAAGTAAGCCTACAAAATAGAACAGCTAAGATCAAGTTGTCAACACGTAGATGAAAATTAAAGTACAAAAGTCAATAATTGAAATCTATTTATTTGAAAGTCCCCGACAACGACGCCAAAAACTTGTTGCGACCCAGCTATACACGAAAGTGTACGTGATCATTCAAGTAATACAGTGTCTCCTTTAAAAGAGCCGGATATCGAACCCTAGGGACTTTCGTCAACAAAAATCAATTCTAGACGTCCAACAATGATTAAAAACTAGTGTTGCGGAAAGGAAACATAATTTGTTGCTAAAAATTAATTGGTTGTGTACTATTAACTCCTAACTTCGCTACTGTAACTTTGGTTTTCGTAAATACGCTTGAAAAATCAATAAAAAAGTGAATTCCCAGGGCTAAGGCACTCCGAACATTATCTCTTGAGCATAATTGGTATTGGTTTAAGCAATTTGAGTTGTTTATCGTGGTTATTGATCCCTAGGTTAATTTTACAATTATATTCGTCTCCAAAATATAATCTTCTACTAGAAATTGGAAACCTAACTACATCCGTGAGTGGTGATAAGCTTAACAAATTCTAGAGCATTTAAGTTTTCTTCTCATAATTGACCAAGTGTGGTGGATTAGTTACCTCTCAGTCCTAACCACATGGTAATCCCTTAGAATTCTGTAACACCCCAAAAATTTCGACTAGGATTTGAACTATTCTTTGCACGAGTAAAAGCCCTAAACCCAATGTTTCCGATTAAATATAAGTGTTAAGATTAATTTCCTAGTGTAATGAGTTCTTTTGATATAAATTATGGTCATAAGACACATTTAGCGCAAAGTTGAGTTGAGAGCATTTCGACCAATCGAGTTTTAGTATGTGATTTTACTTGGGTTAACTTTAAACGAGAATAACTCTTGAAATATGCAAGATTTTGTGACCCAAGACCCACCAAATGAAATATATTCGAGTCTTGTTTCCAACGCCACAAACTGTTCATCCATCCGTGTCCCGAGAAAAAAGTTATGACCATTTTACTAACATGACATAGTGCAGTGAACTGGGCCGCATTTTGGCCGACGAAAAATTATTAAAAATGGTCATTTTTGTCCTTATACCCCTAGGAAACCCCCCAACCTGGTTACTTAACTCCTAAAAGTCCCTAATCAGTATTTCCATTATATTTCCCCTCCTCTCCCAAAACCCTAAGGCTAAAATTTTCAAGAACATCAAAGCTTAGGATCTCCAAGCAAGGTTCTATCAAACCTACTTCAAGTTTCTCGACTTCTCAGGTACGTAAGAGCAATACCTTTCGTGGGGAACCCTGTTCATCCCCATAAGTGAGTCATAATTCCATGATAAGTCATGATTTGAAGTTAGGGTTTTAAGATTTAGATCTCCTAAGTGTTGTTCATGAGTCTTGTTATAATTTCCTTCTATATGTTCTAAGTATTGTGAATTATTTCCCAAGTTAAGGTCGTTCTTGAATTTAATTTTTATTTCCATATCCAAGATTTAGTTTTCACATAAAGCATATGACTTGGAAATTTTGTATTCAAAGTGTATACAATGCTTTAACAAATTCCTTTATAGTTTTATTGTAAAGTATGTTCAAAGGTAGTAATTTATGAAAAGATTATGAAAAACCTTTATGTATTATGTCATGACTTGAAAAGTGAAAAGAATTTATCGTATCTTGAAAAATAAAGCAAAGTTACAAAGATTTAGAGCTAAGGCTCGCAATGAAAGATATGTTTCTTGATACGATATTTTAGAGACTAGTATGGTTTCAGAAAAATACTTTTAAGACTTATTATATGAGCAGCTAGTATGTTTTGGGAGGATTATTTAGCACCGAGTTGGGTATGAGTCCGAGGTCACATGCCCTAGAACTACGTCGCCACCGTAGGTTTTGCCTTCGGGGTAAGAGTTGGATCCATAAGTTATGATTTCGTCTATACCCTGGCAAGGTAGAAGACGGCTCTTCTCAATATGGGCAAGACATTGGACTCCATGTTGCTCACATGGTTTATGTCGGTTAAGAGAAACTCCCCAAAAGAAAACTTACTTATTTTGAGAGAATATATGATTGGCCGAGGCCACTAGTTTAAAGAAAGTTTAATGAATCATTGTTTTCAAGTTTTGTCTAGACTTCAGTCATTTATTCTCTAGTCTCAGTTTTAGTTGATGAATTTTATTAAAGTTATTTTATTACAATATTGTAATTATTGTTGTCGGGCTTATATTTTACGAAGTTTACTATTTAAGTTTTTACATGCTTTTAATGTTTTTAAATAACTTATTCAATTGTACTACTTTAGTCCCGACAGATTTGCAAGAAAAGGTCGGTAAGTCTTTGGTCCCATATCTCCTTACTCATGTCATATGTTATGATTTAATTCAAAAGTTTATCTAGTTCAGTTTTTATTTTGCTATTACGTACCAATACATTCAAAGTATTGACGCTCTTTTTGCGCTGCATCATTGGACGATGTAGTGCCCAGTTTTTAGATATGCAGGTTCGTGTTCAGACTATTCAATAGGCTATGACATCAGCTTGAGGGGGTTCTCATTCTTCCGAGGACTTAATAGTGTCTCAGTCACTGGTTTCTTTTGTCACATAAGGTTTTGTTGTACTCATGTTGTAGTAGAGGCTTCATAGACATAGTCAACTCAGTTGTATCAATTTATAAACGTTTTTAATGTTTAAGTTAATTTATTTCATTTGCTTAGAAAAGTTAGCCCATGTTTCCAGCTTCCGCATTTTATACAAAGTTGATCTTTATTAGTTGCCTGCTAGGCCAAGTGATTCTCTCGGGCCATTCGTGGTTCGGGTGCCGATTACGTCCAGGGTGTAGGCTCGGGGCTTGACGAACTTGGTATCAGAGCACAGAGTTCAAGTTTCCTAAGGATTCTATGAAGCCGTGTCGGTAGGATCTTGTTTATGGTTGTGAGGGCCCCACTTCTATAAATGAGGGACTACAGATATTTAAGAAAAGTTTCTCATTCTTTCTTACTCTAGATCGTGCAATAAAGTTGTCCCTTATGAACTTGTGTAAATTCATGCGTTGCTCCAAGTTCCTCCAACTACGCCTCATCTCCGAGGTGGTAGAAGTAGTAAAGTTCAATCTCCTATCATAGTGGTTTCCTCAAATAGAGCCTGCATAAAGTTAAGAGATTGTACAAGGCTATGTCTATTGATACAAAAATTGCGCCCTTGTTGTTATGAATCGTGCATTAGAGCCAGAATAAGACAAGTATCCAGACCTTTCTCTTAGCCTTATTTTAGAAAGCACCTTTAAGGGGGGATGGAAGTATGTGTTTAGAGTTGCAAGTAGCAATGTGGCCCGGGAATAGTGTGAGTGATGGGCTTATATGTTCTTAAGTATTGGTTGAAGTGTAGCAAGTGTGGTGTAGATTTTATGATAGTATTTGGAGGAGGAGTTGCTTGTTATGGTGTTTTAGAACTTGTCACTGTGTTAGTATAGATTATATATATGTTTTGAATGGAAGTAAAGAGTGGTTAAGAATGGATAGAACTAGGTTGCACTTTGTAGCTTGAAGAAAGAACCCTTTGATGTTTATAGAGTTGTAAAGCAAGTTTATACAGATGATCGAATGATTAGTACGGTGTGTGAAAGGAAGTTGTACGTCCATCTTATTTGAGTGTTAGGCTATAATTTTGAGTCTCGAATGATCACTAAGGTAGGAAAAATTATGATTTTGGAGGTCTGAATTATGTATGGTTGATGTGATGTTGTTCCGTGGATTTTAGTGAGGGTGGTTTAGTAATTGGGTATAGTTGCATTCCTAAGTTATCGACTTGAGTCTAAGGGGGAGATGGTGAAATGTTAAGCAAAGGCTAGTTTTAGTGTCATTGAGTTTCTTTTAGAGATTTGGGTTGTACATGATCGTGTTTTATATTCCTTGCATATTTTCTCTCTACGTTAGCTGAGATGTTGCTCTAATCCAGCTTTCGTGTGTTAACACTTCCTCTCCCAGTCCACAAATCAGTCCCTAGGGAAAGAAGAGAAGGGCTTACCTATGTTATGCACTCTTAGGCATGTTCTATGTCTTCCAAGTCATAGTATTCATGCTCGAAAAGAACTTGGGTTTGTTTTACACATTTGTCTACATATCTTGATTTTAAATTGAAACATCTTGACTCGTATTTATAGCCTAAGGGTGTAGTAGTGTTGAAAATAATTTGGTTCGTTCTTTCATCTTAGCGTTAACCATCATTCGAGGACAAATGATTCCAAGGGGGAGATATTGTAACACCCTAAAAATTTCGACTAGGATTTGAACTATTCTTTGCACGAGTAAAGGCCCTAAACCCAATGTTTCCAATTAAATATAAGTGTTAAGATCAATTTCCTAGTGTAATGAGTTCTTTTGATATAAATTATGGTCATAAGACACATTTAGCGCAAAGTTGAGTTGAGAGCATTTCGACCAATCGAGTTTTAGTATGTGATTTTACTTGGGTCAACTTTAAACGGGAATAACTCTTGAAATATGCAGAATTTTTTTACCCAAGACCAACCAAATGAAATATCTTCGAGTCTTGTTTCCAACGCCACCAACCGTTCATCCATCCGAGTCCCGAGTAAAAAGTTATGACCATTTTACTAACATGACATAGTGCAGTGAACTGGGCCGCGTTTTGGCCGATGGAAAATTATTAAAAAGGGTCATTTTTGTCCTTATACCCCTAGGAAACCCCCCAACCTGGTTACTTAACTCCTAAAAGGCCCTAATCAGTATTTCCATTATATTTCCCCTCCTCTCCCAAAAAACTAAGGCTAAAAATTTCAAGAACATCAAAGCTTAGGATCTCCAAGCAAGGTTCTATCAAACCTACTTCAAGTTTCTCGACTTCTCAGGTACGTAAGAGCAATACCTTTCGTGGCAAACCCTGTTCATCCCCAAAAGTGAGTCATAATTCCATGATAAGTCATGATTTGAAGTTAGGGTTTTAAGATTTAGATCTCCTAAGTGTTGTTCATGAGTCTTGTTATAATTTCCTTCTATATGTTCTAAGTATTGTGAATTATTTCCCAAGTTATGGTCGTTCTTGAATTTAATTTTTATTTCCATATCCAAGATTTAGTTTTCACATAAAGTTTATGACTTGGAAATTTTGTATTGAAAGTGTATAAAATGCTTTAACAAATTCGTTTATAGTTTTATTGTAAAGTATGTTCAAAGGTAGTAATTTATGAAAAGATTATGAAAAACCTTTATGTATTATGTCATGACTTGAAAAGTGAAAAGAATTTATCGTATCTTGAAAAATAAAGCAAAGTTACAAAGATTTAGAGCCAAGGCTCGCAGTGAAAGATATGTTTCTTGATACGATATTTTAGAGACTAGTATGGTTTCAGAAAAATACTTTTAAGACTTATTATATGAGCAACTAGTATGTTTTGGGAGGATTATTTAGAACCAAGTTGGGTATGAGTCCGAGGTCACATGCCCTAGAACTACGTCGCCACCGTAGGTTTTGCCTTCGGGGTAAGAGTTGGATCCATAAGTTATGATTTCGTCTATACCCTGGCAAGGTAGAAGACGACTCTTCTCAATGTGGGCAAGACATTGGACTCCATGTTGCTCACATGGTTTATGTCGGTTAAGAGAAACTCCCCAAAAGAAAACTAACTTTTTTGAGAGAATATAGGATTGGCCGAGGCCACTAGTTTAAAGAAAGTTTAATGAATCATTGTTTTCAAGTTTTGTCTAGACTTCAGTCATTTATTCTCTAGTCTCAGTTTTAGTTGATGAATTTTATTAAAGTTATTTTATTACAATATTGTAATTATTGTTGTCGGGCTTATATTTTACGAAGTTTACAATTTAAGTTTTTACATGCTTTTAATGTTTTTAAATAACTTATTCAATTGCACTACTTTAGTCCCGATAGATTTGCAAGAAAAGGTCAGTAAGTCTTTGGTCCCATATCTCCTTACTCATGTCAACTGTTATGATTTAATTCAAAAGTTTATCTAGTTCAGTTTTTATTCCGTTATTACGTACAAATACATTCAAAGTATTGACGCTCTTTTTGCGCTGCATTGTTGGACGATATAGTGCCCAGTTTTTAGATATGCAGGTTCGTGTTCAGACTGTTCAATAGGCTATGACATCAGCTTGAGGGAGTTCTCATTCTTTCGAGGACCTAACAGTGTCTCAGTCACTAGTTTCTTTTGTTACATAAGGTTTTGTTGTACTCATGTTGTAGTAGAGGCTTCATAAACATAATCAAGTCAGTTGTATCAATTTATAAACCTTTTTTATGTTTAAGTTAATTTATTTCATTTTGCTTACAAAAGTTAGCCCATGTTTCTAGCTTCCGCATTTTATACAAAGTTCAGCTTTATTAGTTGCATGCCAGGCCAAGTGGTTCTCTCGGCCCATTCGTGGTTCGGGTGCCGGTTACGTCCAGGGTGTAGGCTCGGGGCGTGACAAACTTGGTATCAGAGCACAGAGTTCAAGTGTCCTAAGGAGTCTATGGAGCCATGTCGGTAGGATCTTGTTTATGGTTGTGAGGGCCCCACTTCTATAAATGAGGGACTACAGATATTTAAGAAAAGTTTCTCATTCTTTCTTTCTCTAGACTGTGCAATAAAGTTGTCCCTTATGAACTTGTGCAAATTCATGCGTTGCTCCAAGTTCCTCCAACTACGCCTCATCTCCGAGGTGGTAGAAGTAGTAAACTTCAATCTCTTATCATAGTGGTTTCCTCAAATAGAGCCTGCATAAAGTTAAGAGATTGTACAAGGCTATGTCTATTGATACAAAAGATTGTGCCCTTGTTGTTATGAATCGTGTATTAGAGCCAGAATAAGACAAGTATCCAGACCTTTCTCTTAGCCTTATTTTATAAAGCACCTTTAAGGGGGGATGGAAGTATGTGTTTAGAGTTGCAAGTAGCAATGTGACCCGGGAATAGTGTGAGTGATGGGCTGATACGTTCTTAAGTATTAGTTAAAGTGTAACAAGTGTGGTGTAGATTTTATGATAGTATTTGGAGGAGGAGTTGCTTGTTATGGTGTTTTAGAACTTGTCACTGTGTTAGTATAGATTATATATATGTATTGAATGGAAGTAAAGAGTGGTTAAGAATGGATAGAACTAGGTTGCACTTTGTAGCTTGAAGAAAGAACCCTTTGATGTTTATAGAGTTGTAAAGCAAGTTTATACAGATGATCGAATGAGTAGTACGGTGTGTGAAAGGAAGTTGTACGTCCATCAAATTTGAGTGTTAGGCTATAATTTTGAGTCTCGAATGATCACTATGGTAGGAAAAATAATGATTTTGGAGGTCTGAATTATGTATGGTTGATGTGATGTTGTTCCGTGGATTTTAGTGAGGGTGGTTTAGTAATTGGGTATAGTTGCAGTCCTAAGTTATCGACTTGAGTCTAAGGGGGAGATGGTGAAATGTTAAGCAAAGGCTAGTTTTAATGTCATTGAGTTTCTTTTAGAGATTTGGGTTGTACATGACCGTGTTTTATATTCCTTGCATATTTTCTCTCTACGTTAGCTGAGATGTTGCTCTAATCCAGCTTTCATGTGTTAACACTTCCTCTCCCAGTCCACAAATCAGTCCCTAGGGAAAGAAGAGAAGGGCTTACCTATGTTATGCACTCTTAGGCATGTTCCATGTCTTCCAAGTCATAGTATTCATGCTCGAAAAGAACTTGGGTTTGTTTTACACATTTGTCTACATATCTTGATTTTAAATTGAAACATCTTGACTTGTATTTACAGCCTAAGGGTGTAGTAGTGTTGAAAATAATTTGGTTCGTTCTTTCATCTTAGCGTTAACCATCATTCGAGGACGAATGATTCCAAGGGGGAGATATTGTAACACCCCAAAAATTTCTACTAGGATTTGAGCTATTCTTTGCACGAGTAAAGGCCCTAAACCCAATGTTTCCAATTAAATATAAGTGTTAAGATAAATTTCCTAGTGTAATGAGTTCTTTTGATATAAATTATGGTCATAAGACACATTTAGCGCAAAGTTGAGTTGAGAGCATTTCGACCAATTGAGTTTTAGTATGTGATTTTACTTGGGTCAACTTTAAACGAGAATAACTCTTGAAATATGCAGAATTTTGTGACCCAAGACCAACCAAATGAAATATCTTCGAGTCTTCTTTCCAACTCCACCAACCGTTCATCCATCCGACTCCCGAGTAAAAAGTTATGACCATTTTACTAACATGACGTAGTGCAGTGAACTGGGCCGCGTTTTGGCCGATGGAAAATTATTAAAAAGGGTCATTTTTGTCCTTATACCCCTAGGAAACCCCCCAACCTGGTTACTTAACTCCTAAAAGGCCCTAATCAGTATTTCCATTATATTTCCCCTCCTCTCCCAAAAAACTAAGGCTAAAAATTTCAAGAACATCAAAGCTTAGGATCTCCAAGCAAGGTTCTATCAAACCTACTTCAAGTTTCTCGACTTCTCAGGTACGTAAGAGCAATACCTTTCGTGGGGAACCCTGTTCATCCCCATAAGTGAGTCATATTTCCATGATAAGTCATGATTTGAAGTTAGGATTTTAAGATTTAGATCTCCTAAATGTTGTTCATGTGTCTTGTTATAATTTCCTTCTATATGTTCTAAGTATTGTGAATTATTTCCCAAGTTAAGGTCGTTCTTGAATTTAATTTTTATTTCCATATCCAAGATTTAGTTTTCACATAAAGCTTATGACTTGGAATTTTTGTATTGAAAGTGTATAAAATGCTTTAACAAATTCGTTTATAGTTTTATTGTAAAGTATGTTCAAAGGTAGTAATTTATGAAAAGATTATGAAAAACCTTTATATATTATGTCATGACTTGAAAAGTGAAAAGAAGTTATCGTATCTTGAAAAATAAAGCAAAGTTACAAAGATTTAGATCCAAGGCTCGCAATGAAAGATATGTTTCTTGATACGATATTTTAGAGACTAGTATGGTTTCAGAAAAATACTTTTAAGACTTATTATATGAGCAACTAGTATGTTTTGGGAGGATTATTTAGCACCGAGTTGGGTATGAGTCCGAGGTCACATGCCCTAGAACTACGTCGCCACCGTAGGTTTTTCCTTCGGGGCAAGAGTTGGATCCATAAGTTATGATTTCGTCTATACCCTGGCAAGGTAGAAGACGACTCTTCGCAATGTGGGCAAGACATTGGACTCCATGTTGCTCACATGGTTTATGTCGGTTAAGAGAAACTCCCCAAAAGAAAACTTACTTATTTTGAGAGAATATATGATTGGCCGAGGCCACTAGTTTAAAGAAAGTTTAATGAATCATTGTTTTCAAGTTTTGTCTAGACTTCAGTCATTTATTCTCTAGTCTCAGTTTTAGTTGATGAATTTTATTAAAGTTATTTTATTACAATATTGTAATTATTGTTGTCGGGCTTATATTTTACGAAGTTTACTATTTAAGTTTTTACATGCTTTTAATGTTTTTAAATAACTTATTCAATTGCACTACTTTAGTTCCGACAGATTTGTAAGAAAAGGTCAGTAAGTCTTTGGTCCCATATCTCCTTACTCATGTCATATGTTATGATTTAATTCAAAAGTTTATCTAGTTCAGTTTTTATTCCGCTATTACTTACCAATACATTTAAAGTATTGACGCTCTTTTTGCGCTGCATTGTTGGATGATGTAGTGCCCAGTTTTTAGATATGCAGGTTCGTGTTCAGAATGTTCAATAGGCTATGACATCAGCTTGAGGGAGTTCTCATTCTTCCGAGGACTTAACAGTGTCTCAGTTACTAGTTTCTTTTGTTACATAAGGTTTTGTTGTACTCATGTTGTAGTAGAGGCTTCATAGACATAGTTAACTCAGTTGTATCAGTTTATAAACATTTTTAATGTTTAAGTTAATTTATTTCATTTTGCTTACAAAAGTTAGCCCATGTTTCCAGCTTCCGCATTTTATACAAAGTTGAGCTTTATTAGTTGCATGCCAGGCCAAGTGGTTCTCTCGGGCCATTCATGGTTCGGGTGCCGGTTACGTCCAGGGTGTAGGCTCGGGGCCTGAAAAATTCCTTCCCCAATAAAAACCACACTTCATATATTACATGTTCTATCTCCTAGTTTCTCTCTCGAGCTCACTTCAAGACAAGGGATATATTCCAATGTTGATCAAGCATCAAAATAATGAAATTTAGAATATATGAATAACCAATTTATGATAAACTTCAGTAAAAACCACTAAAATTAACCCAAGAGATTCATGTTCTTGGCCTTAACCCCAAGAATGAGGGATGTTAGCCACTCATAATGTCAATCAACATCCAAAAGTCAATAAATACCATAAAAATAATTAAAAACTGAAAAGAAGAGGAATGCAACCTAATTTCAATGCCCAAAAACGCCCAAAGTAACCTAGTCAAGATGGAATGTGATACAATAACTCAAAATCCCTATTTATAGAGTAAATTTCGAGGCAAAAATTAGCCAAAAATCGGCCCGGCACGCCCTTGGGTGCGCCTGGTACTTAGGCTAATTTTGCCTCTGCAAAGGTGTGCTCCAACCGGCTTGGCATGCCATGAAATGCGCCCCACTACTGCCTCCCCAAACAAAATTTTGCACAAAAGTGGCCTGGCACGCCATGAAATGCGCCAGACCCTTAATTTTTTTATTTTCTTCTTTCGTCGACTTTTCTTTGCGGATTTGGCATGATTCTTCAAGATCAACTCTTCGGCTTGCCTCTTATCATCAATATCCATTGCTCGTAGCTTCTCCAAGCCTCGATTTCCATGCTAAAAATGCTCCAAATAGTCGTAAATTCCACCTGCACGGGTCTAATCACATTGGTTAGCACAACATCACATAATCCATCAAAACCATACAAAACATATACGTATTGTTCTCAAAACTAAGGTAAACATGGGTCAAAGTCGCTACTAAGGCATACAAATACGCCTTAGATCATTTTCACTTTTTGTTTTATTTACCTCTTCTTCATACTCAATCTATGCACCCCTGTAATAGCCACCCTCAACTTAGGTGATTTGCCTGAGTTGAGGTACACAGTGTCCAAGGAGGTACCAGGGCCAAGACAGGTTCATTGTAATTAAACTGGGAAGGTGAATATGCTTAATGAAAGAAATAGGTCAATTACGGCTCAAAGTCGGGATCAAGGGATACTTATTCATTTGGTTTGGCATTTATGCTAAAAAGTGGACTTATTCAAAACGGCCTATGATCCTTTCCTAATCCCCTATCCTCGAATCTTAGGCAAGACTAACCGGACAAGTTCTAGATCGCACACACAGAGTTAACCAAGTAGTGACCTCACACTCACATAGCACATGGTTGTATTATTAACTACTACCTATCCGATTCATGCAATGCTAGCTATAGTTCTTTGCCTATAATCCTAGTTCCATAACAAGATCCAACAGCTGTCACACATAAACATGCTACTCACAAAATTCAAAAACAAACATTTTCAGGAGGGTATCCTTAACCTTCAAAAAGTATAAAAAAAAATTTCTAAACTGGATTGCACTAAAGTTCCCTTATTTTTCTCCTAATTTAGCAAGAAACACATAATAATGTAAATATAAAACTAAACATGCCGGTTCTACTATGATAGCACACTCTGGGGAAAAGTAAGAAACACGGCAACAAAAAACCCCAAGTGGTGGTACACCCCTACCCCAACTAACAGTGGTGCACTGCCCTCAATGCACTGCCATCAATAAAGGGACAAGGGAGTGAAGACATACCTGTGGCTCCTTAAACATCGAAATTGGGCCCGCCCGCAGCGGGACCATCAATCTGCTCAGTATTAGGTGCATCTGAAGGAGGGGCAGCCTGACTAGCGGATGGACCACGTGCCCTCTGCTCCGCCTCAATCTGGCTCACATGGTACTCTACCCGGGAGGCTTTAACCGCCCTCTGAAGATCACTCTCATATTCAGCATCACTATCGACTTGATCCTTCGGACTGTGGGGTCTCTTGCCTCTATCCATCGGAGGCTCCTCATCAGAGAACAAATCTACCTCAAATGCTGGTCGCACGGAGGCCTGGGCAGGCATAGGTGGTATAATAGGAGTGCTACTCGATGCTAATATCCAAACCTACTCTCTCAATGCGGCTACCTCCTAGGTCAATCCGGTCATATTAGGACCTTGTACAGCACTCAACCGGGAGGGGATTCGTGCCTCAAAACTGTCAATTCTCCCATGCAGCCCCCGTATAAACTGATCCATTGTCGCAGTCATCTGAGCCTCCACCCTAGCCTCTACAGCCTTTACAGTGGTCCTAACCCAAGGCTTAAGCTGGGATACCAACTTAGCCATATGGGTCTCAGTGTGAGCCTGTCGCTCAAACATCTCCGTCTACCGATCAACCAACTACTGCAGAAAGTCCCTAGAAATAGAAACCATCCCAGAGGAAGGCGGTGTAGTGGTAGTACTGCGTACCTCATCATCAATAGGGCCAGCGCCCTTAGTCTGTACAGAAATAGTGTCAGGACCCTAATCGATACCAGAATCGGCATAAGAGTACTACTCAGCTCATCTAGGGCTGCACCTGATGACTCTGACGATTGCCACCCGCGAGGAAGAATGGGGTGAGACTCCCACTGCTGCATCAAACCAATATCCGCAATGAGGGTCACCTCTATGTAATGGTCGAGGCTAGGTATCTTAGCCACACCCGCCCTGTCGCATAGGCTCTGGATCAAGCATGGGAATGGTATACTCGTATGATCTCGGAAGGCCCACTCATGGATCTTTTGGATGATGTATCTAGCAAAGTGAATCTCATAGCCAGCTAAGATGATGGCTACCACCACAACTCGGTCCAGTGTAATTGAGTTGTCAACATTAGTTGGACCCAACCGATGCCGAACAACGACCACCAGAATCTGCCAGGAAAATAAAGCGTTGACTTTTTGATGTCCAGCTTCCCAGTCACCCAACTAGCATGGGTACCATGAACCAAGATGTGCGTCAATAAGGGTTGATCACTAAACCGCTGCACCATAGGAGTACTCAAATCAACGGATGCAGCATAGGAGGTATAGAATTCTTGGACTAACTCCAAGCTATAACGACCAGAAGGCTGCGCCATCCAACCCAATCCATACCGTTCAAAGACAGGCCAAATATCAGGCAGTGTCCTCAACTCCTCCACCCGGTATCAGGGCTCCTCCATAATGCTCCTCCGATACACACCCCTCTACATCAGCTCAGCATCTCTATCATAAAAAGCACGCATGCCCTGCACACACCACCACTTAACCTCTCTACTCTGTGCGAAAGTCGGAGCACTCTGGGCACCAGTATCGAAAATAGAGGTTGTAGCCTTCTCCGTAAATGTACCCTAACCCGTAGCATCATCCGCAGAACCTGACATAGAAGCATCCTCCCCCTCGTCAAACTGGGGGCAGACTCAGAGGACTCATCTGGAACAACCGGCATTACCGATGGTGGGGCTGTCTGAAGTACAGCTCGGGCAACAGCTTGGGACCAAGTCTGTAACCTCGTGGTACGACGAACCAAAGCAGTATCATCATGGCCAATGGAAAACTCCTCCACGGACCCACTGATATCAGATTCCATTGGTTCATCACGCATAAGGGTTGGGTTTTCAGGATTTTTTATGCGAATACGGGATGAAGAAGCAAGATGGTCACTTTTGGAGTTTTATTTGGGAGGTATGGTAATGGGTTTAGGTTGTAATTTGGGTATTCGAGTCGGGTTTGGAACAGATTTTGGTGTGAGGGTCGAGTTTTCAAAATTTATGGGAAATAGGGTCAGATCTTGACCAGATTTTATGATTAGGGGTCGGGTTAGGGTCGATTTATGGTTATTTTGATCGGGTAAGGGTAATTTTCGGAATAGGGGGTCGGATTTGGTGGATTTTGAGAAGGGGTTTTCAGATTTTTGGAGTTGGAGAAGGTTAGGATTCGGATTTAAGGTGGAGATGGAAGGGAAATTTGCTAATTTAGGTTTTAATTAGAAGAATTGAAAGTGGTGATTTAATGGAGTGGGTTCGGATTTATAACGGGTAAAAAAGAAGGATCCAATTTAATTTTAGAAAAATGGGATCGGGTCGGGTCGTGTTTGGATCATCTGTAGAATTCAAATGTCACGGAACAACCCACGTGACGTGGGTTGGACTCACATCACGTGGGCCCTGGCGTAGATGTGATCATGGGCCTAAAAATTTCTTCTGATTTCCACGATACAACCCACGTGGCGTGGGTTGGACTCACGTCACGTGGGTCCTCTGCCGTAGGGAAGATTCTGAAACCTAAAATTTGTCTCTGATTTTCATGGCACCATCCATGTGTCGTAAGTTGACTCACGTGACATGAGTAGTGGCGTGAATGGTACTGAACCAATTCAGGTAAATTTTGTGACTTTCAGCTAACTACTCCTCTAATAATCAAATCTCCGCATAACAAAATCTTAGATTGTCTCCCAATCAGCGCTTGATTTAATATCCCGGCACGACACGACTAACTTGGATACTCAGACTTCACCAACTAGCCCATGGGTTGCCTCCCATGAAGTGCCTGATTTAACATCGCGGCAAGACATGGCTAGATTGACTACTTAGACTTTATCAAGCTCAAGTTCCACAACCGTCTTTATTTCTTCCGTAATTCCCACATAATGCTTAACACGCTGTCCATTGACTTTGAATAAAACATTATCTTCTTATTTTAGTTCAATAGCACCATGTGAGAATACCCTAACCACCGTGAATAGGCCAGACCATTTGGACTTTAATTTTCCAACAAACAAGCGAAGCTTGGAATTATACAGTAGCACCAAATCTCCCGGGTAAAACCCGCGGTTCTCAATTCGATGATCATGATACAATTTCATATTCTCTTTATATAATGCTGAACTTTTATAAACCCAGAGACGAAATTCATCCATCTCATTCATCTGCTCAAGTCTCAGTTAAGCCACTTCACTCCAGTCTAAATTCAACCTTTTCAACGCCCACAAAGCCTTATGTTCTAGTTCGATGGGTAAATGGCAAGATTTTTTAAAAACCAACTGATATGGTGATGCACCAATTGGTGTTTTGAATGCAGTTCGATATTCCTATAACGCATCATCCAATCATCGAGCCCAATCATTCCTATTGGCCTTAACTGTTTTTACCAAAATAGACTTGATCTCACGATTTGACACCTTAACCTGCCCGCTTGTCTGAGGATGGTAAGGTGTTGCCATCTTATGTATAACACCATATTTTTCAAGTAGGGCCTTGAATAGACGATTGTAGAAGTGGGATCCTCCATCACTAATAATAACTCGGGGTGTACCGATCGTGAGAATATGTTCTTTTTCAAGAATGTTGTGACACTTCTCCCTTCATTATTAGGAAGCGCAATTGCCTCCACCCACTTAGAAACATAGTCAATGGCTACCAAGATGTATTTCATTCCATGCGAGCTCACAAAAGGACCCATAAAGTCAATTCCCCATACATCGAACAATTCAAACTCAAGTATAGTTGTCTTGGGAAGTTCGTTTCTGTGTGAAATGTTCCTTTACCGTTGACATTGGTCACAAGTGCCAGCATAATCATGAGCATCTTTGTAAATACTGGGCCAGTAGTACCCATATTTTAAGATTTTATGGGCAGTACGCACAGCTCCATGATGACCCCCAACTGGAGATGAGTGACATGCTTCCAAAATACTCATCATCTCGGCCTCTGGAACACATCTTCGAATTATGCCATCAGCACACACCCTAAACAAATACGGCTCATCCCAGAAGAATTTTTTCACCTCATGCTTGAATTTCTTTCTCTGCTGATACTACATATCCTCTTGAACTAGATTACTAGCCAAAAAGTTGGCAAAATCAGCAAACCAAGGGATTAATTCTTGGGATGCTGCCAGTACTTGCTTATCTGGAAAAGTATCATCAATATCAAGATCATCCTTCAATTTAAGCATGGCCTCCTCCTCAAGGCATGATGCATGGTCAGTAACTTGATTTTCGGTCCCCTTACGATCCTTGAATTCAAAGTCAAATTCTTGCAATAGAAGTACCCACCGAATCAGTCTTGGCTTAGCATCCTTTTTCGACATAAGATACCGAAGAGTTGCATGGTGTGTATGCACAATCACCTTCGTACCTATCAAGTAAGATCTGAATTTCTCAAAAGCGAATACTATGGCCAACAATTCCTTCTCAGTCACAGTATAATTCTTTTGAGCTGGATTAAGCACTTTGCTAGCGTAGTAAATCGAATGTAACATCTTCTCACGTCTTTGGCCGAGGACTACACCTAAAGCCACTCTACTAGCATCGCACATAACCTCAAAAGGCATAGTCCAATCTGGAGACACAATAATAGGGGTTGAAACCAACTTCTCCTTAAGACACTCGAATTCTTTTAGACATGCTTCATCGAATACGAACTTCACCTCTTTCTCCAAAAGTTTGCATAAAGGATGTGCAATCTTGGAGAAATCCTTGATGAATCATCTATAAAAGACAGCATGACCTAAGAAGCTTCGAATACCTTTTACAGAGATAGGTGGAGGTAGCTTCTCAATTACCTCAATCTTCGCCTTATCCACCTCAATGCCATTCCTTGAAATTTGATGCCCAATATGATACCCTTGTTGACCATGAAATGATATCTTTGTAGCACATTAGCAAGTTGTGCCAAACGACCATCAAACGAGTCTCCCAAAATAGAAAAATCATCCATAAAAACCTCAATAGTGTCTTTCACCATGTCGGAGAAAATATACATCTGCAGCGTTGGAAGGTGGCCGGTGCATTAAACAAACCGAAGGGCATCCTCTTGAATTCGAATGTCTCGTATGGACAAGTGAAAGTGGTCTTCTCTTGGTCTTCGGGGGCAATAAAAATCTGATTATACCTCGAATAGCCATCAAGAAAACAATACCATCCTCTACCAGCAAGACGGTCTAACATCTGATCCATGAAGGGCATAAAAAAATGATCTTTCTCAGTCCAAGAGTTCAGCTTTCGATAATCCATGCAAACTCCCGATCCACTCACCAACCTCATTGGAATCAACTCATTTTTGTCGTTTGGAACCGCAGTTATTCCTCCCTTTTTCCGCACACACTGAACTAGGCTCACCCACTTGCTATCAGCAATAGGGTAAACCACTTCTGCATCTAACCACTTGATGATCTCTTTATTCATAACCTCTTGCATTGGTGGATTCAGACGACGCTGGTGCTCAATGCTAGGTATACATTCAGGAAAAAGCTGAATCTTATGAGTGCAAATATTGGGTGGAATACCTATGATATCAGCAATGGACCAACCAATGGCCCTCTTAAATCTTCTCAATACTGAAACCATAGCCTCAACTTGCCAATCCACCAATTTAGCAGAAATAATCACAGGCAAGGTATTGTTGTCTCCCAAGAATGTGAAGCGAAGGTGGGAACGGAAGAGCCTTAAGCTCTAAAACTGGAGGCTCCTCAACAAACGAAAAAACTGGTGGGGTTACCCTATTCTTTAAATCAAGATCCAGTTTCTTAGGAGCATAAGTGTATGATCCCTTACCAACGGGTACACCCACTACCTCATCATATTCCTTAATACCATTGCTATTAAAATTCATAATTGCGGCCGCTAGAGGTTCTAACCCCAACCTTTATTCAAGAGACACAACAACCTCACTATCATCAATTGCATCTATCACTGAAATCACCCGCTTATCTCTTGGCTGCTTCATTGAACGACAAGCATTGAAAGTGACCTGTTCATCATTCAATTTGAATTTCAGCTGCCCTGTTTCCATGTCAACCAATGCACTACCAGTGGAAAGGAATGGTCTTCCTAATATGATGGAAACCTTAAAGTCAACTTCACAATCAAGAATCACAAAGTCAGTCGGAAAGATGAAAGAGGCAACCTTTACCAAAACATCATACAGAATGCCCACCGAATTTTTCACAGTCCTATTAGCCATGAGAAGTCTCATATATGTTGGTTTTGGTGCTCCCAACCCCAACAATTTGAAAACGGCGAATGACATTAAGTTCATGCTAGCACCCAAATCATAAAGTGCTTTAGCAAAGTCATAGGACCCGATAGTACAAAGAATTATGAAAGATCCTAGATCCTCCTTCTTTTCAACTAGGGAACGCAAAAAAACTGTACTACAATGATTTATGTTATCTGCTGGTTCAAAACTGACAATTCTCTTCTTTGTCACCAATTCTTTCATGAACTTCGCATAGCCTGGCATCTGCTCCAATACCTCCACAAGAGGGATGTTTACTGACAGCTCCCTCAACATTGTGATGAACTTCTGATATTTTCCTTCCTCATCCTTTTTTCAACCTTTGAGGAAAGGAAGGAGGAGGTCGAGGGATAGTTTTGAGCACTTGTGGTACCTCCTTTTTACTGCTTCTTCTCAAATTTTGCCTTTTTGCTGTCATCAGGATGATTAAGAACTATGTCGCCCCTTGAATTATCTTGCGCTAACTCAGCTTCTACATCAATAACCACCGGCTCATTAGTCTTACCACTATCGACAGGTAAAGGTGGATTTATCGTGCACTTCTCGCTTTTAGTAGTAATGACTAGACAATGACTATCATTCTTTAGATTTTGGATGGTATTGCTTGGAAGGGTGCCTGGCTGACGTTAATTCAGTGCCAGTGATATCTGCCCAAATTGTTGCTCCAATTGTTTAATGGCAGTTGAATGAGACTCCACTTTCTAACTTATGCTTGAAATGTTAGTCCTAATATCCTTCAAGCAATTTTCCTGTCTCTCTGCCCCTTTGACCAGTTTATTAAGAAGGGCCTCCATTCTTGAATTTCCAGACTCCTCATCACGTCTTCCTGGTGGTACATAAATGTCATTCTTCTCTCTATAATCATCTTTTCGCCTCCAATCACCGTCACAATCTTGTTCTCGATCTCTGTATCCCGATTTACTGTAGTTGTCTCCATAATAGCTCCAACCTTTATTCCCTTCCCTTGAGTTCCAAGAATCTTGATTAGACCCTTGGACCCTGGCTCGAAAACCCGCCACTTCTCAATCTAGGTACTTCGCCTCTTCATCAGACTCACTATCATCATGTCTAGAAGATTTACCTTATGCACCTATAGCATGAACCTTTTCAGTAACTCTAGACGCTATTTGCTTAACCAGAAGACCAATTTCTGTCCTCAACTGAGTGACCTCTTGAGCCACAGATTCATCCAAAGCCCATTGTGTTGCCGATGCTCCAATAGCATATGTGCCAACCGGCGTATCTACCTCCCGGGTATGCCATCCTCGGTTGGTCTTAGTGATGTGATTGAATATTTCTGAAGATTGATCCCACCTCATTCTCATAAATTCTCCACCAGTTATAGTATATGCTACAGCCTTAGTATTTACCTTTAACGCCCTGTAGAAGATTTCAAGTAAGTTTCTACCACTCATCCTATGATTTGGCACATTTTGTAGCTTCTTTTAGAACCTTATCCATGCCTAATAAAGTGCTTCAAAATATAGTTATCTAAAGTTGTAGATCTCATCCTTCAGTTGTAGCATCTGGGAAGGTGGGAAAAACCTCTCTAGAAATTTATTTCTCAATTCTTGCCAATTAGTGATGGATCCTCGTGGTGATTCTGCCAACCACAAAGTCATTTCTCCTGTTAGAGAGAATGGAAATAATCTCAGTTGAATGGCCTCTTGGTCAACTCCAAACAAATTAGATGATGTGCAGACCCCCACAAAATTCATTATGTGCATGTTTGGATCATCCGTGGTAAACCAGCAAACACACCCTTTAAGTTTAGCAAGTGAATCATGGCACTGGTAATGTCAAACTTAGTGCCCAGAGGTAACTCAGGTGGAATTATAGCACCAGTCTCAATTGGCTCGAAATAAGACATATCTTCATCTTCAGGATCATCATAAATAGGCACATACGATCTCGGTTGCACTCTCAGTTGTCTTTATCGCTTTTCAACCTCAGCCAGTCACTGTGCTGCTTCTTGCATTGCTCGATTATCTCTTTCTGCTTGCTTAAGATCAGTTTGCCTAGCCTGCTCTTCACATGTCAATCGAGCGGTAGTTTGATTCGTTGTTTCATGACCAACTGATTGAATGGGTTGGTGAAGAATATCTCCCGCAACTTCGAGATCCAGAACTCCTTCAGTATTCACCATCCTTCGATTAGCTCTCAGAGTTCTTTCAATTTCAAGATCAAGTGGAATCAGGGGATTGCCTTGACTCCTAGTATTTGGCATACACCGGCGTATGCCCTCAAAAGTATGTAAAAACAAAACCAATCAACTTCAACTAGTAATAATCAATTTCGTAATCGTATTCCTCGACAACGGTGACAAAATTTGATGTCGCCCAAAATATACCTTCAGAAAAGTATAAAGCGGTCACTTTCAAATATAGAACCCAACTAGGTTGGGGTTGATCCCACAAGGAATAGGTAGAAGTCTGTTTAGAATACTAGATGGAATAATTGTAAAGTAAGTAAAATGGGGTGTGGGGTGGGGGGGTTTGTGAATAAAAAGTGACAGTAACAATTGGTGGTTATATCGAGTTTGTAGACAATGAGAAAAATACACTAGGACTGTGATCCCCAATGATTTCTTAACTCCACCGATTACTTGTACCATGCAAAATCAAACAAGATATGTTCATCTAAACGTCTCTCGACCTTGGTTAGATGAATTTCATTCTTCTCCTCTCGATCTCCGAGTGTCGCACTACTAATTGTCCTGGATCGTAGATAACCATTCCCACTAAGGCTCAAGTTATTAGATGAAGGTTGATAGCTTCAAATCTCTGTTGTTATCTCCTTTTCCCAATCTCTACCTCTCTCTCGAGCAAGTCTAGAATACAGGCGAATGTTTGCAACTGTTAGAAGAGAAATCACAACGAAGGAAACAACAATACATGCATTCACAGTGGTACAGAATTGCCTGATTTCCACGGAACAAACATATGTGTCATGACTTGGTTCCACGACACCAAGTCACAATATCGTGGAAAGTTTCCGACTTTGTTTTCCTATTTTGTTTAGGATAGGATTCATTTTGTATCTATAAATACCCCTGTATTGTCCTATGTTCAGGAGTTAGTAAGTACATTATTTTGAGACATATTTCCAGTAATTTGACGCATTATTTTTGTAATATTGGATTACCAGTTCTAAGATTTTTATTAATATTGAAATTTCAGAATTTTTTTCATTATCGTGAGTTTAAAATTATGTTTTCATCTTTGAATTAATGAGCAGCTAAACCCATTAACTAGGGTTGTGCGAACCATGAGGAATTAACGAAACAGGTTAAGTGTGAAGTAAACTCTGAACCATTGTGAATGCATATATTTTTATTACCTTCATTATAATTGATATTCTATTGGTTGCAAACGTTAGATACTCTTCTGTATTCTAGACTTGCTCGAGAGAGAGAGGTAAAGATTGGGAAAAGGGAATAACAACAGAGATTTAAAGCTATCAACCTTCATCTAATAACTTGAGCCATAACAGGGAGAGTTATTTGAGATCCAAAACAAGGGTTAGTAGTGTGATACTCGGAGACCGAGAGGAGAAGAGTGAAATTTGTCTAACCAAGGTCGAGAGATATTTATATGAACTTAATGTCACACCCCAAATCCCATTGAGGCGGACTGGCACCCGAAGCTGTTGAGGCTCGAGAGAACCAATCTTTGCTCATGTACATTCATATGCATGTCTCATATTATATAATTCCACTATGCGGAAGTCATGGAAAAACTTGTACAATATATGAAACTTGGCCGTTAGGTCCATTATGTCAATATGAACATTTACCTCTTACAATCATTCTCCCATGTAAGTCTACAAAGCCTCTACAGATACATAACCATAACCAACCTAGGGTCGGGACAACACCCCGCTCTATATACATATGCAATACCAAAGCAAATATCTATAATGAATCGGAAAGACCCGAATTCAACTGTAGCTCACCAACATTCTGCAAATGATCTGCAACTTATTGTGGAGGTCTACTAGTGCCTGTGCCTGCAGTAACAATGTAAGTCCCCCAAGAGGGGTCAGTACGAAGAATGTACTAAGTATGTAAGGCCATATGAAACTGTAAGAGATATAAACACTTCAATAAACTCAAATACAAATAAATAACCAATATGGATAAGTCACCATTCTGTATGTTGGGAACCATGTATGTTGCTTTCATTACTTTCTTTGCTTCTTTACTTTTGTGCTTATTCATCTTTGCCTGTGACCTGTGATACCCGGGCACCGACTGATCAATGGGTTTTAACATAACAAATCGTTATGTTGGGATCGTCTCAAGCTAGGCTTATGCCTCTAGAACTACCACCCATGAATCAATATATATCAGGATCGGCTCGAGCTAGGTTATTACCCCTAGATCGGCCACCCAAACCAACACATCAGGTTCGGCTCGAGCTAGGTTATTACCCCTAAAGATGCCCCCTGTCAGGATCGGTCCGAGCTAGGGTTATGCCTCTAGGACTGCCCCCTGATCCAACCATCTCGGGATCGGCTTGAGCTAGGCATTTTGACCCCAAAGCTACCACCCATATTTGATCATTAACCACATATGCATTACCTTATTCATTACTTTTAGATTGATACAATGATAGTCATAACTTTATTTAAAGCTTTGGATCATTAACCAATGGATGAGAGACATGTGAATAACATTATGGAAAACATAGCCTTATTGGAAACATAACACAAACATTGGACCATAATCAATGAGCACGATACATGAGTATAATCACTATTAGAATCGTTGGGCAATAATCAATGAACAAGAGACAAGAGTATAACCACTATTGGAACTTTGGAACGTAACCTTATTGGACTTTTGGAACATTATTCATGAATATGAGACATGAGATTCACAATTGATCAATGAGTAGGAAATATATGATAATGACCATTGATAACCGGATATAGGATACCTTAGCACATTTCGGGATAGGACAAGCGTAATGTCAATGTGAATACTATTTGCCGCAGAAAGATACGGACAGAGTAACCTTACATACCTTGTATTCTTAATACGAATATACAATCTTAGATGTGCATACAATAGTCCTGCTCCTTCTTTATGTGTCACTCAAGACTTGCCAATTGATGATCTTGTCCAAGAAGAGAACTTAGGGTTTGAGAGTTTGAGAGAAATATCTCTTGGAAATGTTTATGTAACACCCCGTACTTTTCTAACCTTACTTTATACCTTGGGATCATATCTACATAGATGTTGAGATGCCATGAATATGTGTTTTATAGTGTCATTGGTGAAACATTTGATATCGGACTTAACATGTGCGATTAGGCCTTTGTAGGAGGTGTTTTGTGATTTCGTGATGCATTTGGGTGATTCCCTGTACATATTCTAACCTCATTTGGTGACTTTAAGTCATGTTTACTTGATGTTTAAGATCACTAAGTAAGTATTTTGTAGTTTTTTGATAAGGGATTGGACGATACGCAACCATTGGATAAGTGGCCGAAAAATTCCGCAAAGTGCTAAAACTTGCGCCACTACCTTGTTTCAGGGGTGTGGCACAAGCCACCTGCATTCTGAAAATTCAGAGAAGGCTGAGTTCTTGCGCCACAGCCTGCTTTGCAGCTAGTGGCGCAAGGCACAATTCTTGTGCCTTTCCGGACCCGTTTTGTAACGTATTCTTGGATGGTTTCTTTTGGTTCTTTGGAGTTATTTGAGCATTGTTAAAGATTCAAACACTTAAATACACTCCTACATACTCCTACATGATCAAATCATGAAATGTGAATAGTGACCCAAAAATGTCCAATGAAGTCAAGGGTGACTAGAATTCCTATTTTTGCGATCGAAACGACAAATGAGAATCTTTTAAGAGAATATTGTCGTGACATTATGGAATTATGTAAACATGAGATATATGGTGAATAATACATGAAATGTGATGGATTACATGGATATGTGTTATTGGGCCCAAAGTTAGGCCCAAAATGGAAATCAAAGAATTGGCCCAAAGGGCAAAAAGACCCATTCTTCCACTTTGAACTCATTAAATGCCAAGGAATGGCTAAGCTTGACTTGGGGTCTATATAAAGGCCCCAATATCAGATTTTTATCATCAAAAACCTCTCATGCCTTTATGATATTTTCTCAACATTTCTCATTTCCAAACCCTAAAGCAAAATAATTCCTTTGGACTCTTTGGACAAGATCATCCTATTCCAAGCCGTGGTAAGTATCTATTCACATGGATTAACATATTATATGCATGGGATATTATGTATATTATGATAGTTGTGTTGGCAAGGTGGTGAATAGTGTATTTTTGCTTTTGATGAAAGATGTGTCATCTTGGTAATTTGAACTTGAATTAGGACTTGTGCCTTTGATGAAAGAGCATGGTATGGACAAAATATGAACATGTATGGTTTTATTTTTGGTATTAAACTTTTTCTTGTCTATAAGTGGAAATTATGGGGTTTTGGCCGATATGTGTTATGAGTTGATTTTCATGTATTAGTCAATGTATGGAATATTGGGGGATTTTTGGACTAATAATTTTATCAATGGTTTTGTCAAGGGGAAATGGCATGTTTAAGGGAAAATATGTGACTCATTGATGTTACATGCATTTGAAGAGTAGTTGGTGGTTAATGTGAATTCCGTATTGTATTTGTGTTGTAGAGTGACACATAAGGAAGGAGCGGGACTATTGTATGCACCTCTAGGATTATATATTCGTATTGCGAATCCAAGGTATGTGAGGTTACTTTGTCCGTATCTTTCTGCGGCAAATAGTGTCCATATTGACATGTTACTAGTCCTATCCCGAAATGTGATAAGGTATCCGATATTCGTTTATCAATAGTCATTGTCATATATTTCCTACTCATGGATCATTTGTGAATCTCATGTCTCATATTCATGGTTAATGTTCCGAAAGCTCAAAGAAAGTTATGTTCTAATGTTCCAATAGTGACTATACTTATGTCTCTTGTTCATGGATTATTGTCCAATGGTTCCAATGGTATCATGGTGCTAGTAATGTTATATTTATCATGATGTTTATTCACATGTCCTTCACTCATTGGTTAATGATCCAAAGCTTCCAACAATGTTATGTTCCAAAGTTCAAGTGATGTTATGACTATCAAAGTATCAATCTCAAAGTAATGAACAAAGTAATGCATATGTGGTCAATGATAAAGTATGGGTGGCAGGTCTAGGGGCGTAAGCCTAGCTCGACCTGATCCCGAGGTATGGATTTATGGGTGGCAGGTCTAGGGGCATAAGCCTAGCTCGACCCGATCCCGATGCATTGATGTATGGGTGGCAAGTCTAGGGGCATAAGCCTAGCTCGACTCGATCCCAACATGATGATATGATATGAAAAGACCCACTGATCAGTCGGGGCCCGGGTACATTGTGACATATGTAATGACAAGTGAGCATTGAATGTAAAGAAAGTAATGGAAGTAATGAAAGCAATTCACATGGTTCCCAAAATGCAAATGGTGACTTACTCACATTGTCTAGTCACTTGTATTGAGTTCATTAGTATGTTCATGTGTTACAAAGTTTCATTTGAGCCTTACATACTCAGTACTTATTTCGTACTGACCCCTCTCGGGGAATTTACCTTACTTGCTGCAGGCGCAGGTACTAGTAGGCCTCCCCAGTAGATTGCCAGTGTTAGCGGTTCTTTGGTGAGCTCCAGCTCATTCGGGGCTTCTCCGAGTTAGAGTGTATATATGTTTTGGTGAAGCGGGGACTTGTCCCGACTTATAGTTCAGTTTGGTCAATGCTCTTGTTAGAGGCTTTTGTAGACGGATGTGGGTGTATCAATGTAAAAGACATATGTTGTTTTGGCTGGATGGCCTCAACGGCCAAGTTTCATAAGCATGTATAAATATTTCCCATGTTTTCCTTTATTCGTCTTTCATGATCTTACGAAATGCTGGTTATGATTATGATATACATATGATTGAATATAGGCAAAGGTTGGTTCTCTCGGGCCTTATCGGCTACAGGTGCCAATCATGTCTCGATGGAATTCGGGGAGTGACAAAAGTGGTATCAGAGCAGGTCATTCTAAGGGTGTCTACAAAGCCGTGTCTGAGTAGAGTCTTACTTATCGATGTATTGTGCACCACATTGATAAGTAGGAGGCTACGGGGCATTTAGGATGTTGTTTCTTTTCTTCATTCTAGATCGTGCAATAGAGCCAATGTTGTCAGTTGCATTGTATTTGATCTTGGTAATTGTTTTTCTTTGGTATAGTCAAAATGTCGAACACTAGAAGAGGAAACGGAAAAGGTAAAAGTAAGCGGATAGATAAAATTGCTGGTGAAGAACCAGTATACCACCACCTGATCAAGTTCATCAAGGTAATACTGAGCCTGAATTTATGTCACGAGCTTCCTCCACTCCCTCTGTACCAGAAGAGTCGAGTAGGAGAAGCGTACCTGTAGAACCACCAGTCAATACTACGGACCAGGATCTTAAAAATGCAGTTCAGATGTTAACACAGTTAGTGGCAGCCCAGAGTCAAGGACGAGCTGGTCCAATGACACATGATGATGATGCGGTTAGAGTAGCAAGTCGCAGAACGCAGGATTTCCTCAAATTGGACCCTCCTATCTTCACAGGGGCAGATCCAAAAGCAGATCCACAGGACTTCGTGGATCAAATTCAGAGGGCATTGGAAGTTATGCATATGACAGGGGTAGAAACACTGGAACTTGCTGCGTATAGGTTGAAAGGAGAGGCAATACTGTGGTATGAGGATTGGAAGAAATCTCGTGACATTGGTGTAAATCTACCTACGTGGGAAGAGTTTAAAATGGCTTTCCTTGATCATTACTTGCCCTATGAGATCCGTGAGGCACGTGCGGATCAGTTCCTAAATCTCCGTCAAGGAAATTTGAGCGTTAGGGAATATAGCTTGCAATTTAATTCCTTGGCTCGATATACGCCAAATGTTGTGGCTACGATGATAGACAGGGTCCATAGATACGTGGACAAACTAGAGCCATATTTGGTAAGAGATTGAACTATTGCGGCCTTGAATAGGGACATGGACATTGCTCGAATACAAGCCTTCGCCCAAAAAATAGAAGATCAAAGACAGAGACGAAGGGTACATGAATTTGATAGGGGACAGTCCAAAAGGGCTAGACCTATGGGACCACCTATGATGTCCCAAGGAGGATCTAGGCCCCGCATGTTTCCTAGACCACCTAGACCGTCGTTCTCTTATTCCACAGGGGGTGCTCACTCACAGTCTTGAGGGTTTAGAGGTGGTTCAGCTAGGCAGAGTAGTGGGGTTCATGGATCACAGGCAGCAGGTTTCCCTCGTCAGCAGTGTCAGCACTGCGGCCGTATTCATTCAGGCACATGTCGATCAGGAACGAATATCTGCTTTTGGTGTGGTATGCCGGGACATATAGCGAGAGATTGTCCACAGCGAAGTATGGGTGGTATAGCATGACCGGCTGGGTCGGCTGTTGCTTCATCAGCATCGGCTCCTTCACTGGGCCAAGGGGTGCAGCCTATTGGCCGTGGTAGAGGTGCCAGAGGAACAACCTGTACTAGCAGGGTCCAGAATCGCACTTATGCTTTGGTGGACCACCAGAATTCAGAGGCTTCCCCTGATGTCATCATAGGTACATTATCCATATTCTCACATAATGTATATGCACTAATTTACCCAGGTTCTATATTTTCCTATGTTACCCCATTGATTGTTGTGAAATTTGCAAAGGCACCAGAATTATTAATTAAATCAATGGAAGTGTCTACACCGGTTGGTGAATATATTATTGCAAAGAGAGTATATCGTAACTGTGTGGTAACAGTGTGTGGTCATGATACGTTGGACGATCTCATTGAATTGGACATGGTGGATTTTGATGTAATTATGGGAATGGATTGGTTGGCTTATTGTTATGCCACGGTAGATTGCCGGGCCAAGAAGGTGCAATTTTATTTTTTTGCAAGAAAATGTTCTTGAATGGCAGGGTAATGTAGGGGCACCACTAGGGAGATTTATTTCCTATCTGAAAGCCAGAAAAATGATTGCTAAGGGTTACATATGTCATTTAGTACGGGTGAAAGATATCGAAGCGGAACCACTAACTCCGCAGTCGGTTCCAGTGGTTAATGAATTTCTGGATGTGTTCCCAGAGGATCTTCCAAGCTTACCCCCAGAACGGGAAGTAGAATTTGGCATGGATGTGATTCCGGGCACTCAGCCCATTTCTATTCCTCCATATAGAATGGCTCCAGCAGAATTACATGAATTGAAGGAGCAATTGAAAGATTTGATGGACAAAGGCTTCATTAGGCCTATTATGTCCCCGTGGGGTGCACCGGTATTATTTGTAAGAAAGAAATATGGTACCTTGAGGATGTGCATCGACTATCGACAATTGAATAAAGTAACGATCAAAAACAAATATCCCCTCCCTCTCATTGATGATTTGTTTGATCAGTTACAGGGTGCCAGGTGTTTTTCAAAGATCGACTTGAGGTCGGTTTACCATCAAGTCAGTGTTAGAGAAGAAGATGTACCTAAGACAGCTTTTCGAACACTGTATGGCCATTATGAATTTTTAGTTATGTCATTTGGACTAACAAATGCACCAACTGTGTTTATGGATTTGATGAATAGGGTGTTTAAGCCATTTCTGGACGTGTTCGTCACAGTATTTATAGATGACATCCTAGTTGATTCAAGATCACCAGAGGACCATGCTAATCACTTACGGCAAGTGTTACAGATTCTCCATGAGCGTAAGTTGTATGCCAAATTCTCTAAGTGTGAGTTTTGGTTGAAACAGTTACGTTCTTGGGTCACATTGTGTCAGATGAAGGTATACAAGTTGATACACAAAAGATAGAAGCAGTGAAAAATTGGCCAAGACCTATGATACCTACAGAGATTCGTAGTTTTCTTGGACTGGCAGTTTATTACAAAAGATTTGTGGAAGGTTTTTCCTCTATTTCTTCACCATTAACAAAACTTACACATAAGGCAGTGAAATTTCAGTGGAATGATGCGTGCGATTAAAGCTTCCAAAGGTTGAAGGATAAATTAACCTCCACACCAGTTTTAGTGCTTCCTGAAGGTACCAAAGGTTACGTAGTGTATTGTGATACTTTCGGGGTTGGCCTCGGATATGTGTTGATGCAAAAACGGTAATGTCATAGCATATGCCTCACGACAGTTGCGGCCACACGAGAAAAACTATCCCACACATGATCTTGAATTGACAGCGGTAGTTTTTGCTTTAAAGATATGGCGTCATTATTTGTATGGGGTTCATGTTGACATCTATACGGATCACAAAAGCTTGCAATATCTTTTCAAGCAGAAGGAACTCAATTTGAGGAAAAGAAGGTCGTTAGAGCTCTTAAAAGATTATGATATTGATATTCTTTATCACCCAGGCAAAGCAAATGTAGTAGCTGATGCATTGAGCCGTAAGGCAGTGGAAGGCACTAGTGGTCAGTTGAATGAAAAGCATGAGATAATCAAAGATTTGAATCAACTAGCCAGCTTGGGAGTTCGCCTTATTGAATCCTCCGATGATAGAGTTATTGTGCGGAATGCAGCAGAATCCTCCTTAATAGCTGAAGTGAAAGAGAAGCAATTAGCGGATTCTATTTTATTGCAGCTAAAGGAGAATGTGCAGCAGAATTTAACCAAGGCATTTGATATTACACCAGAAGGAGTACTAAATGTCAAGGGAGATTATGCGTACCGGACATAGATAAGCTGAGGACACGAATAATGACAGAGGCGCACCATTCGCGCTACTCCATTCACCCGGGCGCTACTAAAATGTACCATGAATTGAAAGAAGTGTATTGGTAGGGCAACATGAAAAAGAACATTGTAGAATTTGTCGCGCAATGCCTGAATTGTCAACAAGTGAAAGTAGAACATCAGAAACCGGGAGGTTACATGCAATGTATCAATCTTCCGGTCTGGAAGTGGGATATGATTAATATGGATTTCATTACGGGTTTGCCTCGTACATTGTGGAAGTTTGATTCTATATGGGTCATAGTGGACCGACTTACTAAATCAGCGCATTTTCTACCGGTCAAGACGACCTATACAGCTGAGGATTATCCGAAGTTGTATGTGAAAGAGATAGTACGATTGCATGGTATTCCACTTTCTATTATATCCGACAGAGGAGCACAGTTCACAGTACACTTTTGGAAATCTTTTCAGCGGAGTTTGGGTACTCAGGTGAATTTGAGTATGGCTTTCCATCCTCAGACTGATGGACAAGCAGAACGTACTATTCAGACACTTGAAGATATGCTACGAGCTTGTACGTTAGATTTTCAAGGCAGTTGGGATGACCATTTGCCTCTTATTGAATTTGCATATAACAATAGCTATCATTCAAGTATTAAAATGGCACCTTATGAAGCCTTGTATGGGAGGAAATGTAGATCACCAATCGGATGGTTCGAAGCAGGTGAAACAGCTTTACTTGGGCCAGATATTGTTCACCAAGCCATGGAGAAAGTTAAAGTTATCCAACAACGGTTACAAACATCTCAAAGTCGTCACAAGTCATATGCCGATGTTAGAAGAAGAGGGCTTAAATTCGCCATAGGTGATTGGGTATTTTTAAGGGTGTCACCGATGAAAGGGGTAATGCAGTTCGAAAAGAAAGGGAAATTGAGTCCACGTTACATAGGCCCATATGAAATCATTAGAAGATTTGGGCAAGTTGCGTATGAGTTGGCACTACCCCAGGACCTTTCGTCAGTCCATCCGATATTTCATGTTTCGATGCTTTGAAAATGCATAGGAGATCCATCTCGTATTGCTCCCGTAGAGGACGTTCAAGTTACAGAGGATCTCACTTACGAAGAGGTACCCATTGCTATCCTAGATCGACAAGTAAAGAGATTGAGGAATAAAGACATAGCCTCCGTGAAAGTCCTTTGGAGAAATCAACAAGTAGAGGAGATCACATGGGAAACGGAAGAAATGATGAAATCCAAGTATCCCCATCTATTTCAAATGGACCAAGAAGTTCACAATGCGGAGGTACAACATATCCAGTAAGTATTTAAGAGCATTATGTGTATTTGTATACGTAAAGTAAAGATGCAATTGATGTATATAAGACGATGTTGTTAACATTCTAGGACAAATGTTTCTAAGGGGGGAAGAATGTAACACCCCGCACTTTTATAACCTTACTTGATACCTTGGGATCATATCTACATAGGTGTTGATATGCCATGAATATGTGTTTTATAGTGTCATTGGTGAAACATTTGATATCGGACTTAACATGTGCGATTAGGCCTTCGTAGGAGGTGTTTTGTGATTTTGTGATGCATTTGGGTGATTCCCCGTACATATTCTAACCTAATTTGGTGACTTTAAGTCATGTTTACTTGATGGTTAAGATCACTAAGTATTTATTTTGTAGTGTTTTGATAAGGGATTGGATGATACGCAACCATTGGATAAGTGGCCGAAAAATTCAACAAAGTGCTGAAACTTGCGCCACTACCTTGTTTCAGGGGTGTGGCGCAAGCCACCTGCATTCTGAAAATTCAGAGAAGGCTGAGTTCTTGCGCCACAGCCTGCTTTGCAGCTAGTGGCGCAAGGCACAAATCTTGTGCCTTTCCGGACCCGTTTTGTAACGCATTCTTGGATGGTTTCTTTTGGTTCTTTGGAGTTCTTTGAGCATTGTTAAAGCTTCAAACACTTCAATACACTCCTACATACTCCTACATGATCAAATCATAAAATGTGAATAGTGACCCAAAATGTCCAATGAAGTCAAGGGCGACTAGAATTCCTATTTTTACGATCGAAACGACGAATGAGAATCTTTTAAGATAATATTGTCGTGACATTATGGAATTATGTAAACATGAGATATATGGTGAATAATACATGAAATGTGATGGATTACATGGATATGTGTTATTGGGCCCAAAGTTAGGCCCAAAATGGAAATCAAAGAATTGGCCCAAAGGGCAAAAAGACCCATTCTTCCACTTTGACCTCATTAAATGCCAAGGAATGGATAAGGTTGACTTGGGGTCTATATAAAGGCCCCAAGATCAGATTTTTATCATCAAAAACCTCTCATGCCTTTATGATATTTTCTCAACATTTCTCATTTCCAAACCCTAAAGCAAAATAATTCCTTTGGACTCTTTGGACAAGATCATCCTATTCCAAGCCGTGGTAAGTATCTATTCACATGGATTAACATATTATATGCATGGGATATTATGTATATTATGATAGTTGTGTTGGCAAGGTGGTGAATAGTGTATTTTTGCTTTTGATGAAAGATGTGTCATCTTGGTAATTTGAACTTGAATTAGGACTTGTGCCTTTGATGAAAGAGCATGGTATGGACAAAATATGAACATGTATGGTTTTATTTTTGGTATTAAACTTTTTCTTGTCTATAAGTGAAAATTATGGGGGTTTGGCCGATATGTGTTATGAGTTGATTTTCATGTATTGGTCAATGTATGGAATATTGGGGGATTTTTGGACTAATAATTTTATCAATGGTTTTGTCAAGGAGAAATGGCATGTTTAAGGGAAATATGTGACTCATTGATGTTACATGCATTTGAAGAGTAGTTGGTGGTTAATGTGAATTCCGTATTGTATTTGTGTTGTAGAGTGACACATAAGGAAGGAGCGGGACTATTGTATGCACCTCTAGGATTATATATTCGTATTGCGAATCCAAGGTATGTAAGGTTACTTTGTACGTATCTTTCTGAGGCAAATAGTGTCCATATTGACATGTTACTAGTCCTATCCCGAAATGTGATAAGGTATCTGATATCCGTTTATCAATAGTCATTGTCATATATTTCCTACTCATGGATCATTTGTGAATCTCATGTCTCATATTCATGGTTAATGTTCCGAAAGCTCAAAGAAAGTTATGTTCCAATGTTCCAATAGTGACTATACTTGTGTCTCTTGTTCATGGATTATTGTCCAATGGTTCCAATGGTATCATGGTGCTAGTAATGTTATATTTATCATGATGTTTATTCACATGTCCTTCACTCATTGGTTAATGATCCAAAGCTTCCAACAATGTTATGTTCCAAAGTTCAAGTGATGTTATGACTATCAAAGTATCAATCTCAAAGTAATGAACAAAGTAATGCATATGTGGTCAATGATAAAGTACGGGTGGCAGGTCTAGGGGCGTAAGCCTAGCTCAACTTGATCCCGAGGTATGGATTTATGGGTGGCAGGCCTAGGGGCATAAGCCTAGCTCGACCCGATCCCAATGCATTGATGTATGGGTGGCAAGTCTAGGGGCATAAGCCTAGCTCGACTCGATCCCAACACGATGATATGATATGAAAAGACCCACTGATCAGTCGGGGCCCGGGTACATTGTGACATATGTAATGAAAAGTGAGCATTGAATGTAAAGAAAGTAATGGAAGTAATGAAAGCAATTCACATGGTTCCCAAAATGCAAATGCTCACATTGTCTAGTCACTTGTATTGAGTTCATTAGTATGTTCATGTGTTACAAAGTTTCATTTGAGCCTTACATACTCAGTACTTATTTCGTACTGACCCCTCTCGGAGAATTTACCTTACTTGCTGCAGGCGCAGGTACCAATGGGCCTCCCCAGTAGATTGCCAGTGTTAGCGGTTCTTTGGTGAGCTCCAGCTAATTCGGGGCTTCTCCGAGTCAGAGTGTATATATGTTTTGGTGATGTACATATTGTGTAAAGCGGGGACTTGACCCGACTTATGGTTCAGTTTGGTCAATGCTCTTGTTAGAGGCTTTTGTAGACGGATGTGGGTGTATCAATGTAAAATACATATGTTATTTTGACTGGATGGCCTCAACGGCCAAGTTTCATATGCATGTATAAATATGTCCAATGTTTTCCTTTATTCGTCTTTCATGATCTTACGAAATGGTGGTTATGATTATGATATGCATATGATTGAACATAGGCAAAGGTTGGTTCTCTCGGGCCTTATCGGCTACGGGTGCCAATCATGTCTCGATGGGATTCGAGGAGTGACAGTTTAGAAAGGCATGTGCCTTTTGAATGAATAAAATCTGATTTGGTGGCCTTTATATTGCCCTTTCTAATCTTATCCTTTGTCATGCTTGATCAATAATTTAATGTCAAAGGGAGAATGGGTCATTTGACCCTTTGGGCCAAGTATTTTGCCTCATTTTTTGGGCCTCAAATTGGCTCATTAACACATTTTATCTTAGCCCACAAAAATCAATGTGTAATCCATCATATATCTCATGTTTAATTAATTCCATAATCGTCACGACAATATTTACTTACGTGATTCCCAATCGTAGCCTCAATCGCAAAAATAGAAATTCTAGCCGCTTATGGCTTCTTTGAACATAATTTGTTAAAATACTTGTGATAAAGAATTAATCCCAATTCGAATGCTAAACGCGCTTAAGAATAGTTCTACTATGATGGGGTAATGATACCATGACTTATAGGTCTTATACGCATCATAATAGTCGAAGAAAAATTTTGGCAAAAACCACCCCAGTACGCCGCTTGGCGCGCCCCTTTGCTGCCTCTGGGCTGAAAATTTCAGCCCAGAGCGGCCTGGCACTCCCTTAGGCGCACCCCACCTTCATTTTTTTTATTTTTTCGTTTCTTTGACTTTTCTTTGCGGATTCGGTTAGATACTTCAAGTTCTATTCTTTAACTTACTTCTTACCTTTAATATCCTTTGTTTGGAGGCCCTCCAAGCCTCATTTTTGACCCCACAAATGCTCCACGAAGTCACAAAACACCTTCTACGAAGGTCTAATCACACGTACGAGGCCCAATATCAATTATCTCATCGATAACATTATCAAATACATACTTATGGCTCTCGACACCTAAGTAAACATTATTCAATGTCGTCAAGTATGGTTGGGAAGGTACGGGGTGTTACATTCTTCCCCCCTTAGAAACATTTATCCTCGAATGTTAGTAACATTGTCTCATTGCAACACTTAAGTCGAAGTGAATCCTTCACATCATCATATACACACGTAACACTTGTAAAGACTTACTTATTATGACTCTACTTTCATATATTGAATTTTTTCTTCCTTGTACAACGATTATGAGTACTTTAGATTCCATTATTTCTTTGGCTTCCCTTGGGATTTCTTCTACATGCTAATTTCTCCAATAGTGCCTTTACGGAAGCTACTCCTTTATTTCTCATTGTTTTCACTTATCGATCTAGAATAGTAAGCAGTACCTCTTCACATATGAGATCTTCCATAACTTGTATATCTCCACTAGGAGCAATACGCGATAATCTCCTATACACTTTCAAAGCATCGATTATGAAATATTGCATGAACTGTGAAGAGTTCTGGGACTAGTGCTAATAGCTACGCAATTTTCTCAAATCTTTGGACAACTTTCTTTTCATTCCGAATCTCATTAATTTTTGTTTTCATTGGTGACACTGTCAAAAATACCTAATCACCTATGGCACATTGTAATTCCCTTCTTCTAGTATTGACATAAGATTTATATAGACTTTGGGACATTTGTAGCTGCTGTTATATCACCTTCACCCTTTCTATGGCTTGATGAACAAAACCTGACCCGAGAAAGGCAAATTTCATCAGCTGAAACCCATCTAATTGATGATCTATATTTTCTTTCATATAAAAACTTCGTAAGGTGCCTTTTGATACTTTTATTGTAAACAATTTCAAGAAACGATAGATGTTCATCTCAACTACCTTTAAGGTCCAATGTACAAACTCGTGGCATATCTTCAACCGTTCGTCTAATGTGTTCTGTTTGTTTATCCATCTGAGGATGACAAGCTGTATTTACATCCACCTGTGTACCCATGCTTTACTGAAAAGGCTTCCAACACTGTGCAATAAAGTGAGTTCTACTGTTTGATATAATAGTGAGTGGAATCTTATGTAATCATATTATCTTATAACATACAACTTTGTATAATGTCCAGCGGTATCAATGGTCTTAACTGGTAGGAAATACGCTGACTCGGTAAGCCTGTCAACTATCAACTTTCACAGTGTACGAGGTAACCCTGTGATTAAATCCATATTATTCATGTTCCACTTCCAAATTGGAAGGGTAATACATTGCATAAAACATACAGATTTCTGATGCCATACTATTAATCAGTGACCGCTTGGACATTGAGATACTAATTCTACAATGTGCTTCTCATGTAACCTTACCAAGACATCCCTGCTACACCATGGTACATTTTGGTTGCTGCCGAATGAATAAAATATCATGAACAATGTTCTTTTGTCATAATTCATTTTCTTAACTCATCTATACCCAGTACACACTTGCTCAAATACCTTCGTCGAACTTTGCTGTACACATTTTTTTTCAATTGAACTAAAAATAGGATTTACATATTGTTTTCCCTTCATCTCGGATACCAAAGAAATTCTGACACATTTGACATTATAGTTCTTTCACCTGAAGTTTTATAGAAATAGTGGTGCTATCTGTTACAAGCAATTGTCACAACTGTTAACTTAAAATCATATGTGGGATAATTTCTCTTATGTGGATGCAATCATTTTAAGGCATACGCTATCACATTGTCGTACTGCATGTACATAGATCCCACACCAATTTTGAAAACATCACAATACCCTGCATACTCTTATGTGCCTTTGGGAGTACTAGTACATGTGTAGGAGTCAATTTATCTTTCATCTCTTGCAAACTTTTCTCACATACATCATTCTGCTGAAACTTAGTTACTTTGTGTGCTAGCTTCGTTAAGGGTAATGGTAAAAAGCCTTTTTAACAATTCTTTTTTCATAACTGGCCAACTCAAGAAAGCTACGAATTTTCGTAGGCGTCGCAAAACTTGGCCACTTCTTTTTTCTATATGAATCCTTATTCCTTCGTTTAATTCAATGTGTCCTAAGGACAATACGGATTGTGACCAAACTTGCATTTAAAGAACTTGCATATATCTTACGGTCACAAAAAAATCCGTAACACCTGTCACAAGTAATTAGCATGGTCCTTTTGTGCTCTTGAGTAATCTAGTATGACATCTAAAACATTATCACGAATACGCTTAGCGATGGCTTAAACACCCTAATTATCAAATCCATCAACGCAGCTAGTGCATTTGTTATTCCAAATGGCATAACTACGAATTCATGACAACCATACCTCTAGTTTGGGTACCTTTATTTTCTCTGACCCTTACTTGATGAGCTCCTGACCTTAAGTCAATCTTTAGGAAGAATTTGGCACCCTATAACTGATCAAATAAGTCATCAATTTTGGGGAGAAGACATGTATTCTTCATTGTCATCTTTTTCGGTTGCCGATAGTAAACACACATTCTCAATATGCCATCTTTTCTCCTTTTTTTTTGTCCTTTTTTTTGTACTAGGAACACTGATGCACCCCAAGGGGTCGCACTAAGCCTTATGAATCCCTTACTCAACACATCTTTTACTTTGTCATTTCATTCCCGTAACTCTACCGGGCCATGCTATATGAATAAATAAAAATAGGCTGAGTATCTGACATCACATTAATATCCTCATACATCGAGGAATTTATTCACTACCAAAACTGATTGGAGAGTTGGTGGTTTCACATCAATATCTTTCACTCTTACTAAGTGACATATGTATCCCTTAGAGTATCTTTTTCTTTGCTTTAAGATGGGGTATAAATTTTCCTCTTGGTGCCCCCACATTTCCTTGGCCATTCAAAACATTCTTTTAGGGAAAATGACAATATAACTTCTTAGTTTGGCAATCTACTATGACACAATCCCTGTATAACATCAAAATCCACTATTACCTGCTCAATACGATCACCCAGTGTCCCATGACCACAAATAATTACTATGCACTTATCATATACTCTTTTAACTACAATAGGTTCACCAACTAATGTATAGACTTCCTATGACATAACTAGTCATTTTGGTGTTCTTTTGGATTTTCAGCAATTTAATGAAATAACATATGCTAGTGTCGAATATGGGTCAATCAATACGTGTACGGTACCTGTAGCTTAATCAGGAGAAGCCTCATTTTGTGGCCCGACATATCACACCAATAACAACATTTGGCCCCAACCGACATTTCACCTAGATGATAACTTCCGCAGCACTAACACGGCTGATGAGGAGACTTCGGTTGGTTCCTACTTTCTACATTCCTGTGCTTGATACCTCATTGCCCATAAATCCTAAATCTCGCTTCTTTGCCAAATCGATTGTCTCTAAACCCTTGGGATCGAGGTAGAACATTTACTATAGATTAAGGAAATAATGGTCTAGGTGGTCTGTTAAACACCCAAGACCTAAATTCTCCTTGGGACGCCATGAACTGTCCCATAGGTCTAGCCCTCTTTGATGACTATTCTTCAAATATTTGTGTCCTTTTATGTTGCCTCGGATCCTCCATTATCTGTGCAAACGCCTCTATTCTGGCTATATCCATATCTCTTTTCAAGACCACAATAGTACAATTCATCTGTCCACATACTGATGCACTCTATCGGTCATAATAGCTACCACATTTGAAGCATACCTAGCCAAAGAATTAAACCAAAGACTGTACTTTTTGACACTCATAGTCCTTTGGCAAAAATTTAACAATTGGTCTGCATGAGCTTTTCGTACCTCATATGGGAGATACTGGTCAAGGAATGTCATTTTAAATTCCTCCCAACTAGTTGGAAGTACCTCAATACACCAGTCACATGCATAACATCCAGATCCTATTTGATTTGGTCTATAAAGTCCTATGGGTCTTCATTCAGATCCGACCAGGTGAACATGGGAGGGTTTACTTTCAAAAAATCCTGTGTTCTCCGACTAGCTGCCCTACCCGTACCATCATTACTCATCATTGGTCCAACTCACCCGTGACATTGTACAACAACTATCTAAGTTAACATATACACTACATTTCTTAAATCATGTCCAGTGGCACTTATAGGTGGTTCTGCGGGTACTTCTTTACCTTTGGCCTAAGAGAAACCCATATTGCAAATTTCATGTCAGCTCCACCTTGACTAGCTTAGTCAGGTGGTGATTTACTCATTTCTACTTTGGTAGGCAAATCAACCTTCTCACCTTTGCCCTTATCTTGTCTGATATTCAGCATTTGACTATACAAAAGAAAACCAATATTAATACGTGCATGTGTGTCCACCTACAACTTTGGCTCTATTGCATGATCTAGAAGTAAAGAACAGAAACAACTCCTAAATGTCCTGTAGCCTCCTGCTTATCAATGTGGCGCGCAACACATCGATAAGTGAGACTCTACCTAGACACAGCTTTGTAGACACCCTTAGGACAACCGCTCTGATACAACTTTTATCACGCCCCAAATCCCATTGAGGCGGACTGGCACCCAAAGCCGTTGAGGCTCGAAAGAACCAATCTTTGCTCATGTACATTGATATGCATGTCTCATATTATATCATGCCACTATGCGGAATTCATGGAAAAACTTGTACAATATATGAAACTTGGTCGTTAGGGACATCAGGTCAATATGAACATTTACCTCTTACAATCATTCTCCCACATAAGTCTACAAAGCCTCTACAGATACATAACTATAACCAACCTAGAGTCGGGACAACACCCCGCTCTATATACATATGCAATACCAAAGAAAATATCTATAATGACTCGAAAAGCCCCAAATTCAACTGGAGCTCACCAACAATCCACAAATGATCTGCAACTTACTGTGGAGGTCTACTAGTGCCTGTGCCTGCAGCAACAATGTAAGTCCCCCAAGAGGGGTGAGTACGAATAATGTACTGAGTATGTAAGGCCATATGAAACTGCAAGAGATATAAACACTTCAATAAACTCAAATACAAATAAATAACTAATATGGATATGTCACCATTCTGTATGTTGGAAACCATGTATATTGCTTTCATTACTTTCTTTGCTTCTTTACTTTGGTGTTTATTCATCTTTGCCTGTGACCTGTGATACCCGAGCCTCGACTGAACAGTGGGTTTTAACATAACATATTGTTATGTTGGGATTAGCTCGAGCTAGGCTTATGCCTTTAGATCTACCACCCATGAATCAATATATATCGGGATTGGCTTGAGCTAGGTTATTACCCCTAGAGCTGCCACCCATACCAAAACATCAGGTTCGGCTCAAGCTAGGTTATTACCCCTAGAGCTCCCCCCTGTCAGGATCGGTTCGAGCTAGTCTTATGCCTCTAGGACTGCCCCTGATCCAACCATCTCGGGATCGGCTTGAGCTAGGAATTTTTCCCCCAAAGCTACCACCCATACTCGATCATTAACAACATATGCATTATCTTATTCATTACTTTGAGATTGATAGAATGATAGTCATAACTTTATTTGAAGCTTTGGATCATTAACCAATGGGTGAGAGACATATGAATAACATTATGGAAAACATAGCCTTATTGGAAACATAACACAACCATTGGACCATAATCAAAGAGAACGATACATGAGTATAATCACTATTGGAATCGTTGGGCAATAATCAATGAACAAGAGATATGAGTATAACCACTATTGGAACTTTGGAACGTAACCTTATTGGACTTTTGGAACATTATTCATGAATATGAGACATGAGATTCACAATTGATCAATGAGTAGTAAATATATGATAAAGACCATTGATAACCGGATATAGGATACCTTAGCACATTTCGAGATGGGACAAGAGTAACGTCAATGAGAATACTATTTGCCGTAGAAAGATACGGACAGAGTAACCTTACATACCTTGTATTCTCAATACGAATATACAATCTTAGATGTGCATACAATAGTCCCTCTCTTTCTTTATGTGTCACTCAAGACTTGCCAATTGATGATCTTGTCCAAGAAGAGAACTTAGGGTTTGAGAGTTTGAGAGAAATATCTCTTGGAAATGTTTAGAAAGGCATGTGCCTTTTGAATGAATAAAATCTGATTTGGTGTCTTTTATATAGACCTTTTTAATCTTATCCTTAGTCATGCTTGATCAATAATTGATGGTCAAAGGGAGAATGGGTCATTTGACCCTTTGGACCAAGTATTTTGCCTCATTTTTTGGGCCTCAAATTGGCCCATCAACACATTTTATCTTAGCCCACAAAAATCAATGTGTAATCCATCATATATCTCATGTTTAATTAATTCCATAATCGTCACGACAATATTTACTTACGAGATTCCCAATCGTAGCCTCAATCGCAAAAATAGAAATTCTAGCCGCTTATGGCTTCTTTGAACATAATTTGTTAAAATACTTGTGATGAAGAATTAATCCCAATTCGAATGCTAAACGCGCTTAAGAATAGTCCTACTATGATGGGGTAATGATACCATGACTTATAGGTCTTATACGCATCATAATAGTCGAAGAAAAATTTTGGCAAAAACCACCCCAGCACGCCGCTTGGCGCGCCCCTTTGTTGCCTCTGGGCTGAAAATTTCAGCGCAGAGTGGCCTGGCACTCCCCTAGGCGCACCCCACCTTCATTTTTTTTATTTTTTCGTTTCTTCGACTTTTCTTTGCGGATTCGGTTAGATACTTCAAGTTCTATTCTTTAACTTACTTCTTACCTTTAATATCCTTTGTTTGGAGGCCCTTCAAGCCTCATTTTTAACCCCACAAATGCTCCACAAAGTCACAAAACACCTTCTACGAAGGTCTAATCACACGTACGAGGCCCAATATCAATTATCTCATCGATAACATTACCAAATACATACTTATGGCTCTCGACACCTAAGTAAACATTATTCAATGTCTTTAAGTAGGGTTGAGAAGGTACGGGGTTTTACACATAACTTGTTATATTTTGCATGCAACGCAGTGGGACAGTCTTGCCAGCACAAATAACGGGTAGAGTTAAGGAATCATTGGGTATCGCAGTCCTAGTGTATTTCTGCTATTGTTTACAAATCCAAAAACCAACAATCCTTACTATTACTACTTATTCACAAAAATCCCCCAGTTTTACTTACTTGCCAACTGATCAGACTAGCATTCTACATAATTTTGTCCTATTCCTTGTGGGATCGACCCCAACCTAGTTGGGTTCTATAGTTGATACAACGACCGCATTATACTTTTCTGAAGGTATATTTTGGGCGACATCAACAAAGCATAACTTTAAGTGTGGGGTGGGAATCTTCCGATATTTGTTAAGGGTGAAGTATGCTATAGGAGTTGCTTTATTTTTAGTTACCTTCTTTAGTTGAAAAAATTGTGAAAAAAAAAAAATTAAAAATCCAAAAACACAAAAATATTTTTCTTTAGTTTTCAAGATTAGAATAGTTGGTGTTGGTTTTTATCTTTTTAGTTCTTTAGTAGAGCATACTTCACCTACCCCTTGGTTTTTCTTTTTGGTTCTTTTTTAAGGGGAGGCCCTTTGAACCGAGTATCCATTTAATTTTTAGAATTGTTTTTGTTTTATTTTTAGGAAGAATGACTTTTCCCGACAATGGATGGTTGACGACCATCTTAAGGGAAAAGTTAGTCATTAGGAGTTAGAGAGTCTTTAGGACCAATTGAGTGTGATGTGCTCTTGTTAGGTGCTGCACATGAGCTGAATGATGCAATTTGGCTTTAAATTCGAGCATGCTATGAAGAAAAATGAATGACTGCTTTTAAGACACCTAGGCTCTTTTACTTGACTCGTATGTGATTTTTAGCTTAAATTTGAACTCTTGATGTTTGCTTGATTGAGAGTCTGTATGGATCCTTCTTGAGTTGAACATGTACCATGCGGGTTAGGTGTTTGTTGATAGTTCATTCATTCATATTGATGTCTATAACTTTCCCGGTGTGTTTGCAAAGCGAAATGTGGAATGTTGAGTTTAGGAGATGATATAGGCATTTCTTTGATTAGCCTATTTTTAACCTTTGCTTTAAATAGCCATAATGGATGATACTAGTTAGCGCCATTGAGCCTTTAGCATATTCTTCGGTAGTCACATATGAATCTTAATCCTTTTCTTTCAATAGACCTTTAATTTGATCCAAAACACCTAAGCACTTTACTTGAGAAATAAGAGTTAAAAGGAGTGAGAATTGAGAAAAGGGAGATAGTTGAGGTGGGAAGCCTTTAGAAAAGTCTAATGGTGCAAGTGGTTTCAAAAAAATCCATATGCTATTGGTAGGGAATAGAAAAAAAACAAAATAAAAATGAAAAAAGGATGTTTGATAATTGAGTAATCCTTACTAGTGGTATATGAACTTGCTTAAAAAGATGGAAAAATAAAAAAATCTATGGGTGAGAAGAGTAGAAGAAAGAGTTAGTTGATTGAAGAGTGAGCAGAAGATGAATAATTTGTGATTTATTAAAGTGCTTAGGGAAGATAGTCACTAATTTAGCCAAAATAATTCATATCGGTCCCTTAGCCTACGTTACAACCCAGAAAGTCCTACTTGGTCTTAGATTTGATGTTCTTATAATAGTGGATTATTACACTAAGGGAAAGCTTATGGTTCATCATATGTTGCATGTGAATTCTTTTTGTGAGAGTGAGCGTAATTCAATTCTTATACCCATTCTTGCATTAATTTGTATACTTGTGAGTAAATATGGGTAAATCTCTTGTTGTGAGGGAACATGGTTGGCGAAAGATAGGTGAAGTATTTGATCTCTTGGTCGGGTGAATTGTATGAGTTTGAAAATATCATAGAGTCCGGTTCTTGAGGCTAGGAGGTCTTTGAGTAGTTGTTTAAATGTATGGTATGAATGAAGCATGTTTAATAAGATCTTGTTGTCTATTAAAGTCGTTGTAGTATTAGCTTGAGTAATCTTGTTTTAATTGGTGTAGTCATGAGTTTATATCTTACTCGAGAACGAGCAAGGATTTAAGTGTGGGGTGTTGGTGCAAGGCTAAAAACCATGTTATTTTACCATTTTTTGCCTTACATTTGTTTTCTTTTTAGTATCGTCTTGAGCTTAAATGATGTGAATTACACTTGTATTATGTATTTTGTTTATATAGGAGTTCTTGAGGTATTTGGAGTATAATCAAGGAGAAAAATATCACCAAGGAACTAAAAGCAATCAAGGAAGGATCAACATTGTAAAGTAGTTCAAAACAAGCGGAAGAAGGTTAAGAACAATGAAGGCTTGCGCCACTTCCTTTCTTTAGCTTAGTGGCGCGCGAATTGCAGCTGCTTTTGATTTTACAGCCTACGCCACTACCCCAAGGCAAGTCGAGGTCAATCCTAACCCGAATGGGATTGGTTTTAGACATTCTAAGGGTTCCTAAACTCTATATAAAGCCCCTTCCACGTTTTAAAACATTAACAACTGATTTGGGGAAGCCAAAAGTTAGGGCAAAGCTCAAGAGCAAGGTTTAGTTTATTTCTTTTATTTTATTTTCAATTTTTGCCTTGTAAATTCATGAAACCTCTTCTTCCAAAGAGATTCATGAGTAGCTAAACCTCTTAATTTCTAAGGTTGTGGTTGAACATGAAATTTGTGGCTTGAATATCATATTATCTATTTTATTTTCCATCTATTGAGCTATTTATTTCTTTTTGCTTTCAATTATTCGTTTGATTGATCACCTTGCGAATATTACCTAGGTCTTGTTTGTTGGACTTGAAAAAGGGAAGGACAACTCCAAAAAGAGAAAATAGGGCTAGTTTGTGAACCTTATAGGGAAAGGGAGTCGATTCGTCACTAAGGATAGAAATATACCCTGTGACCTAGCTTAGTTGATACAGACGGTATCTTTATGCACTTTAATATTAACCGATGACCATAGAAATATAGGCGTTAGGGATAGTCAAATAGGCTTAGAGTTGTTGGAAAGACACTCAATATAGCTATAATTAACCTACAACTAGTAACTTAGGAAAGCAAATTAGATGAGTGATTGGATAGCGCAAATGGATTGTCAAAACACCGCAACCCTAGATCTTTTCTCGAATCTGAATTACAACATAACCAATCCACGACTTGTTTACAATTATTTTTATTTACTTTCAAAGCATACATATCACTCTTTACTATTGGCTACTGACTGAATAACTCATATAATAATTCAAACTAGAAATCAATTAGTCAAATCCCTGTGGGTACGATATTTGGGCCTACATCCTTTATTACTTGTACGACCACATACACTTGCGTATGCGAAAGGACGCAACAGCTACTCATGCTTGAAGAATCACAATCAGGAATTATAGATGAAATCATAATTATGAACTTACGAGAATAGAATACACAAAATCCAAACACTTGAATTATCAAACAACTTTTAATAACCAAGAATCAATGTGTGAACAATCTCTCAAATCTAAGAACAAAATAGTAGTTGTATGTTTCGAAGACCTAAAATTTAGTAGGAATGCATAAAGAATAAAATAAAACCTAGGAAAGGTAATTACAAACAAAATAAAACCTATCCTAAATAGAATTAGATCGCAGATTAGGTAGTTCAGACTATGGGATAGAATGATTTATTCAATGCTACCACAATCTGTCCTTTCTTGTTATTATTGGATGGTCACTTCTACAGGTCCTCTGAAGTATCTAGAATGCTTTTTCAGGATGAATCTTTCTTTCATAGGATTGCACGTGGCAGGTGATTATTGTTTCAGACTTGGGTTTTACTCTTTTTAGGATCTTATCCCATGACCCTCAGGATGAGCTCATTGTATCTTATAACGGGTCGTGACATGTTGTCGTTCTTAACACTTATATTTCACTTCCTCTGATTCTTTCCCATGATAGCCTGGAATGACTACTCTGTAGCTCCAACTGGTAATGTTAGTTCTCTTCTGATGCACTTAGGCTTCATTTTTATAGTTTTCTGAGTTAGAATTCCCAAAACTTGTTTTCCTGCAAACACCACAAAAAACATAGCATATCCACATAAATAACTAGCATATTTTCCATGTTTTAAGCGTTGTAAGTGCTATAAAATCATGGTACATTAACACCCTAAACATAGAACATTTGCATGACCTCAGGCAAACAAAATAAAACCATAAACATAAGATGCTTAACTAAAAGAACCCGAAGAGGCCTATAACACTTATCTCATTAGCTGGCACTCATGTACTCTAAGCATTTTCAACCCCCTCCTATACAGTTAAAATCCAAATCATTGTGTGTATATCCAAAGCTTCTTATAATGAAACAAAAGGATCAAGAGATGGCCTCCCACTATCAATAAATAATCAAAGATGTGTGCTAATGACATTACCTAAACCACTAGTAGCTAACAATGCAACCCATGCACCCTCACAGTAAAGAAGTATCGTATACTCACAATACAATAATGCATATCAAAACAAGGATTGAATAAAAGCACTCACTCTCACAAAGAAGTTCAAACAGTGTGTGTAAGATACCATAGGCTTGCCCTTATTTTCTATACCTTAGTTCTTAGAAAGTTGGATTAGGATCACTATAGGATATTTATTGGCTTGTAATGTAGGCTTAAGGATGGTTATGGTAGATATGGCTAAAGTTACTCAGCCCTCTTTGACACTACACTATTTTTGGATCCCTTATTCTCCTTTATTTTTCTCAGATTTCAGATATGGTTTCTTTTTGCAATTTTTCCTTTTTATTTTCTCAAGCTTTATTTATATTGTACTTTTTCTTCTCATTTCTTTTTTTCTCCTTGCACACATATCATACCTGAATCCTTTTTTGATTACTAGTTTCTTGTTCATACCCAATTTCACTTATTCACCCCTACGATAGCCACCCTCAACTTAGGCAGTTTCCTTAGTTGAGGTGCACAATGTTCAAGGAGGGACCAGGGACAAAGTAGGTTCATTGTAATAAAAATTGAAGGGTGAATGACAAGTCAAAGAAAAGGTCTATTTAGGCTCAAGATCAGGATCAAAGGATATCTATTCCAATTAGGAGGACATTTAGGCTAAAGGTGGATTGTTCAAGAATGGGCTATGATCCTTTCCTAACCAACTATCCTACAACCTAGGCAATACTAATCGGGCATGTTTGAGATCATGCACACAAAGCCCAACTAGGTAAGAACCTCACACACATGGCTCAGGGCTACATTATCAATTACTACTATTTGATTCATGCATAGTTAAGCTAAGATTGTCACACCCATAATTCTAATGCCATAAAATATCCAAAATGGTCACAATTGCCAACAAACATTCAACATAGTCTAAAATTTTATAGAGGGGTAGCATTAAAACATTCAAGTGCAAAACATATTTACATGTGCCCTTTTATTTAACTGCACTAAGTTCTTCTATTTTTCTCCTAATTAAACACACAACACAAATACAAACTAAAAGAAAATATAACATACTCCTAAACATGTCGATTCAACTAGATAAACCACCCGAGGGAAAATAAACACATCAATAAAAACCCTTGAGTGTTGGTACATCCCTAACCCCAACTAATAGAATGTGCAATGTCCTCAATACAAAAAGGAATAAAAATGTAAAGCATAGAGTAGGGAACATTCCTGTGGCGCTCTAGGCATCCAAAGTGGACTAATCAATGGGGATTGCTGATGAAACCCCTTCATGCTCTCCAACTACTAGGGTCTCAACTTTAAACCCATCCTTAGATCTCGTGGCACCAGTTATGATCGGCACACTCAATAATGCAAAAATTATGGGGGCAACCTCCTGATGTCGCCCAAAATATGCCTCCTAAGTAGTATAATGCGATCGCTTGTCAAATATAGAACCCAACTAGGTTGGGGTCGATCCCACAGGGAATAGGTCGAAGTTTGAGTAGAATACCGGATGGAACAATTGGGAAGTAAATAAAACTAGGGGTTTTTGTTAATAACAAGTGTCAGTAACAATTACTGGTTGTATCGACTTTGTAGACAATAAAAGAGATACACTAGGATTGTGATCCCCAATGATTCCTTAACTCCACCAATTACTTGTGCTAACAAAAATGTTCTCGACCTTCATTAGATGAATTTCACTTTTCTCCTCTTGGTCTCTGAGCGTCGCACTACTAACCCCTGTCCTAGATCTCAGATAACTATTCCCGCTAAGGCTCAAGTTATTAGATGAAGGTTGATAGCTTCAAATCTCTGTTGTTATCTCCTTTTCCCAATCTCTACCTCTCTCTCAAGCAAGTATAGAATACAGGCGAGTTTCTAATATTTGCAACCGTTAGAAGAGTAATCACAACGAAGGAAACAACAATACATGCATTCACAGCAGTACAAAATTGCCTTACACTTTATCGATTTCATTAATTCCTCATGGTTCACACAACCCTAGTTGATGGGTTTAGTTGCTCATAACTGTAAGAGCACAAGAAGAATTCAGAGATGAAAGCATAATTATGATCACACAACAATGAAGAAAAGCTGAAATCTCAATTATCAATAAACTCAAATTAGGGTTTGTAACTACAAAACCAAGAAAATATTTATGAACTCAGAAATAGTATGAAATAACTCTCAAAACAATGTAATGACTAACTCCCATACCTAGAACTATACAGGGGTATTTATAGATACAAAACTAATCCTATCCAAAACAAAATAGGAGAACAGACTCGGCAACTTCCATGGTATCATGACTTTGTGTCGTGGAACCAAGTCACGCCACGTAGGTTGGTGTCGTGGGAATCAGGCTCAATTAGACGTCTTTAGAAGTTGGTTCACGGCATGCTTCCACGTCACGTGGGTGGTAGTCACGCCACGTGACTCCTGACGTGGAAATCAGACAACCTTTTTCAATCTCTGAACACGAGTCATGACAGCCACTCACGTCACTTGAGTGGCTTCAACGTCATGTGGGTAGTGTCGTGACTCCTACTCTTGTGCAGACTCTTGTTCTTTCTTCTTCCAACACTTCATTCACGGGCATGATTCTTTATTTTTTGATCATTTTGCCTTTAAAACCTATTTTCCTGCAAAGTAGGATAGAAACCACATCATACCAACAAAATACACCCAAGTTATTGCATATTTCCCTTGTTTCAAGCATCGAAAGTTCCATATAACCATGGCACATCAACACCCTCAACTTAGGATGTTTGCATGTACTCAGGCGAACAAAACAAAAACACACATATACGATGCTTGATTAAGAGAAACCTAAGGGACCTCTAGCAGTCGACTTATTGCCTGGCACAAAACCTTTCCGACCCCTCCTATTTGCAAATCAAAACAATAGTGTGTATACAGGCATCATATTATCATGACACAGAAGGGATCAAGTGATGGAACTAGATTATGAACAAACAACTAAGCATATTTGCAAATGACATTTTTTGAACAACTAGCAGCTAATAATGCAACCCATGTACTCTCACAAACAAAGAAGTCCCATCCACTTACAGTATACTAATGAATGTAAAAGTAGGGACGAGGTCTAAACACTCACTCTCACAAAGAAGTTAAAATAGTGTGCATAAAATACCATAGGCTTGCCCTTATTTTCTACGCCTTAGTTTTCGGACAGTTGGACTAGGATCACTATAGGACTTTACTTGGCTTGTAATGTAGGCTTGGGGACGGGTATGGTACATATGGATATGATGACTCAACCCTCCTTGACACTACACTATTTTTGGCTCCAACTTCCAACCTTTCTTATTTTTATCCTCCCTTATTCTCCTTTCTTTTATTTTCAGATTTTGGGTGTGCTTTTTATCAAACTTCACACCACAACTCTTTTTTTTTCACACCCAAACCTGTTTTTACCTTTTTCTTTTATTTACCTCTTCTTTATACCAAACTTAATCTACGCAACCCTATAATAGCCACCCTCAACTTAGGTGATTTGCCTGAGTTGAGGTACACAGTGTCCTAGCAGGGACCAGGGCCAAGACAGGTTCATTGTAATTAAAATGGGAAGGTGAATAGGCTAATGAAAGAAATAGGTCAATTAAGGCTCAAAATCGGTATCAAGGGATACTTATTCATTTGGTTTGGCATTTAGGCTAAAAGTGGACTTATTCAGAAAACAGCCTATGATACTTTCCTAACCACTATCCTATAACGTAGGCAAGACTAATTGGGCAAGTTCTAGATTGCACACACACAGTTAACTAAGTAGTGACCTCACACACACATAGCACATGGTTATATTATCAACTACTACCTATCCTGTTCATGCAATGCTAGCTACCGTTATTTGCCTATAATCCTATTTATTTGCCTATAATTCTAGTGCCATAACAAGATCCAATAGCTTTCATAACCTAACATGCTACACACACACTTTGAAAAATAAAAAATTTCAGGAGGATTATCCTTAACATTCAAAAAGCAAATTTTTCTAAACTGGACTGCACTACAGTTCCCTTACATTTTTCCTAATTTAGCAAGAAACATATAACAAACACTATAAATTACATCCTAAACATGCCGGTTCTACTATCATAGCACACTCGAGGGAAAAGAAACACGGTAACAAAAACCCCCAAGTGGTGGTACACCCCCACCCCCAACTAAACACGGTGCAATGCCCTCAATGCACCGATATCAATCAAATACATGGGAGTGAAGACATACCTGTGGTGCCCTAAGTACCAAAAATGGGCCCGCCCGCAGTGGGATCAACAACCTGCTCAGTAGTAGGTGCATTCGATGGTGGGACAGCCTAACTAGCAGATGCACCACGCGCCCTCTGCTCCGCCTTAATCTGGCTCGCATGGTACTCCACCCGGGAGGCTTTAACCACCTTCCGCAGATCACTCTCATATTCAGCATCACTATCACCCCGGTCCTTCAGACTGTGGGGTCTCTTACCTCTATCCATCGGAGGCTCCTCGTTTGAGAATAAATCTACCTCAAATGTTGGTCGCACGGAGGCCTAGGCAGGCATAGGTGGTATGATAGGAGTTATACTTGATGTCAATTCCCGAACCTCCATTCTCAATACGGCTACCTCCTGGGTCAAGCCGGTCATATCAGGACCTGGTGCAGCACTCAACCGGGAGGCCATCTGGGCCCCAAAGCTGTCAATCCTCCCATGCAGCCCTCTTATAAACTGCTCCATCGCTGTAATAATCTGGGCCTCCACCCTAGTCTCCGCAGACTCTACAGTGGTCCTAACCCAAGGCTTAATCTAGGCTATCAATTTAGCCATCTGGGTCTCAGTATGAGCCTGGCGCTCAAACATCTCCATCTGCCTGTCAATCAACTATTGCAGAAATTCCCTCGATACTGAAACCATACTAGAAGGAGGTAGTGGAGCGCTAGTACCGGGTACCGCATCATCAACAGGGCCAACGCCCTCAGGCTGTACAGGAATAGTCGCAGGTACCCTAACCAGTATGGGAATAGGCATAGGGGCACTACTCGGCTCATCCAGGGCTGCACCCGATGACTCATACAACTGTGACAATCGTGGAAGAATAGGGTGTGAACCCGCTGCTACATCAGTCCAATTTCCGCAATGAGGGTCACCTTTATATAATGATCGAGGACAGGTATCCTGGACACCCCCGCCCTATCACACAGCCCCTGGATCAGGCATGGGAAGGGTATACTCGTGTGATATCTGAAAACCCGCTCGTGGATCTCCCAGACGATGTACCTCGCAAAATGAATCTCATAGCTAGCCAATATGCTGGCTACTACCACAGCCCGGTCCAATATGAGTGAGTTGTCAGCATTGGTTGGACCCAACTGATGCCTAACCACGGACCACCAGAATCTACCAACAAAATGAAGCATGGACTTTTTGACGTCCAGCGTCCCAGTCACCCAACTAGCTGCCACACCATCTTCGGCTATCGCAATCCATTTAAGCAGCTTCAATTTCTGCTCCGCATCTCGTATCTTAACTCTATCTATGATAGTGTCCATCTGATGATCAAATTCAGCAGTCAAAACCGGAAGCGGATGGTCATCCCCAAATAAGAAGCGGTGAATGGTCTGTTACGAAATATCCACGCAGGTACCGTGAACCATGACGTGAGTCAAAAATGGATGCAAAAGATATCGCTTCCCAACAAGAGTGCTCAAGTCAACCGACGCAGCATAAGAGGTATAAAACTCTCAGACTAACTCCGAGCTATAACGACCAAAAGGCTGCGCCATCCAACCCAATCCATATCTCTCAAAGACAGGCCATATGTCAGGAAGTGACCTCAACTCATCCACCTGGTATCGCTGCTCCTCCATAATGTTCCTCCGACACATACCCCTCTATGTCAATTCACCATCTCTATCATAAAAGGCATGCATGCCCTGCATACACCAACATTGAACCTCCGTACTCTGTGTGGGAGTCGGAGCACTCTGGGCACCAGAACCAGTAATAGAAGTTGTAGCCTCCGCTGCAGATGTACCCTAACCCGTAGCATCATATGTCGAGCCGAACACAGAAGAATCCTCCCCTCTTCAGACTGAGGGGCTGACTCAGAGGACTCATTTGGAATAATCGCCTCAACAGGGGGTGGGGTAGGCTGACGGGCTGCCTAGGCAGCAGCTCGGGCCCGAGTCTGTAACCTCGTGGTCCGAGGTACCAAAGAAGTATCATCATGGCTCACATCAAACTCCTCCACAGCCCCACTTTTATCAGACTCAGTCGGTTCATCACGCAGATGGGTTGGTAAATCCAGATTTTTGGTGCGAATTCAAGACGAGGAATCAAGATGGTCACTCTTAGGGTTTGATTTAGGAGGCATGGTAATGGGTTTGGGTCAAATTTTGTGTATATGGATCGGGTTTAGATTGGATTTTTGTGTTATGGGTCGGGTTAGGTCAATATACGATTATGTGGATCGGGTAAGGTCGATTTATGGACTAGGGGGTCAAATTTGGTGGGTATTGAGAAGGGGTGTTTGGATTTTTGGAGTTGGAGAAGGTTCGGATTGGATATGAGGTGGAGATGGAAGGGAAAATTGGAAATTTAGGGTTTGATTAGATGAATTGAAAGTGGCAAAACAATGGAGTGGGTCGGATGTATATCGGGTAAAGAAGAAAGAATTCGCTTTTATTTTGGAAAAAGGGAATCGGGTCGGGTTTGATTTGGCCATCTGCAAAATATAACTTGTCACAAAACAAACCATGTGACATGGGTTGGACTCACGTCACGTGGACCTTGGCGTAGATGGGATCCTGAACTTGAAAGTTTTCTCTGATTTCCATGATACTACCCACGTGGCGTGGGTTGGACTAACGTTACATGGGTCCTCTACCGTAGGTCAGATTCTGAAATCTGAAAAATGTCTCTAATTTTCATGACACAATCCACGTGTCATGAGTAGACTCACGTGATGTGAATAGTGGCGTGAATGGTATTTGAACCAATTCAGGTAAATTTTGTGATTTTTAGCTAACTACTCCTCAATAATCAGATCTCTGCATCATAAAATCTTGGGTTGCCTCCCAATCAGCATTTGATTTAATGTCGCTGCACGACATGGCTTACTTGGATATTCAGACTTCACCAACTAGCCCATAGGTTGCCTCCCATGAAGCGTCTGATTTAATGTTGCGGTACGACATGGCTAGCTTGACTACTTAGACTTCATCAAACTCAAGTTCCTCAACTGTCTTTATCTCTCCCCTAACTCCCACATAATGCTTAACACGTTGTCCATTGACTTTGAATAGAACATTATCTGCTTCTTTTAGCTCAACAGCACCATGTGAGAATACCCTAACTACCGTGAATGGGCCGGACCATTTGGACTTTAGTTTTCCAGCAAACAAGCGAAGCTTGGAATTATACAGTATCACCAAATCTCCCGTGTGAAACTCTCGATTCTCAATTCGACGATCATAATACAATTTCATCTTCTCTTTATACAATGCTGAACTTTCATAAGCCCGAAGATGAAATTCAACCATCTCGTTCATCTGCTCAAGTCTCAATTGAGTCGCTTCACTCCAGTCTAAATTCAACCTTTTCAACGCCCACAAAGCTTTATGTTCTAGTTCAACGGGCAAATGGCAAGATTTTCCAAAAACCAACTGATATAGTGATGCACCAACTGGTGTTTTGAAAGCAGTCTGATATACCCATAACTCATCATCCAATCTTCGAGCCCAATCAGTCCTATTTGCATTAGCTATTTTTGCCAAAATAGACTTGATCTCACGATTTGACACCTCAACCTGCCCGCTTGTCTGAGGATGGAAAGGTGTTTCCACCTTATGTTTAACACCATATTTTTCAAGCAGGGCCTTGAACAGACGGTTGCAAAAGTGGGATCCTCCATCGCTAATAATAACTTGGGGTGTCCTGAATCGTGAAAATATGTTCTTTTTTAAGAAAGCTATGACACTTATCCCTTCGTTATTAGGAAGAGCAATTGCCTTCACCCACTTATAAATGTAGTCAACGGCTACCAAGATGTATTTCATTCCATGCGAGCTCACAAAAGACCCATAAAGTCAACTCCCTACACATCGAACAATTCAAGCTCAAGTATAGTTGTCATAGGAAGTTCGTGTCTGCGCGAAATATTCCCTTGCCTTTGACATTGATCACAAGCGCTAGCATAATCATGAGCATCTTTGTAAATACTAGGCCAGTAGAACCCATATTGAAAGATTTTTTGGGCAGTCCGCGCACCTCCATGATGACCCCCAACTGGAGATGAGTGACATGATTCCAAAATACTCATCATCCTGACCTCTAGAACACATCTTCAAATTATGCCATCAGCACACACCCTAAACAAATATGGCTCATCCCAGAAGAATTTTCTTACCTCATGCATGAATTTCTTTCTCTGCTGATACGACATATCCTCTGGAACTAGATTACTTGCAAAAAAGTTGGTAAAATCAGCAAACCAAGGGATTAAGTCTTGGGACGCTGCCAGTACTTGCTCATCTAGAAAAGTATCATCAATCTCAAGATCATCCTTCAATTTAAGCATGGCCTCCTCCTCAAGGCGTGATAGATGGTCAGCAACTTGATTTTCGGTCCCCTTGCGATCCTTGACTTCAAAGTCAAATTCTTGCAATAGAAGTACCCACCGAATCAGTCTTGGCTTAGCATACTTTTTTGACATAAGATACCAAAGAGTTGTATGGTCTGTATGCACAATCACCTTCGTACCTATCAAGTAAGATCTGAATTTCTCAAAAGCGAATACTACGGCCAACAATTCCTGCTCAGTCACAGTGTAATTCTTTTGAGCTGGATTAAGCACTTTGCTGGCATAGTAAATTGGATGTAATATCTTCTCATGTCTTTGGCCAAGGACTGGACCCAAAGCTATTCCACTAGCATCGCACATAACCTCAAAAGGCTTAGTCCAATCCGGTGAAACAATAATAGGGGTTGAAACCAACTTCTCCTTAAGACACTCGAATGCTTTAAGACATGTTTCATTAAACACAAACTTCACCTCTTTCTCTAAAGGTTTGCACAAGGGATGTGCAATCTTGGAGAAATCCTTGATGAATCTTCTATAAAAACCAGCATGACCTAAGAAAATTTGAATACCTTTTTCAGAGTTAGGTGGGGGTAGCTTCTCAATTACTTTAATCTTCGCCTTATCCACCTCAATGCCATTCTTTGAAATCTGATGCCCCAATACGATACCCTCATTGATCATAAAGTTACATTTTTCCCAATTCAGCACTAGGTTGCACTCCTCGCATCTTTGTAGCACATTGGCAAGGTGTCCCAAGCAACCATCAAATGAGTCTCCCACAACAGAAAAATCATCCATAAAAACCTCGATAGTGTCTTCCACCATGTCGGAGAAAATAGACATAATGCAGCATTGGAAGGTGGCCGGTGCATTACACAAATCGAAAAGCATTCTCTTGAATGCGAACGTCCCGTATGGACAAGTGAAAGTGGTATTCTCTTGGTCTTCGGGGGCAGTAAAAATCTTATTAGACCCCGAATAGACATCAAGAAAACAATACCATCCTCTACCAGCAAGACGGTCTAACATCTGGTCCATGAAGGGCATAGGAAAATGATCTTTCTCGATCCAAGAATTCAGCTTTCGATAATCCATGCAAACTCTCCATCCAGTCACCGGCCTTATTGGAATTAACTCATTTTTGTCGTTTGGAAGCACAATGATTCCTTTCTTTTTCGGCACACACTGAACTAGGCTCACCCAATTGTTATCAGTAATAGGGTAAACCACTCTTACATCTAACCACTTGATGATCTCTTTCTTCACAACCTCTTGCATTGGTGGGTTTAGACGACTCTGGTGATCAATGCTAGGTATGTACTCAGGAACAAGCTAGATCTTATGAGTGCAAATGCTGGGTTGAATATCTATGATATTAGCAATGGACCAACTAATGGCCCTCTTAAATCTTCTCAATACTGAAACCAAAGCCTCAACTTGCCAATCCACCAATTTAGTAAAAATAATCACTTTCAACGTATTGTTGGCTCCCAAGAATGTGTAGCGAAGGTGGGCCAGAAGAGCCTTAAGCTCTAAGCCTGGAATTTCCTCAATAGACGGACGAGCTGGTGGAGTTACCCTATTCTTCAAATCGAGATCCAATTTCTTTGGAGCATAAGCGTATGCTCCTTTACCAGCGAGTGAACCCACCATCTCATTATAGTCTTCAATACCATTATCATCAAAATTCATGATCACGACAACCAGAGGTTCTACTCCCAACCTTTCTTCAAGAGACACAACAACCTCACTATCATCAACTGCATCTATCACTTAAATCACCCGCTTATCTCTTGGCTGCTTCATTGAATGTAACTTGTTCATTATTCAATCTAAATTTTAGCTTCCCTATTTCCATATCAACCAATGCACGACTAGTGGAAAGGAATGGTCTTCCCAATATGATGGGAACCACAAAGTCAACTTCACAATCGAGAATCATAAAATCAGGCAAAAAGATGAAATATGCAACCTTCACCAAAACACCGTACAGAATGCCCACCGACTTTTTCACAGTCCTATCAGCCATGAGAAGTCTCATAGAGGTTGGTTTTGATGCTCCCAACCCCAACTGGTTGAAAATGGCTAATGGCATTAGGTTGATGCTAGCACCCAAAGCACATCGTGCTTTAGCAAAGTCGTAGGACCCGATAGTACAAGGAATTATGAAAGCTCCTGGATCTTCCTTCTTCTCAACTAGGGAACGCGAAGCAACTGCACTATAGTGATGTATGTTATCTGTTGGCTCAAAGCTGACAGTTCTCTTCTTTTTCACCAAGTCTTTCATGAACTTTGTATAACCTGGCATCTGCTCCAATGCCTCAACAAGAGGGATGTTTACTGACAGCTCTTTCAACATTGTGATTAACTTCTGATATTTTCCTTCCTCGGCCTTTTTCTTCAATCTTTGAGGAAAGGGAGGAAGAGGTCATGGGATAGTTTTGAGCACTTGTGGTACCTCTTTTTCCTTCCTCTTTTCAGATTTTGCATTATCAATATCATCATGATAATTTGGAACCGTGTCACCCTTTGAATTATCTGGCTCTAACTCAGCTTCTACATCAATAACCACTGGTTTATTAGTCACACCACTGTCGGTCGGAATAGGTGGATTTATCATACACTTCCCACTTCTAGTAGTAATGGCGAGACAATGACTATTATTTTTTGGATTCTGGTCGGTATTGCTTGGAAGGGTGCCTGGCTGACGTTGATTTAGTGCCAATGAAAGCTGCCCGAATTATTGCTCCAACTATTTAATGGCAGTTTAATGAGATTCAACTTTCTGACTTATGCCCGAAATGTCAGTCCAAATCTCCTTCAAGCAATTTTCCTGACTTTTTGCTCCTTTGACCAGTTTATTAAGAAGGGCCTCCATCCTGGAATTTCCAGACTCCTCATCAAGCGCCAAAATTTGATGTCACCAAAAATATGCCTCCTAAGAAGTATAATGCGGTTTCTTGTCAAATAAAGAACCCAACTAGGTTGGGGTCGATCCCACAGGGAATAGATTGAAGTTTGAATAGAATACCAGATGGAACAATTGGGAAGTAAATAAAACTAGGGGGGTTTTGTGAATAACAATTGTCAGTAACAATTGTTGGTCGTATTGAGTTTGTAGACAATAAAAGAGATACACTAGGACTATGATCCCCAATGATTCCTTAACTCCACCAATTACTTGTTCTAACAAAACTGTCCCACTGCATCGCATGCAAAATATAACAAGTTAGATGCATCTAAATGTCTGTCGACCTTCATTAGAAGAATTTCACTCTTCTCCTCTCGATTATCATCTTTCCACCTCCAATCACTTTTACGGTCCCGTTCTCGATCTCTGTATCCCGATTTGTTATAGTTGTCTCCATAATAGTTCCGACCTTGATTCCCTTGCCTTGAGTTCTAAGAGTCTTGATTAGACCCTTGTACCTTGGCTTAAAAACCCACCACTTCTCGATCTAGGTACTTAGACTCTTCATCAGACTCACTATCAACATGTTTAGATGATTTACCTTATGCACCTACAGCATGCACCTTTTTAGCATCTCTAGCCATTATCTGTTTAGCCAGAAGACCAATTTTTGTCCTCAACTGAGCAACCTTTTGATCCACAGATTCATCCAAAGTCCTTTGAGCTGCTGAAGCTCCAATAGCATATGTGCTAGCCGGCGTATCTGCCTCCCGAGTATGCCATCCTCGGTTGGTCTTAGTGACACGATCTAATATCTCCGAAGCTTGTTCCCATCGCAGACTCATGAATGCTCCACCAGTGATATTATCTGCTACTGCCTTTGTGTTGACATTCAAAGCCCTGTAGAAGATTTCAAGTAAATTCCTACCACTCATCCTGTGATTTGGCACATTCTACAGCTTCTTTTTGAACCTCAGCCATGTCTCATAGAGGGCTTCAGAATGAAGCTGTCTGAAATTATAAATCTTGTCCTTCAACTACAGTATCTTGAAAGGTGGGAAAAATCATTCCAAAAATTGATTTCTCAATTCTTGTCAAGTAGTGATGGACCCTCGTGGCAACTCAGCCAACCACAAAGTAGCTTCTCCTGTTTGAGAGAATGGAAACAACTCAATTGAATAGCCTCTTGTTCAACTCCAGACAGATTGTATGACATACAGACCTCCACAAAATTCATCATGTGCATGTTTAGTTCATCAGGAGGAAGACCAGCGAACACACCCTTCAAGTTTAGCAGATGGATCATGGCACTAGTAATGCCAAACTTAGTGCCCGGAGGTAATGCTGGTGGAACGATGGCACCAGTCTCTAATGGCTCAAACTAGGCCAAATCTCTTCTTCAGGATCATCATAAACCGGCACATATGGTCTCGGTTGTTCTCTCAGTCGTCTTTGTCACTCTTCATCATCATCCAGACGATGTGTTGCTTCCTGCATAGCTCGGTTATCTCTCTCTGCTTCTCTAAGAGCAGCTTGTCTAGCATGCTATTCTCGTGTTAATCGAGTAGTAATTTTATCCACTGTTTCCTGACCAACCGGATGAATTGGCTGGTTATGAATATCTCCCGCAGATGCGACATTCTGAACTCCTTTAGTATTCACCATTCTTCGATTATCTCTCAGAGTCCTTTCAATTTCAAGATCAAGTGGAATCAGGGGATTTTCTTGACTCCTAGTATTTGGCATACACCAGTGTATTCCCTCAAAAGTATGTAAAAACACAACCAATCAACTCCGTAACCATATTCCCAGGCAATGGCGCCAAAATTTAATGTCGCCCAAAATATGCCTCTAAAGAAGTATAATGCGGTCGCTTGTCAAATATAGCCCCACAGGGAATAGGTCAAAGTTTGAGTAGAATACCGGATGGAACAATTGGGAAGTAAATAAAACTGGGGGGTTTTGTTAATAAAAAGTGTAAGTAACAATTGTTGGTCGTATCGAGTTTGTAAAAAATAAAAGAGATACACTAGGACTGTGATCCCCAATGATTCCTTAACTCCACCAATTACTTGTGCTAACAAAACTGTCCCACTGCGTCGCATGCAAAATCTAAAAAGTTAGGTTCATCTAACTGTCTCTCGACCTTCATTAGATGAATTTCACTCTTCTCCTCTCGGTCTCCGAGTGTTGCACTACTAACCCTTGTCCTAGATCTCAGATAACTATTCCCGCTAAGGCTCAAGTTATTAGATTAAGGTTGATAGCTTCAAATCTCTGTTGATATCTCCTTTTCCCATTCTCTACCTCTCTCTCAAGCAAGTCTAGAATACAGGCGAGTTTCTAACATTTGCAACCGTTAGAAGAGCAATCACAACGAAGGAAACAACAATACATGTATTCACAACAGTACAGAATTGCCTTACACTTAACCGGTTTCGTTAATTCCTCATGGTTCACACAACCCTAGTTGATGGGTTTAGCTGCTCATAATTGCAAGAACACAAGAAGAATTCAGGGATGAAAGCATAATTATGATCGCACAACAATAAAGAAAAGTTGAAATCTTAATTATCAATAAACTCGAATTAGGGTTTGTAACTACAAAACCAAGAAAATATTTATGAACTCAGAAATAGTATGAAATAGCTCTCAAAAAAATGTAATGACTAACTCCCATACCTAGGATTATCCAGGGGTATTTATAGATACAAAACTAATCCTATCCAAAACAAAATAGGAGAACAGAGTCGGTAACTTCCATGGTATCGTGACTTGGTGTCGTAGAACCAAGTCACGCCACGTTGGTTGGTGTCATGGGAATTAGGCTCAATTAGATGTCTTCAGAAGTTGGGTCACGGCATGCTTCCACTTCACGTGGGTGGTAGTCACACCACGTGACTCCTGTCGAGGAAATCAGACAACCTTTTTCAATCTCTGAACACGAGTCACAACAACCACTCACGTGACGTGAGTGGCTTCCACGTCACATGGGTAGTGTCGTGACTCCTTCTCTGGTGCAGACTCTTGTTCTTTCTTTTTCTGACACTTCTCGGGGTTGATTCTTCCTTTTTTGATCATTTTGCCTTTAAAACCTATTTTACCTATTTTCCTACAAAGTAGGACAGAAACCACATTATACCAACAAAATACACCCAAGTTATTGCATATTTCCCTTGTTTCAAGCATCGAAAATGCCATGTAACCATGGCGCATCACCTCCGTACCCCCACCACTCTTAGAAATAGTAATAGCAGCATCTATCAGAACCTCACTTGCTATAGAAATACCGACTTCTCTCACCCTCTGACTCATCTGAGTCAAGTACAACTTAGTGGCGTGCTTAGTATTTTCTACAGCTTATTTTAAATCATCCTTAGTTTTTTTCATTTTGTTCTTTCGAACTGGCTCCTCACTCTCTGTGGTATCCATTCTCTTTCCCTTGTATGCATGCGTCAGAGCCTTCTTATAGAAGTTAGGTACCATAATATATTTTAAGATCTCCTCAATCACAGGTATTCTAAGAGGTTGTACCACTACAAACTGCCAAGTAGATAGCTCCTAAAAAGCTGCCCTAAGTGAGGCCAACTTAGTCGTGATCCCGCTCAAATTCAGTGACTGAACACCCTCTATCTTATCAATTATTTTCACCTTAAATCCATAAAATCAGGCATGCATCCCTCGTATAGCTTCTTTGTTCTCATCCTGCACCCACAGTTTGACCCCTTTATATAGTTTTTCTATCTTTAATTCACCAATCGTTTGAGGATTTTTTGTAAGAACTCCTGGGGTACCAATAAATAGCTTAATGGCATAGGATGAAATGCACTAGAAGGAACTAATAATGGCTGGAAAAAAAAGGTTGTGATGGAATTGGGGGTGGCTGCTGTATAACTAGATTCAGTAGCCAGAATCTGGCTACTCGGATCAATATGGGCAGCCCCCTCAACTATCCTCAGACCTAATCCTGCCAGTGGACCTCTAACTCTGGCAATGGGGTTCATGTAATCCTTAATCAATGCAAAGTCTACCTTCTTTGTCGGTGTGATCATATGGTCCAAATCTAGTAATACGTTCACCTGAGCATCCCAGCATAACTGAAAGATCAGACTCGAGAATATGATGATAGTGCTAAATAAGAGGGTCCCCTCCTAATCTTAGTGGTTATAATCCTTAAAATGTTCACATCGAACTCTAACATGATAGATGTTGTAAATCCCGATTGGCCAGCACTCAAAATATTATCATTACCTATTAGTGATAATTGATGTCACACCAATGTCTATCATGATTTACTGAGGAAGTTCAACAAAGCCTTCACAATCGACTTACCACTAGCCATTCAACTTCCTCTTTGGCTTCGGCTATGTAGGTTTCCATCCACTTGAACTGCATTTGTTTTTCCTCAACAATCAACTACTCCACTTTTTCAATTTCTCCATTCGGTAGTCATACTCCAGCGTAGCTATCGGAGCCGCAAAATCACAACCATAGAGAAATATGGAAATTATTCGCATTGCGATGTAAATAGTTGTCCCCCAAACCATCACTGTATCCAACCTACGTTGCTTTTGTATGTCCTTTTCCTTCCTTGAAGGAGCCACGTTAGCATAGAAATCTTGGACCATCTCAACACAATACTTTTCAGGAGTTTTTACTATCCACCTGAAACCATATTTGTCAAACAATCTCCATAACTTTGGTACCCTATTAAATTCCCCGATCAAAATTTGAGGTTCCTCTTGGATAAACCACTTTTGGTTCCTCTCTTGGGTGATGGACAAGACATTATTATAATATGCTCGAGAACCTTAAATACCCCATATGAGCCACTTGAAGGAGGAGTGTTTGCACTAGTTTTGTTGGAAGCTTTTGTACGAACTTTTCTGGAACCTTTATTTGACTCTTCATCTTTGAATCCACCTTCCTTCTTAGATTTCTCAACTAAGGACTCACTCCTATTTTGACTTGATGATTTGACTCCCTTTTAAGACTGGGGAGACATAATGGAAGTAGCCATGGTCACTATTTCTTTGGACTTGTCCTTGGACCTAATAAATCGAGGCTCATATTGTTAATCAGGGCCTATTTCATATTCTTCCTCAGAACCACTAGAGTCTCCGGATTCAAACTCCGAGTCGGTTGGTTGGTCCTTTAGCTTTCTCTTGTAGGTTATCTCCTATCAGACTGCATCCTCTTATTGCTTCTTATTTACTTTTTGTTCCATGGTACCGGTGGAATAAGTTATTAGTTCCAATAATCAAAGAATGACACATAAAAAATAGTATACATAGCTCCTCATGACGACCCTTAGAACGGGTCATTATGAGAAGCACAACCCATCCTGTGGGTCGTGGTATGAAAGTCCTGAAATTGAAAATAGGCTTTCTCAGAATGAGTTTCTACCACAACTTATGGTGAGATACCACGATCATTGAAAGGCTCATCTTGAGTAACCTGTAGTAAAATTTATTGGATAGCCCTAACGATCTAACTAACGAGCTGTTGTGAGATATAATAGGTCATTGGTTGGCTAGTGAAGTCCATCCTCCCTTTCTCAGTTATCTAAATCAGAATTTTAAACATATTTTAATATTTAGGGGGTTACTCAGAATTCACCCTATCAAAACAACCATTGTTGACACTTTTACAGAACCAGACACACCGTATGTGCAAAATGTACTCACTTTAACATCGATTTGAGCAGACTCTAGGCTCATTCAAGGAACGGACCCTCACCCTCCTATTTTGGATTCAAGAAAACCCAAATTAATGCTCCATTAATCCTGTTATAACATTTATAAATGTAACACCCCAAAAGTTCCTAAGACTCCATATCAGACTTAGCACAGAAAATAGGTTGGAAATCAAAAATTTTTGTCACAGAATGACTCAGGCAATGAGTCGTCGCTAATGCCAATAACCTATTAGGTGAGCCATCCTGAGTGTTAGCCAAAAAGTCCTAAATATTGAAATTTCTCCCAGCGTCAACAATTGGAGGTCGTGAGTCATGGTATCCACCTAGGAGTCCACATATGACTCGTAGGGTGCCTATCTAGTCTAGAAGTCATTTAAAAATTATTTTTATTCCAACCCCATGACATGCCAACTACCACGAATCCATATATATATAAGTGTGATGATAATTTTAGATTTTATTTGAGGGCATAAGAAGTCCCTAACACCTAATTGAATTGGAAACTCCTCTTCCAACCAAGTTTTAGTATATGATTCTTCGTGGGTCAACTTCAATCAATTATTTCTCCTAGTATATAAAGAGCTAGGTGGTGTAATAACCATAAATTAAAGGTATTTGAATCCTTTTTCCAACACCAATGACCATTTATCAATCCGATTCTGGAGTAAAAAGTTATGGATATTTTAGTGGAGCACTGTCAAAGTTATCAGTAGCTACGACCTACACTATAAATCGTCGGGTTATTCTATAGATTATAACCTTAACTTTTAAGGTCGACAGATAAGAGAAAAAAGGGCCCAAAGAAATGACTTGGGCTACGACTCATCCCTCCAAGCTACGAGTCCTCATGTGAATCGTTGACTGGCACCGACACTTTTTAAGCAACTTTCTATTCAATTTTTAAAGGGTGTTTTGGTAATTTCACACTCTTTTAACACCAACACTATGTCATTTTGAATCTTATAGAGGGGATTAAAAAGGAACTTAGTCATTATTTTCCCCTTACTTCTCCAAAAAACATTCCGAACAAAAGAAAAGTGTGATTCTTCTTCTCCAAAGCTAGAACTAGGGTTTTTCTTCTTTAAGCTCCAAGTCTAAGATTCTTAGCCTTAATTCTCCAATATCTACTTATGAGAGAATTCAATGAGAGCCTCCTTTCTCTCTCACGCCCAAATATGTTTTCAAGGTCAATTTTTATGAAAAATCATGAATTAGAGCAAGAATTCAATTATCTCAATTTAGGATTTCTTTTAGTAAATTGTGCTCTTAAATACCTTATGCTTACCAATATTAGATTATGCACGTTTTAAATAAGGGTTTTGGCATATGTTAGCGTGTTATGAACACATGATCCCAGATTCTTGAATAATTTACATGAAATACTTATGTGAAGCATGATTTCAGACAAGTATTCAGTATACCCATATTTATTATGATTTTCAAATATAGTAATTGCAATAACTAGTTCCATGATCTCAAATATTATTAGTTACAGTAAATAGAACTAGTTTATGTATTTTAATCAGTTTTCAGTATAAATATAAGCATATGTACATGATTATTGGAATAGTATTTAGCACCTAGTTGGACTAGGGTTCAACATACCTAAGTCCCAAAACTACGTGTCACCATAGGTTAAGGGGTCCTGACCAATTAAGAGTGTTTCCCTTTTCCTGAGTGGGCTTATGAGTGAATTCACACCAGTCATGGTTCTTACCCTTAGCAACGTATAGAAAACCCTCCAAACTTGGGTTATAGGTTAGATTCCATATTTGCTCACATGATCTTTGTCGGTTACAAGAACCTCCCACAGTTAAGATTTAGTATAGTATGTGACCCTAGATTTAGTTGTATTTCCTCAAATCTTATGATCTTTCAGACTTGTACGGCATAATAGTGTTTATATATATATTTATGCATTTCATCCAGGTTCATTGTACTTCAGTTTAGTTTTGTATGTCAGCATAAAATTTTAGTATTTAGCAGCATGTTTTATAGTTGCATAGCTCACATGCTTAGTACATTCAAAGTACTGACTTCATACCTTTTCTTGTATTGTATTGTATCATGATATATGTTCGGATAAGTATTAGCTCGGCAGTTGATACATTCCAGTGTCCTTTCTAGTAGATAACAATGGTGAGTCCTCATCATCTGAGTGCAATAGTTTATGCCTTCGTTTTAGTATTTATTTTAGTTTTAGATCATTTAGAGTTAGCAGGGAATTGTCCAAGCAACTCATCTTTATTAGGGTTCTTAGACAGAAAGTTAGATTTTCAACTTTATGGTTATGTTAGAAAATTTTCGTATTGACATTAGTATTGGATTTCATTCCGGATTATTATTATTACATCACTCATATTTTAGCTTTTGCTCAGTATACTTTAGTTATATCCAGTTTTCTTCATGTCATTCCAGGTCATGGGTTAGCTTGGGATCACTTGTAGCTCTAAGCACCGTGTGTTGCGAGTAAGGGTAGTCTCTAGTTTTGACAATAAATGTAATAAAAACAACAATAGTGAAAAAAAGAGCATTTTAACTTTCTTATCAAAGCTCTTGATTAGGGAAGATGAGTGGAGGGGTCGTAGGAACACTGAGTTTGTTAATAAAGGGAGTAATTGCTAATTTTTGAGCAGAAGTTGTTGGGGATGTTGTTCTTCAATTAGGAAGGAGTACTATTACAATTGCAATTTTTGAATTAGAGGTGATTTCAGGTTGGGTCATCGGGTTAAAATAGGAATTTGGATTAAAGGATTTGGGCAAGTCAGGTTGGGTCCTATTCATTAATTAAAATTGAAGTGCTGACCACGGCTCATCCCATGGGCTGTTGTATATGACCATGACCCGTTCTATGTGTTCATTCCTTTAAAACTTAGAAAGCTTACCTAGGAACCTACGAAGCTTATGACGAGTCGTGGTATGATGCCATGATCCGTTCCTTGTACTCGTAGGTTCAAATTCCGGAATGTTGGTTTTCAGGAGTTTTTCAGAATGGTGGATTCCATGACCCATTCTATAATGGGATGGTTTGTGGCACTCAACCATTGGATGAACTTCTAAAAGTTGTTCTCTTCTCCTGTTCAGAGTGATTAGTACCAAAAGATGTTGTATAATGGTACGAGTCGTGCCCATGCTCGTGGTTCCTGTTATAGACCAATTTTCAAATTCGTGTCTAAGTTATCCTTGAACACTTTAGTAAACATTATTCCTATACTAAAATCTAAGTGATAAGAAAACAACATACAAGCTTGGGTTGCCTCCCAAGTAGTTCCTGATTTAACATTATGGCATGACTCGGGTATCTTGATTACTCATACTTTATCAAGATACACCTTAACACTACCTTGACCTCTTCAACAGCTCTGAGGTATTGTTTCACCCTTTGGCCATTCACTTTAAATATCTTCCCATTGTAATTTCCAAGATTAATGGCACCATAGGTAACACTTTTACAACATGATACGGTCCCATCCATCTTAACTTCAACTTACCAGGGAGCAAGAGAAGTCTAGAATGCTCACCGCAACTTGCCATTTCAATTGTCACTTCATCTTTTCCTTGTACAAGCCTAAACTCTCGTATGCTCACTGAACTCATCCATCTGATTCAACTACTCAAGTCTCAGCTTAGCAGCATTATTCCATTATATCTTTAATCTCTTAAGTGCCCATAATGCCTTATGCTCAAGTTCGACAGGGAAATGGCATGTCTTTCTAAACACGAGCTAATATGGAGAAGCAATAATAGGAGTCTTGAATGTTATCCGGTAATCCCATAATGCATCTTCCAACTTCCTAGACCAATATGTTCTACTTTCATTCATAGTGTTTGCAAGAATGGTCTTGATCTTCTTGTTTAAAAACTCTACTTGACCGCTTGATTGAGGATGTTAAGGTGTTTCCACCTTATTCTTCACATCATATTTCTCAAGCAGGGCCTTGAACAGACAATAACAAAAGTGAGAAACCCCATCACTAATGATGGCCCTTGGAGTACCAAATCAGGAAAATAGTTTCCTTCTCATGAATGTTTTAAAACTCTTTTCCTCATTTTTTGGGAGCGTAATTGCCTCCACCCAATTTGATACATAGTCCACAAAACCCAAGATGTACTTAATATCATATGAGCTCACAAATGGGACCCTGAAATCAATCCCTCAAATATCAAATAGCTCAATTAAGGTCAACAGTAGCTCATACTTTTGTCAGATGTTCCCTTGTCTCTGGCATTGGTCATAAGACTTTGCATATTCATGAGTATCTTGATGAATTATGGGACAAAAATACTCATATTGCAAAATCTTGTGGGTCGTACACACACCACTATAATGACCCCCAACTAGGGATGAGTGGCATGCCTCAAGAATAATCATCATCTCAACCTCTGGGACATAGCTATGGATCAAACCATCCAGAAAAATATGGAAAAATAATGGATCCTCCAAGAAAAATTTTAGCATGTCAAACATGAACTTCTTTCGCTTCTGAAAAGACAAGTCTGAAGGAACCACATCACTCACCAAATAATTAGCAAAATCTGCAAACCATGGAATTATATCTTGTGATGCAGTTAATACTTACTCATATGGGAAACTATCATTGATGGAGACCTCATCTTTCAAATTTAGCATTGCCTCTTCCACAAGTCATGTCAAGTGGTCAACCACTTGATTTTCAATCCCCTTTTCGGTATTTAACCTCAAAGTTAAATTCTTGCAACTGAAGTACCCATCGAATCAATCTAGGCATTGCATCTTTGTTCTCCATAAGGTACCTAAGAGATATGTAGTCAGTATGTAAAATCACTTTTATGCAAAGAAAGTAGGATCTAAACTTTTCAAAAGCAAAAACCACAACAAGAAACTTTTGTTCCATTACAGTATAATTCTTCTGAGATGGATTAAGTGCTTTACTAGCATAATAGATAGGAAGAAGTATCTTTGCACGACTTTAGCCTAGGACTACTCCTAGCGCTGCCTGATACGCCATGGTTACATGGCACTTTCGATGCTTAAAACAAGGAAAATATGCAATAACTTGGGTGTATTTAGTTGGTATGCTGTGGTTTCTGTCCTACTTTGCAGGAAAACAGGTTTTGAAGGCAAAATGATCAAAAAGGAAGAATCAAGCCCAAGAACGAAGGGTCTGAAAATGAAAGAACAAGAATCTGCACCATAGAGGGAGTCACGACACTACCCAGAGATGATTGAAAGCTTCCTGATTTCCACGCCAGTCAGTCACGTGGCGTGAATACAGTCACGTGGCGTGAATACAGTCACGTGGCATGACTAGGTGGCGTGGGTTGAATTCTGAAGATGTTGGTTTGATCCTGATTTCCACGACACTCATCTACGTGGCGTAACTTGGTTGAACGACACCAAGTAACGATACCGTGAAAGTTGTCGACTCTGTTCTCCTGTTCTGATTAGGATAGGATTAACTTTGTATCAATGAATACCCCTGTATAGTCCTCTGTGCGAGAGTTAGTCATTACATTATTTTGAGAGATATTTTCTATTGTTTTGAGTTCATAAATATATTCTTGGTTTGGTAGTTACAAACCCTAGCTTCGAGTTTTTTTGATAATTGAGATTTCAGTTCTTCTTCATTATTGTGAGTTTACAATCATGTTTTCATCTCTGAATTCTTCTTGTGTTTTTGCAATTATGAGTAGCTAAACTCATTAACTAGGGTTGTGTAAACCATGAGGAATTAAGCAACTCTGAACCGCTGTGAATGCATGTATTGGTATTTCCTTCATTGTGATTGATCTTCTAACGTTAGAAACTCGCCTGTATTCTAGACTTGCTCAAGAGAGAGAGGTACAGATTAGTAAAAAGAGATAACATCAGAGATTTGAAGCTATCAACCTTCATCTAATAACTTGAGCCTTAGCGGGAATAGTTATCTGAGATCCAGGACAAGAGTTAGTAGTGCGACACTCGGAGACCGGGAGGACAAGAGTGAAATTTGTCTAACCAAGGTCAAGATATGTTTAGATGAACATATCTTGTCAGATTTTGCATGCAACATAGCGGGACAGTTTTATTAGCACAAGTAACCGGTGGAGTTAAGAAATCATTGGGGATCACAGTCCTAGTGTATTTCTCTTATTTTCTACAAACTCGATACAACCAGCAATCATTACTGCCAATATTTATTCGCAAAACCCCCCCAGTTTTACTTACTTTTTAATTATTCCTTCTAGTACTCTAAACAACATTGACCTATTCCTTGTGGGATCTACCCCAACCTAGTTGGGTTCTATATTTGATACAGCGACTGCATTGTACTTCTCGAAGGTATATTTTGGGCTATATCAAATTTTGGCGTCGTTGCCGGGGAATACGGTTACGGATTTGATTAGTATTGATTGGAGTTGATTGGTTTTGCTTTTACATACTTTTAAGGGTACACGGCGGTTTATGCCCAATACTAGGAGTCAAGTCAATTCCCTGACTCCACTTGATCTTGAAATTGAAAGAACTCTGAGTGCTAATCAAAGAATGGTAAATACTGACGGAGTTCAAGATCCCGCAGCTGCGGGAGACATTCATAAAACAGCGGATCCAACTACCGCTCGATTGACATGCGAAGAGCAAGCTAGGCAAGCTATTTTTAGATAAGCATAAAGAGATAATCGAGCCATGCAAGCAGCAGCACAGCCTCTGGCTGATGCTGAAGAACAACAAAGAAGACTTAGAGCACAGCAGAGACCATATGTGCCTGTTTATGATGATCCTGAAGAAGAAGATATGGCTTATCTCAAACCGGTTGAGACTGGTGACATCATTCCACCAGAGTTACTTCCGGGCACGAAGTTTGACAATACCAGTACGATGATTCACTTGCTAAATTTGAAAGGTGTGTTCGCCGGTCTTCCTTCAGATGATCCAAACATGCACGTGATGAATTTTGTGGGGGTCTGCACTTCCTATAATCTGTCTGGAGTTAACCAAGAGTCGATTTGGTTGAGATTGTTCCAATTCTCCCTAACAGGAGAAGCAACATTGTGGTTGGCAGAATTACCATGAGGTTTTATCACCACTTGGCAAGACTTGAGGATCAATTTCTAGAAAGATTTTTCCCACCTTCTAAGATGCTGTAGTTTAAGGATGAGATCTATAATTTCAGACAACTACATTATGAAAAACTTTATGAGACATGGCTCAAATTTAAGAAGAAGCTATCGAATGTGATGAATCATAAGATGAGTGGTAGAAATTTACTTGAAATTTTCTACAGGGCTTTGAATGCAAACACTAAGGCTGTAGCAGATACTATTACTGGTGGAGCATTTATGAGTCTGAGATGGGAGCAAGCTTCAGAGATCTTAGATCGTTTTACTAAGACCAGCCAACGATGGCATACTCGGGAGGAATATACGCCTGCTGGTACATATTCTTTTGGAGCCTCAGCTGCACAACGGGCATTGGACGAAACAGTGGCTCAAGAGGTCATGCAACTAAGGACACAAATTGGTTTGCTAGCTAAACAAATTGCAGCCAAATATGCTGAGAAAGTGCATGCCGTAGGTGCACAAGGTAAAACGCCTAGACATGATGATAGTGAGTCTGATGAAGAGGCTAAGTACCTAGATCGAGAAGTGGTGGGTTTTTTAGCCAAGGGCCAAGGGTCAAGGGTCTAATCAAGACTCTTGGAACTCAAGGCAAGGGAATCAAGGTCGAAACTATTATGGAGACAATTACAACAAGTCGAGAAACAGAGATCGAGAACAAGACCGTGATGGTGATTGGAGATGGAAGGATGATTATAGAGAGAAGAATGGCCTTTATGTACCACTAGGAAGCCGTGATGAGGAGTCTGGAAATTCAAGGATGGAGGCCCTTCTTAATAAACTGGTAAAGGGGTCAGAGAGCCAGGAAAATTGCTTGAAAGAGATTAGGTCAGACATTTCGAGAATAAGTCAGAAAGTGTAGTCCCATTCAACTGCCATTAAATAGTTAGAGCAACAGTTCGGGCAGATTTCATTGGCACTGAATCAACATCAGCCAGGCACCCTTCCAATAAACACCGTCCAAAATCCAAAGAATGATAGCCATTACTACTAGAAGCGGGAAATGCACGACAGATCCACATATCCCTGTCGACAGTGGTAAGACCAATGAGCTGATTGTTATTGATGTAGAAACTGAGTTAGAGCCATATAATTCAAAGGGTGAAACAATTTCAAAACATCATGATATTAGCGAAAAGGCAAAATCTAAAACGAGGAAGGAAAAGGAGGTACCACAATTGCTGAAAACTATCCCAAGACCTCCTCCTCCCTTTTCTCAAAGGTTTAAAAAGAAGGTTGAGAAAGGCAAATACCAGAAGTTTATTACAATGTTGAAGGTGTTGTCAGTAAACATCCCTATTGTTGAGGCATTAACGCAGATGCTAGGTTATGCTAAGTTCATGAAAGACTTGGTGACTAAGAAGAGAACAGTCTGTTTTGAGCCAGCAGATAACTTACATCATTGTACTGCAGTTGCTTCACGTTCCCTAGTCTAAAAGAAGGAGGATCCAGGAGCTTTCACAATTCCTTGTACTATAGGGTCCTACAACTTCGCTAAAGCACTTTGTGATTTGGGTGCTAGCATTAACTTAATGCCATTAGCCGTGTTCAAACAGTTGGGGTTGGGATCACCAAAACCAACCTCTATGAGACTTCTCATTGCTGATAAGACAGTGAAAAAGTCGATGGGCATTCTGTATGATGTATTGGTAAAGGCTGCATCTTTCATCTTTCTGGATGACTTTGTGATTCTTGATTGTGAAGTTGACTTAGAGGTTACCATTATATAAGGAAGACCATTCCTTGCCACTGGTCGACATAGAAACAGGGCAGATGAAATTTAGGTTAAATTAAGAACAGGTCACTTTCAATACTTGTCGTTCCATGAAGTAACCAAGAGATAAGAGGGTGATTTCGGTGATAGATGCAGTTGATGATAGTGATGTTGTTGTGTCTCTTGAATAAAAGTTAGGGGTAGAAGCTCTTGCGGCTGTGAATATGAATTTTGATAGCAACGGTATTGAGAAATACGATGAGATGGTTGGTGCACTCACTGGTAAGGGAGCATACACTTATGCTCCAAAGAAATTTGATCTTGATTTGAAGAATAGGGTGACCCCACCAGTTCGTCCATCTATTGAGGAGCCTCCAGTTTTAGAGCTTAAGGCTCTTCTGGCTCACCTTCGCTACATATTTTTGGGAGCCAACAATACCTTGCCTGTAATTATTTCTTCTAAATTGGTGGAGTGGCAGGTAGAAGCTCTGGTTTTAGTATTGAGAAGATTTAAGAGGGCCATTCGTTGGTCCATTGCTGATATTATAGGAATTTCACCCGGCATTTGCACTCACAAAATTCAACTTACTCATGAGTGTGCACCAAGCATTGAGCACCAACGTCGTCTAAACCCACCTATGCAAGAGGTTGTGAAAAAAGAGATCATCAAGTGGTTAGATACAGGAGTGGTTTACCCTATTGTTGATAGCAAGTGGGTAAGCCCAGTTCAGTGTGTGCCAAAAAAGAGGGGAATCACTGTGGTTCCAAATGAAAAAAATGAGTTGATTCCAATAAGGCCGGTTACTGGATGGAGAGTTTGCATGGATTATCAAAACCTGAATTCTTGGACAGAAAAAGATCATTTTCCTATGCCCTTCATGGATCAAATGTTAGACCGTCTTGCTAGTAGATGATGGTATTGTTTTCTTGATGGCTATTCGGGGTATAATTAGATCTTCATAGCCCCCGAAGACCAAGATAAGACCACTTTCACTTGTCCATACGGGACATTCACATTTAAAAGGATGCCTTTCAATTTGTGTAATGCACTGGCCACTTTCCAACCCTGCATGATGTCTATTTTCTATGACATGGTGGAAGACACTATTGAGGTTTTTATAGTTGATTTTTCTGTTGTGGTAGACTCATTTGATGATTGCTTGGCACACCTTACCAATGTGCTGCAGAGATGCGAGGAGTGCAACTTAGTGCTGAATTGGGAAAAATGTCACTTCATGGTCAACGAGGGTATCGTATTGGGGCATCAGATTTAAAAGAAGGGTATTGAGGTTGATAAGGCAAAAATTGAGGTTATTTAAAAGTTACCTCCACCTATCTCCATGAAAGGTATTAGAAGTTTCTTAGGTCATGTTGGTTTTTATAGAAGATTCATCAAGGATTTCTCTAAGATTGCACATCCGTTATGCAAACTTTTGGAGAAAGAGGTGAAGTTCGCATTCGATGAGGCATGTCTAAAAGCATTTGAGTGTCTTAAAAATAAGCTGGTTTCAGCCCCTATTATTGTGTCACTAGATTGGACGATGCCTTTTGAGGTTATATATGATGCTAGGAGAGTGGCTTTGGGTGCAGTCCTTGGCCAAAGACGTGAGAAGATTTTACATCCGATTTACTACGCTAGCAAAGTGCTTAATCTAGCTCAAAAGAATTATACTATGACTGAGCAGGAACTGTTGGCAGTGGTATTTGCTTTTGAGAAATTCATATCTTACTTGATAGGTACAAAGGTGATTGTGCATACAGAACATGCAGCTCTTCAGTATCTTATGTCAAAAAAGGATGCTAAGCCAAGATTGATTCGGTGGGTACGTCTATTGCAAGAATTTGACTTTGAAGTAAAGGATTGTAAGGGAGCCAAAAATCAAGTTGCTAATCATCTATCACGCCTTGAGGAGGAGGCCATGCTTAAATTAAGAGATGATCTTGAGATTGATGATACTTTTCTAGATGAGCAGGTATTGGCAGCATCGCAAGACTTAATCCCTTGGTTTGCTGATTTTGCCAACTTTTTGGCAAGTGATCTAGTTCTGGAAGATATGTCATATCAGCAGAGAAAGAAGTTCATGCATGAAGTAAGAAAATTCTTCTGGGATGAGCCATATTTATTTAGGGTGTGCGCTGATGGCATAATTCGAAGATGTGTTCCAGAGGTCGAGATGATGAGTATTTTGGAAGCATATCATTCATCTCCAGTTGGTGGTCATCATGGAGGTACGCGGACTGCCCACAAAATCTTGCAATGTGGGTACTACTGGCCCAGTGTTTATAAATATGCTCATTATTATGCTCGCGCTTATGACCAATGTCAAAGGCAGGGGAATATCTCTCGCCGACACGAACCTCCTATGAAAACTATACTTGAGCCGGAATTGTTCGATGTGTGGGGAATTGACTTTATGGGTCCTTTTGTGAGCTCGCATGGAATGAAATACATCTTAGTAGCTGTCGACTATGTTTCTAAGGGGGTGAAGGCAACCGCGCTCCCCAATAACGAAGGAAGAAGTGTCACAGCATTCCTGAAAAAGAACATATTTTCACAATTCAGTACACCCTAATTTATTATTAGTGATGGAGGATCCCACTTCTGCAATCATCTGTTCAAGGCCCTGTTTGAAAATATGGTGTTAAACATAGGGTGGCAACACCTTACCAACCTCAGACAAGCGGGCAAGTTGAGGTGTCAAATCATGAGATCAAGTCTATTTTGGCAAAAACAGTTAATGCCAATAGAACTGATTAGGCTCGCAGATTGGATGATGCATTATGGGCATATCGAACTGCTTTCAAAACACCAGTTGTTTTTTGGAAAATCTTGCTATCTGCCAGTCGAACTTGAACATAAGGCTTTATGGGCGTTGAAAAGGTTAAATTTAGAGTGGAGTGAAGTGGCTAAATTGAGACTTGAGCAGATGAATGAGATGGATGAATTTCATCTTCGGGCTTTTTAAAGTTTAGCATTATATAAACAGAAAATGAAATTATATCATGATCGTCGAATTGAGCACCGAGAGTTTCACCCGGGAGATTTGGTTCTACTTTATAATTCCAAGATTCACTTGTTTGCTGGAAAATTAAAGTCCAAATGGTTCGGATCATTCACGGTGATTAAGGTATTCCCACATGGAGCAATTGAGCTAAAAGGAGCGGATAATGTTCTATTCAAGGTCAATGGGCAGCGTGTTAAGCATTATGTGAGAATCACAGAAGAAATAAAGATATGTGAGGAACTTGAGCTTGATGAAGTCTAAGTAGTCAAGCTAGCCATGTCGTGCCGTGACGTTAAATCAGGCACCTCATGGGAGGTAACCCATGGGCTAGTTGGTGAAGTCTGAGTATCCAAGTTAGTCGTGTCGTGCCGCGACATAAAATCAAGCGCTGATTGGGAGGCAACCCACGATTTTATTATGTTGTGATCTGAGCATTAGAGGGGCAGTTAACTGAAATTCACAAAATTTACCTGAATAGGTTCAGTACTACTCACGTCATGTGAGTATACTCATGACACGTGGATGGTGCCGTGAAAATCAGAGGCAAGTTTCAGGTTTCAGAATCATACCTACAGCAGCGGACCCATGTGACATAGGTCAACCCACATCACATGAGTTGTATCATGAAAATCAGAGGCAAGTTCAGGTTTCAGAATCATACCTACGGTAGTGGACCCACGTGACGTTGGTCAATCCATGTCATATGGGTTGTATCGTGTAAAACAAAAAAACTCCAATGACCCAGGCCGACCCGACCCATTTTTTTAAAATAAAATCGGTACCCTTCTTCCTCACTCGATACGCAATTTGAACCCACCCCATTCCTTCTCTAATTCAAAGCCTTCGCATAAACCCTAAATTTCACCTTCCTACTCCATCTTCCTTACGAAATCCGAAAACCACCACAAAATCCACCACAAACCAGACCCCCCCATTCTAAAATCCGATCCCCATAGACCCATATTCGAAAATCCAACCCACAAACTACCTAACCCGACCCCCAGATCCAAACTTTGTCCCAACCAGACCCAAATTCCCAAAATCCGATCCTAAACCCATTACCATGCCTCCCAAATCAAACCCCAAAAGTGACCATCTTGATTCTTCGTCCAGAATTCGCACCAGAAATTTAGAATTACCAACCCGTTTGCGTGATGAACCAACTGAATCTGCACAAATTAGGTACATGGAGGAGTTTGAGATTGGACATGATGATACGACATTAGTCCCTCGTACCACGAGGTTATAGACTCGGGCCTGAGCTACTGCCCGGGCTGCACTTAAGCTAATTCCACCACCGGTAGCGCCGTTGTTTTGGATCAGTCTTTCGAGTCCGCCCCCCAGTATTAAGAGGGGGAGGATGCTTCAGATTTGGGCTATGCGGATAATTCTACAGGTCAGGGTACCTCTGTGGTGGAGGCTACAACCTCTATTTCAGCTACTAGTGCCCAAAGTGCTCCAACTCCCGCACAGAGTAGGGAGGTTCAACGGTGGTATGTGCAGGGCATGCGTGCTTTTTTGACAGGAATTTCAAGCTGATGGAGTAGGGTGTATGTAGGAGGAGAATTATGGAGGAGCCCCGATATAGGCTTGAGGAGTTGAAGGACTTGCCTGATATTTAGGTTGCGTTTGAGCGGTATGGATTTGGTTGGATGGCACAGCCTTCTGGTCACTATAGCTCGAAGTTGGTCTGAGAATTTTATGCCTCATATGCTGCGTCGGTTGACTTGAGTACACCTGTCGGGTAGTGTTACAGGGACCAGCCCTTATTGACACACATTATGGTTTAAGGTACCCGAGTTGATATATCGAAGCAGACCATCCACCACTTCTTATTTGGAGCAGACCGTCCACTGCCTGCGACGACTGCTGAGTTTGATCACCGCATAGATAATTTTAGAGATCAAATTAAGATGCAGGATGCGTACCAGAAGTTGGAATTGCTAAAGTGGATTGTGGGGTATATAGCGGAGGATGGTATGGCTGCGAGTTGGGTGACTGGTAAGCTGGATATCAAGAAATCCACTCTACATTTTGCAGGTGAATTTTGGTGATCCGTGGTTCGGCATAGGTTGGGTCTAACTAATGCTGACAATTCACTTACATTAGACCGAACAATGGTGGTGGCCAATATCCTTGCGGGTTATGAGATTCATATTGCCTGATACATCGTAGGGGAGATTCATGAGTGGGCTTTTCGTGATCATACCAGTATACCGTTCCCTTGCTTGATCCATGGTATATGTAATTGGGCGGTTGTGGCTCGACTACCTACCCTCGATCATTATATAGAGGTTACCCATATAGCGGATATTGGTCTGATGCAGCAGTGGGGATCTCACCCCATTCTTCCAGGGGGGACACAACCGCCCGAGTCATCAGGAGCAGTCCTTTTTTAAGGGCCTGGAGATAGAGATGAGTCGGGTAGTGCACCTATACCTATTCCAGTACTGGTTTGGGTACCCGAGACTATTCCTGTACCGGCTGAGGGCACTGGCCCTATTGATGATACGGTACCTGGTACTACAGCTCCTCCGCCTCCCTCTGGTATGGTTTCAATTTCTAAGGACTTTCTGCAGCAGTTGGTTGATTAGCATACGGAGATGTTTGAGAGGCAGGCTCACACCGAGGCCCAGATGGCTAAGTTGGTATCCCAGCTTAAGCTATGGGTTAGGAACACGGTAGAGGCTGTTGAGGCTAGGGTGGAGTCCCGGATGACTGCGATGATGGATCAGTTTATGCGGGGGCTGCATAGGAGGATTGACAGCTTTGAGGCACGAATGGCCTCCAGGATGAGTTTCGCCCAGGGTCCTGATATGACGAGTTTGACACAAGAGGTGGCATCGTTGAGAGAGGAGGTTAGAGATTTAGCACCAAGCAGTTCCCCTATTATACTACCTATGGCTGTTTTGGCCCCAATGAGGCCGACCTTTGAGGTGGATCTGTTTGCCGATGAGGAGCCTCCGATGGATAGAGGCAAGAGGCCCCGCAGTCCGAAGAACCAGGTTGACAGTGGTGATGAGAATGAGGGTGATCTCAAGAGAGCGGTTAAGGCCTCTAGGATGGAGTACCATGCTAGCCAGATAGCGGAGGAGCAGAGGGTACGTGGTGCATCCTCCTGTCAGGCACCACCTCCATCGGATGCATAGAGCAGAGAGCCTAGAGGGCAGACTGATGATCCCGCTATGGATGGGACCACTTTCGATTCTTAGGGATCCACAGGTATGTCTTCACTCATTTATATTTTATTGATATTTGTGCATTGAGGGTAGTGCACCGTTATTAGTTGGGGGTGGGGATGTACCACCACTTGGGGGGTTTTGCTATGTGTTTCTTTTCCCGCGAGTGTGCTATCATAGTAGAACTGGCATGTTTAGGGTGTTATTTATATTATTATGTGTTTATGTATTTAATTAGGAGAAAAATAGGGAAACCTTAGTGCAGTCCAATTTTGAAAATTATTATGTTTTTTGAATGTTAAGGATACCCCTCCTAAAAAAATTTATTTTGAAGTATGTGTGTATAGCATGTTTATGTGGGACAGTTGATGGATCTTATTATGGCACTAGGATTATAGACAAAATAACTATAGACAGCATTGCGTGAATCGGATAGGTAGTAGTTGATAATACAACCCTGTGTTATGTGTGTGTGAGGTCATTACTTAGTCAACTTTGTGTGTGCGATCCAGAACTTGCCCGGTTAGTCTTGCGTAGGTTACAGGATAGTGGTTAGGAAAGGATCATAGGCCATTTTTGAATAAGTCCACTTTTAGCCCAAATGTCTGACCAAATGGATAAGTATCTCTTGATCCCGACTTTGAGCCTTAATTGACCTATTTCTTTCATTAGCCTACTCACCTTCCCATTTTGACTTACAATGAACCTTTCTTGGCCCTAGTCCTTCCTTGGACACTGTGTACCTCAACTCAGGCAAATCGCCTAAGTTGAGGGTGGCTATTATAGGGGTACGTAGATTGAGTTTAGTATGAAGAAGAGGTTAATAAAATAAAAAGAGAAAACAGGTTTGGGTGTGAAGAAAAAAGAAAAAAAATATAAAGTAAAGAAAAATTAAAAAAATAGTTGTTTGTGGTGTGAAGTTTGAGAAAAATCACACCCAAAATCTGAAAATAAAAGAAAACAGAATAAGGGAGAATAAAGATGAGAAAGGTTGGAAGTTGGAGCCAAAAATAGTGTAGTGTCAAGGAGGGTTGAGTCACCATATCCATATGTACCATACCCGTCCCCAAGCCTACATTAAAAGCCGAGTAAAGTCCTATAGTGATCCTAGTCCAACTGTCTGAAAACTTAAGGCATAGAAAATAAGGGCAAGCCTATGGTATTTCATGCACACTGTTTGAACTTCATTGTGAGAGAGAGTGTTTTGATCGAGTCCCTAATTTGAGATTCATTAGCATACTGTGAGTGCATGGGACATCTTTGATTGTGAGAGTACATGGGTTGCATTGTTAGCTGCTATTTGTTCGAATAATGTCATTTGCATGTATTTTTAGTTGTTTGTTCATAATCTACTGCCATCACTTGATACCTTCTGTGTCATGATAATATGTTGCCTATATACACACTATGGTTTTGATTTGCAAATAGAAGGGGTCAAAAAAGTTTTTGTGTCGAAAGAAATGAGTGGACTGCCATAGGACCCTTAGGTTTCCCTTAGTTAAGCATCGTGTATGTTTGTTTTTGGTTTGTTCGCCTGAGGACATGCAAATGTTCTAAGTTGAGGGTGTTGATACGCCATGGTTACATGGCACTTTCGATGCTTAAAACAAGGAAAATATGCAATAACTTGGGTGTATTTGATTGGTATGATGTGGTTTCTGTCCTACTTTGCAAAAAAATAGGTTTTGAAGGAAAAATGATCAAAAAGGAAGAATCAAGCCCAAGAACAAAGTGCCTAAAAATGAAAGAACAAGAATCTGCACCAGAGAGGGAGTCACGACACTACCCACATGACGTGGATGCCACTCACATAACGTGAGTGGTTGTCGTGACTCATCTTCAGAGATGATTGAAAGCTTCCTGATTTCCACGCCACTCAGTCATGTGGCGTGAATACAGTCACGTGGCGTGGGTTAAGTTCTGAAGATGTTGATTTGAGCCTGATTTCCATGACACTCACCTATGTGGCATGACTTGGTTGAACGACACCAAGTCACGATACCGTGAAAGTTGCCGACTCTATTCTCCTGTTCTGATTAGGATAGGATTAGCTTTGTATTTATAAATACTCCTGTATAGTCCTATGTGCAGGAGTTATTTATTACATTATTTTGAGAGATATTTTCTACTGTTTTGAGTTCATAAACATATTCTTGGTTTTGTAGTTACAAACCCTAGCTTCGAGTTCTATTGATAATTGAGATTTCAGTTCTTCTTCATTATTGTGAGTTTACAATCATGTTTTCATCTCTGAATTCTTCTTGTGTTCTTGCAATTATGAGTAGCTAAACTCATTAACTAGGGTTGTGTGAACCATGAGGAATTAACGAAACAGGTTAAGTGTAAAGCAACTCTGAACCGCTGTGAATGCATGTATTGGTATTTCCTTCATTGTGATTGATCTTCTAACGATTGCAAACGTTAAAAACTCACCTGTATTCAAGACTTGCACGAGAGAGAGAGGTACAGATTGGGAAAAAGAGATAACAATGGAGATTTGAAGCTATCAACCTTCATCTAATAACTTGAGCCTTAGCGGGAATAGTTATCTGAGATCCAAGACAAGGATTAGTAGTGCGACACTCGAAGACCGAGAGGAGAAGAGTGAAATTCGTCTAACCAAGGTCGAGAGACGTTTAGATGAACATATCTTGTCAGATTTTGCATGCAACATAGCGGGACGATTTTGTTAGCACAATTAACCGGTGGAGTTAAGGAATCATTGGGGATCACAGTCCTAGTGTATTTCTGTTATTGTCTACGAACTCGATACAACCAACAATCGTTACTGCCAATATTTATTCGCAAAACCCCCCCAGTTTTACTTACTTTCCAATTATTCCTTCTAGTATTCTAAACAACTTTGACCTATTCCCTGTGGGATCGACCCCAACCTAGTTGGGTTCTATATTTGATACAGCGACCGCACTGTACTTTTTCAAAGGTATATTTTGGGCTACATCACCACCCCACTAGCATCACACATAACCTCAAAAGGCATGGACCAATTAGGTGAAATAATGATAGGGGAAGATATCAACTTTTCCTTAAGGCACTCAAATGCTTTAGACACATATCGTCAAACACAAACTTCACCTCGTTCTCCAATAATTTACACAACAGATGTGTAATTTTAGAGAAATCCTTGATGAACCTACGATAAAATCTAGCATGCCCCCAAAAGCTTCGAATACCCTTCAAGGAAACTGGTGGAGGCAATTTTTAAATTACCTCAATCTTTGCCTTATCAACCTTGATCACCTTCTTTGAAATCTTGTGGCCGAGCACAATCCTTTACTTTACCATAAAGTGATATTTTTCCCAATTAAGCACCAAATTACAGTCTTTACACCTCCTTAAAATACTAGACAAATGAGTTAAGCAATCTTAAAAGAAATCGCCTACCATTGAAAAATCCATGATTACCTTGATAGTGTCCTCTATCATGTCTGAGAAGATAGATATCATACAATACTGAAATATCATTGGCATATTACATAGTCTAAAAGGTATCTTTTTTAAAGCAAACGTCCCATATGGACAAAAGAAAGTGGCATTCTTTTGGTCTTTGGGAACAATCGAAATCTGGTTGTATCACGAATAACCATAAAGAAAACAATAACATTCTCTATCAGCAAGATGGTCTAACATCTGATCCATAAATGGCATCGAAAAGTGATTTTTTTTTCAATGCATTCAGCTTCTTATAATCCATGCAAACTCACCAACCTATGACTAGTCTTATTGGGATAAGATCATTCTTTGTATTCAAAACCACAGTGATTCCTCCTTTCTTTGGCACACATTTTATTAGGATCACCTATTTACTGTCTATAATAGAGCAAACCACACCTGCATCCAACCACTTAATGATTTTCTTTTTTACTACCTCTTGTATAGGTGGATTCAGCCTACGCTGATGCTCAATACTAGAAATACAATCACACTCAATTTGGATTTTATGAGTGAAGATATAAATAATGTCAGTAATGGATCATCTAATGAACCTCTTGAACTTCTTCAATACCGATACTAGAGCCTCAACTTGTCAATCTGTCAAATCTGTTGCTATAATGATAGGCAAGGTGTTGTTGGCTCCTAAGAAAATATAAAAAAAGGTGAGATGGGAGAGCCTTGAGATCTAAAATGGAAGGCTCCCCGATAGAAGGATTGGACAGTAGAGTCTCCCAATTCTTCAAATCTAAATCTAACTTTTTTGGAGCATAAGTCTAGGACCCCATACCAGCGAGTGTGCTCACTATCTCATCATACTCATCACTATCAAAGTTCATGATCACAGCTTCCAGTGCCTCAAAACTAATACTCTCCTCAGTAGGTACTGTTAGGGCCTCCTTATCAACCGTATCAATAACAAAAACCACATGTATATCATTTGGTTGATTCATCGATCGACAAACATTGAATATCACTTCGTCATTATTCAATCAAAACTTCAACTTTCCAATTTCCATATCAACTAGTACTCATCCGGTCTCTGGGAATGATTTCCCCAAGATGATGGGAAACTCAAAATCAATCTCATAATCTAGGATGATAAAATTAGCTGGAAATATGAATGACTCAGCCTTCACTAAACCATTATACAAAACACCCACCGGCTTCTTTGTAGTGTGATCCACCATAAGAAGTCTCATCAAAGTTGGTTTGGGTGCCCCTTACCCTAACTATTTAAACACTACTAGCGCCATTAGATTAATACTAGAACCCACGTCACACAAAGCCGGCAAAGTTGAAAGCCCCAATGGTGCGTGGAATGGTGAGGATCTATCTTTTTCTATACAAGAGATCGAGAAGATATCACACTATAATGGTGAAAATTATCAATAGGCTCAAAACTCATGGCCCTCTTTTTTGTAACAAGATCCTTTATAAACTTGGCTTGGCCACGCATTTTCTCAAGTGCCTTAACTAAAGGGATATTCACAAATAATTGCTTTAGTATCAAAATAAACTTGTGATACTTCCCTTCTTAGGATCTCTTCTTCAATATCTATGGAAAAGGTGGAGGAGGTTGTACAATAGGAGTCCAAACCTGTGGGACCTCTTTTTCCTTTCCCTTTCAAGTATCAGTCTCCTTTTTTGCAACTAGAAATAACTTTTTAGTGAAATTTTTAGTAGCAACCTGATCTTTGGATCTGGATACCATTCTAATATCAATTATCTCAGGCTCAGCTGCATCATCAACAACTAACGACATAGGAGGATTGATAGTCATCTTACTACCTATAGTGGTCACATCCATGCAGTGACCATCTTTTTGAATTCTGAGCAGTCTTACTTAGAAGTGTACAATTCTAACATTGGTTCAAGGCTACAGAAATTTGGCTGAATTTATGCTCAAGTTGCTTAATTACAGTAGCATGTGACTCCACCTTTTGTCCCATTTTATAAATATCCGCCCAAATCTCCTTAAGGTGGTCATTACTAGCTTCTAACCTTTTCAGCACTTTGTACAAAATGTCTGCCATCCTAGTAGTGCTCAATTCATTTTTGAGACTATCGGGAGGAATGTATAAACCTCTTCTGTCATTCTTGTAACCATCTCTCTTCTTCAAATCACCATCCCTTCCTCTATTCCTATCTCTATACCCTGGTCAATTGTAGTTGTTGTCCTTGTAATAGTTCTAACATTGATTTCTATGCCCTTGGAGCCAAGTGTCTTGATTAGACCCTTGGGCTTTGGCCTGAAAACCCATCACCTGATCATCTAAGTAGCTTTCCACCTCGTCAGAATAAGAATCATCATGTCTCGATGCTTTTCCTTATGAACCGATTGCATTTACCTTTCCCGACAATGACGTCAAAATTTGATGTATCCCCACTTACACCTAGTAATGAAGTAAAGCGATTGTTGATCAAATGTAGAATTCAACAAAAGTTGGAGATCCCACGGGTAATATGGCTAGGAGCTAGGTCAATGCAGTTATTTAGACTATTAGTCGACTACTTCCAAAAAGGGAGAAATTTGAAGTAACAAATAAAAAAATTGCAAGATTTAGTAACAAGTAGAAAATTATTTAGGTTTGTTATCAATAAGTGTGAGACACTAGGACTGAGTTCCTCATGATTTCATATCTTCGTAGAATTTATATACTAGTGATCTATCCCAGTGCATGCAGAATCAATAAGTTAAGTTCACCTAAACGGTTGGTTCGCCCCTATTAGATGACTATCCTCAACTACCTGAATAGGCCTCATGAGTTTTACAATCTAACCCTTATCCTTAATTCTAGATTAGCTTTCCCGCGAACATGACTCAGGCTATTAAGTGAAGGTTGATAGCTCAAAGTCTCAATTGTTAATTCTCTTTTCCTAATCTTTATCTCTCTAGGTTCAAGAAAGTAAAGAATACAGACAAGTTATAACTTTGTACACCATTAGAAAACAATCAAAGTGAAAGGAACAATAATGCATGCACTCACATCGGTTTACAATCACTATGTATTTCAACCCTACTTCATTATTCCATCATAGTTCCTACAATCCTAGTTGCGAGATTTACCTACTCATACTTGAAGAATCACAATCAGGAATTTTAGATGAAATCATAATTATGAACTTACCAGAATAGAGTAGATAAAATTCGAACACTTGAATTATCAAACAACTTTTATTAACCAAGAATTGATGTGTGAACAATCTTTCAAATCCAAGAACAAAATAATAGTTGTATGTTTCTATGACCTGAGAGTTAGTAGGAATGTGTAAATAATAAAATAAAACCTAGGAAAGGTATTTATAGAAAAAAAAATCTATCCTAAACAGAATTGGATTACAGATTCGATAGTTCAAATGATGGGATAGAACAATCATTAAATACTACCACGATCTGTCTTTTCTGATTGATGTTAGATGGTCACTTCTACAGGCCTTCTAAAGTCTCTAGGATGCCTCTTTAGAATGACTCTTCCTTTCACGTGACAACTCATGGCAGGTGACCATTGTTTCAGACTTGGGTTTTACTCTTTACAAGATCTCATCCCCCAACCCTCAGGATGAGCTCACTGTATCTTATAATGGGTAATGGGATGTTGTTATTCTGAATGCTTCTATTTTAATTCCTTTGATTCTTTACCATGATATCCTGGAACGACCAATCCTTAGCTCCAACGGGTCATGCCAGTGCTTGTCTGAGCACTTAGGCTCTATTTTCACTGTTTTCTGAGTTTGAACTTTTGGAACCTATTTTCCCTGCAAACACCATAAAGAAACATCATATACACATAAATGTCCCTTAGAAATATCATATTTTCCTTATTTTAAGCATCAAAAGTGTCGTAAAATAATGGCACATCAAATACCACCCCAAATGTGGTAAACTCCAAGTAATGCACATCTATTCGCTGATGAAATATTGTTATGTTGCAGGGTATATAGGATGTTAATACAGGCAATGTCCAAAACATTTCACCATTTCTTTGAAGTGTCAGGGTTAAGACAAAACATGGAGAAAAGTACATTATATATTACTGGAACCAGAACAATATTTAAGAAGGAGATAGTAGAAAATATGCAGTTTATAAAGGGAGAATTCCCCTTTAAATATCTCAGGGTCCTGGTATTGGCTAGAAAGATAACTATTCCACTGGTGGAGAAAATGATAATGAGAATTAGATGTTGGTCCACCAAAATTTTATCGTCTAGTGGAATAGTGTAACTAATCAAAAGCGTCTTTTTTAAGATTAAGACATACTAGGCACAAAGATTTCTACTACTAAGTTAATTAATAGCATATGTTCTACTTAATTGTGGGAAGTCATCTCTAGGACATAGGGAATTCCTTAATAGCGTGCAAAACAGTGTTTGATCCTAAAAGTGCTAGTGGAATGAACCTTACTGACTTTCAATTGTGGAATAAAGCGGCCTTGTGCAATCTATTATGGGCAGTGGCAATGAAAAAGGACACATTATGAGTCCAATGGGATCCATTTATTCTACATAAAAGACATAGAATATTGATAACATGAAGAACTCTACATAGGTATGTTAGATTCTTAGAAAAGTTTTTGATGCTCGAAGATGATTACATGGGGATAATGTCATGGCTGAATTACAATGAGCAGTGAAGCGGGGGAAGTTTAGCATTAAGGTAGATTATAGTCCTTTATGTTATCATGATGGACAACTCACAGATCATGAATTAATAGTGAATATTGTATATATTGATGTAACTTTATAGTGTTGTATATATGTGTAACTATAGAGATTTGATATAGAAATTAAGGAGAATAAATATTGTGATAGAATAGAAGATTTGGAGGGATAAAATGACAAATTTAGAGGGATAGAAAAGATAAGTCTTTAGGGATGTAATCTTTGAATACTTTTTATTTAATGGGAAGACTCTCAATATTGAGAGGCATTCAACAAACTTGACATAGTATTAGAGCCTATTTCTTGAATTCTTAGAGTCGTTCTTCTGTGATTCCTTTCACAAAAAAAATTGGGGAAGTTTGGTATTCTTGAGTTCTTTATATGTGATTCCTTTTAATCTTTATTTTAAAGTTTTAGTTTTCCTAACTATTCATCAACAGCTAGTCTTGTACATTTACGGCTCTTAGTATTGGTTATTCTCAGGTAATTTTGTATATTTGAGAACGTGACTTAATATCAATTTGAGTCTTTCAATATTCGTTTTATCGAGAAGAACTATTTTGTGTGGGAGTTTCAATTTCAGTTTCAGTTATTTGTCACTGGAAAAGAATTATAGGTCCATATTGATGGAAGTAATCATGCTCCTACAGATCCTACAAAATTAGAGCAGTGGAAAATTAAAGATGCTCAGGTGACTACATGGATTTTATGATAAAATTGACCCTCTTATTGTCCTTAATCTCGGGCCATACAAGACTGAAAAAGCCATGTGGGATTATTTATAAAAGTTTTACAATCAAGATAAGCGCAAGGCGCTTTCAGCTAGAGCATGAAATCGCTAAGTACTCTGAAGGAGGTCTCTCTGTTCAGGATTATTTTTCAAGATTTCAGAAGTTATGGGCTGAATTTACTGATATTGTTTAGCTAAAATACCTATTGAATCTCTCTCTGTAACTAATGAAGTTCATGAGCAAAGAAAGAGAGGCCTATTTTTTATGAAATTGCAATTTCAATTTAAGATTGTTCTATCTGACTTGATGAATTGTGACCCATCTCCCTCCTTTGATATTTGTTTTAGGGAATTACTTCATGAAAAGCAGTGTCTTTTCACACAATTGCTTTCATGAAAGAAAATATTCACATTGTTGCATTTACTACTGAAGGAACTGGCACTCAAAATCACAAGTGGCTCAATAAAGACACTTGGCTTGACATAAAACTAGTAAAGCTAAACTTTGAAAAATGCGGAAGCTAAAAGCATGGGATAACTTTCATAATAAGAAAAGAGATAAAACTAAATTTTATTAATTGAAACAAGGAATCTTTTGAAACTGATTACATCTGAATAAACTTGATTGTTTGTCTATAAAGCCTCTATTACATTCTGAACACGACTACTTTTATGTAAAAGCACAAACTGATAACTAGACTACTGACAAATCCTCTAGAATAATGAGGATTCACTCAAAGCTGATAGATGAAGCCTACTGAAGAGTCTGATTGCGTACCTGCATAGATGTAAGCTACATCATAAAATAAGGTAGCATAAAAAGAGCGTCAATATAATTGAATGTCTTAGTATGCTAGATAAAAATTAAGCATGATAATAACATACTACTAAAAAGAAACTGAACAACTGAGCAGATCAAGGTATAGATAGTAACTTGATGACAATAGTCAAAACTGAGTCATATGATATGAGATGATCATTTCAATAGGCTGATAGCATAAATAAACTATTATCCGAAAGCTGGAACATGCTCTAAAACTGATTTACTTGCGTATAGTGGCTAAATAAATGAGACTAAGAAACACGTAAAACAGCATGTAAATTGTTATAAAATACTTTCTAAAAAATTGGTTGCCTGAAGCTGTAAATCCTCTTTTTAAAACTTACTAAAAGCTAAGAACTAAGTAACTAGAAAACTATGAAACCAAATCTGAGTGTGAATAGCTGAAATACTCAATGACTAAATCATATTATCTGAAATTATAGGCTGAATCAAAATATTGAATCTTAAAGGAAATCTACAAGTACCACTGTAAACAACACTTATTTTAAAACTAAAATACTATGTCAAAATAATCATGCTTGAAGCAAATTGCGTCTTTCTAATATGGGAGTTTCTTATAACCGACATACATCATGTGAACTCATGATATCCAACATATAATCTAGTTACAAGGTCTTCTCTAAGCCTTGTTGGGGTATAGAGACCATCTATCTATCTGTGTATCCACTAATGAGCATCTTGGGTTAAGAGGAGCCACCCGACTTGCGAGCGATCCTCAAACCTTTGGCAGCAACATAGTTGTGGGGCATGTGTTATCTAAACCCATGTCCTCTCGATGCTAAATAATCCTCCCTAAACTATCTTTATATTTATATATGTGAATAAAATATCATGAAAACTATATAAAGCCATGAGGTAAGTCTTTGCTCAAAATCTGATCTGTAACTATTCTACTATGAGCATATGCTCAAATTTGTGAACTCCATAAGTAAATTCTAAACTTTTGAGTAATTTAAGCTCTCTTTAAAAATATGTTTGCAAAATAGTTATGAGGAAATTCCATGAGGACATGATACAGACCTTAAGAAAGTTGTAAAGTAAACCTTTAATGTTCATAAACAGTTCAGACATGAATTTCAAATTGAGGATTTAAGGATTTACCAAAATTTCATAAAATGTTATAGAGTTTCTTGGTTAAATAACACTAAGATCAACCCAAGAAGTAGAGAAAGTGAAATTATAAACATGGAGTTAAAACCCTAACATTAAATTCAAGTAGCATAACCTCTAAAATCATAACATGAGGATGAAAGGGTTTTCCTCACTAAATTCTTACGTACCTGAGAAGGTGTCACGACCCAAAATAGAGTCCACGATGTCACCTGTCACACCCTCCAGTACAGGTAAGCATATCCCAATCCAAAGTACAATCAAGAGTAAAAAGAAGAGGAAGAAGTAAGACATAGAGAAAACCCCAAATCATAAAAAAGAAGTATAACTCAATGATACATCATAGGTCTATTTGTCACAAGTACAAGCCTCTAATATAGAATATGATCAAATAATCCAAAGTATCTTAAATGCAAATAAGTCATAAGATAAGATAAGCAAGGATCCGAGTAAGCTCGGAGATCAAACAGCTGCAACCTCGGCCTCCATAAAGCCAAAACTAATACCTACCATTGATCTACCACTATTCTTCAAAATAACTGTTGAGAAGATCATACCCAAATCATAAAAAAATCCACAATATCCATAGAAGTCAAATCTAGCCCAGCGATATACTCTTAATGAGTCACAACACAAGATCGGTACACTCAATCCACTAGTAAGGAACACCTATTGGGGTAATAACATTAATAAACATGGCAAGAAACTCATGAATCATATTATCACCTAATGCAGAATAATTAATCACATAGGAGAACATAAAACCATAATCAAACACTGCCGAAACAGATAAAAATATATTGAAATCATACCTGTGACCACTACACCATAATCTCCTGCCTCAAGTTCACCCTAAGGATTATAATATTGAGCCTTGTCATTTCCCCGCACCACTGATGATGTATCTCTCTGTCTATGCTATAGGAAATCCCTCTTATCGTGCCCGAGACCCCCACACATGAAGCAACTTGAGTGACTAGGAGTCTGCTGAATTGAATTTGAAAAACCCATATGGCTAATACAACCTAACCACCTCTGAAAATAACTATAGAAGTCCAACCTCTACCATACATATTGCTATTGCTGTCAAGTCTACAGGGACTCTTACCCGCATGGTCCTCACACATCCGCATAACTCCTCTAAAAAAACTTGAATAAATCAATCCCAAAAGAGAAAGATGACCAACTGGCCTACAACCTATTAAACCTCTAGTGGTAACTAACAAAACACTCATAATTATCAACATTAGGATCTCCATTAATCTGCGGGGGATCCATATTCATGAACTCCACCAACCTACTTCGTCCCTCTATAAACATAGTGGTTAAAACCACTGGCTATATAGCCAAACCCAGCAATATCACATCAACACCAGGAGAATTTATAGCAATAGCCAACAGTACATCTGGAGTCTGAATCCCCAAAGTAACATGCTGAATAAAAGTCTGAGCCATCCCCTCTAGGAAACCTAACAATCGTACAAAGAAAACCACAAGCATGGATATAGATTAAAACAGGTGGTGTCTATGCTAGGATCAACCCCTCTGTCTCAATAGACCCATCAACAAGATCAACTTTTGAACCTTAGTTGGCAACCTCAGCCTAACCTCTAACTGGTCCAGATGCTCTAGTACAAGCACTCTCACGACCTTTGTCCCAACCAAGTACCAAGGGAACAAGCTCTAAATCTCCAGCCAAAGAAGAAGGGGTCCTCACCATTAGTGAACGAGTGAATAAGAGATTTTTTAAGTCACATTAAGTGATGAACTCATACATAGAATAAATAAGTGGATTTCTCCTAAAGTCCTATAACCTATCGAGGATAGATAACAAACGTCTCCACACCGATCCATAAGACTCTACTAGACTCAGATTGTACTTGTGAACCTAAATGAACCTGGGGCTCTTATACCAATTATCATGACCCAAAATAGAGACCATAATGGCACCTGCCACACCCTTTAGTATAGGATAGCCTATCCCAATCCAATTGACAATCAAGAATAAAACAGAAGCTGAAGAAGGAAGACATAGAGATAAATCCCAAATGACATAAAATAAGTATAACTCAATGATACATCATAGGTCTAGTTGTCACTATGTCACACCCCCAATCCCAACGAGGCGTGATTGGCACCCGAAGCCGATATGGCCCGAGAGAGCCAATCTTTGCTCATGAACACTCGTACGCATAATCTCGCATGAATAACACACTATTTCATGTAACACACTGTTTCATGTAATTGATGAAATATTAAAATGCCATGCATATACATATATAACACTTGGCTTTTGGGACCATTACATCGCACTAAACGTACATATCCTACATCCATGTACCCACAATATGTCTACAAAAGCCTCTAACAGATGCATTTGCCAAACCAACTAAAAGTCGGGACAAGTCCCCGCTTTATACTATATGTACATCATCACAATAAATATACGACTATGACTCAGGAAGCTCCGAACCAAGTGGAGCTCACCAAAACTCTGCAATTGATCCACAGTCTACTGAGGAGGTCTACTAATGCCTGCACCTGCAACATGTAAGGTAAATCCCCAAGAGGGGTCAGTACGAAGAATGTACTGAGTATGTAAGGCCATAAGAACTACGTCAGTACATAAGAACTTTAATGGAAAAATTATAAGAGGAACTCTATATGTGGAACCATGTACCTTTCTTTCTTTATGACTATCTCCAATGATTCGTACATAATGACAACAACTATGAAATCAATGTAAGAGAAATAGCAATGTGAATATACTTTCTTTCTGTATGTGGGATACCATGTACATTACGTTCTTTCTTTTCCTTGCCTTTACTTACTTTACTTTTACATTGCTCAATGTTGTTAGGGCCCTCATCATGCAGGTGATCTTGTCACCCCATGGATAAAATCATGTCATCATGCAGGTGTTCATTGCACCCCATGGATAAAAGATCATCATCATGCAGGTATTCTTTTTACCCCATGGATACCTCATGCAGGTGTGTCAATTCACCCCATGGATAAAATCATGTCATCATGCAGGTGTCTTTGCACCCCATGGATAAATAAACATCATCATCATACATTACTTTGCTCTTACTTTATTTCTTTACTTTGAGATAAATACTTCAACTTGTGAGAGATTGGTACTTTGATATTCATAATATCGTTTTGAACTTTGGAACATAACGTTGATGGAACCATGAAATATGTAGAACATGACTCAAAGCATATGAAACATGTGAATGACAATTGATCAATGCATAAAGAACATATGATGAACCATAATTAATACCCGAAATTAGGGTACCCTTGGCTTATGAGGGATTGATACTTTTGTAGTCATAACATTGGTGGAAGCTTTGGCACAATAACAAATGAGCTAGAGACATATGTATAAACATTCTTGGAAACATAGCCTTCATGGAAACATAATACTGTTGGAACCGTTGAACAATGATCAATGAACAAGATACATGAGTATACTCACTATTGAACCCTTGGAACATAAGCTTATTAGACTTTTTGGAACATTACTAATGGATAAGACATGTGTATAAATCTATTGGAACTTTGGGTCATGACACTAATTGGAACACACCCATATGCTTTACTTTACTCTTGTACTTAATGAGATTTACACCTTAGACAAACATGTACTTACATGCACATCTCACTTCACTCCTCTATCTCATGAGATTGACAATTTCACTTATGAAGTATAGTTATACTAATTTGCACATCACCTCTCTTATTACTCTTACAATTGGCACAAGGATAATCATCATACCATAGGACTCATAACATGATTGGAACTATGATATTTAAATAAACAAGCTCTCTTTACCTCATTGCTCTTATTGGGATAATTCTCTTAGGATCTACAACATATGACAACTTAAGAACTTCCGCCCATAAATAAGAACTAAGTAATTCATGATTCGTATAGGAGTAAAACACATATGACTACCAACATATCAACCTTAGTTGGAATACTAAAGAACCCCCTTGGTATAGTACACTTTTGGAACCTTAACATAATAATCACTAAATATGATCCATGTGGATACTAACTATTCACCACCCTGCGATGCAATACCTTAGACCAGTTGGAACTTTTGACATATTAGCCAATGATCGTGAGTCAACCAATGGACATGAGTCAATCAATAAACATGAGTCATACGATTCACCATTGACCAATGAATAAGGAACATATGAGTAACTCTAGCCAACTATCGAATATGAAATACCTTAGAGTATTTCGGAATCAAGTGAGTGCTATGACAGTGTGAACATCATATGTTGCAGAAGGATATAGAAGTAACCTTACATACCTTGGATTTGCAATACAAATATATAATCCTAGAGGTGCGTACAATAGTCCCGCTCCTTCTTTATGTCTCACTCTACAACACAAATACAATATGGAATTCACATTAACCACCAACTACTCTTCAAATGCATATAACATCAATGAGTCACATATTTGCCCTTAAACATGTCATTTCCCCTTGACAAAACCATGGATAACATCATTATTCCAAAAATTCCATAATATTCCCAACATTGACCAATACATGAAAATCAATACTTTTCACCACAACACTTCTCCTTTACACTTTCTTATCCATACCACATCACAAATAATCCATCAATTTACTTTAATACAACTCATAGCACATATCGGCCAAAATCCCATAATTTACACTTATAGACAAGAACAAGTTTAACAACAAAAATAACACCATAGATGTCCATATTTTATCCATACCATGACCTTTCATCAAAGGCACAAGTCCTAATTCAAGCTTGAATCCCATGGATCACAAATCTATTCTAAAAGCACAAAGTACCATGTTCAACATTTCCAAGAACAACCAATATGATTTACATACTCTTTCATGCATATAATATATTAATCCATAACAATAATCACTTAACCAAGCTTGAAAAGTGATGATTTTGCTCCAAGAAGTTGGCTTAGGGGTTTTAGGGTTCTTGAGAGTTGAGAGCAATATTTGGGAAATTTCTAGAAAAGTGTAGTGCACTCTTTTGATTAAAAATCAGATTTTCTCCACCTATTTATAGCCCCTCAAGTCTCATTGGCATTAAATGTCATGTACAATTGGTCAAGGATGAAGAATGGGTCCTTTTTGGCTTAATTGAGCCATGTTTTCTTTTCATTTTTGGGTCCTTTTTGGGCCCAATTCACTTAACCCAATAAAATCAATAATTTCTCGTCTTATACGTATTACAATAATAGTCCCACTCATAATATTCATATCCGTAGCCTCAATCCCAAAAATAAGTGATTCTAGCCACGTTTGGCTTATTTTGACCTTAGGGACAAAAACGTCATTTTGACCCCAAATTCGTTCTCGAGTAATTTTATCATACCAATATAATAATTCACTCATTTCATGTATATTCTCATGGTTGTAGAAGATACGTGGCAAAAATCGGCTCAATACGTCCCCGGGCACCCTTGGGACTTAAGAAAAATTCCAACTTTGAAAAGTGACCAAACCCAGCGTGGCACGCCCTTAGGCGCGCTAGCTTGCTGCCTATGGGCACAAAAATTTGGCCCAAAGCGGCGTGGCACGCTCCCCATCGCGCACCTACCTTAAATTTATTTATTTATTTATTTATTTTTTATTTTTTATTTTTACTCTCAAAACTAAGGTAAACATGTACGGGGTGTTACATTCTTCCCCCCTTAGAAACATTCGTCCTTGAATGTTAATGATATCATTTCAATTACGACAAATACATCTCTATCTTAGCATACACAGACATAGACACTTAATGCTCATAAATACTTACTTGTTATGACTCCACTCCCACACTTTGCACTTTTTCATCCTTTTGAAACAAATATGGGTCCGTCGATTTCATCCTATTTTGTTTTCTCAACCTCTCATGCGATCTCTTCGACTTGTTGATTTTTCCAAAGAATTCTTATAAAATGTACGTCTTTATTTATTAACCTTCACACTTGTCGGTTTAGAATAGCCATAGCTATCTTTTCCTCGTGAAATCCTCCGAACTTTGTATATTTCCAATGGAAACAATATGTAAGGAAACTCTTATACACCTTCACCAATTTCACATGACATGTTGTAATAGGTTCACTTTTCCCTTCTTTCTGAATTCCATTGTACCTTTCATAAGTAACACTTTTAAGAGTACTTAATTATCTATGAGTGCAAATATCTACTATACCATTACGATATACTCCTTAAGATTCACTAACTAGTGTGTTCCACAATCAATGGTATGATATATCATAAGGGAGAATACGGGTCATTCAATGCATATACATCATGGTAATATACCTAAATACCTGTATCGTCGTCAGGAGATGTTCCCTCATTCTGTCGGTCCACTAAAGCATAAATGCGATTCTGGACCCCACTAGTACTGGCTGCTCCTCCGGCATCTCTGCCACGGCTAACAGATTGCACACCTCGACCTAAATAAGGAACCGATGCTGATGATGCCGCAGTAGATGCCGTAGGTCGTACCACACTACCCAAGCCTCGTCGTGGACAGTCTCTCATTAGGTGACCCGGCATACCACACCAATAACAAGCATTCGTTCCCCTCCGACATTCCCCTTCATGAAATCGTCTGCAAAACTGGCATAGTGGGCAAGAAGACCCTGCTGTCTGTGACTCTGGCATTCTACCACTCTGCCCAATATGACTGTCCCTGAATCCTCGAGAGTGAGATGGAGCGCCTGGTGTAGCATAATAGAACGAGGGTCTAGGTGGTAACATTTGAGATCCAGATCCTCCTGGGGACACTATAGACTGCCCCATGGATCTTGCCCGTTTTACTGGCCCTTCCTCCGATTTCTGTACCCTCTTTCTTTGCCTTTGGTCTTCCATTTTCTGCGCGAAGGCCTGGATTCTCGCTATATCCATATCTCGATTTAAGGCAGCGATAGTACAGTCCCGTACCAAATAAGGCTCCAATCTATCCACATATCTATGTACTCTATCTTCCATCGTGGCCACCACATTTGGAGCATATCGTGCCAAGGAATTAAACTGCAAACTGTACTCTCTAACACTCATATTTCCTTGACGTAAATTTAAAAACTGATTTGCACGAGCCTCACGGATCTCATAGGGAAGATAGTGATCCAGAAATGCTGCTTTAAAGTCTTCCCACGTAGGTGGGTTTACACCAATACCTCGAGCTTTCTTCCAGTCCTCATACCACAATATAGCCTCGCCCTTCAACCTATACGCTGCTAGCTCAACCGTTTCTACTCCTGTTACATGCATTACCTCCAAAGCTCTCTGGATTTGATCCACGAAGTCCTGTGGATCTGCTTGCACATCTGACCCAGTGAATATAGGAGGGTCCAATTTGAGAAAGTCCTGTGTTCTGCGACCTGCCAACCTAGCCGCATCATCATCATGTGTCATTGGACCAGCTCGCCCTTGACTCTGGGCTGCCACTAACTGTATTAACGTATGAACTGCATTTCTAAGATCCTGGTCTGTGGCATTCATTGGTGGTTCTACGGGCACTTCCCTTCTTCTCGGCTCTTCTGGAGCTGAAGAAGTAGAAGAAGCTCGCGTTACGAACTCATTTTCAGCCCCACCTTGATCAACTTGTTCAGGTGGTGGTCTACTTGTTCCCTCTCCAGCAATTCTGTCTATTCTCTTACTTTTACCTCGACCTCTTCTTGTGTTCGGCATTTTGGGCTATACCAAAGAAAAATAATTACCAAGATCAGATACAATGCAACTTACAACTTTGGCTCTATTGCACGATCTAGAATGAAGAAAAGAAACAACATCCTAAATATCCCGTAGCCTCCTACTTATAAATGTGGTGCACAACATATCGATAAGTAAGACTCTACTCAGACACGGCTTTGTAGACACCCTTAGAACGACCTGCTCTGATACCACTTTGTCACACCCCCAATCCCAACGAGGCGTGATTGGCACCCGAAGCCGATATGGCCCGAGAGAACCAATCTTTGCTCATGAACACTCGTACGCATAATCTCGCATGAATAACACACTATTTCATGTAACACACTGTTTCATGTAATTGATGAAATATTAAAATGCCATGCATATACATATATAACACTTGGCCTTTGGGACCATTACATCGCACTAAACGTACATATCCTACATCCATGTACCCACAATATGTCTACAAAAGCCTCTAACAGATGCATTTGCCAAACCAACTAAAAGTCGGGACAAGTCCCCGCTTTATACTATATGTACATCATCACAATAAATATACGACTATGACTCAGGAAGCTCCGAACCAAGTGGAGCTCACCAAAACTCTGCAATTGATCCACAGTCTACTGAGGAGGTCTACTAATGTCTGCACCTGCAACATGTAAGGTAAATCCCCAAGAGGGGTCAGTACGAAGAATGTACTGAGTATGTAAGGCCATAAGAACTACGTCAGTACATAAGAACTTTAATGGAAAAATTATAAGAGGAACTCTATATGTGGAACCATGTACCTTTCTTTCTTTATGACTATCTCCAATGATTCGTACATAATGACAACAACTATGAAATCAATGTAAGAGAAATAGCAATGTGAATATACTTTCTTTCTGTATGTGGGATACCATGTACATTACGTTCTTTCTTTTCCTTGCCTTTACTTACTTTACTTTTACATTGCTCAATGTTGTTAGGGCCCTCATCATGCAGGTGATCTTGTCACCCCATGGATAAAATCATGTCATCATGCAGGTGTTCATTGCACCCCATGGATAAAAGATCATCATCATGCAGGTATTCTTTTTACCCCATGGATACCTCATGCAGGTGTGTCAATTCACCCCATGGATAAAATCATGTCATCATGCAGGTGTCTTTGCACCCCATGGATAAATAAACATCATCATCATACATTACTTTGCTCTTACTTTATTTCTTTACTTTGAGATAAATACTTCAACTTGTGAGAGATTGGTACTTTGATATTCATAATATCGTTTTGAACTTTGGAACATAACGTTGATGGAACCATGAAATATGTAGAACATGACTCAAAGCATATGAAACATGTGAATGACAATTGATCAATGCATAAAGAACATATGATGAACCATAATTAATACCCGAAATTAGGGTACCCTTGGCTTATGAGGGATTGATACTTTTGTAGTCATAACATTGGTGGAAGCTTTGGCACAATAACAAATGAGCTAGAGACATATGTATAAACATTCTTGGAAACATAGCCTTCATGGAAACATAATACTGTTGGAACCGTTGAACAATGATCAATGAACAAGATACATGAGTATACTCACTATTGAACCCTTGGAACATAACCTTATTAGACTTTTTGGAACATTACTAATGGATAAGACATGTGTATAAATCTATTGGAACTTTGGGTCATGACACTAATTGGAACACACCCATATGCTTTACTTTACTCTTGTACTTAATGAGATTTACACCTTAGACAAACATGTACTTACATGCACATCTCACTTCACTCCTCTATCTCATGAGATTGACAATTTCACTTATGAAGTATAGTTATACTAATTTGCAAATCACCTCTCTTATTACACTTACAATTGGCACAAGGATAATCATCATACCATAGGACTCATAACATGATTGGAACTATGATATTTAAATAAACAAGCTCTCTTTACCTCATTGCTCTTATTGGGATAATTCTCTTAGGATCTACAACATATGACAACTTAAGAACTTCCGCCCATAAATAAGAACTAAGTAATTCATGATTCGTATAGGAGTAAAACACATATGACTACCAACATATCAACCTTAGTTGGAATACTAAAGAACCCCCTTGGTATAGTACACTTTTGGAACCTTAACATAATAATCACTAAATATGATCCATGTGGATACTAACTATTCACCACCCTGCGATGCAATACCTTAGACCAGTTGGAACTTTTGACATATTAGCCAATGATCGTGAGTCAACCAATGGACATGAGTCAATCAATAAACATGAGTCATACGATTCACCATTGACCAATGAATAAGGAACATATGAGTAACTCTAGCCAACTATCGAATATGAAATACCTTAGAGTATTTCGGAATCAAGTGAGTGCTATGACAGTGTGAACATCATATGTTGCAGAAGGATATAGAAGTAACCTTACATACCTTGGATTTGCAATACAAATATATAATCCTAGAGGTGCGTACAATAGTCCCGCTCCTTCTTTATGTCTCACTCTACAACACAAATACAATATGGAATTCACATTAACCACCAACTACTCTTCAAATGCATATAACATCAATGAGTCACATATTTGCCCTTAAACATGTCATTTCCCCTTGACAAAACCATGGATAACATCATTATTCCAAAAATTCCATAATATTCCCAACATTGACCAATACATGAAAATCAATACTTTTCACCACAACACTTCTCCTTTACACTTTCTTATCCATACCACATCACAAATAATCCATCAATTTACTTTAATACAACTCATAGCACATATCGGCCAAAATCCCATAATTTACACTTATAGACAAGAACAAGTTTAACAACAAAAATAACACCATAGATGTCCATATTTTATCCATACCATGATCTTTCATCAAAGGCACAAGTCCTAATTCAAGCTTGAATCCCATGGATCACAAATCTATTCTAAAAGCACAAAGTACCATGTTCAACATTTCCAAGAACAACCAATATGATTTACATACTCTTTCATGCATATAATATATTAATCCATAACAATAATCACTTAACCAAGCTTGAAAAGTGATGATTTTGCTCCAAGAAGTTGGCTTAGGGGTTTTAGGGTTCTTGAGAGTTGAGAGCAATATTTGGGAAATTTCTAGAAAAGTGTAGTGCACTCTTTTGATTAAAAATCAGATTTTCTCCACCTATTTATAGCCCCTCAAGTCTTATTGGCATTAAATGTCATGTACAATTGGTCAAGGATGAAGAATGGGTCCTTTTTGGCTTAATTGAGCCATGTTTTCTTTTCATTTTTGGGTCCTTTTTGGGCCCAATTCACTTAACCCAATAAAATCAATAATTTCTCGTCTTATACGTATTACAATAATAGTCCCACTCATAATATTCATATCCGTAGCCTCAATCCCAAAAATAAGTGATTCTAGCCACGTTTGGCTTATTTTGACCTTAGGGACAAAAACGTCATTTTGACCCCAAATTCGTTCTCGAGTAATTTTATCATACCAATATAATAATTCACTCATTTCATGTATATTCTCATGGTTGTAGAAGAGACGTGGCAAAAATCAGCTCAATACGTCCCCGGGCACCCTTGGGACTTAAGAAAAATTCCAACTTTGAAAAGTGACCAAACCTAGCGTGGCACGCCCTTGGGCGCGCTAGCTTGCTGCCTATGGGCACAAAAATTTGGCCCAAAGCGGCGTGGCACGCTCCCCATCGCGCACCTACCTTAAATTTTTTTTTTTTTTTTTTTTTTTTTTTATTACTCTCAAAACTAAGGTAAACATGTACGGGGTGTTACACACTAGTACAAGTATCTAATACAGAATATGATCAAATAATCCAAAGTATCTTAAATGCGAATAAAGCATAAGATAAGATAAGGAAGGATCTAGGAAAGTTCATAGATACAACAGTTTCTACCTCAACCTCCATAAAGCCAACACTGGGAGAACACAATCAATGCTTCGCTACTGGCACAATTCATGCACAAGGTACAGAAAAAGAAAGGAAAAAGCAAGGGTGACTACAGAACACGTATACTCAGCAACCATCATCGATAACCGACCCTAATCCAAGGTGATGGTGAGGACCACCACCCAACTATCCAAGATTTACCCCAAACCTTCACTCAGAAAAGTTCCCAGCGGAGGATCAAGTCATACAACTCCTAACAGTATAAATAACACAATCTAAATAACAGTATAGGAAATAACAACACTGCAGATATACAGAAAAGGAAAACTAAGATACACAATATCAATCTCATAAAAGAGATGCAAGTGATGCAAAGCAATGAAAGGATGTATATGTAATGTTCCAATGTCATCTTGTGTACAACTTCCAAGGATAAGTTTTCAGAAGAGGACCTATGGGGGTTTCGCAACCCATATACATATCATAATCTTATCAATCAACCTTACCGGCATATCTCTTGGCTAAAGTGTTTTATAAAGTGTCTAATTTATTTTCAAAAATAAGCATTTCTCAGTGGTACTAGTCCCATGAATATGGATGAAATGAATGAGTATGCACGATCATAACCAACTCAACAACATGAAATAAAATCATCTCAACCATAGTATATATGAACTCAAGTCACCCCAAATCTAAGTAGATCATGATACAGGTCACCTCATGGCATCTCGGTAGTAAAGAGTCATGTAAGACATCAATAATATCAATACAAGCCCCCGTACGGACATCACATTAATAAATAATAAGAAATGCTCAAACAAGACCAACCCATCCCCTGTATAGGCATCTAAATAATAAGTCTCTCAAGTCAATAATAATTCAACACAAGCCTCCACTCAGACATCATAATAATAATAATCAATAAATCAATGATAAGCTTTACACAAGCCTCAGACGGGCATCAAATTAATGATAATCAACCCAAATAGTATAAACATAGAAATTTCACTCAACCCAAAGCACACTATACATGATAAATTCCTACCTTCCCTGATCATGCCACAATTAGACTCAAATACTGATAAGAGGAATGTGCTTGCCAATAAGTATGTTCAAAGGTTCACTTCCATTCACACTACCTTATAGTTATACCCTAAGGCTCCTCTTTTTAACCCCTTACTATACTATAATCTACTTATACCCTAGGTGACCACTAAACCACAATCAGTCCATCATGTAATTATGATCTAGTTATACCCTAGACGATTGCTAACTAAAATCCTTTAATCAAATAACTATAAATCTATTTATACCTTAAGTGATTACTAAGCCTCAATCATTCCACCAATTAACTACAATCTTATTTATACCTTAAGTGATTACTAAGCTCCAATAATTTCATCAAAATCCACAAAATATGATTCAAACTCTTAAATAGATACCCACTATCAATTTACTCACGATCAATAAGACATTATCATCACCATTCATGATAATCATGTCATTAAGTAGCGAGAACAATCAAGAGATTCATTTGTATTACTTCAACCCATCAATAGACTCTAGTACCCATGGAGATGCTCGACATCTCATCTAAGTGGAACCAACCCAAATCCTTAGTGATTCACACAACACAAGTACTAAACATATAATATATAAACACCTTAGAAAAGAGTCAAGGTAGATCTCAACTTGCCTTAAAGAAGACCCGCAAATCCAAATCACAGTCCAAAAAATCAAAGGGAAGCCTCACTCTCTCAAAATGCCTCTGAATGAGTGTAATCTATTCAAATATGAGATCTACATGTAAATATGAGATTAATGATACCCATGTTGATATAATTTGAGGTTCCGGAACTAAAATCACCTCGAAAATTAACCCCAAAAATAAAAGGGTAAAACTAGAATTTTAGTAGAAAATCACTTTACCCATTATCTAAGAGTTTCAAACCTAAAATCTCGTTGAAAATAGAATTGAAATTGAGTTAGAAATTATCAATATATCAATATTTGACTTTAATTGGAAACCCCAAATCTTCATATTCAAAAGCGGTTTAAAAATTAGAAAATGATTCACGAATTAGTAGATTTTTGTCCAAATCTGTTTATCCATAACATAATGATTCTAAATATGAAATTTCCTCAAAAACCGAGTTTGAATTGACAAAACCCCAACTTTCTCCAATAAATTCGCGGATAAAGAAAGAAAACTAGCTAAAGAAATCATGGAAGAATATCAACCTAAGCATTAGATACTTCCCCCTTAATAAACCGAGAAGAATGAGGTGAGAATAACTTAATTTGGAGCTCTAGAACTCTCAATATACTACTAAAAAATTCATAAAAACCCACCACGGGTTGTGGTCACAAAAAAACGGACCACAAGTGGTCGATTTTTCATAATTTTTTTTTAAATTATTTTTTCAATCAAAAACTGACCACAAATGGTCGGTTTATGTATTTTAAAATTGCAGGAAACTAATTAAATTAACCCGCAAAAATATAATTCCTTAAAACCGACCACAAGTGATCGGTAATATCAAAAAATAAATAAAATAATTATTTAAAAAGTCTTTTTAATTTTTTATACATAATATATTAATTTTTTTTGTTTTGTTTTTTTACAAAAATCGACCACTTGTGGTTTGTTTTTGATTAAAAAATTTTTTTATGAAAAACCGACCACATTCCCAAAAAATTAATATAAATAAAATAAATAGATAACGTAAAACCGAATATATTTTTAAAAGATATTAAAAATATTTCTTAATTATACCGATCAAATGTGGTCGATTTTTTATTTAATGAAAATAAAAATTAATTAATATTAAAAAACTGACCACTTGTGGTCGGTTTCTGTGAAAAGAATTACGAAAACATACCACTTGTAGTCGATTTTTGTAAAAATATATTAAAAATAAACTAGGAAATACTAAATATATTAAATAAAAGGAATAAATAAATAACATAAGGCATAATCTTTACTTTTTACTTACGTTTCAATAAAATAAATATATTGTTCATCGAATAAAAAAAATACATCTATATGTATATGTATGTATACGCGTATATCTGGTGTAGTTATTAACGTAGTAGTTAAAAGCTAATTGAATGTATACAAGTATATTGAATATGTTGATATCATACGAATGAGGTAATAATATACTGTTGGGGTTATAATAATGTAAGGTAAATAACTGATAATTCATCAAAGTATAAGGAATACGTTGTATTATGGGGTAATATACTTGTGCATGTGATGTATATTGTACATATTCAAAAGTCGAACATCTCGTGTAGTGATGTATGTAGTACTCAAAAGCTAACTGAATCTATCTAAGTATATTAAATAATACGTTGATATCATACGATTGAGGTAATAATATAATGTTAAAGTTATTATAATGTAAGCTAAATTAACTGGTAATTCATCCGAGTATATATGAAATATGTTGTATTATGAGGTAATATACTCGTGTATGTGATGTATATAGTACGTATTTAGAACCTTATAGTCGATAGAGTGTGTGTGTATAGATATAGTGTATTGATGTATGTAGTAGTCAAAAGCTAACTGAATGTATCCAAGTATATATACACTGGGTATGTTGCTGTTGTTGTTGATATAATACAATTGAGGTATAATAATGGGTTGCTTTTTGTTATAATAATGTAAGCTAAATTAACCCATAATTCATCAGAGTATATATGAAATACGTCGTATTACGGGATAATGTACTCGTGAATATGATGTATATAGTACGTATTTAGAACATGATAGTCGATAAAGCGTGTGTGTATATATATATGTGTGTGTGTGTTTGTATATCTCGTGTATTGATGTACGTAGTAGTCAAAAGCTAATTGAATGTATCCAAGTATATATTGAAAACATTTATATCATATAATCGAGGTATAATAATGGACTGTTTTTGTTATAATAATGTAAGCTAAATTAACCGATAATTCATCAGAGTATATGTGAAATATGTTGTATTACAGGGTAATATACTCGTGTATGTTATGTATATAGTACGTATTTAGATCTTGATAGTCACTCGAGTATATGTATATATACGTATATCTCGTGTAGTGATGTACGTAGTAGTTAAAAGCAAGCTAACTAAATCTATCCAAGTATTTTGAATAACACGTTGATATCATATGATCGACGTAATAATATATTGTTCAAGATATAATAATGTAAGCTAACTAATCGATAATTCATTAGATTATATATGGAATACGTTGTATTATGAGATATATAATACGTATTCACAAGCTAATTAACCAAAAATTCACCCTAATATATGAAATACATTGATTTTATTATACAATTGAGGAAATATACTACTCATGTTAATGTGATGATGAATTAACAAATTATCCAATTTATATACATCGTATTAAATTATTTTGTATTGATTATAAATATTATCCAATTTATTATATATTTTTTATTTTTTTTTAAATGAAAGTGGTCGGTTTTCGAATAATTATTTTTTTAACAAAAAGAAACCAACCACTTGTGGTCGGTTTTCTCAATTCTTTTTACTACCTGACCCAGCCCAACTAATGCCTGACCCGACTGACCCATTACCCTTATAAGCCCTTTCCTAATTACCCTAGCAACAAAAACACAACAACATCGGTCATAGCAGCAACATCAACTCCGCAGCAGCAACCTCCGCCTCGTCTCTGACTGACACTCGGCCATCGACGCAGCAGCAGCAACATCGATACAGAAGCAGCAGCATCATCATCAGCAGTCTCTCTCCCAACATCGACGCAGCAGCAACAACAGTCTCTCTCCCAACATCAGCACAGCAGCACCATCGATGCCACAACACCGCATTCGTCTATGACCAACCCTCCTCCATTAATGCAGCAGCAACAACAGTCTCTCTCCCAACATCGACACAATAGTACCATCGACGCAGCAGCACCACCGTCGTTTCTATCTCTTTTCGACCACCATCATCTCTCTCCGTCATTTGTCTCTCTCCCTCATCTCTCAACTGCTGCTAAGCTCTTTATATCTTTAATTTTGTAGTTTTGTGCTTAATTTATGATTACTAAATTAATTTAGCTGCCGCTAAACTCTTTATCTCCTTAAATTCATAGTTTCGTGCTTAATATATGATAGCTAAATTAATTCAGTTGCAGTTAGACTCTATCCCTATGTGTTTGTGTGTGCGTGATTTACAGTTTTGAATTGATGCTTTTAGTATGTTGAGGGAGAAGTAAGGTATTTGATTTATGGCAAAAAGTTGGAAATACTGATGCAGTAAACTGATTCATCTGGAAGTGATACATCTTGATATGAATTTTTAGAGCATCTGTTTTTTCTGTTTATGTTTAATTGATTGATCTATTCAAGGGATTGTCTAGGAGGATGTATTAGTTATGGTATTATTTGGTGCTTTGTTTGGTAGGATTTTCAGCTTCTTAGCCAAGACATTATTTTAGTAATTCAAGGTCTATTAAGCAAGCTGAAAGATAAAATTGGGCTTGATTCACCAAACCAAACAATGTATGAACTAATGACATGAAAATGGTTAAGTGTAGTCACTTGAAATGTGAACTAGTGACTTGAAAATGGTTAAGTGTAGTCACTTGAAATAGTAAATAGTAACTTGATAATGGTTAAATGTAGTCAGTTGAAATGTAAACTTGTGCTTTGAAAATGGTTAAGTGTAGTCACTTGAAATAGCAAACTAATGACTTGAAAAAGGTTAAGTGTAATCACTTGAAATGTGAACTAGTGACTTGAAAATGGTTAAGCATAGTCACTTGAAATAGTGAACTAGTAACTTGAAAATGGTTAAGTGTAGTCACTTGAAATGTGAACTAGTTACTTGAAAATTGTTAAGTGTAGTGACTTCAAATGTCTATTAGTTACTTGAAATGGGTTAAGTGTAGTCACTTAAAATGTGTATTAGTTACTTGAAAATGGTTAAGTGTAGTCACTTGAAATGTGTTTTAGTTACTTGAAAATGGTTAAGTGTAGTGACTTAAAATGTGTTTTAGTTACTTGAAAATGGTTAAGTGTAGTCACTTGAAATGTGTATTAGTTACTTGAAAATGGTTAAGTGTAGTCACTTGAAATGTGAACTAGTTACTTGAAAATGGTTAAGTGTAGTGACATTAAATGTATTTTAGTTACTTGAAAATAGTTAAGTGTAGTCACTTGAAATGAGTATTAGTTAATTGAAAATGGTTAAGTGTAGTCACTTGAAATGTGAACTAGTTACATGAAAATGGTTAAGTGCAGTCAGTTGAGATGTGTATTAGTTACTTTAAAATGGTTAAGTGTAGTCACTTGAAATGTGAACTAGTTACTTGAAAATGATTAAGTGTAGTAACTTGAAAATGTGAACCTGTGCATTGAAAATGGTTAAGTGTAGTCACTTGATATGTATATTAGTTACTTGAAAATGGTTAAGTGTAGTCACTTGAAATGTGAACTAGTTACTTGAAAATGGTTAAGTGTAGTGACTTAAATGTGTTTTAGTTACTTGAAAATGGTTAAGTGTCGTTACTTGAAATGTGTTTAGTTACTTGAAAATGGTTAAGTGTAGTAACTTAAAATGTGAACTAGTTACTTGAAAATGGATAAGTGTAGTGACATGAAATGTATTTTAGTTACTTGAAAATGGTTAAGTGTAGTCACTTGAAATGTGTATTAGTTACTTGAAAATGGTTAAGTGTAGTCACTTGAAATGTGAACTAGCTACATGAAAATGGTTAAGTGTAGTCACTTGAGATGTGTATTAGTTACTTTAAAATGGTTAAGTGTGGTCACTTGAAATGTGAACTAGTTAATTGAAAATGATTAAGTGTAGTCACTTGAACCATTTTCAAGTAACAGTTGGTATCAGAGCCTTAGGTTCACCAGTCCCACAAGTACAAGAGCAATGTCAAGTAGAGTTCCGCAGATTGGTGTGTAGGTCCCCACACCCAATCTTTGGAAGGCTCTAAGGCATGTAGAAGTCTTTTCCTTTTTTTTTCCTCTCCATCATGGCGTACTATTCTTTGATTACTGGCTTAGATCCCATTGGTATCTAGATGATTCCAATTGATATCTCAACAAAGATCAATTAGAATCCAGTTGATTCCAATTGGTATCTTAGTGAGTTTTGTTTGGAATCTAGGAGATTCCAATTGGTATCTGTTAATAATGGCTAAGGGTTAGTATCATAATACGAAGATGTATGAAAGTTGTGAACTTATTTGGTTGCCTGTTGTTTGATATTTGGCTGAACTTGAATTGTTAAACTGTATGATTGTTGTGAATTATTTTGTTTGAATTGTGGTGAAATAAATTGACTAAGTTGCTTTTGTTAAAAATTGTAATGGAACTATATGATCTTGTTGTTGTGAAATTAATAAATTCTTTGGTGCTTCCTTGTTCTTGATACTATTGTTATGCTGATGAAATTAATGATATGAGAATTGAGAGGATGATATGAGGACATGATGTCAAGGGAAGATAATGAAAAAGACATGAACAAAAGACTAAGGTGACATGTGTTTCCCTTAATGACGGGCTCTTGCAATTGATATTGTGAATGAATTCAATTATATGGTTCAGTTATTTGATATTGTGAATGGATCCTTGTGTGGTCCAGTTATTTGATATTATACGTGGATCCTTGTGTTGTCCAGTTATTGAGACTTTATTTGGATTCTTTTGCAATCCTATTATTTGAAATTTCAATTAGTTCTTTGAGAGGACTGGCTAAGTGATATTATCTTTGAGTTCCTTGTATGAGATGATTTTTAAGGTTTGACAAAATAATGAGTTTCAAATAAAAGTGGCAAAAACTAGTGGAGGTTATTGATACCTAAGGAATTTGATTGATAACTTATCTGAAATGTGATATTGGTAATAAGATTGTTAATGACCTATAATCGGTGAAGTTGTTTGACTATGCTTACTATATATGGATCAATCTTGAAGTGGTTAAGAGTTAGTGAAGCCTGTAATAAAAATGTTGTAAGGTAGAAATAAGAATGACATTGTATACCTTAGCTTGGTGTTGGTGATGGATGGGTAATTGGGCTTGACAATGAAGGTATTATCGTGTAATAAGTATTGAAGTTAGTGATTGCCTAGGCATAAGTTTTAGTTGTGGATTAGTGTATTAAGGAAGGCCTTGAGAAGATAAGTTGATTGTTGACTTGGTCTTGTGATTGAATTATGTGATTAACATCCTATAGAATTGACTGATAGATGACAATTTTAGAGGGTAGTAATCCCCATGATGGTGTTAATGCAGAATTAAATGGCGTAGTTACACCCATAGAATAATTAAGAATAGTCCTAAATGGGAGAATATAAGTGAATTATTAAAGGGCATGATTGATCTTTCCTTGGGTAATACTTGGTGGATATTGCTTATTGAGTGATTAAAGTATGATGATTAGATGAGTATTAGCGATGTTATGGAGGAGAATGTGTTGTAGTCTCTAATTTTGTAGGATCTCAATGGCTAATAGTTGTAAGTTTGTGTAATGAGTGAGAGGTTGTGTTGTCACCCATGTATAGTAGTAAACTGTTAGCTTGAACCGTGGGTGATCTTGAGGTGAAAAGAATAGTGGTTGTGAGATGTTGAAGCTAGCTTTATAGAATGAATCTAGTAGTCTTGATTAGGCGCATGCGAGTATCTAAGTTATGTGACTTGTAAATGGAGTGGTGACTTAAATATGATCAAAATGTAGATTTTCTAAGGGGTAGTCTTGTCTAGAAACTTACTCGGGTGTATCAGGGTGAGCCTGTGTATTGGGTGGATTAGATGTAACTTGTATGGTATTGAAATTTGAGTAGTAGACTCATGTAGAACCCCGTAGCACTTTTCAAAATTGAATTCGGGGCTCTAGAACTCCGATAATGATAATTATCGTGATAGGCTTACAATTTTATGTCAATATTGATTTTGTGTTGTAAAATAGAAGCATCTGTGAGCTAGTCAGAGCACACTAGTTTGGTAAAGGAAATTAGCACCATGGGTTCGCTGTGGCGGTTAGTACTGCAACGAAAATCGCACCGTAACAACGATAAAGAATTCAGTTTTTCAGTTTTTATTTCGTTCTTTGGAGTTCATTCCCCATTCTTCCGTTGTAAGAAGAGAGAAAAAAACTAGGGTGAAAAAGAGGTGATTTCGGGTGATTGTCTTCTTCAAGATGAATCTTTTAACCCTCTTTATCTTGCTTTGACTCATAACACTCAAATTTGAGACTTGGACCATTGTAAGGAGAATAAGTGATTCATGCGTAAATGTTTGGCTCGGCCTCTTCGTGTTTTGAAAAGCCTTGATAGAACGATTGAGTATAGAATGTAGGTTAATTATTGATGATATAAAGTGAGTGAGATATGGTTCAATTTAAGAAACTCTGTTAGTAATGTCTCTCTAATTTCAATACCGTGCATCTCTCCACCGAATGCCGGTTCGGGGATGAACGGATGGTAAATTGGTATCTAATTGTAACGACCCATTTTTTCGTTACTAAATTATCCATTCCTCAATATTAACTTGAGTCCAAAATAGCCATCATTTTGTTCATTAAGTCACCTCAAGATTTTCTGCGAAGATTTTAGCCTTTCGATGTGTCTAGATAGACTCAAGCCGGATGAATTTAATTATTCATGAGTACTAATATCAATTATTTAATTTGGAAGTTCTTTATATATGAATTAAGGTCGTACAATATCACTAGCACAAAGTAAAGTTGAAAACATTTTTAACCGATAGCGTTTCGATATGGGTTCCTATTAGGGCAAACTTCAAACGATCATATCTCCTAGAATATAAGGTTTTAGGGGACCCAATACCCACCAAATCAAATTTCTCTGAGTCTTCTTTCCAATGCAATAAACCGTTCATCAATACGAGTTCGGAGGAAAAAGTTATGACCGTTTTACCAAACACTGTCCGGGCTGAGATGGGAATTTGGCTGTAGCGAGAATTCTGGTGGTATTTAAATCAGTGTTAGCCGATTTTCAGGTCCAAAACTCCAAAACTTCATTCGCCAACCCTAGAGAGGTGATTTTACAAGGTTTAGGGTGAAAGTCCTTCGTGGAGGTAAGTTTTTCCATCATCTTCTTCGTCTTTTAATACTTTAACATCCTAGAATTATCCTTCAATGGTGAAATTTTGGGTTAGAACCTTTAATGGTGGATTTTTGAGAAAAACTTATGGGTGTTCTTAATATCACCTAGAACTAATTCTAGATAATAAATTAATAATCTCTAGCATGAACTTGGTAAACTAGATTATGTATTTTGTTGGTTGGAAATCTTGAATTCCATAAAGATGAGACCTTTAGTATAAAAACTCCATTAATGGAGATGGGTTAAGATTGAAAGAACTAGTTAATGGTTAATTGACCTTGGGGAATGATATAGACCTTGAATTAGGGTAGAATTAGTGGGTTTGAATTTCCAAAGATATTTATTTGAAGAGTAATTGATTAATTACTCTTATGATTGCTTGATTTTTAGATGATTGATCATTCCAAAGCATGAAGAAAGGGAATGAGCATCCTTGACATGACTTGTTGATTCAAAAAGCTTGGCGTCCAGGTAGGCTAGGTTAATGAGTAGAAGACTGTGTTATTTCATATTTTCATAATTTATAATTGATGGGAGAAAGCATGTCTAGGCCTGCATACATGGAGTTGAGGTGGATAAAGACATAAGAACTTTACTTTAATCCTAAAAACTATGTTATTGATTGATGATGTGATATTTATGATATTATGTGTTATGTGCCCGAAAGGGGATTGTTGTGAATGAAGTATGTTTACATGATGTTTCTTAGTTGTTCTAGTGATGAACCTAATTGAGGTATAAAGGTATAAGTTGCATATTGTGTCATGATAATGGTGAGGCCTAAGGGATAGATGACTTGAATCATTGTGTGCATTGTATTATGCGGAGAGAGGTAAAGAATAATGATAAGGTTGAATGTGCTAGTTATGGGTGGTAATGTTAGAACCCAAGTTGTGGTATTTGAGTAGGTTATGGTTTAATTGGAGTTTAGACTCAATTTAATTGTGTGTATGCTCCTAAATTGGATGCTTATGGATTGGTCTTCGGACATACTTGAATTGATGATATTTGGATTATTGATACTTTCATGAATAATTATGAAAAATCGAACTTGATCAAATTGCCTTATGATTATAAGTGTACTTGTAAATTTAGCACGCCAAGTTGTATCCTGAGAGATAGTATATGAAGTTGATAAAATATACATAATATGGTTATGGAGGATCGGGTACCACGCCAGTACGGATTTGGATGTTGATATTACTTATTTATAGAGGATCGGGTACCACGCCGGTACGATACATGGACTTAGATTGTCCCTTGCAGGTCATGACTAGTTGGGCAGAAATAAGTCCCTTAGCATGTGTGTACAGACTATTATTGATAAATGAAAAATCTTGATTCCTAATGATAATGTGATTGAAAAGAATTCCTTGAGTAAAGAAGGCTTGTGATATACCTTCATACAGGTTAAAAACTGAATGATGAATATTTATTAAGAACAGAAAAGTGGAAAGATTGTTAGTAGCAATGTGGTCGACGTTTAATTTTAGTATTGCTGTAAGACGTGATTGGATCGGGTGCCACGAGCCGGCATGGTAATATTAATAATAAAGGAATTGATAATGAAGTGATCTAAAGTGATGAATCCAATGAATAATCTCAAAGAAACGATCCCAAAGTTTCAATAATTGAATTAATCCTTCTCCAAGAGTATCTATAAGGTTTGATAATGAAACTTAAGTTCTCTTGTGTGTTTTACTGAGATGTGAGTTGATTTGTATTCCCTATTTGATTGTATCATTGAGATTGATTGTGTGACATGTACTTGGAAAAGTGAAACTATGTGCTTACTTGCTATATGTTGGTCGACTTACTTTATTTATACTTGGTCTAATCGTGGCTTATCCGATTGGCTAGTTATTATTCTTTAATATTATAAGAGAGTATTTGGTTGTTAGCTCGAGAGTTTAGTGTGAGTTGTCTAGGATTACTAGGTTGATCCAATAGATATGGGTAATGGAAGCGGCAATGCGAATAAAGGGGTGATAGTGATGGTTTAGTGTTGGATTGTGGTGGATGATATGAATTAATGAGGTTAGACTATGCTAGTGGTGAATATACCCTCGTTAATAGAGTTGGAGAATTGTAAATTATATTGGCAAAGTGTTTTAATGATATTACAGCCTTAGTTGAATTATACTTTATTTAAGATGTCACGACTTCTTTTCTTTGATTTTGATTTTATCATTATGTGGACTAACACTGGTCGGCCGATGATGCCTACCAGTGCGCGTGTTTGTACTGACCCTACTCTTCTACATTCCTTCTTGGAGTGTAAACTGGATACAGGTTAGTTTGCAGTTACTAGATCAATGGCGATATTCAGCACTAACTTTTGCTCTTCCTTTCTGGCAGATGCTAGAGTCTTTGTGTTATTTATTTTATTGTCAGTCTATTCTGTAATAGGTAGCTCTTGTACATGTTTGACCAGTTCTTGGGTTAGTGAAGGATAGTTGTAAGAAGTTTTTGAAAAGTTTATTTATTGGTATTTAATTTACTTTGTTATATTTAATTCAGTATTCTCATAAAAACAGAAGTCTACCGCATATTTTTGGTTGGATAATAAGGGTTCTCCTAGCTACTTAGGATAGCGTAGGTGCCCGCACGGTCCGTTAGTTTGGGTCGTGACACTTGAAATGTATATTAGTTACTTGAAAATAGTTAAGTGTAGTCACTTGAAATGTATATTAGTTACTTCAAAATGGTTCAGTGTAGTCTCTTGAAATGTGAACTAGTTACTTGAAACTGGTTAAGTGTAGTCACTTGAAATGTGAACTACTTACTTGAAAATGGTTCAGTGTAGTGAGTTGAAATGTGTTTTATTATCTTGAAGATGGTTAAGTGTAATCACTTGAAATGTGTATTAATTACTTGAAATTGATTAAGTGTAGTGACTTTAAATGTGTATTGGTTACTTGAAAATGCTTAAGTGTAGTCACTTGAAATGTATATTAGTTACTTGAAAATGGATAAGTGTAGTCACTTAAAATATGTATTAGTTACTTGAAAATGGTTAAGGGTAGTCACTTGAAATGTGTATTAGTTACTTGAAAATGGTTAAGTGTAGTCACTTGAAATGTGAACTACTTACATGAAAATGGTTAAGTGTAGTCACTTGAGATGTGTATTAGTTAGTTTAAAATGGTTAAGTGTAGTCACTTGAAATGTGAACTAGGTACATGAAAATGATTAAGTGTAGTCACTTGAAAATGTGAACCTGTGCATTGAAAATGGTTAAGAGTAGCCACTTGAAATGTATATTAGTTACTTGAAAATGGTTAAGCGTAGTCACTTGAAATGTGAACTAGTTACTTGAAAATGGTTTAAGTGTAGTGACTTGAATTGTATTTTAGTTACTTGAAAATTGTTAAGTGTTGTCACTTGAAATATGTATAAGTTAATTGAAAATGGTTAAGTGTAGCCACTTGAAATGTGAACTAGTTACTTGAAAAAGGTTAAGTATAGTGACTTGAAATGTCTTTAAGTTACTTGAAAATGGTTAAGTGTAGTCACTTTAAATGTGTATTAGTTACTTGAAATTGGTTAAGGGTAGTCACTTGAAATGTGTATTAGTTACTTGAAATTAGTTAAGTTTAGTGACTTGAAATATGTATTAGTTACTTGAAAATGGTTAAGTGAAGTGACTTGAAATTTGTTTTAGTTACTTGAAAATGGTTAAGTGTAGTGACTTGAAATATGTTTTAGTTACTTGAAAATGGTTAAGTGTTGTCACTTGAAATGTGTATTAGTTACTTGAAAATGGTTAAGTGTGGTCACTTGAAATGTGAACTAGTTACTTGATAATGGTTAAGTGTAGTCTCTTGAAATGTGTATTAGTTGCTTGAAAATGGTTAAGTGTTGTCACTTGAAATGTCAACTAGTTACTAGAAAATGATTAAGAGTAGTAACTTGCAATGTGAACTACTTACTTGAAAATGGTTAAGTGTAGTGACTTGAAATGTGATTTAGTTACTTGAAAATGGTTAAGTGTAGTCACTTAAAATGTGTATTAGTTACTTGAAATTGGCTGTGTAGTGACTTGTAATGTGTATTAGTTATTTGAAATGGGTTAAGTGTAGTCACTTGAAATGTATATTAGTTACTTGAAAATGGTTAATCATAGTCACTTGAAATGTGAACTAGTTACTTGAAAATTTTTAAGTGTAGTGACTTGAAATGTAAATTAGTTACTTGAAAATGATTAAGTGTAGTCACTTGAAATATGAACTAGTTACTTGAAAATGGTTAAGTGTAGTGGCTAGAAATGTGTTTTAGTTACTTGAAAATGGTTAAGTGTAGTCACTTGAAATGTATATTAGTTACTTCAAAACGGTTACGAGTAGTTACATGAAATGTGAACTAGTTACTTGAAAATGGTTAAGTGTAGTCACTTTAAATGTGAACTACTTACTTGAAAAAGGTTCACCGTAGTGACTTGAAATGTGTTTTATTATCTTGAAGATGGTTAAGTGTAGTCACTTTAAATGTGTATTAATTACTTGAAATTGATTAGGTGTAGTGACTTTAAATGTGTATTGGTTACTTGAAAATGGTTAAGTGTATTCACTTGAAATGTATATTAGTTACTTGAAAATGGTTAAGTGTAGTCACTTGAAATGTGAACTAGTTACTTGAAAATGGTTAAGTGTAGTCACTTGAAATGTGAACTAGTTACTTGATAATGGTTAAGTGTAGTGACTTGAAATGTGTATTAGTTGCATGAAAATGGTTAAGTGTAGTCACTCGAAATGTGAACTAGTTACTAGAAAATGATAAAGAGTAGTAACTTGCAATGTGAACTACTTACATGAAAATGGTTAAGTGTAGTGACTTGAAATGTGTTTTAGTTACTTGAAAATGGTTAAGTGTAGTCACTTAAAATATGTATTAGTTACTTTAAATTGGCTGTGTAGTGACTTGTAATGTTTATTAGTTACTTGAAAAGGCTTAAGTGTAGTCACTTGAAATGTATATTAGTTACTTGAAAATGGTTAATCATAGTCACTTGAAATGTGAACTAGTTACTTGAAAATTTTTAAGTGTAGTGACTTAAAATTTATATTAGTTACTTGAAAATGATTAAGTGTAGTCACTTGAAATATGAACTAGTTACTTGAAAATGGTTAAGTGTAGTGGCTAGAAATGTGTTTGAGTTACTTGAAAATGGTTAAGTGTAGTCACTTGAAATGTATATTAGTTACTTCAAAATGGTTACGTGTCGTTACAGGAAATGTAAACTAGTTACTTGAAAATGGTTAAGTGTATTCACTTGAAATGTGAACTACTTTCTTGAAAATGGTTCAGTGTAGTGACTTGAAATGTGTTTTCTTATCTTGAAGATGGTTAAGTGTAGTTACTTGAAATGAGTATTAATTACTTGAAGTTGATTAGGTGTAGTGACTTGAAATGTGAACTAGTTACTTGAAAATGGTTAAGTGTATTCACTTTAAATGTATATTAGTTACTTGAAAATGGTTTAAGTGTAGTCACTTGAAATGTGAACTAGTTACTTGAAAATGGATAAGTGTAGTCACTTGAAATGTGTATTAGCAGTCACTTGAAATGTAAACTAGTTACTTGAAAATGGTTAAGTGTAGTGACTTGAAATGTGTATTAGTTATTTGAAAATGCTTATGCGTAGTCACTTGAAATACGTATTGGTTACTTGAAAATGGCTAAGTGTAGCCACTTGAAATGTGAACTGGTTACTTGAAAATAGTTTAGTGTAGTCACTTGAAACGTGCTTTAGTTACTTGAAGATGGTTAAGTGTATACAACTGAAATGTGTATTAGTTACTTGAGAATGGTTAAATGTAGTCACCAGAAATTTGTTTTAGTTACTTGAAAATAGTTTAGTGTAGTCACTTGAAATGTGAACTAGTTACTTGAAAAGTGTTAAGTGTTGTCACTTGAAGTGTATTTTTGTTATTTGAAAATGGTTAGGTGTACTCACTTGAAATGTGTATTAGTTACTTGAAATTTGTTAAGTATACTCACTTGAAGTGTTTATTAGTTACTTGAAATTTGTTTAGTGTAGTGACTTGAAATGTGAATTAGTTACTTGAAATTGGTTTTGTGCAGTGACTTGAAATGTGTATTAGTTACTCGAAAATGGTTGAATGTAGTCACTTGAAATGTGAACTAGTTACTTGAAAATGGTTAAGTGTAGTTACTTGAAATGTGTATTAGTTAATTGAAAATGGTGTGTTGTATTCACTTGAAATGTGACCTACTAACTTGCAAATGGTTAAGTGTAGTGACTAAAAATGTGTATTAGTTACTTGAAAATGGATAAGTGTAGTCACTTGAAATTTATATTAGTTACTTGAAAATGGTTAAGTGTAGTCCCTTGAAATGTATATTAGTTAATTCAAAATGGTTCAGTGTAGTCACTTGAAATGAGAACTAGTACTTGAAAATGGTTAAGTGTAGTCACTTGAAATGTGAACTACTTACTTGAAAATGGTTCACTATAGTGACTTGAAATGTGTTTTATTATTTTGAAGATGGTTAAGTGTAGTCACTTGAAATGTGTATTAATTACTTGAAGTTGATTAAATGTACTGACTTTGAATGTGTAATGGTTACTTGAAAATGGTTAAGTGTAGTCACTTGAAATGTATATTAGTTACTTGAAAATGGATAACTGTAGTCACTTGAAATGTGAACTAGTCACTTGAAAATGGTTATGTGTAGTCACTTGAAATGTGTTTTAGTTACTTGAAAATGGTTAAGTGTAGTCACTAGAAATATTTATAAGTTACTTGAAAATAGTTAAGTGTATCCACTTGCAATGTGAACTACTTACTTGAAAATGGTTAAGTGTAGTGACTTGAAATGTGTTTTAGTTACTTGAAAATGGTTAAGTGTAGTAACTTAAAATATGTGTTAGTTACTTGAAATTGGCTGTGTAGTCACTTGTAATGTTTAGTAGTTATTTGAAAAGGGTTAAGTGTAGTTACTTGAAATGTATATTAGTTACTTGAAAATGGTTAATCATAGTCACTTGAAATGTGAACTAGTTACTTGAAAATTTTTAAGTGTAGTGACTTGCAATGTAAATTAGTTACTTGAAAATGATTAAGTGTAGTCACTTGAAATATGAACTAGTTACTTGAAAATGGTTAAGTGTAGTGGCTAGAAATGTGTTTTAGTTACTTGAAAATGGTTAAGTGTAGTCACTTGAAATGTATATTAGTTACTTCAAAACGGTTACGAGTAGTTACATGAAATGTGAACTAGTTACTTGAAAATGGTTAAGTGTAGTCACTTTAAATGTGTATTAGTTACTTGAAATTGGTTAAGGGTAGTCACTTGAAATGTGTATTAGTTACTTGAAATTAGTTAAGTTTAGTGACTTGAAATATGTATTAGTTACTTGAAAAAGGTTAAGTGAAGTGACTTGAAATTTGTTTTAGTTACTTGAAAATGGTTAAGTGTAGTGACTTGAAATATGTTTTAGTTACTTGAAAATGGTTAAGTGTTGTCACTTGAAATGTGTATTAGTTACTTGAAAATGGTTAAGTGTGGTCACTTGAAATGTGAACTAGTTACTTGATAATGGTTAAGTGTAGTCTCTTGAAATGTGTATTAGTTGCTTGAAAATGGTTAAGTGTTGTCACTTGAAATGTCAACTAGTTACTAGAAAATGATTAAGAGTAGTAACTTGCAATGTGAACTACTTACTTGAAAATGGTTAAGTGTAGTGACTTGAAATGTGATTTAGTTACTTGAAAATGGTTAAGTGTAGTCACTTAAAATGTGTATTAGTTACTTGAAATTGGCTGTGTAGTGACTTGTAATGTGTATTAGTTATTTGAAATGGGTTAAGTGTAGTCACTTGAGATGTATATTAGTTACTTGAAAATGGTTAATCATAGTCACTTGAAATGTGAACTAGTTACTTGAAAATTTTTAAGTGTAGTGACTTGAAATGTAAATTAGTTACTTGAAAATGATTAAGTGTAGTCACTTGAAATATGAACTAGTTACTTGAAAATGGTTAAGTGTAGTGGCTAGAAATGTGTTTTAGTTACTTGAAAATGGTTAAGTGTAGTCACTTGAAATGTATATTAGTTACTTCAAAACGGTTACGAGTAGTTACATGAAATGTGAACTAGTTACTTGAAAATGGTTAAGTGTAGTCACTTTAAATGTGAACTACTTACTTGAAAATGGTTCACCGTAGTGACTTGAAATGTGTTTTATTATCTTGAAGATGGTTAAGTGTAGTCACTTTAAATGTGTATTAATTACTTGAAATTGATTAGGTGTAGTGACTTTAAATGTGTATTGGTTACTTGAAAATGGTTAAGTGTATTCACTTGAAATGTATATTAGTTACTTGAAAATGGTTAAGTGTAGTCACTTGAAATGTGAACTAGTTACTTGAAAATGGTTATAAGTGTAGTCACTTGAAATGTGAACTAGTTACTTGATAATGGTTAAGTGTAGTGACTTGAAATGTGTATTAGTTGCATGAAAATGGTTAAGTGTAGTCACTTGAAATGTGAACTAGTTACTAGAAAATGATAAAGAGTAGTAACTTGCAATGTGAACTACTTACATGAAAATGGTTAAGTGTAGTGACTTGAAATGTGTTTTAGTTACTTGAAAATGGTTAAGTGTAGTTACTTAAAATATGTATTAGTTACTTGAAATTGGCTGTGTAGTGACTTGTAATGTTTATTAGTTACTTGAAAAGGGTTAAGTGTAGTCACTTGAAATGTATATTAGTTACTTGAAAATGGTTAATCATAGTCACTTGAAATGTGAACTAGTTACTTGAAAATTTTTAAGTGTAGTGACTTGAAATTTATATTAGTTACTTGAAAATGATTAAGTGTAGTCACTTGAAATATGAACTAGTTACTTGAAAATGCTTAAGTGTAGTGGCTAGAAATGTGTTTTAGTTACTTGAAAATGGTTAATGTAGTCACTTGAAATGTATATTAGTTATTTCAAAACGGTTACGTGTCGTTACAGGAAATCTAAACTAGTTACTTGAAAATGGTTAAGTGTATTCACTTGAAATGTGAACTACTTTCTTGAAAATGGTTCAGTGTAGTGACTTGAAATGTGTTTTATTATCTTGAAGATGGTTAAGTGTAGTTACTTGAAATGAGTATTAATTACTTGAAATTGATTAGGTGTAGTGACTTGAAATGTGAACTAGTTACTTGAAAATGGTTAAGTGTATTCACTTTAAATGTATATTAGTTACTTGAAAATGGTTTAAGTGTAGTCACTTGAAATGTGAACTAGTTACTTGAAAATGGATAAGTGTAGTCACTTGAAATGTGTATTAGCAGTCACTTTAAATGTAAACTAGTTACTTGAAAATGGTTAAGTGTAGTGACTTGAAATGTGTATTAGTTATTTGAAAATGCTTATGCGTAGTCACTTGAAATACGTATTGGTTACTTGAAAATGGCTAAGTGTAGCCACTTGAAATGTGAACTAGTTACTTGAAAATAGTTTAGTGTAGTCACTTGAAACGTGCTTTAGTTACTTGTAGATGGTTAAGTGTATACAACTGAAATGTGTATTAGTAATTTGAGAATGGTTAAATGTAGTCACTAGAAATTTGTTTTAGTTACTTGAAAATAGTTTAGTGTAGTCACTTGAAATGTGAACTAGTTACTTGAAAAGTGTTAAATGTAGTCACTTGAAATGTATTTTTGTTATTTGAAAATGGTTAGGTGTACTCACTTGAAATGTGTATTAGTTACTTGAAATTTGTTAAGTATACTCACTTGAAGTGTTTATTAGTTACTTGAAATTTGTTTAGTGTAGTGACTTGAAATGTGAATTAGTTACTTGAAATTGGTTTTGTGCAGTGACTTGAAATGTGTATTAGTTACTCGAAAATGGTTGATTGTAGTCACTTGAAATGTGAACTAGTTACTTGAAAATGGTTAAGTGTAGTTACTTGAAATGTGTATTAGTTAATTGAAAATGGTGTGTTGTATTCACTTGAAATGTGACCTACTAACTTGCAAATGGTTAAGTGTAGTGACTTAAAATGTGTATTAGTTACTTGAAAATGGATAAGTGTAGTCACTTGAAATTTATATTAGTTACTTGAAAATGGTTAAGTGTAGTCCCTTGAAATGTATATTAGTTAATTCAAAATGGTTCAGTGTAGTCACTTGAAATGAGAACTAGTACTTGAAAATGGTTAAGTGTAGTCACTTGAAATGTGAACTACCTACTTGAAAATGGTTCACTATAGTGACTTGAAATGTGTTTTATTATTTTGAAGATGGTTAAGTGTAGTCACTTGAAATGTGTATTAATTACTTGAAGTTGATTAAGTGTACTGACTTTAAATGTGTATTGGTTACTTGAAAATGGTTAAGTATAGTCACTTGAAATGTATATTAGTTACTTTAAAATGGATAACTGTAGTCACTTGAAATGTGAACTAGTCACTTGAAAATGGTTATGTGTAGTCACTTGAAATGTGGTTTAGTTACTTGAAAATGGTTAAGTGTAGTCACTAGAAATATTTATAAGTTACTTGAAAATAGTTAAGTGTATCCACTTGCAATGTGAACTACTTACTTGAAAATGGTTAAGTGTAGTGAATTGAAATGTGTTTTAGTTACTTGAAAATGGTTAGGTGTAGTAACTTAAAATATGTGTTAGTTACTTGAAATTGGCTGTGTAGTGACTTGCAATGTAAATTAGTTACTTGAAAATGATTAAGTGTAGTCACTTGAAATATGAACTAGTTACTTGAAAATGGTTAAGTGTAGTGGCTAGAAATGTGTTTTAGTTACTTGAAAATGGTTAAGTGTAGTCACTTGAAATGTATATTAGTTACTTCAAAACGGTTATGAGTAGTTACATGAAATGTGAACTGGTTACTTGAAAATGGTTAAGTGTAGTCACTTGAAATGTGAACTACTTAATTGAAAATGGTTCACCGTAGTGACTTGAAATGTGTTTTATTATCTTGAAGATGGTTAAGTGTAGTCACTTTAAATGTGTATTAATTACTTGAAATTGATTAGGTGTAGTGACTTTAAATGTGTATTGGTTACTTGAAAATGGTTAAGTGTATTCACTTGAAATGTATATTAGTTACTTGAAAATGGTTAAGTGTAGTCACTTGAAATGTGAACTAGTTACTTGAAAATGGTTAAGTGTAGTCACTTGAAATGTGAACTAGTTACTTTATAATGGTTAAGTGTAGTGACTTGAAATGTGTATTAGTTGCATGAAAATGGTAGTGTAGTCACTTGAAATGTGAACTAGTTACTAGAAAATGATAAAGAGTAGTAACTTGCAATGTGAACTACTTACACGAAAATGGTTAAGTGTAGTGACTTGAAATGTGTTTTAGTTACTTGAAAATGGTTAAGTGTAGTCACTTAAAATATGTATTAGTTACTTGAAATTGGTTGTGTAGTGACTTGTAATGTTTATTAGTTACTTGAAAAGGGTTAAGTGTAGTCACTTGAAATGTATATTAGTTACTTGAAAATGGTTAATCATAGTCACTTGAAATGTGAACTAGTTACTTGAAAATTTTTAAGTGTAGTGACTTGAAATGTATATTAGTTACTTAATAATGGTTAAGTGTAGTCACTTGAAATGTGAACTAGTTAATTGAAATTGGTAAAGCGTAGTAACTTGAAATGTTTATTAGTTACTTGAAAATAGTTAAGTGTAGTCACTTGAAATGTATATTAGTAACTTCAAAATGGTTAAGTGTAGTCACTTGAAATGTTAAATAGTTACTTGAAATGATTAAGTGTAGTCACTTGAAATGTGAACTACTTACTTGAAAATGGTTCAGTGTAGTGACTTGAAATGTGTTTTATTATCTTGAAGATGGTTAAGTGTAGTCACTTGAAATGTGTATTAATTACTTTAAATTGATTTAGTGTAGTGACTTTAAATGTGTATTGGTTACTTGAAAATGGTTTAGTGTATTCACTTGAAATGTGAAGTAGTTACTTGAAAATGGTTAAGTGCAGTCACTTGAAATGTAAATTAGTTACTTGAAATTGGTTAAGTGTAGTCACTTGAAATGTGTATTAGCAATCACTTGAAATGTAAACTAGTTACTTGAAAATGGTTAAGTGTAGTGACTTGAAATGTGTATTAGTTATTTGAAAATGCTTATGCGTAGTCACTTGAAATACGTATTGGTTACTTGAAAATGGCTAAGTGTAGCCACTTGAAATGTGAACTAGTTACTTGAAAATATTTTAGTGTAGTGACTTGAAACGTGCTTTAGTAACTTGAAGATGGTTAAGTGTATACAATTGAAATGTGTATTAGTTACTTGAGAATGGTTAAATGTAGTCACTAGAAATTTGTTTTAGTTACTTGAAAATAGTTTAGTGTAGTCACTTGAAATATGAACTAGTTACTTGAAAAGTGTTAAGTGTAGTCACTTGAAATGTATTTTTGTTATTTGAAAATGGTTAGGTGTACTCACTTGAAATGTGTATTAGTTACTTGAAATTTGTTAAGTATACTCACTTGAAGTGTTTATTAGTTACTTGAAATTTGTTTAATATAGTGACTTGAAATGTGCATTAGTTACTTGAAATTGGTTTTGTGCAGTGACTTGAAATGTGTATTAGTTACTTGAAAATGGTTGAATGTAGTAACTTGAAATGTGAACTAGTTACTTGAAAATGGTTAAGTGTAGTTACTTGAAATGTGCATTAGTTAATTGAAAATGGTGTGTTGTATTCACTTGAAATGTGACCTAGTAACTTGCAAATGATTAAGTGTAGTGAATAAAAAGGTGTATTAGTTACTTGAAAATGGTTTAGTGTAGTCACTTGAAATTTATTACTTACTTGAAAATGGTTAAGTGTAGTCCCTTGAAATGTATATTAGTTAATTCAAAAAGGTTCAGTGTAGTCACTTGAAATGAGAACTAGTACTTGAAAATGGTTAAGTGTAGTCACTTGAAATGTGAACTACTTACTTGAAAATGGTTCACTATAGTGACATGAAATGTGTTTTATTATTTTGAAGATGGTTAAGTGAAGTCAATTGAAATGTGTATTAATTACTTGAAGTTGATTAAGTGTACTGACTTTAAATGTGTATTGGTTACTTGAAAATGGTTAAGTGTAGTCACTTGAAATGTATATTAGTTACTTGAAAATGGATAACTGTAGTCACTTGAAATGTGAACTAGTCACTTGAAAATGGTTGTGTAGTCACTTGAAATATGTATTGGCTACTTGAAAATGGTTAATCCTAGTCACTTTAAATGTGAACTAGTTACTTGAAAATTGTTAAGTGTAGTGACTTGAACTGTATATTAGTTACTTGAAAATAGTTTAGTGTAGTCACTTGAAATGTGAAGTAGTTACTTGAAAATGGTTAAGTGTAGTGACTTGAAATGTGTTTTAGTTACTTGAAATTGGTTAAGTGTAGTCACTTGAAATGTGTATTAGCAATCACTTGAAATGTAAACTAGTTACTTGAAAATGGTTAAGTGTAGTGACTTGAAATGTGTATTAGTTATTTGAAAATGCTTATGCGTAGTCACTTGAAATACGTATTGGTTACTTGAAAATGGCTAAGTGTAGCCACTTGAAATGTGAACTAGTTACTTGAAAATATTTTAGTGTAGTGACTTGAAACGTGCTTTAGTAACTTGAAGATGGTTAAGTGTATACAATTGAAATGTGTATTAGTTACTTGAGAATGGTTAAATGTAGTCACTAGAAATTTGTTTTAGTTACTTGAAAATAGTTTAGTGTAGTCACTTGAAATATGAACTAGTTACTTGAAAAGTGTTAAGTGTAGTCACTTGAAATGTATTTTTGTTATTTGAAAATGGTTAGGTGTACTCACTTGAAATGTGTATTAGTTACTTGAAATTTGTTAAGTATACTCACTTGAAGTGTTTATTAGTTACTTGAAATTTGTTTAATATAGTGACTTGAAATGTGCATTAGTTACTTGAAATTGGTTTTGTGCAGTGACTTGAAATGTGTATTAGTTACTTGAAAATGGTTGAATGTAGTAACTTGAAATGTGAACTAGTTACTTGAAAATGGTTAAGTGTAGTTACTTGAAATGTGCATTAGTTAATTGAAAATGGTGTGTTGTATTCACTTGAAATGTGACCTAGTAACTTGCAAATGATTAAGTGTAGTGAATAAAAAGGTGTATTAGTTACTTGAAAATGGTTTAGTGTAGTCACTTGAAATTTATTACTTACTTGAAAATGGTTAAGTGTAGTCCCTTGAAATGTATATTAGTTAATTCAAAAAGGTTCAGTGTAGTCACTTGAAATGAGAACTAGTACTTGAAAATGGTTAAGTGTAGTCACTTGAAATGTGAACTACTTACTTGAAAATGGTTCACTATAGTGACATGAAATGTGTTTTATTATTTTGAAGATGGTTAAGTGAAGTCAATTGAAATGTGTATTAATTACTTGAAGTTGATTAAGTGTACTGACTTTAAATGTGTATTGGTTACTTGAAAATGGTTAAGTGTAGTCACTTGAAATGTATATTAGTTACTTGAAAATGGATAACTGTAGTCACTTGAAATGTGAACTAGTCACTTGAAAATGGTTGTGTAGTCACTTGAAATATGTATTGGCTACTTGAAAATGGTTAATCCTAGTCACTTTAAATGTGAACTAGTTACTTGAAAATTGTTAAGTGTAGTGACTTGAACTGTATATTAGTTACTTGAAAATAGTTTAGTGTAGTCACTTGAAATGTGAAGTAGTTACTTGAAAATGGTTAAGTGTAGTGACTTGAAATGTGTTTTAGTTACTTGAAAATGGTTAAGTGTAGTCACTAGAAATATTTATAAGTTACTTGAAAATAGTTAAGTGTATCCACTTGCAATGTGAACTACTTACTTGAAAATGGTTAAGTGTAGTGACTTGAAATGTGTTTTAGTTACTTGAAAATGGTTAAGTGTAGTAACTTAAAATATGTGTTAGTTACTTGAATTTGGCTGTGTAGTCACTTGTAATGAGTATTAGTTAATTGAAAATGGTTAAGTGTAGTCACTTGAATTGTATATTAGTTACTTGAAAATGGTTAATTGTAGTCACTTGAAATGTGAACCAGTTACTTGAAAATTGTTAAGTGTAGTGACTTGAATTGTATATTATTTACTTGAAAATGATTAAATGTAGTCACTTGAAATGTAAACTAGTTACTTGAAAATGGTTAAGTGTAGTGGCTTGAAATGTGTTTTAGTTACTTGAAAATGGTTAAGTGTAGTCACCTTAAATGTATATTAGTTACTTCAAAACGGTTACATGTAGTTACATGAAATGTGAACTAGTTACTTGAAAATGGTTAAGTGTAGTCACTTGAAATGTGAACTACTTTCTAGTCACTAGAAATGTGAACTACTTACTTGAACATGGTTCAGTGCAGCGACTTGAAATGTGTTTTATTATCTTGAAGATGGTTAAGTGTAGTCACTTGAAATGTGTATTAATTATATGAAATTGATTAGGTATAGTGAATTTAAATGTGTATTGGTTACTTGAAAATGGTTAAGTGTATTCACTTGAAATTTATTTTAGTTACTTGAAAATGGTTAAGTGCAGTCACTTGAAATGCGAACTAGTTACTTGAAAATGGTTAAGTGTAGTCACTTGAAATGTGTATTAGCAGTCACTTGAAATGTAAACTAGTTACTTGAAAATGGTTTAGTGTAGTGACTTGAAACGTGCTTTAGTTACTTGAAAATGGTTAAGTGTATACACTGAAATGTGTATTAGTTACTTGAAAATGGTTAAATGTAGTCACTTGAAATGTGTTTTAGTTACTTGAATATAGTTTAGTGTAGGCACTTGAAATGTGAACTAGTTACTTGAAAAGTGTTAAGTGTAGTCACTTGAAATGTATTTTTGTTATTTAAAAATGGTTAGTTGTACTCACTTGAAATTTGTATTAGTTACTTGAAATTTGTTAAGTATACTCACTTGAAGTGTTTATTAGTTACTTGAAATTTGTTTAGTGTAGTGACTTGAAATGTGCATTAGTTACTTGAAATTGGTTTTGTGCAGTGACTTGAAATGTGTATTAGTTACTTGAAAATGGTTAAGAGTAGTCACTTGAAATGTGAACTAGTTACTTGAAAATGGTTAAGTGTAGTCACTTGAAATGTGTATTAGTTAATTGAAAATGGTGCGTTGTATTCCCTTGAAATGTGACCTAGTTACTTGCAAATGGTTAAGTGTAGTGACTTGAAATGTGTATTAGTTATTTGAAAATGCTCATGTGCAGTCACATGAAATACGTATTGGTTACTTGAAAATGGCTAAGTGTAGCCACTTGAAATGTGAACTAGTTACTTGAAAATGGTTTAGTGTAGTGACTTGAAACGTGCTTTAGTTACTTGAAAATGGTTAAGTGTATACACTTGAAATGTGTATTAGTTACTTGAAAATGGTTAAATGTAGTCACTTGAAATGTTTTTTAGTTACTTGAAAATAGTTTAGTGTAGGCACGTGAAATGTGAACTAGTTACTTGAAAAGTGTTAAGTGTAGTCACTTGAAATGTATGTTTGTTATTTGAAAATGGTTAGGTGTACTCACTTGAAATGTGTATTAATTACTTGAAATTTGTTAAGTATACTCATTTGAAGTGTTTATTAGTTACTTGAAATTTGTTTAGTGTAGTGACTTGAAATGTGCATTAGTTACTTGAAATTGGTTTTGTGCAGTGACTTGAAATGTGTATTAGTTACTTGAAAATGGTTAAGAGTAGTCACTTGAAATGTGTATTAGCAGTCACTTGAAATGTAAACTAGTTACTTGAAAATGGTTAAGTGTAGTGACTTGAAATGTGTATTAGTTATTTGAAAATTGTTAGTGTAGTCACTTGAAATGTGAACTAGTTACTTGAAAATAGTTAAGTGTAGATACTTGAAACGTGCTTTAGTTACTTGAAAAAGGTTAAGTGTAGACACTTGAAATGTGTATTAGTTACTTGAAAATGGTTAAATGTAGTCACTTGATATGTGTGTTAGCTACTTGAAAATAGTTTAGTGTAGTTACTTGAAATGTGAACTAGTTAATTGAAAATAGTTAAGTGTAGTCACTTGAAATGTATGTTTGTTATTTGAAAATGGTTAGGTGCGCTCACTTGAAATGTGTATTAATTACTTGAAATTTGTTAAGTATACTCATTTGAAGTGTTTATTAGTTACTTGAAATTTGTTTAGTGTAGTGACTTGAAATGTGCATTAGTTACTTGAAATTGGTTTTGTGCAGTGACTTGAAATGTGTATTAGTTACTTGAAAATGGTTAAGAGTAGTCACTTGAAATGTGAACTAGTTACTTGAAAATGGTTAAGTGTAGTCACTTGAAATGTGTATTAGTTAATTGAAAATGGTGCGTTGTATTCCCTTGAAATGTGACCTAGTTACTTGCAAATGGTTAAGTGTAGTGACTTGAAATGTGTATTAGTTATTTGAAAATGCTCATGTGCAGTCACATGAAATACGTATTGGTTACTTGAAAATGGCTAAGTGTAGCCACTTGAAATGTGAACTAGTTACTTGAAAATGGTTTAGTGTAGTGACTTGAAACGTGCTTTAGTTACTTGAAAATGGTTAAGTGTATACACTTGAAATGTGTATTAGTTACTTGAAAATGGTTAAATGTAGTCACTTGAAATGTTTTTTAGTTACTTGAAAATAGTTTAGTGTAGGCACGTGAAATGTGAACTAGTTACTTGAAAAGTGTTAAGTGTAGTCACTTGAAATGTATGTTTGTTATTTGAAAATGGTTAGGTGTACTCACTTGAAATGTGTATTAATTACTTGAAATTTGTTAAGTATACTCATTTGAAGTGTTTATTAGTTACTTGAAATTTGTTTAGTGTAGTGACTTGAAATGTGCATTAGTTACTTGAAATTGGTTTTGTGCAGTGACTTGAAATGTGTATTAGTTACTTGAAAATGGTTAAGAGTAGTCACTTGAAATGTGTATTAGCAGTCACTTGAAATGTAAACTAGTTACTTGAAAATGGTTAAGTGTAGTGACTTGAAATGTGTATTAGTTATTTGAAAATTGTTAGTGTAGTCACTTGAAATGTGAACTAGTTACTTGAAAATAGTTAAGTGTAGATACTTGAAACGTGCTTTAGTTACTTGAAAAAGGTTAAGTGTAGACACTTGAAATGTGTATTAGTTACTTGAAAATGGTTAAATGTAGTCACTTGATATGTGTGTTAGCTACTTGAAAATAGTTTAGTGTAGTTACTTGAAATGTGAACTAGTTAATTGAAAATAGTTAAGTGTAGTCACTTGAAATGTATGTTTGTTATTTGAAAATGGTTAGGTGCGCTCACTTGAAATGTGTATTAATTACTTGAAATTTGTTAAGTATACTCATTTGAAGTGTTTATTAGTTACTTGAAATTTGTTTAGTGTAGTGACTTGAAATGTGCATTAGTTACTTGAAATTGGTTTTGTGCAGTGACTTGAAATGTGTATTAGTTACTTGAAAATGGTTAAGAGTAGTAACTTGAAATGTGAACTAGTTACTTGAAAATGGTTAAGTGTAGTCACTTGAAATGTGTATTAGTTAACTGAAAATGGTGCGTTGTATTCCCTTGAAATGTGACCTAGTTACTTGCAAATGGTTAAGTGTAGTGACTTAAAATGTGTATTAGTTACTTGAAATTGGTTAAGTGTAGTGACTTTAAATGTGTTTTAGTTACTCGAAAATGGTTAAGTGTAGTAACTTGAAATGTATATTAGTTACTTGAAAATGGTTAAGTGTAGTCACTTGAAATGTATATTAGTTAATTCAAAATTGTTCAGTGTAGTCACTTGAAATGAGAACTAGTACTTGAAAATGGTTAAGTGTAGTCACTTGAAACGTCCTTAGCTACTTGAAATTGGTTAAGTGTATAAACTTGAAATGTGTATTAGTTACTTGAAAATGGTTAAATGTAGTCACTTGAAATGTGTTTTAGTTACTTGAAAATAGTTTAGTGTAATCAATTGAAATGTGAACTAGTTACTCAAAAAGTGTTAAGTGTAGTCACTTGAAATGTATTTTTTGTTATTTGAAAATGGTTAGGTGTACTCACTTGAAATGTGTAGTAGTTACTTGAAATTTGTTAAGTATAGTCACTTGAAGTGTTTATAAGTTACTTCAAATTTGTTTAGTGTAGTGACTTGAAATGTGCATTAGTTACTTGAAATTGGTTTTGTGCAGTGACTTGAAATGTGTATTAGTTACTTGAAAATGGTTAAATGTAGTCTATTGAAATGTGAACTAGTAACATGGAAATGGTTAAGTATAGTCACTCGAGATGTGTATTATATACTTTAAAATGGTTAATTGTAGTCACTCGAAATGTGAACTAGTTACTTGAAAATGATTAAGTGTAGTCACTTGAAATGTATATTAGTTACTTAAAAATGGTTAAGTGTAGTCACTTGAAGTTTGAACTAATTACTTGAAAATGGTTAAGTGTAGTCACTTGAAATATGTATAAGTTACTTGAAAATGGTTAAGTTTAGCCACTTGAAATGTGAACTAGTTACTTTAAAAAGGTTGCGTGTAGTGACTTGAAATGTGTTTAAGTTACTTGAAAATGGTTAAGTGTAGTCACTTGAACTGTGTATTAGTTACTTGAAATTGGTTAAGTGTAGTGATTTGAAATATGTATTAGTTACTTGAAAATTGTTAAATGTAGTGACTTGAAACGTGTTTTAGTTACTTGAAAATGGTGCGTTGTTGTCTCTTAAAATGTAACCTAGTTACTTGTAGATGGTTAAGTGTAGTGTCTTAAATTGTGTATTAGTTACTTGAATGTCACGACCCAAATGGCCATGAGTGGCACCCACTCTAATACTTCAGTAGGAGAACCATCTAACCCAGACCATTACCCAATCATTTAGTCAATATTAAGATGAGGTTATCATAAAAACCAACTAAATAATAATAATTCAAACTAATCATTAGTTATGTGGAAATCGGACGAAATACTTATTAAAATCCCCAAGATCTGAAAGTCATCGTACAAGAACTTCTAAAATAAAAATCATGTCTAAAAGGAATATCTAAAATAACAAAAGATAAAGTGTATCTCATTGTCCGAAAGAAGGACAAGAACTAATATGATGATCCATGGCAGCCTGGAGATGAAGTGCTCACCCTTGGATCGAGATCAACTATCAAACGCTAGAGATGAGGTCGTGTCTGAGCCTCTGGAACACTTTCTGCACTCAACAAAAGAAGAGTACAGGGTAGTATCAGTAAAAGCCACTATGTACTGGTAGGTATCATAGGCCAACTCAATTTAATAACATGTATACAACATAAATCAAATAGCAAGTAGATGGGCATCAACATATAGCAAGTATTCAATAAATCAGTAAATACATTAATGACGGACCAAGCAATGCTTACAAACAATCCACGCAGTCATCAACAATATCAAACAAACCGTAAACAACCACGGAATCAACAATAATACCATAAGTAATAAATATGTCCTTCTCAACCTCACAATTAGAACACCATTAGCTCGTTATCATCTTATTAAACTACGCAACCTCTCATTATCAACATTAGTCTGTACACACACGCTAAGGGACTTATTTCTGCCTAACTAGTCATGACCTGCAGGGGACAATCTAAGTCCATGTACCGTACCGGCGTGGTACCCGATCCTCTATAAATAAGTAATATCAATATTAATATCCGTACCGGCGTGGTACCCGATCCTCCATAATCATATTATGTGTATTTTATCAAATTCATACTATCTCTCAGGATACAACACGATGTACCAAAATTTACAAGTAAACTTATAATCATAAGGAAATTCAATCAAGTTCGATTTTTCAGTAATTATTCATGCAAGTATCAACAATCCAAATATCATCAAATTCAAGTATGTCCGAAGACCAATCCACAAGCATCCAATTTAGGAGCATACACATAATTAAATTGAGTCTAAACTCCAATTAAACCATAACCTACCTCAACTGAAGAATCCGAATGCAACCTAATTTGCATGGGCCTTGACCTTCCGTAAAATCTCTGAATGGTCAAATTTTGTTCAAATACATAATCCCCATAAGAATAAGAATCTAACAACACTCATTTTATAAACTCTTACTCTAAAAAAATCCTAGGCCTTAAACCTAATATGTAAAAATTGTGACTGATCGAAAACCACATGAAAATATTTGATAGACGAAGCTAACAAAAGATCACGAACGCAGTGACCGTCTACCGCCAATCATAAATTCCTAATGATGTAGTCACCATTACCTTATCATTACTTTATTTCAATTGTCATAGCCTACAGGTACTACCGTACTAATGCATTCCTAATGCTATAACTCCCTCCCTCCATATAATAACAACAATAATAAATTGCATCCTTACACTATCATTAGAGAGGGGTATATACAATATTCCAATTCACAACTAACTAAAGGGATTAGGAAGAAAACCCATATAATCAACCACTGCAGTCTTAAAATCACCACACTGCCTCACGTAGTCACTGCCCACCATTTACCCATACCATTATTATTAACCAATCTTTGATTCAACTTTTACAACCCACTAATGATTACCTAACAGTGCTAAAAAAATTATGTAAGGTAAGTACAGAAAGTAAAATTATCACCTGGAACACGTCCCTCGTTACAACGCCTCAATAGTTTCTACCCCTTCTTTATTTCTATTCCCTTATAAATGTGTTAACCCTAAAAGCTTTAATATATCTTGATATGTACCAAGTGAGAAGAGAAAAATAGTTGTTGTTTTGACCCATTAAACCACTAATTAAACTAAATATCTAAAGTACCCAAAACTTTTAATAAATCCTCAAAATTTGTTCGGAGCACCATAAAACTAAATTAAATATGTAAACTGATTAAAAAGTACATACGGAACCTATTGAAATCACTAAAACACTAATACGGGGTCTTCTTGGCTGAAGGTTGACCATGATCAAGCTTAACTTTATTAAAACTCAATAACCCAACTAATGACTTAAATCACTTTCGAACACCTCAAGAATCGGTACTATCCATTCCCGTAAGTCATAAGTCACGTATACAAACTATTGGGAGAGCTAAAATGGGAAAGACAAGTAAAATTCACAAAACGACTAGGAGGGTCGTTACATTGAAATTGGTTAAGTGTAGTGACTTGTAATGTGTATTAGTTACTTGAAAATGGTTAAGTGTAGTCACTTGAAATGTATATTAGTTACTTGAAAATGGTTAAGTGAAGTCACTTGAAATGTGAACTAGTTACTTGAAAATGGTTAAGTGTAGTCACTTGAAATGTAGATTAGTTAATTGAAAATGGTGCATCGTAGTCACTTGAAATGTGAACTAGTTACTTGAAAATGGTTAAGTGTAGTGACTTGAAATGTGTATTAGTTACGTGAACATGGTTAAATATAGTCGCTTGAAATGTGTGTTAGTTACTTGAAAATAGTTTAGTGTAGTCACTTGAAATGTGAACTAGTTACTTGAAAATGGTTAAGTGTAGTCACTTGAAATGTGTATTAGCAGTCACTTGAAATGTAAACTAGTTACTTGAAAATGGTTAAGTGTAGTGACTTGAAATGTGTATTAGTTATTTGAAAATTGTTAGTGTAGTCACTTGAAATGTGAACTAGTTACTTGAAAATAGTTAAGTGTAGATACTTGAAACGTGCTTTAGTTACTTGAAAAAGGTTAAGTGTAGACACTTGAAATGTGTATTAGTTACTTGAAAATGGTTAAATGTAGTCACTTGATATGTGTGTTAGCTACTTGAAAATAGTTTAGTGTAGTTACTTGAAATGTGAACTAGTTAATTGAAAATAGTTAAGTGTAGTCACTTAAAATGTGTTTTTGTTATTTGAAAATGGTTAAGTGTACTCACTTGAAATGTGTATTAGTTACTTGAAATTTGTTAAGTATACTCACTTGAAGTGTGTATTAGTTATTTGAAATTGGTTTAGTATAGTGACTTGAAATGTGCATTAGTTACTTGAAATTGGATATGTGCAGTGACTTGAAATGTGTATTAGTTACTTGAAAATTGTTAAGAGTAGTCACTTGAAATGTATATTAGTTACTTTAAAATGGTTAAGTGTAGTCACTTGAAATGTGAACTAGTTACTTGAAAATGGTAAAGCGTAGTAACTTGAAATGTGTAGTAGTTACTTGAAAATAGTTAAGTGTAGTCACTTGAAATGTATATTAGTTACTTCAAAATGGTTAAGTGTAGTCACTTTAAATGTTAACTAGTTACTTGAAATGATAAGTGTAGTCACTCGAAATGTGAACTACTTACTTGAAAATGGTTCAGTGTAGTGACTTGAAATGTGTTTTATTATCTTGAATATGGTTAAGTGTAGTCACTAGAAAAGTGTATTAATTACTTGAAAATGATTTAGTGTAGTGACTTTAAATGTGTATTGGTTACTTGAAAAAGGTTAAGTGTATTTACTTGAAATGTATATTAGTTACTTGAAAATTTATAAGTGTAGTCACTTGAAATGTAAATTAGTTACTTGAAAATGGTTAAGTGTAATCACTTGAAATGTGTATTAGCAGTCACTTGAAATGTAAACTAGTTACTTGAAAATGGTTAAGTTTAGTGACTTGAAATGTGTATTCGTTATTTGAAAATTGTTAGTGTAGTCACTTGAAATATGTATTGATTTCTTGAAAATGGTTAAGTGTAGTGACTTGAAACGTGCTTTAGTTACTTGAAAATGGTTAAGTGTACACACTTGAAATGTGTATTAGTTACTTTAAAATGGTTAAATGTAGTCACTTGATATGTGTGTTAGTTACTTGAAAATAGTTTAGTGTAGTCACTTGAAATGTGAACTAGTTAATTGAAAATGGTTAAGTGTAGTCACTTGAAATGGGTTTTTGTTATTTGAAAATGGTTAAGAGTACTCACTTGAAATGTGTATTAGTTACTGGAAATTTGTTAAGTATAGTCACTTGAAATGTGTATTAGTTACTTGAAATTGGTATAGTTTAGTGACTTGAAATGTGCATTAGTTACTTGAAATTTGTCATGTGCAGTGACTTGAAATGTGTATTAGTTCCTTGAAAATGGTTAACAGTAGTCACTTGAAATGTGAACTAATTAATTGAAAATGGTTAATTGTAGTGACTTGAAATGTGTTTTAGTTACTTGAAAATGGTTTAGTGTAGTCACATGAAATATGTATAAGTTACTCGAAAATGGTGCATTGTAGTCACTTGAAATGTGACCTAGTTACTTGCAAATGGTTAAGTGTAGTGACTTAAAATGTGTATTAGTTACTTGAAATTTGTTAAGTGTAATGACTTGAAATGTGTATTAGTTACTTGATATTGGTTGAGTGTAGTCACTTTGAATGTGAATTAGTTACTTGAAAATAATAAAGTGTAGTCACTTGAAATGTGAACTAGTTACATCAAAATGGTTAAGTGTAGTCATTTGAAATGTTTATCAGTTAATTGAAAATGGTGCTTCGTAGACACTTGAAATGGGAACTGGTTACTTGAAAATGGTTAAGTGTAGTGACTTGAAATGTGTATTAGTTACTTGAAAATTGTTAAGTGTAGTGACTTCAAATATCTATTAGTTATTGATACGGGTTAAGTGTAGTCACTTAAAATGTGTATTGCTTACTTGAAAATGGTTAAGTGTAGTCACTAAAAATGTGAACTAGCTACTTGAAAATGGTTAAGTGTAGTGACTTAAAATGTGTTTTAGTTACTTGAAAATGGTTAAGTGTAGTCACTTGAAGTGTGTATTAGTTACTTAAAATTGGTTTAGTGTAGTGACTTGAAATGTGAACTAGTTACTTTAAAATGGTTAAGTGTAGTGACATTAAATGGATTTTATTTACTTGAAAATGGTTAAGGTTAGTCACTTGAAATGTGTATTAGTTACTTGAAAATGGTTAAGTGTAGTGACTAAAAATGTCTTTTAGTCACTTGAAAATGGTTGAGTGTAGTCACTTGAAGTGTGTATTAGTTACTTGAAATTTTTTAAGTGTAGTGACTTGAAAGGTGAACTAGTTACTTGAAAATGGTTATGTGTAGTGACATGAAATGTATTTTAGTTACTTGAAAATGGTTAAGTGTAGTCACTCGAAATGTGTATTAGTTACTTGAAAATGGTTAAGTGTGGTCACTTGAAATGTGAACTAGTAAAATGAAAATGGTTAAGTGTAGTCACTTGAGATGTGTATTATATACTTTAAAATGGTTAAGTATAGTCACTCGAAATGTGAACTAGTTACTTGAAAATGATTAAGTGTAGTCACTTGAAAATTTGAACCTGTGCATTGAAAATGGTTAAGTGTAGTCACTTGAAATGTATATTAGTTACTTAAAATTGGTTAAGTGTAGTCACTTGAAATGTGAACTAATTACTTGAAAATGGTTAAGTGTAGTGACTTTAAATGTGTTTTAGTTACTTGAAAATGGTTAAGTGTAGTCACTTGAAATATGTATAAGTTACTTAAAAATGGTTAATTGTAGACACTTGAAATGTTAACTAGTTACTTGAAAAAGGTTGCGTGTAGTGACTTGAAATGTGTTTAAGTTACTTGAAAATGGTTAAGTGTAGTCACTTGAACTGTGTATTGGTTACTTGAAATTGGTTAAGTTTAGTGACTTGAAATGTGTATTAGCTACTTGAAAAGGTTTAAGTGTAGTGACTTGAAATGTGTTTTAGTTACTTGAAAATGGTGCGTTGTTGTCACTTGAAATGTGACCTAGTTACTTGTAAATGGTTAATTGTAGTGACTTAAAATGTGTATTAGTTACTTGAAATTGGTTAAGTGTAGTGACTTGTAATGTGTATTAGTTACTTGAAAATGGTTAAGTGTAGTCACTTGAAATGTATATTAGTTACTTGAAAATGGTTAAGTGTAGTCACTTGAAATGTTTATTAGTTAATTGAAAATGGTGCATCGTAGTTACTTGAAATGTGAACTAGTTACTTGAAAATGGTTAAGTTTAGTGACTTGAAATGTGTTTTAGTTAATTAAAAATGGTTAAGTGTAGACACTTGAAATGTGTATTAGTTACGTGAACATGCTTAAATATAGTCACTTGATATGTGTGTTAGTTACTTGGAAATAGTTTAGTGTAGTCACTTGAAATGTGAACTAGTTACTTGAAAATGGTTAAGTGTAGTCGCTTGAAATGTGAACTAGTTACTTGAAATTGGTAAAGTGTAGTCACTTGAAATGTGAATTTGTTAATTGAAAATGGTGCATTGTAGTCACTTGAAATGTGACCTAGTTACTTGCAAATGGTTAAGTGTAGTGACTTAAAATGTGTATTAGTTACGTGAAATTGGTTAAGTGATGTGACTTGAAATGTGTATTAGTTACTTGAAATTGGTTAAGTGTAGTCACTATGAATGAATTAGTTACTTGTAAATAATTAAGTGTAGTCACTTGAAATGTGAACTTGTAAGTGCAAAATGGTTAAGTTTAGTCATTTGAAATGTTTATCAGTTAATTGAAAATGGTTCTTCGTAGTCACTTGAAATTTGAACTGGTTACTTGAAAATGGTTATGTGTAGTGACTTGAAATGTGTATTTGTTTCTTGAAATTGGTTAAGTGTAGTTACTTGTAATGTGTATTAGTTACTTGAAAATGGTTAAGTTTAGTCACTTGTAATGTGTATTAGTTACTTGAAAATGGTTAAGTGTAGTCACTTGAAATGTATATTAGTTACTTGTAAATGGTTAAGTGTCGTAACTTGAAATGTGAACTAGTTACTTGAAAATGGTTACGTGTAGACACTTGAAATGTGTATTAGTTACTTGAAAATTGTTAAGTGTAGTGACTTCAAATGTCTATTAGTTACTTGAAATGGGTTAAGTGTAGTCACTTAAAATGTGTATTAGTTACTTGAAAATGGTTAAGTGTAGTCACTTAAAATGTGAACTAGTTATTTGAAAATGGTTAAGTGTAGTGACTTGAAATGTGTTTTAATTACTTGAAAATGGTTAAGTATAGTCACTTGAAATATGTATAAGTTACTTGAAAATGGTTAAGTTTAGCCACTTGAAATGTGAACTAGTTACTTGAAAAAGGTTGCATGTAGTGACTTGAAATGTGTTTAAGTGTAGTCACTTGAACTGTGTTTAAGTGTAGTCACTACATTTTAGGTTACTTGAAAATGGTTTAAGTGTAGTCACTTGAACTGTGTATTAGTTACTTGAGATTGGTTAAGTGTAGTGACTTGAAATATGTTTTAGTTACTTGAAATTAGTTAAGTGTAGTGATTTGATATATGTATTAGTTACTTGAAAATGGTTAAGTGTATTGACATGAAATGTGTTTTAGTTACTTGAAAATGGTGTGTTGTAGTCACTTGAAATGTGTAACACCCCGTATACTCCCAACCCTATGTGACGACGTTGAACAATGGTTACTTAGGTGTTGAGATGCCATGAGTATGTATTTTGTAATGTTAGTGATGAGAAAATTGAAATTTGGCCTTGTACATGTGATTAAACTTGCATAGGAGGAGTTTTGTGATTTTCGTGGAGCAGTTGTGGGGTTCAAAACGAGTCTAAGAGGACCTCTAAACAAAGGATATTAAGGTTAAGAAGTAAGTTAATGTCACACCCCGAATCCCAACGAGGCGTGATTGGCACCCGAAGCCAATAAGGCCCGAGAGAACCAAGCTTTGCTTTTATTCCTTCATATACATGTCTTAGGAAAAACTACTATCCCATAGGAACAGGAAATGCTAAAATCAGAAATCATAGAACATGTGACGTATATACATATGAGAAACTCGGTCGTTGAGGCCATCAAGTCAAAATGTCATATACCATCTTACATTTGTATACCCACATATGTCTACAAAAGCCTCTAACAGATGCATTGACCAAAGCTAACTGAAAGTCGGGACAAGTCCCCATTTTATACACTATGTATACTATCAAAACATTTGAACAACTATGACTCGGAGAAGCCCCGAACTAACTGGAGCTCACCAATGATCTGCAGTTACTGTCATCCTACGGTGGAGGTCTACTAGTGCCTGCACCTGCAACATGTAAGGTAAGTTCCCCAAAAGGGGTCAGTACGAAGAATGTACTGAGTATGTAAGGCTCAAATGAAACTATACAACACATGGATAGTTCCATGAACTCAATGGAACTCTAATGCATATGCATAATCAGATGAATAAGTAACTATTTTGCACTTTGGAAACCATGTGTATTACTTTCATTGATTTCATCACTTTCATGCTTCTTTACTTCAATGTCATTACATATGTCACAATGTACCCGGGCCCCTACTGATCAGTGGGTCTTTACATGACTTATCGTCATGTTGGGATCGGGTCGAGCTAGGCTTGTGCCCCTAGACCTGCCACCCAGGGATCGGGTCGAGCTAGGCTTATGTCCCTAGACCTGCCACCCATAAATCAACACATCAGGATCGAGTCGATCTAGGCTTATGCCCCTAGACTTGCCACCCATAAATCAACACATCGGGATCGAGTCGAGCTAGGCTTATGCCCCTAGACTTGCCACCCATACTTGATCATTGACCACATTTGCATTACTTTGATCTTTACTTTGATATTGGTATTTTGATAGTCATAACATCACTTGAAACTTTGGATCATTAGCCAATGAGTGAGAGATATATGAGATTGGTACATTCACTTGTGCGAGATTGACATATTCATGTTACATAGCATCTTTGGAAACTTGGAACCATAATCAAAATAAAAGACATGTGAATAAACATTATTAGAAATATGACACCATTGGAACCATTGGACAATCATTCATTACAAGATACATGAGCATAACCATTATTGGAGCATTGGACCATAACCTTGTTTGAGATTTTGGAACATTAACCATGATAATGAGACATAAGACTCACAAATGATACATGAGTAGTAAAGATATGACAATGACTATTGATAAACGGATATAGGATACCTTAGCACATTTTGGGATAGGACTAGTGAAATAGCAATGTGGATACTATTTGCCGCAAAAAGATACGGACAGAGTAACCTTACATACCTTGTACTCTCAATACGGATATCCAATAATAGATGTGCATACAATAGTCCCGCTCCTTCTTTATGTGTCATTCTACAACACAAATACATAACGGGATTCACATTAACCAACAACTACTTTACAAATGCATATAACATCAATGGGGTACATGTTTGCTTTGAAACATGTCATTTCCCCTTGACAAAACCATTGATAGCATCATTATTCCAAAAATCCTCCAATATTCCCAACATTGACCAATACATAATAATCATTGCATTTCACCACAACACTCCTCCTTTACACTTTCTTATCCACACCACATTACAAATAATCCATCAATTCACCTTAATACACTTCATAGCACATATCGGCCAAAATCCCAAAATTTACACTTATAGACAAGAACAAGTTTAACAAAAAAAATAACACCATAGACGTTCATATTTTATCCATACCATGATCTTTCATAAAAGGCACAAGTCCTAATTCAAGTTCATATCCCATGGATCACAAATCTTATACAAAAGCACAAAGGACCATGTCCAACATTTCCAAGCACAACCAACATGATTTACATACTCTTTCATGCATATAATATATTAATCCATGAGAATATCCACTTACCAAGACTTACCAAATGATGATCTTGGCCAAAAAGTTGGCTTAGGGTTTTGAAGATATGAGAAAGCTCTCCTTTAGTTGCTTGGAAAATACTGAAAGTGCTTGTGTATTTTCAATGAATAAAGGCTGATTTTTGGGTGCCTTTTTATAGGACCTTTAGTCATCCTTAGCCACTTGGGATCAATCATTGATGTGTATGACTTAGTCAAATGGAAGAATGGGTCTTGTGACCCATTGGGCCATGTTTTCTTTTCATTTTTGGGTCCTTTTTGGGCCCAATTTACTCAACTCAATAAAATCAATAATTTCTCGTGGTTTCATCATCTCATATGTGTTACAACAATATTCCTACTCATGTCATTCATATCCGTAGCCTCAATCCCAAAAACAAGCGATTCTAGCCACGTATGGCCTATTTTGCCCAAAAGGGTAAAATCGTCATTTTGACTCCAATTTCGTTCTCGAGTTAATTTATCATACCACTATAATATGTCATTTATTTCATGTATATACTCATGGTTGTAGAAGAAACGTGGCAAAAATCGGCTCAATACGTCCCCAGGAACCCTTGGGACTTAAACAAAATTTTCAACTTTTGAAAGGTGCGCAGGGCGGCGTGGCACGCTGCCTGGCGCGCCCCTTTACTGCCTATGGACTGAAAATTTCAGCCCAGAGCTGCGTGGCACGCTACCCAACGCGCCCTTCCCTTAAATTTTTCGAAAATTTCATTTTTCGACTTTTCTTCGCGGGTTTGGTTAGATACTTCAAATCCTATTCTTTAACTTACTTCTTAACCTTAATATACTTTGTTTAGAGGTTATCTTAGCCTCGTTTTGAACCCGACAAATGCACCATGAAGATCGCAAAACACCTTCTACGCAAGTTTAAGCATATGTACAAGGCCAAATTTTAATTTTTCCATCACGAACATTACCAAATACATACTTATAGCTCTCGACACCTAAGTAAACGTTGTTCATCGTCATCACATTGGGTTAGGAAGGTACGGGGTGTTACAGTTAAAGAATAGGACTTGAAGTATCTAACCAAACCCGCGAAGAAAAGTCGAAAAACAAAGTTTTTGGAAAAACTAAGGCCCAGGCGCACCAGAGGGCGTTCCAGGATGCTCTGGGACAAATTTTTGTGCCCATAGGCAGCAAGCTGGCGCACCCAAGGGTGTGCCAGGATGGATTTTTCAATTTTTCGAAAGTTGGAAATTTTCTAAGTCCTAAGGGTGCCCGGTGACGTACCGAGCTGATTTTTGCCACGTTTCTTCTACAACCATGAGTATATACATGAAATGATTCAAGTATTCTATTGGTATGATAAAATTACTCGAGAACGAATTTGGCATCAAAATGATGATTTTACCCTTTTGGTCAAAATAGGCCATACGTGGCTAGAATCACTTGTTTTTGGTATTGAGGCTATGGATATGAATAGCGTGAGTGGGAATATAGTTGTAAAACGTATGATATGATTTAAACACGAGAAATTATTGATTTTATTGGGTTAAGTGAATTGGGCTCAATAAAAGGCCCAAAATGAGAAGAAAGCATGGGCCAAAATGGGTCAAAAGACCCATTCTTGCCTTGACCTTCTAGAACACCTCAATTAATGCCATAGAGTGGCTAAGGATGGACTTAAAGACTTATAAAAGGGACCAAAAATCTGATTTTTATTCACAAAAGACTCTCATGCTTTCTAGACAATTCTCAAGTATTTTTCTATATAAGGACTCAAAGCTCACTTTTGGAGCAAGATCATCACTTTTCAAGTTTGGGTAAGTGAGTATTGTTATGGATTAATACATTATATGCATGGGAGAGTATGTAAATCATGTTGGTTATGCTTGGAGGTGTTGAAAATGGTACTTTGTATTTTTATATAAGATTTGTGATCTATGAGATTCAAGCTTGAATTATGACTTGTGACTTTGATGAAAGAGCATGGTATGGATAAAATATGAACATGTATGGTGTGATTTTGTTATTAAACTATTTATTTTTCTATAAGTGTAAATTGTGGGATTTTGGCCGATATGTGCTATGAGGTGTATTAAGGTAATTTGATGGATTATTTGTGATGTGGTGTGGATAAGAAAGTGTAGAGGAGAAGTGTTGTGGTGAAATGTATTGATTATCATGAATTGGTCAATGTTGGGAATATTGTGGGATTTTTGGAATAAGAATTTCATCAATGGTCTTGTCAAGGGGAAATGGCATGTTTAAAGGCAAATATGTAGCTCATTGACGTTATATGCATTTGTAAGGTAGTTGGTGGTTAATGTGAATTCTGTTATGTATTTGTGTTCTAGAGTGAAACATAAAGAAGGAGCGGGACATTGTATGCACATCTAAGATTGTATATTCGTATTGGGAATACAAGGTATGTAAGGTTACTCTGTCCGTATCTTTCTGCGGCAAATAGTATTCACATTGACATTACGCTTGTTCCATCCCGAAATGTGCTAAGGTATTCTATATCCCGTTATCAATGGTCATTATCATATGTTTCCTACTCATAGATCAATTGTGAGTCTCATGTCTCATATTCATGGATATTGTTCCAAAAGCTCAATAAGGTTGTTTTCCAAAGTTCCAAAAGTGATTATGCTCGTGTATCTTGTTCATGACTAATTGTCCAATGGTTCCAATGGTGTTATGTTTCCAATAAGGCTATGTTTCCAATAATGTTTATTCACATATCTTCTATTTTGGTTATGGTTCCAAAGTTTCCAACAAATGCTATGTCAAATGAATGTATCAATCTTTCACAAGTGAATGTACCAATCTCTCATAAGTAAAGGTATCAATCTCTCAAAAGTAAAGAAGTGAAGTAATGCATATGTGGTTAATGATCCAGTATGGGTGGCAGCTTTGGGGGCAAAATGCCTAGCTCAAGTCGATCCCAGGATCAGGGGGCAGTCCTAGAGGCATAAGCCTAGCTCGGACCAAACCTGACAGGGGGCAGCTCTGGGGGTAATAACCTAGCTCGAGCCGAACCTGACATATTGATTTATGGGTGGCAGCTCTGGGGGTAATAACGTAGCTCAAGCCGATCCCGATATATTGATTCATGGGTGGCAGCTTTGGAGGCATAAGCCTAGCTCGAGCCGATCCCAACATAACGATAAGTTATGTAAACCCACTGATCAGTCAGGGCCCAAGTATCACAGGTCACAGGCAAAGATGAATAATTATAGAAGTAAAGAAAGCAAAGGAATTAATGAAATATACATGGTCTCTAAAGTACAGAATAGTGACTCATCTACATTGTGACTAATCTATATTGGTTATGCATGTGAACGTGAGTTCTTTGACATATTTACATATCATACAAGTTTCAAATGGCCTTACATACTCTGTACATTCTTCATACTGACCCCTCTTGGGGGATTTACCTTACTTGCTGTAGGTGCAGGTACTAGTAGGCCTCCACAGTAGTTTGACAGTTGTTACAGATCATTGGTGAGCTCCAGTTAGTTCGGGGATTCTCCGAGTCACAGTTGTACATATGTTTTAGTGTTGTACATGTTGTATAAAGTGGGGACTTGTCCCGACTTTTAGTTCATTTTGGTCAATGCATTTGTTAGAGGCTTTTGTAGACGGATGTGGGTGTATAAATATAAAAGGTACATGTCATTTTGACTTGATGGCCCCAACGGCCCAGTTTCGCATATGTATATATATATATATCATGTTCCATGAGTTCTGTTGTTGGTATCTAAAGCTATTACGTGATTATAGGTTTCTTATGGCATGCATATGATTGAATAGAAGTAAAGATTGGTTCTCTCAGGCCATATCGGCTTCGGGTGCCAGTCCATCCCGAATGGGATTTTGGGTCGTGACAAAATGTGACCTAGTTATTTGTAAATGGTTAAGTGTAGTGACTTAAAATGTGTATTAGTTACTTAAAATTGGTTAAGTGTACTGACTTGTAATGTGTATTAGTTACTTGAAAATGGTTTAAGTGTAGTCACTTGAAATGTATATTAGTTACCTGAAAATGGTTAAGTGAAGTCACTTGAAATGTGAACTAGTTACTTGAAAATGGTTAAGTGTAGTCACTTGAAATGTTTATTAGTTAATAGAAAATGGTGCATCGTAGTCACTTGAAATGTGAACTAGTTACTTGAAAATGGTTAAGTGTAGTGACTTGAAATGTGTTTTAGTTAATTTAAAATGGTTAAGTGTAGACACTTCAAATGCGTATTAGTTACTTGAACATGGTTAAATGTAGTAACTTGAAATGTGTGTTAGTTACTTGAAAATAGTTTAATGTAGTCACTTGAAATGTGAACTAGTTACTTGAAAATGTTAAGTGTAGTCACTTGAAATGTGAACTAGTTACTTGATTTTTGTTAAGTATACTCACTTGAAGTGTGTATTAGTTACTTGAAATTGGTTTAGTGTAGTGACTTGAAATGTGAATTAGTTTTTTGAAATTAGTTATGGGCAGTGACTTGAAATGTGTATTAGTTACTTGAAAATGGTTAAGAGTAGTCACTTGAAATGTATATTAGTTACTTGAAAATGGTTAAGTGTAGTCGCTTGAAATGTGAACTAGTTACTTGAAATTGGTAAAGTGTAGTCACTTGAAATGTGTATTAGTTAATTGAAAATGGTGCATTGTAGTCACTTGAAATGTGACCTAGTTACTAGAAAATGGTCAAGTGTAGTGACTTAAAATGTGTATTAGTTACTTGAAGTTGGTTAAGTGTAGAGACTTGAAATGTGTATTAGTTACTTGAAATTGGTTAAGTGTAGTCACTTTGAATGTGAATTAGTTACTTGAAAATAATTAAGTGTAGTCGCTTGAAATGTGAACTTGTTACTTCAAAATGGTTGAGTGTAGTCATTTGAAATGTTTATCAGTTAATTGAAAATGGTGCTTCGTAGTCACTTTAAATGACTGGTTACTTGAAAATGGTTAAGTGTAGTGACTTAAAATGTGTATTAGTTACTTGAAATTGGTTAGGTGTAGTGACTTGTAATGTGTATTAGTTACTTGAAAATGGTTAAGTGTAGTCGCTTGAAATGTGAACTAGTTACTTGAAATTGGTAAAGTGTAGTCACTTGAAATATGTATTAGTTAATTGAAAATGTTGCATTGTAGTCACTTGAAATGTGACCTAGTTACTTGCAAATGGTTAAGTGTAGTGACTTAAAATGTGTATTAGTTACTTGAAATTGGTTAAGTTTAGTGACTTGAAATGTGTATTAGTTACTTGAAATTTGTTAAGTGTAGTCACTTTGAATCTGAATTAGTTACTTGAAAATAATTAAGTGTAGTCACTTGAAAGGTGAACTTGTTACTTCAAAATGGTTACGTGTAGTAATTTGAAATGTTCATCAGTTAATTGAAAATGGTGCTTCGTAGTCACTTGAAATGTGAACTGGTTACTTTAAACTGGTTAAGTGTAGTGACTTGAAATGTGTATTAGTTACTTGAAAATGGTTAAGTGTTGTCACTTAAAATGTATATTAGTTACTTCTTGTTTAGTGTAATCACTTGAAGTGTGAACTAGTTACTTGAAAATGGTTAAGTGTAGTCACTTGAAATGTGAACTACTTACTTGAAAATGTCTAAGTGTAGTGACTTGAAATGTATTTTAGTCATTTGAATATGGTTAAGTGTAGTCACTTGAAATATGTATTAGTTTCTTGAAAATGGTTAAGTGTAGTCACTTGAAACGTGTATTAGTTACTTGAAATTGGTTTAGTGTAGTGACTTGAAATGTGTATTAGTTATTTGAAATTGGTTAAGTGTAATCACTTGAAATGTAACCTAGTTACTTGAAAATGGTTAAGTTTAGTCACTTGAAATGTGTATTAGTTACTCAAAAATTGTTAAGTGCGGTCACTTGAAATGTGAACTAGTTACTTGAAAATGATTAAATGTAGTTACTTGAGACGTGTATTTGTTAATTGAAAATGGTGCATTGTAGTCACTTGAAATGTGAACTAGTTACTTGAAATTGGTTAAGTGTAGTGACTTGAAATGTGTATTAGTTACTTGAAATTGATTAAGTGTAGTGACTTGAAATGTGTATTAGTTACTTGAAAATTGTTATGTGTAGTCACTTCAAATGTGTATTAGTTACTTGAAATTAGTTAAGGAGATATTTTATTGTTTTGATATTTGAATGTTTAAGGAGATGTTTTAATATTTCTAAATTGGTAGGTTGTATTAAGATGATTGAATGTTTCTGAATTGGTGGGCTATTTTCTATTAGCAAATTTTTTTTATCGGAAATACAACATATATGTTGTAATTGTTTTTACAAAATTTCCAAAAAAAAAAACCGACCGCAAGTGATCGATTTTCTGGAAATTTGAAAAAAACCCGACTACAAGTGGTCGATTTAATTAAAAAAATTAAATAGTTTTTTAATCAAACCTACCACTTGTGGTCGGTTTTATTAAAAAAAAAAATATTTTTAAAAAAATACCGACTACACGTGATCGATTTTATTTAAAAAAATTAATTATGTTTTTACAGAAATCGACCACTTGTGGTCAGTATACTAAATTAAAAAAGTTATATAAATATAAAACCGACCACTCTTTGTTTTCGGAATTTTTTTATTAAATTTTTTTAATATAAAAAACTTATTATAAATATTTTTATTTCTAATATAATTAATATCGATATATAAATAATAATATTTTTTGGAAAAACCGACCACGTGTTGTCGATTTTGGAAAAGCTTCCACTATTTTACCGACCACAGTTTGTGGTGGGTTTTTTGGTGGTCGGTTTTCCTATTCATTTTAGTAGTGATATGCTCCAAATAGCAACTAAACATAGTTGGAAATTTAAATACACTATTCAAAAAATCTGCACCAGCGATTTATGCACCATATATTTTACACCAGCAATATTATTTCTCATTAAAAAGGTAATAAATTTCCTATACGATAGAAAAATGTTCCAATTCTTTATCCTGTAACTCCTAAATAATGATATGGACATACTCGTTCAATTGAAACTCAATTTGATGCTCGTTTGCCCAGTCTGATATTATTTTTGCTCTTTAAAGAGTTATTTCATGCTCCACAATAAAAACTCAATCTCGACTTAACGAAATTACACTAAAATTTCTAGATCAGCCCTATAATTCATGCATGATATTTTAGAAGTCTCGGAATAATTTTTCGATCTTTAAAACTAATAACGAACCTTTTTGTCGATAGATTTTACTTAAAAAGGTCAAAGCACCCAAAATGTTCAAAAACTCATTCGGAACCTCCTGAACACAAACAAAATATGCTAATTGCTTGAAAAGAACATTCCAGACTTAATGAAGCAGTCAAAATTTCCAACGAAGGTCGTTATAGATGAATGTTGACCAAAGTCAACATTAAGCATAAAATTCCAACTACTCATATAAATGCTCAAAATCACACCAAAAGCATTGAGACCCGAACCAACTATGCTACCAACCTAATTTCGATATTCCAGAGCTAATGGAACTGCCAGAATCACCATCTGACGCTCAGCTCACAAATGTTGACCAAAGTCAACTATATCACTTTAGAGGCTACTCATAACCTTAAACTCATATAAATCCCTCCTGAATGCTTCGGGGACCGTGCCAACCATTTCCACAACTCATAAATGATATAAAACAACTATGAGGAAGGGTAAAATGGTCAAAATACAGTAAAAGCTAAAAATCTCCACGAGGGTTGTTACAAAAGGATGATAATCCTTAAGGAAGAACTTGGATGAATATGACATTGAAACCCTTAAGCTTGCCCTTGGAGAGAGCTTTTGTTTTCTTGAAGTTGGCGAGGAAAAAAATGAGAAGAACGATGTAATTCTGCTAAGTCTTGACATTTTGAGGGATTAAAGTCGGGTTTGAGGGTTATATGAGGGTAAAAGACCAAAGCACCCTTATTAAAATGGAAGAAAAAATAAAACATTTTGCGTCTGGGAGGGCCAAGCATGGCACGTTGCTGAGCGCACTAGCCAGCCACTATGGCACACAACCTAGTGGTGCTACGCTATAGTAATTTTCCCTTCAGGGTTTCTTCTCAGTCCTAGCATGGTCCTAATTCATGGGACCTTAAAACTTGGCACACGAGAAATTTTAACGTTATAAACTCCAACCTAAACACTGAAACACTTCCCAAATGATTCTGAATCTTTTGAAAGGTTAATCAACATCATATGTAAGCTCAAAAGTGCATGAACGGCTACTAAATCATGATACGAATTTTAGAGGCATTATAAGAACTCAATGCTACAGTGGTAAAGAATATGGTCATATTTAGAGAAATTGTGGTAAGAAGTTATGTAATCATTGTAAACAACAGGGGTATATAATCAAGGATTTTCCCATACATTCTCAAAATCATAGGATCAATGCCTTTCAAGGAGATAAATGATCCTATATCTGATAACTCATCTTCAACAGGAATTAACAACCAATTTACTACTTTGATAGCTGGAAAAGTTCTTACATCTAAATGGTATGGTTTTTCATCCACATTATGTACCATCTCTATTCCAACAAGTTACTCACAAGCCTCCAAGCTTTAATATTGGCAGAAAGAAATGGAGAAGGAACTTTTGGCTCTTAAAGAAAATAACATATAGGACATTGTTCTTTGTCCTTCAAATGTACTTTCAATTAGATGTAAATGGGTTTATTCAATTAAACTCTATTCTGATTGGACTATTGATGAATATAAAGATCAATAGGTGGTCCTTTGCAACAAACAAGATTATGGTGTTTACTATAACAAAACTTTTGCACCGATAGCGAAAATGACTATGCTGCGAACTATTATTGCCATTGTTGCATCACAATGTTGGCCTCTTCATCAAATGGATGTAAAAAATATTTTTCTCCATTATGATCTCAAAGAAGATATTTCTATGAAACTCCCACCTGGTTTGTTCTCATCACATATATCAGATGTATGCAAGTTGAAGTGGTCTCTATGTGGATTAAAACAAGCTCCCAAAGCCTGATTTGATAAGTTTTTGTCTACTTTGCTTCAATTCTCTTTTGGTCAGAGAAAATATGACTCATCTTTGTTTCTCCAAAAAATTCTATAGTTTGTGTTCTTATTTTGGTGTATAGATGATATTATTATCACAAGAACTGATTCTTCACTAATCACTAGCCTCCACCAGCAACTTAAGGATTCTTTTCATATGGAAAATCTTGGCACTCATACATATTTTTTGGGGTTGAAAGTTCATTAGGATTCTTTAGGTATGTTCTTGAACCAACACAAATATACTCAGGATATGATTTCATCGGCTGGTCTTTAAGAATCTTCCTCAGTAAATACTCCATTGGAATTGAACGTAAAGTATCATCATGTGGAAGGAAATCTTCTTCCCTATCAAACTTTGTATCGACAATTAATTTGGAGCCTAAATTATCTTACTATTACTCAGACTAATATCTCTTTTGTTGTTCAACAAGTAAGTCAGTTTATGCATACTCTCCACCATCTACATTTGGTGGCTATCTGTCGTATCATTCGAAATCTCTCAGGAATATCTACTTGTGGATTATTCATTCCCAATGATTCTCTAATTCAGATTAATACATTTAGTAATTCTGATTGGGCTGGATGTCCTGATATCGATCTCTTTGTCATTGGTTGGTTTATGTTTCTTGAAGATTCCTTGATATTTTGGAAGAGCAAGAAGCAAGAATGTGTTTCAAAATCTTCAACCACATTTGAATATCAAGCAGTATCTACTGCTTCCTCTGAGATTGTTTGGCTTCGTGGTTTACTTGCAGAATTGGATTTCCTCAATCTAATCCCACTCCTCTCCATGCAGACAACACAAGTACTATTTAAATTGCTACCAATCTGGTTTATCATGAAAGGACCAAACACATTGAAATAGACTGTCATTATATCAGAGAAGCTATAGATAAGAGAGTCTTATTCTTCCACATGTATCAAGTGATCTTCAAATAGCTGATGCATTTAAAAAATCTATGGCACGGCAACACCACCAGTTTCTAGTAGTCAAATTGATGCTTCTTGATCCACTAGAATCAATTTGAGGGGGGACGTTAGCATGACGGAAAACTCATAGATCATAAATTAGTAGTGAATATTGTATATATTAATATTATAGTGTTGTATATAAGTGTAATTATAGAGATTTGATATAGTAATCAAAGAGAATAAATATATTTGGAGGGATAGAATAGGTGATCATTAGGGGTAGGAAAGACAGATCTTTAGAGATGTAATCTTTGAATACTTTCTATTTAATGGAAAGACTAAATATTGAGAGATATTCAACAAACTTAACACTTTAGGGCCCAGTACCCAAAAATACAGTGAAAAGATTTGGTATTGGTTGCTGCGATTATACCAAAACATTAATTTATACTCTTGCTAGCTATACAACATTGATTGGCTACAGTGGATTAGTTAAAATAACGGAGGATGCAATGTCACGACCCAACTGACGGATCGTGAGGGCAACTACTCTAATCCACCTAGATAGGAGAACCCTTGCCATCCCCTTAGAATCATGCAGAAGTCATAAAGAAATATCATTAAGCTCCTCAAAGTATTATAAAAATTTATTACAATTGCTTCAAATACATCAAGAATTTCTTTACCCCCAGGATCTAGTCTGTATAGGCATAAGAACTACTAAGAGATAAGGAAAATAAATAAGACTCAACTCCAACCATAGGAATACGAAGATGGAAGCTGCTGAAGATCTCTATCCGCATCAAGTAATGAAACCTGAACTGATCCTATAACAGGCTACACCTCAAAAAGGGTATAGCAAGAGTAGCATTAGTATAACCACACGTACTAGTAAGCATCATCGGCCGACCCAGGTTAAATCACATAAACATAATATAAATATCTAAAATTAAACATGCACTTATAAAATAACAATTCAGCTTGTATCTCTTAACCACTTCCCGTTCACCACTCTCTTCCTACCTTTCCACTCTTAACTACACATCTATTACCTACTCAATCTATGATTAGTTCTCATATATTTATTCGAATCATCAAGGAAATTATAAACCATTCTAGTCTTAACTCATTCATAGTAATACTATTTTGAGCACTACTTAAGTTAAGGATAGACGTGATTTATTTTAGGCAAACTTATTACATAATCCAATGTTACCCACTACCACTTAACTTATAAGACAACCACAAGCATGTCACTTAATAGCAACATTCAACCAACATATTGTAAACAAGCAAACCCTGTAACACTTGGCAATTATACCTTCACTTAGTCTTTTCTTAACCATTAATCAAGTAAACCAGAAAGGTATAAAATAAGTACAAATATTCAACCAAGTCAAATACCATGACTCATAAACAGTTAGCTCAACTTGTCACGATTTCCTCTTTTATTGCACTTTAATAATATCAAATCCGTTCAAGTATATCAATAGCCCGGACCACTTATGGATCCAAATAACAACAGCAATATAACCCAGTTCACTCAAGGAACTAAAATAATAACCACAATATAACCCGATCCATTCATGAGAACCATCAATGTCACTAATATCATGCACACACATGCTTTGGGTCTTACAAATGCCCACTAGCCATGACCTGCAGGGAACGAGATCAGTCCATGTACCTAATAACCCAGACAACTAGTGTCTAATACCCTTATCCTAAATGAGTGTTATACCACCCTTATTTCAATGCCCCAACCTTTATGCTCCCGATTATCCACCAATTTTGTGATGATGACCTTTACTGTTTTATCTCACAATATCAACCCACATCGTAACATGTACAATCATAATATCAGATAATTTAACCATATTTGTAGTTTAAAATAGCTTTCTACACATTCCGATAGCATATGATCAAACAACTTAAAAGTTTATCCAACAGGTTAGCATTCAACAACATGTATTGGAATAATTAGACAAATAGGTCGTTAACATACACAAATAAACCAAATGAAGTCTTTATCTACAATTCAACCATCACCTAACCTACAACAACAACAACAGCATACCCAGTGTATTCCACAAAGTGAGGTCTGGGGAGAGTAAAGTATACGTAGTCCATACCACTACCTCAGATGAAGTAGAAAGGTTGTTTCTGATAGACCCTCGGATTATAACAGATAACGGTATAACAAACAAAAAACATAAAACATAAACAACTAGATGGCATAACACACCGCTAGATAATAAAAGAAACAAGATACTCATAGAGTAATACTATGAATTATCTATTCGAAATCACAAACATCATCAAACACTACGAACAAGAAACTACAGGCATAGATACAAACAAAGAATTCCTCCCTATTATTATGGACGCACTCCTACCCACTAACCCTCTACCCTAATTCGCGTCCTCCATACCTTCCTATCAAGGGTCATGTCCTCCATAAGCTGTAACCGCTCCATGTCCTTCCTAATCACCTCCCTTCAATATTTCTTTGGCCTACCTCTACCCCACCTAAAACCATCCTTAGCCAGCCTCTCACACCTCCGTATTGGATCATCCTTGCACCTCCTCATCACATGCTCAAACCATCACAACCTTACTTCCCGCTTCTTGTCTTTCACCAAAGTCACTCCCACCTTTTCTCGAATAACCTTATTTCTAACCCTATCTCTCCTGGTAAGTCCACACATCTATCTCAACATCCTCATCTCTGCCACCTTCAACTTTTGGATGTGAGAGTTCTTAACTGGCCAACACTCCACTCCATACAACATAGCCGATTGAAATGCCACTCTGTAGAACTTACCTTTAAGCTTAGAAGGCACCTTCTTATCATACAAGACTTTCGAAAAAGCCTCCACTTCAACCGCCCTACACTAATATGGTGCATGACATCCTCATCAATCTATCCATTCCCCTAAATCATAGATCCAAGATACTCAAAACTATCCCTCTTTCGAATGGCCTAAGAATCCAGCTCCACCACCACGTCAGCCTCCTGCGTAAAGTCACTGAACTTACATTCCAACTACTCCTTCTTGGTCCTGCTCAACCTAAACTCTTTAGACTTTAGGGTTTGTCTCCAAACCTCCAACCATCACCTAATCTATTCCCTAATAATAATATTCGAGGCCAAATAACATAACAGAAGAGTAACACACATTACCTTGGAAAAACCTTCTGACTACCGATTTAACCACACCATCATAACCACTATTTTTACTTACTAACTGATTGTTATGCTCAAGGAATAACAGGGCAGTATCAATAACATTATAACACCTTCTTTAAGAATATCAATTACATTCACATAGCCTTAATCTACCGGTTTTATCTATTCAAACACTTTGCCCGCAGACTTATGCATGGAATGTCCGATCAATCCATGTTATGCATATATTTCTAACACAGATCCTTACTACTTTGTTAAACCTAGCCTACCCGGGTGCCAAGAAGTTGCGATGGAGGCATGAACTTAAAATCCTTTCTCCATTCTAGTGTTTTCTATCATGAATTTCACAAGAAATCATCAGGTTTCACTCCGTAGCTTCTAAGCATACTCCCTCTTCTCCATTGCTCCAGAGCATTGAGGCAACCCTAAGGGGTATTTAGAGTGAAGCCTCGTTCTGGTTTACAACTTAAAAGAATAAGGGTAATTTAACGAGAGTGGACTATTTTTCGGCACCTCGCTATAGTGGAATGTCTGTCGCTACCACGGCGCCACTATAGCGGGATGACGTCAGTCTGTACCAAATTTTTTTTACTTCAAAATTATATAACTAAGTTTTTTATGAATCATTTTCAAGGATATTAAAGAAATTCCCGTACCCTGTGGCCTTTGGACGTGGTGATTTTAGTAACGATGAAATGGGTCATTACATGCAAGTGGCTCAAAGTTGTGTGCTTGCAATTCAGGTGATTTTGAGACTTTGTCACATTTATTCTTTGAATGTAGATACTCCTTGTATATGGAAGATGGTCCTTAGATGGCTAGGAGTACATCGGCAGATCATGAGCTGGAATGATGAAGTTTGTTGGGTTGCCAGACAAGTACAAAAAGGAAAGCCCAGGACTGAAGTTATTAGATGGATATTTGCTGCTCTAGTATACCACATCTGGCAGGAACAGAATGCTACAAGATTTCAACAACATGCACAACAAGGTTAGGCACGGGTCAAGGAAATCATTCTACAGCTACACATCAAAAGGCAGAAACTTGCCAGTTGGAAACACATACTTACCAAGCTAGATAGTTTTCCTAATCAGTTTTATAGAAGTTGAAGTTAGTTAACTTTCATTGGGTGGCACAGTCTGCTAATTGATTTTTCTTTCTGAGGATTAGCTCCAGAGTACAAAGAGCTAATTGGATCAACAAAGTTCAAACTTGGTTGAATAAAATTACTGTTTGATATAAAAAAAAAGTAAATAAGAAGAAAAAAAAATGGAAGAATGGAGCATAACATAGAGATATCCAAATTCACATTATATTCCATTTAGGATAGCAATATTTTAGTCTTTCTCCCCATATTATTTTTATCCTTACACAGGAGTTTTTTTGAAATATTGGATAAAAATTATTTCACTTCATTCAAAAAAAACTTTGTTTGGCCATGAAAATACCAAATACAACTTGAAAAAACAGTCCAGTACTTATTTTCTTTATTTTTAATTTTACTTTTTTCACTTTTTCTTTTTTGTTTTTGAAAAAAAATCCTAAATTTTTTATTTTCATAAAAGAACCCCATTTAAATTATATTTTATTTTTAAATCATATTTATCTTTTTAAAAAAGAATATTTAAATTTTAATTTTTTATTGCAAAAACTATGACCAAACGCAATTCTAATTATGAAATTCCAAATTAAGTGTTTTTTTTTCGTTTTTGATCATCAAACAACTACTTAGATCGAAGTGTAACGGGAAAGAAACCTATAGAGCTAGCCTAGGGAGGATACTAGAGCGGCATGTAGCACATGACACATACACGAACAATGCTCCACAAATGAATTGGTAAAACTTGTTTGAGTCTCTTGGCCAAATGCCCACATTGAAAACTTAATTATACAAATAGACACAAGTCTTGGTTTTTTTGGCCAAAAGCCCACTAATTATGATGTCATCAATTTGACTTTAAAACTTGATAACCCTAGGACACAAGTCTTGAATAATACACTATAGTCACCATCTCATCCAAAAAATATCTGAAAATTTATTTCTAAAAAAACAAAAATTCTCCAAAAAGCTAAAAAAAAAATAGCTCCCATTTTCCCCACGAAAAATCTCTGATTCAGATGGCTTTTCCAGTGGCATTTTACTGCTCACAGCTGAAAATTACTCCATAAATGTCATAATATTGCCCATTACTGCCATTGTTACCCCATTATCTTTCAAATATTTTCAAAAACATTTTCCCACTATTGTTACAAGCTTTCAGAATAACTCTAAAAATATCATAGTCATAACTCGTTAGAAGATAGATTCTAGTAGTTCAGATGCACTATCAATTTGTTTCTCCATTCCAATAGCAAGAAGAGCATCAATAAGGAATTAATTTTGTTCATTCATGATTTTGTACAGAGATCTTGCCAGTCATCGACCTGTTATAAACCAAGACCTCAATCTAGGATCAACCAGTGTAGTTCTATAATGTCTGTTGCAGAAATTTTTATTGTTAGTGGTGATTATATGGGAGAATGGGAGGAGACTCCCAAATGTTGAAATTGGAAATCTTTTAGTAACGTGACAATGCCTATTGTACTGCGTTGCAACGTTTATACAATGACTTGGTTGCAAGCTTAAAAGAGATCCAGGAGTTAGATTGCAAGTCAAGCGACTTGGTGATTAGTTATCTAATGAATGGGAGGGAAAAAATACATCCCACATTCATAAAGAATAAGAGATATGTGGCCTAGTACATGGTGGATGTTGATACTGATAGATCTATACTTATATTGAGGATAAGTATCATTGTGAGGTCTCTAGATGGACCATTGAATTCATCCCCACCTCCATACCCAGCAGTCGACGATGTTGATTCGGTTGAACAAGAGAGCTTGGGTGATGATTCATTGGATACGAAATATCCCAAATATTTTAAAGAATAGTGTGGATTAGGATCACAACCCAACCATTCCTTCTCTGATGGAACTAATTTCTATAGTAAAAAAATATTCAATAGTAAGAAAGAGCTGAAATTGTTATTGGATGAAGCATTAGTGAGGAAGTCTTTTGATTTTTCTACGTTAAAGAGTTGTAGTAAATTCTTTAAGGTGGAATGTGTATATCCTAGTTGTGCCTGGATGTTGCGTTCCAACAAGGATGAATGCTTGACATGTTTCACATCTACAAGTATGTTGGCGATCACAGCTACGGTGTTGAACATGCCACGGGCAGCCATAAGAAAGTCTCGTCTAATGTCATTATCTCACTTTGTGTGAATCAGTATCAAGATGGAAAAGGTCCAAACACAATAGAGATTGAGAGGATTGTTTTTAGGGAGTTTTATTGCAGTCTAAGCTATTGGAAGTGTTGGAGAGGAGGTGTAATGTAATGACCTATTCTATCGTTACTTAAGGCACCTCATCCAAGAGCAAGGGGTATGAGAATCCTTGAAAAAATAAGATTTCAAACTAGTACAGATAGACTTAGTTGAAAATATTTGGAATTTGAAATTTTGGGTCAGGCTAACGTCATTCATCTATAGTGGGAATGTTCTCGCTATAGCAGTGTCGTGGTAGCGGCCTACCGATCTCTATAGTGGGACGCCGAGGACAGAAACCAATCCCTTATTTTAGTGTTTTTCCTTCTCCTCTTCAGTTGCAAATAGGACACGGTTTACTTTTAAAAATCCCCTAGGTTTGCATCATGGCCTTAGAGTAATGGAGAGGGAGAAATATGATTGAACAAGGTAAACCCGTGATTTTATCATGGATTTCATGTTGGAAATCACTAGCACAAAGTCAGAAGTTTGCGTTCATGCCTCTATAGCAGCTGTTTGGCATCCAGGTAGGCTAGGTTTAATTGAGTAGTATAGACCTAGATTAGAAAACATATGCATGACATAGATTTATGGGAGATTCTATGCTTAGGCCTACGGGCAAGGTATTGGGATAGATAAAAATAGTAATTACCAATTATTTGAATGCTATTTGATATTGCGTGATATTGAATTTATGATATGAAATAGTGTGTATTATTGCTGATGTTAACCAATTATGAATGATTGTGATGGTATTATACCCAAAAATTATGTTAGAATCTAATAAAATCTGAATTAGAAGTGATTGGTGTTGGTGAATTCCAAAGAATCTATGGTGGTAAGCAGAGGAATGGTAGTCGTCGAGGAGGTATTAGTGTTAAGATGTAAAGTTGGATGTATTAGGGTGTGAACCATATGCATGGATGTGTACCTTAGACATTACAAGTCCTAGCTAAGCCCTCAATTCGTATACGGATTATAGGTGATGGTTTAATGTAGTTGAAACCCAACTTGGTTTATGCGTGCATGTTATTTGTTTCTTCATATACTTGTTACAATACATGTTCAAAGAAAGTAATTCGTTGAATGATATTCGAAGTGTTAATCAAATATAATGAGGTTATATTAAAGACTTGTTGATTGTATAAGTATGGTTGTTATTTTCTCATTGTGGTCATGATGTTGGGATATTTGTTGCTTATTGTGGGATATACCCGCATTTGTACATCTTCATAGGACTTATATTCATTATTATGGGATGTACCGGTATTTGGACATCTTCACGAGATTTATATTTATTATTGTGGAATGTATCGATATTTGGAAATCTTCACGAGATTGGTTGATATAAGGTTAGCATGCACTAGATATCTGGAATTTTTGGTACATGGATAAGAGCTCATCCCCTATAGGTCATATCAAGTGGGAAACCATAACACCCTTAGTATGTGTGTACAATGTATTGGTGAGTGTGATGGTTCCTTGAGTGGACCGGGTTCATTTGTTGATTTATTTATATTTTGTTCCTTGAGTGAAACTGGGTTATGACTATTTTTATTGTTATTTTTGATTTGGATCCTTGAGTGGTCCGGGCTAAATTATAATTGATTGGTATATTTCCTTTGTTATCTACCTACTTGTGTATTTGAGGCAAGGTGTAACTTATTGTTGTTGAGTCACGGCTTGTTGACTTGGTTGATATTGGTAGTCATAGTATTGACTTGGTTTGCTGTCTATATGGACTTGCACTTAACTATACTATGTGGTTTGGTTTGAAAAAGGCTAAGAGTCGTATACTTGAGGTAAAGTTATTTGGTAGGTGTTTATGGTTGTACTTGTTACATGGTTACGGTCATTGTCTACAGTTTGACATTATCAAGTTTGATTAAGCAGAGTGTTGTTGTATTGCCTATTTAATTGTTTGTAGTCCTTAAATAAATCTCCAATTAGGTAGATGTTAACGCATAACCAGGGTACCAGAGTACGGATAAGAGTTACTTTAAAGTCAAAACTGATGGATCGCTAAGGGTTGGAAACCATTGTAGTTATGTATAGTTGAGCTCATAATTAAATGAGTGTTGAATGGATGGCTAAAGGTGATGAAATTATGGGAAGGTAGTGCATTAGAGTAGAATATGGTATGGAAGTTGACTTACGATTAATAAGAGTAGTAAAAGATAATGGAGGTAAAGAATTAAGAAAAGAAAGTTATTTGACTAATAAAACTCTTAAGGTACATGTTTTCCTTTTGGATATTTATGTGGTGTTTATGTTATTTAATTCAGGTCGATCGATGATCCTTACTAGTACGTGTTGTTTGTACTAATACTACTCTTGCTATACCCTTTTCTGGGGTATAGTCTGGTTACAAGATCAATAGATGTTTCATGTTGGATGTGGTAGAGATCTCCAGCAGCTTCGATCATTTATCTCTTACGGTGGAAGCTGGGTCATTTTTATTTTCTGAATTCCTTTGTAGCAGCTCTTGTACTATCTTAGACTAGATCTTCGAGGTAAAGTATTCATTTTGTATCTGAAGAAGTGTAGCCAGATTTGTAATAATTGAAGGTTTTATTGGTTTTCTTTATGACTTCCATATGTTTCCAAGCTGGGGTGGTAAGGATTCTCATATCTAGGTAGATTAGAGTAGGTACCCGCATGATCCGGTTAGTTGGGTTGCGACATGTAATTTCCAAGAACATGGTTCAAGGGCCACTAGAGCACGGGTATGCTTGCTTGCCGGCTTTTTCCTACATGGTAAACACACTTAATGTTGGTTCTACCTATTCTATCATGGTAAACAAGGATGATGGAAGCTTCATGTACTACTTCTTAGCTTTCGGTGATTGCATGAGGGGATACACCCACATGAGAAAGGTAATTGTGGTTGATAGTACTCATTTATATGGTAAGTATGAGGGCGAGTTGCTGACCACTGTTGTACAGGTATAGAGAACCATATTTATCCAATTGTCTTTTGTGTTATGGACAAAAAGAATGATATGTCTAGGACCTTCTTCTTTGAGAGGTTGATGTCTACAGTGGTCGATGGACCAGATTTGTGTATTATCTCCAATAGGCGCAAGAGCATCGCCAATGACATTTTCAGGGTTTACAATCATGCTCATCATGGACTTTGCATGAGGCACCTCAGTGAAAATCTCAGGAAAAATCACCAATATGGAGATTACCTTTACGTATACTACAATGCAGTAAAGTCATATTGTTTTAAGGTGTTTAGTGAACATTTTGTAGAATTCAAGGATAAATTCCCCGAGACAGTTGTTATCCTTGAGCATGAAATTGATTTTGAGAAGTGGAGCAGGGTACATTTCCCAGGCAATAGGTACAATTTGATGACCATAAATATTACTGAGTCGCTCAACTCTATATTGATCTATGAAAGGGAGTAACCCGTGGCATCCATACTCAATTTGATTGCTAAGAGATTTGGTGAAAAGTTCAGGGAGAGGCATGCATATGTCCTCAAATCAAAGAATAAATTTGTGTCTTCTACCAAAAATATCGTAAGGGATAATATGACCAAGAGTGACTCCTTGTATGTGACAAGCGTAAATAGGGACGCCAACTATTTCACCGTGTTTACGAATAGTGCTACTGCCAAAGTGAACCTACTAGAAAATTCATATTCTTGTAGGACATGTGACTTGGTCAAAACACTATGCACTTATGCAATAGCCGTTTGCTATCGAATTATGGCTATGATTATGGTACGAGCATCTATAAGTACTCTTTGCCTATGTATAAAGATGAAGTGTACCTCCTTGTATACTCAAAATCTATTAATATTGTCCCTCTAGAGTCAGAATGGATGTGCCACATGAACTATTAGACTTGAAGATTCTTCCACCCCATTTTGAATCCAAGCGCGGAAGGAAGAAAAGGAATCGTGTTAAGGGTGTCGGTGAAACTTTCAAGTCTAAGAGGAGGAATAAGTGTTCAATATGTAAAAGATCCATACACAAGAGAACCACATGTAACATGAACAACAAATCTTAGATAGGCTTGTCCCTTTTTTTGTAACTCGAGCTATTGTATTTTGAGACCCCCTCATTTTGGTCAATTTCATGTTATGTTAGTTTTTCATCGACTTTACTTGTTATCTATTATCGATTAGCATAATATAGCATATATTTTTTACACAGTCTATAAAAGATATGGTCAATCGACTACCAATAAATAATTGACTATATTGTTAGTCTATTGAAAACTCTAAAACTTCAATTGATGAGATGAACCGGCGGGTAATGATTATGCTTGTAAAAAGATGCTACACATGTCTATTAACAACTATGACTATAGGTAGACCCAATCCCTTGAGTACCACTCCTCCACGCATTGATTAATCATTGGTCAGGGATTTGAAAAGTCTTCTATATGGTCTATACATACATCCCTCTATTTTATGTTTGTGAAAAAATTAATCCCAACATAGTACAAATTTAAATTTCATCCTCTTCAATAAATTTCAAAAAATAGATCCATGCTGCCTAGAAGTATCGCACTATGACCAATTAGAATAATTGTACCCACTGTCACCACGACCTCCTCCTCCTTTATAATATCCTTGATCGTCTTTTCTATGGTTTGGGTAAGGATTGTGACCACCTAGAGTGGGAACTCCGGCGTATCGCCCATTTTCTATGGGTGATCATGTAGTGTAATGATCCAAAATGTTGTTACGCTGAAGAATGTTTCAAAAAAAAAATTACGATGACTAAAATCCTCCTATTAGACCTGATGGAACTTAATTCATGGAGAGAAATGGGGCCAAAAATTTAAAATTAATTGAGCCGGTATGTTGCCTACCGCTGCAGTAGTAAGCTAACTGTTGCAGTGGTAAAACCAACCATTGAAGAGGTACTAAGCAGTGGCTAGCCCGACCTCTCCTTAAAACCTTTTTATTTTTAACTCTTTAGGTCATCCATTTCCCTTAAAAAACATATTGATTAAACCCCACCTCCACAAATATGAGATTTCAAAGTCCAAGCTTCATGAGGGAAGTTTGGAGGCACACCTTATGGGAACCAAACATAGGAAAATTCTTGGCACTTGAGAGATAACTCTCTCCTCTTAATAGCAGCATTTTCGTTTAAGAGGTAGGTTAAGGTTTCTTTATTTGCTGTAATTAAACTTGAGCTAGATTCATATAATACAAATAGTAATGTTGGGAGGTTTCATACATTAAGCCTTCGAGCATGGTGTTTGGAAGGATGGAACGATAAAAACAAAAATATTGTTAGGCTTTAATAATGTGGTAAAATGGGAACCCAACATAGGAAAATTCTTGGCACTTGCGAGATAACTCTCTCCTCTTAATAGCAGGATGTTTCGTCTAAGAGGTAGGTTAAGGTTTCTTTATTTGCTGTAATTAAACTTGAGCTAGATTCATATAATACTAATAGTAATGTTGGGAGGTTTCATGCATTAAGCCTTCTAGCACGGTGTTTGAAAGGATGGAACGATAAAAACAAAAATATGGTTAGGCTTTAATAATGTGGTAAAATGTTGTTGTACTCTCTGAAGTGATATTTATGGCATGGGATGGGTTTTAATCTTGTAAGAATCTTGACTAGTTGAATGAGTACTATGGTTTATAAGCATGGGGTGAATTACGGCTGATTGACAGTGCTCTTCGTGATCTAGATAATTGGACTTGCCTTAAGGATGTTTATAAACGTAGGTGCGGAGAAAAGGTCTAGTAGTTAAATTAATTAAGTTTTAAGCGACCTAAGAGTATAATTGAATGAATGGGATAGTTTGGGGGGGATAACTTAGTATCAAGGTAAATGGCAAAGTAGATAATTTTTTAAGGGTCGTAGACTAATAAGGATAAGGATAATCCTAATAGAGATATTAGGAAGGAATTGAGGACGAGGTTGTAAACACGAGTGTGGGTCTGAGATAGAGAGAGTTAGAATGGCATCTCAGTAGAACTATCGCAGTCCCATAAGAGGTATATGTGTACACAATTATATGGGTATACGTACCTATGTATATGCACAAAAATAAGATTGATGTCTCTGTGGTTATATGTGAACCAAGAATTATAATCGCCTTTGGGTACTCTGTGTGATTATTGACTGCATATGCATGTTCATACATGTTGATGATGATGGGTTGGCGACATTGATGTTGTTAAAATCATGATGTTCATGATGTTGTGGTTGATGAGATGATATTGATGATAGTTATATTGATATTGATCATGACATTCATGGTGCTGAAAATATTATTGATGAGAATGAGAAGGGAAAGAGACGATGGGCATATCTTGCATATATACAATCATTTATTCTTATGCATAAAATATTCAGTTATATTTATATGTTGATATTGGTTCCTTGAGGGAACCAGCCTTATTGATATGGGTGATTGTACATGCTAGAAAAGCATGAATGTAAAGTACGTCTAGGCTTATGTGTAGTTCTTATTTCCTTAAGTATATAGTGGTGTAGGTGAGGAATATCAAAGTGTCCCTTCCCACAGGTTTGTTGATGTTGTAAACGTCTTAGTTGTGGTAAATCCTATAGTATATTACCTTAGTTGAGTACCAAGGGGATCCAGTCCAACAGTGTGATGCCCTCAGATGTCCTAATTTAGTGAAGTCTATAGGCTAGTCTAGAATGAGTAAGAAATTGTAGAAACATGAATAACAAGTTAGGGAAGGTTTAGAGGATGTAAGTTAGAGTGAATTGTCAAAGGACAAAGATATATGAAAATGTTAAATGGCAAGTAGGTCACAGAGATGCTAAAGGTGATGTGTTAATAATTTCATAATTTGGGAGTTAGAATCGGAAGTTTACTTGATGCTATGATTTATTCCTATTTACTATTATTATTATGTGTTTCTAACCCTGGTTGGCCGATGATACCTACCAGAATGTGTGGTTGTACTGATGCGACACTTACTATATCTCCCACCGGGGATATAGCCATAGTGCAGGTCATTTGGAATTTCTATAGCAGCAAAGGCGATCATTCTACCACAGCTCTTATCCTCTCGATCTAATAGATGTTGGTTCTTAGAGTCTTATGTTCCTTGTCTAGTGCTCTTGTGCCTGTTTAGGCTAGTTTCTGGGGATTCATTATTGATTATTTTTTGCATTACTTTCACATATAAGATGTATTAAACTTGAGGTATATGTGTATGAGTTAACTGGATTGTGTGTTGACAATGATATGTTTTAACTTGCGCATTAAATGAATGGTTAGGTAGTAAGGGTTCTCCTATCTAGAGTAGGTGTTAGGTAGGCTTTTGCACGATTCATGGTTTGGATTGTGACAAGATGGTATTAGAGCCCAGGTTACCGGTCTTTCAGCACAAGAGCGAATGTCGAGTAGAGTCCTACAGAATAGTGTGTTGACGTCCACATTAAATATTTAAAACGCTATAAGGCATCAAGGAATCTGCTTCACTTTCTTCTCTCCTATCATGCTATCTCAGTCTTGTCTCCCTGAGTTGAGTCCAATTGGTATCTAGCAGATTCTAATTGGTATCTCAACCATCACAATTGGGACTAGTTGGTCGTGCTTGGTATCTCACTAATGTTTGAAGGTTGGAATAAGGTATTCCAACTAGTAGAGGTCAATAAGAAGCGTAGGTGTTGAATTGTTATGTTGTGAAATTCGCTTGATATTGTTTTAAAATGTTGGTGCTTTAAATATTTTGTTTTGGTAGGATAGGATGTGATGTGTATTACCTATATGGATGGTTATTATTTGATCATACTGCTACCTGATTATTTAATTGTCTAATTTTCAAAGTACAAAAGTTTATTGTGCATGTTGAATTATATGATGTTTGGCCAAGAGACACGGGGATCATGAGGATCGGTGTGATCTTGAGGTGTATCTTTATTACCACGACTTAGGGCATGCCTCATCTCCCCCAGATTTGAAGTATTCCTTAATTTCTATCCGAATCCTGACTAACTATCCAGGTGCCTTGCTATTCTGTGAGAAATATCTTGATGGATGCGCTACTTGAGATGAAAAGGAGGTAAAAATGTGTTAGAATTAACCAAATCGAGAAGTTAGTTGCATTTACGCTAGTCCGGGTCACAGTCTAATCACTCTAGACTTTAAAACCTATGGGGCGTGAGAGTTACAAACTGTAGCAGTGTTCAAGGGGTAGTGTAGAGTGAGAAAAGACCTGCAAAATAGTTAGCAAAAAGGGAAAAAGTGGAACCACTAGAGGTTACCACTGCAGCTGAACTTTTACTGTTGCAGTGGTAAGATTAAACGCTGCAGCGGCTCCAGGCAGTGAGTTGCCAGGGAATTCTCCTATTTTTGTGTCTTTGCAATCATTGCAAAGCAATCCTGTATTCTCGATAATCTAGATAAAAATCATTTTCAACACGCAAAGTAAGCAAAACCGATTATTATAAAGGGTGCGGTAGCAATAGATGTCCTAAGAATACGAGAAAAATAAAAATAAAAGTAATTGTTTGTTACATGCCCCTAACGGGGGCAACCCAAGTCCATCAATAATATAAAAATAAGAGGGAGGAATCTAGTTAGTGGCACTATCTCCGAGGCTCGCTAAACCTTCCTCCTCTATCCCACTAAGGAATGAAAACTCTTCGTTATCCTTCTTGGTCAGCTTTGGAAGTTTATTGGTAGGGGATGCACATTTGAACATCACCTAAACCACCTTCCACATCCCCACTAGCATACGGTACCGAGAGTGACGCTTCTTCTTTTCTGCATCCAGCTCCCTCCAGAACTCAGCATAGGCACAAGCTGGATCCATGAAGTTCGTAGATCTTAAAGGAGCCAATCCCAGTGGAGGCATCTGAGTCCTCTCTAGAAAGCCCTCCCAACCACCGAGAGAAGTGGGAGCCTGAGTAGAAGGGGTTCCAGACTTCTCGCCCCTACCCGCCCGGCTGCTCTCCCCTTCTTCCTCCATCTTCTTCTTTTTCTTGCTTCCTCCTTGTATGCCCCTACCCCTCAGTGGGTTGTACACCACATCATACTCTTTCTTGGTATTGTGATCCTCAGTGGGTACATCCACCCTCTTTCACATCTTGTTAATCAAAGAAGGCAGGAATAAATCTCTCATCGACCTCTCCTGGGTGTAGAAGCGTCACTGCTCATACACAATCTACACCCCCACATTTATATCAATCTCCACAAAGCGCATACCACCACCATAAATCGATAAAATGCCATATTCGTAACATTTCCTAAAGAACAAATCCTCTGGGACACCAACTGCAAACACACCTTGGCCTCGGCCGAGAAATAAACACTCTTAGTCCTCTTGACACTGGACTACTTCACCTTTTTAGCTTGACCCTATGGTGGCAAGACTCGGGCCGCCTACTTTAAATTTGATCCCTAACTTTCTCTTCAAAAGTAGCATTTGAGGGATTGGGAACCCCCAAGGCGTCATTAATGGTCGAAATCTCCACTAGAACCTTCTTTCCTCAAATACGAATAGTGGGGAGGGGTACTAACCACTCCACCATCAGGAGCATGGCATAAAACTCCCGAATAATCTCTATGTTATGTTATGGGATGGGCTCAGTCAGTATATCCCACATAAAGACCTTTAGTTGGTCATGAAACTCTAGCAACTCCTCTTTCACATCTCTCATCATAATACCCCGATCATGAAGGAAACCTATAATGTGTAACCCTACCTCATAATGGTCACGGTATTTGTCATTGGGAAATCTGTGGTAGCAGGGTTAATGGTGGATAATAATCCTGCAACCATCACAATTACAGGGTTAGAAACCCTATCGGGGTGCTATGAGAGGGTAGACATTCAAAAACTACAACCAAATAAAAATTTGGAGAAACACTGCCAGGTACCACTGCAGTAGTTGATTAACTACTACAGCGGTTACCGCTATAGTGGTGTCATTGTGGTGGAAAAGTTACTGCTGCAGCGGTCCCATCATCCCCAGCTCACCAACCTCTCCACTCATGGTGGGTTTTGGACTTTTCTCCATATTTTCAAGAATTGAGGATAGTGAAGTTTGTATGAATCTTTTTACACTAAAATGGGAGTGTATAAAACTCAAATTAACCCACAAATCACTCAATTCGTTGGGGAAGATAACCCTTCACCTTTTACCCTTCCCATGGCGAAAAGACCATTAACTACGTCAATCTTACACCTAGAACGATGTAGGAGCATTGTTGATGTAAGAGAACCTGACATGCTTGTCATTTCATTTAAAAGCACCATCAAAATTCAATTTCCAAAATTTGGACCAAAATCTACCCAAAAATTCTCTATTCTAACTTAATTTCTACAATTCTATAATGAAAAATACATGAATAAAGTAGTAGGGGCGAGGAAATTACCTTAAAATTGAAGCCATGAGGAGATTACTCAAAGAGAATTAGGAAAGTTTGAAGTGAGGAGTGACAATGGGGGAAATGAAATATTTCCCCCTATTTGAACTGCCGCAAACTCCTGCCATGGTAAATTTATCGCATCAATGGTAATCAACCGCTTTAGCTGCAAAAACCCTGGGTGTTAGTTTTCATCTCTACTTTTCGTGCATTGTGGTATTGTGCGACATCTGGACAGTTTGAAATAACTAGCACGTGAACATTTTTGCAATTTCCTTCTATAGTCCTCACGAGTCGGGTAAATAAAAGTGAACCAGTGCAAAGCCCTGCTTAGTGTCAGGATGATCATCACATGGATCCGTTATTAATTGAAATAATGGTAGGCCAATACAAACTAATGAAAAATTAAGGTTGTTTTCTCTTCAACGTATCGTAGGCCAAATTTCTCTATATAGACGTGCCAGAGACACTTTAATTCTTACCTGTGGCTGTTCGAGAATAAATGGTGGGTAAATTGATATCTAATGTAACAACCAAAAACGTCGTTACGCTGAAAAAAATTCCAAAAATTTTTACAATGACTAAAATCCTCCAATTAGACCTGATGTAACTTAATTTGTGGGGAGAAATGGGGATCAACATAATTGGGGTCAAAAATTTAAAATGAATTAGGCCAGCCTACTGCCCACCACTGTAGTGGTAAACTAATCACTGCAGTGGTACCACTAAAACCAACTACTGCAGCAGTACTCGACATCAGCCAGCCCGGCCTCTCCTTAAACCCTTTTTATTTTTAACTCTTTAGCTCATCCCTTTCCCCTAAAAAAACACCCTGAGTAAATCCCACTTCTACAACTATTAGATTTCAAAGGCTAAGCTTCATGAGGTCAAGCGAGGCACATTCGGCGGAAACCCTACATAAGATGATTCTTGGTACATGCGGGACAACTCTCTTCTCTCAATAGCAACATATTTTGTCTATGAGGTAGGTTATTGATTTTTTATTTTGTAGCAATTAGAATTGGGTTAGATTCATATAACACTAAAAGTAATGTTAGAAATTTTCATGCATTAGGCCTTTGGGCATGGTGTTTGGAAGGATGGAATGATAAAAGCAAAAATCTGATTATGCTTTAATAATGTGATGAAATATTGTTGTACTCCATGAAGAGATATTCGTGGCATGGGATGAGTTTGGATCTTGTGAGAATCTTGACTAGTTGAATGAATACTATGGTTCATAAGCATGGAATGAGTTAAGTATGGCAAAAAGGGAAAGCAAGGGGTGAGTTAAGGTTGATTGATAGTGCTCTTCATGATCTAGATAATTGTGACTTGCCTTAGGGATGGTTATGGTATATAGGTGTGGATAAAAGGTCTGGTAGTTAAATTAATTGAGTTTTAAGCGACCTATGAGTATAATTTAATGGATGGGACAGTTTTGGGGGGATAACCTAGTGGCAAAGTACGTGTAGAGTAGGTAATTTGGTAAGGGTCGTAGATTAACAAAGGTAAGGATAGTAAGACCAAGCATAAGTGTCCTGATAGAAGTATTAGGAAGGAATTGAGGACGAGGTTGTAAACACGATTATGGGTCTTAGATAGAGAGAGTTAGAATGGCACCTCAGTAGAACCATTACAATCCTATAGGATATGTGGGTGTACATAATTATGTAGATATACGTACCTATGTACATGTACAAAAATAAGATTGATGTCTATGTGCTTATATGTGAACCAATGAATTGTAATCGCCTTTGGGCACTCTGTGTGATTGTTGACTGCATATGCATGTTCAAACATATTGATGATGATGGGTTGGCCACTGTGATGTTTTTGAAATCATGATGTTCATGATTTTGTGGTTGATGAGATGATGTTGATGATGGTGATATTGCTATTGATCATGATATTCATGATGCTGAAAATGTTGATGATGATATTGAGATGGAAAATAGATGATGGGCATATCTTGCATATATACAATCATCATTCTTGTGCATGGAATATTAAGTTATATTTATATGTTGCTAGTGGTTCCTTAAGTGAACCGGCCTTATTGATATGGGTGATTGTATATGCTAGCAAAGTGTGAATATAAGGTACATCCAGGCTTATGTGTAATTCTTATTTCATTAAGTATATAGTGGTGTAGGTAAGGAATATCATAGTGTCCCTTCCCACAGGTTTTTTCATACTTTAAACGTCTTGGTTATGGTTAATCCTATAGTGCATTACCTTAGTTAGAAGGGGATCCATTCCAGTAGTGCGGTGCCCTCAGATGTCCTAATTTAGTTAAGCTTGTAGGTTGGTCTAGAATGAATTAGGAATTGTAGAAACCGAAATAATGATTTAGGGAAGGTTTAGAAGATGTAAGTTAGAGTGAATTGTCAAAGGACTAAGATATATGAAAATGTTAAATGGCAGGTAGGTCACAGAGATGCTAAAGGTGATATGTTAATAATTTCATAATTTGGAAGTTAGAATCAAAACTTAACTCGATGCTATGATTTCTCCCTATTTACAATTATTATTATGTATTTCTAACCCTGGTCGGCTGATGATGCCTACCAGTTCGTGTGATTATACTGATGCTACACTTACTATATCTCCCACTAGAGACATAGCCATGGTATAGGTTAGTTGGAGTTTCTATAGCAGCAAAAACGATCATTCTACCGCAGCTTCTGTCCTCTCAATCTTACATAGATGTTGGGTCTTGGAGTCTCTTGTTCCTTATCTAGTGCTCTTCCACTGGTTTAGGCTAGTTTTTGGCAATTCACTGTTGATTATTTTCCACGTACTTTTAATTATTAGATGTATTAAACTATATGTATATATATGTGTGAGTTAACTAGATTATTGTTCCATCCAAATGCACACACAAGTGTACGCGGTCGTACAAGTAATATAAGATTTTTAAGTCCGAATATCATACCCACAAGAACTTGTCAATTAACTATTTTACTAAATTAGACTAATGATAATTATTTATTCAAGCGGTGGATTTCAATGTATATTTATAAATTAACTAAACTAAAAATAAAATAACTAAAGAACAATTTACCAAGAAAAGAGGGGATTCTTACACAATCAACGGATGAATCAATTTAGGATTATGGATTTGCTAATAATCATGTTTAATATCAATTTCATTAACTTATTTAACTATCTAGTTATTGATTTATGGGGTTGATTTTATGATTCGGGAATGTTCATCCTCTAATCGTCTATTCAAACTAGTCTCACAACTATATCGTTGAGCGGGGATATGAGAAACTAATTCAAACGCATTTATTTATCTTTTCATTTTGTAACCAAGTAAGGCGATCTAGGTATATTCCTATTTCAACGACAAATCAATTTCTTATTTTATTAGAGAAGAGATCTTACTCCCTATATTCTTCGTTCTAACCCTCCGTTCCCTTGGCCAGTTCACTTTGGACTCAAAGATATATTTTAAAGGTCACAAATCTTTAAAATAGTACAAGCAAGAATGTAAGAACAACTATTATGCTAATCAAATAAATCAAATCAATATTTACTAAACAATCATTTAATTAGCTACCATAATCCTAGAAAGAGAAGTTTGACTCCACATAGACATGGAGCAATTACAACAAATCATCCAAAGAAAAATGTAAAAATAAAAAAATACGAAGAAGAAAGATACAACCAATTTTTCTCCGGCCTCCACAGTGGCTCCTCGCTCTCTCTAGGTCAAAAGTTTTATAAATAGTGTGTTTATGAAATATTTATAGAGTATGGAGAAGTCCGAACCAAGTTGAACTGGGATAAACTTCTCGCTGCAGTCACGTTGTAACGTGTTGAATGTACTTGTTGCCTTCAATATTTGGACAGTTTTGATGTTTTAAAATTGCTTCCACCGAAATAGAATTTCACCGACATAATTCCTTCAACTTGATTTCATTTATGCTTCTAATTCCTTCACGTGTTGTTTTCCACTTTTTCTATAACAACTTGTAGTCTCAAACCAGGTTAAATTAATGTCCATGCTTCCAGTGCTTTTTGTTTCTTTTCACTTGCTTTGTCCTTTAGTTTCCATTTTTCCATTGCACACAATATTAAATTCTTTTCTCCAATTTCTCCACTGCACCTATAAAGTTAAAAATATAATATTAAACACAACTTATCATAATTAGTACTCAAATGTCAAATAAAAATACTAAATGTGGGGCAAATAATAATTAAAAATATATATTTGATTATAGGATAGAAATTCTCCCTGAGGCCTCAACCTGTAAACACAAAATAAAACAAAAACAAAGGTGATACTAAAAAAAACAAAACTAAAAACAAACTACTTACTAAACATTGGGTTGCCTCCGACAAGCGTCTGATTAAACGTCGCGGCACGACTCATCAACTTTTTCCTCCACCTTGAAGATATGAATTTCACCCCCAACATCTCATCCATCTTTTTGCTTCGCTCATAGGGTGGTGGTATAAAAATAAAGGAACCAAGTAATGGATGGTGCATGTTAAACCGCTTGGCCCTGAGGTGAGACATATTGTTCTGTTACTTGTCTGGTGTAAATTTAAGAATGTAGGATTCTTGTTCCTCATCTACACACTCCTTCACTAGTTATAATGACTCAAAAGGTATGTCATCATCTAAACATAATATAAAAAAGTGATTTGAATGATACCCAACACATCCCACTTTCAAACTTACACCATGCACAACATGCTCACTCATATTCACCTTCTCAATGTCAGCATCAATTAAAGAATGGTAGTCGAATGGTTGGAATTCTTCTTTCCTCTCCACAGGCTGGCTAGTAGCTACAACTATTAGTGATTGGACATCAGACATCTCAATCTTTTAATTTAATTGGGCATTCAAATCATAGATATCTAAGCCGAATTGCTCTTTCTCTTGTATGAGCTCATCTCCCCCCTTATTCCTCTGGGTCACCATGATTGTGAAACTATCCCGGAGATATGCATGAAATTTAATTTGTTGCTCTTGCTCCATTATCCAATCTTCATTTGCTTTCCTACCAACATTACAAATAACAGTCTAATCATAATAGAGGTTCAGGGGATGGGAATAAAATTTGGGACAGCCATTCCAATGACTATCCTAACCACCACATGTATTGCATATATCCAATTCACCAGATTGAGTAGGTGCACTCCAGTCGCTCTCCTGAAAATTTTGACAAATACTCTCCTGGTGGGGTCCTTCATGAAAAAAACAAGAATCATCACCATTCGACCACCACTCCTATGGTCAATTCATTTTGAGACTAGGCTTTATCCTAAAGTTTGTAATTCTTTAGAATAGTTAAACAAGAACACAAAAACAATCACATGATAAACATATAAACCAACTATAAAACCATACTTAATCAATCATGTTGTAGCCTCAACCCTAGAATGAGGGTGTTTACCCATTCATAGTCAAGAATCACCATTAATAAATTCATAAAGTAAAAATACAAAAAAGAAAAGTAAAAGAGCAAAGAATCCTTATTTGAGCTCCTTGATATCTTGCTTTCTCCCCCAATTCATGTGTGCCTCCAAAGATGCTTATAAATGAGGCTAAGTACTCCTTATGTCACGACCCGAAATCCCATTCGAGCCGTGATTGGCACCCGAAGCCGATATGGCCGGAGAGAACCAATCTTTGCTTATGAACCTTCGTATGCATAACCTCGTGTGAATGGTGTTATACCTCATGCAACTATGCGGAAAACATAATTATGGAAACATGTGCTATATACATATAGCTATGAAACTTGGCCATTGGGTCCATCAAGTCAAACGGACCTTTATCTCGTACATTCATAACCCACACATGTCTACAAAAGCCTCTAAAATATACATTTACAAGACCAACTAACAGTCGGGACAAGTCCCCGCTTTATACAACATTTATAACATCAAAACAAATATACAACTACGACCCAGGAGGCTCCGAACCAACTGGAGCTCACCAAAACTCTGCAAATGATCCAAAGTCTACTGAGGAGTTCTACTAATGCCTACACCTGCAACATGTAAGGTAAGTTTCCCCTAAGGGGGTCAGCACGAAGAATGTACTGAGTATGTAAGGCTCATAAAAAATAGCATCATACATGAGAATGTCAATAGAATAAAATATGAGAGAATAATCAATGTGGATAAACCATCATTTTATATAACATCTTTTATAATTATAGGTCTTAAAGGGAAATTACCTTCACTCAAGAGACTTGCCTCTAATAGATTCTTCTATACCCAAGAGATACGTTCTTGCTTCTATATTCATTACCGCTATTGTTCATCTACTTGGTTAGTAGGTTATAAAATAATATAGCTTCATCCATATACATCGACTCTAGTTGTGGGGGTAACAATATAACATACATCTACTCTATTAACGTACATCCACTCTATTGGTGGTTTTAACCTACATCCACTCTATTGGCGGCTTAGCATACATCCACTCTCCTGGTGGGGCAACATAAATCCACTTTATGGTGGGGAGACATACATCCACTCTATGGTGGGGTATCATACATCCACTCTCATGATGGGGCAACATACATCTACTCTATGGTAGGGAGACATACATCCACTCTCATGGTGGGGTAGCATACATCCACTCTTATGGTGGGGCAACATACATCCACTCTATGGTGGGGAGACATACATCCACTCTCATGGTGGGGTAGCATACATCCACTCTCATGGTGGGGAGACATACATCCACTCTATGGTGGGGAGACATACATCCACTCTCATGGTGGGGGAACATACATCCACTCTATGGTGGGAGAACATACATCCACTCTATGGTGGGAGAACATACATCCACTCTATGGTGGGAGAACATACATCTACTCTATGGTGGGAGAAATTGATATATCAACTTATGAGAGATTAATAAATTAAGGATCATGACTCTAATTGAACACACAAATATGTTTTACCTTACTCTTATACTTCATGAGATTAAAACCTTAACTTATGAGGGATAGATATATTACTAACTCGCACACCACCCCTCTTATTACTCTTATGAGATTGGTACTTCTACTTATGAATGATTGGTACAAGGATAATCATCGTACTATAGGACTTTGGAACAAGACATGATTGGAATAATGCTATTCAAACTAAACAAGCTCTCTTTACCTCATTGCTCTTGTTGAGATAGTTCTCTTAGAATTTCCAATGTTATGACATCTTTGGAAATTCCAATCAATGACTAAGATATAAGTGAATAATCATTCATCTAAGAATATGATACATATGAATAACAATATACGTCAACCTGAATTGATATACTTCAAGCCTCTCGGAATTGAAACAAGTCCAATGTCAATGTGAACAACATGTTGCAGAAAGATATGGAAAAAGGAACCTTACATACCTTGTATTCTCAATACGATTTTACAATCTTAAGTGTGCATACAATAGTCCCGCTCCGTCCTTGTATTTCGCTCTACAACACAAGTTCATAACGAAACCAACATTAACCACCAATTACCTTATAATGGCATACAATAACCATAAGTCACATATTTAGCTCTCACATGTCATTCCCCCTTGACAATACCATTTATGAAATCCTCATACCAATAATCCCACAATATTCCATACATTGACCAACACATGATAACCAATAGCATGTCACACCAAGCTCATATTTTACACTTCTCCATCACTACCACATCACAATTATTCCATCAAATGACCTCAATACACCTCACAACAACAAATCGGCCAAAATCCCATAATTTAGATAGAAAAAATAACATGTTTAATAACAAAATAACACCATACACGTTTATATTTTATCCATACCATGATCTTTCATCAAAGGCACAAGTCATAATTCAAGTTACAATCTCATGGATAACACATCTCTTTCACAAAACCAAAAGTGTCATGTCCAACATTTCCAACCATAACCAACATGATATACATGATCTCTCATGCTTATAATATGTTAAAGTACAAAAATAATTACTTACTCAAGCTTGGAAAAGGATGATCTTGTCCAAAAATGCCTTAGGGTTAAGAGCACCAAAAGAGTTATCTTGAAAACTTCTAGAAAATGAGAGAAATGAGATGTGTGTCTAATAAGATAAAAATCTGATTTTTGGCCACCTTTTATAACATCATAAAGTCATCCTTAGTCATTTAATCCACCCTTTGACAAGTCAAGGCAAGAATGGGTCATTTTGACCCATTGGGCCATGTTTTCTTTTCCTTTCTGGGTTCTTTTTGGGCCCAATTCACTTAACCCAATAAAATCAATAATTTCTCATGTTTAAATCATCTCATACGTGTTACAACAATATTCCCACTCACGCTATTCATATCCATGGCCTCAATTCCAAAAACAAGTGATTCTAGCCACATGGCTCATTTGTACCAAAAAGGTAAAACCGTCATTTTGACGCCAAATTCGTTCTCGAGTAATTTTATCATACCAACATAATATCTTACTCATTTCATGTATATACTCATTATTTTAGAATAAAAGTAGCAAAAATCGGCTCGATACATCCCCGGGAACCCTTGGAACTTAGAAAATTTCCAACTTTCGAAAAACTGAAAATTCCATCCTGGCACGCCCTGGGGCGCGCCAGCTTGCTGCCTCTAGGCACAAAATTTTGGCCCAGAGCGGCCTGGCACTGTCCCAAATGCGCCCCTCACTTAGAATTTTTGAAAATTTTATTTTTCGACTTTTCTTCACGGGTTTGGTTAGATACCTCAAGTCCTATACTTTAACTTACTTCTTGGCCTTAATATACTTTGTTTAGAGGTCCTCTTAGCTTCATTTTGAACCCCACAACTGCACCACGAAAATCACAAAATACCTTTTATGAAGGGTCAACCACATGTACGAGGCCAATTTCAAATTTCTTGTCACTAACATTACAACTTACATACTCATGGCATCTCGATACCTAAGTAACCATTGTTCAACGTCATCACATAGGGTTAGGAAGGTACGGGGTGTTACACCTTATATCTCCCTAAAATTCTTGCCTCATCTGTCCCATAAGAAATATATGCCTTGACTATTTTACCCTCAACTTAAACAATATAGAAAACCTAGTTTTGGTCGGTTTTGGAGGGTGTGTGTTTTGATTTGGTATTGTGGACTGTCCCAATGTGTTCCATACTTATTTGCAGAACTTTTAGGTTCTTATATAGCCTCTACGTTATCCAATCCAAGTCCCATAAGGATTAGGTACAAGTACCACACGTTTCCTACTCAAACTAGGACTTGGAACCGACTTTTGTCCTCTTTTACGGGGTGTGCGACGCAGAGCTTATCAGAACCAAACCAGTAGAAAAATTTAAGTTTCTGTGCAGTATGGATCCCATTCCATGGAATTGTAGGCATGGTGGGAATCCCATTCCAGGTAATGAAGGGAGCGGCGTGGAGGGCAGTGCAACTACGTATAATTTCTTCCGACTTCGTCTCTTCGTTCACGTCAAGCTTGCTCGTGTTTCATCATCACTTGTAGCTCATGTGCAGCTTCATTTACCACCTATATCATTTCCAATATACTCTTAAAATATCTCATCACAAGTATTAGATCATACAATACACAAAGCACATAAAAAAAACATACAAGAACAAGTATAGCTTTGCCCTGTTGAACTAGTTATCTCGTCTAATCTTTCCTTGCCCATTGTGGCTCTTGTGTTGATTCATTTACACTATAAACCACCTAAACATTAGTATTATCACACAATTACACAAATATCACTAATTATTCCCATAAACACACTAAGTCATCCTCCAAACTAAGCTAAACACGTGTAGATAATGACACTTGGGTGAATAAATACGCCTAAGATCAATTATGTGTTGTCAATGAATTGTTTTAACTTCTGCATTAAATGAATGATTGGGTAATAAGGGTTCTCCTATCTAGAGTAGGTGTTAGGTAGGTACCCGCACGATCCGTAGTTTGAGTCATGACACGCAGAGAGGCTCAATTTGGAGCCCAACAACTACATCACCCTCCTCCCTCCCCTTACCATTCCCCTAGTTTAGTTTTTATTTTTTGTGTTTTAGTTCTAGTTTCTAGTTCTAGTTCATTGCAAAAGAAGATTTCATATTTGTGGATTTTGTTAGATGAAAGCTTCTTCTTTTTGCCCTTTTTGTTGCTTTGATGTGGATATTATGTATGTATTGCAATGAACAATATGAATAGAACAAACTTCAGTTTCATAACTATTTTTTCCTTTTTATGGTTTTTGATTTTTACAATTTTGTTTGCTCAATTAATAGAACAGTTGATTGCTTAATAATTAATTAATAAGAGACAAAATATATATATACAAATTCATATATTATCAAAGATAATTGGTCTGGTCTATCATTGATTAGATGGTAATATAGCATGTGGAAAATTTGATAAAATTTATATTGTGTTTTATAATACCTATAAATCAAGCATATAATGTATACTAAACTTTGTTCTTCGTCTATATGGCCTACAACCGAAAGATGTCATTGTCAAGCCTCGACTATACTCTGAATCTAGATGAGTATATATCCATCATTAGAATATTGTCACAAAAGAAAATAATAAAATAAAATAAATTAAATTGTGTAAATTTATATCATTCAAACATTCAAATAAATTGTGTACATTTATATCATTCAAACATTCAAATACAAGTCAGATGATCATGTAAGAGTACATAAATTGGAGGTGGTGATCAAGGGAGTTGGAGGATGAATAATTGCTGAACAAACAACATCCTCAGAGTAATATTTGTCAAAGCATGAGTATTTTCTAACTGTCCTCATCTCCACTATCTCTCATACTGTCCTCGTTTCTAGTCTCATTTCTATCACTAGACTCAGCAGCAACATAATCACTATCCTCATTAACATATTTATCTATTTCAGCCATGGCTTTTGAGTTTGATGCGGATTCTTTCTCTATAATTTTTTTCTTTTAGAAGTTTTAGCAACTTCTTCAGCTTTTCTTTCCTACTGCTAGAAGCAGTCCTTTTATGGCCTCCTCTAAGTTTACCCATATTTTAAGATCTACCCTCAAAAATAATTTTGTCATTGTCAATTTATCGACCACAAATTTATTAATAAAAATAGAAAAATGCTCAAATGAACAAGCAGAACAATTAGGAATTATTCCACTATTCGACAATGCAATAGGCACAAACACAATTAAAGTGAACCAAAATTTAAAATCGATAGGCGAGATCAACATAAAAATTTAAAATTCTTTTGTGCATTATCAAAAGCAAAACTCAACTAATGATACGGAATCAAATGAAATATAAGCTTGTCAGATTTTCCCTAATTGATCACGAACATTTGAATTTTTATCATAAACCTAGGTTTCACTACACAAAATGCAACAAAAAAAACAGTAATATAGAGCTAAAGATGATCAAAACAATAATTAAATTTTACCTGAGAACGAAAAAAATAGAGCTTTGATGTTGGGGAAGAAGATGGATCGAAAATGGAGGATGGCTCGTCTATTTTGGAGAGAAGCGGGAAGAGGAAAAGTTGAGGAGAGAGAAAGGGAGTTGAATTTATTTTAGGAAAATAGAAAGGGACTTGGATGTATTTTTTTAGACTTGGACCTTTATCCTCAACTTTAAAAAATGCTGAAAATGACCCTAACCCCACAATCGGACCCACTTTTCTCCACTTTTTTCCTTTTTTAAACCCTAACCCTAAAATTTAAAGGAAAAAGAAATTTAGTTAGCATGGACTAAACTAAGTTTTCAAAGTGGTCACTCTTTCAAATTGTCTCAACTTGCTTGTACATAAATTACCGGGTATAATTTTTCCATAGTTCTAAATGATAATGTTAATTCTTTTTTGAAAAAGGCTCAAATACGTCATCAAACTATTAGAAATGGTTCATCTATGTCATTTATTAAAATTTTGGCTCATTTATGTCACTGCCTTAAAAGTTTGACCCGTCTATGCCATTGCCATTACAGAAAAGGTTCACCTGTTCCATTATTTTTTAATGGTGGTTTTGCAAAATAATTTTTGCCACGTTGCCTCTTATTAGAGGTCTGCATCGCTAAATCCAAACCAAAACATATTATTTAAAATCAAAATTAAAAATTGAACCTATTAAAAATAAAATCCGACATATACGCTACCCAATTAATGGGTTCGATTTTTATTTTAACAAGTCCGGTTTTTATTTTTACAGTATGGGTCGGGTTTTATTTTAGTAGGTCCGATTTTTAATTTTGATTTTTAAGTAATATTGGTTGCTTTGTATTTGGTGATGTAGACTTTTAATAAGAGGTCACGTGACAAAAATGGTTTGCAAAACCACCATTAAAAATTAATGGTAGGGATAAATCTTTTCTGTAATGGCAGTGACATAAATGATCCAAATTTTTAAGGTAGTGACATAAATGAATCAAACTTTTAACGAATAACATAAATAATCATTTTTAATAATTCGATAACATATTTTAGCTTTTTTTCCAATTTCCTTTTCACTCATATTCTTATGAGTATCATGTTTATTTTTGGGTTAAAGTGTGACTGTTAAGCTCCCAATTTCGTATTTTCCCATAAAGTGATGATTTTAAAGTGATTAAATCACTTGATGTAGCCTGGTGACTTTATTTATTGAAGCATTAAACAAGTTGTGAAATCATTTTAAAATTTTTATTTTCAGATTAGCTTTCTATTCCGGTTCTTGATAAAACTTTGACGTCCTATACTGGAAAGGGTGGAGCAGCATAATATTATGCAACCAAACATGTCAATATGACCAAAAGTTAATTGTAATTTCATAGTATTGTTGGTGAAATATTACAACAATTACAATTGAAAATATAAAAAATGAAGAAAATAAAAGATATCTTCTTCTTCTTGGTTGAGGCGTGGATATCTCACTCTCTTTAAGGAGATTCAAGCCCACTGCAGCAAATATATTCACCGGTCCAGTAGTAATCTTCTTGACTTGTTCCCTCCAAGATACAACAGCCTTCTCACAAGGTACAACTCAACAAACTCTGGACAAGAGTTGAATTCAAAGCTCCACAAAAAAAAACACCCCCCTTCAACTAATAAACTCTCTTTTTGACTTACTTTTATGTACTCTATATATCTTGTGCTTAGAAAAATAATGCAAGACCAACTTTATTTATAGGTGAGGAAATCTTCCATGCAATGAATAGGAAGAATAAATGGGAAGATAAATGTGGTAGATAAATGACCTAGAAGTTACAAGTCATAAAGTGATAGAAACTGGATGAATAAAGAGTGGGAGGTTACATGAATCTCAAGGAAAATGGTGACTAAATTCAGCCATCACGTGACCAATAGACAAATGCACCAAACTGCATTATATGCAAAAAGTGTAACCTCACGTTCCTGCCTTAAAAAAAGTCATTAACTCAAAAGGAGTTATTAGCATATAATGCCATAGTGGAAAAGGGATATGCAGCAATAATACAATAATGCTACCTAACGTTTTTTTGCCTTTGAAGGCTTTACATCAAGAATGTAACAGGAGTAAATATCAGATTATGCCTCGAACTTACATCAGCTACACTTGACATTGGTAAAGATGCACTTTAATATAAAAAATATCTAACATTAAAATGCTCAAAACTCATCAATCCCCCACTCATTTAAATATTAACACAAGAGAGTCTATCAGTTGAAGGAAGACTACCATGCATAATGAAGGAGTGTTTTGCATTGAACCTCCACTTAGTAAAAAAATAATTTTTACTCCAGAGTCGTAGTGGTCTCAGACTTGAACTATGAATGCTTGAGGGAAATAAAAAGTCACTGCTTACACACAATAGTCAAGGTGTTGACATGAGCTTTATAGTCAGCACATGACGGCCTTGTGCTATCCCGGTTTCATGAGTGTCTTTGAGAATGAGCCTAGTTCTCATAAGAAGCGGCCTACTTCCACACTCACATAGGTGAAATATACCGAGAGTGCTCTTGTAATTTTAGAACCCCACTCATACGAGCTACAGATTTTCATTAAGAGGTTTTTAAAAACAACCTCCAAATCGTTACAGAAAAATGCACTCACATCATAGGCAGGGATTAAAAATAGTGCATTTTTTTTTCATAACAAGTCATCATGTGATTTGTTTTTTCCACTGAACCTGGTTATAGGATCTATAGTCCCTAGGTATAGGCTTCAATCACATCCCCCTCGATGTGCTCTAGACCTTTTCTCTTGCTAACGTCTTAGTCAATGGATCTGTAAGATTATCACAAGATTTGATATAAACATTAATGGTACCATTTGTAAAATATAATCTCACATTAGTGTGTTTTCTTCTTATAGGTCTGGATTTACCGTTGTAATAACAGTTTTGAACTCTATCAATTGTAGCGGTGCTATCACAATGAATTAAAATAGATGGAATTTATTTTTCAAAATAAGGTATTTGAAATAAAAAATATCTCAGCCAACTTCCTCACTAACTGAAGCTAAAGCAATTAGTCCAGCCTCCATGGTAGAGTTAGCAATAATAGTTTGTGTTTTTGATTCCAACAAATAGCACTACCTCCCAGAGTAAATATATAACTAGTAGTAGATAAAGAATAACCTGATAAAGTGTTCCAATCTGCATCACAAAAGCCTTCAAGTAAGCAGGATATTTTTTATAGAACAAACCACAAGTTTTTGTTTCAATTAAATATATCATAACTCTCATTATGACATGCCAATGTTTATTACCTGGATTGATAGTAAACCTGCTAAGTTCTCTTACTACATATACTATTGTTTATCGGGTTTAGTAAAATCTGTATTTTCCAACAATAACTTCAATCACAAGTTCAAAATAAATAAGAACAATCACATGAAGTTGCAAATCTGTATTCACAACTTTGAACTTTAATAAGTTCAAACCAACTCATGAACTACAACAAAATGAAGTTCAAACTATCTTCTAGAAAATAGCAAAACCAAACTTATAGAAAGAGATGAAGATTAGAAGATTCAAGTCCACCGAATTCATGGTGTGCCCTTAAGAAAATTATTCCCCTCAAGTACCCGAGGTTATGGAATATATCCATCCAGGATAAAATGAATCACTTTGACAAAATGGCGGTACCTCAAATTCTGTCGAACTACGAATGCACTCAATAATTCGTAAATCACACTTGAGTTTTTTATCAAGAAGAAGATGTTTTTCACTTCAAAATTTCATGTCTATACCTGAGGAAAAATTCAAGTATTTATAGCCAAAAAGTGGTGCTTCAAAAAAGAAGCATTGGTTCAGAAAAATTGCACTATTTTGGACTCGTCGGGACCACCTGCTTCCGCAGGTGACATTTTGACACAAAATAGAAAGCTGCCAATGACATGCATTGGTCATCTGCGTCTGTAGATGCCGACCTGCACCCACAAGTCACTTTCCCATTTTCAAATAATGCCTCTAAGGGTCATGTCCCTCCGAGGTGCGTTGTGACATGCGTCCGCACTTCGTCATGTGCGTATGTAAATGGAGAATATTTTTGTATCATATTTTTGGATTAAAACAACATTAACTCTCAAGTTTCAAATGAATTTTATCCAAAAATATAGTCTTTCGATCGATCATTTGACAAATTCAAATCCAAATTCGAAGTAGAAGCCGAGCCGAGCGAGCGATGATGACGACGGTGTGAGGTTGACTTGTTCTTGCCTCACTATCCACATGAATGAGTTCTTTCATACTTAAGCACAAGCATGTTTCCTTCTCCCACCAATGTGGTAGAACACTATTTTCATAAAGTGAACACACATTTCACTTTTCCTCCATTTTCTTTTCTCCATTTTCCATTCACATTTTCACTAGAACCCAACAATCCCCCACATGAATAGGGAATGGCTATTTCATCAAACAAGTGTGTTTGATCTACAAGTAAAGATTAATTGCATCTGGATAAGTAGGTTTCCCTTTGAACATTCTGTTGTGAACTTGCATCGGATGCACTCGGTCAATCGGTAGATGTGATATCTTTAAAACATCAAACTTTAATATACACCTAGACAACGCAAGTCACACAACCAACCTTTTACCATTTATGGTTCTCACAGTTTTGTTCATTTCAGTCATGAGCACTACCTGGTTTCATGAGAGCTTAGAAAATAGGCATTTACTATCATTCTCCTTGAATTGGTTTCCACTTCACTCTCACATAGGTGATTCCTAAACATTTAATCCTATAGATCAAATAATTTAGTCAAATCTACCAAACTTAGAAACCATTAAAAGACTACCAACCATAAGTCTTATCCTTCTTTCCAGAACATTGTCTTCATCATGAGAATGGGTTGAGTTAATTGACAATGTTGAACTATCAATCATAACCTTTTTTGATCTCCTTGAACATAGCTCTTGGGATCTCCAGTCTGCTATGTAGAGTTACCGCTGTGATGACTTGTCCTAGGTCGTAAACCTATTTCATTCGATGATCTCTCAACTCCCACTCTAAATAGGCCTTTTTTAAGTGGATCCGACACATTATCCTTTGACTTCACATAGTCAATCGTGATAATTCCACTAGAGAGAAGTTCTTTAACGATATTATGTCTCCATCTTATATGATGAGATTTACCATTATACATCATGCTCCCTGCCTTACCTATTGTCGCTTGACTATCACAGTGTATGCATACTGGTGCCAATGGTTTGTCTCAATAAGGAATATCTTTCAAAAAATTTTGGAGCCATTCAGCCTCTTCGCCGGCTTTATCTAACGTGATAAATTCATATTTTATTGTAGAGCGGACAATGATAAATTCATATTTTATTGTAGAGCGGACAATACATGTCTGTTTAGATGATTTCCAAGAGACTGCTCCTCCACGTAAAGTAAATACATATCTACTCATGGATTTTACTTCATTTGATCTGGTGATCCAATTTACATCACTATATCCTTCAATTACCGTAGGATATTTGTTATAATGCTTTAGTTTTGAGTATGTTTTAAATACCCCCAAACTCTTTTCATTGCCATCCAATGAGTTTGATTGGGATTACTCATGTATCGACTTAATTTAATAATAGCACATGCTATATCTGGTCGCGTACAGTTCATGATACCCATCAAACTTACCAACACTCTTGCATACTCCAATTGTGAGTCACTTTCGCCTTCATTCTTTCGAAGTACAAACCTCACATCCAATGGTGTTTTGACAATTTTGAAATCCAAATACCTGAACTTGTCAAGTACTTTTTCAATGTAATGAGACTATGACAGCGCTAAGCCTTATGAAGTTCTATGAATTCTTATCTCTAAGATCATATCCACAACTCCGACAAGTACTTTTTCAATGTAATGAGACTGTGACAGCGCTAAGCCTTAAGAAGTTCTATGAATTCTTATCTCTAAGATCATATCCACAACTCCAAGGTCTTTCATATCAAACTTGCTCTCAAGCATTCGTTTCGTAGCATTTATGTCACAAATGTCTCTACTGATGATCAACATATCATCCACATACAAACAAACAATGACTTTATGATTTGGAGTGTCTTTAATGTAAACACATTTATCACATTCATTTATTTTGAATTCATTTGCCAACATGGTTTGGTCAAACTTTACATGCCACTGTTTGGGTGCTTGTTTTAGTCCATAAAGTGACTAAACAAGTTTGCACACTTTTTTTTTCTTTACCAAGAACTACAAAACCCTTGGGTTGTTGCATGTAAACTTTTTCCTCCAATTATCCATTTAAGAATGTAGTTTTCACATCCATTTGATGGATTTCAAGACCATATACCGCAGCTAATGAAACTAACATCTGAATGGACGTTATCCTTGTTACTAGTGAGTATGTCTCAAAATAGTCAAGGCCTTCTTTTTATCTAAAGCCTTTCATAACAAGTCTTGCCTTGTATTTGTCAATAGTACCATCAGCTTTCATTTTCCTTTGGAAGATCCATTTAGAACCTAAAGGTTTATTTTTTGGAAGAAGATCAATCAAATCCCAAGTATGGTTTCCCAAGATTGAATCAATCTCACTATTGACAGCCTTTTTCTAAAAGGATGAGTCCGTAGACAACATCGTTTCTTTGAATGTTAGAGGTTCATTTTCAAGAAGAAATGTTACAAAATCTGATCCGAAGGAAGTCGACGTTATTTGTGGCTTACTACTCCTTGGATTCTCTTTATTAAGTACGTTCTCCGTTGGTTCACCCCTAGGTCGTTTAGACCCTTCACTAGACAACTCATGCCTAGTCTTACACAGATAAATGTGCTCAAAGAACTCAGCATTATCTGATTCCATTACCGTATTCTTATAGATATCCGGATGTTCGGACTTATGAACCAAAAATTGACATGCTTTAATGTTTGTAGCATATCTGATGAAAACACAGTCCACAGTCCTTGGTCCTATTTTCACCCTTTTGGGTATCGAAACTTGGAATTTTGCTAGACACCCCCACACTTTGAAATATTTCAAGTTGGGTTTCCTTTCTTTCCATTTCTCATATGTAATTAATTGTGTCTTTCTATTGGGCACTCTATTGAGTATGCGATTAGCTATAAGGATAGCTCCCCCCCCTCCCATATATTTTGCGGTAAACCTGAATTTATTAGTAAGGCATTCATTATTTCCTTCAATGTTCGATTTTTCCTTTCCACAATCCCATTTAATTGAGGTGAATATGGGGTAGTAGTTTGATGGAAAATTCAATTTTCCAAACATATCTCTGCAAAAGGAGATTCATACTCTCCACCCCTATCACTTCTTATCATTTTAATCTTTTAATCCAACTAGTTTTCAACTTCAGTTTTATATTGCCTAAATGTTTCTATTGTTTCATCCTTACTATTCAACAAATAAACATAGCAATATCCAGTGCAATCGTCAATAAAAGTTATGAAATACTTTTTCCCACTACGAGATGGTGTTGACTTCATATCACAAATGTTTGTGTGAATTACGTCTAAGGGATTGGAATTCCTTTCAGCAGACTTATACGAATGCCTACCATACTTCGATTCAACACATGTTTGACACTTTGATTTACTGCACTCAAAGTTAGGCAAAACTTTCAAACTAATCAATTTTCGCAAGGTTTTGCAATTAACATGTCCTAAACGTTCATGCCATAATTTATTTAACTCAAGCAAGTAAGAAGAATCCTCAGGTTTATTCTTTTCAACAACCATTACATTAAGTTTGAAAAGCCCCTCAATGAGGTAGCCTTTTCCTACGTACATTTCGTTCTTGCTTATTACAACTTTCTCCGAAATAAACACACATTTAAACCCATTTTTAATGAGAAGTGTTGTTGACACTAAGTTCTTCCTAATAGTAGGAACATGGAGAACATTGTTGAGAGTCAACACCTTGCTGGAAGTCATTTTTAGGAATATCTTCCCATTTCCTTCAACCTTGGCTATTGCATTATTTCCCATGAAGATCACTTCTTTGGGACTAGCTGTATCATAAGTAGCAAAAGCTTTTTTGTCCGCACAAACATGTCTAGTGGCTCCTGAATCTAACCACCATTCATTTAGAATTCCAACTAGATTATATTCTATGATCATTGCACATATATTTTCAATCTTTCCAGTTGCTTCCATCATGTTTATCTTATTTCTTTTCTTGTTCTTATTCAGAACTTGACAACTTAGAGCTTTGTGGCCAACTTTACTCAATTGTAGCTCTTGCCTTTGAACCTTTTCTTGTTCTGCTCTTTCTCTTGTCTAGAAGAATTTTTCCTCTTCATATTATGTGTAGCATTATCTTTAACAAGATTTAAACACATCATTGTTGATTTCTCACGCTACTTAATATCCTCTTCTATCTTTAGATTAATCACAAGATCTTCCAAACAAAATAATTGGTGTTCAAACATTCCTTCTTCAAAAATATGAGGATCTCTACTTTTGAACATTTGCATTTCAAGTTTGGTTAGTCAAAATGAAATCATTTGTTGTCATTCTTTGAAGTTCACACTAAAATATTTTTCCCGTTTCTCTATCATTTCCATTGCTATAGCAACATATGAACGACTTAATGACGTAACATTAGTTGCCATTGGGAAAGCACCATTCACAACCGAATCAATTTATCGTTCAGTTTCATTCGTCATTTTCCTATCAAGCTTTGACAATCTATTTAGTATTTCGGAATACTAACAATAAAGAATTTAATCTTTAAACAACTCATTTCTAGTCAACAATAAAGTTTTTATGTCTTCAAATCATCAACCGAATGAGCTTTGAAATCTGATGAAGTTTTTATATTCTTCAAATCATAGACAAATTCAAATAGAGTAAAAACCCATAGATTTTAAACTCCAGAAACTAATACAAAGAGTTCAACGAATCGGTGAAGTTTTTATATTCTTCGAACCGAATTCACAATCCAATTTCTCGACAAAGTTTTTATATTCTTTAAACCGAGGAAGTAGAAATCAAAAGATTTAGTCTCCACAAAATCATACACTATACAGATTAACAAGTACTTTTAATTTCCTTAAGATTGTTGTTTATCGGGTTTAGTAAAATCTGTATTTTCCAACAATAACTTCAATCACAAGTTCAAAATAAAATAAGAACAATCACATGAAGTTGCAACTCTGTATACACAACTTTGAACTTAAATAAGTTCAACCCAACTCATGAACTACAATAAAATGAAGTTCAAACTATTTTCTAGAAAATAGCAAAACTAAACTTATAGAAAGAGATGAGATTAGAAGATTAAAGTCCACCAAATTCACGGTATGTCCTTAAGGAAATTATTCCTCTCAAGTATCCGAGGTTATGGAATATATCCTCCCAGGATAAAATAAATCACTTCAACAGAATGGCGGTACCTCAAATTCTATTAAACTGTGAACACACTCAACGATTCATAAATCACTCTTGAGTTTTTTATCAAGAAGAAGATGTTTTTCACTTCAAAATTTCATGTCTATACCTAAGGAAAAATTCAGATATTTATAGTCAAAAGGTGGTGCTTCAGAAAAGAGGCGTTGGTTCAGAAAAATTGCACTGTTTCAAAATCGTTGGAACCATCTATGCCCACGCGTGGCCCACCTGAGTCTGCATGTGACATTTTAACATAAAACAGAAAGCTGCCAACGACATAAGTTAGTCATCTACGTTCGCAGATGCCGACCTGCACCCGCAGTTCACTTTCCCATTTTCAAACAGTGCCTCGAAGGGTCATGTCCCTTCAAGGTGCGTTGTGACATGCGTCCTCACTTCGTCACGTGCGTCTGTAAATGGAGAATATTTTCGTATCAGATTTTTGGATTAAAACATCATTAACTCTCAAATTTCAAATGAATTTTGTACAAAAAGATAGTCTCTCGATTGATCATTTGACAAATCTAAATCTAAATCCAAATCCGAAGTCGAAGCCGAGCCGAGTGAGCAACGATGACGAAGGCGCGAGGCTTGACTTGTTCTTGCCTCACTATCCACATGAAGGAGTGCTTCCATGCTTAAGCACAAGAATGTTTCCTTCTCCCACCAATGTGGGAGAACACTCTTTTCATTAAGTGAACATACATTTCACTTTTCCTACATTTTCTTTTCTCCATTTTCCATTCACATTTTCGCTAGAACCCAGCATATGCAATATCAGGCCTAGTGCAATCAGTCACATATCTTAAACTTCCAATTATGCTAGCATATTTCTTTTGATTTATAACATCATTTTCAATTTCAACAGGAAACAAGTGAACACTAGAATTAAATGGAGTTACAACATGCTTGCAATCAAGGAAATTATATTTTTTCAAAATTTTCTCAACACAATGTGACTGGACAAGGAAAATTCCATTACATGTTCTAGTAATTTTTATTCCTAGAATAAAATTTTCCTCACCAATATCTTTCATATCAAAATGGCTTCAAAGGATATTTTTGGTCTCTCCAAAAACATTCATGTTAGAGACAAAGGTCAATAAATCATCAACATATAGGCAAATTATAACATGTGGACTATTCCAAGACTTATGATATATGCACTTAAGATATATGCACTTAAGATACTCATTTGTTTTAAAGTCATTTCAATCATGCAGGAATCAAACTTTTCATGCCATGGCTTTGGTACTTGTTTCAAGCCATATAGGGATTTAGTAAGTTTACACACTTTGCTTTCTTGGCCAACTTAAATAAAACACACAGGTTATTCTATCACGACCCAATTTCTCAAGTCATGATGGCACCTAATATAACTCACCAGTAATTAAGCCAACCCGTCTGAAACAGCTAGTAATGGACTAACAATAGAAATAAAGGGAACAGCGAAATAAATATAATAGAAAGGCTAATAAAATCCCAAAACCTGGCGGAGCCAGTACAAGAGCTTCTAATACAACAGGAGTATAAGTGAAATACAGAAAAAGTGTATACATACAACCGTCTTTAATACAACGTAGAGAACCGCCTAACAATAAGAGGGAGAGTAGGGATACTCCAAAATGTTAGGAGCTCACCCCGAATCTTTGATCCATAGCTGCTCCACACGATACTCACATCAACAGTGATAACTCGTACTATAACCTACGGGATGCAGAAGTGTAATATGAGTACCAAACTCGTGGTACTCAGTAGGCATCGGCCAACTGAGCTCCAGAAATAATGTAAGCATAAAATGACATGTAAGGCATGAATGCACTGCAGGCAATGATCCAGGAAAACCAAGCATAAAGGGTTAATGGACCAATAAGGATACACTATCCTATTCTAGTAGTAATCCGAGACTAAAGTGCAATACCGTATATCACTGACCAATATATAACTAAAAAGTGAAAGAAGGATATATAATAGTAGTAGAAGGCCAAAGAATACATATACAATGTAAATAGATAAGGAAAGAGAAGGATATACGGTGATACCATACATATAAGTATACATAGAGGGCTAACTCAAAGTTCACTACCTGAAGGAGTCAACCTAAAATCTCGAGGTCCCTAGCCAAGTAAAGGAGCTATACTAGCATCATCAAGCCTCTACCCAAAGTGGGTGACTAATCCTAGGATAAACAATATAACTCATAGAGAAGATAAAGGAAACAGAAATGTACCTCCAATCTCAGGTACCAGTGCACAACCAACCTACCACGAACTAACCATAATAACCAATAATAAATTAACCGGCTAGCCCGGACAGACAAAATACCTAATCGAGCCCCCATAAGCCTGGAAGGTTCACAAAATCACTCAGCAAATAGCAACCATATCCTGTACCTATACAGCCCCCTATAAGACAGATAGATACAGGTACCAAACAAACATACTGGTGATAGGCAATGCATATGAATGTATGAATGCAACATATACAGAAATGCCATAACCAAATAGTAGACACCGAACTCGAACCGGTTCCATAACCTCAAACCATAAGTACCAAGTACCATACCATACCAAGTATAGACACCTCTTCCAGCTCACCTATCTCGTAAAGGCAAGACCTATAGAGACCATCCTTCTCCGGCATGATGGCTCTTGGATGAAGGGGACCCCTAGGGGATTAAAAAAATTCGTATACATTGTCTGGTCCCAATCCAGGACTTCCAAGAATCATAATAATCCTTCTCTTCCATCCAGTAGCAAAGAGAGATATAAATATAATCAGTGCACGGACTCGAACCACAATTAAAAGGATAAAAATCAGTAAATCCATTGCCCGAGATCATGCTTGGGACTAAATCATCTTAATCGTGTACAAAGGGTCGGAATATTCCTAGACCTAAGTAGTGGTAAAATGAGTGGATAAGTAATGGACAGGAATCAGCATCGATTGAAGTTCTAAAACCCCATCTTTAGTTCCAGAAGGACATAATCCAGTAAAATAAAGTGGTATGATTCCTGTTATAAAACAATCCATTGCCCGAGATCATGCTCGGGACTAAATCATTATAATCATGTACAAATGGTTGGAATATCCCTAGACCAAAGTAAATAGTAGTGGTAAAATAAGTAGATAAGTAATGGACAGGAATCAGCATCGGTCGAAGTTCTAAAAGCTCATCTTTAGTTCCAGAAGGTCATAATCCAGTAAAATAAGGTGGTATGATTCCTGTTATAAAACAATTCATTTTTAAAGTGACAAGTGGGAATAAATCCCCTTTTTGGAAAAGTAGTAAAATCAAGTTTTTGGTCAGAATCGTACCACTAAATGAACACTAATGCGCCAGATAATATGCAGGCCATCACCAGTATCCAAACAACACAACCATAAGTGCCTAAGCATCTATATATACTAGTCACGTCCTTTTTAAGGGTAAAACTCACCAAGAGTCCAACTAGTATCGTAACCACGGCCTTGAGCCCAATAATACATAATCAACATAACAATCCTTATAACTAGGGAATCCATAGTAATCAAGGGCATAAAGCCACTACAAGGATCTAGTCGGGGGAATACCTCCCAAAACACTAAGTCAAGAGATAAATCCTATACTAAGGGATCCTTAATATTAAACTATGGTTAGCATGCTTATAATCGAGGGTAATAGGATTTTGTAGCCTTGACAAGTATTTTACACTAAAGTTTGGGTCACATTTCTACCCCAAATTCCTTAAATAGGCTAAGTCATGTTAAACTAGTCATAAGTCCATCCTATGATCCCTACCTAGCATGCAATCTATACCATACACAATCTGATAGAGATAAGTAGACCGAAGCCTACCTCATTGCGAAACCGCAACACTTGAATCGCCCACAAATCATCTGTCCTTGCTCCACGATCCTGAATCAATGTCACACTATCAAAATAGTAACCCAGACGTCATTACGAGTAAAACGATACCCATATTACAATATAAAACTCCGGGTCCAAAATTGGGTCAAAAATGGGCATGTAGAGCCTGTTAATGGAATCCAAAAATTTCCCCGAAGGACAAGGAATGTGTGCTCAAAGGTTGAGCACAAATGAGCATAATTCGGGGCCCCAAATCAACCTCTAAGGTTAAGGAATTCAAAGACCTAATTCTTAGAATTTATAATGAAATTGGACAAAAATTAACGTGTAAAGTGGTGAATAGGGACTAAGGAATGTTGGGTTAGCTTACCTTAGCTTCAATTGATGATCTCCCACTATTTCCCACTCTCCAAGCTCCAACAATGGTGAAATAAGGCCCAAAAATAATGAAGAAATTGGAGAGGAGCAATATATACTGCCATTCGAGAACACGGGACCCCACCAAGAACCCGAGACCAGACCAAAAAGGCCCTTCACGAACGCGAAGGCTAACCCGCAAACGCGGAAGGTCAAGGACCTTGACCTTCACGAATGCGGCCAGTGACTCGTGAATACGGAGGCCAAAATCCTTGACCTTCGTGAAAGCGGCCAAGGCCTCGAGAATGTGAAGGTTAAAACTTGGCTGCACCAAATGCTGAAAACCAGCAATTTCACTAAGTCAACATGGATTTTGATTGGGGGTTCGGGATTCATTCGGAATTCCGTGCTCGCAAATGAACTATGCTACCATACCAAATTCGATATTTTGGACTCAACAAAACCATTAAAATTTCTATCCGAGGTCGTTTTGATTAAATGTGGGGCCCAGACCTATAGTTTTATTTTTCACCAAATCTACCCAATAGCCCAAAACGTGTTCGAAAGCCTCGGGACCAGGACCAAGGGTCCCCCTAGCCTAAAATTAATGTTCTGGAGCTGATGGCACTGTCAGAATTCTCATCTGAGATTGTTTACTATGAGTTTAGGTCCAAAACCAAATCCTTTACAACGAAAGCCTCAAAATAGGAAAATGACTCTAAAACCAAAACGAACTGTCCGATAACCAAACTGACAATTCCGACAAGTCATAATCTGGAGGGTCATTACAATATCCACTACTATAAGGACTTTCGTCCGAGAAAGTCAATGGATAAAAAGATCCCAAAAGCTCAAAGGGATGAGGTACTGGGTCTGCATTCCTCGAGCATTGCTCCCCAGATAAACTCCAAAAAGAGACAACATTTCCAAGGGATTTCACCAAAGGTATCCCTTTTTACTTCACATCCTTACTTCACTTTTCCAAATAGCCACAACCCAAACTCAGTGACCTACTGGCCTCTAGCTGGACTGAATACGACTGAAGCATATCAACCCAACACTACAACACGCGAACAACACACCAAAATAAGCGCAATCAAGCAGAAACTCAGACAGGCAAAAGGCAATCTAAGGACAGAATCATGCTACAATTCCAACATTCAAACTTAACCTTCTTTTGCCTTCCAAACCTGTTATCAACTCCAAATCACGCATAATGTCATCTGAGTCCTGTCAGTGTAATCACAACACACCGTTCTCGAAAGGTTGAAGCTGACTTACTAAAAATCCATGATGGAAAGCGTAAGAATAAGCCCATAAGGTGCTACCAGGACACACAACAAAGGTGACCAAAGTTTGCACTCTTAAGCCAAAGCTACAATTGATACGGATGACCCTCGAAACTGAAAGTCAAGAGTCCAAAGCACCAATCTCTAAAACAGAACGATCTGCTTCAGGACTTCCCTCCAACCATGGATAAAGTCGTGCTAAGCCCAACTTAAGCGCACCTCTCTCACTAAGGAAAAAATCCATAATTCTAACCAAAACTGAGAAACCAAGGTCTGAAGCAGTAGAAATCGATACCATATACCGATAGACCATATTCTGTGCATCTACCAAGCACGGACTATCTAGACTGAAAAGAACCAACTCATAAGGTAAAGGGTAGGCTTAGTCCACCTATAAGTGAATACCCAACTGAAGCAAAATCTCAAAATAGGGATGCAACTAAGTCATGCAATCCCAAGCTAAAATCTCGATACTGGCGCTGAACTACTCAATCTCAACTATCCAGACTGATCCTGTTGCCGAGTAAGCAACCACAAATCAAAATCTACCACGACTCTTAATTCGTCATTCAGAAAGGTCAAAATCATAACTGGGCAAACAATTCCTTACAAATGCCAATGGCCCAAATCAACCTCGCTACCAGAAAATTAAGCACATGCCCAACAATATCCATAAGAGCTGAAACAGAAATGTCTTCGAAGGACATAATCATAATGAAGGGAAACCACTAGCTAAAGAGGCAAGCAATCAACTCCACAACTGCTTGAGGGCATAAGTAAGAACTCGCCAAGGCTGTAAACAGTACTTGTGAGAGCCAGTACTCAAGCAACTTGGACTATACAATCCAACTGACATTTGGCCAAACCAAATAGCCAATCTACGGTAATAAATAATCACTCCCAAAGACGCCCGCTTTGGTAATCAACAATTGGTAACCAAGAACATACCACTAAGTATAAGCATTCCACGAAGCCATATCAGGAAGGAAAAAGTCAAAATGGGAATTTCTAAAACCACTCATTTACCCCAACTCGGAGAAACACAACTTCAGCATGGATTTAGTCAAACCAATACTCAATCCATGGCAACGAATATCCATAGGCGCATATCATCAAGAGAATGCACTCCACGAAGACACAGTAGGCCAAACATGTGTCGTAATGAGGATTTTCTAAATTCTCCCAATTATATCAACTTTAACTTTGCTGAACCATAAACCATAGCACAGGAAGAATGGAGTATCTAACTCCAGACTAATACCAAGATCAACATGATCAATGGGAGACAAACCAAACACACTCGAGAAGCAAGCCTTAGGCTTCTCAACATCAGAAATGGGCAATAAAGCCAAATTGCCAACTCCAATTGAAAATCGACATCAAGGTCAAGACCACTACCGGGTGACGAACTATCCAAATCTGAAGGACAAATTTCAAATGCATCACCAAAAGAAATGGGCTATAGAATAAGACTACCAATGCTAAAATCATGACAAAGCCCTGGAAGGTCAAACTTACCTTCACTCTCACAATCCAATCAACAGCCAACCTTGCTAATAGAAAGGGAAGGCGAACCAACCGAGGTAACCATCTAAGCTAATGAAATAAGAATTGCAAGAAAGGAAGTACGCTAATTAGATAACGTTAGTCTAGCTGCCTATCAAATAAAAACCAGTCAATGTCAAACTAATGACCATAATATCAATTGCATAAGATGCATGTGCTACCAAAATAAAAATCAACAACAAATACCACTCTAAGGCCATAATAAGGCCAATATGCCAAAGAAAATGGGGCTCAAACCCAAATGATATACCCTCAAGGGAAACACAATACTGATCCACTCTATAGCCATAATAAGGTCAATATGCTAAGGAAAAAGGGGACTTTAACCCAAATGCTACACCCCTAGGACAATACCACACTGATCCACTACTAAAGAATCATCTACGGGGTTAGTCAGATATGCATAAACCTACACAAAGGCCTACATCAACCGCTATGAAAAAATCAAGGCATACAACAGTCAATATAGAAGTGTAAAGGCAAACAACCACCGATGGGAATGAAAACCCCAACACAACTCAAATAAAAACTAAAGGCAGAGAATCGAAGGCACAACTATGATGGTGGAAATCCAAAATCATAAATCTGGTGTGCCCGAAAGAGTACGAATCTGAGCATGTCTGAACTCGGACTGAGCATCTGAATGACCATCTAAGGCACTAGGTGCACTACCTCTAACTGAAGGTGTCATAACAATGTGAGACTGATCAGGATGAACTAAATGAATAATAATCCCGCATCAGGGACACTTTCTGGACCAGTGACCGGTCTCTTAGCAGTCATAACAAACTCCTGAAGCTCTAACCTATTGAAAAACATGAGTTGTCCCCAATTGGCTGACCAACTCACACCTGGGGAACTCCCTAGACTAATGAACAATCTCACCATAGTCAAAATATGCTCCTAGAATACTCTGAAGTGTTACCCGAATGGACCTGATAGTTTACGAGTGACGCTGACCTCTGCTGGGAGGATTCCAACCTCCAGACGAAACACCACTAACACTAAACTGCTGATATAGCCTCTTGTTGCCACCTCTATATGTATCAATACATGCCCTCTCTGTATCCCTTGCGTGATCAACGACTTGACAAAAAGCTGACCCAGCTGCTATCAAAGTTACGTCGCCTAGCAAAAAGGTAAAGCCAATTCTCTAATAAATCCATGCACCATCTCATGCTCTGAAACAGACAAAGAATTCTGCTGGATACTAATAAATCCAACTCTGGTCTGAGAACTACTCGTTGGTCCTGACATCACCTCTGAAGAGCTGAGGCAGTCACCAATTCTGTCAAAAACTGGGCTGACCCCAGACCCTATAGCTAAAGCTGAAGATTCTAAATATCAATCTCTAACCCTCTAGTTTGATGTTGAGCTGAAACTCTGGTAATATGCACCAGAAAATATTGTCTGCATCTATCGATAACCTCGTGTTATCCACCTGGGAAAGAATGGAATCAACAAAAGTACTTAGAGGTTCATAGAAGTATGGACACATGACAGGGAGTCAAGAATAGAATTTCCTAAGAATGCCTTGTAGTCTCCCGAATATAAGATACAGACGTCTTCGCACCAATCCGCAGAACTCTACTAAACACTTAGCTCTTGTACCAACAACACCGGTAAACCTAAACTCTGATACTAATTTATCACGACCCAATTTCTCAGGTCATGATGACACCTACTATAACCCACCAATAAATAAGCCAACCCATAGTCTGAAATAGCTAGTAATGGACTACCAATAAAAATAAAAGGAATAGTAGAATAAATATAATAAAAAGGCTAATACGATCCCAAAACCTGGCGGAGCCAGTACAAGAGCTCCTAATACAATAGCAGTACAAGTGAAATACAGGAAAAGTGTATCTATACAACCGTCTCTGATACAATGTAGAGAACCACCTAACAATAAGAGGGAGAGTAGGGATACTTCAAAACGTTAGGAGCTCACCCCGAATCTCTGATCCATAGCTGCTCCACACGATACTCACATCAACGGCGATAACTCATGCTATAACCTGCTGACTACAGAAGTGTAGTAGGAGTACCAAATATGTGGTACTCAGTAGGCATCGGCCAACTAAGCTCCATAAATAATGTAAGCATAAAATGACATGTAAGGCATGAATGCACTACAAGCAACGATCCAGGAAAACCAAGCATAAAGGGGCTAACAGGGCAATAAGGATACACTATCATATTCTAGCAGTAATTCGTGACTAAAGTGCAATACCATATATCACTAGCCAATATACAAATAAAGAGTGAAAGAAGGATATATAATAGTAGTACAAGGCCAAAAGATACATATACAATGTAAATAGATAAGGAAAGAGAGGGATATACGATGATACCATACATATGAGTGTACATATAGGGCTAACTTAAAGGTAACTAACTGAAGGAGTCAACCTAACATCTCGAGGTCCCTAGCCAAGTAAAGGAACTACACTAGCATCATCAAGCCTCTACCCAAAGTGGGTGACTAATCCTGGGATAAACAATATAACTCACCAAGAAGATAAAGGAAATAGAAACACACCTCCAATCTCAGGTACCATTCCACAACCAACCTTCCATGAACTAACCAATAATAAACTAATCGGCTAGCTCAGCCAGACAAAATACCTAATCGAGACCCCATAAGCCCGAAAGGTTCACCGAATCACTCAGCAAACAACAACCATATCTTTTACCTATACAGCCCCTATAAGACCGATAGATACATGTACGAAACAAACATACTGGTGATAGGCAATGCATATGAATGGATGAATGCAACATATACAGAAACACCATAACCAAATCGTAGACACCGGACTCTAACCGGTTCCATAATCTCAAACCATAAGTACCAAGTACCATACCATACCAAGTATATACACCTCCTCCAGCTTACCTAGCTCGCAAAGCATGACCTATAGCGACCATCCTTCTCCAAAACGATGGCTCTCAGATGAAGGGGCCCTTAGGGGATTCGGGAAATCCGTAAACATTGCCTGGTCCTAATCCAGAACTTCTAATAATCATCATAATCCTTCTACTCCATCCAGTACCGAAGAGAGAGATATTTATAATCAGTGTACGGACTCAAACCATGACTAAAAGGATGAAAATCCATAAATCCATTGCCCGAGATTATGCTCGAGACTAAATCATTATAATCATGTACAAAGGGTCGGAATATCCCTCGACCAAAGTAAATAGTAGTGGTATGATGAGTGGATAAGTAATGGACTAGAATCAACATCAGTCAAAGTTCTAAAACCTCATCTTTATTTCCAGAAGCTCATAATCCAATAAAAAAAGGTGGTACGATTCTCGTTATAAAACAATCCATTTTTAAAGTGAAAAATAGGAATAAATCCCTTTTTTGGAAATAGTAGTAAAATCAAGGTTTTGGTCGAAATTGTACCACTAGGTGAACACGAATGCGCCAGATAATATGTATGCCATCACCAGTATCCAAACAACGCAACCACAAGTGTCTAATCATTTATAAATACTAGTCACGCCCTTTCTAAGGGTAAAACTTACCTAGAGTCCAACTAGTATCGTAACCACGGCCTCGGGCCCAATAATACATAATCAACATAACAAGCCTCATAACTCGGGAATCCATCATAATCAAGGGTATAAAGCCACTACAAGGATCTAGTCGGGGGAATACCTCCCAAATCACTAAGTCAAAAGTAAATCCTATACTAAGGGATCCTTAATATTAAACTATGGTTAGCATGCTTAGAATCGAGGGTAATAGGATTCTATAGCCGTGAAAAGTATTTTACACTAAAGTTCGGCTCACATTTCTACCCTAAATAGGCTAAGTCATGTTATACGAGTCACGAGTCCATCCTATGATCCCTACCTAGCATGCAATCTATACCATACACAATCTCATAGAGAAAAGTAGACCAAAGCCTACCTCATTGCCGAACCGTAACTCTTGAATCGCCCACAAATCATCTGTCCTTACTCCATGATCCCGAATAAACAACACACTATAAAAATAGTAACCCACACATCATTACGAGTAAAATGATACCCATAATGCAATATAAAACTTCGGGCCCAAAATCTGATCAAAATGGGCCCATGGGGACCACTAACGGAATCCAAAAATTGAATCCTGCACGAGGTCCCCCGAAGGATAAGAAATGTGTGGTCAAAAGTTGAGCACAAATGGAGCACAATTCGGGGCCCAAATCAGCCCCAAAGTTTAAGGAATTCAAACACCTAATTCTAAGAATTTACAATGAAATGGGATGGAATTTAACTGGGTAAAGTGGTGAATAGGGACTAAGGAACATTGGGCTAGGTTACTTTAGCTTCAATGGATGATCTCCCACTATTTCCCATGCTCCAAGCTCCAATAATGGTGAAATAAGGCCCAAAAATAATGATGAAATCAAAGAGGAGCAATATATAATGCCCAGGGTCTCCTTCTTCGCGAACACGGGACCTGACCGAAGAGGCCCTTCGCAAACACGAAGGCTAGCCTGCAAATGCAGAAGTTCAAGGTCCTTCACCTTCGCAAACACGGCCAGTGCCTCATGAATGCGGAGGCCAAAATCCTTGACCTTCGTGAACGCGGCCAAGATCTCGCGAATGCGAAGGCCAAAACTTGGCAGCACCAGATGCTGAAAACCAGCAATTTTACTAAGTTCTCATGGACTTTGATTAGGGGTTCAGGATTCATTGGAAATCCCGTCCTCACAAATGAATTATGCTACCATACCAAATTTGACATTTTGGACTCAATAAAACCATCAAAATTTCCATCCGAGGTTGTTTCGATTAAATATGGGGCCCACACCTATAATTTTATTTTTCACCAAATCTACCCAATAGCCCAAAAATGAGTCTGGAAGCCTTGAGACCTTAACCATGGGTCCCCCCAGCTTAAAATCAATGTTTTGAAGATGATGGCACTGTAAGAATTCTCATATGAGATCGTTTACTAGGAGTTTTGGTTCGAGGCCAAATCCTTAACCACGAAAGCTCCAAAACAAGAAAATGAGTCTAAAACCCAAACGAACTGTACGATAACCGAACCAACAGTTCTGACAAGTCATAAATGACCTATAGCCATTGTGGGAAGGCTCAAAATGCCGAAATGTGCGGAAATCAAGAAAATGACCTAGAGGGTCATTACATGTTCCATGTGAATCTCCTTAGTTGGGTCTCCATTTAAAAAAGCAGTTTTTACATCCATTTGATGAATTTGCAAATCAAAAATTATAGCAATAGAAATTAAAAGTCTAATGGATATAATTCTAGTTACCGGAGAAAAAGTATCAAAAATTTCTTGTCCTTCTAGTTTCTTAAAACCTTTGCCCACTAGTCTAGCCTTATATTTATCAACAGATTCATCCGATTTTAGCTTTTTTCTTAAAACCCACTTGCACCCAATTGTTTTACAACCCGGTGGTAAATCAAGCAGCTTTCAAATTTTATTGGAAATTAGCGATTTCATTTTATCATTTACAGCCTCTTTCAAAAAAATAGTATCATGTGAAGATAAAGTTTCTTTTAAAGTGGGAGGTCATCTCCAAAATCAAAAACATAATAATCAGGACCAAAACTTTTTTCTACTCTAGCTATTTTACTTTTTCTTAACTCAAAATCATCATTTTCTTTATTTTTCAAATAGAAGTAGAAGAACTAGGTAGTGGCAAAATATTTTTTTCAATCCTTTGACCCCCACTATTTTTAGAATCAAAAGGAAATTTATTTTCATGAAAAATAGCATCACCAAATTCTATTATAATACTATCTTCAAGATTAAAAAATCTATAGGTTGTACTATTTGAAGCATAATCAAGAAAAACATAAGTAGTAACTCTTTTACCCAACTTAGAGATTTTAGGATCCATTAACCTTACATAGGCTAAGCAACCCCAAACTCTTATATAACCCAAGTTTGACCTATGACCTTTCCACAACTCAAAAGGCGTCATTTATTTTCTTTTTATTAGGCACATGATTCAACACATAACAAGCAGTTAAAAGAACTTCACCTCAAAAATTTAGAGGTGCTCAATTAACATGGCATTAGTTAACTTAACAAAAATTCTATTCTTCCTTTCCTTTACACGGTTAGATGCAAGAGAATAAGGAGGAGTAGTTTCATGAATTATACTCAATGATCTAACAAAAGAATTAAACTGATTAGACTCATATTCACGGCCTCTATCACTTCTTATTCTTTTTATTTTTCTGCCAAACTGATTTTCAACTTCATGGAGAAAAGTTTTAAAATTTTCAAAACCATCACTTTTATTTTTCATTAAGTAAACATAAGTAAACTTAGATAAATCATCAATGAAAGTAATAAAATATCTATTTCCTCCACGAATTAAAAATACCACCAAGTTCACAAATATCAGTATGAACTAACTCTAATAAATCAGTTTTTCTTTCAACTTGAAAATGGGGCCTTTTGTGATTTTGGCTTTACTACAAGCCTCACATTTTTCAAAATTCTTTTTGATCATTGGTATTAATACTAAACTAATCATGATTCCCGCATAACGATCATTAATAAGACACAAACGAGCATGCCAAAAATTAGTAAAAGAAAGCATATAAACAGAAGTAGAAATTTTATTCATTTCAACATTCAACTTGACCATCCCATCACAAGCATACCCATTTCCCACAAAAATACTATTTTTCACAATTACATATTGGTCAGATTCAATAATCTATTTAAAGCCTGTTTTATTAAGAAGAAAACTAGACATCAAATATCTTTCCCATGGAAGGAGTATAAAGTACATTTTTTAAAATTAATACCCTTCCAGAAGTAAAACTCAACTCTATGTCTCCCGTTCCAAGACTTGAGTGGTGTGAGAGCCACAAAGCATGATGGCTTTGGGCTCCTCAAAAGGAGTATATATTTTAAACCAATCTTTGTCATGGCAGACATAACGGTTTGCACCAGAGTCAGCCCACCATCCATCAACATTCTCCACCATGTTTATATCTGTTATCACCACCATAAATGGTTCTTCGGTGATATTTGCCTGTAGTGTAGGCCCACATTTAAGAAATTTGCAAAATAGAGCGCCCACTCTTGGCACAGACAAACCATGGTCCCTTTTGTTAAACGTATTGATTTTGTACTTGATTATTTCCACCATTATTGTTCTTGGGAGGTCTACCATTATTTTCCTTGAATTTTTTTCTTCTTAGACTTCAAAGAAGCTGTCACAACCGATTTTCAGAGTCATGATGGTACCTACTATAAACCACCACTAGGTAAGCCAAACCATAGCCCGGAACAACAAGTAATGGGCTAAGTGGCGGAAGATGGGATAAATACCAGAAATAAGGATACAATGAGATGGTAGGCAATATAAATATGAATACGATCCTAAAATACCAAATGGAAAAGAGGAAGAACAAAAGAAGCATCCCATGACCTAGTAAGGCCGGTACAAGAGCCACTAATCAAAGGAATAAGAGTACTAGTAGTATCAATATACAGATAGTCTCGAATGTAAAGACTATCCAAAATCAAGAAAGGAGAGGAGATCAGCTCCGGCTCTGAAAGATCACCCTATCTCTAGATCCTGTAAGCAAGCTGGATGGAATATCAGCAATGGCAGCAAGTACTCAGATCTGCATCAGAAAAGGATGCAGAAGTGTAGTATGAGTACCAAAACGATAGGTAGTCAGTAGGCATCATTGGTCGACTGAGCTAAATCATAATAAAAGAATAATAAAATGCGAGAATGTAAACTAAGTCAAGGAATAAATGGCAAATCTGAGATAATGCACCAGCTGACAGATGATAAATACCAGTATACATAATATCAAAAGAAAGCAATCTAACTACAGCCTAACTGGGCCCCCATAAGCCCAGAAGGCGCAAATAAGAGAAGACTAACCCAACGAGCCCCCATAAGCCTGATGGATACAATCAAGAGGAGATCTATAGACACTAAGTATAAAGTAACCAACCATTGATCCAATATCCGTGAAACTATTCATACTACGCGATACCGGACTCTAATCGAATTAGAATTATCATAAGTGAACAATAAGTGCCGGACTCGAACCGGGTTCTTAACACCATAAAATATCATAGATGCCGGACTAGAACTGACAATGTAGTATCATAAGTGAGTAGTAAATGTCGGACTCAAACCTGTCTTTAAAGTAACTACACGATACCAAGTCTAGCCAAAAATTAGGGAAATGCCCAAATAAACCTAAGGCTAAAGGATATAAGTAAAGTTACTAGAGAAGGCCTACCAGGTCTACAAGGATCTAATTACGATATTCGACCTAAGAAGGGCCGGTGGGGCCTGCTACTAACCTTGAAAGTCCATTCTAAGGTAATTTCTACCCAAAACTAGACTAAGGCCTCCAAGTTCCCTTACAAGGTGTCAATGGTGTCTAAATAGACCCTAAGTCAATGACTAAATTCAAGAAAATGGTGAATAGGTTAATTTCTACCCAAAACGGTATTTTAATCGGCTAATTATTCCAAATTCCACTAAATATGCAATCAAGCCGTAAATTCCAACCCCAATCTAGCATAATAGTATACTAAGACCATAATAAAACTCAATCTATAAGGAAAGTAAGCCTAGCCTACCTGGACATAGAAAAATGCTCGAGAAAGTCCACTAAATTGGAGATTTTCCCTTCCGAGAAACCTCTGCACGATGCCATGCTATCAAAATAATGATCTATGCATTAATACAAGAATAACAATATCCATATTGCATATAAATGCTCCAAGTTCAAAGTCAAGCTTAAAATCCCATATGGGGCCCGCTAGCGGAATCACAACTTTGAAATTGTTAAAACGTCCCTCAAGGCTCAAGGATCATTTACCCTCAAGAATGAGTGAAATCTGAGCGCAAACACACCCTCAAATCAGTCCACCAAAGATTAAGGATTTAAGTCTAAAGTAGAGAACTAATCAAAAACTTAATGGAGACTTACGGAAATATTGAAGAGGAAATGACCACACTAATGTCTCCAACACACCACGAGCACCCAATGATCAGTCTCCGCTCCCCACACTCTCTAGGGTTTTTGAAGGACTTGGAAATAAAAATAATGGACCAAAATTAGGTCTCCCTCATAAATAACTGTAGTAGCCGCTTTAGTGGCCAAATGACCTCTAAAGCAGTAAGGCACCACTTAAGCGGTCCTCCTTTGCGCCAGGGCTACTACCGCTAAAGAGGTCAAACGCCGCATAAGCGACTACTGCTAAAGCGGTAGTATGGTCGCTTTAGCTTAAGCGGTCACACCAATTGATGCCTGCACCAGCACTTAGCAAAATTTTGCTAATTTTCCATTGGGCCCTCGAGATTCGTTCGAAACCTTGTGAATACAAATGGACTATTCTACCCTACCAAATTTGACATTTCAGACCCAAGGTGCCATCAAAATTCCCATCCGAGGTCATTTCGATGAAATGTGGGTCCCACACCTAATGACCGTTTTAATCAATTTTCACCCAATAGCCCAAAATGAGTCTAAAACCTCGAGACCCAAACCAGAGATCCCCCAGCCTAAAGTCGACGTTTTGGATCTAACAAAACTATCAAAATTGGCATAAAAGGCCATTTACCTAAAGTTTAGGCCCGATACCCAAATCTAAACAACGAAGACTTCAAAACAGAGAATTGGCTCTAAAAGCCAACTAACTACTCGATAGACGAACTGTAGGCTCTAGCAAGTCACAGTTATGGAAAAGCTCTAAACGTCGAAATAGTGTGGAAATGTAGAAAATGACCTGGAGGGTCATTACAATATCCACTACTAAAAGGATTTTCATACGAAAGTAAAGGGTCAAGATGTACCTGAAAGCTTAAACAGATGGGGATACTGGATCCGCATCTCACTCTCGATCTCCCAGGTAGCCTCCTCAACTGGACGGTATCTCCACTGAATCTTAACCACTGGAATCTCTCTAGAGCGCAACTGCCTGACATTTCTGGACAATATGGAAACTAGCTCCTCTACGAAGGTCAATCTCTCATCCAACTAAACTGAGTCTTGCCAAAGAATATGAGACTCATCAGGGATTTAACGCCGCAACATAGAGACATGGAAAATTGGGTGAACAGCTAAAAAATCTGGGGGCAAGGCCAACTCCTAAGCTATCTCACCAACTGCTCGAAGTATCTCAAATAGTCCAATATACCTGGGGCTGAGCTTGCCCTCCTCCCGAGCCTCATCACGCCCTTCATGGGCGATACCCAAAGGAAGATTCGGTCACCAACTCCAAACCTCAAGGCACGAAGACTACAATCAGCATAACTTTTTTGCCTACTCTGAGCTGCCCTTAACCTATCTTGAATCACCCACACCCTATCCAAGGACTCACGAAGTAAATCAGTACCGCGGGGACTAACCTCAGAAATCTAGAACCAACCAATCAGAGAATGACAATGCCTACTATATAATGCCTTAAATGGTGCCATGTCAATACTTGAATGGTAGCTATTATTATGAGCGAACTTTACCAAGGCTAAGTGTTGCTCCCACTGACCTCCAAAGTCCAACACACACGAACGGAGCATAGCCTAGAGAACCTACATAGGTCGCTCTAACTAACCTTCAGTCTGAGGATGGAATGTGGTGCTAAGATCAACCTGAGTGCCCAACTCCTCCTAAAAAGCCCTCCAAAATCTAGAAGTGAACACTGGGCCTCTATCTGAAATAATGGACACTAGCACTCCATGAAGGCGGACTATCTCATGAACGTAGATACGGGATAACCTCTCGGCTTTGAAGGAAATCTGAATCAGGATGAAATAAGCCAATTTGGTCAACCGATCTACTATGGCCCAAATACTATCGAAATGACAGAAAGTACGAGACAAACCAATCACAAAGTCTATAGTAATGCGTTCCCACTTCCACTCAAGAATGGGCAACCTTTGAAGTAATCCACCCGGTCTCCGATGCTCGACCTTTACCTGCTGATAACATAGGAAACAAGCTACAAAGTCCGCTACATCTCTATTCATGCCACTCCACTAGTAATGCTAGCTCAAATCTTTATACATCAGCTGTCCCAGGGTGAATAAAATGTCTAGAGTTATGCGTCTCCCGCAATATCAGCTGATTCAAGTCTCCAACTCTCGAAACATAAATACGACCATCAAATATCAGAATGCCCTCTGAAATCTAGGGTAGCACGACTGGACTTACCTCTTGATACCTGATCACGAATGCCACAAAGTCTACTATCCTCAAACTGGCGGCTCCGAATATGCTCAAACAAGGTAGATCTAGCCTCAACACTAGCAAGAATTCTCCTAGAGTCTGAAATATCAAGTTGAACCATCATGTTGGCTAAGAACTAAACGACCAAAGACAACGACCACTCCAAAACTGAAATAGAAGCCAAGCTACCCATACACATTGCCTTTCGGCTCTCAAGGTGTTTGCTACCATCTATGCTGTCTAGAATTAAACTCCTTCTGAGTCATAATGTACTGAAGACTATCGTGGTCAGTGTAGATCTCGCAATGAACACCATATAAGTAATGCCTCCAAATCTTAAGCGTAAAAACCACCGCCGCCAACTCCAAGTCATAGGTGGGGTAGTTGTGCTCATGCAACTTCAGTTGTCTTAACGCATAAGCAATAACTCAGCCCTGCTGTATCAGAACATAATTCAAACCAACCAGAAGTATCATAATAAACTGTAAACCCCTCGCCTTCAATAGTAAGAGTCAAAATAGGAGTTGAAGTAAGCAAGCTCTTGAGCTTCAAAAAGCTCGACTAACACTCCTCTGACCACTAAAACGGAACCTCCTTCCTAGTCAATCTGGTCATAAGAGCTGTAACAAAAGGAAAGCCCTCAACAATCACCTGCAGTAACCTGGCAAACCAATAAAGTTACGAACCTCAGTAGGAGATGTAGGTCTGGCCCAATCATGAATAGCCTCAATCTTCGCCGAATACACCATAATCCTATACTTAGACACCACATTCCCTAGGAATGTGACAGAATCGAACCAAAACTCGCACTATGAGAATTTAGCAAAAAGCCTATGATCTCTCAAAATCTGGAGCACAATCCTCAAATGTTGTTCGTGGTCCTCCCTACTCCTCGAATATACCAATATATCATCGATGAAAACAATCACAAAAGAGTCCAAATAGGGCCTAAAAATTGAGTTCATCAAATCCATGAACGCTGCTGGGCATTAGTCAACCCAAAACACAACCCTTCTAATCGTATATTCCAAATTCCACTAAACATGCGATCAAACCATAAATTCCAGCCCCAGTCTATCACAATAGTATACTAATTCCATAATAAAACTCAATCTATGAGGAAAGTAAGCCTAGCCTACCTGGACGCTGAAGAATGCCCGAGAAAGTTCACTAAATTGGAGATTTTCCATTTCGAGAAACCTCCGCACGATGCCACGCTATTAAAATAATGATCTCTATATTAATAAAATAATAACAATACCCATATTGCATATAAATGCTCTGGGTCCAAAGTCGAGCTAAAAATCTCATATGGGGCCGCTTGTGAAATCTCAACTTTGAAACCTTCAAAATGTCCCTCAAGGCTCAAGAATCATGTATCCTTAAGAATGAGTAAAATTTTAGCACAAACACACCCTCAAATCAGTCCACCAAATAATAGGGATTTAAGTTTAAAACTGGGAATTAATCAAGAATTTAATGGAGACTTACGGAAATATTGAAGAGGAAATGACCACACTAACGCCTCCAACCCACCACGAACACCCAATGATCAATCTTCACTCCACACACTCTTTCTAGGTTTTTTGACGGACTTGGAAATAAAAATAATGGACCAAAATTGTGTCTCCCTCATAAATAGCTGCAGTAGCCGCTAAAGTGGTTAGGCACCAGGTAAGCGGTCTTTTGCGCCAGGGGTACTATCACTAAAGCGGCAGCTTGGTCACTTTAGAGACAGAGGAGGACACATAGGCTTCCTCTAAAGCATTCCATTGGCCGCTTAAGCAGTCACACCAGCAGATGCTTGTACCAGCAATTAGCAAAATTTTGCTAAGTTTCCATGGGGCACTCGGGATTCGTTTAAAACCTTGTGAATGAAAACAGACTATGCTACCCTACCAAATTCAACATTTTGAACTCAACGGTGCCATTAAAATTCCCATCCTAGGTTTTTTTGATGAAATGTGGATCCTACACCCAATGGTAGTTTTTACCAATTTTCACCCAATAGCCCAAAACGAGTCTGGAAGCCTCGGGACCCAAACCAAAGATTCCTCTAGCCTAAAGTCGAAGTTCTAGATCTAAAAAAACTTTCAGATCCGGCATACGAGGTTGTTTACCTGAGGTTTAGGCCCGATACCCAAATCTAAACAGCGAAGACTTTAAAATAGGGAATTGGCTTTAAAAATCAAACAAACATCTCGGTAGCCAAACTGTCAGCTCCAGCAAGTCATAAATGACTTGGGCAGCTATGGAAAATCTCTAAACACCAAACAAATTTGGAAATATAGAAATTACCAGGAGGTTCATTACAGAAGTATTTTTGTTAGTATCAGGGGCAACATTATTTAAAGTAGTTAAATTTACCTTCGGTGTGATGTTGTTCTCTTCTGTTTGCAAAAGTACATCTTGACCCCTTGCCTTTTCTTCCCTACAAATTCACATTATTAAAGTCTCAGAGAAATTCCCTTTTGTTTATGGCGTATAGTTTTTTGAAATTCCTTCCAAGAAGGAGGAAGTTTATCTATTATGCCACAAACAACAAGGTTGTCTCCAATTTTGACTTCCTCGGACCTGAGCTCTCCAATAATCATTATAAAGTCCTATTCTTGGTCTACCACTGATTTGTTGGCCACTATTTGGAAACGAAAAAAAACTACTAGCGGCATATTATTTCGCTCCCGCCTCCTCGGTATCATACTTACTCTGCAGTGCTTTCCAAATTTTTTTTGCACTAGAGTAAGTTATATCATAATAATCACAAAAATTATCAGATAGACAATTAAGTAGAAAATACCAACACTTGTAGGAGTCACCATCGTACTTTTCAACTTTCTCTCACTACTAGAAATAAGCCCTATAGCAACGGTTCTATTACTGTCACCAATGATACCAAAATCGTCTCTATATAGCTATGGAGACGGTAAACACACCCGATACAACTGATCCCGTCAAAATAGATCAATCGCAATGGTTAGTTCCAACGGTTAAAATAATCATTGCCACAAGTAACCTATTGGGACGGTTTCTGTTCCAAAATACTTGCAACGATTGATGATCTTATGTAACGGCTACTACCCGTTCCACTAGTACTTTATGCAATGGCTACAAATCGTTCCAATAGATCTTTTGTTCTGACTATGAATTTTCCCAATAGATCTTTATGCGACGGCTAAGAACCATCTCAATAGAACTTTATGTAATGTCTTCAAACCATCCCAATAGATCTTTATGCAGTCATATCCTATGGCGGCGTATATTTTTATTCAATTATAGACATGTTACATCTGTTGGGATGATTATGTTTGTCTAGTGCAACAGTTGGAACCGTTATTCTTGGTGGCTGTTGCTACGGTTTATTAGGCTACTGCAACAGTCTTTATTAGGTCATAGATACAGTTCTTGAGAGGCTATTGCAACGGTTATACTTATTAGGCTACTTCTACAGCACAAAACTAGGCTAGCTATTGCAAATGATTATGAAAATTAACCACAACATAAATACATACGTTTTTGACCAAGAACCAAATATTTTCGAAACAAGAGTAGAAACTATTCGTTACAAGCAAAAACTAATTTTTTTTGGACCTTCAAAAAGTGTAACACATAAGTTTCAATGTTCAACAACAAAAGATGTTTAAAACTTAGTCAAAATTTTCAACATGACGCAGCATGATGAACCCGTCAATCTGATCGATCTGGCCTAGGTCAAGTCTAGTTCATCGCTTTCATTCCCATCTTCAATGTCATCACCTATAATGATAATAGAAAATAATTAATAAAAACTTGTAAGTCGTATATAAATAACCACAATTTCCAACCATAAAAAGCATTAAATCACAACAAACAATTCAAGAACCAACCAATTCCAGTAGCTAAAAGGTAATAACCAATGCATATCAGACCAAGGTCTACTACGCAATCTTAAAGTAAAGTGGCTTCCAAGCATCTCTTTTTATTTGTTGCTATCCTCTTATTTTCAGCTGTATCTCTGTTTTAGAAAAGGACAATCTTAGCCTTGTAATGAACTACTACAAGAATACTTGCCCTCAAGCTGAAGATATCATCAAATAACAAGTCAAACTTCTCTACAAAAGCCACAAGAACACTGTATTTTCTTGAAAATATTCCCCTCAAAACTGGAAGAAGAGATGAAATAAAGAGCATATTAGAGGCACCCCCATGATTCTGGACAACAACTACTACAGGAACATATTAGACAACAAGGGCTTGATATTAGTTGACCACCAAATAGCAACAGACAAGAGGACTACGCCCTATGTAAAGAAAATGGCAAAGAGCTTAGATTATTTATTCAAGGAATTTTCAAGAGCCATCACTATTATTTCATCAAGGAATTTTGCTATGTGCATGTACTCATTATCACTTTTCCTTATCCTTCGTGTATATGTGAGGGAGGGAGTGGACAGTGAAATGATAAGAATAAGATGGCTTTACTTTCTTGATATTGTATGTTTGTGTTGTCGCATGAAAGTGCTAATGACCATATTCGTTACATTCCATATTCTATTTATAAAATTCACTGCTTTGGCTACTCTCTTAAGTTATGGAGGTGTTAATTTGATGTGTTTACTATGAAAGAGTGTTGATGGTTCATTGAACATGATTCTTGCATGAAGATTCAATTTATAATAGTATAAGTTAAAGATTCCAGCAACTTCATGTGGCATTCAATGATAAAAAGAAGCATCTTCATGAAGAAAGTTAAAGCAGAAAAAGTAAATTAAGGCCCTCATACTTTGGATAAACTATGGCATGAAAGTTTGTGCAGTGGCATGAAAGTGGTAATGACCATGTCTATTATATTTCATGGTAATTCAACCCCCATTTACTATCAGACATACACTATTTATCAAACTAAGAGGTGAGTACATCAGACGAAATATGTGTGCAAGTGCCACCAAAGCCTTAGGAGATGGTAGAATTATAACAATAACGTAGTAGGATAGTCTTTTTTTTTTTTGGTTTTTAGATCCTAAAATGTCATCCTTTTATTTTCCTATTTTACAGCATAGTCTTGAAAACTTTAGGATGAAGTTTTCTCTATCAAGTAATGCATGTATATTATTATCCTCAAGGAAAAAACCAGAATATGATTCTAGAGAATAACACTAAAAATGAACCCCCTATCGTTCTCCAGCCAGCCCCCACATCGGATTTCTCACTCAGCACATCACTACAAGCGGTTATAAGTATTCAACAAACAATTCAAGAACTAACCAAATAGTGGATAAAAGGTAATAACCATCAATGCGTATCACACTTCCCAGAAAATGATTTCAAGAAAAAATAGGTATTTTCAAGAACTAAAATCAGCACCAACAACAACAAAAGGTATTTCTAAGAACTAACCAAACAGTGGCTAAAAGATAACCAAATCCCACTTTGAAAAAGCAAAAAAATAGTCGCAACAGTGACACAAAAAAATACTCATAATAGAAGACGAGGAAGAAAAAGACGAGGAAGAAAAAGAAGAAGAAGAGGAAGAAGAAGAAGAGGAAGAAGAAGAAGAAGAAGAAGAAGAAGAAGAAGAAGAAGAAGAAGAAGAAGAGGAGGAAGAGGAAGAGGAAGACGAAGAGGAAGAAGAAGAAGAAGAAGAAGAAGAAGAAGAAGAAGAAGAAGAAGAAGAAGAAGAAGAAGAAGAAGAAGAAGAAGAAGAAGAAGAAGAAGAAGAAGAAGAAGAAAAAGAAGAAGAAGAAGAAGAAACACTAACCTTTGTTTCTCCCTGTAGCCAGTTGTACAGAATTAGATTCTGGTGAAGGAATGGACAATGCTGCTAGTATGTTAGAATCAATTAATCCTGCATGCTGAAGTTGTGTGATTAATTATGCCATAATTTCTTGTCGCATCATTTTCTTTTGTTCCTCAATTTGTTTCTCCATGTCTTGTATTCTTTTTTGCATTTGTTTCACTGAAGAAGAAGTTGTTTCTCCCTGTAGCCAGTTGTACAGAATTAGATTCTGGTGAAGGAATGGACAATGCTGCTAGTATGTTAGAATCAATTAATCCTGCTTGCTGAAGTTGTGTGATTAATTATGCCATAATTTCTTGTCGCATCATTTTATTTTGTTCCTCAATTTGTTTCTCCATGTCTTGTATTCTTTTTTGCATTTGTTTCACTGCATCGTTTGTGGCATTTAAAGTTGATTCAGAATTGCCAACTATTTTTTTCAAAGAAATCTTTGTCACTCTCGCACCATACAGTCTCAGACGACCCGAATGTTCAGGACCCATGACCATTGAAAATGCATCAACAGACTGACCATCCACACCCGAATAATGTACTTCAATTTCCTCCATTGCAATCAAATAAAGCGTATACAAAAAGCACATCCAAGTAAATAAAAATTAAGAACAACTAATTGATGCCAATAAAACTAGAAAATAGATAACATTCATACAATTTTAGTACTTGTGTCTTCATTCGAGGTCTTGTACGAACGACTGGGTTTCCTTGTTCTTGTGGCCATAAAGATATCCCTAAGTGACACAATTCCATTCCCCTTTTCCTAGTCATATGAAGATAGATATTAAAAGTTTTTTGAAATAATGACCGATTAAGTCTATAATAGATAAGAGAACACACCAATTTATTACAGATTAAAGCAAAGCTCTTTTTACCGGCAATGTGTGGATTCAGCAGCTTCTTTGATTCTAGGTATTTGTTTTAGACATTTTTTTTAAATAAATGATCAATAAACATTAACTGAAAGCATAAAAGGCTAAGCATCAGAGTTGAAACTTTGGGAAAGAGATGAAAAAACTTCTGGATGCTGCTGAAAAAGAAATAAAAACAGTGAGTGAAAACAAGATAAAGTGATGGAACTTGTAAAGAATAAACAACAAACTACTATCAATCAAGAGCTTCAGATAATTCCACATCAATTGTTGCCCAACTAATAATTTATGTGTTGATTTGTAGATCACACCCATACCAGATCTGCATGGTATGGAAAGTTCCATGGAAGATAGTAGAAAAATGGGAGATATTAAAGATGCAATGTCTAACCTTGCACTTCAAAGGCACCACAGGAAGAAAATAAAAAAAGTCCAGGGTCAAAAAAAATACAAAGATGCTAATTCCTCCAAGCACTATGTCTTAATCTCGGCTAAGGTCATACAAAATAGTTCAAGAAAAGTAGCTTTCCTACTTTCAATCATATGCATATCATAATCATAACCACCATTTCGGAATAACATGAAAGACAAATAAAGGAAAATATGGGACATATTTATACATACATATGAACCTTGGCCGTTGAGGCCATCCAGTCAAACCAACATATGTCTTTTACATTGATACACCCACATCCGTCTACAAAAGCCTCTAACAAGACATTGACCAAACTGAACCATAAGTCGGGACAAGTCCCCGCTTTACACAATATGTACATCACCAAAACATATATACACTCTGACTCGGAGAAGCCCCGAATGAGCTGGAGCTCACCAAAGAACTGCTAACACTGGCAATCTATTGGGGAGGCCTACTGGTACCTGCGCCTGCAGAAAGTAAGGTAAATTCCCCGAGAGGGGTCAGTACGAAATAAGTACTGAGTATGCAAGGCTTAGATGAAACTGTACAACACATGAATATTTCAGTGAACTCGAATACAAATGACTAATCAATGTGAATAAGTCACCATGATGCATTTTGGAAACCATGTGGATTGCTTTCATTACTTTCGTTGCTTTCTTTACATTCAATACTCACTTGTTATTACATATGTCACAATGTACCCGGGCCCCTACTGATCAGTGGGTCTTTCATATTATGTCATCGTGTTGGGATCGAGTCGACCTAGGCTTATTCCCATACACTTGCCACCCATACATCAATGCATCGGGATTGGGTCGAGCTAGGCTTATTCCCCTAGACCTGCCACCCATAAATCCATATCTCGGGATCTAGTCGAGCTAGGCTTATGCCCCTATACTTGATACCCGTACTTGATCATTGACCACATATGCATTACTTTATTCATTACTTTGAGATTGATACTTTGATAGTCACAACATCACTTGAACTTCGGAACATAACATTGTTGGAAGCTTTGAATCATTAACCAATGAGTGAAGGACATGTGAATAACTTGTCAACATAACATTATGAGAATCATAACACCATGGGAACTATTGGACAATAATCCATGAACAAGAAACACAAGTATAATCACTATTGGAACATTGGAACATAACCTTGTTTGAACTTTTGGAACATTAACCATGAATATGAGGCATGAGATTCACAAATGATCCATGAGTAGGAAATATATGACAATGACTATTGATAAACGGATATCGGATACCTTAGCACATTTTGGGATAGGACTAGTGACATGTCAATATGGATACTATTTGCCGCAGAAAGATACGGACAAGGTAACCTTACATACCTTGGATTTGCAATATGAATATACAACCTTAGATGCGTATACAATAATCCCGCTCCTTCTTTATGTGTCACTCTACAACATAAATACATAACAAAATTCACATTAACCACCAATTACTTTACAAATGCATACAATGTCAATGAGTTACATGTTTGCCTTTAAACATGTCATTTCCCCTTGACAAAACCATTGATCATACTATTATTCCAAAAATTCCATAATATTCCCAACATTGACCAATACATGATAATTGATACATTCCACCACAACACTTCTCTTTTACACTTTCTTATCCATAACTCATCACAAATAACCCATCAAATAACCTTAATACAACTCATAACACATATCGGCCAAAATCCCACAATTTTCACTTATAGACAAGAACAAGTTTAAGACCAAAAATAACACCATACATGTTCATATTTTGTCCATACCATGCTTTTTCATCAAAGGCACAAGTCCTAATTCAAGTTCAAAACACCAAGATAGCACATCTTTCACCAAAGGCAAAAAGACACTATTCACCACCTTGCCAACACAACTATCATAATATATATACTCTCCCATGCATATAATATGTTAATCCATGAGAATAAATACTTACCAAGGCTTGGAATTGGATGATCTTGTCCAAAGAGTCCAAAGGAATTATTGTGCTTTAGGGTTTGGAAATGAGAGAAATGTTGAGAAAATATCTTAAAGGCAAGAGAGCTTTGAATGATTAAAATCTGATTTTTTGATCCTTTATATAGACCCCCAAGTGGAATTAAATGGCATGGTCCCTTAATTAAGATAAGAATGGGTCATTTTCCTTTGGTCTTCTCATTTTGGCCTTGTTTTGGGCCTCAATTTGGGCACAATAACACATATCCATTTATTCCATCAAATTTCATGTATTATTCACCATATCTCTCACGTTTACATAATTCCATAATGTCATGACAATATTCTCTTACGAGATTCTCATTCGTCCTTTCGATCGCAAAAATAGAAATTCTAGTCGCCCTTGGCTTCATTGGACATTTTGGATCACTATTTACATTTCATGATTTGATCATGTAGGGGTATGTAGGAGTGTATTGACGTGTTAGAAGCTTTAACAATGCTCAAAGAACTCCAAAGAACCAAAAGAAACCATCCAAGAGTCGTCGTAGAATTGCGTTATAAAACGGGTCCGGAAAGGCACAAAATTTGTGCCTTGCACCACTAGCTACAAAGAAGGCTGTGGCACAAGATTTCATCCTTCTCTGAATTTTCAGAATGCAGGTGGCTTGCGCCACACCCCTGAAACTGGGTAGTGGCGCAAGTTTCAGCACTTTGCTGAATTTTTTGGCCACTTATCCAATGTTTACGTATCGTCCAATCCCTTATCAAAACACTACAAAATACTTACTTAGTGATCTTAACCATCAAGTAAACATGACTTAAAGTCACCAAATGAGGTTAGAATATGTACGGGGCATCACCCAAATGCATCACGAAATCACAAAACACCTCCTACGAAGGTCTAAGGGCACATTTTAGGTCCAATATCAAATGTTTCACCAATGACACTATAAAACACATACTCATGGCATCTCATCACCTAGGTGGATATAATCCCAAAGTATCAAGTGAGGTTAGAAAAGTATGGGGTGTTACAACATTCTTGGGTAACACTTTCCTAACTGCAATCTAGAGCAAGTAATGCAATATGAAATGAGCATCATGGCTTTTGTATCTTGATACTTTCATCAAATCTACTTGCACACGACTTGATATATTAGAGGCACACTCTTTTGGTAGTTTGATGTCTTTTAAGACGGTGTAAAACAACCTTTTCTCCTCCAATTTCATGGAGAAACAAGCTTTAGCCACATGAACTTTTCCACTGTTATGATCTTTTACTAGTTGAAGCTCTTTGTGTATCCCCATCTCATGCAAGTCATAGCGAGAATTTACATGAACTTTGGACTTTCCAAGTATATCCAACAAAGTACCGAGCAAACTGTCTCACACATTCTTCTCTATGTGCATCGGGTCAAGATTGTGCCTTAATTTATTTTGTGGCCAATACGGCAACTCAAAAAATAAGGATTTTTTATCCATGGACCATTGTTGTTTCGTTTTCTTTTCTTTTGGCTATTTCCAAACACATTAGTGAATTCACGTAGTTCTTCAAGGACTTGTTCACATGATAAGGTAGTAGGTGCAGCTCAATGCTCTTCTTTACCATCAAATGATTTCTTATCTTTTCGATATAGATGATCAGGAGGCAAGAATCTTCGATGACCCAAGTAACACATCTTGTGGCTGTGTTTGAGATATTGAGAGCAAGTATCATGAATATAAGTAGGGCATGCCCATATCCCCTTGGTGCTCCATCTAGAAAGCATTGCGAGTGTTGGAAAATCACTTACTATCCACAACAAAGTTGTACGCATATTAAATGTTTCATTAGATTCAGCATCATATGTTTCCACTCCCACTTGCCATAGTTCATTCAACTCTACAATATGTGGTTGTAAGTATACATCTATATCATTTCCAGGAGATGATGGACCTAGAATAATCATTGCCAACATTATATACTCTGGCTTCATGCATATCCAGGGTGATAAATTATAATTCATCAACACTACCGGCCATGTGCTATGAGAAATGCTCATAGTTAGGAATGGATTAAAAGATCCAATCTAACATTACGAACATCTTTAGAGAATTGGGGGTGCAGGGAATCAAAGTCTTTCCAAGCTTTCCCATCAGCAGGATGTCTTAAATTCTCATTTTTGGGTCATTCAGTAGCATACCATCTCATAGCTACAGATGTTTCAGAACACATGAATATCCTATGAAGCCTGGGCTTTAAAGGAAAGTACCTTAAAACCTTTGCTGGAACTTTAGCGGTCTTGTTAGTCAACTCATCAAAAATATTCACCTACACACTGAGCAATTATCGAGTTTTGCATTGTCATTCCAGAATAACATGCAATTGTTAGGGCATGCATGAATCTTTTCATAATTAAGACCTAAATCTTTTATCACTTTTCTTGCTTTGTGGAAAGACTCGGGTATCTGAGCAAATGGAAATGTCTCTTTTATCAATGCTAACAAGTCTGAAAAGGCCACATTACTCAACCCGTGAATGCATTTGAACAAGTACAATCGGATGGTGAAACTCATCTTAGAAAAATTCTTACACCCCGGATACAACTCTTGATTCCCTTCATCTATAAATTTAAAAAATTTCTTTGCATCTTCAGATGCTTCCTTTCTTACTCCTTCATGTTGATGATCATCTTCTATATTTCTAAAAGTATCATGAAGTAGTTTATCAATACCTTCATGCATGTGAGAAGTTTCAGCATCACTGGTTGAGTATGACATATTTGGTTGTGGCATATTGGGTTATGACATATTTTTGGAGAAAAACCCTTCTCCATGGAAAACCCATTGGGTGTATTTAGGAATAAACCTATGACCAAACAATTGATTCTCCACCACTTCTCGGCAATGCCAATAACGATTAAAACACTTTCTACAAGGGCATAATATTTGATTTCCTAGGAAAGCTCGTTCAAATGCCTTATCGAGAAAATCCTTGATGCCACGTTCATACTCATCGGTGGATCTTGGGAGATACATCCAACTTTTATCTCCAATATCCATCGAATATCCTATGTGACATGAATAAAATATCAAAGCCAAAAGTTATGAGGTCAGGCAACATCAAGAATACTTAACCTTTTATGAGTACAAACAGTATTTTTATAACATATATTTAACAGAGAATAAAATAAAGAAATGCTAGTAATACATTTAGTCACATATTTTACTTATTGTAGAAAAAATAGCAACAAGAAACACAAAAAATATTTAATAACAGACTCCTTAATAGACAACTGTTTAAAATTTTTCGTTACCCTCTTCTATAAGACAATTTCAAACATCCACAATTAATTAAAGATCAAATGTGGCAGTCTTAAGAGTAGAACGCAACAAACATTGACAAATTAAATGGTTTATAGCTTTTACCATTTCAGATGCTACGTATAAACGGATGACAGAATCAAACACAACTAATTATAAAAAGATGGTATTCAAATTAATATTCAACTAATTCACTCAACATTTTTTACTAAATCAACCTCATTAAAGATAATGCAATACATATACATACACAATAGAGAGGCTAATAGCTTCACAACTTCATAAAAGATTGTAATCCATCACTAAAATCACCAATAATCGTACTTTGGTAAAGTTCTGAGAACTACCAAAGGAGACGACAGAACAACAAGATGGGCTACACAAGGATGGAACAGACAGAGGAATATAAGCTAAAATGGGAAGACGGTAGAAGTATAAACGTCCCAGTGAACTTTGATGTTATTCATGTGAATGGCCCAATAACTTAAAAAATCAAGATGTACAAACATAAATCTGTCCATCAAAACAATGCCAATAACCAAAACTGAAACACCAAATCAAAATTCTAAATGCCTTAGTACAAAACAAAACCAACTAAAATCAGATAAAGAAACGAAAAAGTTTCTCACCACATCATTCTGAGTAGTAACAACACATTAAACAAATAAAAAGATTTTTTTAGAAAAGAGTTTTGAGTTAGCACATTGCTTTCTAGAAGAAATTCTGTCAGCTTGAGCTTCTCGTCAACTCTTGAACCACTCGATCGTAAGCTGGAATCATAGAAAATAGTTAACTATATCAGCATGTCTTCTTAGCACTAAAAAATAACTTTAACTTTAGCACAATAAAATTAGCCATACATATCCAATGCTAAGAACGTTTCTTTTCTTGATGACATATATGTAATGCTACCAAAATGCTAAGAACATTATTAGATGCTGAAACTTGTTTTGATGCCATTTATGTTTTTGGTGTACAAAGAGCTCCCCTATAGATGCTGAAGCAATCTTAGAAGTTTTAGAATCCTGTTAGGTTTGTTGTTTTTATACGTAGATGTTATTTATTCTCTTGTAAAGGGGTTTTTCAGTACTACCTAAGTACTGGCTCTTAACACAAAATGTTACCTTCTCAAAAAAAATGCTAAGAACATTTATGTTTCTTGATAAAGAAAAATGGAAGTCTAGAAGGAGAATACAAATGGAAATAGTGTTCATCTAGATACTCAGATGATTACAGATTTGTGTTCTGCTACCACATGGTTTTGATATGTAATAGGCCTAAGAACTGTTAGCAGTCCGAGCACACTACATGTCCGATTCTTATTAAACAAATGCTATGCATCCTATTCACAAGCTAATTTACACCCTTTGATAAACAAATATGAAATGTGCAGCAGCAATTGACATTCCAATAACCAAATATGAAATGTGCAACAGCCCAATAACTTACAAAATTAAGGTGTACAAACATAAATCTGTCCATCAGAACCACAGTAAATCTCTCAGAATGAAATGGTTGTGGAAATATACTAATGACAAATAGTTGTTATGGGGGAAGGTCATTGAATCTAAGTACGAGAAGGAAGATAGATGGATGGAAAAGGAAGTAAAAACTCCATATGGAGTAAACCTGTGAAGATCCATCAGATCTCTATTTATTGATTGATCTCAAGAATAGCACCAAGGTGGAAGTAAAGAATGGAGAAAAGACAAGTTTTTGGAGAGATAATTGGCACGAGGTGGGCGTCTTGGAAAGTCTATATCCAAACATTCATAATTTAATGTCACAACAGAAGAGTGCCATTACATAAATATGGACACCGGAAGGGTGGGTAGTTAACTTTCAAAGATAAGTAAATGACTGGGAAATCACAAAAGTTGCAAACTTCTTCAGCATTATTGGCCAGTTTAATGGAACACAAGAAGGGGAGGATGAACTTTGGTGGAAGGGAAGTAACAACAGAACTTTCAAGGTTGGTAAAATATATAAGAAGTTGAATAATTGCAACCAACAATTTGTCGATTAGCCATGGAAAAATATCTGGAAGGTTAATATTCCTTACAAGGTAGCTTGTTTTACTTGGATATTGTCTAAGGAAGCAGTTCTTACAAAGGACAATCTTATGAAAAGGGGGTTAAGTTTATGTCCTAAATTTGTATTCTGTGGAGAGTAGGTGAATCTATTAATCACCCATTCCTTCACAGCAAGACTACGGGAAAACTATGGCGCCTTTTCTTAAATCTCAAAGGTTTTTCCTGGTCTATGCCTGGTAAGGTTATAGAGGCTATTCTAAGTTGGGAAGAAGCTGGGATGCAGACAAAGAGTAGAAGAAGATGGAGAATGATGGACAATCTAGAAGGAGAGGAATACTAGGTATTTTGAGAATGTAGAGAATAGTATAGAATAGATCAAGTTGAATTGTATCTTGATACTGTGTTTTTTATGTAACCAGATCTGGTCCAATTATCTTGTATTTATTATTGATGGGTTAGATTCATTATAGATATAGGATCATACACGTTTGTCTTCATACAATGATAAAGAAAGGAAAAAGTTTCTCATCACATCATCCGCAGTTGTAACAACACATTAACTAAATAAAAAAAACAAAAAAGAGTTGGAGTTAGGCACCTTGCATTTTAGAAGATGTTCTGTCATCTTGAGCTTCTCGTTAACTCTTGTACCACTCAGTCGTAAGCTGGAATCATAGGAAAATAGTTAACTATATCAGATTGCAGAAGGCTACATACTTTTTAACAGGACAAGTTTTGCAGGGAAATTGCAATTAACATACACATCAGAGGTCAAGCCTTGCCTAAATGGACAGCTACTCTTAGTAAGCATGGTGGAAGCCCATGACACAAGGTATATGACTGGCAGACTGCAGAAGAAGTGGAATGGTTCGGCTGCCCTTGCTTGCTTCTCTTAGCTTATTGGTTTTTTAAATGTAATCAGCTCAAGCTTAAACTAGGATTGGTAGTGTAGGTAGCTAGAATTGAGAAATAGATTGTCAGCATCTATTTAGCTTTGTATTATAATTTTTTTGGTATGAAATAAGAATTTGTTGGTTTATCAAAAAAATAGATTCTAGATTTGTGTTTTGCTATCACATGGTTTTGATATCTAACGGGCCTAAGAACTGTTAGCATTTCGAGCACACTAAGAGTCCGATTCTTATTAAACAAATGCTATGCATCCTATTAACATCATTAGTTGCAAGTCTAGAACTTCTAAGAAAGAACGAGAAACTATACTCTAATTCATATGTATTCAACAAAAAGATCAACTCATAAACATTTGAAGAAGAAGAATCCTTAACTAAATCCCATTTATGGCTTTGTCTCCACAATTTATATTCACAAGCCAATTTACATCCTTTGATAACCATATATGAAATGTGCAACAGCAATTGACGTCCCAACAACATGTATTGATTACTTGAACCAAAAAAAACTGATGTAAGATCAGCAGGAGCTTAGATCGACAGTGATGCATATATCATAGACACACTTCACATAAATGAAGCTCGATGTCTTCCACTACCATGTCTGAAATATCTAATTCTTGAGCCAACTTAGCTCTGTTAACATGTGCTCTTTTTTTGGGCATCAAATGGCAATGCAAATTACTTGACTAACAGAAAAAAAAAATACACATTCCCTTTGTTCACATCGACAAACAGATAGGAATTCTCTTGTTTAAATGACTTAGATAGCCAATGAAACATTCCACTATCAAAAGACTTAACTATCAGCTAACTACAGTTTTCAACAATTTATGAAAACTCATGACAATTGACAGCTAGAACATTAAGATATACAAGCTTTACCATTTATTAGCAAGCACATATGTTAGCAGTGTCTCTCTTGGTTAATGAAAAGAAAATAAAATTTTAGACATACATGCAAAAGAGAAACATTTTTGTATGTGAAAGAGTTCTCAAATCTTCATCAAAATTGAGACAATAATAATAATAATAACTAAAATGTAACAAAAACAAATCAAATTACCCAAAAAAAAAAAGCAAAAAATATAATTTTTATCTCTTTTTTCAGTGAATTTTAGTCTAAACCACAAGTAATAGAGATTTCATAGAGATCCAAATGTGTATTCTTATTTTGAAAAATTGTACATGCATAAAAATTAAAGATAGAGGGATGAATTCTTACATGCACAGAAAACACTTTCACCGGAGAATTCCACTTTCGCCGCCGCAGAAAATTCAGTTCACCGAAAAAAAAAACCTTCACTGTACCGAAGAAAACATTTTCACACAGTGGAGCTTAGAAATCAATGGAGCTTAGGATCTAAGCTTAGAAATCAATGGAGCTTAGAATCTGAGCTTAGAGGATGGATTTCTCTAGAATCTGAGCTTTTATTTTTAGTGAGAAATGGAGGATTTTAGAGAGAGAAGTAACATTTTAGAGAGAGAAGTAACATTTTAGAAAGTGTGCATAATGAAATAAAGACAGGGTCTGTTTTTGATATATTAAAAGGATTTCTGATTTTTTTTGTTTTGGGTGAAATAATGAAAATTTTCGCGGGTTCATAAAATTAGTGGAGGAAAATATTATTTTTTGGACCATACACAACAGTTACTATAGATGCCTTATAGCGAAGGTCCAAATATCTGTTACAATAGATATATCTAAAGTGACGGTTTTGGAGATTATGCGACGGTTTATATTAAAAAGTATCCTATTGGATACAAGGATGTATTGTATCTATAGCGACAGTTGTATAACCGTCGCTACATAAGCATTACTATATGTCTAATTTCCTGTAGTGTCTTGAAGAGAAATAAGTTCATTATCATTCATGGAAGAGTTATCAAATTTATTTGAATTCTTCTCTGTTAACACATAAGAAACATTGAGAAGACTTAAGTAAAAAAAAGTACTTTACCCTTCCACCTCTTGAAATGAGTACCGTTGAATCGGAATGGCTTGTTAAGATCTCCCATCTTGACATCCGTGGATTTTTCAATTGTTGCCATTGAATCTCCTTTAAATTGTTGGTGAAATATTACAACAATTACAATTGAAAATACAAAAAATGAAGAAAATAAAAGCTATCTTCTTCTTCTTGGCTGAGGCGCGGATATCTTGCTCTCTTTAAGGAGATTCAAGGCCACTGCAGCACTCCTAAAAAAGGCAATAATAAGCCTAAAAGACTTTATTTATGTAAATATTCCAATTTATAAGTTGACTAAATGGGCCGAAGAATTGATTTTCTTGATTTTTAGCTGGATGAGAACGAATTTAGGCATTTAAAAAGTATCATTTGTATTTGTATGGTTCAATTTGTATCAATAAATACAATTCGTATCAATGAATAAAAATACAAGTATTCATAGAAAGAGAATCACCAATTCCTTTTTAATTATATAAATATACAAATAACTACAAATACAAATGAAAACAATGTATCATTTATATTTGTATGGTTCAATTCGTATCAATGAATAAGTACAATTCGTATCAATGAATAAAAATACAAGTATTCATAGAAGAGAATCAATTCGTATCAATAAATAAAAATACAATTATTCATAGAAGAGAATCACCGGTTCCTTTTTAATTATTTAAATATACAAATAACCACACATACAAATGAAAACAATGAAAATAGAAATGATGCAGACAACTACAAATATAAATATAAAATAGTTCTTTAAAAGCACAAATCATCCCACCACTACCGGACGACTTCCAGTGAAGTTCAACGACCCACCATGAAAATATGTCTTCTCTAACCTAACCACTGATCCGACGATCATGTAGTTTTTCAGATCTGGCGGAGTTTTAGCCATGTCGTTTTTCAAATCTAGTCGGCGACCATGTCATTCTCCAGATCTCTCCACACCATGCGGAATACAACCTCCAACCACCACAATAGCTCCGGCCACCACCTGCATCTCCTTTGTTCTCCACCTTTCTCCTCTCTGTTCAAACAACCCACAAACTATTCCCTCTTCCTCCGTCACTGTTCTGGTGGTACCGAATCCATCAGAACGAAACCGATCCCTTTCCCCACATTTTTTGCGGCAAAGCCAAGACCTCTCTCCACCAAACAATTAGACAGTAGTTTAAGTAAAGTAACCTTTTAACAATGCTCTTTTTTTTCCTAATTATTAGGTATTATTTTAGCAAATCTTATTCTTTTGAGAAAATATCTACTTCTTTGGATACTTATGAAATGATCAGAGCCGGCTGGAGGGTGAAGCAAGTGAGGCCATTGCTTTAGGCCTCACATTTCTTGGGGCCCCAATTTTTGTTAATAGGAGTAATACTTAAGTTACTAAAAAAGCTTATATGTAGTCTCCTAGGGCATCTCCGACCACCCTTCAAATTACCCTCTAAAGTATATAAACTCTATATTTGGAAGAGGGTAATTTGGAGAGTGGCCATATCCAACCACCCTTTATTTCATTCTCTAAACTTCATATAGAGGAGTGAATATTGTTTATTCAAATTTAGAGATGCAATATTCATCCCCTCTATTTTACTTTTTGATTATTATATTATTATTTATATTATATAACATTTCTAATCTAACATGTTATAAATTGTTTTAGAGCATGTTATATTTTATTTAAGATATAAGTTAGTTCTATTTTAGAGCATTTATGGGAGCAACGTTTTAATATTAAAAGTTGAATATTTATATAGAAATTAAAATAAATTTTACCATGATGTAATATTTATTTAATCATATTTCATCAATGGTTTCAATTTTATTTGAATTATCCATTAATATGAATAATATATAATATTTACTAGCAATTTATGTTATTTAAAAATTTGGCTAAAAAATAATTTTGTATTCATGAAGATCTTGAAAAGAATATGAATTTTATAGGGTGATTATATATATAAAAAAAAAAAGATTTAAGTTATGAAATATGAAAATATAAATGAAATAAAAATAATAATATAATATTGAAGAGAGAAGAAGATTCTTTTTTAGAGTGTAAAATAGAGTTTTAGGTTGGAGTTGGTATTCTCCAACTATAAAAATTCTCTATATTTGGAGGGTAAAAAATAAAGTGTGGTTGGAGATGATCTTCCTAGTGGAAAGGAAAAGTCCACTTTCAAATGTGCAGACTTAAATAGTAGAGTAAAGATTTAAGCTAAACTTGGAAATTGAAAAAATCTTAAACTCTAATTTCAAGTATTTATTACTTTAAAATTTGAATATGTCAACTAGAAAGAATGTTGTCAAAAGAACTAGAAAGAAAGAGTTTGATCAACTAGCGGAAAGAAGTTTTAGAAAATGAAGGCGATAAAATTTTATTTAAAATCAATAATATTTCAAAAGAGATTAAACGGCTTGACTATATTATCAATATATCGAAAAAAAAATTACTTCAAGAAATTATTAATAATTTCGTATCATGGAATTTTAGAAGAATCCACGGCCCCTCTTTAACGTTTGGCTTTAGGCCTACAAAGTTGTTGAGCCACCCCTGGAAATGATTCACTTGAATTAAGTTAGGATGCAATTATTTTCTTAATTAAGGTAATGAAAAGGGGGAAAGGTTAATATTCTCCTAATATTTTTGGGCCCTACTAAAACATTGTTATAAATGTTGTGGGGGGTAATTTTTTAAAGGAATATTTACATAAATAAATTCTTTTAGATCACTTATTACCTTTTATGGGGTACTTTCTTTTTTATTACAACTTATAGCATATGTTTTACCTTTAATAACTAAAATTAGGGAATAAGGAATTTCCTTTGATTTCTCTCTTTCTCTGCCATTTTCTCTTCTCCTCCTTCTCCTCTTCTCAATTTTCATTCAAAGAACTTCATTAATTTCTTCTCAAATAGGTGTTGCATTCTTCAATTATAAATTTTAAATCTTTACTCTACTATTCAGTTACGCCAGAATTTGCCAGTGTTGGATAATTTCGGTCAGATCTGCTCATTTGTTGACGTTATAATGAAAGGGTAGTGACGGACAGAGGAAGAGGTGGCTTTGTTGGTTAAGTTATTGTTCTTTGGAGGCAAGTGGTTTGTAGGTTGCGCTGGAGAAGGGGACTGTTTGGATGTAGAGGATAAAATGGGGGTTGTGATTTGTTTTGATTGGAGTTACTGGTAGTCCAACGGTGGTGATTCACCAGAGAGGGAGAGGTGAAACTTTTAAAAGTTGTATTAAAACTATTTTAAACGTAAAGGATCGTTGTAATACAATTCGAATTCAATATTATACATTTTTATGAATTCGATAGTTGTTATTTCATAACAAATATAATACATTTCTCACAATGTAAACTAATTTAAATTGTAACAGAATGTTTGAAATTCACATATAATACTTATAATACATTTGTATTTAAAATGTTTTAGTTCTATATATTTAGCACGCATATTGAAATACGTCTTTAATACGTATAATATATTGAATTCAAAATGTATTAAACGTAAAGGATCGTTGTAATACAATTCGAATTCAATATTATACATTTTAATGAGTTTGGAATGTTTGAAATTTACGTACAATACTTATAATACATTTGAATTAAAAATGTTGTAGTTATATACATTCACCACGCATATTGAAATACGTCTTTAATACGTATAATATATTGAATTCAAAATGTATTAAAAGTAAAAGATCGTTGTAATACAATTCGAATTCAATATTATACATTTTAATGAATTCGGAATGTTTGAAATTCACGTTTAATACTTATAATATATTTGTATTAAAAATGTCGTAGTTATATATATTCACCACGCATATTGAAATACGTGTTTAATACGTCTAATATATTGAATTCAAAATGTACTAAATTTGTTGTTTATTTTTTTCTCTTATTAATGATGTTAAAAACGTGTTATAATTAAATTTGAAACACTTAAATGCTATTCAAGTTAGTTTATGTGTTACTATATTAAAATTGTGTTTAAAAATATATTATATATGCATTTTGCTATTTTTGATAAAAAAAAAAAAGTTATGATTTTAACTCATGTACTATAATTGATAAATAAGACTACATATTTATACTATTTATGTAAATACCCTTTTTATAAAATTGTTGCTATGCACAGCCGGACTTTGGGTCAAGCAAGTGAAGCTTGGGCTTTAGGTCCCCAATTTTTGGGGGGCCCATTTTATACCAAAATAGTTATTTTAGATGATTTTGTAAAAAAAAAAAAAAAAAAAAAAAAAAAAAAAAAAAAGTAATACTACATTTATTCACTAGAAAGGAAAGGTATTTTTTGGACTTTAATTTGACAAAAAATAAGTCTTGAAAGAAGTATTGTGACGTAATTAAACAAAATATTTATGAAAGTAAAGGATAAAAAAAAAAACCTTTTCAATTAAAATCAGACTTTTCATTTTTATTTTTGGGCTATGCAATACTTAATCCTCCTTTATTTTTATTTTTTTCAATCTTTATTCCTTCAAGACCCCACAGATCTCTTTTTAACAATATTATTATTGATCTACTTTTTTTCTTGAATATCAAGCATTGCTGGTAGTTTATGAAGCAAGAGTTCTGAATCAGATTATGTTATTTTAGTTTTTAAATTTATTTTTCTTGATATTTTTATACATATATTGTTCTTTTACTATTTGTTTAAAATTAAAATTGATAAAATCTTTCTTAAGATCAACAATCTCTCGAGGCAGATTGAATAGATTAGGTATTATCGATTGAAAAAGAGTTGTTAGCACAAGACGATTATTCATAATTTTACAATTTTTTTTTTTTTGGCAAAAAAAGTAAAATATCAAGATCTCTCACTGAACCTTCGCTTTAGGCCACCAATATTATTGAGCCGCCCCTGTTGCTATGTAGCTTAATTAAAGGCTTAGATTTATTATGTTGTGTAGTTTTTTTATAAAAAGTTAGTCCTAATTAATAAGCAAGTGTAAAAAGAAAGAGATGAGATACAAATTTATTTTAAATCCAATTACAAATTAAAAGAAAAAAGTGGTAGAAATATTTGTAATGAAGCGGGCTGCGAATGATTTCATGACACCTTGTCAAAAGATATTTCTTGAGAGAGTTTGATGGCTACGATTAAAAATCAAATGAATTTAGAAAGTTATTGAATTAATTTAAGCGATAATCAATGATGATCAGAAAGAGCGGCTATCAATAAATCGTTTCTATAAAATTTATCTACTATATGCAAGTTGAATTAAATGGGATAGAGAAAGTATAAATATGCTAGACGCTTGTTATTAGGGGTGGGAAAAATTGAAAACGATTTATAAATGATCAAAAGGCACGAGACACAAATCAAAATAATCTGCAATAGTCAGAAATAGCGAGTAAATTCCTTAAATTTTCACTCAACTATTAGAAATATCCCACTAAAGTTACTTATGATTTTTTTGAGAAATATTGTCATTGAACTCTATAAAGTGTTTCAAACTAAGCAAAACTCATAGAAAAGTTTAAAATGTAACGGAGGAGTCTTTTTTCCTTTTTTTTTTTTTTTTTTTTTTTTTTTATGATTCATTTTCTACAAAGTTTATTTTTTATTTTTAAAATGTAACGGAGGGTTCCTCTGCTTTGTTGAGTTGTTTATCTTGTGGTGGTTGTACATGAAGCTCTTTTTTCTTCGTCAGATGATGCATAGTCCACCAAAGACATCTTCTGTATTTATTCCTCTCCTTCTGAAAAATGGAAACTCCTCTTTATGTTCCTTCTTTGGCTTCCCTGCTACTGGGATTGGGGGCCAAAATTATAAGATTCAATTTTGAGTTGTTCGGGGATTTGGAACATGGAATTATGACAATAGACACATTTGTCGGAAAAAGAAAGAAATTACTTAAATTAGGTAGTGGTAGACTAATAGCATAGCAGTACTATAAGGATAATACTCCCTTAAATTTTGATTTAATAATATTAACTAATAATTTTTTTTTTCTTATTTTAACTTCTTTATAGTAACTATTTTAAACTATTATGATAAGTATTCTTTTGAAAACTTTTCTTGTTAAAAAAAAAAAATTGGAAGAAAATTTATGGGCTCTTTAAAAAAGTTTTTGATAGTTTAGACTATAGTGAAAGTTACGTGATCTTTTTTATTATAAGAACTAATTTGATAAGTTTCTACACGCTGATTATAAGTTTGATAATCATTTGTGTAATTGATTGTTATGTAGAATGTTTTTTTAAAATTATTTTTAGTGGGTTCAAGACATGGGTTATGGGTTAGTGGGTATTGGGTAAAATATGGATCATAAAAAATAAAAAGGAAAAAAAAAACTCCTCCATTACATTTTAAATTGTTTTGTGACCTTTGGTTAGTTTCGAACACTTTATAGAGTTCAATGACAATATTGTCGAAAAAAAATCATAAGTAACTTTATTGAGATATTTATAATAGGTGAGTGACAATTTGAGGAATTTACTCCGAAAATAGCTGATACCGATACACCATTCATTAGTAAATAGAGACAGTTAGTCAAGTTTAAACAAATTACAAGGTGGGACATAAGCATTAAGGCTAATAAACACAATGTACCCAAAAATTTAATCTAAACCAAATATGAGTTAATCAAACAATCTTCTAGGACGGTGGACTCGGGGATGCCTAATTTGTTAGGCATATTAATAAATCTATGCATTACTTTACTCGCACTTCTACCGCGCTTTTTAGGGCTATGTGATGTTAAATATGCCTAACTTCTGATTATCATGAAGTATTCGATTAATTTGAGTTTGAATGATGTATATAGGTGCTTTGAGATGGAATTGCACGCTTTTGGAGGAAAAATGTACAACAAATTTGCTAAGCACTTGGTCTTTAATTTTTGCGAACCAATAATTGAGGAGACGAATCTTTATTTTGACTAGGGATTCAAATAAATAGTGACTTGAATATCAAAATTTAACTCCAGTTGGCGACTCCATTAAATAAAGGCAAATGTTCACAAATAGTTAACATTTAAGCAATAAATGAAGTGTCATAGCTAAAGTTTACCTAATTACAGGACGTAGATAGATTCTAGTAGCTAAATATACAAATTAGAGATTGTATATATAAATACTAATTCGCTTTAGAGATATGTATATGAACCCCAAAATTTGTTTTGTATTCAAATACAAACATATATGAGCCCCCAAATTAGAGTCACCCCCCCACCCCCCACCCCCACCCCCTGCCCAAGTTCAAAATTAGAGATTTGTATATGAGCCCCGAAATCTACAAATACATAAAAAAAAATATATATATATTTAGTTACTTAATCTAAATCTTAGCTACAAGTGTTATTATTTTAAACATTAGTTAAGCCTAGTAATTATGACTTGATGTTTTCTACTCAAAATAATTTTTTCCTTAAATAAATTATTCCTTCTCAAAGCGTCAATTCAAATGGAAAAACTGTTTTAAGCCTTTTCTTAAGCAGTGGTGAGAACAAGTTTTTTGCACAAACTGTCCCTATTTCGTGGTGTCTTTAATTTTTGCCCCTCAATGGTCTTGATTTTTTATCTTTGCTTCTCATTTAATGATAATATTTGTGGGCTAAAGTATATATCCTTAACTATGATCTAATTTTACAATTTTTTACCTTGTCTGGCATAAATTGAGTAGTATATCATTCGCAAGGTAAAAATTTATAAAATCTTTGTCTTGTCTGGCAATGGTTTAGAGAAATTAGCCTCTATTAGCATAAGTTCGTATGAATAAGTTATGCATTATATTATAAAACATAGCTTGTGCCTTGCAAATTTTGCTTATGAACTTTTTTGCAAAAGTTCAGAGAATCTTTGCCTTGTTTGACAAAGGTTTAGAGAACTTAGCCTCTATCATCGTAAGCTCATATAAATAAGTTATGTCTTATAAGACATAATTTGTGCTTTGTGAATTTTTTGCAAAAGTTTAGAAAATCTTTGCCTTTTCTGACAGTGGTTTAGAGAACTTATCCTCGATCAACATGAGTTCGTATGAATAAGTGATCATGCCTTGTAAGGCATAATTTGTGTCTTATGAAGTTTTTGCAAAAGTTTAGAGAACCTTTGCCTTGTCCGGCAAAGGTCCAAGGAGCTAAGCCCCTATTAGCATAAGTTTGTATATATAAGTTATGTTTTGCAAGGAATAATTTGTGTCTTGAGAATATTTGCCTTGTGATTTTCATTTATTTTCAATAGTAGGGGTATTTTCGTCCACGTTTTTATTACCTAAAGCGCCGAAAGCACGAGCACAAATTTAAAAACATAAAAAATAAAGGTAACCCCAAAATAGAGGCGTTCTTGTGAATGACCCAGGTGAAAAAAGAGTGTGAAAATTTGATAGCATGTTGGCCAAATTTTTAAAATCAGTTTATTTTTTTAAGAGTGTTTAATTCAAAAGTGTTTTTCAAAAATGCAGTTTTGATGATAAGTGGTTTGCGTTAGACCAATAAATGTAAAAAATACTTTTGAGCATGCAAAAACAATTAATGTTTGACCAAACTTTTTAAAAATGTTTTTAAGTGTAATTTATTTTTCAAAAGTGTTTTTCAAATAAGTACTTTTAGGAAGAAACTATTTTTTAAGCTTCTGAAAACACACTTATTTTCTCTCATAAGTTTGATTAAACACCTCAATTTTTAAAAATAAATTTGGTCAAACAAGCTATAGAATAACTTTAATTAATTGATAGTAAAAAACAACTAGTGAATCTTCATGTAAGTTACCACCAAACTCAAATAAAAATAATGCGAAAAGTTGGCGCCTTGCTCGCCGAAGAAGAAATGAAAATGTGCATTCACTTAAATTAAAATAATTTTCATAAAGCTGGGTAAAATTTCTTATGTTGATCTCTCTGGGCGGCTAACGCAGACACTATTCGGTATATGTCATGTTCTTAGCGGCTAATGGATCTTAGTTGAGTTAATGTATTCACACATGTACTTTAATTTGGTAAACCTGAATTTCGGAACTGATTGGAGAAGTAACTCTTCTTGCCGGACTCGGCTCCCCTTCAGAGGCAATCACCTCCAGTTCCTCGGGTTTATTTTTATTACACGTGTCTACCTAAATTTTAATGAACCAAATTGATTTCATTAACCAAACCTTTAACCACAGTTAGACTACTATTTTGCAACATAATAGAAGCATGACACTTCTGATTATTCTCCTCTTTCTCTCCCCCCCGCCCCTCCTCCCCCCGGGAAATTCATTAGGTCCCAACAATTATTCTAACTGTTGAGTTCTAAGTGAAATGTGAATAGAAAATAAAGGGAAAAAAAATAAAAGAAAAAGTGAAAATGTGATTTCACTTTAATGAAAGAGTGTTTCTCCCACCTTGGTGGGAGAAAGGAACTTTCTTATGCTTAAATTAAAAAGCATGCCTTCATGTGGATAGTGAGGCAAGAACAAGAAAAGCCTCGAACCGTCGTCGTCGTCGCTCGCTCGGCTTCGGCTGATTCGGATTCGGATTCGAATTCGGAAAACTATCGAGAGACTATCTTTTTAGACAAATATTTCTCCATTAAATTTCTGTTTTTGACGAAAGTCAACCTGCGTCGGTTCAAAACAGTGCGTCACGAACCATTGTTTCTTTTTCAAAGTACCATCTTTTGGCTATAAATACCTGATTTTTTCCTCAGGTAAAGATACGAAATTTTTAAGTAAAAACACTATTCTTCTTGTTGAAAAACTCAAGTGTGATCTATAAATCGTTGAGTGTGTTCAAAGTTCAGCAAATTTTGAGGTACCACCATTTGCTAAAGTGAATCATTTTATCCTGGGAAGATATATTTCATTAACCTCGGGTACTTGAGGGGAATAAATTTCTTAAGGACACATTGTGAATTCGGTGGACTTGATTCTTTCTTTTTCATCTCTTTCTTTCTTGATGGTTTCTCTATTTTCCAGAAAATAGATTGAACTTCATTTTGATAGTTCATAAGTTGGTTAAACTTGTGTTTGAAGTCGTATTGTAAATACAGATTTTGTACCCGAAAAACAACAATCTTAAGGAATTTATTAATCTGTATTTTTGGTTTCTAGAGATTAAAACCTTTTGATTTTCTACTCTGTTTGACCTTGATAGTGATTTGAAGATATAAAAACTTCATCACTAGTCAAAGATCATTCGGTTGATGATTTGAAGAATATAAAAACTTTGTCGTTAAACTAGAAACAAGCTATTTAAAGTTTAATACTTTATTGTTAGTATTTGTGATACTAAATTAATTGTCTCTTTATGACAGCAAAATGACTAGTGAAAATCAATTTATTGATGGAACGACGAATATTGCAGCAACTAACATTGCTACTTCGAGTCGTTCGAATGCTGCTCCTGCCATGGCACCGGCGGAAAAACCAAAAAAAAATTCAGGTGTTGATTTCAAACGATGGCAGCAGAACATGCTCTTTTATTTGACTACACTATGTCTGCAAAAGTTCATCACGGAAAGATTTCCTGAATTGTCGGAAGAAACTCTGGAAAATGATCGCTTCGTAGTAACTGAAGCTTGGAAGCACTCAGATTTTTTATGTAAGAATTACATTCTGAGTGGCCTACAAGATGAATTGTACAACGTGTACAACAACATGAAGACCTCAAAGGAACTCTGGGATGCTTTGGAAAAGAAGTACAAAACAGAGGATGCCGGAATGAAGAAATTCATTGTTGCAAAATTTCTGGACTTCAAGATGGTAGACAACAAAGCTGTAGTTACCCAAGTCCAAGAATTGCAAGTCATAATCCATGATCTCCTTGCTGAAGGTAGAACTTTAGTTAATACCTTTGTTAAACATTTTAAGAATGTTCTAAATATTTACTTAATCTTTGTTGTAGGTTTGATTGTGAATGATACTTTTCAAGTGGCTGCTATAATTGAGAAGTTACCACCTTTGTGGAAGGACTTCAAGAACTACTTAAAGCATAAGCGCAAAGATATATGTGTTGAAGATCTCGTTGTGAGGTTAAGGATTGAAGAGGACAATAAGGCAGCAGAAAAGAGGTCTCGTGGGAATTCTGCAATAAATGGAGTATATATTATGGAAGATGATCCCAACAAATCAAAGAAGAGAAAAATAGCACAAGGACAACAAGGCAATCCTCCTAAGAAGATTTATCACAAGTCTACTGATTGTCGGGCTTCGAATAAGAGCAAAAAAAGGATCAAGGAAACATGGTTGAATCCAAATAAGAAATGGACAATCTATGTGCTATACTTTCAAAATGCAATCTAGTTGGAAATCTTAGAGAGTGGTGGATGAATTTCGCTGCTTCCCGCCACGTGTGTGCCAACAAAGAACTGTTTACATCATATGCTCTGGCTTAAGATGATGAGAAGATATTTATGGCTAATTCCGCAACGGCAAAGGTTGAAGGAACAAGCAAGATTTGCTTGAAGATGACATCAGGCAAGGTGGTGACACTAAATAATGCACTTCATGTTCCGGAGTTGCGAAAGAACTTGGTTTCTACTTCACTTATGACTGAGAATGGATTCAAATGTGTATTTGTTTCTGATAAAGTTGTAATAAGTAAGGGTGAAGTGTATATAGTTAAAGGTTACCTCACCAAGGACCTTTTTAAGATCAATATAATGAACTTGATATGAATAAAAGTTCTGGTTCTTCTTACTTACTTGAGTCAACTGAGTTGTGGCATGAACGTTTAGGACATGTCAATTATAAAACCTTGCGGAAACTGATTAGTTTGGAAGTTTTACCTAATTTTGAGGGCAGTAAATCAAAGTGTCAAACATGTGTTGAATCTAAGTATGCTAAGCATCCGTATAAGTCTGTTGAAAGAAATTCCAATCTCTTAGACTTAATTCACACAAACATTTGTGATATGAAGTCAACGCTATCTCGTGGTGGAAAAAAGTATTTCATAACTTTTATTGACGATTGCCCTAGATTTTGTAATGTTTATTTGTTGAATAGTAAGGATGAGGCAATAGAAGCATTTAGGCAATATAAAACTGAAGTTGAAAATCAGTTGGATAAAAAGATTAAAATGATAAAAAGTGATAGGGGTGGAGAGTATGAATCTCCTTTTGCAGAGATATGTTTGGAAAATGGAATTGTCTATCAAACTACTGCCCCGTACTCACCTCAATCAAATGGAATTGTTGAAAGGAAAAATCGGACGTTGAAGGAAATGATAAATGCCTTACTTAAAAGTTCAGGTTTACCGTAAAAGTTGTGGGGGGAAGCTATCCTTACAACAAACCGAATACTCAATCGAGTGCCCCATAGTAAGCCACAATCTATTCCATATGAGAAATGAAAAGGAAGGAAACCCAACTTGAAATATTTCAAAGTCTGAGGGTGTAATGATCCTCCAGCTCATTTTCTCGATTTCCATACGTTTTGATGTTTCGAGCCTTTCCACAGTGGCTACATGTCATTTATGACTTGTCGAAACTGTCGGTTTGGTTATCGAACAGTTTGTTCGGGTTTTAAGCTCATTTCCCTATTTTGGAGCTTTTGTTGTTAAGAAATTGGTCTCAGACCAAAACTCCTAGTAAACGATCTCATATGGAAATTCTGATAACGCCATCAACTCCGGAATATTGATTTTAGTCTAGGGGGACCCTTGGTTCAGGTCCCGAGGCTTCCAGACTCATTTTGGGCTATTGGATAGAATTCGGTTAAAATGGAACTATAGGTGTAGGCCTCACATTTAATCGAAACGACCTCAAATGAAAATTTTGATGGTTTCGTTGAGTCTCGAGTGTCGAATTTGGTTTGGTATCATAGTTCGTTTGTGCGCAGGAAATTCTGAATGAATTCCGAGCACCCGGTCAGAGTCCATTTGGACTTAGAAAAATCTGATGCCTCAAGTTGCTAGTGCAGCCACTTAAGCGACCAAAGGATCGATTAAGCGGAAGCCGCTTTAGCGGTAAGGCCATAGCTTAAGCGATGCTGACCAGCCCAGCCAAGGTCGCTTTAGTGACCATCTTAACGCTTAAGCGATAGTCGCTTTAGCGACTAAGGTGTCACTTAAGCGAACCCCACCTCTCCTGACCCATCTCTTTAACGATCAATTGTCTCTTAAGTGGTTGTCTCTTAAGCGACCCAGTAGTCACTTTAGCGGAACCTGGAGGTGTTAAATTCCCTACTTCACCCATTTTTCTCCCTCATTTTTTAACCCCTTTTCTCTATTTTTGAGAGCATGGGACATAGGAAAGTGTGGGAAATCATTCATTGAAGCAAAGTTAATCTAGCTCAACGCTCCTTGGTCGTTTCTCATTATTTTTTCCTGTTAAATTCCATCATTTTTCCTTGTAAATTCTTGTAAATTAGGTCTTTGATTCCTAAACTTTGCCGGTTGATTTGAACCCCTATTTACACAGACCTAAACTTTGCGGGTTGATTTGAACCCCTATTTACGCTTCGTTTGTTCTCAAATTTCGAGCAAACATTCCTTATCCTTTAAAGGACCTCGTGACAGATTCAATTTTTGGATTCCGTTTGTAAGCCCCACGGGCCCGTCCTTGACCCAAATTTTGATTCGGAGTTTTATATTGCAATATGAGTCTCATTTTACTCGTATTGATGTGTATATGATTGTTTTGATAGCGTGGTGGTATTTCGGGATCATGGAGCAAAGTTCGAGTGATTTCTAGGTGATTCAAGACTTACGGTTTGGCATCGAGGTAGGCATCAGTCTACCTTTCTCTATGAGATTGTATATAGTATAGATTGCATGCTAGGTAAGGATTATTAGTTGTGATTATGACTAGTATAGCATGACTTAGCCTATTTAGGGAATCTAGGGTAGAAATGTGACCCGAACCTTAGTGTAAAATACTTGTCATGGCTATAGAATCCTATTACCCTCGAGTATAAGCATGTTAACCATAGTTTAATATTAAGGATCCTTTAGTATAGGATTTATCATTTTACTTAGTGAATGGGATGATATTTTCCCCAATTAGATCCTTTAGTGACCTTACGCCGTTATTTACCATAGTTTCTCGAGTTATGAGGCGTTATTATTGTTGGTTATATGTTGTTGGGCCCGAGGCCGTGGTTACGATGCAAGTTGGACTTCAGGTGAGTATTCTATCCTTATAAAGACGTGATTCTAGTCTGTAGACGCTTAGGCATTTATGGTGGTATTGTTTAGATACTGGTGATGACATGCATACTTTTAAGCGTATTTATGCTCGCTTAGTGGTACGATAGTCAAAACCTTGATTTTACTGCTATTTTTTCAAAAAGGAATTTATTCCCACTTTTCACTTTTAAAATGGATTCTTTTATAATGAGAATCGTACCACTTTACTTATTGGATTATGAGATTTTGGAACTAAAAGTGATATTTTGGAAATTAGATCGAGATTGATTTCGGTTCGTTATTTATCTACTCTTTTACCACTACTACTTACTTCGGCCGAGAGAGATTTCGACCCTTTCTATGCTATTATGCCGATTTAGTTCTGAACTTGATCTCGGGCAATGGATTTATGGACTTACACTCTTTTAGTCATTGTTCGAGTCCGTGCACTTATTATACTTATACATCTCTCCGGTACTGGACGAAGTAGATTGATTATGATGATTATTGGAAGTCCTGGTTCGGGACCAGGCAGTGTATACGAAGATTTCGAGTCCCCTAGGGGCCCCTTCGTCTGTGAGCCACAGTTTCGGAGAAGGATGGTCATTGTAGGTCCCGCCTTTATGAGCTACTGGGCTGGAGGAGGTGTATACACTTGTTACGTTATGGCACTTGGTACATTTGGCATTCGGATTGGATATGGTTTACTATTGGTTTATGTTGCATTCATTCATATGTATTGCCTATCACCAGTATGATCATTTGGCGCTTATATCTATCGCCTTATGGGGGGTTGTATAGGTATAAGCTATGATTGTTGTTTGCTGAATGCTTCTGTGAACCTTCCAGGCTTATGGGGACACGGTTAAGTATTTTTTTGTCCGAACTAGCCGGTTACTTATTTATTGATTATTATGGTTAGTTCATGACAGGATGATTATGGACTGGTACCCGAGATTGGCGGTATGTTTCTCATTTCTTTCTTTATTATGGTAAATTACATTATTGATAGTTACCTCACAGTTAGATATTACAGTTAGGGACCCTAATTATGCTAGTATTAGCTCCCTTACTTGGTTATAATCCTTGAGATGTTGGTGAACTCCCTCGGGATGTTACCTGTAATTTAGGCCTATATGCATATACGTATATATATATATATATATGATATTACCGTATATCCCCCTCTTTCCTTATCTATTCATACTGTATATGTATTCTTTGGCCTAGTATTATTACTATATATCATTCTTTCACTCTTCATTTTTATATTGTAGGGTAATATACGATATTGCATTTTAGTTCTGGAATACTGATAGAATAGGATAGTTTATCCTCATTGCCCTATCAACATTATTATGTTTAGTGCCAGGATAGTTTCCTGTAGTTTACTTTCCTTTCTTGCATATTATTTATACTTGCATTATTTCTAGAGCTCAGCTGGTCGATGCCTACTGAGTATGTCACGACCCAAAATCCCATTCGGACTGTACTGGCACCCGAAGCCGATATGGCCCGAGAGAACCAATCTTTGCTCATGAATCTTCGTATGTATATCTGCGTATGAATCTTATTATACCTCATGCAACTATGCGGAAGACATGAATATGGAAACATATGCCATAAATAGAAATATCAAACTTGGCCGTTGGAGCCATTACGTCGAATTGAACATACATCTTCCATTCATATACCCACATATGTCTACAAAGCCTCTAACAGATACATCTGTGTATACCACCTTTACAGCATCAAAATGAATATACAACTATGACCCAGAAAGCTCCGAATCAAGTGGAGCTCACCAAAACTTCTGCAACTGATCCACAGTCTACTGAGGGGGTCTACTAATGCCTGCACCTGCAACATGTAAGGTAAGTCCCCCCGAGGGGGTCAGTACGAGAAATGTACTGAGTATGTAAGGCTAGAGAAATTACATCATACATGAGAATGTCAATGAAATAAATATGAGATAATTTTCAATATGGGTAAACCATCATTCTAATTGGAAACTTGTCTATTGCTTTTGTTATGAACATTTTAGGACATTCATCATTTTTATTTTTTTTATATCCTTACTATTCATCGAATATCTATCCTATACTATCTGTCCTATGCATCTACACTCCAGAGACTCTTCTCCTCTCTTCATGAGACTCTTCTCTATGCAAGAGATTTATTTCTTGCTTCTATGCTCATTACCACTATTGTTCTACTACTCGGTTAGATTCATCCACACACACACACTCTCTTGGTGGATTAATAATATAACCTACATCCACTCTATGGGTAGGGTATCATACATCCACCCTACATGCTTCTCTACCTTACCTTACTTCACTTAATCACTTCGTAATCATATACTGCCCGGGCCCAACTGATCAGTGGGAAATTTGTAGACCCATCATGCAGGTGTACATTGCACCCCATGGATAATGTATAGAGAAACATCATGCAGGTGTTCATTTCATCCCATGGATACTGTATAAAGAACCATCATGCAGGTGTTCATTTCACCCCATGGATAATGTATAAAGAACCATCATGCAGGTGTTCATTTCACCCCATGGATAATGTATAAAGAACCATCATGCAGGTGTTCATTTCACCCCATGGATAATGTCATAATTATACCTCAACTTTTACCAGATTGGTACAAACATAATCATAACATTACTAGACTTTAGCACATCACATTCCCGGAACTTGGAGGTAGAATATACATACTTGTATGACATATTGAGGATCACGATGCTATTGGAAACTTTTGCTACTTCTTATGAGATCTTATATAAGTAAGCGTATAGTACCGGCCCTCCACCTCTGGTGGTCTATAGTGACTAACATAGCATAGTATTGGAATTATCCCATCTAGAACTTATAACCTTTAGAATGTGATCTATACCTAATGAAACATCTAGTACCCAAGCGCCTTACTTCTTTACAATCTTATACCCCTTTTGTCTAGCTAGGAAAGTGACATACTAGAGATAATGACAGTAAAGCACACACTTATATGCGCATTTCACTTCCCGCATTTAACTATTGACATCTTCACTTATGAGTGATAATCACACTACCTTGCACATCATCTCTCTTATTACTCTTATGAGAATGGTACTAAGATGATCCTCACAATATAGGTTTTGGAGCATGACATGATTGGAAAAAATGCTTTTTCAAGAATACATAGATTCATTTGTATTTTACCCTCTTGAGATAGTTCTTTTAGGAATTAGAACGTCATGACATCTTCGGAACTTCAATCAAGGAACAAGAGATAAGTGAATCATAAGTCATCTAAGAATAAGACACATATGGATAACAATATATGTCAACCTGAATTGATATACTTCAAGGCTCTCGGAATTGAAACAAGTCCAATGTCAATAGGAACAATATGTTGTAGAAGAATACGAAAAGAGTAACCTTACATACCTTGTATTCGTACTTACGAATACACAATCTTAGACGTGCATACGATAGTCCTGATCCGTCCTTATGTTTTGTTCTACAACATAAATACATGACGGAACCAACATTAACCACCAATAACCTTATAATGGCATACAACAACAATAAGTCACATGTTCAACTCGAACATGTCATTTCCCCCCTTGACAACACCATTTATAAAATCATCATACCAAGAATTCCACAATATTCCATACATTGACCAACACATGATAACCAATGGCATGTTACACCAAGCTCATATTTTATACTTTTCCATCACCACCACATCACAATTCTTCCATCAAATTACTTCAATATACCTCATAACAACAAATCGGCCAAAATCCCATAATTTATACTTATAGAAAAAGAACATGTTTAAGACCATAATAACACCATACATGTTGTTATTTCATCCATATCATGCACTTTTATCAAAGTCATAAGTCATAATTCAAGTTACAATCTCATGGATTTCACATCTTTCACAAAAGCCAAAAGTGCCATGTCCAACATTTTCAACCATCACCAACATGATATACATATTTTATCATGATTATAATATGTTAAAGTACAAGAATAATCACTTACCCAATCTTGAAAGATGATGATCTTGCTTCAAGAAGTGCCTTAGGGTTTGAGAGCCAAAGAAGTGTTCTTGGGAATTTTCTAGAAAATGAGAGAAAAGCATGTGTGTGTACAATGAATTAAAATCTGATTTTTGGCCACATTTTATAACCTTTTAAATTTATCCTTAGCCATTAAGTCCATTATTGACAAGTCAACACAAGAATGAGTCTTTTGACCCACTTTTGGGCCATGTCTTCTTTTCATTTTTGGGTCCTTTTTGGCCCAATTCTCTTAACCCAATAAAATTAATAATTTCTCGTGTTTAAATCACCTCATACATGTTACAACAATATTACCACTCATTCTATTCACACTCGTAGCCTCAATTCCAAAAGCAAGCGATTCTAGCCACGTATGGCCCATTTTGACCAAAAGGGCAAAATCGTCATTTTGACCCCAAATTCGTTCTCGAGTAATTTTATCATACCAATGTGATACTTTACTCATTTCATGTATATGATCATTATTGTAGAAGAAACATGGAAAAAATCGGCTTGATACGTCCCCGGGCACCCTTAGGACTTAAATAAAATTTCCAACTTTTGAAAGGTGCGCAGGGGCGGCGTGGCACGCTGCCTGGCGCGCCCCTTTACTGAATATGGACTGAAAATTTCAGCCCAGAGCAGCGTGGTACGCCCCTGGGCGCGCCTCTCCTTATTTTTTTCCAAAATTTTTGTTTTCGACTTTTCTTCGCGGGTTCGGTTAGATACTTCAAGTCCTATTATTTAACTCACTTCTTAACCTTAATATACTTTGTTTAGAGGTCCTATTAAACTCATTTTGAACCCCACTAATGCGCCACAAAAATCACAAAACACCTCTTATGAAAGGCTAATCACATGTACGAAGCCAAATTTCAAATTGCTCATTGTTAACATTACCAAATACATACTTGTGGCTTCTCGACATCGAAGTACCCATTGTTTATCGTCATCACATTGGGTTGGGAGTATACGGGGTGTTACAGAGTACCACGTGTTTGGTACTCATACTACACTTCTGCAGCCTGCAGATCAGAGTATGAGTTATCGCTGTTAATGTGTGCATCGTGTGGAGCAGCCATAGATTGGGGGTTTAGAGTGAGCTCCTAGCGCTTGGAGTTTCTCCTACTCTCTCTTTTATTGTTAGAATGATCTCTATGTTGCATTCAGAGACACATTTGTATATATATATATATATATATTTATCCTATATTTCACTTGTACTCCTGATGTATTAGAAACTCTTGTACTGACTCTATCAGGTTTTGGGGTCATATTAGCCTTTTTATTATGTTTATTCCGCAGTTTCTTCATTTTCCTTGGTAGTCCGTTACCAGTTATTTCGGACTACAGGTTGGCTTACCTACTGGTGGGTCATGGTAGGTGCGATCATGACCTGAGAAATCAGGTCGTGACAGGGGGTGTCTAGCCAAAGTCCAAGTTTCCATACCCAAAAGATTGAAAATAAAACCAAAGACTGTGGACTGTGTTTTCATCGGATATGCTACAAACAATAAAGCATGTCGATTTTGGGTTCATAAATTCGTACATCCGAATATCCATGATAATACGATAATGGAATCAGATAATGCTGAGTTCCTTGAAAAAACTAGAAATGAACTATCTAGTGAAAGGTCTAAACGACCTAGGGATGAACCAAGGGAGAATGTACTAATGAAGAGAATCAAGGCATAGTAAACTTCAAAGGACGTCAACTTTCTTCAGATCAGATTTTGTAACATTTCTTCTCGAAAATGAACCTCAAACATTCAAAGAAGCGATGTCATCTGCGTACCCATCCTTTTAAAAAGAGGCAGTCAATAGTGAAATTGATTCAATCTTGAGCAACCATACTTGGTAATTGGTTGATCTTACTCTAGGAAATAAAACTTTAGGTTCTAAATGAATTTTCAAAAGAAAAATGAAAGATGATGATACTATTGACAAATACAAGGCAAGACTTGTTGTGAAAGACTTTAGACAAAAAAAAAAAAGACCTTGGTTATTTCGACACATACTCGCTAGTAACAAGGATAACATCCATTCGGATGTTGGTTGCATTAGATGCAGTATATGGTCTTGAAATCCATCAAATGGATATGAAAAATGCATTCTTAAATGGAGAATTAGAGGAAGAAATTTACATGGAACAACCCGAGGGTTTTATGGTTCCTGGTAAAGAAAGAAAAGTGTGTAAACTTGTTAAGTCACTTTATGGACTAAAGTAAGCACCCAAACAATGGCATGCAAAGTTTGACCAAACCATGTTGTCAGAAGGATTCAAGATAAATGAATGTGATAAATGTTTTTATATTAAAGACACTCCAAATCATAAAGTCATTATTTGTTTGTATGTGGATGACATATTGATCATCAGTAGAGATATTTTTGACATAAATGCTACGAAACGAATGCTTGGGAACAAGTTTGATATGAAATATCTTGGAGTTGCTCTGATGTGATCTTAGGGATAAGAATTCATAAAACTTCACAAGGGTTGACATTGTCACAGTATCATTACATTGAAAAGGTACTTGACAAGTTTAAGTATTTGAATTTCAATACTGCCAAGACTCCATTAGATGTGAGCTTTGCATTTCAAAAGAATGAAGGTGAAAGAGACTCACAATTGGACTACGCAAGAGTGTTGGGAAGTTTGATGTATATCATGAACTGTACGCAATCAGATATAACATGCTCTATTAGTAAATTGAGTCGGTACACAAGTAATCCCAATCAAACTCATTGGATGGCACTGACAAGAGTTTTGGGGTATCTAAAACATACTCAAAACTATGCTTTGCATTATAATAAATATCCTGCGGTAATTGAAGGATATAGTGATGCAAATTGGATCACCGGATCAAATGAAGTAAAATTCATGAGTGGATATGTATTTACTCTTGGTGGAGGAGAAGTCTCTTGGAAATCATCCAAATAGACATGTATTGCCCACTCTACAATGGAATCTGAATTTATCGCTTTAGATAAAGCCGGTGAAGAAGCTGAATGACTCCGAAATTTCTGGAAAGATATTCCTTATTGGCCCAAACCTTTGACACCAGCATGCATACACTGTGATAGTCAAGCTGCAATAAATAGTGCATGGAGCATGATGTATAACTGTAAATCTCGTCATATAAGATGGAGACATAATACAGTTAGAGAACTTCTCTCTAGTGGAATTATCACGAATGATTATGTGAAGTCAAAGGATAATGTGTTGGATCTACTAACAAAAGGCCTATCTAGAGAGGAAGTTAAGAGATCATCAAAGGAAATGGGTTTAAGGCCTAAGACAATTCATCACGATGGCCTAAGACAATTCATCACGACGGTAACTCTACCTAGCAGATTGGAGATCCCAAGAGCTAGGTTCAAGGAGATAAAACAAAGTTGTGACTGATGGTTCAACATTGTCACCCATTCTCATGATGAAGATAATGTTCAAGAACCAAGGATAAGCCTTATGGATTGGAGCTTTTTAATGGTTTCTAAGTTTGGCAGGTATGACTAAATAGTTTGATCTATAGGATTAAAACGTTTAGGAATCACCTATGTGAGGGTGAAGTGGAAGCCGCTTCAAGGAGAATGATAGTAAATGCCTATTCTCTAAGCTCTCATGAAATCAAGTTGTGTTCATGGATGAAACGAACAAAATCGGGAGAACTATAAACGGTAAAAGGCTGGTTGTGTGACTTGTGTTGTCTAGGTGTACATTAAAGTTCGAGGTTCAAAGATATCGCATTTACCGATTGACCGAGTGCAGATGCAAGTTCACTATGGAAAGTTCAAAGGAAAACCTACTTATCTAGATGCAATTAGTCTTTGCTTATAGATCACACACTTGTCTTTAAATTTTTTGATGAAATAATCATTTCCCATTCATGTAGGGGATTGTTGGTTTCTAAGTGAAATGTGAATAAAAAATGGAGAGAAAAATAAATAGAAGGAAAAGTGAAAATGTGAGTTCACTTTAAAGGAAGAGTGTTTCCCCCACATTGGTGGAAGAAAGGAACTTTCGTATACTTAAATTAAGAAGCATGCCTTCATGTGGATAGTGAGGCAAGAACAAGACAAGCCTCGCGCCGTCGTCGTTCTCGTTCGCTCGCTCGGCTCAGCTTCGGCTTCGGATTTGGATGGATTTGAAAAATGATCGATCGAGAGACTATCTTTTTGGACAAAATTCATTTGAAACTTGAGAGTTAATGATCCAAAATTCAACCTGAAATTTCTCCATTTGCGGACGGACACGAGCATGTGCGGATACATGTCACAACGCACCTCGAAGGGACGCGACCCTTCGAGGCACTGGTTGAAGACGAAAATGACGACCTACGAGCGCAAATGGACATCTGCCCGCGCATCTGGCTAGCGCAGGTTAAGGAAACTTTCTGTTGTTGACGAAAGTCAACCTGCGGCCGCAGGTGGGTCTGCATATGGCCCCGTCGGTTCAAAACAGTGCTTCATTTCATGGACCATTGCTTCTTTTCTGAAGCACCACCTTTTGGCTATAAATACCAAATTTTTTCCTTAGATAAAAATACGAAATTTTGAAGTAAAACACTCTTCCTCTTTTTGAAAAACTCAAGTGTAATCTATAAATCGTTGAGTGTGTTCGAAGTTCAGCAAATTTGAGATACCACCATTTGATAAAGTGAATCATTTTTCCTGGAAGGATATATTTCATTAACCTCGTGTACTTAAGGGAATAAATTTCTTCAGGACATACCATGAATTCGGTAAACTCAATTCTTTCTTTTTCATCTCTTTCTTTCTTGATGATTTTTCTATTTTTTAGAAAATAGTTTGAACTTCATTTTGATAGTTCATAAGTTGGTTGAACTTGTGTTTAAAGTCGTTGTAAATACAAATTTTGTATCCGGAAAACAACACTAACTAGCTCCAAAGATTAATTAGAATTAAAGATTGGCTAGTTCATAAACATCCTCAATGCCCATTTGCAAAGACGTTGTTGGAATGTTATTGTGTCCAAAATTAAGGAAAACGGGAATTCTTGGGTCAGCTTGTTTTGATAGACCCATTAACTGACTTGGTGGATGGAAGATTGTCCATGGAGTATTGGAGAAGAGAGCACAGTGGAAGTGGGTTTCTTCGGGCGATGGTGTTGATTGAATTAAGCAGAAATCAGATAGACAGTGGGGAGATTGAGAGCAACACGGCAATGGTGGTTGAGAATGGCCTTGCTATGCTCGGCAGCAACACCGGCGTATCAGTTGGCACTAATTCGGTGTCGTAGAAAGCTGCCTCTTTTGGAATTTAAGACATTCAACTCACTATGCCATTTGAATCTCTAAAATTTCATAACAAAGATACATTCATTTCTTGCTCGCCTCACTTCATTTCAAGAGATTTGGTAATGCTGTTGACTGTAGTTAAGGGCTTTGGTTAATTAAATTAATCTGGTCCACTAAATATATAAGTAGACACGTGTATTAAATTTAAAGCCAACTGGAGGAACCGGAGGCGATTGCCGCTGAAGGGGAACCGATTCCCTTCTTTCCTATCTAAACTTCTGCTCCCTTTGTTTTCTTTTAATTGATCACTTTTTAGTTAGACGATACTTAAAAAAAAAATAAAAAAAAAATAAAGTAATTAATTTTACTAATTTATTCTTTATTTATCTTGATGGATATAAAGATTATTTATGAAAAATTTACTCACAGTAATTTGTTTAAGCTTTCAAAAGAATATTAATTGTAAGGCTAAAATAGGAAAATTCTAATTAATTTTATTTTAATTTAGTAAGTGGACAAGTAATTTGAAACATGTATTTATAATAAGATGATCAGCTAAAATGAGACGAAGGGAGTACACGTTTTTAAAAAATGAGGTAAATCTTAATGACCGATGCTTATGATCAATAGACAAGACATGTAATTTCAAATATGATCAGAAAAAAGTGTTTATTGCTGGTGTTATATACTCTTTTCGTTTCAATTTATATGACATTATTTGGATTTCTAGATTCAAACAAATATTCCTTTGATGGTAATTTTTTTTTATATTAAATATTCCTTTGATGGCAATTTTTTCTAATATTATCTTTTAAATATTTTGAATTGTTAATTATTGTAACTTATAATACGTTTTACGTGATTTCCAAATATGTAAATTTTGTTTCAAAAAATTTAAAAATTTCATGTCTACATTCACATTGAAAATTAAAATGTTTCATTCGAATTGTGCCACATAAATTGGGATAGGGGAAGTATTAATTTCCAAAAAAAATGAATAAAAAATAAGGAAACTATTGTTTATGTTGATGACATTGGAGTTGCTAGCATTTTAATTTTTGTTGGCTACGCTTCCAGTTAGCACGTTCGGATGGACCAGTCTAACAGGCGAATTTCAATCTTCTACTAATGCTGCAGTACATTGAACGGCTTCTATTAATTAATTTCGTCTCGACATAAAAAGGATTCCTAAATCCAACTTTGCTATTATTATTAACTAGCATTGCTGATGCAAAAAATATTTCTATAGTTTTTAAGCTTTTCCATGACTATATTGTTGACGAGCTCGAAAGTGGCACGGAGGTTCTTCAATGATGTCAACCGATCAGTCGAATTACCCGCACGTACTCACAGGGTCCAGCAGCGGTGCCAATTTGCTGGGGACATTGAAAAGGATGAGTCCCGAAAATTACTGGAGTGTCTCGTTACAAGTCCCGCAAATTATGTTCCATTGACACCCATAAGTTTCTTGGAGAGAGCAGCAAATGTTTTTCACGATAGAACTTCGGTTGTGTTCAGCTCTTCTGTGAAGTACACTTGGGAAGAGACACACACTAGATGTCTAAAACTTGCTTCTGCTTTGGTTCAGCTTGGGATTTCTCGGGGAGATGTGGTAAGACTTTTTTTTCAAGTTCAACTCCTTGATAAAATATTGTAAATGATCATCTTCTCAATTATATACACTTTTAGATAAGATTTGATTTCTTTTCTTGATAGTAATATGGATTTGAACAATTTTTGCAGGTTGCAACTCTGGCTCCAAATGTACCAGCAATGCAGGAGCTGCATTTTGCAGTACCAATGGCAGAAGCAGTTCTTTGTACATTTAATACACGTCTTGATTCATCAATGTTAGTTGACTTGCTGAAACATTCAGAAGCCAAGATAATATTTGTTGATCAACAATTTCTCCAAATTGCTCAAGAAGCACTAAGTTTTCTTTCAAAAGACAAAACAATTAAACCACCAATTCTTGTGCTAATCCCTGAAACTGAGAATTCCGCTCCTCCCATATGTGAGACATATAATATTCATGAATACGAAAATCTTTTGGCAAGTGGGAGTAGCAATTTTGCAATACGGTGGCCAAAAGATGAATTTGGGCCTATCAGTATCAATTATACTTCTGGCACAACATCATCACCTAAAGGGGTTGTGTACAGTCACAGAGGTGCATATCTCAATGTTATTGCTTGTTTTATCACTCATGGCATGGGTCTGCTACCTACGTACCTTTGGACACTTCCAATGTTTCACTGCAATGGATGGTGCATGATTTGGGGAATGGCTGCGCTTGGTGGAACAAATATTTGCCTTAGGCATGTCACTGCAAAACATATATTTGAAAGTATTTCTCTCTACAAGGTCACACATATGAGTGCAGTACCAACTGTCTTGAATATGATTGCAAATTCTCCACCAAATGACAGGAGGCCACTTCTGCATAAGGTTGAAATAATGACGGGTGGATCGCCACCGTCTGCACAAATTCTTTCCAAAATGGAGCAACTTGGATTCGGAGTATCCCATGGATATGGACTGACAGAGACTTACAGTTCTGCTACGAGTTGCTTGTGGAAGCCCGAGTGGGATTCTTTGCCCCTTGAGGAACGAGCCGCGCTTAAAGCAAGGCAAGGGGTGCAACATCTTTGTATTGAAAAGGTTGATGTTAGAGACCCTGGGACCATGGAAAAGGTGCCAGCTGATGGGAAGACCATTGGTGAGATTGTTTGTAGAGGGAATACTGTGATGAGTGGATATTTGAAAGATGTTAAAGCAACCAAAGAAGCTTTTAAAGGTGGATGGTTTCATACTGGTGATCTTGCAGTGAAACATCCAGATGGCTACATAGAAATTAAGGATCGGCTGAAAGACATTATAATTTCTGGAGGTGAAAATATTAGCACACTCGAGGTGGAAAGAGTTTTATATAGTCATCCAGCAGTTGTTGAAGCAGCAGTAGTCGCACGACCTGATGATCACTGGGGACAAACACCTTGTGCATTTGTGAAGCTGAAAGAAGGATTTGAAGAAATTACGTCACATGAAATAATTAAATTTTGTAGGGACCATTTACCTCATTACATGGCGCCTCGAACAGTCATTTTTGAAGATTTACAAAAAACTTCTACTGGCAAGGTACAAAAATTCATTTTGAGGGAGAAAGCAAAAGCTTTGGGTGGTCTTTTTACACTGAAAAGAGAAGCGTAATAAGTCTTTAGCATACAAATGTGTGTACATTTACTTTCTGTTCTTCACTGTTTACTGGTATCACTAATCACTAATGACATGATATAGTTTCAAATTCTAAAAAGGAAATAGTATCACTGTTTTAGCAGGAGATATATTATGTTTCAAAAGCTATGTATGAAGCATTAGTTTGTGCATTTTTGCAAAATATTGATTTCTTCTTAAGTTGTTTTGTCTTGTACTTTTCCCTTTTTAATTCTCGTGAATTCTTTTTTGAATAATCATTATTCTAAACTTGATTGGACCATGTAGAGGTACAAATGCTGATATATAAGTTCTTCTCCTGATGATATTCGTAAATTAAACAACCCAACCACCAAAAAAAAGGAAGTAGAAGAGGAGGCGCCAATTATGCAGCATATTTTACAATACGGAAAAGGATCAAAATATCTCTGAACTATTCAAAATGGAGCAAAATTACCCTCTGTTAGTTTTTTGGCTCAAAAATACCTCTCCATTAAATTTTTGGCTCAAAAATACCTCTCTCTCTAACGGAATGACACCAAGCATGCCACGTAGATAAAAAACGCCATATGGTCAGTCTACGTGGAAAATCACCCTAGTTAACTCCTAACCCATATCTGCCACCATTTCAACAGAGGAACTATATCATTGAAGCAATCATCAATCAAGTAATTTTCTTATTTTAAGAGAACTAGTAATAATTACCAGCTCTGTGTTTATTATTTTAATTTTTAATAATCAAAGCTCTGAAAGAAGAAGATGATTTAAATTGTACTATTTGTTAATGATTTCTAACCCAATTGAAGCTGATTCTCAAGAAAAAACGGGGAAGATAGTTCCAATTTACTATGAGGTTTAACTTTCAGATTTTATCATTGTCGTCGATGTCTACTAAAACACAATTGCAGAGGTGGAATATTATCTCTTTGAAGATAACTACTGATATATTTTAGCAATACCTTGATAAAAGAAGGCACAAAATCATCCAGAAAAAGTTCAACTCTGTCATCGATCAACAAGAGGCTGAGTGTATCCGAAAAAAGAATCGGAGAGAATGTACTTCTTTTGATTTGAAGACTTAGATTTAGTTGCAAAGAACTGCAATTTGAGGAAATATAGAAGCCCCAAGTTATTGTTTCATAACTATAGTAAGTCAAGTGTACGCTGACGTGGACCGATAATGTGGCGTTTTTTGTCCACGTAATGTGCTTGGTGTCATTCTGTTAGATAGAGGGGTATTTTTGAGCCAAAAAACTAACGAAGGATATTTTTGCTCCATTTCAAATAATTCAGGGATATTTTTGGCTCTTTTCCGTTTACAATAATGTCATTCATCTTTGTAACTTGAACCTGAAAATGATAAGCCCAAAAATATTGAGGTAGGAAAACGTTAACGAAAAAAGCATTGGTGCCAAGCAGGGTAATTGTCTACAACAATAACAACATATTTAGTGTATTCCCACAAAGTGGAGTTTGTGGAGGGTAAAGTGTATACAGTCCATACCACTACCTCAGATGAAATAGAGAGGTTATTTTCGATAGACCCCCGACTCAGGACATATAACAATAACTAACAAAAAATATAAAAACAAACAACAAAATGGGATAACACACCATTAGATAATAAAGAAACAAGACACCCACAGAGTAATACTATAAACTACCTATTCGAAATCACAAACATCACCAAAACACCACGAACAAGAAACTAGCTACAAGCACAGATACAAACAAACACTCCTTCCTACTATTAAGGACGCACTCCAACCCACTAACCCTCTACCCTAATCCGCGTCCTCCACACCTTCCTATCAAAGGTCATGTCCTCTGTAAGCTGTAACTGTTTCATGTCATGCCTAATCACCTCCCTCCAATATTTCTTCGGCCTACCTCTACCCCGCCTAAAATCATCCATAGCCAGCCTCTCACACCTCCGTACTGGAGCATCCATGCACCTTCTCATCACATGCCCGAACCATCACAACCTCACTTTCCGCATCTTGTCTTCCACCAAAGCCACTCCCACCTTCTCTCGAATAATCTCATTTTTAACCCTATCTCTCCTGGTAAGTCCACACATCCATCGCAACATCTGTTAGGATATATACTATTAATCATAGGTTTAGATATAATATATTATAATAATTGTGATGGTTAAAAGTCTAAGTGGGAGATTGTTGGGATATATATGTACTATTAACCATGGTATATATAGTATTGACCATGTGTTTAGATACAATATTTATTATAGAACAATTGTTAAATCAATTTTAATAAGATTTAATAAATCATGTATTCGTTTATATGTCCGTTTATTTATATAGTAGATGATTTAGTGTATAGAGTTTTAGCTTATACAGAGAGGATTAAATCATCAGTTCTTATAAGTATAAAGATTTTTGTTCACAATCTAGGATGGAAATTGGACAAGCCATCGATATGATTGTAGCACAAGATTAAATGTAATTTATCTTGATTACGGGAACGGTGTAGTTCCGACTTATTGTGCTAGTACATTTTGTATGTATTGAACGGGACCGAGTAGAGATATATGTTTTAAACTGACTGGCAAAAATTTTTTTACCAAATTTAAGTTTTACTTTTCCTGAAAGGAAAACAAAAGTAATATCATAATTACTTTTACTTTTCCTAAAAGAAAAATATAAAACTCTTTCATATTTGGCTAACCTCTTTATTGTAGGAAAGGTTTTGAAACTCTATAAATAGAAGACCCCTCTTCTCATACCATAACACAATAGCATCCACAATATAGTCATCAAAGAGTCTTGTTTAGAGGGAGATTTCTCCCAATAGATTTTATGCTTTTTTAATATTAGATTTTTATATGTAGGTTGTTTGACCAAATCATATAATAATATTGAGTTTTTAGTATTGTTTTATGTGTCATCTGATTTTTCACATTGATGGTTTGCAACTATAAGCTTCCGCATGACGCCCTGTCGATTTCGAACCCAATAAGTGGTATCAGAGCTAACGATCGTATGAGTCCAATGGTTCATCAAGATTGAAGGTTCAAAGCAAGTTGCAACCAAGTTGATGATAATGAAGAGTTTTTTTGTCCAAAAAAAAAGTCAAGAAACGACAAGTGGTATCAGAGCCTACGATTCAAAGGTCCAATGGTTTGGTAAAACGAGATTAAAAACAGGTTCAAAGCGATTTCAAATCAAGTTGCAACCAATTTGATGATAATGAAGATTTTTGTCTAACTACATGTGGAGAACAAGCTTCAACCATATTTTCAATATTCCTGTTGCTGCATCTTTAAAAATAAAAATAAAATATTAATTTTCAACCAATTTTTAATCATGATATTTTAAACCTTATTTTTTAACCATGGCAAGCAGCAGTGATAAAGATTATGTGAAGAACAAAGATCATATATGCAAGTGAAGAAGGCGGATCAAGTTATGTCAAGAAAATCAAGCCAAAAAGGAGAGATTTGTTAGGGTTTTTGCCCTGATTTTCTTATCAAATTTAAGTTTTACTTTTTTCTGAAAGGAAAATAAAAGTAATACCATAATTACTTTTACTTTTCCTAAGGTTCAAAGCGGTTTCAAATCAAGCTGTAACCAATTTGATGATAATGAAGATTTTTGTCTAACTACATGTGGAGAACAAGTTTCAACCATATTTTCAACATTCCTGTTGCTGCATCTTTAAAAATAAAAACAAAATATTAATTTTCAACCCATTTTTAATCATGATATTTTAAACCTTATTTCTTAACCATGGCAAGCAGCAGTGATGAAGATTATGTGAAGAACAAAGATCATATATGCAAGTGAAGAAGGCGGATCAAGTTATGTCAAGAAAATCAAGCCAAAAAGGAGAGATTTGTTAGGGGTTTTGCCCTGATTTTCTTACCAAATTTAAGTTTTACTTTTCCTGAAAGGAAAAAAAGGAAAATATAAAACTCTTTCATATTTGGCTAACCTCTTTATTGTAGGAAAGGTTTTGAAACCCTCTTCTCATACCATAACATAATAGCATCCACAATGTCGTCATCAAAGAGTCTTGTTTAGAGGGAGATTTCTCCCAATAGATTTTTAAGCTTTTTCAATATTACGTTTTCATATGTAGGCCAATTGGCCAAGCCCTATCAATAATATGTTTTTAGTATGTTTTTATTTGTCATCCGATTTATCATCTACATGGTTTGCAACAATTAGCTTCCGCATGACGCCCTCTCGATTTCGAACCCAACAAAAACATATTCTCTAAACTATTAAATGTATTTATATTCTCAATCTTGATATAACTATTATGAGCTGTACATATTAATTATCATTTTGATTTATTAAAAGTTGAGATCCTGAGATGAGTCAATATGCCTGGTAGATTGGATGATAGTAATATATATTGATGAAATAATAAGTTGGTTGATAAAATTCATGTTTCGGTATAGAGATTGATGATATGCCTTTTTGAGAAGCTTATAAGTTTTCATTGTGTCAAATCTTGCAAGTGAATTTTATGAATCCGACACATGAAATAAGTTAAACAGTGCTCTAAAGAAAATTAATCATTAGATTGAATTGGTCAGTAATTTAATTTATTGATTAGTATCTGTAATCTTAACAAGGGAAATTACATAAGTGTTTAATAGGGAATTTCACAATATTTATAGAGGAGTGCAATTACGAATTTCTAGTGGAATAATTTGTAATTTATTATGGTAAGAATAATTCAAATCAGAATTAGAATTTTAAATTATTTCAATAATAGGGAGCCTCAGTAATTAATTCTGTGGTTCCTGCAGTGCCCATATTTAACTAGAACTCGAAATCCTATTTTCTATGGGAAAAGGAAGAAAATAGGCGTTTGTTTTCTTGTTAGAAGACAAACAGTTTTTTTGTTCTCCTTTTTGGACTAGGAAAAGTATCTCTATAAGTAGGGATTCTCTTAACCTAGAAAAAAGAAGTGTTTTATTCAATACTTGCCCAACCAAGTATTGAGAGTTCGGTTGTTAATTTGGGATCACTGCAGAAGACTGCAGAACCGGTGTCGGACTTGCTTGATGATACATGTAGGTATTTATCGAATTAAATTTTCGCAAGTTTATGTGATCTAGCATAATCGTATGTGTTCTAGCATAAACTATGTGTTGTCTATTATTCATGTAAGCAATATGTTTCTGTAATGCTTCCGCTGTGCATAATATTTTTCAATAATTGGCATCATAAGCCACATTTGCATCTAAATAGATAACCTAAATGATGTATACATATGTTTGAATATATATACGATTCATGTTTCGCGTTGAAGAATATTAGAAGGAAAGAAAACCTAGATTGTTGGTTGGTTGGCTATGACGGAGATGTTATGGTTGGTCTGGTTTAATAAGATCGAATAAGGTCTTTCCAAAGTATATTTTTCAATTCATCAAAAAAAAAGAAAAAAAAAAAGAAGTTATGGCCGGTGTGAAGCAATGGTTGTTTTTGTTTCAATTTGCTTTGTCACAGTTTCTGCAATATCGGGTAACGATGAGTATTGTTTGAAAATTTTTTTTACCGTGTCAATACTTGTTTGGTTTATAGTGATTTGAATTGGAATTTTATTCTTTATCACAAAGGGTGTTGTTGACTTTGGCAAAGTGAATGGCTAATTCAGACATATTAATTGTGAATGATTCCAAGTTTCACATGCATAATGAATAATGCTGGCAATTGGCTTGCTTTCAATTTATTATATTTAATAGGTTGGTCTCTAATGCATACTGCCTTATTCAATGTCTTAATACAGAAAGAAAACAATTTCGATACACAGATTAGTAACTGGGTACAATTCATGCGTTATTTTAGTGCTATGAGTTTATTATCTTTGCACCAGATAATTAGTTCGTTGTTAGATTCAAGAATACCTTCTCGAATGAAATCTTTCAGAATATGTATTATATACATGTATTGAAATTCTGAAATTGCAATAACTAGAAATTTTGTGATTAATAAATAGTTTTTAGAAATATGGTCTATTTATTTGAAATCATTGAAAATTCTTATAGTTTTATATATGTGAGATTACAATACATGAATTGAGAATTATGATTAATAAATAGGATCCATCATAAGTGGTCTATTTATTTGAGTCATTGCAACATGCTCAATGCATCATGCATAAATTGTTTGGTATAAGTGTACATTAGTGGTGAAATTTTTCTAACGAAAGGAGATTACCTTTAGCCACTAGTATCACTTAATTAATTCAGGAGAAGAGATATTAAAGGTTTTCTCCGGTCTAAAAGGGAGAAACATAATATCTAGAATTCTCAGTTAGAATAATCAAGAAAACAATTTGTTGTAAGGAGGTAGGTTGTGTGTCTTAACCCAAACACACACACAACGTATGCCTTGTACTCATGAGATAATTTTAAAAAGAGAACGGAAACCTAAATCAAGCTATTTTAATTCTTAGATATACCTAAAATCGTTATATCCAAAATTTGGTCATAGTTCAGCGGTCATGAATTTCACGATCTCTGATTGACTTGAAATTTGATGGATCCGTCGAAAGTTACCTAGTGAGCAGTAATGTTGTTTTTGGACATTCCGAGGTCGTTTCGATGGTCTTAGGTAGTTTATCGGATTAAAATTTGATTTACATGTAAAAAAAAAAAATGCATTCTTTATATTTGTTACATTTATGTTGAATTAAGAACATGATTACATGATGTTTTAACATGAATTGATATATGATAAGAATGTAGGTCATAAATAGATTATATTGTTTTTTCCTAAATATTCTTAAACCGCTTGAAGCCAAATTGGATCATAGTTTTGGAGGTTAAAAACTTTTACGGATTTCAATTGATCTGAAATTTGGTAAGTTCATAGAAAACGATTCAGTAAGTGATACTCGCTGTTATACGGTGAATCACTTTGCTTTTCGACGTTTGAGACCGTTTAGGTGGGTTTAGGTTTTTCTTTTGGATTAAAATGTGATTTAGTATGAAAACTAATCCTTTGTATCAGTTTTATTTATGTTAAATCTGGTACATGATTGTAATGACCTTCCCGGTCATTTCCCTCGTTTCCGTGTGTTCTCAGCGTTTAGAGCTTTTCTATAACTGCCCCAAGTTATTTATGACTTGCTGGGACTGACAGTTCGGCTCCCGGGCAGTTCGTTTGAGAATATTATTTAGACCGAGCACATTGTAAAATATTAAATTAAATTAAAATTTGGTAAAATGACATAGGTAATTACCTTTTGAAAATATTTTTGAACTTTATAAAATTCTTTAGTTATGATATATCTATACTATTTTATAATAGTTTTATAACTTATTAATAATTAAAACGGAGATAGTGAATTTAAATATGTTAAAATAATATTTTTATTTTATAGAGGTTTTGCTAGAAATATTTTTCTATTAATTATGGTATATTCAAAATATTATATTTATTTTACCACGAACCTATGCAATACCCGAGTATATAAGTAACGGGACAAATTAAAATCATGGACTATAAATGACACCACATTTACACGTGGTGTCTATTGAACAAAGAAGAAAGTGACTAAGTGTGCAAGTCATTATTACATTACTTATATATATGTGTATTCGGTGGTGGACAGAATGTAATATTTTACATTCTGTCCACTTTTTCCAATTACCTCTCACCGTTATTGATTATTTAAGCTCAATCTTGAGCTATTCTGTTAATATTTGAGCTTAGAAGTATATATATTTGAGTCCGTGGACTCGCTCTCGTCATTTCTACGGTACATTTTCTTATTTTTACGATAATTTTCATTTACACGGTGATACTGTTGGGATTGGTGTTGATGTTTGAGCTATATTTTGAGCTCAAATTGAGGAGTGTTAGTTGTGACTATTGGTCACTGCATTATTTGGGACGCTGTGACGGTTTCAATTTTGTTATTCCGCAAGCGGGCCCCACGTGGACTGTTCGGACATTTTCCGAACTAATGCAATATGGGTATCAATAGTCATGTTTTGACATGTATTTTATTATTTTGGTAGTTTGGCAGCAGTCTGAGGCCTCTCGAAAGGGAAAGGCTCCTATTTAGCTGGTTTTCTTGGCAGGTTCGCGGCAGGCGTCCAGGTAGGCTAGGCTTACCTCCCTTTGCACTTAGATTGGGCTTATGTGTGATATATGTATGCTATTGTGCTGGTGTTGCGGGCTGATATTATAGACTTGGTGGTGGTGGTTTGCTATGATTTAGGCCTTCTAGGTCGGATAGGGCTATTCGGATATATTTCAGGCCCGTTATCCTCGTGGTACCCCACGGATGACCTATTTGGGATCGGATAGTATTGTTGTTGTTGTTGCTAGTCTGGGAATGTTATTGTTGGACCTTAGTCTAGTCTTAGACAGACTTAGCCCAGACTTAGACAAGTATAACCAGACTTGGTTTTCGGGACCCGGTAGCGGGCCCCGTTACCCTTTTTTGTCGGCTTGTCGAAACTTTGACATCTTTGGGCTTAGATAAGCCCTATATGACTATTAGGGTTATGACGGGATTGAGTCACCCCGATTATACCCGGTTGGACTGTCTAGCTTTGTTCGTCTCTGATAGCACCGTATTTGATTGGGGTCGGCTAGTTTGACTTAGAACGCTGAACCGCCTTTCCATGACTTGTAATGTATACCCAGACTTTTATATACATATTTTTACAGTAGGTAGTTGACCTAGAAGGACCCCGAGATTGACTTGTAGCATGTTGTAGAGTTAGCTTCTGTACCTATATAATAGTAATGACTTGGCACTAAGGCGTTCCCCGTTTATTTGATATGATATGACCTTTGATTCTGTTCTGGTTACTGGCTATGATGAGTTCCGGTTCGAGTCCGGCTACTGATTCAGGTATGATGATTTTGGTTATTGACTATTGGGTGTTCCGGTTCGAGTCCGGCCCCGGATTGTGGTACACTATGAGTTCCGGTTCGAGTCCGGCCACTAATTATTATGAGTTCCGGTTCGAGTCCGGCATCTGGTTATGATATGATTGGAGAGTTTTGGTACTGGGTACCGTGATTATGATGTTGTTGTTCTATGAGTTCCGGTTCGAGTCCGGCAGATATGATATATATGTGGCCTCTTGTTATTACCCACTGCTTCCGGTTCGACTCCGGCGTCTGGCCTCTTGTTATTACCCATTGGTGCCGGTTCAAGCCCGGTGCACTCCTGTTGGTTATTGTGGTTACTGGATACTGATACAGCCTCGAGACACTGGTGACTATGCATTTACTTTTCTTGTGTGTCCCGCTGGTTTATGGGGGCCAGACTGGGTTATTGTTTTCTTCCGTGTGCCTATCGGGCTTATGGGGGCCCAGATAGGTTATGTTTGTCTTGTGTGTTTACTTACGCATTTATTTACTCGTTATTATGTATCGCACTTATATTTTCCCTGAGCATATCTATACGCCTCGGCCGTTACTTATGTATCTATTGCTTGTACCCCGGACTTAGCATGCCCCCTGCACTTTAGCTTGCTTATATTATATTAAGCTCAGTCGGCCGATGATGCCTACTGAGTACCCGTTGCCCTGGTACTCATACTGCACTTCTGCATCTTTTTTCCCGATGCAGATCCAGGCACCAGTCGACGGTTTTGACGTGACTCTTTTCTCAGCACTGATTCTGGAGCAGGGTGAGCTTACTGACGTCTGAGGCAGATCCTACTCCATCCTCTACTGTATAGTCTTTTGCTCTCAAGACTATTGTACTTATTATACATGTTTGGTTTCTGTCTTGTATTTTGGGTATGTTAGTAGTGGCTCATGTACTGACCCCACCAGGTCTTGGGAGGGGTTCTGGACTTTATATACGTTGTCCTCTTCCTTCTCAGTCTTAGCATGTTTATAAATATGGTTATGGTTACTTCCACTTCTTCTCTGTTTTATGAGATTCCGCCCGTTAGCCCGTCGCTTGTTGCTCTGGACTAGGGTTTGGCTTGCCTATTGGTGGGTTACGATAGGCGCCATCATGACCCAAATATTGGGTCGTGACAGCTTGGTATCAGAGCCTAGGTTGTATAGGTAGTGTCAGTACATGGGCCAATGTTTAGTAGAGTCCTGTGGATCGGTGCGGGGACGCCTGTATCCTATCCTCGGGAGGCTACGGAGCATTCTTAGGGGAGTCTCTCATTTTCTTGACTCATGTCCGTGCGTTGGGTATATGTTGGTTTCTGTTTTTCATTTGGTTCATTCTTTATGCAGATGGTTAGGACGCATGGTGCGAGACCCGAGGGTCAGGACCCCGACCCTACAGCGAGGGCTCCTGGTAGGGGCCGAGGTCGACCCATAGGTCGGGGGCAGGGCAGAGCGGGAGCATCAGGACGAGATCATGCTAGGGATCAGTTACCCGATCCCGTTATAGCTCCAGATGTTCCGCCTCCACAGCAGTCGGTGGGCCAGGGAGCAGCCCAGGCTTCACCTGGATTTATAGATGCTTCTTTGCTCTGAGGTACATTACTTCAGTTGTTGGGGATAGTTGGAGGTCCGTCAGCCGAGGGAGCCCAACCAGCAGTACAGGGAGTTGGTGTTGGGGCGCAGCCTGCAGCTGCAGCACCCAGAGTTGAGATTCCGCCAGCACCGGTAGCTCCACAGCCAGTTATAGATCAGCTTGCTATGTCTGTCGATGAGCAGAAGATGTTGGGGCGTTTCTTGAGGTTGACTCCACCGAGATTTGCTGGTACTCCGGGTGAGGATGCATATGAGTTCTTGTCCAGCTGCGAGGATAGATTGCGAAATTTGGGATTGGTACAGTCTCGTGGTGTTGATTTCGTGGCATATCAGTTTGATACTGCAGCGAGGAGATGGTGGAGGGGATATCTTGACTCCAGGCCAGTAGGATCTCCGCCGGTTACCTGGACCCAGTTCTCTGAGATCTTCTTGGGAAAGTATATGCCTCGTACTATGCGGGAACGACTCAGGGATGAGTTCTCCAGATTGACTCAGGGTTCGTTATCTGTCGCCGAGTATGAGGCGAGGTTTCATGATCTTGCTAGGCATGCTACTTCTATTTTGCCTGATGAGTATGAGAGAGTTAGATGTTTTGTCAGGGGACTGAGATTGCCACTCCGCAGAGCTACCCAAAGTTTAGTAACTTCAGGGAAGTCATTCGCAGAGATTACCGAGCATGTATACTCTATTGAGGAGATGGATCGCGAGGCCCAAGGGGGCAGCGATAAGAGACCTCGTGTTCAGGGTAGTTTCAGTGGGAGCCATAGTGGTTCGCAGTTCAGAGGTCGTGGGTTCCAGTTTCAGGGTAGGTACCCTCAGCAGCAGCAGCAGTCTTTTCAGCGACAGGGTCAGCCCAGTAGGCCCGTACAGTCAGCTTTGCAAATATCTGATAGGGGTCAGCCCACCTATAGTGGTTCTGTTAGCCAGCCTCAAGGACGTGGTCAGTCCAGTTCATCGACTAGAGGTGGTCATACCAGCTCAGCCGGACCTTCTAGGCCGAGCAGGGAGCCAGGAGCATGCTACACTTGTGGGGTTGTCGGTCATTTTGCGCGTGAGTATCCTCAGCGCATGGCAATTGAGCCTTCAGTTCAGACAGCACAGCCCCTCAGATCTATACCTCCAGCAGGTAGAGGTGGTGCACAGGGTCGTCGGGGTGGTCCCCAGGGTTCTTAAGGTAGAGCGCAGGGAGGTCGGACTGGTGGTCAGGGCGGTGCTCAGACTAGTGGTAGCCAGCATCAGTTATATGCCGTGCCGGCTAGACTGGAGGCTGAGGCTTCGGATGCAGTGATTACAGGTACGATTTCCGTATGCCATCAGCCAGCCTCTGCATTATTTGATCCTGGATCCACGTTTTCTTATGTATCTACTTATTATGCACCACGGTTGGGTTTGTGTTCTGAGTTATTATCTATGCCCTTACGTGTATCTACCCCCGTTGGTGATTCCTTAGTAGTGGATCGGGTATATAGATCTTGTCTGGTGACTATTCAGGAGTTTGAGACTCAGGTTGATTTTATTGTATTGGCCATGGTAGACTTTGATGTGATTCTGGGCATGGACTGGTTGTCTTTTCATCATGCAGTCTTGGATTGCTTTACCAAGACTGTTACCTTAGCCATGCCTGGTGTACCCCCGGTGGTGTGGCAGGGTTCTGTTAGCCGCACACCGACAGGGATTATTTCATATGTTCGTGCTCGTAGATTGATGTCGAGGGGATGTGATTCATTCCTTGCTTATGTTTGGGATGCTAGCATTGAGAGTCCGTCACTTGACTCCGTCCCGGTTGTTCACGAGTTTTCTGATGTATTCCCGACTGACCTACCTGGCCTTCCTCCTGAGCGTGATATAGAGTTCATTATCGACCTCGAGCCGAGCACCCGACCTATTTCTATAGCTCCTTATCGTATGGCTCCTGCTGAATTGAGAGAGTTGAGTACTCAGCTCCAGGACCTTCTGGGGAAGGGTTTTATCAGGCCGAGTGTGTCTCCGTGGGGTGCTCCAGTTCTGTTTGTAAAGAAGAAGGATGGATCTATGCGCATGTGTATTAATTACAGGCAGTTGAATAAGGTAACTGTGAAGAATAAGTATCCTATGCCTCGTATCGATGATTTGTTTGATCAACTTCAGGGTGCAGCGGTATTCTCAAAAATAGATTTGAGATCTGGATACCATCAGTTGAGAGTTAGGGCTGAGGACATCCCAAGGACAGCCTTCAGGACTCGGTACGGCCATTATGAGTTCCTGGTGATGTCTTTTGGATTGACTAATGCCCCAGCAGCTTTCATGGATTTGATGAATCGTGTATTCAGGCCATACTTGGACTCCTTTGTGATTGTGTTTATTGACGACATCCTGGTTTATTCGAGGAGTAACAAGGAGCATGAGCAGCATTTGAGGATTGTGCTCCACACTTTGAGAGATCATCGGCTGTATGCCAAGTTCTCAAAGTGTGAGTTCTGGCTTGAGTTTGTAGCTTTCTTGGGCTATGTTGTGTCCAGACACGGTATCATGGTAGACCCAACGAAGGTTGAGGCTATTCGAGGTTGGGCTAGGCCCACGTCACCTACCGAGGTTCGCAGCTTTGTTGGGTTGGCAGGATACTACAGGCGATTTGTTGAGGGCTTCTCGTCTATTGCATCTCCTATGACCAGACTGACCAGGAAGGAGGTTCCATTTCAGTGGTCTGAGGATTGTGAGGCAAGCTTTCTGAAGCTCAAGGATCGACTTACTTCTGCCCCTGTGTTGACTCTTCCAGTTGAGGGCGAGGGTTTTACCGTGTATTGTGATGCGTCTGGTATTGGTTTGGGATATGTTCTGATGCAGCAGGGTCGTGTTATTGCTTATGCATCGAGGCAGCTGAAGGTGCACGAACGTAATTATCCCACTCATGACTTAGAATTAGCAGCGGTAGTATTTGCACTGCGAATTTGGAGGCATTATCTATACGGTGTGCATTGTGAGATCTTTACAGACCACCGCAGTCTTCAGCATATTATGACTCAGAGGGATCTTAATTCGAGGCAGCGCAGGTGGATTGAGTTGCTGAAGGACTATGATATCTCTATTCTCTATCATCCGGGCAAGGCGAATGTGGTAGCAGATGCCTTGAGCCGGAAGGCAGTGAGTATGGGTAGCTTAGCCTTCATTCCAGTCTCTCAGCGGCCGTTGGCTTTGGATATTCAGTCCTTAGCTAACTCGATGGTGCGTTTGGATATTTCTGACCCCAGAAAGGTTATCGCTTGTGTTGGTGCGAGATCTACTTTGCTGGAGCAGATTCAGAGTCGTCAATTTGAAGATAGCGGTCTCCGTAGAATTCGAGATCAGGTATTGAAGGGTGAGTCTGAGAGAGCTACCTTGGGTTCTGATGGTGTTCTGAGGTTTGACGGTCATAATTGTGTTCCGAGGATTGAAGATTTAATTCAGTTGATTTTGCGTGAAGCTCACAGTTCTAGATATTCTATTCACCCCGGGACAGCTAAGATGTATAGAGATCTGAGACAACACTATTGGTGGAGCGGTATGCGGAGAGATATAGCAGGGTTTGTAGCCCGATGCCTTTGTTGTCAGCAGGTAAAGGCCGAGCACCAGAGACCTGGTGGAATGCTTCAGCAATTGCCCATTCCCGAGTGGAAATGGGAGCGGGTCGCTATGGATTTCATTGTTGGATTGCCTCGCACCTCCCGTGGTTTTGATAGTATTTGGGTTATTGTGGACTGGTTGACTAAGTCTGCACACTTTATCCCTGTTCGAGTCTCCTATAGTGCTGAGAGGTTAGCTAGTGTATATATTCAGAAGGTGGTCCGCCTACATGGTGTGCCAATATCCATTATCTCAGACCGAGGGTCTCAGTTTACCTCCAGTTTCTGGCAGACTTTCCAGAAAGAGTTGGGTACCTAGGTGGACCTCAGCACTGCATTTCACCCTCAAACCGACGGGCAATCAGAGCGGACTATTCAGGTATTAGAGGATATGCTCCGCGCTTGTGTACTTGACTTTGGGGGCCAATGGGACCAATTCTTGCCTTTAGCGGAGTTCGCGTATAATAATAGCTTCCACTCCAGCATTCAAATGGCTCCGTTTGAGGCTTTGTATGGTAGACGGTGTCGGTCTCCAGTTGGATGGTTCGAGACTTCAGAAGTCAGTCCTCGTGGCACAGATGTACTCCGAGAATCTTTGGACCGAGTTCGAGTAATTCAGGACAGGCTGCGGACAGCTCAGAGTAGACAGAGGAGTTATGCTGACCGTAGACGTCGTCCATTGAAATTCAGGGTGGGTGATAGGGTCTTCTTACGAGTATAGCCCATGAAGGGCGTAATGCGATTTGGTAGGAAGGGTAAGCTTAGCCCCAGATATATTGGACCCTTTGAGATTTTGCGGACAGTAGGAGAGGTGGCTTATGTGTTAGCTTTACCTCCGACATTTTCAGCTATCCACCCAGTATTTCATGTTTCTATGCTACGACAATATATTCCAGATGAGTCGCATGTGCTTCAGTGGGACTCGGTTCAGTTAGACGAGAAACTAACATTTGTGGAGGAGCCTGTGTCCATTTTAGTCGGAGATGTCAGACGGTTACGCTTCCGGGACATTTCAGTGGTTAAGGTACAGTGGCGTCACCGTCCGATTGAGGAAGCAACTTGGAAGCTTGAACGCGATATGCGAACCCAGTATCCCTACTTGTTCACGTCTTCAGGTATGTGCTTATTCTTGACTTTCGCGGACGAAAGTCCTATTAGTAGTGGATATTGTAATGACCTTCCCGGTCATTTCCCTCGTTTCCGTGTGTTCTCAGCGTTTAGAGCTTTTCTATAACTGCCCCAAGTTATTTATGACTTGCTGGGACTGACAGTTCGGCTCCCGGGCAGTTCGTTTGAGAATATTATTTAGACCGAGCACATTGTAAAATATTAAATTAAATTAAAATTTGGTAAAATGACATAGGTAATTACCTTTTGAAAATATTTTTGAACTTTATAAAATTCTTTAGTTATGATATATCTATACTATTTTATAATAGTTTTATAACTTATTAATAATTAAAACGGAGATAGTGAATTTAAATATGTTAAAATAATATTTTTATTTTATAGAGGTTTTGCTAGAAATATTTTTCTATTAATTATGGTATATTCAAAATATTATATTTATTTTACCACGAACCTATGCAATACCCGAGTATATAAGTAACGGGACAAATTAAAATCATGGACTATAAATGACACCACATTTACACGTGGTGTCTATTGAACAAAGAAGAAAGTGACTAAGTGTGCAAGTCATTATTACATTACTTATATATATGTGTATTCGGTGGTGGACAGAATGTAATATTTTACATTCTGTCCACTTTTTCCAATTACCTCTCACCGTTATTGATTATTTAAGCTCAATCTTGAGCTATTCTGTTAATATTTGAGCTTAGAAGTATATATATTTGAGTTCGTGGACTCGCTCTCGTCATTTCTACGGTACATTTTCTTATTTTTACGATAATTTTCATTTACACGGTGATACTGTTGGGATTGGTGTTGATGTTTGAGCTATATTTTGAGCTCAAATTGAGGAGTGTTAGTTGTGACTATTGGTCACTGCATTATTTGGGACGCTGTGACGGTTTCAATTTTGTTATTCCGCAAGCGGGCCCCACGTGGACTGTTCGGACATTTTCCGAACTAATGCAATATGGGTATCAATAGTCATGTTTTGACATGTATTTTATTATTTTGGTAGTTTGGCAGCAGTCTGAGGCCTCTCGAAAGGGAAAGGCTCCTATTTAGCTGGTTTTCTTGGCAGGTTCGCGGCAGGCGTCCAGGTAGGCTAGGCTTACCTCCCTTTGCACTTAGATTGGGCTTATGTGTGATATATGTATGCTATTGTGCTGGTGTTGCGGGCTGATATTATAGACTTGGTGGTGGTGGTTTGCTATGATTTAGGCCTTCTAGGTCGGATAGGGCTATTCGGATATATTTCAGGCCCGTTATCCTCGTGGTACCCCACGGATGACCTATTTGGGATCGGATAGTATTGTTGTTGTTGTTGCTAGTCTGGGAATGTTATTGTTGGACCTTAGTCTAGTCTTAGACAGACTTAGCCCAGACTTAGACAAGTATAACCAGACTTGGTTTTCGGGACCCGATAGCGGGCCCCGTTACCCTTTTTTGTCGGCTTGTCGAAACTTTGACATCTTTGGGCTTAGATAAGCCCTATATGACTATTAGGGTTATGACGGGATTGAGTCACCCCGATTATACCCGGTTGGACTGTCTAGCTTTGTTCGTCTCTGATAGCACCGTATTTGATTGGGGTCGGCTAGTTTGACTTAGAACGCTGAACCGCCTTTCCATGACTTGTAATGTATACCCAGACTTTTATATACATATTTTTACAGTAGGTAGTTGACCTAGAAGGACCCCGAGATTGACTTGTAGCATGTTGTAGAGTTAGCTTCTGTACCTATATAATAGTAATGACTTGGCACTAAGGCGTTCCCCGTTTATTTGATATGATATGACCTTTGATTCTGTTCTGGTTACTGGCTATGATGAGTTCCGGTTCGAGTCCGGCTACTGATTCAGGTATGATGATTTTGGTTATTGACTATTGGGTGTTCCGGTTCGAGTCCGGCCCCGGATTGTGGTACACTATGAGTTCCGGTTCGAGTCCGGCCACTAATTATTATGAGTTCCGGTTCGAGTCCGGCATCTGGTTATGATATGATTGGAGAGTTTTGGTACTGGGTACCGTGATTATGATGTTGTTGTTCTATGAGTTCCGGTTCGAGTCCGGCAGATATGATATATATGTGGCCTCTTGTTATTACCCACTGCTTCCGGTTCGACTCCGGCGTCTGGCCTCTTGTTATTACCCATTGGTGCCGGTTCAAGCCCGGTGCACTCCTGTTGGTTATTGTGGTTACTGGATACTGATACAGCCTCGAGACACTGGTGACTATGCATTTACTTTTCTTGTGTGTCCCGCTGATTTATGGGGGCCAGACTGGGTTATTGTTTTCTTTCGTGTGCCTATCGGGCTTATGGGGGCCCAGATAGGTTATGTTTGACTTGTGTGTTTACTTACGCATTTATTTACTCGTTATTATGTATCGCACTTATATTTTCCCTGAGCATATCTATACGCCTCGGCCGTTACTTATGTATCTATTGCTTGTACCCCGGACTTAGCATGCCCCCTGCACTTTAGCTTGCTTATATTATATTAAGCTCAGTCGGCCGATGATGCCTACTGAGTACCCGTTGCCCTGGTACTCATACTGCACTTCTGCATCTTTTTTCCCGATGCAGATCCAGGCACCAGTCGACGGTTTTGACGTGACTCTTTTCTCAGCACTGATTCTGGAGCAGGGTGAGCTTACTGACGTCTGAGGCAGATCCTACTCCATCCTCTACTGTATAGTCTTTTGCTCTCAAGACTATTGTACTTATTATACATGTTTGGTTTCTGTCTTGTATTTTGGGTATGTTAGTAGTGGCTCATGTACTGACCCCACCAGGTCTTGGGAGGGGTTCTGGACTTTATATACGTTGTCCTCTTCCTTCTCAGTCTTAGCATGTTTATAAATATGGTTATGGTTACTTCCACTTCTTCTCTGTTTTATGAGATTCCGCCCGTTAGCCCGTCGCTTGTTGCTCCGGACTAGGGTTTGGCTTGCCTATTGGTGGGTTACGATAGGCGCCATCATGACCCAAATATTGGGTCGTGACAATGATTTCACATGATGATTTAACATGAATTGATATATGATAAGGATATAGATCTGATTATTTTCCTTGAATTCGAGTTTGATTATAGTTTTGGAGTTTAAATTATTATTTATGAACGCTGGTCGATCTGAATTTCGGTAGGTTCATCAAAAATGATCTGACACCATTTTTGGCATTCGAAGTCGTTTGTATGGTGTTTGAATAATTTTATTTTTGAAAAACTAATTTTAAGAAAAAATAACTCGGCTATGATCTAGTGGTGATAGAAATTTTTCTCTAGGGTCTTCATGACTAAATTCTAGTGAAGTATTAAGTTCATGTGCTGGCTTAGACCTTCCCCCATATCGGATGAAATTAATATAAGTCACTAGATATAATCTTTAATTTTGATAATCTGTATTAACTCTCTCTATCTGAGTACTATATGATTGAATCAATGAAATTAAGGATGATGAGATTGATATTCTCTCTGTTTAATTTTACAATATATTCTTCTTCTGAGTTGGCATTTGTTCTATAATTATAAGAGTGAATATCTGAGATCACATATGTATGTGGCATGAATAGTTCTTTCTATAACGAAATTTGTTGTTCAATATGCATGGATATTTATGTGGTGTGTTTTGAATTTTTATATTCAATGATTACATAAACATGTTTTTTTTGAAAATAACATTGAGATTATCTAAATAGATTTAAAAATTGTGTTCTTTGTTCTTGATTCATGTACATTAGTATGCTAATGATAATATGTTATAAGAATTACTGAACGGAAAATTTTTTTAAGTCTTATTTTGATCAAACAACATTTTCAACCGAATTGATCATGGTTTTGGAATTCAAAAAAATAAATTCTCTGATTGATCGGAAATTCGGTAGATTTATCGAAACCGGCCCAATAAAAAATATGTCAATTTTTTGACGATTCGGGTGGTTTAAATGAATTTTTGGTCATTTTTGGTGATAGGGATTCTTCCCATAATTATCGAGATTAAATAGTAGTGAAGTATTAAGTTCATGAGTTGGCTTAAACCTTCCTCCATATCGGATGAAATTAATATAAGTCACTATGTATTTAATCGCTAGTTTTGATAATCTGTATTAACTCTCCTAATCTGAGTAATATATGATTGGATCAATGTAACTAGAGTTGATTTTCACTTGACTTAAACTAACAGTAGACTCTCCATCTGAGTTAGGTCTTTAAAAGTTTGTGGAGTGAATAATTAGTCATTGTACATTTGTATTGCATGGGTAGTTCTCCAATCCCATCGATTGGCTATTCAAGATGCATGAATACATATATACTTAATGAGCCCTGAATTTTATTATTCGGGTTATTCGATATATTATGATCTGTTTGATATGTTATATCTCAAGTTATTTATAGACTTTACCAACCCATTTATTACTATTTGACAACTTCTTTTGACAGATGTTGACACCCAATTTTGACCTCCCGATATTTCTCCCGGGCTGCCATATTAGTTTTGAATTTTAAATTATTATTTTTGATATCAAATAAATTCTGACATTTTGTATTTATGATTTTAAGGTATGCAATTTATTTTTAGCATTTAATTTTATATTCTTATATAACATCTATAATTTACTAATTTAAATATAATATTTTACATAATTTGTAAATATTTATTAAGTTATTCCCACAAATATTTGTATTCATAATTTACAAACACGTGGTCCATAGTTTATTGCTTATTATTATTATTATTATTATTATTATAGTATTTTTTTTAATTTTGTATTCTTAGGTGCCTAATCTATTTCAAATCATTTTATCGTTGATTTTATATAATATATTACGTATCATTAATTTTTACTTACATAATTTATTCATAATGATTTTATGACATTGATTAATTTTGTTAGTATTTTATTATATATTTACTGATTTATTTATTAAATAGCAGTCTAATTCAATTCAATTTCCCTATTTTGTACTCAATTTCGTGTTAATTTTAGCCTAAATTGATTTTAATTTGAGACCCAAATTGAAATCCCCAATCCAATTCTAATTGACCCCAATTTAAATGACCCAATTTCTAACCCATATCCGACCCATATTCTAATTTTAATCTCAGTCGTAGATCAAATATGATCTAACGGCTCAGATTAAATACATTTTTTCTTTCCTTTTCTAATTAAAAAATCAAACCCCCTAACCCTAAAATTTTTTCATTCCTCCCCCTCATGAGACGCCTCCCCCTCTTTTCTCTCTCTTCTCTCTCGATCTCCCTCCCCCATCACCGCACCACTGCCGGCAAGAACCCTACACCGACGAGCTAACCTCCGCTACCCTCTGCTTCGCTGCACCTCCACCACCGGAAAAAAAACCCCACGATCAGCAAATCCCATCCAACCGCCATCTTACTCTCCTCTCCGTTCTCCGCCTTTCACCGGCGAACCCCACCGCCGGTGAACCAACAGTCACACCCTCTGTTTCTGTCCCACTTCACCGCTAGTCCGCACTACCGCCAACGAGTCAACATCAAGACCCACGTTGCTGCTCCGTGCTCCGGTCAAATGGCTCCTGAAAATACTAAAGTCTTGTGATGAATCCATCTCAAGTTCTATTTTTTATTTAATTTTACATATAAATTTCAATTGTCTTCTACCCCTTTCTTTTCTTTCGTTTTGACAGATTCTTAGATTTGAAATTAACGAAACTTGGTTGAGATTTTTGTGTCCATTCCTTGTCATTTGAGGTTGTTAATTTGCTTAGATTATCATACGTTAAAAGCCCTAATTTTTACAAACACTCATTTAACCCTAATTTTTAATCACTATTTTTTGCTTGTCAATGGTCTCTTTTAATGAGAATTTCGCAAACCTGGACAACCTCTTTGTGAAATATGGTTATTATGTGATTAAAAAGTCAAAATATTATTTGAATGGTGGACAGATTGGTGTTTAGTTGTTTCTGTAGAACTTTGATTCTCCTAATTGATCTAGTTCTCTTATTTAGGCCAATCCGAATTGGTACTTGATTTATTTCGGTAAGCTTTAATCCATAAATGGTAGTGTCTGCCTCGATTGATTTTTAGTTCCATGATGAATATATGATGAATATGTGATAGCTAGCTGGTTAGTTTCCTTTATCCAATTTATTCTTCTCTTAATACAAAATATATTCCTACATACTTATTTATGGTAGATGGTTTTTACACTGAATGATTCAGTCTATTGATTTACGGAAAGTGATTTATTAAATTGATTTTGCAGAATATTCTCCTTCCTTTAATTTGAATCAATTCTTTCTTACTCACATATTTACGGTAAAACTTGACTCTTTATTTTTTTTCCACTCCATTTATTTAAGAAAATTAACTTTTCTTTAATTGATTGTCAAATATTCTCATTTCCTTTTTAAAAATTGTCATAACAGTCATCCTCTTAATATATAAACGATCTCCTTCACTCATTCAAAGGACGTTTTTTTTTTCATACTCTCTCAACACATAAAGATTTTTCAAGTTTGGTTTGGCTTTGACTTTGGAAAAGGCTTTGGCTCTCATTCACATATACTCAAAAGGGCTTTAAGCATTTTACTCCCTATACTAAAAATACATTAGAAGTCTTGCTTGCTCTTGATAAAGGATTACCTGCGAAACTTCTCTTGTTGTTTTGCTTCACTATCTATTTGCCATCAAACCGGTTAGTTTCTATCGACGCAACTTTCAATATTTGTGTGTTAGTCTTTTTGTAATCTAGTAAGCATGTCTGCATAACTGATATTATAATGATATCTTGTTCTTTTCTTGTTTGTCTGTTTCATCGCGTTTGTTGTTTGTTTTTGTGCATTCAGATATTTTGGTTATGCTTAACAGGTACTATTAGAGGATGTTTGAGTTGCGGGACTGGAAGAGATGCCCGGGTGTTTGGGGACTGCCTAGTTCATTTTTAATCTTTTCCTTTCTTGTTATACATTCATTTTTGGGTCTGTAATAATCTTGTATAAACACTGATATGTAATAAAAGAATATGGGATGCTTATGGGGTGGGGAATTCTGTGACTCAATTATTTTATCACTTAGGCAAAACATTTTAGGATTGCTAATTAATTTTCAGCATGTTAATTAATCGATTTATCACTTAGAAATCATGTTCTAGGAGTGTGAATTAGCTTTCAAATTATTAAAATTAATTCCAAGTATGTTCATCAATTTTTCTGCGTTTTTAATTAATTTCCTAAACTTTTCTGTACACTTTAAATTAATTTTCAGCATTAAAAATCTCATTTTTCAGCACTTAAAATCTATTTTCAGCACCTTTAATTCAATTTTTCAACACATGTAAACGAATTTCCAGCATATTTAAACTATTTTTAGGCATGTTTAAATCAATGTCCGACATATTTAAATAAATTTCAGTATAATCAAGAGTAATCTTCAGTATAGTGAGTTTAATTTCCAGCATTATTTTTATTTCAGCATATTTTAGAATTATTTAATATCTAGCACTTCCAATTAATCAATTTCAGCATGTTTAATTAATTTTTAAGCATTTTAAAATTAATTTCAGAATGTTAAAACTATTTTAAGTGTCTTAAATTAGTTTTCAGTAATTAAATCTATTTTAGCATGTTTTAAAAAACTTACTTTCCAGTATTTTTTTTAAAAACTAATTTCAGCATGATTAAAAATATAATTTCCAGCACTTTTAATTAATTTTCAATACTATATTAATTTCCAGCCTATCGAATACCTTCCAGCATTTAAAATAACAATTTTTAGCATATTAAATTAACTTCCAGCATTTAATAATAATTTTCAGCATATTAAATTACTTTACAGCACATAATAATAATTTTCAGCAATTAAAATGATTTCCTGCAACTTTAAAATATTTTTAGCAAGTTTTTAAATAATTTTCAGCATCTAAAAATCATTTTTCAGTATATTTTTAGTAATTTCCAGCAACTTAAAAATTCTTTTTAGCAATTTTTAGCATTTTTCAGTCTGTTTAAAACAATTTTCAGCAACTTAGAAAATAATTTTAGCAAGTTTTAGATAATTGTCAGCATTTTTCCATTCTAAATTAATTTCCTCTGTAATTAGTAGTTAACTTGCAGTACCTTTAAATTTTCAGCAATTTTAAATCAAGTTTTTATTATATTTAATATCTAGTACTTTATTTAAACTTTCAGCACCTTAATTAATACGTCTCGCCTAGAAACCATGCCTATAAGCTTTAATCACGTAGAATAAATAATTATCTTTTAAGCATGTTAATCACCTATTTAACTTTAATTAAATAAGAGGCATATTTGAAACCTTTACGTGCTAATTGCTAGTCCTATTTGTTTTGTTTGACTTAAATTCTGAGTCTAATTAGGCAACCTAAGTGTTCTTTTGTCTAGACCCAAATCCAAAAGTAAAAGTCCAGTGCCTCTTGGACACTAAGTGGAGACGGGTAGGCATTTTAGGAAACTCTAGTTTTATCATTTTCTTTAGAACGCCTTTAAGATTAATAATCAAACTAGGTGGGGTGGGTAGAACATTTGGAAATGATGGAAGTTTCCCCGAGCAGCATTCGACAATGCGATATGCGTCATTGTCTTCCATTAATAAGCCGGATGTTGATCCGAATAATATAAAATTAACCTTGGTCTAGATTCAATCGAATTTTATTTATTTTGCATGCTTGTTTGGGGTAGTTTAGGTATAACTTAATGAATTTGTCATTATAATTTGTGTCTTTCCACCTTCTCGCTTCTCTAATTCCTTTATTTATTTATGCATTTTTTTACTACTTTATCACGTAGTTAATTATTAATTAGATAATGACTAAGTTGTATGTTTAATTTTGTTTATTATATTTTCTCTATTTAAATACTTAGTTAGTATTAAGTTAATAAAATGAATCGACCTTTGCTTATGACATAGAATTCCCCACGTAATATATGAGTTCGGTCGAGACCCACATTGGTGGACCTCGAAAGGTGCCTAACACCTTCCTTTCGAGGTAACCTGAACCCTTACCCAAATTTCTGGTGACGTAGATTAATTAAAATAAGTTCGCAATTTAGTCTAGAATGGTGCCCTAACGCACCTTGATTCGTTAGGTGGCGACTCTTCACCCTAAATCATCCCAAAAAGAGTTGTCACATCGGATCCCACTTTTCGTGAGAAACATGGGGCGCGACAGCATTTGTTGGGGATACTTAGGTTCTAACCATCATGATTTTGTATATTATGTTGGATTTTTAAAGCTTTTTGAGTCTATTCCTTTATTATTAACTCCTTGTTTTATTATTCGTTAATTTTTAACCATGCTATATCCCGTTCCTTTTTTCCATTATTTTATTATTTTAATTTAATCAGTTTCCTCCATGCCAATCCCTTTCCTTACCCCTTTATTTGTTTATATGCAATTTCTAGCTCTAAATCATGTATTTATTTTTCTTTTCCTATCTGTTTATTTTTATATATTGCCCAACATGCTATTATTTGCTACGTGCTACTGCTTTATATAATTGGCATTCCGTTCATATTTTTCCACTCGGGAATCTCACACTTTCACACACTTTCACTACACTAGGATGTTGTGCCTTCATAATTCTCTTCAAAACCCTATTATAGAGAGTCGGTTAAGACGTGGTTGAGCGGATAGTTTTACTACCGTAAGACCACGTGCCTTCTCGCATAAGGTTACCCTCAGTCCGAGTCTACCAACTCTTAGAAAATTAAGATAGTGCCGTATCCACCCTTTGCATTTAAGTCATGCATGCATTAGCCATAGGTGAGTTGACCCTCGAGGTCAATACACCAAGTATAACCAACCAATTGTCGAAAGGGTCCCACCACCCATCGACCTAAATACATATTATGTGCTAAGTGGTCGTGATAAATTCAACCCAAGCCAAATTGTAATCAATGGAGTTTAGAAATTTTGTCTGTTGTATTATTTTTCAAATTTTGCCATGGAGGATGCACCTATTTTTGCTAACACCCAAATGGTCGTCGGCGTGCCCTACAAGTTAAGAAGGTGGCGGAATGACATCAAAAGGGAGCATGGTAGAGAGATTTGCCAGTCACTGGGTTTTCTGACATCTTTGATGGATGTTGCTCCTGATCGGCATGTGATCAAAGCTCTGCTAAATTTCAGGGATCCAAATCGAGTGCTCTTCAAATTCAAGGACTTCGAAATAACACCCACCATTGAGGAAATTGGTGGATTCACTAATTTACTTTATCAAGATCGAAAAATGATCTTGTCTCATAAACAATCGGGAAAGAAGTTCTTGCATTATCTTGGGCTTAAAAATAACCTCAAATTGGCTTTCTTGAATTTTGGGTGGATCTCTCTAGATTTTCTATATGAACGTTTTGGTCACAAAGAGGGACACACAATATTTTGAAGGAAATTCTCTTGCTCAGCCGAAAAATGAAAAAAGAAGAGGTTGAATGCTTTTGCTATAGCTCTACTGGGTGCTTTGGTCTTTCCTAGAGAGCATGGGAAGATTGACATATGTCTTAGTTCTGTGGTTCGAGGTATAACTCAGGGAGTTGGTCATATAGAGGTCACTTTGGTTCCTATGATTGTGTCAGAAATGTTGAGGGCCCTATCTAAGTATGCTAGAGGAGGAAGGTTCTTTGAGGGTTGCAATCTGTTACTTCAATTGTGTGCTGTGGAGCACTTTTACAAGTGCCCCAACGTGATGGATGTCCTTGATGGAATGGGAAATAGAATTGATACACATTCCAAAAGGATGAGGCTATTTGGTGCTCCTGTGGGTACGGAGGATTAGCACATGTATATGAAAGAGCTTTCGGGTTATCAAATTCAATGGAAGTACTCGTGGTTGTCTGCACCAACTGCTGTCATACGAGGTCGTGAGCTCTATTACTTCGAGCTCATTGGCCTGAAAAGAATTCAACCTTATGCCCCAATAAGAGTACTTCATCAATTTGGGAGGAATCAAATAGTACCTCTACGAGAACATATGGGCAAGTCAGAAGTTGAGTTTGGGCCGGTCCAAGAAAGCCCTAAGGTCAAGGAAGTGTTGCGACAATGGGATAATTTGTTGACTATCAATGTATACGGTGAGCAGACTTATTGTACTCTAGGATGATTTTGCCAGAAATTTTTTTGGCACATGCAGCATTGGGGAGCGCCAGGCGGCGTGCCGGGTTGCTTTTCGCCAAAATATTTCTCCGACTATTAGTCTATAAATAAGAATTTTGAGTTATGGTATCATTAATCCATCTTAGTAGGACTATACTTGGGAGATTTTGGCATCCAAATTGGGGTTAATTCTTCATCACAATTATTTTATCAAATTATGTTAAATTAAGCCATGAGTGGCTAAAATTGCTTATTCTTGAGATTGAGGCTACGAACATGAATCTTGTGAGTTGAATATTGTTGTAACATTTATGGAATTATTTAAACATGAGATAGTTGGTGGATCATACATTGAATTTGGTGGGCTAAGTTAACATGTGTTAATGGGAGTTGGTGGATCATACATTGAATTTGGTGGGCTAAGTTAACATGTGTTAATGGGCTCAATTTGAGGCCCAAAATGAAGCCAAAATGCATGGGCCAAAAGGGCAAATGACCCATTCTTCCATGTTGACCAAGTAAACATGACATTTAATGCCAAGAAGTGGCTAAGGATGACTTGAGGGCCTATATAAAGACACAAAAATCAGATCTTTATTCATTTTAACTCTCATGCCTTTCTAGACATTTCCAAGACATTTTTCATTTCACAAACCCTAAGGCAACCATTTCCTTTGGACAAGATCATCACTTTGAAAGCTTGGGTAAGTGTTTATTCTTGTGATTTAATATGTTATATGCATGAGAGATGATGTAGATCATGATGGTTATGTTTAAAGGTATTGAGTGATGCACTTTTGCTTTTTGCTAAAAGATGTGTCGTCTATGTGACTTGAACTTGAAAGGAGACTTGAGGTTTTGATGGAAGTGAATGGTGTGAATGAAATATCAACATGTATGGTGTGGTTATGTCCTTAAATTCCCTTTTTCTATGTGTATAACTTGTGGGTCTAACTTGTGGGATTGTTGTGGGATTGTTGTTATGAACCGTATTGAGGTGACTTGATGGAGTAATTGTGACGTAGTGTTAATGAGAAAGCATAAACGATACACTTGGTGTGAGGTGCTATTGGTTTATGATGTCTTGGTCAATGTATGGAATGTTGTGGTATTGTTTGTATGACAATGCCGTGAATGGTATTGTAAAGGGTGAAATGACGTTATAGGGTAATCATGTAACTCATTGTCGTCTTATGCACTTGTAAGGAAGTTAGTTGTTAACGTGAGCTCCGTTATGTACTTGTGTTGTAGAGTAAAACGTAAGGAAGGAGGTGGATTTTTTTATTCACATATAAGACTGTGTATTCATATTGGGAATATAAGGTATGTAAGGTTACTCTTTCCGTATCCTTCTGCAGGAAATATTGTTCACATTGACATTATACTTGTTCCATTTCGAAATTTCCAAAGGCATCTCATTTCGAGTTGTCATATAGTATTACTCACAGAACCAATTGTGATTCACATGTCTCATGATCATTGACTAATGTTTCAAAGTTCCAATAATGTACAATCACCAATGTATCAATCTCATAGAAGTAAAGAAATGAAGTAATGCATAGTTGTTTGTTGTGTGAGTACGGGTGGAAGCTTTGGGGGCATAGGCCTAGCTCAAGCCGAACCCGAGATTATTGGATCAGGGGGCAGCTCTAGAGACATAAGCCTAGCTCAGGCCGAACCTGACAAGGGGAAGCTCTAGAGGTAAGAACCTAGCTCGAGCTGAACCTTACATATTGATTTATGGGTGACAGCTCTAGAGGTAAGAACCTAGCTCGAGCCGAACCCGATATATTGATTTATGGGTGACAGCTCTAGATGCATAAGCCTAGCTTGGGCCGATCCCAACATAATGTTATGTTATGTTAAGACCCACTGATCAGTTGGGGGCCGGGTACGATATGATACAAGTGATGATGAATGAACATAGAAGCAAAGAAAGTAATGAAAGCAATATACATGGTTCCACATATACAGATCGATGGTTTACCCATATTGACTAATCTCTTATACTTGATTCCATTGATGTTCTTGTTATGATGCACTTTCTTATAGCCTTACATACTCAGTACATTCCTCGTACTGACATCCCTTGGGGGACTTAGCTTACTTGCTGCAAGCACAGGTGTTAGTAGACCTCCACAGTAGGTTGTGGTTCATTTGCGGATCATCGGTGAGCTCCAGTTGGTTCGAGACTTTTCGGGTCACATGTGTATATTGGTTTTTGTATTATGTAAATATTGTATAAAGCGGGGAATTGCCTCGACTGCAGGCTGGTTATGTACATGTATCTGTTAGAGGCTTTGTAGACGTATGTGGGAAGATGAATGTAAGATATGTATGTCCATTTTGACTTGATGGCCCTAACAGCCAAGTTTCATATATAACATATGTTTTCCATGACTTCTGCCATTGGTATTTTATAGTTACATGAGATAGCATGATATTCATACAAAGACATGCATATGAGGGTACATGAGTAAAAATTGCTTCTCTCTGGCCATAACGACTTTGGGTGCCAGTCCGCCCCTTTGGGATTCGGGGCGTGACAGAAAAAAACCCCATGATACAATCTGTGGTTGAGAGGCTGAAGCAACTTGAGGGAAGCAAAGGGTCAAGGGGGCTCAGTTATGAGGATTTATGTGTACACCCTGATGTGGAGTTACCGGAGGGGTACAAACCTCCAAAGTTTGAACTGTATAACGGGACTGGAGATCCCAAGGCGCATTTGCGCATGTATTGTGATAAGCTGGCCGGAGTCGGGAGAGATGAGAAGATAAGAATGAAAATGTTCATGAGAAGTCTCACTGGAGAAGCCTTAACATGGTATATCGAGCACGATGCAAGGAATTGGAAGGGCTGGATCGATATGGCATCAGATTTTATAGAACGATTCAGGTTCAACATTGACAACGCTCCTAACTGGTTCTATATGCAGAATTTAAAGTAAAAGCCCAATGAGTCATTCAGGGACTATGCTATAAAATGGAGGTCTGAGGCTGCAAGAGCTCGACCTCTGATTGAAGAATCTCAAATGAAAGAATACTTTATTCATGCACAGGAGCCACAATATCTTGAGAAAATGATAACCGTCGTAGATAAAAGCTTTGATGAAATCATCAAGGTAGGAGAAATGCTTGAGGAGGATCTCAAGAATGGAAGCATTATCAATCTAAAAGCTTTACAGGCTGCCAACAAGGCTTTACAATCTAGAGAAATTGCTGAGAACAATAAGAAAAAAGAGGTAGGTACAGTGATGTTAGCCCAGCCTTCAAAAAGTGTGCCCAATTACCAAACTCCTATTACAACTCCACCCCTCTACCCACAATCTCCAATGCCATACCCAATATCTTCTTACTAAATGCAAACCGCAATGCCATATCCTTCCCCTCTATACTAAGCACCTACCCCATATCCACTACATCCACAATTCCAAATCCTTGCTTATCCCGTGTATAATGTCCAAGCCACTCATGTCCAAACACCCCAACCTTCTCCCCAACAAAATCAAATACCCAGAGCTAATTTCTAGAAAAAATATAAACTCCTTTAGCCAAACCTATAGCTCAACTGTATGAAAGACTTAAGGAAGCGGGCTATGTCACACCCATTGCTGCCGAACGTGAGAATTCTCAAGCCAAACATTTTGATCCTACCAAGGTTTGATTGTATCATTCTAGGATGAGGGGTCACACCATAGAAACATGCTATACTCTGAAGGATAAAATATAAATGTTGATCGACACCAAGGCCATTCAGTTGAATGATTCGATGCCGAATGCCACCAACAATCCGTTACCGGATCATCAAGTAAACATGCTCGATATTGATGAACTGGTAGACCTGGAAAATTCTATTTGGTTCATCAAGAAGGAAAATGGTACACCTATCAGTACACCAAAGCGGGCACCGTTTGAGGTTGAGGTAGCAGTGCCTAAGACTCCTTTCACAGTCTTCAGAACTCACCCAACTGCTTATAAATCCCATGCAGTTCCTTGAAATTATGAGCAGAACACTCCAGGTAAAGCAAGAGTGGCTGAAGCAGACGTCGCCCAAGGCGTCACTAGATCTAGGAGAATATATACACCGAAAAATCTGACTCAGGGAAGTTCTAGTAAGAGCAAGCCACCCATGATATAAATGGAGGAGAGTGGTGCTTGGAAGAAGATACAGGCTAAAGAATACTCTGTGATAGATCAACTGAACAGGACCCCAACTCAAATATCTATCCTGACACTGTTGCAGACTTCTGAACACCATAAAAATGCTTTGATTAAGGTGTTAAGCAACGCCTATGTACTATCGACTATAACATGGGGAGATATGGCCCATATGGTTGGGCAGGTATTCGCGGCATACAAGTTATCCTTTCATGAGGATGAGCTGCCACCTGAAGGAAGGTCACACAATAAAGACTTGCATGTTACAGTGCAGCACAGAGAAGGGTTGTATCTCAATTGTTGATTGATCCAGGTTCAGGATTAAACATATGTCCTTTAGATACATTGATAAGGTTGGAGGTCGATTTGGCTAAAATGCAAAATTGGAAGATGAACGTGAAATCGTTTGATGGCTCCCATCGAGATACTGTTGGGGAGATTACATTGGACATGGTAATGGGCCCTGTCACTTTTCTCGTGACATTTCAAGTGATGGACATCCCCGATTCCTATAACCTCTTGCTTGGTAGGCCCTAGATTCACATGGATGGCGCAGTTCCCTACACATTACACCAATGCCTCAAATTTGAGTACGGTCACCAAGAGGTTGTAATACATGGTGAAAGAGCATATCCCGTCTATGCTGTCGAGGGAAAGAAAGTTCTTGATGGAGAAATTTTTCACATGTTAGAGATGGTTGGAAACGTGGAAGAAGAGCTGAGTTGGAAGATTAAAGTTGAGACAATGCTCAAGTCTGGATATGAACCAGGTAAGGGTATTGGGGCCAGATTACAAGGAATAGTTGAACCCATACACCCTTCAGTGAAGAATGACACTTCCGAATTAGGCTACATGGACGATGGTCAAGCACTTGATACTTCGCTGTCATTATATCAAATTTTTCACTCTACCGAGTTTCTTGATGACGGTGAAGATGAAATACTGGAAAGTCTGAAGAATTTGTTTTTGACTGAATCTGAAGAAGAAGGTTGTAACGTCATCATCAGTGAGGAAAGAGGATCCCCTAGTCAAAACATGGAATGAAAGGCTACACTCAGCAATTGGACTGCCACTCCTTCCTGGCCTCGCCGAGCACTTAGGTAGATTTAAAGATTTTGATTTTATATTATCGTTTGAAATAAATAGACTCGATTTCGAGCTAATTTACATCTTTTAGTTATTTTGTTATGTTTGAAGACATTTAAAGTTATTTGAATTAATAAAATCTCTCTTTTCATTTTATTGATATTATTTATTTTTGTTTCTTTCAGCAAAATCTCTTTTTAAAATGTTGAGTCTGAGATTGTGACTCATAATGAGACTACGCAACATAATATAAGTGAATTAGAAGAGGTGGAAAAAAATTAAGTGCCTGAGGAATTTGTTAGTAAGGTTGAAGATTTTGAAGATAAACCCAAGACAAACTTTGTAGAGTCGGAAATAGTGAACATAGGGAATTCTGAGACATTAAAAGAAACCCGTGTTAGTATTTATATGCCAAAAGATGAGAAAGAGGAATATATCCAGTTTCTGAGGAAACTACCAGATATTTTTGCTTGGTCATATGCCGATATGACAGGACTAAGCACGTCAATTGTAGCCCACAGGTTGCCCACTGATCCATCTTGTCCTCCTATTAAGCAGAAGCTGAGAAAATACAAACCTGATCTGAGTTTGAAAATTAAAGAGGAGATTTCGAAGCAACTTAAGGCCGGTATCCTCCAAGTAACTGAGTATCCGACCTGGTTGGCCAATGTCGTGCCTGTTCTCAAGAAAGATGGAAAGGTCAGAGTTTGTGTGGATTATAGGGATCTCAACAAAGCTAGCCCGAAGGATGATTTTTTGCCTCCGAAAATACATTTGTTAATCTATAATTGCGCCAAGAATGAAACACAGTCATTTGTGGATTGCTTCGCCGGTTATCATCAGATAAAAATGCATAATAATGACGCTGAGAAAATCGCTTTTATTACCCCTTCGGGAACCTATTGTTACAAGTTTATGCCCTTCGGGGTGAAAAATGCTGGAGCTACATACATGAGGGCCATGACCGCTCTGTTCCATGACATGATCCACAAGGAAATTGAAGTTTATGTGGATGACGTCATCATTAAATCCAAAAAGAGATCAAGTCATCAGGACAACCTGAAAAAGTTCTTTAACAGATTGAGGAAGTACAATTTGAAGTTGAATCCTGTGAAATGTGTCTTCGGGGTCCCTGCCAAAAAATTATTGGGCTTCATTATCAGTCGACGAGGTATAGAATTGGATCCAGCCAAGATCAAAGCTATTCAGGATCTTCCGCCTCCAAAAAGCAAAAGAGTGGTAATGAGTTTCTTGGGTTGCCTTAACTATATCAGTCGCTTCATAGCTCAGTCTACAATTATTTGTGAGCCAATTTTCAAGCTACTAAAGAAGGATGCGGCTATAGAATGGACGCCAGAGTGTCAGCAGGCATTCGACAAAATCAAGGATTATTTATCAAATCCTCCCATTCTGGTTCCTCCCAAACCTTGTAGGCTATTACTATTGTATTTATCTATGATGGATAACGCTTTTGGTTGTATTCTAGGGCAACATGATGAGACAGGCAGAAAGGAGCAGGCAATTTATTACATGAGCAAGAAATTTACATCGTATGAGGCTCGGTATTCCTTACTGGAATGCACATGGTGTACCTTGACCTGGATATCTCAAAAATTGAGACACTATCTCTCTGCATACACTACCTATTTGATCTCCAGAATGGATCCTTTGAAGTATATATTTCAGAAACCAATGCCTACAGGGAAGCTAGCTAAATGACAGATACTACTGAGCGAGTTTGACATAGTCTATCTCACATAGAAAGCTATAAAAGCATAAGCATTGGCAGATCATTTGGTCGAGAATCCCGTGGATGAAGAGTATAAGACGTTGAAAATTTACTTTCCTGATGAAGAAGTGGCATTTGTAGGGGAGGATATCTCTGAAGAATATGATGGCTGGAGATTATTCTTTGATGGAGCGGTAAATTTCAAAGGAGTGGGTATTGGTGCCGTTTTGGTCTCGGAGACTGGTCAACATTATCCTGTGCCAGCCAAGCTCAGATTCCCCTGCACCAACAACATGGCTGAATATGAAGCTTGCATTTTAGGGCTTCATTTGGCAATCGATTTGAATATCCAGAAAATATTGGTGATTGGAGATTCAGATTTATTGATTCATCAAGTACGAGGTGAGTGGGCCACAAAAAACACAAAAATCCTACCTTACTTAGATTGTATACAAGAGTTGCGCAAGAGGTTTGGCAAGATAAATTCAAGCATGTTCCAAGAATCCAGAATGATTTCACAGACACTTTGGTCACTTTGTCTTCCATGATCTAGCATCCAGACAAGAATTATATCGACCCCATCCCTGTTCACATACAAAAGCAGCCTGCATATTGCTTTCATGTAGAGGAAGAAGTGGACGGAAAACCATGATATACTGATATACAGGGATATCTGAAAAATGGAGATTATCCAGAGAATGCAACAAGTACTCAGAAGCACACCATTCGAAGGTTAGTAAATCAATTCTTTTTGAATGGGCAAATCCTGTATAGGAGGACTCCAGATTTGGGTTTACTAAGGTGCATCGAAGCCAGAGAAGCATCCAGGTTGGTCGAGGAGATACATGCTGGAACATGCAGTTCTCACATGAATGGATTTATGTTGTCAAAGAAAATATTGAGGTCAGGTTACTTTTGGTTGACTATGGAGACCGATTGTATTCGTTGTGTGCAGAAATGTCACCAGTGCCAAACTCATGTCGACATGATTCGAGTTCCTCCTAATGAACTCCACGTCACTAGCTCCCCTTTGCCCTTCGCAGCTTAGGGCATGGATGTCATTGGTCCTATTGAACCGTTCGCGTCCAATGGTCACAGGTTTATTCTTTTTGCAATTGACTACTTCACTAAATGGGTTGAACCCTCTTCTCATAAGTCAGTCACAAAGAAGGTTGTAGATGATTTTGTTCGAAATCACATTATTTGCCGATTTGGAGTACCTGAGTCTATCATTACAGATAATGGTGCCAACCTCAATAGTGATTTGATGAGAACAACATGTGAGATGTTTAAGATCAAGCATCGAAACTCCACAGTAGATAGACCACAAATGAATATAGCGGTGGAAGCTGCCAATAAAAACATCAAGAGGATACTTCGAAAGATGATTGATAATTACAGGCATTGGCATGAAAAGTTACCTTTTTCCCTGCTAGGATATCACACGACAATCAAAACCTCTACGGGAGCCACACCTTATCTTCTGGTTTATGGTAGTGAAGCAGTGATACCTGCTGAGGTAGAAATACCCTCTCTCAGAATCATTCAGGAAGCAGAATTGAGTGACGCTGAATGGGTACAAGGTAGATTCAAACAACTGATACTCATAGACGTAAATAGGATAAACGCAATCTGTCATGGTCAACTCTATTAAAATAGAATGGCCAACGCTTTCAACAAAAAGGTTAAACCAAGACACTTCTCGCCTGGGCAGTTGGTTTTGAAAAAGATTTTTCCACACCAAGATGATGCAAAGGGTAAATTCTCACCGAATTGGCAAGGTCCTTATGTGGTTCATCGGGTTTTGACAGGAGGAGCACTCATACTTGCAGAAATGGATGGCAAAGTTTGGTCTAAGCCCATCAACTCAGATGTTGTTAAGAGATATTATGTTTAAGGTTTATTTCATACCTTCTTACCTTGTAATTGGAACTACGTTTGACCTGATTCCCGTTTAAGAGGGATACGTAGGCGCTCCTTTGGAGTTCGTTCCTATCATAATAAAATTCTCCTATTTCCCCTTATAAGCATGTAACTGGGGAAGAATTTTTAAGAGGATCTCAAAAATTCCATGGTATAGCATTTGTGCAACTATGTAACCGGGGCAGAATTTTTGAGAGGATCTCGAAAATTCCATGGGATAGCATTTGTGCAACTATGATACTGGGGAAGAATTTTTGAGGAAATCTCAAAAATTCACAGCAAGCAACCTTCACTTACTGAAGCAATCAAATCTACACTGGGATAGAAATTTTTGAAGATCCAAATTTCTAGGCAAAAGATATTTGTTTACAAGAAGTTGCATTATCTCGAAACATGCCACAATCAATGATTCAATAATATTTCCTTTACAATAATGTTTTTTTTTTTTTTTTCATTTTTTAGTTTTCAAGAGCAAACATTTTTCAAAACATATTTTTAAACTTATTCTACCCAAGTGAAAAACCGTACGAAGCCTATTATCGATCCACAATATCAAGCAAGGAGGAAGCATGCCAGTCATAGCAGAGGCACAAATCAACCTCCCCTTTTTTACAAACTTACATTTTTTCTTTGAGTGTAGAAACAACAGGTACAAATGCAGTAGCTACCTTGCAACACCTGAACGATCATCATAAAAGAAAGCCCACTATACATCCAATGTGGGAAAACAGCTAAGCTACTCTATCCTATCATCTACATTGCACGGCTCCTGCAAGGGTGGTCAATATTGCATGGCTCCCGCAAGAGACCACACGGCAGTGCATCTACAGAAATCTATATTGCACGGTCAATATTGCACGACTCCCGCAAGTGTCCACACCGCATTACATCTACAAAAATCTACATTGCACAGCTCCTGCAAGGGTCAATATTGCACGGCTCCTGCAAGAGTCCACACCGCAGTGCATCTACAGAAACCTACATTGCACAGCTCCTGCAAGGGTCAATATTGCATGGCTCCCGCAAGAGTCCACACCGCAGTGCATCCATAGAAATCAATATCGCATGGCTCCTGCAAGAGTCCACATTGCAAGGCATACACAGAAATCTATATTACATGGCTCCTGCAAGAGTCTGCATTACATTGCACCTGCAAAATCTGCAATCAAGCACACAAATTGCATCAAGTTGCTGAACCACGCCAAACTACTACATACCAAGCTACTCAAATCACGTCACGACACATTATGCTACTCAATACATATACGCTTTCTTTAATCATTATATAACTACTCCGAAAGTGTCATGGTCTAAAGGCGTCATTTTCATGGCCTAAGAATTTACTTTCTATTTATCATGCTCCAAAGGCGTCATAGTCTAAAGGCGTCATTTTCATGACCTGCAGACATCATTTCATGGCCTTAGGATTTACTTTTCGCTATCATGGCCCTAACATATTATGGCTTAGAGACATCATCCTTGCCGTCTCAAATCAAATGCTCATGATCTAACGGGGAAATTGCATCATGTTTAAATAAATATTTATAACAATTACTTATTATTCATTTTATCCACATGATCTAAACATTTTATTTAGTAATACTAGAAAGCATGAAAGTGACGAAGGAATAGCGAGTTAAGAATGGGAGTAACTCTCACTCCTGTTTTCAAAATACTATTCTACTTATCTCTCGGTCACTCCAATACAGCTTGAAACACATTCACTTCTCATTCTCACACTTCTCACTAAACTACCGTTTTGAATTCGATCCACTCCAATCTCATCGGAACATACTACCTTTATTGCTGCCCATATACCATATCATCAACATTCTTTAAGAATATCGTTTGTTCCTAAATCTAGAACTATACCTGGACTGATTCTCGTAAACCCGAGATATGTAGGCGACTTGAAACCAAGTCTCGGCCCCACTATTTCAAAAAATTCCCTTTTTGCTTTTTGACTCCAGCAAACCATCCTTTCAGTCGAACAAAATTGGCTACTACGTCAACGTTCGTTGCTCGACAATTCTTCTATCATTCTCAAGCAACGAAGGGGCAGCTGTTGACACCCAATTTTGACCTCTCGATATTCCTCCTGGGTTGCCATATTAGTTTTGAATTTTAAATTATTATTTTTTATATCAAATAAATTCTGACATTTCGTATTTATGATTTTAAGGTATGTAATTTATTTTTAGCATTTAATTTTATATTCTTATATAACATCTATAATTTACTAATTTAAATATAATATTTTACATAATTTGTAAATATTTATTAAGTTATTCCCACAAATATGTGTATTCATAAATTGAAAACACGTGGTCCATAGTTTATTGCTTATTATTATTATTATTATAGTATTTTTTATTTTTAATTTTGTATTCATAAGTGCCTAATATATTTCAAATCATTTTTTCGTTGATTTTAAATAATATATTACGTATTATTAATTTTTACTTACATAATTTATTCATAATGATTTTATGAAATTGATTAATTTTGTTAGTATTTTATTATATATTTACTGATTTATTTATTAAATAACAGTCTAATTCAATTCAATTTCCCTAATTTATTTAAAGTCTAGCCATTTTGTACTCAATTTCGTGTTAATTTTAGGCTAAATTAATTTTAATTTAAGACCCAAATTGAAATCCCCAATCCAATTCTAATTGAACCCAATTTAAATGACCCAATTTCTGACCCGAATCCGACCCATATTCTAATTTTAATCTCAGCCGTAGATCAAATATGATCTAACAGCTCAGATTAAATACATCTTTTCTTTCCTTTTCTAATTAAAAAATCAAACCCCCTAACCCTAAAAATTTTTCATTCCTCCCCCTCATAAGCCGCCTCCCCCTCTTTTCTCTCTCTTCTCTCTCGATCTCCCTCCCCCATCACCGCACCACTGCCGGCAAGAACCCTACGCCGGCGAGCTAACCTCCGCCACCCTCTGCTTCGCTGCACCTCCACCACCGGCAAACCCCCACGATCAGCAAATCCCATCCAGCCGCCATCTTACTCTCCTCTCCGTTCTCCGCCTTTCACCGGCGAACCCCACCGCCGGGGAACCAGCAGTCACACCCTCTGTCTCTGTCCCACTTCACCGCTAGTCCGCACTACCGCAGACGAGTCAACATCAAGACCCGCGTTGCTGCTCTGTGCTCCGGTCAAATGTCTCCTGAAAATACTAAAGTCTTGTGATGAATCCATCTCAGGTTCTATTTTTTATTTAATTTTACATATAAAGTTCAATTGTCTTCTACCCCTTTCTTTTCTTTCGTTTTGACAGATTCTTAGATTTGAAATTAACGAAACTTGGTTGAGATTTTTGTGTCAATTCCTTGTGATTTGAGGTTGTTAATTTGCTTAGATTATCATACGTTAAAAGCCTTAATTTTTACAATTTTTACAAACACTCATTTAACCCTAATTTTTAATCACTATTTTTTGCTTGTCAATGGTCTCTTTTTAATGAGAATTTCGCAACCCTAGACAACCACTTTGTGAAATATGGTTATTAAGTAATTAACAAGTCAAAATATTATTTGAATAGTGGGCAGATTGGTGTTTAGTTGTTTTTGTAGAACTTTGATTCTCCTAATTGATCTAGTTCCCTTATTTAGGCCAATACGAATTGGTACTTGATTTATTTTGGCAAGCTTTAATCCATAAATGGTAGTGTCTGCCTTGATTGATTTTTAGTTCCATGATGAATATATGATGAATATGTGATAGCTAGCTGGCTAGTTTCCTTTATCCAATTTATTCTCCTCTTAATACAAAATATATTCTTACGTACTTATTTATGGTAGATGGTTTTTACACTGAATGATTCAGTCTATTGATTTACGGAAAGTAATTTATTAAATTGATTTTGCAGAATATTCTCCTCCCTTTAATTTGAATCGATTCTTTCTTACTCACATATTTACGGTAAAACTTGACTCTTTGTTTTTCCACTCCATTTATTTAAGGAAATTAACTTTTGTTTAATTGATTGTCAAGTATTCTTATTTCCTTTTTAGAAATTGGGATAACAACCATCCTCTTAATATATAAAGGATCTCCTTCACTCATACAAAGGATGGTTTTTTTTTTCATACTCTCAACACATAAAGATTTTTCAAGTTTGGTTTGGCTTTGACTTTGGAAAAGGCTTTGGCTCTCATTCACATATACTCACAAGGGCTTTAAGCATTTTACTCCCTATACTAAAAATACATTGGAAGTCTTGCTTGCTCTTGATCAGTGTTTTAAAAGGCGTTCGCGGGGCGAGCCTCGGGGCGAGGCGAAGCTAAAATGCACCGAGGCGTTATGGGGGGGGGGGAGAGGCGAAAGTACCTAAAAGCATACACCTCACCACTTGGGCCGTACTCCTAGGCGTGAGGCGCGCTTTTTCTCAAGGCGTAAGTCCCGTGAACTACTAAAAATTAAAATTTATTTTCCTATTTAATCATTAATTTAAGCTTAAAGAGTAAAAAGACTAAAATATTTTACTTATTAAACACTTAAACTTAAAGAGTAGTTAAACTTTTGATTTCTACAATACCCAAAGTGAAATAAATTAAAAGGGTTTTCAGATTGTTGATGAAGTTAGACATACTACAACAAATTCTGAAAATTTGTTTGGCAATATGGATGATGATGAAGAGCTCTTCTTTGATAGTGACTGAATGTTGAATAAGAAATTCAGAATTATCTATTTTGTTCCCAAATAGGGGTGGGGTTGGTTAATTATGCACTTTTTTTTGAACAAACTTGTATTTTTGAGGACATATAATGGTTTATTACTTTATTATATTAAAAGTTGACGTTATATATTGAGTGTATTGTGTTGCTTTGATTAGTTTTTTTACCTGAAATAGTTTGAGATACATACTCCATTTATTTTTTATTTTTTATAATTTGTGTATGTAGTTTTACTTATTTTTTTGGTGATTTATCCTTTTTAAAAATATTTTTTCTAATAATATTAATTTATAAAATATTTAAAATTAACGTTCCATGAGGCTTACGCCCCATCGCCTCGGGGCTTACACCTCGCCCCGTGACAGGTAAAACGCCTCGCCTTACTCCCCCGCCTTTTAAAACACTGCTCTTGATAAAGGATTACCTACGAAACTTCTCTTGTTGTTTTGCTTCACTATCTATTTGCCATCAAACCAGTTAGTTTCTATCGATGCAACTTTCAATATTTGTGTGTTAGTCTTCTTGTAATCTAGAAAACATGTCTGCATAACTAATATTATAATGATATCTATTCTTTTCTTGTTTGTCTGTTTCACCGCGGTTGTTGTATGTTCTTGTGCATTCAGATATTTTGGTTATGCTTAGCAGGTACTATTAGAGGATGCTTGAGTTGGGGGACTAGAAGAGATGCCCAGGTGTTTGGGGACTGCCTAGTTCATTTTTAGTCTTTTCATTTCTTGTTATACATTCATTTTTGGGTCTGTAATAATCTTGTATAAACACTGATATGTAATAAAAGAATATGGGATGCTTATGGGGTGGGGAATTCTATGACTCAATTATTTTATCACTTAGGCAAAACATTTTAGGATTGCTAATTAATTTTCAGCATATTAATTAGTCGATTTATCACTTAGAAATCATGTTCTAGGAGTGTGAATTAGCTTTCAACTTATTAAAATTAATTCCAAGTATGTTCATCAGCTTTTTTGCATTTTTAATTAATTTCCTAAACTTTTCTGTACACTTTAAATTAATTTTCAGAATTAAAAATCACATTTTCAGCACTTTAAATCTATTTTCAGCACCTTTAATTCAATTTTTCAACACATGTAAACGAATTTCCAGCATATTTAAACTATTTTTAGGCATGTTTAAATCAATGTTCGACATATTTAAATAATTTTCAGTATAAACAAGAGTAATTTTCAGCATAGTTAGTTTAATTTCCAACATTTTTTTTTTATTTCAGCATATTTTAGAATTATTTAATATCTAGCACTTCCAATTAATCAATTTCAGCATGTTTAATTAATTTTTCAGCATTTTAAAATTAATTTCAGAATGTTAAAACTATTTTAAGTGTCTTAAATTAATTTTCAGTAGTTAAATCTATTTTAGCATGTTTAAAAAAACTTACTTTCCAGTATTTCTTTTTTAAACTAATTTCAGCATGATTAAAAAATTAATTTCCAGCACTTTAAATCATTTTCATCACTTTTAATTAATTTTCAACACTTTATTAATTTCCAGCCTGTCGAATACCTTCCAGCATTTAAAATCACAATTTTTAGCATATTAAATTAAGTTCCAGCATTTAATAATAATTTTCAGCATATTAAATTACTTTACAGCACATAATAATAATTTTCAGCAATTAAAACGATTTCCTGCAACTTTAAAATATTTTTAGCTAGTTTTTAAATAATTTTCAGCATCTAAAAATCATTTTTCAGTATATTTTTAGTAATTTCCAGCAACTTAAAAATATTTTTAGCAATTTTTAGCATTTTTCAGTCTGTTTAAAACAATTTTCAGCAACTTAAAAAATAATTTTAGCCAGTTTTAGATAATTGTCAGCATTTTTCCATTCTAAATTAATTTCCTCTGTAATTAGTAGTTAACTTTCAGTACCTTTAAATTTTCAGCAATTTTAAATCAAGCTTATATTATATTTAATATCTAACACTTTATTTAAACTTTCAGCACCTTAATTAATACGTCTCGCCTAGAAACCATGCCTATAGGCTTTAATCACTTAAAGCAAATAATTATATTTTAAGCATGTTAATAACCTATTTAACTTTAATTAAATAAGAGGCATATTTGAAACCTTTACGTGCTAATTGCTAGTCCTATTTGTTTTGTTTGACGTAAATTCTGAGTCTAATTAGGCAACCTAAGTGTTCTTTTGTCTAGACCCAAATCCAAAAGTAAAAGTCCAATGCCTCTTGGACGCTAAGTGGAGAAGGGTAGACATTTTAGGAAGCACCAGTTTTATCATTTTCTTTAGAACGCCTTTAAGATTAATAATCAAACTAGGTGGGGTGGGTAGAACATTCGAAAATGATGGAAGTTTCCCCGAGCAGTATTCGACAATGCGATATGCGTCATTGTCTTCTGTTAATAAGCCGGGCGTTGTCCCGAATAATATAAAATTAACCTTTGTCTAGATTAAATCGAATTTTATTTATTTGCATGCTTGTTTGGGGTAGTTTAGGTATAACTTAATGAATATTTCATTATAATTTGTGTCTTTCTATCTTCTCGCTTCTCTAATTCCTTTATTTATTTATGCATTTTTTTTACTACTTTATCACGTACTTAATTATTAATTAGATAATAACTAAGTTGTATGTTTAATTTTGTTTATTATATTTTCCCTATTTAAACACTTAGTTAGTATTAAGTTAATAAAATGAATCGACCTTTGCTTATTACATAGAATTCCCCACGTAATATATGAGTTTGGCCGGGACCCACATTTGTGGACCTTGAAAGGTGCCTAACACCTTCCTTTCGAGGTAACCTGAACCCTTACCCGAATTTCTGGTGACGTAGATTAATTAAAATAAGTTCGCAATTTAGTCTAGAATGGTGCCCTAACTCACCTTAATTCGTTAGGTGGCGACTCTTCACTCTAAATCATCCCAAAAAGAGTTGTCACGTCGGATCCCGCTTTCAGCGAGAAAAATGGGGCGCGACAACAGAGATAACACATTAACCTAAATAATGCATTGTATATGTACCTTATGTTAGAAAGAATTTAATTTCAGTTTCTAATCAACTAAGAGATGAATATGTATCTATTTTTCTTGTAACTCTTGAGTTATTGAGTTTGATAAATATTATCTCTTGTTGTATATTGATGCATTGACTCTTAATTATTGTTATCTCTCATGAATTGAAAAATATTAATCTGTCTCAGAAGAGAAAATATTCTTTAGAATTGAATGAAGTTAGCGTCTAAGTAATTTTTTTTTTCTGGATAGGACTTTGTGGTTGGTCAATATAGTGGGATTTAAAGTTCATTGAAAGTGAAGACACTACCAACTTGTAAGTCCTGTGAAGAAGAAAAAGAAATGACTAAGAGACCTTTCCTCTTAAAATAATATAGAGGTAGTGATAAGTTAGAATTAATTCATTTTGATTTGTGTGGTAACATGAGCATTCAGGCAAGAGGTGATTTTGAGTATTGTGGAACACTAACTAAAAATTACTCATGATATAAATATATTTATTTGATGCTTCATAAGTCTCAATGTTTTGATAAACTCAAGATATTCAAGACAGAAATAAAAAAAGCATCATGAAAAATATATTAAATCATTGCGATCTGATCGTAGTGGTGAATATCTCTTTGAAGAATTCATTAATCATTTATCCGATAGATTGATTAAATTTCAATTGTCTACACCTGATACTATATAATAGATTGGTGTAAAAGAGAAAATATATAGACTCTTACGGAGATGATAAGATTAATGATTGACTTATTCATAGTTGTTTCTTTTTCATTTTGGGATATGTCTTAAGAATTGTGTATTACATTCTGAATTTAGTTCCTTCCAAATCAGTATCTTTGACAACTATAGAATTGCAGATTTGACGTAAGTCTAGTTTGTGAAAGATTTTGATATAGGATTGTCTAGCACACGTGCTGAAAAGGGAGGAATGGACAAATTGAAATTAAGAATGCATGTGTTTATTGGATATCCAAAAAGAATGAAAGAAGTTTTATTTTAACATCCTAAGGAAAATAAGGTAATTGTTAACACAAATGCCAGATTTCTAGAAAATGATCATTTAATAAACCATGTTTCTAGAAGTAAACTAGTTTTACAGGAACTGATCAAAGAAGTAATAAATGAGTCAGTAAAAAATTCAAATGCTCAAGAACATCTAACCGACGTGTCAGAATTGACGTTCCATTGCATTTAAGCAGTGGGAGAAACGTTAATAGACATAAGAAAATCTTCTATCTTAAAATAGTGAAAGTGATGTGAGCAAGAACACTACATGTAGAAGTCATTAGTATTTCAGTAACGAAAGGTTATGAAGAAAATATTAAGACTCTAGAACAGGAAAGTGTGACTATAGTAGTACTACTTAGTCGTAGTGGGAGAATCATAACAGGGATCGATTTGTTGCTTATTCTTGAGAGAGTTTCATGATAGAACTCACACTCATGGAGTATTTCATGATAGGATAATTGAAGATATAGTACCAACCCGATCAGTTACGACGAAGCACTACCATACGAAGTTGCATAAGAAAACAACTTGTAAGATCCTTTTGATAAGTAATATAAAGGGATTATATGTGAAAGTTGTAGATAAATAGTTAAGAGTCTAAGTAGGAGATTGTTAAGGTATATACTATTAACCATATGTTTAGATATAATATATTATAATAATTGTGATGGTTAAAAGTCTAAGTGGGAGATTGTTGGGATATATATATACTATTAACCATGGTATATATACTATTGACCATGTGTTTAGATAGAGTATTAATTATAGAACAATTGTTAAATGTTAAATCAATTTTAATAAGATTTAATAGATCATGTATTCGTTTATGTGTCCGTTTACTTATATAGTAGATGATTTAATGTATAGAGTTTTAGCTTATACACAGAGGATTAAATCATCGATTCTTATAAGTATAAAAAAATTTGTTCACAACCTAGGATGGAAATTGGACAAGCCATCGGTATGATTGTAGCACAAGATTAAATGTAATTCATCTTGATTATGGGAACGATGTAGTTCCGACTTCTTTTGCCAGTACATTTTGTATGTATTGAACGGGACCGAGTAGAGATAGATATTTTAGACTGACTGGCTGATGTCGCCCAAAATATACCTCCAAAACAGTATAATGCGGTCGTTGTATCAAATATAGAGCCCAACTAGGTTGGGGTCGATCCCACATGGAATAGGTCAAAGTGTGAGTAGAATACCGAATGGAACAATCGGAAAGTAAATAAAACTGGGTTTTTTTTGCTAATGAATAGTAACAATAATAATTGCCGGTTGAATCGAGTTTGTAGACAATAAGAGAAATTCACTAGGACTGTGATCCCCAATGATTCCTTAACTCCACCGGTTACTTGTGCTAACAAGATTGCCTCACTGCGCTGCATGCAAAATCTAACAAGTTAGGTTCATCTAACTGTCTCTCAACCTTCATTAGATGAATTTCACTCTTTTCCTCTCAGACTCCGAGTGTCGCACTACTAACCCTTGTCTTGGATCTCAGATAACCATACCCGCTAAGGCTCTCATTATTAGATGAAGGTTGATAGCTTCAAATCTCTGTTGTTATCTCCTTTTCCCAATCTCTACCTCTCTCTCTCTCTAGAGCAAGTCTAGACTACAGGCGGATTTCTAACGTTTGCAACTATTATAAAAGCAATCACAACGAAAGAAACAACAATACATACATACACAACTGTACGGAATTGCTTTGCACTTAACCGGTTTCGTTAATTCCTCATGGTTCACATAACCCTAGTTGATGGGTTTAGCTTCTCATAATTGTAAGAACACAAGTAGAATTCAGAGATGAAAAAATAATTATGATCTCACTACAATGAAGAAAAACTGAAATCTCAATTATCAATAAGACTCAAATTAGGGTTCATGACTACAAAACCAAGAATATGTCTGAAACAGTATGAAATAACTCTCCAAATAATATAATGTCTAATTCTCGCACCTAGGACTATACAGGGGTATTTATAGATACAAAACTAGTCCTATCCAAAGCAAAATAGGAGAACAGAGTCGGTAGCTTCCATGATATTGTTACTTGGTGTCGTGGAACCAAGTCACGCCACGTAGGTTGATGTCGTGGGAATCAGGCTCAATTAGATGTCTTCAGAAGTTGGGTCACGGTATGCTTCCACATCATGTGGGTGGTATTCACGCCATGTGATTCCTGCGTAGAAATCAGGCAACTTTTTCAGTCTCTGTAGTGGACCCACGCCAGCCACTCACGTGACGTGAGTGGCATTCACGCCACGTGACTTGTGTCGTGGGTCCCTGTCTTGTGCAGGTTCTTGTTCTTTCTTCTTCTGACACTTCGTTCTCGGGTTTGATTCTTCCTTTTTGATCATTTTGCCTTTAAAACCTGTTTTCCTGCAAAGTATGACAGAAACCACATCATACCAACAAAACACACCCAAGTTATTGCATATTTTCCTTGTTTTAAGCATCAAAAGTGTCACGTAACCATGACACATCAACACCCTCAACTTAGAACCTTTACATATCCTCAAGCAAACAAAATAAAAATACACATACACAATGCTTAACTAAGAGAAACCTAAGCGACCTATGGAAGTCTACTCGTTGCCTTCGGCATAAAACTTTTTCTCGACCCCTCCTATTTGCAAAGCAAAACCCAAGTGTGTATACAAGCAGCATAGTATCATAACACAAAAGGGATCAAGTGATGGCACCAAATTATGCACGAACAACTTAGCATATATGCAATTGACATTTCTCGAACAACTAGCAGCTAATAATGCAACCCATGTGCTCTCACAATCAAAGAAGTCCCATGCACTCACAGCATACTAAAGAATATCAACATAGGGACGAGGTCAAAACACTCACGCTCACAAAGAAGTCAAAACAGTGTGCATGAAATACCATAGGCTTGCCCTTATTTTCTACGACTTCATTTTCGGACAGTTGGACTAGGATCACTATATGACTTTACTAGGCTTGTAATGTAGGCTTAGGGACGGGTATGGTACATATGGGTATGGTGACTCAACCCTCCTTGACACTACACTATTTTTGGCTCCAACTTTCAACTTTTCTCATTTTTATTCTCCCTTATTCTCCTTTCTTTTATTTTCAGATTTTTGGGTGTGATTTTCCTCACTTTCAAAACAAAATTTTCTTTTCTTTTTTTTTACTTTGCAACTTTTCCTTTTTTTTTTCTTCACACCCAAACCTGTTTTCTCTTTTTCTTTTATTAACCTCTTCTTCATACCCAAGTCAATCTATGCATCACTATAATAGCCACCCTCAACTTAGGCGATTTGCCTGAGTTGAAGTACACAGTGTCCAAAGAGGGACCAGGGACAAGACAGGTTCATTGTAATTAAAATGGGAAGGTGAATAGGCTAATGAAAGAAATATGAAAATTATGGCTCAAAGTCAGGATCAAGGGATACTTCTTCATTTGGTTTGACATTTAGGCTAAAAGTGGACTTCATTCAAAAGCGGCCTATGATCCTTTCCTAATCCTTATCCTCTAACTTAGGCAAGACTAACCGAGCAAGTTCTAGATTGCACACACACAGTTAACCAAGTAATGACCTCACACACACATAGCACAAGGTTGTATTATCAACTATTACCTATCCGATTCATGCAATGCTAGCTACAGTTATTTGCCTATAATCCTAGTGCCATACCAAGATCCAACAGCTGTCACACACAAGCATGCTATTCACACAATTCAAAAACAGAAATTTTTAGGAGGGGTATCCTTAACATTCAAAACACATAAAAATCTTTCAAAACTGGACTGCACTACAGTTCCCTTATATTTCTCCTAATTTAGCAAGAAACACAAAAACATCATCAATAACATCCTAAACATGTCGGTTCTACTATGATAGCACACTCGGGGGAAAACAAACACGGCAACAAAAACCCCCAAGTGGTGGTACACCCCCACCCCCAACTAAACATGGTGCAATGCCCTCAATGCACCGATATCAATCAAATACAAGGGAGTGAAGACATACCTGTGGCGCATTAAGCGCCGAAAGTGGGCCCGCCAGCAGCGGGATCATCAGACTGTGCACTAGTAGGTGCATCCGGTGGAGGGACAGCCTGACTGGCAGATGCACCACGCGCCCTCTGCTCCGCCTCAATCTGACTCGCATGGTAATCCACCCTGGAGGCTTTAAATGCCCTCCGCAGATCACTCTCGTACTCAACATCACTATCACCCCAATTCTCCGGACTGTGGGGTCTCTTGCCTCTATCCATCGGAGGCTCCTCATCAGCAAACAAATCAACCTCAAATGCTGGTCGCACGGAGGTCTGGGTAGGCATAGGTGGTATAATAGGAGTGCTACTCGATGCCAATGCCCAAACCTCCTCTCTCAAAGCGGCTACCTCCTGGGTCAAGCCGGTCATATCAGGGCTCGGTACAACACTCAAGCGGGAGGCCGTACGTGCCTCAAAACTATCAATCCTCCCATGCAATCCCCTCATAAACTGGTCCATCGCCGCAGTCATTCGAGCCTCCACCCTAGTCTCCACAGCCTCTACTGTGGTCCTAACCCAAGGCTTAAGCTGGGATACCAACTTAGCCATCTGTGAGCCTGGCGTTCAAACATCTCTGTCTTTCTGTCAATCAACTGCTGCAGAAAGTCCCTCGATATTGAAACCATTCCAACAGGAGGAAGTGGAGAACTAGTACTGGGTACCCCATCATCAATAGGGCCAGCGCCCTCAGTATGTATAGGTACACTAACTGGTGCAGGAACAGGCAAAGGGGCACTACTCGGCTCATCCAGGACTGGGCCCGACGACTTAGACGGCTGTGACCCTCGTGGAAGAATAGGGTGTGAACCCCTCTGTTGCATTAACCCAATATCCGCAATGCGTGTCACCTCAATATAATGGTCGAGGGAAGGTATCCTGGCCACCCCTGCCCTATCACACAGCCCCTGGATAAGGCATGGGAAGGGTATACTCGTGTGATCTCTGAAAGCCTGCTCGTGGATCTCCCGAACAATGTACCTTGCAAAATGAATCTCATAACCAGCCAAGATGCTGGCTACTACCACATCCCGATCCAATGTGAGTGAGTTGTCAGCATTGGTTGGACCCAACCGATGCCGAACCACGGACCACCAGAATCTTCTAGCAAAATGAAGCGTGGAATTTTCGATGTCCAGCTTCCCAGTCACCCAACTAGCCGCCACACCATCTTCGGCTATGTACCCCGTAATCCATTTAAGCAACTCCAATTTCTGCTCCACATCTCGCATCTTAACTCTATCTCTGACAGTGTCCATCCTATGATCAAATTCAGCAATCGAAGCCGAAAGTGGACGATCAGCCCCAAATAAGAAGCGGTGAATGGTCTGCTCCGAAATATCCATGCGGGTACAGCGAACCATGACATGAGTCAAAAATGGCTGCAAAATATTTTTCTGCCCAACAGGAGTGCCCAAGTCAACCGACGCAGCATAAGAGGCATAAAACTCTCGGACTAACTCTGAGCTATAACGACCAGAAGGCTGAGCCATCCATCCCAATCCATATCTCTTAAAGACAGGCCATATGTCAGGCAGTGTCCTCAACTCATTCGCCTGATATTGCGGCTCCTCCATAATGCTCCTCCAACACCCCCCCCTCTGTCAATTCAACGTCTCTATCATAAAAGGCATGCATTCCATTCACACACCAATGCTGAACCTCCGTACTCTGCGTGGGAGTCGGAGAACTCTGGGCACTAGAACATGAAACAGGAGTTGTAGCCTCCGCCGCAGAAGTACCCTGACATGTAACATCATCTGCAGATCCTGATGCAGAAGCATTCTCCCTCTCTTCAGACTGGGGGCCGAACTCATAGGACTCAGCCAGAACAACTGGCTCAACAGGTGGTGGGACCGACTGAAGTGCTGCCCGGGCAGCCGCTCGGGCTCGCGTCTGTAACCTCGTATCCCGAGGGACCAAAGTAGTGTCATCCTGACTAATGCCAAACTCCTCCACAGACCCACTTTTATCAGACTCAGTCGGTTCATCATGCAGACGGGTCGGTAAATCTAATTTTTGGTGTGAATCCGGGATGAGGCATCAAGGTGGTCACTCTTGGGGTTGGATTTGGGAGGCATGGTAGCGGGTTATTGATCGAATTTTGGGTATTTGGGTTGGATTTGGGTCGGGTTTGTGGTATTAGATTCGGATTTGTTGGTATTGGATTCAGATTTGATGGATTCGGTAGTGGGTGTGTTGGATTTTTTTTGAATATGGGGGTCGAATTTGGTGGGTTTGAGAAGGTGTGTTCGGATTTTTTGATTTGGAGATGGTTGGGATTTGGATTTTGATGTGGAGAAGGAAGAAAAAAGTTGAAATTTAGGGTTTGATTAGATGAATTGAGAGTGGGGAAGTAATGGAATGTGGTTCGGGTTTTGTATCGGGTGGATAAGAAGAGACACATTTTTTATTTTGGAAAATGGACTTGGGTCGGGTCGGATTCGGATCATATATAGGATTTAAGTTTCACGGAACAACCCACGTGACGTGGGTGTGTCTCACGTCACGTGAGTCATGGCTTGGATGAGGTTCTGCAGTTAAAAATGTTCCTCTGATTTCCACGAGACAGCCCACGTGACGTGGGTTAGACTCATGCCACGTGTGTCCTGATGTAGGTGAGGTTCTGAAACTTGAATTTTCACTCTGATTTTCACTCTTGAATTTTAACTCTGATTTTCACGATACCAACCACGTGACGTGGGTGTGACTCAAGTCACATGAGTCCTGTCGTGGATGATACTGAACCAATTCTGGTAAATTTTGTGATTTTCCGCTAACTGCTCCTTAATAATCAGATCTACACATAACACAATCTTGGGTTGCCTCCCAATCAGCGCTTGATTTAATGTCGCGACACGACACTGCTAACTTGGATACTCAGACTTCACCAACATCCCATGGGTTGCCTCCCATGAAGCACCTGATTTAACGTCGCGACACGACATGGCTAGCTTGACTACTCAGACTTCATCAAGTTTAAGTTATTCAATCGTCCTTATCTCTTCCGGAACTCCCACATAATGCTTAACACGCTGTCCATTGACGTTGAATAGAACATTATCTGCTCCTTTTAGCTCAATAGCACCATGTGAGAATACCCTAACGACCGTGAATGGGCCTGACCATTTGGATTTTAGTTTTCCAGCAAACAGGCGAAGCTTGGAATTATACAGTAAAACCAAGTCTCCCGGGTGAAACTCTCGATTCTCAATTCGACGATCATGATACAATTTCATCTTCTCTTTATATAATGCTGAACTTTCGTAAGACCAGATACAAAATTCATCCATCTCATTCATCTACTCAAGTCTTAATTGAGCCGCTTCACTCCATTCTAAATGCACCCTTTTCAACGCCCACAAAGTCTTATGTTCCAGTTCAACGGGCAAATGGCAAGATTTTAAAAAACCCAACTGATATGGTGATGCACCAATTGGCGTTTTGAAAGCAGTCTGATACGCCCATAACACATCATCCAGTCTTCGAGCCCAATCAGTCCTAGTTGCGTTAACTGTTTTTGCCAAAATGGACTTGATCTTGCGATTTGACACCTCAACCTGCCCATTTATCTGAGGATGGTAAGGTGTTGCCACCTTATGTTTGACACCATATTTTTCAAGTAGGGCTTTGAACAGACGGTTGCAAAAGTGGGATACTCCATCACCAATAATAACTCGAGATGTCCCGAATCGTGAGAATATGTTCTTTTTTAAGAAAGCTGTAACACTTCTCCCTTCCTTATTAGGAAGCGCAATTGCCTCCACCCACTTAGAAACGTAGTCAACGACTACCAAGATGTATTTCATTCCATGCGAGCTCACAAAAGGACCCATAAAGTCAACTCCCCACACATCAAACAATTCAATCTCAAGTATAGTTATCATGGAAGTTCGTGTCTGCGTGAAATATTCCCTTGCCTTTGACATCGGTCACAAGCGCGAGCATAATCGTGAGCATCTTTGTAAATACTGGGCCAGTGGTATCCATATTGTAAGATTTTATGGGCAGTCCGTGCACCTCCATGATGACCCCCAACTGGAGATGAGTGACATGCCTCCAAAATACTTATCATCTCGGCCTCTGAGACACATCTTCGAATTATGCCATCAGCACATATCCTAAACAGATATGGCTCATCCCAGAAGAATTTTCTTACCTCATGCATGAATTTCCTTCTCTGTTGATATGACATATCTTTCGGAACTAGATCACTTGCCAAAAAGTTGGCAAAATCAGCAAACCATGGGATTAAGTCTTGGGATGCTGCCAGTAATTGCTCATCTGGAAAAGTTTCATCAATCTCAAGATCATCCTTCGATTTAAGCATGGCTTCCTCCTCAAGGCGTGAAATATGGTCAGCCACTTGATTTTCGGTCCCCTTACGATCTTTGACTTCAAAGTCAAATTCTTGCAACAGAAGTACCCACCGAATCAGTCTTGGCTTAACATCCTTTTTCTACAAAAGATACCGAAGAGCTGCATGGTCTGTATGCACAATCACTTTCATACCTATCAGATAAGATCTGAATTTCTCAAAAGCAAATACTACGGCCAATAACTCCTGCTCAGTCACAGTATAATTCTTTTGAGCTGGATTAAGCACTTGATAGCATAGTAAATCAGATGTAACATTTTCTCACGTCTTTGGCCAAGGACTGCACCCAAAGCCACTCCACTAGCATCGCACATAACCTCAAAAGGCTTAGTCCAATTCGGTGACACAATAATAGGGGATGAAACCAACTTCTCCTTAAGACACTCAAATGCTTTAAGACATGCTTCATCAAACACAAACTTCACCTCTTTCTCTAAAAGTTTACACAAGGGGTGTGCAATCTTGGAGAAATCCTTGATGAATCTTCTATAAAAACCAGCATGACCTAAGAAACTTTGAATACCTTTTATAGAGATAGGTAGGGGTAGCTTCTCAATTACTTCAATCTTCTCCTTATCCACCTCAATGCCATTCTTCGAAATCTGATGCCCCAATTACGATACCCTCATTGACCATAAAGTGACATTTTTCCCAATTCAGCACTAGGTTGCATTCCTCGCATCTTTGTAGCACATTGGCAAGGTTTGCCAAACAACCATCAAATGAGTCTCCTACAACAAAAAAATTGTCCATAAAAACCTCGATAGTGTCTTCCACCATGTCGGAGAAAATAGACATCATGCAGCGTTGGAAGGTGGCCAGTGCATTACATAAACTGAAAGGCATCCTCTTGAATGAGAACGTCCCGTATGGACAAGTGAAAGTGGTTTTATCTTGGTCTTCGGGGGCAATAAAAATTTGATTATACCCCGAATAGCCATCAAGAAGACAATACCATCCTCTACCAGCAAGACGGTCTAACATCTGGTCCATGAAGGGCATAGAAAAATGATCCTTTTCAGTCCAAGAATTCAACTTTCGATAGTCCATGCAAACTCTCCATCCAGTCACCGGACTCATTGGAATCAACTCATTTTTGTCGTTTGGAACCACAGTGATTCCTCCCTTTTTTGGCACACACTGAACTGGGCTCACCCACTTGCTATCAGAAATAGGGTAAACCACTACTGCATCTAACCACTTGATGATCTCTTTCTTCACAACCTCTTGCATAGGTGGGTTCAGACAACGCTGGTACTCAATGCTAGGTATGCACTCAGGAACAACCTGGATCTTATGAGTGCAAATGCCGGGTGGAATACTTATGATATCAACAATGGACCAACCAATGGCCCTCTTAAATCTTCTCAATACTGAAACCAAAGCCTCTACTTTCCAATCCACCAATTTAGTAGAAATAATCACTGGCAAGGTATTGTTGGCTCCCAAGAATGTGTAGCGAAGGTGGGCCAAAAGAGCCTTAAGCTCTAAAATTGGAGGCTCCTCAATAGACGAATGAGCTGGTGGAGTTACCCTATTCTTCAAATCGAGATCCGGTTTCTTGGGAGCATAAGTGTATGCTCCTTTACCAGCGAGTGCACCCACCATCTCATCATAATCTTCAACACTATTGTCTTCAAAATTCATGATCACGGCAGACAGAGGTTCTACTCCCAACCTTTCTTCAAGGGACACAATAACCTCACTATCATCAACCGCATCTATCACTGAAATCACCTGCTTATCTCTTGGCTGCTTCATTGAACGACAGACATTGAAAGTAACCTGTTCATTATTCAATCTAAATTTCAGCTGCCCTATTTCCATATCAACCAATGCATGACCAGTGGCAAGGAATGGTCTTTCCAATATGATGGGAACCTCAAAGTCAACTTCACAATCGAGAATCACAAAATCAGCCGGAAAAATGAAAGATGCAAACTTCACCAAAACATCGTACAGAATGCCCACCGGCTTTTTCACAGTCCTATCGTCCATGAGAAGTCTTATGGAGGTTGGTTTTGGTGCTCCCAACCCCAAATACTTGAAAATGACTAATGGCATCAGGTTGACGCTAGCACCCAAATCACACAGTGCTTTAGCAAAGTCGTAGGACCAGATAGTACAAGGAATTGTGAAACCTCCTGGATCCTCCTTCTTTTCAACTAGGGAACACGAAGCAACTGCCCTACAGTGATGTATGTTATCTGCTGGCTCAAAACTGACCGTTCTCTTCTTTGTCACCAAGTCTTTCATGAACTTTGCATAACCTAGCATCTGCTCCAATGCCTCTACAAGAGGGATGTTTACTGACAGCTCCTTCAACATGGTGATGAACTTCTGATACTTTCCTTCCTCAGCCTTCTTCTTCAATCTTTGAGGATAGGGAGGAGGAGGTCGTGGGATAGTTTTGAGCACTTGTGGTACCTCTTTTTCCTTTCTCTTCTCAGATTTTGCATTATCGCTATCATGATGATGATTTGGAACCGTGTCACCTTTTGTATTATCCGACTCTAACTCAACTTCTACATCAATAACCACTGGTTCATTAGTTACATCACTGTCGGTAGGTATAGGTGGATCTGTCGTGCACTTCCCGCTTCTAGTAGTAATGGCGAGACAATGACTATCATTTTTCAAATTCTGGACGATATTTCTTGGAAGGGTGCCTGGCTGACGTTGATTCAGTGCCAATGAAATCTGCCCGAATTGTTACTCCAACTATTTAATGGCAGTTGAATGAGACTCACTTTCTGACATATGCCCAAAATGTCAGTCCTAATCTCTTTTAAGCAATTTTCCTGGCTTTCTGCTCCTTTGACAAGTTTATTAAGAAGTGCCTCCATCCTTGAATTTCCAGACTCCTCATCACGTCTTCCTGGTGGTACATAAATGTCATTATTCTCTCTATAATCATCTTTCTGCCTCCAATCACCGTCACGGTCCCGTTCTCGATCTCTGTATCCCAATTTGTTGTAGTTGTCTCTGTAATAGTTCCGACCTTGATTCCCTTGTCTTGAGTTCCAAGAGTCTTGAGACCCTTGGCCCTTGGCTCGAAAACTCTCCATTTCGCGATCTAGGTACTTCGCCTCTTCATCAGACTCACTATCATCATGTCTAGCCGATTTACTTTGTGCACCTACAACATGCACCTTTTCCGCATCTCTGGCCGCTATCTGTTTAGTCAAAAGATCAATTTCTATCAACTGAGCGACCTCTTGAGCCACAGATTCATCCAAAGCCCTTTGAGCTGCTGAAGCTCCAATAGCATATGTGCCAGCCGGCATATCTGCCTTTTGAGTATACCATCCTCGGTTGGTCTTAGTGACACGATCTAATATCTCAGAAGTTTGGTCCCATCTCAGGCTCATAAATGCTCCACCAGTGATCGTATCTGCTACCGTCTTTGTGTTGACATTCAAAGCCTTGTAGAAGATTTCAAGTAAATTCCTACCATTCATCCTGTGATTTGGCACATTCTGCAGCTTCTTTTTGAACCTCAGCCATGTCTCATAGAGTGCTTCAGAATGAAGCCGTCTGAAATTATAAATCTCATCTTTCAACTGCAGTATCTTGGACGGTGGGAAAAATCTTTTCAAAAATTGATTTCTCAATTCTTGCCAAGTAGTGATGGAACCTTGTGGCAGCTCAGCCAACCACAAAGTAGCTTCTCCTGTAAGGGAGAATGGAAAAAACCTCAACCGAATAGCCTCTTGGTTAACTCCAGGCAGATTGTACGACGTGCAGACCCCCACAAAATTCATTACGTGCATGTTTGGATCATCAGTGGGAAGACCCGCGAACACACCCTTCAAGTTTAGCAGATGGATCATGGCATTAGTAATGTCAAACTTAGTGCCCAGAGGTAACTCTGGTGGAATGATGGCACCATTCTCTATTGGCTCAAAATAGGCCACATATTCTTCTTCAGGATCATCATAAACAGGCATATGTGGTCTCGGTTGTTCTCTTAGTCGTCTTTGTCTCTCTTTAGCATCAGCCAGACGCTGTGTTGCTTCTTTCATAGCTCGATTATCTCTTTCTGCTTGTCTAAGAGCAGCTTGTCTAGCATGTTCTTCTCGTGTCTATCGAGCAGTAGTTTGGTCTGCTGTTTCTTGACCAATCGGATGAATTGGTTGGTTGTGAATGTCTCCCGCAACTGCGGGATTCTGAACTCCTTCAGTATTCACTATTCTTCGATTAGCTCTCAGAGTCCTTTCAATTTCAAGATCAAGTGGAATCAGGGGATTGCCTTGACTCTTAGTATTTGGCATACACCGGCATATGCCCTTAAAAGTATGTAAAAACACAACCAATCAGCTCCAATTAGTAATGTTCAACTCCGTAACTGTATTCCCCGGCAACGGCGCCAAAATTTGATGTCGCCCAAAATATACCTCCAGAACAGTATAATGCGGTCGTTGTATCAAATATAGAACCCAACTAGGTTGGGGTCGATCCCACAGGGAATAGGTCAAAGTGTGAGTAGAATACCAGATGGAACAATCGAAAAGTAAATAAAACTGGGGGGGGGGGTTTACTAATAAATAATAACAATAACAATTGTCGGTTGAATCGAGTTTGTAGACAATAAGAGAAATTCACTAGGACTGTGATCCCCAATGATTCCTTAATTCCACCGGTTACTTGTGTTAACAAGATTGCCCCACTGTGCTGCATGCAAAATCTAACAAGTTAGGTTCATCTAACTGTCTCTCGACCTTTATTAGACGAATTTCACTCTTTTTCTCTCTGACTTTGAGTGTCGCACTACTAACCCTTGTCCTGTATCTCAGATAACCATACCCGCTAAGGCTCCGGTTATTAGATGAAGGTTGATAGCTTCAAATCTCTGTTGTTATCTCCTTTTCCCAATCTCTACCGCTCTCTCGAGCAAGTCTAGAATACAGGCGAGTTTCTAACGTTTGCAATTGTTATAAAAGCAATCACAACGAAAGAAACAACAATACATGCATACATAGCGGTACGAAATTGCTTTGCACTTAACCGGTTTTGTTAATTCCTCATGGTTCACACAACCCTAGTTGATGGGTTTAACTGCTTATAATTGTAAGAACACAAGAAGAATTCAGAGATGAAAACATAATTATGATCTCACGACAATGAAGAAAAACTGAAAGCTCAATTATCAATAAGACTCAAATTAGGGTTCGTGACTACAAAACCAAGAATATGTCTAAAACAGTATGAAATAACTCTCCAAATAATATAATATCTAATTCTCGCACCTAGGACTATATAGGGGTATTTATAGATACAAAACTAGTCCTATCCAAAACAAAATAGGAGAACAGAATCGGCAGCTTCCACGATATCATTACTTGGTGTCGTGGAACCAAGTCACGCCACGTAGGTTGATGTCGTGGGAATCAGGCTCAATTAGACGTCTTCATAAGTTGGGTCACGGCACGCTTCCACGTCACGTGGGTGGTAGTCATGCCACGTGACTCCTGTCGTAGAAATCAGGCAACTTTTTCAGTCTCTGTAGTGAACCCACGCCAGCCACTCATGTGACGTGAGTGGCAGTCACGCCACGTGACTTGTGTCGTGGGTCCCTGTCTTGTGCAGGTTCTTGTTCTTTCTTCTTCTGACACTTCGTTCTCGGGCTTGATTCTTCCTTTTTGATCATTTTTCCTTTAAAACTTGTTTTCCTGCAGAGTAGGATAGAAACACATCATACCAACAAAACACACCCAAGTCCTTGCATATTTTCCTTGTTTTAAGCATCAAAAGTGTCACGTAACCACGACACATCACTGGGAAAAACATATTCTCTAAACTATTAAATGTACTTATATTCTCAATCTTGATATAACTATTATGAGTTGTATATATTAATTATCATTTTTTTAAATTTTTTTTGGGCAACAATGTGAATATTACCATTAACAACCGCAAACAAATACACACTAAAGAGCACCTGATCTCACTCTCCTTCTGTTAAGAAAGTAACACAAGGATCAGACCTCCAGAAACACAAACTACTTACAAAAATTTCTGCCAAAATACTCTACTCTTAAGTGCAGTTTTCGTGTGCATAAAAAACTCTATTCTATCTACAATTTCTTTTGTTATCTGTTCTACTATGTCGGTATGCTGAGCCTGTATACCTCTGAATATCTTTCTATTCCTAGCTTGACAAATATAGCAGGCCATGCCCCCCCATAAAGTAGCTACCACCAGCTTCTGAAACTTTTTCCAATGCTTCTTCCTTATCCTTTCCAGTGTAGTCTTTAAATCTGCAGCAGGAAAGTGAATATTGGACTAGAGCTGCACACCATCTCTTACTTGTCTTGCAAACTCGCACTCCACAAACAAATGTCTACTTGTTTCCAACACTGAAGCTTGACAGAGACAGCATGTAGCATTCTCAATATGAAACTTCAAATGTTGAAGCCTTGCTTTTGTAAGTAATCTGTCGTACACTACCAACCATATTAGAACCCTGTGTTTTGGCATTGATACTTTGTTCCAAACCAAATTTTTCACCTCCATCTTTGCATGCTCACCTAAGAGTTCCTGATAGGCTTTTGTAATTGAATATTTGCCATTCTGTGTCAACAGGAATTATCCTTGACAGTACCATTGCTGCATTTGTTCTTTCAAAGAATTAAGTTTCCTCCAGTACCAACTACTATCAGCTGATGCTTTATGATTCCAAAAATCACCTTCGTTAATGTATATTGAATGCACCCATTTCAGCCACAAGGATTCTTTGTTCACAGCTAATTGATACACAAGCTTGCCCACTGAAGCTATGTTCCAGAGTTCACAGCCTTTAATATTCAGACCTCCTTGCTTCTTTTGAAGGCGTACTGTTTCCCCTGCTATCAAAGGAATATTCCTCTTCTCATCCTTGCCCCCCCACAAGTAATTTCTGCATTTTCTATCTACTTCTTTCACAACACCTTAAGGGAGTATGAATACTGATCCCCAAAAGTTGTGGACTGAAAAGAGAACAGCTAATACCACTTGAAGCCTCCCAGCATATGAGAGCTGTTTGCATAAGTAGTTTTAATCCTAGTGGTTATCTTTTCAACTAGATGATGACAATTAATCTTATTCCACCTTTTAGAAGACAGGCAATCCTAAATACCTGATAGGAAATGAGCCCTATGTGAACCCAGTGCACTCCAATAACTACTTCTTCACCTGGTTTGTCATCCCTGCTAGAAACAAACTTGATTTTTCCATGTTAGCTACTAGTCCTGAAGTTGCACTAAAGTGCGCAAGAGCTTCCTTAATTCTTTGTACTAATTGGAGATCACCTTTGCAGAAGATCATAAGATCATCTGCAAAGATGAGGTGTGTTAATCCTAGTTTTTGACACATAGGATGGAACTGGAAATCATGAAGGTAGCTCATTTGCTTGAGTAGCCTTGAAAGATATTCCATTACAAGTACAAAGAGTAAGGGTGAGGCTGGATCACCTTGCCTCAACCCTCTCTTTCCTTCAAAATATCCATGACCCTCACCATTAAGCTTCACAGTAAATTTAGTGGACGTTACACATGCCATTACTATCTTAGTGAATTTATCAGGAAACCCAAAACCCCTCAACACTTCCTCTAAAAACTCCCAACTAACCATAGCATATGCCTTCCTTAAGTCAATCTTCATCAAGCACCTAGTAGTAGTTTTTCTTGTATAGTGTCTCAGCAGGTCATGACATATCAAGATATTATGAACCATAGATCTTTCTTGAACAAATGCAGCCTGATTCTCAGCTACCAGATAAGTCACAGCCTCCTTCAACCTCATGCATATAAGCTTGGAAATACATTTATATAGCACATTACAGTAGGCTATTAGCCTGTATTGACTTGCAAATTCAGGATCCTCCACCTTAGGAATCAAAGCAATATTAGTAGCGTTCAGTTGCTTCAAGAGTTCTCCATTCTGAAAAAATTCCAGAATTGCCTCAGTTATGTCTTTCCCTACTATCTCCCATGTATCTTTAAAAAAACCACTTCCATAGTCATCAGGCCTTAGACTCTTGATCTTGTCTATACTATACATTGCCAGTTTAACCTCTTTTCCAGAAAAAGTAACTAGTAGCTGCAATTGGTGAACTGATTCTAGAATAGGACCACCCTTCATCACAAAATCTTTTGCTGCCACTCTTATGGTTACTGCTGTCCCTAGCAGGTCTTTATAATAGTCCACAAAGAGCTGAGCTATCACATCAGGATCATTCTGCTAGTCTCCATGCATATCTATTAATTGAGTGGTTGCTAGTTTCAATCTTCTATGCTTTATTACTGAGAAGAAGTACCTGGAGTTGTCATCTCCCAGTCTTAGCCATGTGACCTTACTTTGTTGCTGGAGGTACATTTCATCCAGGTAATTCAAATCTTTGAACCTGTTAATTTAATTTATTGATTAGTATCTATAATCTTAACATGGGAAATTACATAAGTGTTTAATAGGGAATTTCACAATATTTATAGAGGAGTGCAATTACGAATTTCTAGTGGAATGATTTGTAATTTATTATGGTAAGAATAATTCAAATCAGAATTAGAATTTTAAATTATTTCCATAATAGGGAGCCTCAGTAATTAATTCTGTGGTCCCTGCAGTGCCCATATTTAACTAGAACTCGGAATCCTATTTTCTATGGGAAAAGGAAGAAACCAGGCATTTGTTTTCTTGTTAGAAGACAAACAAGTTTTTTGTTCTCCTTTTTGGACTAGGAAAAGTATCTCTATAAGTAGGGATTCTCCTAACCTAGAAGGGAAGAAGTTTTCTATTCGATACTTACCCACCCAAGTATTGAGAGTTTGGCTATTAATTTGGGATCACTACCGAAGACTGCAGAACCGGTATCGGACTTGCTTGATGATACGTGTACGTGTTCACGCATCAAGAGGTATTTATCGAATTAAATTTCAGCAAGTTTATGTGATCTAGCATAATCATATGTGTTCTAGCATAAACTATGTGTTGTCTATTATTCATGTAAGCAGTATGTTTCTATAATGCTTCCGCTGTGCATAATGTTTTCCAACAACATCCCCATCTCCGCCACCTTCAACTTTTGGATGTGGGAGTTCTTAACTGGCCAACACTCTGCTCCATACAACAGTGTTTTGCACGCATGAAGTTACAACCCTAAACATGCTCTGGTTTCGACAGAGTTGTTTAGTTTGAACACCCATTTTACAGAAAAATGTAGCTATGGTAATCTGAAACATGAGAAAAAGGTAGTGTATAGGGAGAAAATAGACAAGATACATGGTCGAGTTAGATAGTGACACTTGGAGGGTCAAGCAAGCAACATTTATATACTGAAGGAATCCGGTACAATCCGTCTCGGAGGAGTGAAACCGAACCAAGAAACAAACATTCGGAGAAAGAGTCAATCGACAACATCGGCCGTTACAGATTCATTCCGGAGATAACGCTAGATGTTATTCCTTTGCATCTAAATGACATTTAATTACTCAATCAATGTAAATTAACAGGGGCTGATTTTAAGACATTTAACCTTGAGGAATTTCCCTCTAAAAGGAGCTGAATCTTCATGGAAAAGGACAAATCACTTCTCAGTTAAACAACTGTCTCAAAAAGCTCTAAACAAAGCATCATTACTTTTATTTCATGTGCTATTCATCAAGTTCAAAGCTTCTTCGGTGCCATTTTCATCAAGAGCTTCTCCGGAAGAAGGCTAAACAGACTAAATTTATCTATTTTATTTCGTTAACTTATTCAATTGCCTTCAGCTTATTCACGTTATTTCTGTTTTTCATCTCTTTACATTCCTATCATCATCAAAATCAATCTGTGTGTCCTTTAAACCACATTACAATTTAACTGTACCTTTTTAGGGGTAAACATGTAAAGGGCCGGTATTCTTCAATATATGTATTTTTGGTGACATTATATTTCATGGAAAAATTTACAGTCGATAGAATTGATCCTCTAGGTTTAGTTCAATTATTATCTTAATTAGGGTGTTTATTTATCAATGAATAATTCTAGTTTTCTTACTGGGTTGTACACTAAAAAGATATGAAATGTGATGGAAAGATGAAATCAAAGTCACAGTAGCATAATGGCCATAAATAAAGATCCCAATAACAAACTAGTTGTTGCATAATCGAAATTAAAATCAGTATAGCCATTAATTAAAGACCTAAACATGGAGAAGCAAATTCTAGTAACTTTGAATTAGTTTCCAGTGCAGCCATGTCTTCTTCTTTCAAACTCACATGTACTTCAATTCCATCCCCATTTTAGCTGTCCATCAAGAAAATTTTCTTATTACTTGGTACACTTCCTAAACACACTCTTCTAGGACTCCCCCATCCATAGTCCGTGCCACAGAAACGGAATTTACTCAAGCTTGTACACTTATACAAATCAACAACATCGTCGTTAAGTTGATTCTGAAGCGACAACTTTCTCAAGCAATGTTGAGACTAAATTTTTAGTTTCCCAATCTTGGCAGAAATACATTTCTTTTTCCTTCCTCACTTCACTAATCAATCTGTGCAATTTGATCTCCATGGGGTCCGCGATCCATGGTGTCATGAAGAGGAAACTCGCATTACCTTGGAACTCTTCTGGCAACATTTTTTTCGTAACTGGTCGCAAATTCACTGATTGCGTGAATACGGATGGCCTAGCTGAATCGGATGCTATGCATTTGTACACAAATGCACTTGCAGCTTCAACAGAAGTAGGATCAATACTACTGCTTTGTGTTCCTGATTCAGCTGCAATCATAGCCTTGAGGGAATTTATTTTGGACCGCACGAAGAAATATTTTTTCGATATGCAACGATGGTTTCCTCTTGTCTTACTTTTAAGTATTGCCTCCGCTACAGGGCCACTTACGGGTGAAAAAATGGATCCTCCAACGAATTGGAAAGACGGTACAGGGGCACATGGATTACGTGCCATGGCTGACCAGTGATTAATGAAATTTATCATACTTGAACCATCAACAATTTTGTGCGAGACGCACACACTGATTGCTATTCCTCCGCAGTTGAAATGGTTAAGTTGAGCCACAACTACATTTTCTTTGGATAGGGTCCAAGGTGTTAAGAATTCATCACCAACTTAATTAATATCCAAGACACTTCATAAAAGAATCTTAGAATATTCAAGAGTTGTAGAGAATTAAAGGAAGATTTGTAGAATGAGAATTCTAGAGAAAAAATCTAGAAATACTCTAGAAAAGATAGTTCTAGAAATAAGTAGTTGACGGAAGATTCTAGAATAGAGTAGTAAATATCCTTAGCTAGATTTTTCCATTAGCACCTATAGATAGAGGTGGCCATTTGAACTGTATGTATGCTCAAGTAAAAAGTGTGTGGGCTCAAAAGTAGGAGAGCTCAAGAAAATAAGAGTGAGTGATCAAGTAAAGAGTGTTGCTGAAATAAGCAACAAGTGAGGACTAAGAAAGAGCAACAAAGAGAATTGGTAGAGTGTGAGTACAAAAAAAATTGAGTGTAAGAATTGTAAGACCGAAGCGGGTCTTTACTTTATAATAATAAAACTCAAGTTTGAGAAACCGATTGTGCTCACCATCAAATATCTAATAAGTGGTATCAGAGCCTGGTGGATAAAGAGCAAGGTAGCGACTCAAAAAAGATCCTACAAGCTATTGTCAGAGGTTACAAATTACGAGGCACTGATCAATGGCCGTTTTTGCAAGCGCTCTCAACGATGTTGAGAAGCTCAACGCAAGAAACTATGGATCATGAAGCACGAGAGTGCAATATTACTTTCTCGGTTAATAACTATGGGATATTAATGGTGGCTCAGACACTACACCACCAACTGATGCTGAAGCAACAAAAAGGTGGAAGGTTAAAGCTGGAAAGGCCATGTATGCTCTCACTGTAACAATTGAGGATGAGTTCCTGCAACAGATAAAAAACATCAGGATTCCCAAAGATGCTTGGGACACGTTGACGACAATCTTTATGAAGAAGAATGATGCGAGATTACAAAGGCTTGAAAATGAGGTTTTGTCGATCTTACAGCGAAATATAACAATCAGTCAATACTTTTAAGGTAAAATCTTTATATGATGAAATATCAAAATTAGATCCAAAGAATGCTATCACAAAGACAAGGATGAGGAAAATCATTGTTCATGGTCTAAGGCCGTAGTACAAAGACAAAATTACGGTCACACGAGGGTGGGTCACAGAACCAACTTTATCAGAGTTGAAAAATTTGCTGGCGAATGAAGAAGACTTGGAGAAGCCATTATCAAGACTCTCTATAAAAGATGAAGATAAGACGCTCTTCAGCAAAAGGCAAGACTATCAAAAACATCAGCTTGCACTTGCAAGTGTAAATGAGAAACTAATCGATTACGAACATGATTGGATTGTTGATTCAGGATGTTCCAACCACATGACTGGTGATGAGAAAAAGTTTATGAACATGAGAAAATACAAAGGCAATCGAGTAGTGGTGACTACAAATAATTCAAAAATATCAATAACTCATATTGGAAAAACAATGTTTGTTCCTCATCACAGCTCGAGACAAGTGAAACTTCAGAATATCTACCATGTTTCGGCTATGAATCTCATCATAGCTCGAGATAAGTGGAACTTACTATCTGTGTTGCAACTAACAGCCTCTGGAAACTAGTCTTATTCGGGACGGATGAAATAAAAGTATGTCAAAACTTTAAAGTTACAAGCTCGCCAATCATGGAGGGAAGAAGATTAAAGTCAATCTATATCATGCCAGTCGAAACAACTTATGTGGTATTTGATGAAGTACCAATATCTGTACAAAGACGTCGCCCTACCAAATTCAAGAGAATCAGAGCAACAACTACAACATAAACCTAAAAAATAAAGACAAGAAAGTAAGGCAGAACCAATAACAAGAGGCCGGTATGTGAAAAATTAAATCACATACAAAAGATATTTCTTCAAAAAGAGAAAATAAGAGTCCATGGCAAACTAGAGTACATGAAGCTCCAGAAGAATTTCAAGAAGCTCTGCAACCTCAACTAAGAAGGATGACATGGTCGAAATGCTTAAATGTCAAGTATATAGATGTAAAATTGACAGAGTATTCAAGATCAAAGAGACTACTTCCTTTAAAGAAGCTTCAAAGAGTAAATTGAAAAAAGTTGAAGGAGGAAGATTCACAAAGTGCCTGGACATCAGGATGATTCCAAAGCTTGGGGAATCGCTCGAAGTGATAACATAGAACAAATTAAGTTGGTGTTAAGGGGGAGTGTTAAGAATTCATTACCAACTTAATTAATATCCAAGATACTTCATAGAAGAATCTAGAATATTCAAGAATTGTAGAGAATAAAAGGAAGATCTCTAGAATGAGTATTCTAGAGAAAAATCTAGAAATACTCTAGAAATAAGCAGTTGACGGAAGATTCTAGAATAGAGTAGTAAATATCCTTAGCTAGATTCTTCCCTCACCACCTATAAATATAGGTGACCATTTGAATTGTATGTATGCTCAAGTAAAAAGAGTGTGTGCTCAAAAATAGGAGGGCTCAAGAAAACAAGAGTGAGTGATCAAGTAAAGAGAGTGTTGTTGAAACAAGCAGCAAGTGAGGACTAAGAAAGAGCAACAAAGAGAATTGGTAGAGTATGAGTACAAGAAAAATTAAGTGTAAGAATTGTAAGACCGAAACGGTTCTTTACTTTGTAATAATAAAATTCAAGTTGTGAGAAATCAATCATGCCCACCATCAAATATTCAACACAAGGTACGTCTTTTAGGAATACTAAATCTTCGGCCTCAGTACTGGCGCGATTAAAATTTTTTGACATTGGACAATCTATTTTCGCTTCAAGAAACTTTCCCCCCACGTAATTGCGTTCTACATAGAGATATATCATTACGGATTGTTCTGGCCAATGGATGATATGAAGTAAGAGCTCTTGAGAGGGAATTCTCACGAAATGTAGATATATGAGTAGGTTCATTTGGGAGAGTACGATTGTATTGCATTGGATAGAACATGGCTAATGCCATGTAAGAACATGGATTAGGTTGATCAAATAGAGAAAATAGCCAAATGCCCCTCCAACCTATTATCGGATTTCCAACTGCACACTTATACTTCACGGGGGTCTTATTACCTCTCTAGATTATTTTAAAGTGAAATTAATTTCATCCTAAAACGACATAACCAATCATGTGTCTTATGGTGAAACGCACGCGCTTGACAAATATATTTCACCAATTTTTTTTTAAAAAAACTCTTTTTTCTTGTTCCTTTCTTCCTCGGTTATTTTTTAGCACTAATCACCATAAAACACCAATTTTGATCTCAACAAAATTTTGTATGTCTACCAACCACTTTCTCTTCTCTTCTGCATCCTCCACCTTTTGTAATTCTCTTCTTAATTTTCTTAGTTAAGTATACGTGCTTGCAAGTTTGAACATTTTTCTTTTTTTGGGTATGGTTTGGAAAAACCTATAAAGCCTATAGTTAGATAATTTTTTTGGTTAATTATATGTTTGGATGTATTTTCTTGTAGTGAAAACTGGTGCCATGAACTGATTTCCCCAGTTTCTTTGCTTAATTAGAAGATAAAAGATAGAATCATTCCAAGCTTCTATTTCTTGTTGTTTTCATATGCAAGGGCAAAATTTTACTCCAAGCATAGACATTGGAATCTCCATATGCTACAATGATTCGTAAAAGGGTTGTAAGGTTTATGTTTCATGAATATTTCTTTAATTTATAGATTAAATTGTACCTAAATTGAGATTTCGCAAGGAAACCCATGTGATACTAAATTAATTAGATGTATTCTAAACAAGTTTATTGAAGAATTATTTGCTTATAAAATTTGTTAATTGTGTAATTTTTATACCAGATATTCATTGATGAAGCTTCAACAATGATAATGGTGGAGGAGATGAGAAAGAGACAGAATGAAAAAAGAAAAAGAGAAGGGAACAAAAATAAAAAGAGATATAAGAAAAAGCTAACTCACTTTCTTTACTCATGCACTCTCTGTGCCAACTCAACATTAAGGGGTTATGCATTTCATTTTATAGTAGTCTAGAGGGTGATAGGACCCCCGTGAAGTATAAGTGTGTAGTTGAGAATCCGATAATAGGTTGGGGAGGCATTTGACTATTTTCTCTGATCAAATATGGAAAGTTTTTAAATTCTATGGGACAATGGGGTTGGAGAAGATGGTTTAATGATTTTTTTGGAAATCAAAGCAAGTCGTGGTGCAACCATTTTCACTAGAAAAAGAGAGTTGTCTACCTTTTGTGCACTCTACAATAGGCCTTGGGTGGTTCTTTATAGGTATTTGTGGTTTAGGAACCAATTAATTATGGGGTCGTTTGGTACACCGGATAAGGAAAATAATGCTGAAATAAAGTTTCAAATTATTTTATCCCATTATTTGTACTAAAATGATGGGATTACTGTCTTATATAAAGGGAGGGATAAAATAGTCCTATGGAATATCCCATGAGTTAAAATATTTTACTTATCCCATCCGGTATTATTTTGGCTCGCTATCATATTCTAACTTTGGCATGCAAAAGCGTTTTTAATTTGTGTTGTAATCTTCAAAGTCAAATAGGGATCAGATCTCGATTCTCATATTCCATACTACAACTCGTTTTGATTAATTAATGTTTTATTTTTATGATCCAAAAAAATGGCATGCAAGAACGTGTATAGGCAATTGGTTGAACGTCCAAAAAAAAATGAACGTATATTTCATCAATCGAACGTGCTTCAAATATTTGGCTGTTCTTTCAATGTAGGGATCAGATCTCTTTGAGATGCAATTGGTTGACAGATATATATAGGAAAAGGGCATGTTGACCCAATTAAATAATAATTGGGGTATTTTTTTTTTTGACCAAACTATTATGGTGGCATTTTTTGGATCAAACTATTAAAGGATGATATTTTTATTCAATTTCATAAAATTTAAGAGCAGTTTGTATTAAGTCTTATGAATGACGTCGTTTTGCTTCTCTCCTCCCTATTGATCTAAAATCTCGTCAACTTATGGGTTTCGTTGATTTTGCTGCGATACAAAAGCTTCAATGGTACCATTTTTCGAATCTCTATTGGGATTCTGCAGAAGAATTTAGTTACCAAACTTATTCTTCAGATTAAATTTTGGATTTCACCAAAATTATAAAGCAAAGGTTGCATTTTCAGGTAAACTTTCCTTTTTTCTGTTTGTGTAAATCAAAAGATCCATTACATTTTTTTGTCTATTACTCCGTCCATCTAAAAAAGAATGACCTACTTTTCTTTTTAGTCTGTTTAAAAAAGAATGAACCCTTTTCTTTTTTAGCATCATTTAATTTCAACTTTTTACGTGACATGTTTTAAATCGCAAGATTAAATGACATTTTGATATATTTGACGTAACTTTAATTTAAAACACAAAATTCAAAATAGATTATTCTTTTTTAAACGGAGGGAGTAATTTATATATGTAATTTTTTTCTCTCTTCCAGAAATTCCATGTCTTTGGTTGTTGCTCTATTAACTGATATGAGTATGTTTTTCATATATTGGAATAAGCTATATTCTTCTTTCTCAATAGGTGTTTTAGCAAATTGAATTTTCTAAGTACTTGATCAAGAGAGAATAAGGAAAAGCACTAGCTAATTTCTTCTAATTTGCCTAAGCTTTGTACTAGTGGAATGTAGTAGGTACCTGGTGGAATAGTTGAAGTGCGCTCAAGTTGGTTTGGACACCATTGTCATTAAAAAAACTGATAACATATGTGTGTTTTCTTAGAAACAAATTTTGTTTTGGGGAAACCAAATATAATATAATTTCTGGACAAGAAACAATTTAAACATAGAGCAAGAGAAAAGGTGTGATATAGATTTTTTATTTGTAACAAGGTATGGGAGAATTCAATTGATGTATTATTTCATAAAGTGGTAAGAATATATACATATACATAGAAACCTAACTATGGAAAGAATCAACACAGGAAATCCTATTGATCTGATCCTATCCCTATAATTATGATGCAATCCCTATAATTAAACTAATTACATGTTGGAGCATAGATATCAATCATGCCCAACTTGTTACAAAGGTAATCAACTCGAGTCCCATTCACAGCCTTTATGAGCAAATCCGCTAGTTGCTCTCCAGTCTTCACGTAACTAGTAGAAATCAAGTTATCCTGAATCTTCTCACGAATAACGTGACAGTCAACCTCAATATGTTTAGTTCTTTCAAGATACACTGGATTTGAGGCAATATGAAGAGCAGCTTGATTATCACACCAGAGTTTTGCTGGCATATGATGCTTCAACCCAATTTCAGTCAAAAGATGATGCATCTACATAACTTCACACGTAGACTGTGACATAGATCTATACTCAGATTCTGCACCGAATTGAGATACAACTCTTTGCTTCTTACTCCTTCAAGATACCAAGTTCCCTCCAACAAAGACACAATAGCCTGTAGTGGATCTTCTATTAATTTTGGAACCAGCCTAGTCAGCATCTGTAAAATACTCAATACGAGTATGGTTGTGATTGCCATACAATATGCCAAGTCCAGGAGCTTCTTTCAAGTAACATAGAATCTGTTCCAAGGCTGCCCAATGTTTGACCGTAGGTGTGACATGAACTGACTAACAACACTTACTGCAAAAGCAATATTCAGATGGATTACTGTGAGGTAGTTTAACTTCCCAACTATCCTCTTATATCTACCTGTATCATCAAAAGGGTCGCCATCATCTTTCATAAGATGAACATTGGGAACCATTGGAGTACTGCAAGGTTTGACTGCCAACTTTCCAGTTTCTGTAAGTAGGTCAAGAATATACTTTCTCTGAGATAGAAGAATTCCCTTCTTGCTTCTATTTACTTCCACTCCCAAAAAGTATTTCAACTGGCCTAAGTCTTTCATATGAAACTTAGTATGCAAGAAAGACTTAAGCGAAGAGATCCTCTCAGAATCACCTCCTGTGATGACAATATCATCAACATATACAACAAGAAGAATAGTGTCATCTGCAGATAGTTGGTAGAAGATAGAATGATCACATTTGCTCATTTTCAGTCCAAATTCTTGAACTACCTCACTAAACTTGCCAAACCAATCCCGAGGACTTTGCTTCATGCCATACAAGGACTTCTTCAAATGAAAGACTTTTCTATACTCCCCCTGAGAAATAAAACCAGGTGGTTGCTCCATATATACTTCCTCTTGAAGATCACCATAAAGGAACACATTCTTGATAGCCAATTGATGTAAAGGCCAATTCTCAGAAGCATCTAAAGCAATGAACAAGCGAACATAAGTGAGTTTGGCAATCAGAGAAAATGTGTCTGAATAATCTACTCCATAAGTCTGAGCATATCCTTTAGCCACAAGCCTTGCCACAGAACCATATGGATTAACTTTAACTATGAACACCCACTTAAATCCCACTGGTTTCTTCCCATTAGGTAAATCCACCGAATCCCATGTATGATTTTCCTCTAATGCATGTAATTCCTCAAGCATCACATTTGACCATCCAGAATGATGCAAAGCCTCCTTCACAGTTTTAGGTAGAGAAATAGAGTCTAGAGAAACAATCAAGGATCTAGATGCAAAAGATAAGCGATCATAGAAAACAAAATTAGCAATGAAATATGTGGATTTGCAAGTTTGTGTACCTTTGCGAAGAGCAATAGAGAGGTCAAGATTTTTTGGAGGATCAGGTGGTGTATGGTGTGATGACAAAGGAACTGGTGCTGCTAATGTATCGTCGGTCTCTCGTCTCCTCAAATAAACTTGAACAATTGGAGGTCTTGCTGGGACAGGTGTTGAAGGCATAGTAGTCGGCCGATGCTTAATAGAACAACTCGGAGATGGAGGAATAGCATCACCTGATTGTACAACACGAGTAACATGATAAACTAAACACTCATTTTTCTTCCCCTGCCCTGTAGAACGGGGAGGGGTATAGAAAAATGGTGTAGTTTCTGAAAATACCACATCATTTGAAACCTGATATTTGCCAAGTTCAGAAGAGTAGCATCGATATCCCTTCTGAAGATGAGAGTAACCCAAGAAAATACACTTCAATGCCTTAGGGTCCAACTTGGTAACAGATGGTCGAACATCTCGGACATAACATGTACTTCCAAATATCTTTGGATCCATTGGAAATAATGACTTGTTTGGGAAAAGAACATTGTAAGGCGTATTACCACCAAGAACAGTTGATGGCATACGATTAATCAGAAAACAAGCAGTAGAGACAACATCGGCCCAAAATTATTTAGGAACCTTTATTTGGAACAAAAGTGCCTGAGCTGTCTTAAGTAAATGCCTGTTCTTCCATTCAGCAACTATATTTTGAGAAGGTGTATCAATACATGATGACTGATGGAGGATACCGTGTTGTCTCATGTAGGATTGAAACAACTCTGACATGTATTTTTTAGCATTATCACTCCTCAGAATACGTATTGAAGAATTGAATTGAGTTTTGACTTCAGCACAAAAAGTACAAAAGTGAGTAAACACTTCAAAGCGACTTTTCATAAAATAAATCCAAGTCATCTAAGAGAAATCATCCACAAAAGTGACAAAGTACTTATGTCCAGTCTTGGAAACGACAGGACATGGTCCCCAAACATCGAAATGAATTAGCTCAAAAGCTAACTTAACCTGTTTATTAACCCTTGAACCTAACGTGATGCAATGATGTTTTGCAAGTTGGTATGATTCACAGTCCAAAGAAGGAACATTTTGAAACTGGAAACAGAGCTTCTTTAACAAATGTAAACAAGGATGTCCCAATCGACAATGTGCTTCAAATGGAGACATGGCACTTGAGCAGGCAACAAATCAAGGCTCATATTCATCAAGGATATATAGATCACCAATTACAGGTCCTTTACCAATAACCTTATGCATTACAAGATCACAGAACAAATAATAATTAGGAAAGAACGAAATGTAACAATTAAGATCTCTAGTAAGTTTACTCACAGAAATCAGATTGAAGGCCAACTTCGGTAGATTTAACACAGATGACAAGGTAATAGAGGAGGTAGCTTTGACGGTCCCAGATCCCACAATGTTACATGTTGACCCATTAGCTATTGTTACTTGAGAGGGTGCTTTGTATGACATAAAGGTAAAAAAATATATTAGGATTACCCATCCTGTGATCTGTAGCACCTGAATCAATCACCCAATTGTTCAAAGAGGAGACAAAACATGCTTTTCTTGAATCAATAAGAGTATTAATTGAAGTGAATTCTTTAAGAGACTATCGATACTGAGAGAACTCTATAAACTCATCCACCGAAACCAAAATTATCTTACCCTTCTAATTTGTAGCCATATTTTCTCCAAAGTTATATTTTGCAACTCAAATACTCAAAGTATCAATATAGAGAAACCAACACATGCAATCAAATACTGAAAAGACAGTTCTTTATGATCTACCAACACAACAAAAACCTTATGGATAGGCAGCTTCAGGAAGTCTCTAACAATATTAGATTCCATGAAATTAGCAGTAAACTCACCCAAAATTATTGTAGCTGATAGTCAACTACCAGATTAATTCAATGTTAAGTACAAAGAGAAAACTAGAGAGAACAAAGGAACCAAAAAATCAAGAACAAGTATTGAGCAGAACTCAGCAGTCAAAGCAGCAACAAATAGAAAATCAGATCTGTCTATCTGAATTGCGGAAACTATAGGGAAAGTATGAAAATATGAACCTGGAAGTGACGAGAAATTCTCTAAAGTGTGTTTGAACACTAGAAAAAACTCGGAGTACATCGAAATTGATGTGACGACAGCGAACGTTCAATTCCCCGAACGATTCTGATGGAGCACGCGCCTCCAACGCGCCGGCACATGACAGATAGACAAATGATACAGGTGGCGCTTGAGGGACACTCGCTCCACACCCAGTTGCTTGAGAAATTTGTTCCAACCAGAAAGGTTGATCTGCCTCCTCCTACAGTGGAGGTGACACAAATTGAGCACTTTGAAAAGTGATTCGATTCAAAGTCTGAGCCTGTTTCTGCAAGATCGGGTTGCCTCTTTGAAACGGAGCCAAAACAAGATCGGGAGCCTATAGCTCTGATACCATGTAACCAAGATATGAGAGAATTCAATTGATGTATTATTTCATAAAGTGGTAAGAATATATACACATACATAGAAACCTAACTATGGAAAGAATCAACAAAAGAAATCCTATTGATCTGATCCTATCCCTATAATTATGATGCAATCCCTATAATTAAGCTAATTACATATTGTAGGGAATAAGTTTATATTTATTCTTTAATATTATTATTTTTTATTTTTCATAATAATAAATAAATAAAATTCTCACCAAGAGAAGTACACATAAGGGGGGGCTAGGCGTTATCTTACTAATACTAATGAGGTAATTATCCTCCACTAATTAACGAGCATGTAAAAAATAAGAACTTGAAAGAACAAGATACCCTATGATCATCACAGAGTTTATAATATACTCTCTGTTGATATTACGTATGATAATAATTATGTAATGCAAAAAGATTAAAATCAAGAAGAAAGTTACTTACCTTCCTCAAACCTTACTAATCCTAATGAGGTAACTATCCCTTACTAATTAACAAATGAAAGAATTAAACAAAGAAGAACGACTAAAGATATTCTGAAAATTATAGAATTTTAAGTATCTCGATTTTTGGTTAATTACAATAACTCGAAAGTGGTAGTGTTTGATAACTTGATAGTTTGAAGAATGGTCTAGTCCATGAGCAATACTTAAGACTGACTGGTAGTCATATTAGCTTTATTGAGTTGAACTGTGTTGAAGTGGTGAATGCATGACTTAATTGAGTTTGTTTCTAGAAAGGGATAATGAAAGATAATGCGTAAAATGTCACGGATTGCAGAAATTTTAAAAAATAAAAGATCTCTAAATTCTTTTCATGATCTTGTCTCGAAATTTGCATGTTAAAGGAATTATGTATGGCTATCCATATATCTCTTGCCATGAATGGTTGTTGTTGGGTTATGGGTCTTTTTCCCAAATAAAACCTAATTTGGATCAACCCACTTTTGTCCATAGGCCCAATTCTATGGGGAATATATATTGATATTTTTAGGTCTTATTTCACTATCCATAAAGAGAGAAATCAGCAACCACACATAGAGAGAAAGTACAGATTTTCGCACCCAATTTCAGTCCTAAATCGTCAACTTCAAATTACGATTTCCGCTTCGTTTCTTGTCCGATTGAGCTGATTTTTGGAAAACTTGTTCATATCATCTCAATATTTGATTAGGAACTGATGGAGTTGGATTTGGTGGCCCATAGCTCCAGTTTTTCACCCGTTAAAAGTAGCTACATTTTTAGTAATTTTGCTCTTTTATTTCTCTAGTTTTTTGGTGCTGTGATTTATGTATTGTTGCTCGTTGTTTTTCACTTCTTTAGTGGACATTTTGGAAGAAATTATTATATCTCTTGGTGATTATAGTGGAGGTTTTGGTCCCATGGTTTTTTAGTCTCCACACTGAAGGGTTTTTCACGTAAATCTGGTGTCTCGTGTGATTGGTTTACTTATTCTTTTCATATTCTTTTGATTGATATATTTGCTACCTTATTATCATTGTGCTTGGGTTTGTTTGTCTTCTCTTGATTCAAATTAAAAAGAAAAGTTTAGACTTGGATTTTCTTTCGCTGTTACCTTGTCGTGCACTTTGTTAGTGCCTTTGCCTTTCCCAACAAAGTGGTATCAGAGCATTGGTTGTTGTTGATTGTCGATTTGAATGATGGAGGCAACTATGATCAAAATGGTGTGTTTGAATGGTAGTAATTATCATACTTGAAAAGGCAAGATTAAAGATCTCTTATTTATCAAGAAAATGCATTTGCCTGTCTTTGCTTCTAATAAACCTCAGTCTATGACATATGAGGATTGGAAATTTGAGAACCTGCAGGTTTGTGGCTATATTAGACAATGGGTTGAAGAAAATATTAGAAACCATATTGTGAATGAGACACATGCCAGAAGTCAATAGGATAAGCTCGAGACACTTTATGCTTCAAAGACTGACAATAACAAGTTGTTCCTATTGAAACAATTGATGAATATCAAATATAAAGAGGGCAGTCCTATTTTTGATCATATAAATGATTTTCAGGATGTCCTTGACCAAGTGTACGGAATGAGTGTAAAGTTCGATGAAGAAATTTAGGGACTTTGGCTTCTTAATACTTTGCTAGACTCTTGGGAAACTCTTCGAGTTTCTTTGACTAATTTTGTTCCTAGTGGTGTTGTAACTATGGAATATGCTAAGAGTGGTGTCTTAAATAAAGAGATGAGAAGAAGATCTCAAGCCTCATCTTCTTCAGCTTCACACTCTGATGTTTTGGTTACTAAAGATAGGGGGAGAAATAAGTCCAGAGGTCAGAATGACAGAGATACAAGTAGAAGCAAGTCCAAGTCCAGATACAAAAATGTTACATGTGACTATTTCCACAAAAATGGGCATATCATGAAATATTGTCGCTAGCATAAAAGAGTAATGAGACGACAAAAGAAAGAAGGCGATAATAAAAATCGTGTTGCTGTCGTTGCTAATGATGATCTTCTTGTTAATTGTGGTGAAAATGCCATTAATATTGTTCGTGATAGGTCTAGCTAATTTGTGGATTCTAGTGCTACTTCTCATGTTACACCCAAGAAGGAATTATTTTCTTCTTATACTCCAGATAATTTTGGGATGTTGAAAATGGGCAATAATGATGAGGTTAAAGTTCTTGGCATTGGGACCGTTTGTTTGGAAAGTAACAATGGTTCCAAACTTGTTCTCAATAATGTCAAGCATGCTCCATATGTTCTCTTGAATCTGATTTCTTTAAGAAACCTTGATGATGAGGGTTATATTAACACCCTTGGTGCTGGCCAGTGGAAACTTACTAAAGGTTCAATGATTGTGGCTCGAACTTGTATGTATTTTAGGGCTCCACTTCTAGAGGCTCAGTAAACTTGGTGGAGAATGATACTTCATCATAGTTATGGCATAGAAGGCCAAGCCATATAAGTGAGAAGGGGATTGATTGTTTGGCTAAGAAAAAATTGCTTTTTGGAGTGAAACAAGCAAAGTTGAAGAGATGTGTTCATTGCTTAGCTGGTAAATAGAAAAAGTTTCTTTTCAGAGTTATCCGCCTTGAAGAAAGATTGATTTGCTGGAGTTAGTACATTCTGATTTATGTGATCATTTTAAGGTAAGGTCCCATGGTGGTGCACTTTACTTTGTGACTTTTATTGATCATCATTCTCGCAAACTCTAGGTATTTCCTTTGAAGTCCAAGGATCAAGTAATTGATGTGTTCAAAGGTTTTCGGGCCTTGGTTGAGAGACAGACATGGAAGAAATTGAAATGCATCCACTCAGATAATGGTGGTGAGTATATTGATTCTTTTGATAGACATTGCAGAGAGTAGGGTATTCAGCATTAGAAAACTCCTCTAAAAACTCCTCCAAAAACTCCTCAGTTAAATGGTTTAACATAGAGGATGAACAGAACTCTAGTTGAGAGGGTTATATGTATGCTTTCAGATGCTAAGTTGCCAGACTCCTTTTGGGCAGAGGCCCTTAATACTGCTACTTATGTTATTAATTTATCTCCTACTGTTGTTTTGGATGGTGATGTTCCTGATAGAGTTTGGTCTGGTAAGAATGTTTCTTATGACCATCTTAGAGTCTTTGGGCGTAAATCCTTTGTGAATTTTCCTAAGGATGAAAGGTTAAAGTTAGATGTTAAAACTAGGCATTGTATCTTAATTAGTTATGGTTAGGATGAATTTGGCTATCGTTTCTATGATCCAGTTGAGAAGAAACTTGTTAGAAGAAGTGATGTTGTGTTCTTTGAAAACCAAATAATTAAAAAATTTGACAAAGCTGAGAAGGTTGATCCTTAGAGTAGTGAGAGCCTAGTTGATGTTGATCCAGTTCCTTTGACTATTGCACTTGAAGAAAATATTCATGATGATGGAAATCAAGTTGATAATGAAGATGATGATCGTGTTCAGAATGACCAGCATGATATTGCTGATGCTCCAGTTCAAGATGATGTGGTTGTAGAACAACCAATTATTATTGGTGCTACATAGAGTTCTTTTAGATGATCTACTAGAGAGAGAATATGTTTATCTCGTTATTCTCCTAATGAGTATATACTCTTGACCGGTGGGGGAGAACCTAAGAGTTTTGATGAGGCCATGGAAAGTGAAGAAAAAGAAAGCTGGTTTGATGCTATGGAAGATGAGATTAAATATTTGCATGATAATCATACCTTTGATTTGGTTAAGTTACCTAAAGATAGAAAAGCTTTGAAAAATAGGTGGGTTTTCCAGATGAAACATGAAGATGGTAATCTAATTCCACGGTATAAAGCTAGATTAGTTGTGAAGGGTTTTAACCAGAAGAAGGGAGTTGATTTTGATGAGAAATTCTCTCCAGTTGTGAATATGTCATCTATTTGTGTGGTTCTAGGTTTGGCTGCAAGTCTAGACTTAGAGGTTGAGCAAATGGATATTAAAACTGCTTTTCTCCATGGTGACTTATATGAAGAGATTTATATGGAGCAGCCGGAAGATTTTGAAGTCAAGGAAAACGAGAATTATGTTTGTAAATTGAAAAAGATCTTGTATTGTTTGAAACAAGCTCCCAGGCAGTGGTACAGGAAGTTTGGTTCTTTTATGAGTCAGCAGGGCTTCAAGAAGACTTCTTTAGACCATTGTGTTTTTGAGCAAAAATTCTCTGATGGTGACTTTATTATTGTGTTGCTTTATTTTAATGACATACTTGTTGTTGATCATAATACTTGCATGATTCAGAAGTTGAAGCAAGAGTTGAGTAAGTCTTTTTCTATGAAAGACTTAGGACCAGCAAGGCAGATTCTTAGCATGCAGATTGTCCGTGACAGAAAAGACAAGAAGTTGTGGTTATCACAAGAGAAGTACATTCAGAAAGTACTTCGCAAGTTCAACATGGACAAGGCTAAGGTTGTCAGTAAATCTTTAGCTATGCACTTCAAATTGAGCCCGATGCAGTGTCATTCTAGTGGTGATGAGAAGGAAGACATGAAGAAAGTTCCTTATGCTTCAGTTATTGGTAGTTTGATGTATGCAATGGTTTGTACAAGACCAGATATTGCTCATGCTGTTGGTATTGTTAGCCGTTTTCTTTCTAATCTGGGAAAAGAATATTGGAATGCTGTGAAGTTGATCATGAGATATGATTGTGGCACTTCTAGTCTGAGTTTGTATTTTAGTACAGGGAAGCCTATTCTTTATGGTTATACTGATTCAGACATGGCTGGTGATGTTGATACTCGCAAGTCTACTTTAGGGTACCTGGTTACTTTTGCAGGGGGAGCTATGTCTTGGCAATCTAGGTTGCAAAAATGTGTTGCTCTAGCTACTATAGAAGTTGAGCTTATTGTTGCCATTGAAGCTTGTAAAGAATTACTTTGGATGAAGAGATTCTTGGGGGAACTTGGTTGTGCTCAAGAGAGGTATGTGCTTTATTGCGACAATCAAAGTGCTATACATCTTGGCAAGAATTCTATATTTCATGGTCAGTCTAAACACATTGATGTGAGATACCATTGGATTCGAGATGTGTTGGATTTTAAGTTGCTTGAACTTGCGAAGAATCATACGGATGATAATGGTTCTGACATGATGACTAAAGCTTTGCCAAGAGGGAAGTTTGAAGGTTGTTGCATGATCGCCGGAATGATGGTCTCCTCCACATAGTCGTGAGCTAAGTTGCTCGGACTCGATAATTTCGGTGCCGCACCCATGTCGACACAACATTGACGCGGATAAGGGTGTAGGATCTGTGTCGGATCCTGTCAAACGATATCAGGTGTATTGACCAACAATTCGGAGAAAACATTGAAATTTCGATATCTTAAAGTAAAGATTGAATAGCTCGAAAACAAAACACCTTCAATTCTGCTGCTATATAGTAATTTATACTAGTCCTTTTGTCTCTTTTGAATATTTTTTCTTGGTTAATCTTCTTGTTCGTGTTGGCTGTTGCAGGTTTCTTGAATTTAAGAGCTCTAGAATTTCTATTTAGGAATAGAGAAGCCGAGAATTGGTGGTGCCGTGGTGGACTACTGGATTGTGTGCATAGTGATGTTGTATAGTATTGGGAAAAAAATAAAGATATACAAAACATCTCGTTGGGGAAGAAGATGCATGAGAGAAGACGAAGAAGAGGAATAGAGGTGAAGAAGACGATTCAGACACCAACACTAATTTATTTTTTAATTGGCCTTTAGTCCTTTAATAGCTCTCACGTTGATTATTTATTATTAGGAATAAATATTATTATTTTTGGTTAAATGAGACAAAGATTACATATTATAATTAGAGTTCCTTTAATAGCTGTCCGTTGATTATTTATTAGTAAGAATAAATAATTTATTAGTTTTTTTGGTTAAATGAGATAAACATTATATATTAATTAGAGTTTATAAAATGAGGATAAACATTATAATTAAATTAAAGATTAATGTATATGCTTTGAAAGCACACATTTTTTAATGAAACTAATTTTAGCGTAGGTATATATTGAAAATATTAATATTCTCATCTTTTTTAGTTGTCAAATATACTAAAAATAATTGTTTTTAAATATTTGTCAATTTAAAAAATAAAGAAAACATTAATTCTTCTTTTCCAACTTCAACCTTTGTATTAGTCTTTTTAGAATTAAGAAGCATGTAAATAGATACAGATTAAAAAATTAATAAAGAATATATTAATCAAATCACACTCCTAAATAATTTTTTCATCAACTAAAAAGGAACAAAGAAAGTACATTATAAATTCTATATAAAAAAAACAAAAATATGTAAAATAGTGATAAACGTCAAAATAGATACAATATTTATTTAAATAACAAATAATATTATTACATTGATCCAAATATTATGTTTGATGCATCTAATCTAATATTTATTTATAGCTATAGTTAAATTCAATTGTGTTTAAATAAAGTTATTTTTAATGAAATAATCTATTAAATGATAAATATTTGAGAATAATAGTACATGCCAATTTTGTCTATTGTAAATGTTTTTAATGAAAGACAAAAAGTTTAATTAACATTTCTAAGGAAAAAAGACATATTTAATTAACTATATGCTATGTTGTGACATGTAATTATATATTGTTTGATTATATACTTAAAATGTAATTATATATTAGAAGTAACGATCGACATTGTTTGACTAATTTAACTGATAACAAGATATCATATTAGGGATCACATCTTGTTAGATCATTTGATTCTTCTTGTCAGTGTAAGTTCCGAACTAACAAATTACTTAAAAATGTAATTATATATTAGAAGTAACGATCGACATTGTTTGACTAATTTAAATGATAACAAGATATCATATTAGGGATCACACCTTGTTAGATCATTTGATTCTTCTTGTCAGTATAAGTTCTGAACTATCGTAATACTTAAAATGCAATTATATTAGAAGTAACAATTGACAATATTTGACTAACTTAATTGATAACAAGATATCATATTAGGGATCACATCTTGTTAGATCGTTTGATTCTTCTTGTTAGTGTAAGTTCTGAACTATCGAAATACTTAAAATGTAATTATATATTAGAAGTAACGATCGAGATTGTTTGACTAATTTAACTGATAACAAGATATCATATTAGGGATTACATCTTGTTAGATCGTTTGATTCTTCTTGTTAGTGTAAGTTCTGAACTATCGAAATACTTAAAATGTAATTATATATTAGAAGTAACGATCGACATTGTTTGACTAATTTAACTGATAACAAGATATCATATTAGGAATCACATCTTGTTAGATCATTTGATTCTTCTTGTCAGTGTAAGTTCTGAACTATCGAAATACTTAAAATGTAATTATATATTAGAAGTAACAATTGACAATATTTGACTAACTTAATTGATAACAAGATATCATATTAGGTATCACATCTTGTTAGATCGTTTGATTCTTCTTGTTAGTATAAGTTCTGAACGATAGAAATACTTGAAATTTATATGTTAGGTTAGAAGTAATGACTGACTTTATTAGACCAATTTAATTGATAACAAGATATATCAAGGGTCAAAATTAACGACTTATTTAACAATTGACTTCAGAATTAATATGATTTCGAAATTTGAATTTACGATCAAAATTAGACTAATTGACTCTCGAAATTAGAATCGTTCCACATAAATCGGGATAAAAAATATATTCTTACGAAAATATAATAATATTTTCAGACTAAAATATTCAAAAATAAGGAGGTCAAATCTCATTTAATGAGATTTGTACTATTTCAAACAAAAGAGCCTCCAAAATGAACTTTCTCATCCAAAAAAGTCAAATATCATCAGAAAAACGTGTTATTTTTGCAGATGTAATGTGTAGCTTGTACTACTATTTCTTATTTTTTGGGAACTTCTCCATCTTTCACCAACTTTGCCCTCCCAAAGACTAGAGGACCCTCCTTGTTCTAAAAAGATCAAGAAAATAACAACGCTAAAAAATTTCATCTCCCTTCTTGTCCTTAACAAAAATTTTCTCCATAGCTAAAAAATTTCAAAAGTTCTTTGTTCTTCCATGATATCATCAGCAACAAAAGGAAAGAGTATTTTGAGACCAAAAAAAAGTGTTGGATCAGATTTTGATGATAAACCTTTGTGGAATCATGTGAAGGTTCTTATGGTTGCGCCTAATGATGGTGGAAATAGAGTGTGGTCATGTAACTTTTGCAGTAAAACAGTTACGGGTTCATATTCTAAGGTAAAAGTACATCTTTTAAAACTTTATAGTCATGGAGTTGCAATATGCAAAGATATTAGTAATGAAGTATGGGAAACATTGAACAACCAAGAAAAAAGGCAGACTATGTATCTTTGTGTCACGACCCAATATTTGAGTCATGATGGCGCCAACCGTAACCTACCAATAGGCAAGCCAAACCCTAACCTGGAGTGACAAGCGACGGGCTAAGGGGCAGAATCTCATAAAACAGAGATGAAGTGGAAGTAACCATATTTATAAACATGCTATAACGCTAAAGACAGAATCAGAATATGTATATCTGCCAAGACTTAGAAGGAAAAGGACAGTATATAAAGTCAAGAACCCTTCCAAAAACCTGATGAGGTCGGTACAAGAGCCACTACTAGACAAAATACAAGACAGAAATCAAATATATACAACAAGTAATACAGTCTCGAGAGAAAAAAACTATACAGTAGAGATGGAGTAGGATCTGCCTCGGACGTCAGTAAGCTCACCCTGCTCCGGAGTTAGTGCTGAGAAAAGAGTCACGTCAAAACCGTCGACTAGTGCCTGGATATGCATCGGGGAAAAAGATGCAGAAGTGCAGTATGAGTACCGGGGCAACGGGTACTCAGTAGGCATCATCGGCCGACCGAGCTTAATGTAATATAAACAGGCTAAAGTACGGGGGTGCATGCTAAGTCCGGGTATAACTGATAAGAAAATGCGATACTGAATAATAAGTAAGTAAGAGGGTACATGCTAGGTCCGGGGTATAAACAATAAGTACATAAGTAACTGCCGAGGCGTATAGATATGCTCAGAAAAATATAAGTGCGATACAGAATAATGAGTAAATAAATGCGTAAGTAAACACACAAGTCAAACATAACCTATCTACACCCCCATAAGCTCGATAGGCACACGGAAGAAAACAATAACCCAGTATGGCCCCCATAAACCAGCGGGACACACAAGAAAAGTAAATGCATAGTCACTAGTGTCTTAAAGCTGTATCAGTATCCAGTACCAAAACTCTCCAATCATATCATAACCAAATGCCGGACTCGAATTGGAACTCATAATAATCAGTACCCATCATATCTGAATCAGTGGCCGGACTCGAACAGGAAATTATCATAGCCAGTAAACAGAACAGAATCAAATGTCATATCATATCAGATAAACGGGAAATGCCCTAGTCCCAAGTCAATACTAGTATATAAGTACAGAAGCTAATTCTACAACATGCTACAAGTCAATATCGGGGTCCTTCCAGGTTACTACCTACTATAAACAATATGTATATACAAGTCTGGTTATACATTATAAGTCATGAACAGGCGGGCCAGTGCTCTAAGTCAAACTAGCCGACCCCGGTCAAATACGGTGCTATGAGGGACTAACAAGGCTAAACAGGCCAATCCGGGTATAATTGGGGTGACTCGATCCCGTCACAAACCAAACAGGTCATAGAGGGATTAACTAAGCCCAAAGATGTCAAAGTTATGACAAGTCGACTAAAAGGATAATGGGGCCCGCAATCGGGTCCTAAAAACCAAGTCTAGTTATACCTGTCTAAGTCTGGGATAAGTCTGTATAAGCCTTAACTAAGTTCCAACAATAACATTCCCAAACTAGTAACAACAACAACAATACTATCCGACCCCAAATAGGTCATCCGTGATGTACCACGAGGATAACGGGCCTGGAATATATTCGAATAGCCCTATCCGGCCTAGAAGGCCTAAGTCACAACAAACCACCACCACAAAGTTTATACTACCAGCCCACAACACCAGCACAATAGCATACATATATCACACATAAACTCAATCTAAGTGTAAGGGAAGGTAAACCTAGCCTATCTGGACGCCACCGCAAGCTTGCTAAAAGAACCAGCTATTAAGGAGCCTTCCCCTTCCGAGAGGCCTCTGACTGCTGCCATGCTACCAAAATTATAAACTACATGTCAAAACATGACCATTGATACCCATATTGCACTAGTTCGAAAAATGTCCGAACGGTCCACGTGGGGCCCGCTTGCGGTATAGTAAAATTGAAATCGTCACAGCATCCCAAATAACTCAGTGACTAATAGTCACAACTAGCACCGTTAAATCCGAGCTCAATATATGTCTCAAATAGAAACAATAATACCAATGTATTGTAAAACTACCGTAAATACGATAAAACTTATCGAAATAAAGACGATTACACGTTCACAAACTCTCCTCACTAGAATACGAGCTTGAATAACTTGACGTAGATAATTAATTAGTAAGAAGCAGAAGTTATAACTATGCTGGTTTGATTTTCGTGGGAAAAGAATGAAAGAAAATAGTGAAAGACTTAATACACTATTATATTACTGCATGCCTATAGCAATATTAAATTTAAGGACAAGTTCACCATTTATACATAATTAACAAAGTACAGATCATGAGTTGTATAATTTGGTGGCAAACCTTTAATGCATGCAACATTTGAACTATCCCAAGACCTCCATGTGTGAAGTAGAGGTGGTTAATACCTCACTCCTATATATCCCACTTGTGTATATTCGGGTATTGCATAGGTTTGTGGTAAAATAAATACAATATTTTGAATACACCATAATTAATAGAAAATTATTTCGAATAAAACCTCTATAAAATAATAATATTATTTTAACATATTTAAATTCACTATCTCCGCTTAAATGTTTAATAGATTATAAAACTATTATAAAATAGTCTAGATATATCATAACTAAAGAATTTTATAAATTTCAAAAACATTTTCGAAAGGTAATTAACTATGTCATTTTATCAAATTCTAATTTAATTTAATATTTTACAACGTGCTCGATCTAAATAATATTCTCAAACGAACTGCTCGAAAACCGAACTGTCAGTCCCAACAAGTCATAAATAACTTGGGGCAGTTATAGAAAAGCTCTAAACGCTGAGAACACACGAAAACAAGGGAAATGACCGGGAAGGTCATTACAATATCCACTACTAAAAGGACTTTTGTCCGCAAAAGTCAAGAATAAGCACATACCTGAAGACATGAACAATTAGGGATACTGGGCTCGCATGTCGCATTCAAGCTCCCAAGTAGCCTCCTCGACTGGACGGTGACGCCACTGTACCTTAACCACTAGAATGTTCCGGGAGCGTAATCATCTGATATCTCTGGCTAAAATGGATACAAGCTCCTCCACAAATGTTAACTTATCGTTTAACTGAACTGAGTCCCACCGAAGCACATGCTATTCATCCGGAATGTATTGTCGCAACATAGAAACATGAAACACTGGGTGGATAGCTGAAAATGCCGGAGGTAAAGCTAGCCCATAAGACACCTCTCCAACTGTCCTCAAAATCTCAAAGGGTCCAATATATCTGGGGCTAAGCTTACCTTTCCTACCAAACCGCATCACGCCCTTCATGGGCGATACTCGTAAGAAGACCCTATCACCCACCCTGAATTTCAACGGACGACGTCTACGGTCAGCATAACTCCTCTGTCTACTCTGAGATGTCCGCAGCCTATCTTGAATCACTCGAACTCGGTCCAAAGATTCTCAGAGCAAATCTGTGCCACGAGGACTGACTTCTGAAGTTTTGAACCAGCCAACCGGAGATCGACACCGTCTGCCATATAAAGCCTCAAACGGAGCCATTTGTATGCTGGAGTGGAAGCTATTATTATACGCAAACTCGACTAAAGGCAAGAACTGATCCCATTAACCCCCAAAGTCTAACACACAAATGCGGAGCATATCCTCTAATACTTGAATCATCCGCTCCAATTGTCTGTCGGTTTGAGGATGAAATGCAGTACTAAGGTCCACCTGAGTACCCAACTCTTCCTGGAAAGTCTGCCAGAAATTAGAGGTAAACTGAGACCCTCGATCTGAGATAATAGATATTGGCACTCCATGTAGGCGAACCACCTCCTGAATATATACACGAGCTAATCTCTCAGCATTATAGGAGACTCGAACAGGGATAAAGTGCGCGAACTTAGTCAACCGATCTACAATAACCCAAATACTATCAAAACCACGGGAGGTGCGAGGCAATCCAACAATGAAGTCCATAGTGACCCGCTCCCATTTCCACTCGGGGATGGGTAATTGCTGAAGTAAACCACCGGGTCTCTGATGTTCGACCTTTACCTGTTGACAACAAAGGCATCGAGCTACAAACCCTGCTATATCTCTCCGCATACCACTCCACCAATAGTGCTGCCTTAGATCCCAATACATCTTAGCTGTCCAGAATGAATAGAATATTTGGAACTGTGCGCCTCATGCAAAATCAGCTGAATCAAATCTCAAACCCTCAAAACACAAATACGGTCGTCAAACCTCAAAACACCATCAAAACCCAAGGTAGCTCTCTCAGACTTACCCTTCAATACCTGATCTCGAATGCCACGGAGACTGCTATCCTCAAACTGACGACCCTGAATTTGCTCCATCAAAGTAGATCTCTCACCAATACAAGCGATAACCCTTCCGGGGTCAGAAATATCCAAACACACCATCGACTTAGCTAAGGACTGAATGTCCAAAGCCAATGGTCGCTAAGAGACTGGAATGAAGGCTAAGCTACCCATACTCACTGCCTTCCGAATCAAGGCGTCCGCTACCACATTTGCCTTGCCCGGATGATAGAGAATAGAGATATCATAGTGCTTTAGCAACTCAATCCACCTGTGCTGCCTCGAATTAAGATCCCTCTGAGTCATAATATGCTGAAGACTACGGTGATCTGTAAAGATCTCACAATGAACACCGTAGAAATAATGCCTCCAAATCCGTAGTGCAAACACAACCACTGCTAACTCTAAATCATGAGTGGGATAGTTACGCTCGTGAACCTTTAGTTGCCTCGATGCATAAGTAATAACACGACCCTGCTGCATCAGAATACATACCAAACCAATACCAGACGCATCACAATACACGGTAAAACCCTCGCCCTCAATTGGAAGAGTCAACACAGGGGAAAAAGTAAGTCGATCCTTGAGCTTCAGAAAGCTCGCCTCACAATCCTCAGACCACTGAAACGGAACCTCCTTCCTGGTCAGTCTGGTCATAGGAGATGCAATAGATGAGAAGCCCTCAACAAATCGCCTGTAGTACCCTACCAACCCAACAAAACTGCGAACTTCAGTAGGTGATGTGGGCCTAGCCCAACCTCGAATAGCCTCAATCTTCACTGGGTCTACCATGATACTGTGTCTGGATACAACATGCCCCAAGAAAGCTACAGACTCAAGCCAGAACTCACACTTTGAGAACTTGGTATAAAGACGATGATCTCTCAAAGTGTGGAGCACAATCCTCAAATGCTGCTCATCCTCCTCGCTGCTCTTTGAATAAACCAAGATGTCATCAATAAACACAATCACAAAGGAGTCCAAGTATGGCCTGAATACATGATTCATCAAATCCATGAAAGCTGTTGGGGCATTAGTCAACCCAAAAGTCATCACTAGGAACACATAATGGCCGTACCGAGTCCTGAAGGCTGTCTTTGGGATGTCTTCAACCCTAACTCTCAATTGATGATATCCAGATCTTAAATCTATCTTTGAGAATACTTCTGCACCCTGAAGTTGATCAAAAAAATCATCGATATGAGGCATGGGATACTTATTCTCCACTGTCACCCTATTTAGTTGCCGATAATCGATACACATCCGTATAGACCCATCCTTCTTCTTTACAAACAAAATGGAGCACCTCACGACGACACACTCAGCCTGATAAAACCCTTCCCCAGAAGGTCCTGTAGCTGATTACTCAACTCTCTCAACTCAACAGGAGCCATACGATAAGGAGCTCTAGAAATAGGTCGGGTGCCCGGCTCGAGGTCAATAAACTCTATATCACGCTCAGGAGGAAGGCCAGGCAGGTCAGTCGGGAATACATCAAAAGCTCACGAATAACAGGGACGGAGTCAAGCGATGGACTCTCAATACTAGCATCCCAAACATAAGCAAGGAATGAATCACATCCCCTCAACATCAATCTACGAGCCCGAACATATGAAATAATCCCTGTCGGTGTGCGGCTAATAGAACCCTACCACACCATCCGGGGTACGCCAGGCATGGCTAAGGTCACGGTCTTGGCAAAGCAATCCAAGACTGCATGATGGAAAGACAACCAGTTCATGCCCAGAATTACATCAAAGTCTACCATGGCCAATACAATAAAATCAACCCGAGTCTCAAACTCCCGAATAGTCACCAGACAAGATCTATATACCCGATCCACTACTAAGGAATCACCAACGGGGGTAGATACATATATATATATATATATATATATATAAGGGTACAGATAATAACTCATAACATAAACCCAATTGTGGTGCATAATAAGTAGATACATAAGAAAACGTGGATCCGGGATCAAATAATGCAGAAGCTGGCTGGTGGCATACAAAAATCGTACCTGTAATCACCGCATCCGAAGCCTCAGCCTCTAGCCTAGCCGGCACGGCATACAACTGACGCTGGCTACCACTAGTCTGAGCACCGACCTGACTACCAGTTCGACCTCCCTGCGCACCACCTCTGCCTACTGGCGGTATAGATCTGATAGGTTGTGCCGTCTGAACTGAAGGCTCAATCTCCCTACGCTGAGGACACTCACGCACAAAATGACCGACAACCCCACAAGTATAACATGCTCCTGGATCCCTACTCGACCTAGAAGATCCAGCTGATCCGGTATGACCACCTCTAGTCGATGAACTGGACTGACCACGTTCCTGAGGCTGACTACCAGAACCACTATAGGTGGGGTGGTGATCTAAGGCGTATTTATATGCCTTAGTATCCACTTTAACCCATGATTACCTTAGTTTGAGAACAATACTTGTGTATTATATAAGTTTTTGATGGAAAATGGGATAGTGTGCTAACCAATATGATTAGACTCTTGTAGGTGGAATTTGTTACTTTTTGGAGCATGTTTGGCATGGAAAGTGAGGCTTGGAAGATCTACGAGTGAAGAATATTGAAGCTAAGAGACAAGCCAAAGAGTTGATCTTGAAGAATCCATCCAAATCCGCGAAGAGAAGTCGACAAAAGCAAAAAATTACAAAAAAGGGGGGCCTGGCGCGCTAGGCAGCGTACCAGGCCGCGTTTGACAAAAATTCCACTTGCCTAGGCAGTGCCCAGGCGCGCTGTCCAGCATGCCACGCCGCCTGGGAGCACCTTTTTGCTGAGGCAAAATCGGCCTAAGTGCTAGGCGCGCCCAATGGCTTGCCGGGCCGGTTTTTGGCCAATTTTTGCCTCGATTTGGGTCTATAAATAGGCTTTTGAGTTATTGTATCACATTCCATCATCCTTAGAATATTTTGGGCGTTTTTGGGCATCTAAATTAGGTTCCATTCTTCTCCTTTTCAGTTTTAATTAATTCTTAGAGTATTTATTACTTGTGGATGTTGATAAACATTATGAGTGGCTAAAATCCCTCATTCTTGGGGTTAAGGCCAAGAACATGAATCTCTTGGGTTAATTGTATTGGTTTTTCTGAAGTTTATTATAAAGTGGTTAGTCATATATTCTAAAATTCATTATTTTGATGTTGGAATATATTTCTTCTCTTGAAGTGAGCTCGAGAGAGAAACTGAGAGATAGAACTTGAATATATGAAGTGTGGTCTGTCTCGAAGAAGTAATTCTAAGGGATTGACATGTGGTTAGGACCGAGAGGTACCTAACCACCCACACTTGGTCAATTACAAGAAGAAAGCTTGAATGCTCTAGAATTGGTTAAGCTTATCACCACTCACGGATGTAGGTAGGTTTCTAAGTTCTAGTAGACAATTATAATTTGGAGACGAATATAGTTATAAAATTAACCTTGGGATCGATAACCACGATAAACTACTCAAAATGCTTAAACCAACAACAATTATGCTCAAGAGATGATGTTCAGGGTGCCTTAGCCCTGAGAATTTACTTTTCATTGATTTTTCAAGCATATTTGTGAAAACTAAAGTTACGGTAGCGAAGATAGGAGTTCTTAGTCCGCAATCATTAAATTTTAAGCACCAAATCTATTGTCGTTTTCGCAACACTAGTTTTTAATTATAGTTTGTTGTCTAGAGTTGATTTCTGTTGACGAAAGTCCCTTGGGTTCGATATCCGGCTCTTTAAAAGGAGTCACTTTATTACTTGCACGATCACATATACTTGCGTGTATAGCTTGGTCACAACACTGACCCCTATCAGAAATATGCAAGGCTGACTGTACGGGCCTACTAGGCTGACCCTGTCGCTGAAAGGACTGATGCTGTTGCTGTGGGTACCTACTCTGAAACTGGAAACCACGAACTCTGAACTGCGAACCACTATGGCTCCCACTGAAACTACCCTGGACACGAGGTCTCTTATCGCTGCCCCCTTGGGCCTCGTGATCCATCTCCTCAATAGAGTATACACGCTCAATAATCTCTGTGAATGACTTCCCTAAAGTCACTAAACTCTCGGTAGCCCTGCGGAGTGGCAATCTCAATCCCCTGACAAAACATCTAACTCTCTCATTCTCATCAGACAAAATAGAAGTAGCGTGCCTAGCAAGATCATGAAACCTCGCCTCATACTCAGCGACAGATAATGAACCCTGAGTCAATATGGAGAACTCATCCCTGAGCCGCTCCCGCATATTACGGGGCATATACTTTCCCAAGAAAATCTCAGAGAACTGGGTCCAGGTAACCGGCGGAGGTCCCGCTGGTCTGGAATCAAGATATCCCCTCCACCATCTCCTCGCTGCAGTATCAAACTTATATGCCACGAAATCAATACTACGATATTGTACCAATCCCAAATTCCTCAGTCTATCCTCGCAGCTGGATAAGAACTCATATGCATCCTCTCTTGGAGTACCAGCAAATCTAGGTGGAGCTAATCTCAGGAAGCGACTCAATATCTTCTGCTCCTCGGCAAACATAACTGGCTGAGCTACTACCGGCTGTGGAATTACTGGTACAGGCGAAACCTCTACTCTAGGTGCTGCAGCTGCAGGCTGCGCACCAATACCAACTCCATGTACTGCTGGTTGGGCTCCCTCGGCTGATGGTCCTCCAACTAATCCCAGCAATTGCACCAAAGCATCTCGGAACACTAAAGCATCAATAAATCCAGGTGGAGCCTGGGCTGTTCCCTTGCTCACCGGCTGCTGTGGCGGCAGAACATCTGGAGCTAAATGGGATCGGGTGACTAATCCCTAGCATGACCTCGGCCTGGGGCTGCTACTCTGCCCTGTCCCCGACCTCTGGGTCGACCTCGGCCCCTAATAAGAGCCCTTGCTGCAGACTCGGGGTCCCAACCCCCAGCTCTCGCACCATGCGTCCTAACCATCTGCATAAAAAGTGAACCAAATGAAAATTACAAACCAACATAGACTTATCGCACGGACATGAGTCAAGAAAATGAGAGACTCCCCTAAGAATACTCCATAGGCTCCTGAGGATAGGATACAGGCGTCCCTGCACCGATCCGGAGGACTCTACTACACACTGGCTCATGTACCGACACTACCCATACAACCTAGGCTCTGATACCAAGCTGTCATGACCCAATATTTGATTCATGATGGCGCCTATCATAACCTACCAATAGGCAAGCCAAACCCTAGCCCGGAGCGACAAGCGACGGGCTAACAGGCGGAATCTCATAAAATAGAAATGAAGTGGAAGTAACCATATTTATAAACATGCTATAATGCTAAAGACAGAATCAAAATATGTATATATGCCAAGACTGAGAAGGAAGAAACATATAAAGTCAAGAACCCTTCCCAAGACCTGATGAGGTCGGTACAAGAGCCACTACTAGACATGTCCAAAATACAAGACAGGAATCAAATATATACAACAAGTAATACAGTCTCGAGAGAAAAAGACTATACAGTAGAGATGGAGTAGGATCTGCCTCGGACGTCAGTAAGCTCACCCTGCTCCGGAGTTAGTGCTGAGAAAAGAGTCACGTCAAAACCATCGACTAGTGCCTGGATCTGCATCAGGGAAAAAGATGTAGAAGTGCAATATGAGTACCGGGGCAACGGGTACTCATTAGGCATCATCGGCCAACCGAGCTTAATGTAATATAAACAGGCTAAATTACGGGGGTGCATGCTAAGTCCGGGTATAACTGATAAGAAAATACGATACCGAATAATAAGTAAGTAAGATGGTACATGCTAGGTCCGGGGTATAAACAATAAGTACATAAGTAACTGCTGAGGCGTATAGATATGCTCAGAAGAATATAAGTGTGATACAGAATAATGAGTAAATAAATGCATAAGTAAACACACAAGTCAAACATAACCTATCTGGGCCCCCATAAGCTCGATAGGCACACAAAAGAAAGCAATAACCCAGTCTGGCCCACATAAACCAGTAGGACACACAAGAAAAGTAAATGCAAAGTCACTAGTGTCTCGAATCTATATCAGTATCCAGTAACCACGGTACCCAGTACCAAAACTCTCCAATCATATCATAACCAGATGCCGGACTCGAACCGGAACTCATAATAATCAGTGGCCGGACTCAAACCGGAACTCATAATAATCAGTACCAATCATATCTGAATCAGTGGCCGGACTCGAATCGAAACTCATCATAGCCAGTAACCAGAATAGAATCAAATGTCATATCATATCAGATAAACGGGAAACGCCCTAGTCCCAAGTCAATACTAGTATATAAGTACAGAAGCTAATTCTACAACATGCTACAAGTCAATATCAGGGTCCTTCTAGGTTACTACCTACTATAAACAATATGTATATACAAGTCTGGTTATACATTATAAGTCATGAACAGGCGGGCCAGTGCTCTAAGTCAAACTAGCCGACCCCGATCAAATACGGTGCTATGAGGGACTAACAAGGCTAAACAGGCCAATTCGGGTATAATTGGGGTGACTCGTTCCCATCAAAACCCTAACAGGTCATAGAGGGCTTAATTAAGCCCAAAGATGTCAAAGTTCTGACAAGTCGACTAAAAGGATAACGGGGCCTGCTATCGGGTCCCAAAAACCAAGTCTAGTTATACCTGTCTAAGTCTGGGCTAAGTCTGTATAAGCCTCAACTAAGTTCCAACAATAACATTCCCAAACTGGTAAAAACAACAACAATACTATCCGACCCCAAATAGGTCATCCGTGATGTACCACGAGGATAACGGGCCTGGAATATATTCGAATAGCCCTATCCGGCCTAGAAGGCCTAAGTCACAACAAACCACCACCACAAAGTTTATAATACCAGCCCACAACACCAGCACAATAGCATACATATATCACACATAAGCTCAATCTAAGTGTAAGGGAAGGTAAACCTAGCCTATCTGGACGCCACCGCAACCTTGCTAAAAGAACCAGCTATTCAGGAGACTTTCCCTTCCGAGAGGCCTCTGACTGCTGCCACGCTACCAAAATAATAAACTACATGTCAAAACATGACCATTGATACCCATATTGCAATAGTTCGGAAAATATTCGAACGGTCCAGGTGGGGCCCGCTTGCGGTATCGTAAAATTGAAATCGTTACAGCGTCCCAAATAACTCAGTGACCAATAGTAACAACTAGCACCATTAAATCCGAGCTCAATATATGTCTCAAATAGCAACAATAATACCAATGTATAGGAAAACTACTGTAAATACGGTAAAACTTACCGAAATAAAGACGATTACACGTTCACAAACTCTCCTCACTAGAATACGAGCTTGAATAACTTGACATAGATAATTAATTAGTAAGAATGCAGAAGTTATAACTATGCTGGTTTGATTTTCGTGGGGAAAGAATGAAAGAAAATAGTGAAAGACTTAATACACTATTATATTACTGCATGCCTATAGCAATATTAAATTTAAGGACAAGTTCACCATTTATACATAATTAACAAAGTACAGATCAAGAGTTGTATAATTTGGTGGCAAACCTTTAATGCATGCAACATTTGAACTATCCCAAGACCTCCACGTGTGAAGTGGAGGTGTTTAATACCTCACTCCTATATATGCCACTTGTGTATATTCGGGTATTGCATAGGTTTGTGGTAAAATAAATACAATATTTTGAATACACCATAATTAATAGAAAATTATTTTGAATAAAAGCTCTATAAAATAATAATATTATTTTAACATATTTAAATTCACTATCTCCGCTTAAATTGTTAATAGATTATAAAACTATTATAAAATAGTCTAGATATATCATAACTAAAGAATTTTATAAATTTCAAAAACATTTTCGAAAGGTAATTAACTATGTCATTTTACCAAATTCTAATTTAATTTAATATTTTACAACGTACTCAGTCTAAATAATATTCTAAAACGAACTGCCCGGAAACCGAACTGTCAGTCCCAACAAGTCATAAATAACTTGGGGCAGTTATAGAAAAGCTCTAAACACTGAGAACACACGAAAACGAGGGAAATGTCCGGGAAGGTCATTACACTTTGCCTGAAGGCTCAGATTTTATCACAACCAAAAAAGAGAAAAGGATCAACGGGTGGAGCACTAGAGAAGTCATTCAGCGTTGCCAACAGAAATACTGCCGACAAGTTGGCGGCTCGGATGTTTTATACATCAGGTTTATCATTCAACCTTGCAACTTCTCCTTACTTTAAAAAGTATTCAGAATTTTTGGCGGTGAATCCTATACGCGGTTATGTTCCACCAACTTATAATAGGTTAAAAACAACACTTTTGGCTCAAGAAAAGGCTAATATAAATAGAAAATTACAACCTATTAGAGATACATGGATAAGAAATAGGTTGTAAATTTGTTCGGATGGATGGTCGGATATTAAAAGAAGACCATTGATAAATATAATGGGAACATCTAGTGGTGGACCAAAATTCTTAAAATCCATTAATTCTAGTGGAGTTGTCAAGGATGGTGAGTCGCTAAGTTGTTTATTAAAGCCATTGAAGATGTTGATCCAAAAAATGTCGTTCAAGTTATCACCAATAATGCTGAAAATATGAAGCTTGCCGGTACTATTGTTGACCAAACTTTTTTGCTCATATTTTGGACACTGTGTGTTGTACATTGTCTAAATTTTGCTTTGAAAAGTATGTGCCAACCTTCCAAAAAATCGACCCACTTTTCAAGTTGTGCATGGATACTAAAAGTGATTGGTGAAGTAAGTAGTTTAAAGAATTTTGTTGTGAATCATGACATGGCGCATGCCATTTTTCAAAAGCATTCGGAGCTATCTTTGTTAAAAGTTGCCTAAACAAGATTCACTTACTACATTGTCATGACTTCTCGTGTTTATAAGGTAAAATCGTCATTGGAAAAAACGGTAATGGTTAACGAATGGAAGAATTACAAGAGAGACAAAGTACTTGAAGTGAAGGCGCGTGAGATAAAGTCGCTTGTGATGGATGATGCATGGTGGGATAAAGTTGAATACTTTTTAAAGTGTACGGAGCCGATAGTATCCATGCTTAGAAGAGCTGACCTTGATACTCCACAATTTTACCTTATTTATGACATGTGGGATATCATAATTGAAAAGGTGAAGTTGATTGTATTTGAGCATGAGAGGACAGATCATATTAACGGCCAATCAGATTTTATTGATACAATTCATGAATTTTTTGTGGCTAGGTGGAATAAGAGTAATATCCCATTGCATTGTTTAGCACATTCCTTGGTTCCCAAATACTATCATGAATCGTGGCTTCAAGGGGAAAGTAATGGGATAAGAAGACTTGCTCCAAATGAAGATAGGGAAATCTCCTCAAATAGAATCAAATGTTTTCAAAGACCAAATGATTTGAAGCAAGTTTCTTTGGAGTATGGGTATTTTGTAGTTCGAGTAGTCACTTTAATGAGCCTCATGTGATTGATGCTATAGAGTATGAAAATCCTCTATCTTGGTGGGCTAACTATGGTGTAAATTCTCCACTTTTACAAAGTTTGGCTTATAAATTACTTTCCCAACTGGCTTCTTTATCTTATTGCGAAAGGAATTGGAGCACTTTTTCATTGATTCATAGCATCAAGAGAAACAAGTTGGCTACTTCAAGAGACGAAGATATAGTGTTTGTGCATTATAATCTTCACTTGCTTTCTCGAAAGAAAGAAAAATACACAAGTGGTCTAAGCAAATATTGTGATTTAGGTAACTCTTTTGATACTTCTTGAGTAATTTTTTTATTATGATAAGTTTATTTACAATATTCTAAATTCATTTGGTATTGTTTTAGGTGGAGACCATTTCAATATTGATGAAAGTATCAATGAGTTAGTTGAATTGTCAATTGACGAACCTCAACTAGAAGGTGTCTTCTTTGAAAATGAAGTTGAGAATTTGGAAGAAGATGACAAAATGGAAGAAATTGAAGAAGATGACCTTTGATTTGGATGCACTCATGTTCATGTTAGATGTCTCAAGTAGACTTAGTTTAAATGTGCATTTTATGTAATTATTTTTGGTCTATGAATTTGTGAACGTGTAGTTTATGTATGATTTTTGGTGATCATTTAACCCTTAATTTGAATAGTTAATTGACTTGTGTCTCTCTTGACTTTCTCTTGGTCTATTTGATTCTAACTTGGGTAACTTAACTTACTTCCAAAAGACTTAAAGGTATGTTTCATATCTCTCTTAATCATAGTTTTTTTTTAGTTTTTTTATTTGCTATATTTCAATAGTATATTATACTATCTTAGTTTAATTCTTTGTCGTGTGAGTTGTAGGAAAAGGGATGAATCATGCCCTTTTAGAGAGGTCTACTTTCTTGCGGCCTTATTACTTCATGATCTAACTCTACAAGGCACAAGTTACATGTAAGTTTTCCACAATATCTCATAAATATAATTATGCATATTTGATATTTTTATAGTTATATGAATAAATTTTTAATTATTTTTTTTGCCGAGTCCCCGTACCCGTGTCCGTATCTAGATCCATATCACCGAATCTTAAAAATTCGATCATGAAGGATCCGACATTCGGATCGGCACTCGTGTAAGACCCCCGCACCTGAGTACGAGCAACTTAGGTTGTGAGGGAGAAAATTGTTGGGTTATGAGTCTTTTTCCCTTCCTATGTGGATAAATAAATTCCAATTTGGACCAACCCACTTTTTTCCATAGGCCCAATTCGCATATAAACAGGGGCGGATCCACCTTTCATCCAAAGGGTTCATCCGAACCGCCGGGGTTCATTCGAACCTCTTTCGACAGAAAATTATACTATTTATACATGGTTAAAATTATTTTTTATATATATATAGTAGATGTTGAACCCCCTTCAACTAGTTTGTATGTTTACTTCTGAACCCCCTCAGTGAAAATTTTGGCTCCGCTACTGCATATATATTGATCTTTTTAGGTCTTATTTCACTATCCACAAAGAGAGAAATCAGTAGCCACACATAGAGAGAAAGTACAGATTTTCGCACCCAATTTCAGTCCTAAATTGTCAACTTCAAATTGCAATTCCCTCTTTGTTTCTTGTCCAATTGAGCTGAATTTTGGACATCTTATTCCTCTCATCTCAATATTTGATTAGGAACTGACGGAGTTGGATTTGGTGACCTGCAACTCCAGTTTTTCATCATTGAACAGTAGCTGCGTTTTTTGTGATTTTGCTCATTTATTTCTCTAGTTTTTGGGTGCTGTGATTTATGTATTGTTGCTCGTTGTTTGACACTTCTTTGGTGGACATTTTGGATGAGATTATTGTAACTCTTGGTGATTATAGTGGAGGTTTTGGTCCCGTGGTTTTTTACTCTTCACACTGAAGGGTTTTTCACGTAAATCTGGTGTCTCGTGTGATTGGTTTACTTATTCTTGTCATATTCTTTTGGTTGATATATTTGCTGTCTTATTATCATTGTGCTTGGGTTTATTTGTCTTCTCTTAATTCAAATTGAAAGAGAAAGTTTAGACTTGGGTTTCTTCTGCTGTTACCTTGTCGTGCACTTTGTTAGTGCCCTCGCCTTTCCCAACAGTTGTCTTACACTATCTCTTTCACTGAAGGGGAAAAGTTTCCCGACATGAGGGCCATATTTTGTGGCAATCTGGAGTTTGAAGCCCGCCAATCAGATGTTGAGCGTCTTTTCAGAAGATATGGGAAGGTTGATAGAGTGGATATGAAATTGGTATACCATTTTCTTGACCTTATGTTGTTTTCTAGTTATTTTTTGAAAGGAAGCAATCTCTTAGAGTAGAAGCCGGCCAAATGGGTCTAGGTAAACTGTGTGTTTACATTTGTTTCCAGGATGCCTATTATGCTTGATGAAGGACTAGCCCATGATTATGTAGAGAAGTTCTTGGCATATTTATAAAAGAATCTGTTCCTTTTTAATAGTTTTATCCATATAGGTGTATGCTGTTTTCTCATGGAAATTAAAGTTTTCGGTATTTGTTCCGATAGATGGCTTTATGTTTATTGAATTGCATCCTCACAAAAGTTAGATGTTATCTTCTTTCTGCTTGTTGGAAATGTTCTCTCTAAATTGTTTTATCCGGAGAAAAAGCATGTTATTGTGTGGTTGAACTCCCCGTCTCAATAATTTCTTTGGCGCAAGATACTTGGAAATTCCTAGATCTTCCTGGATGAAGGGTTCTCTGCATTTCTTTTTTTTGGCTTGTGCCCAAGATACATACTCTTATGTTTATCTAAAAGAATCAATATGATCTGCCATGGTTCTACCATCGTACAATTTACTGAGACCATTGCCTTATGCATTCCTCATCCTTGCTCAGTCATCAATATCCAACTTGATCTAGTCGCATTCTGTAGTGTGCTGATGTTTATTTGCAGGAGGCATCTTAACTGACCTTTATGTATGAAAAATATAACTGAATTTTTCTGGTTTGATTTCATGGAACTTCGATTTTGTAGGATTTGCTTTTGTTTATATGGAGGACGAGTGAGATGCTGATGATGCAATTAGAAGACTTGATAGGATAGAGTTTGGTTAAAAGCGAAGCATGCTTCGTGTAGAATGGACCAAGGTATGATGTTGAATCACGAAGTTGCAGCACCATGATAGATAATATTTACAGCATCAGTTTGGTGTGGAAATGCGGCACTTTCTTTTGTAGTTATACGAAGCCCCGATCGACCTGACTAAGATGATGTTACAGCAGGATTGTGGTAGTAGGAGGCCTGAAATTTCCAGAAAACCTGCTGCGAATACTGACCTTCAAAGACTTTATTTATATTCAACTTCGATCCAATTCATACTCGGACAAGGGACATAGAGCGGTATTTTGAATCATATGGTAGAATATTAAATGTTTGAATCAGAAGGAATTTCGCTTTTGTTCAGTATGAGTCAGAGAATGATGCTAGCAGAGCATTAGAAGCAACAAACATGAGGTTATCAGTTAAGAAGGACCTTTGATGAGATTTTACTTTGCTTGCTTGTAGCTAGAATCATACATATCAGTATAACTGGAATATTTGATTACTTTTGTTAAGCGAGTACTTTATTTCACCTTATAAAAAATAACTAACCTCTCTGAAATAGCTAGGGTAATGACTGATTATAGACTGTAGGCACAAAATGTTGAAGAGTCATTTTTGCTTCATCAGTTCGTTGCTATGATGTATTTATTTCTGTAGATAAATTGGGGGTGTTTGTTTCCATCCTTGGGAGAAAACTGAAAAATAGTAGACAACCTTACAAAAGAAATTGAAATTCAGTAGACAAGCAGCTTATGTATTTTCTACTTTTTTGGTTCTCTTTCCTCCTCAGTGCCCTCTTTCTTCCCACTCTTTTTTTCTGGGATTACGGTAGTGTCGGATTAGCTTGTGTGTACCTCCACTATTCCATTGGGTACCTGGATTCCCCCACCGATACTAGTACCGGGTAACTTTATCCAAGGCTCAGACAGATGTGAAAAAATCACCTAGCTTTTGTTTATGCGATGATTTGATCTCTGGTCTCTTATAGTTTCCCACTTCATCTACTATTGGGCAACAAACTTGGTTACACCAAAAAAAGTCATTACTGCATTTCTCCTTTTTGTGGTTGCTGTAATTTTACATAATAATTCCTTTCAAATGACTCCAATTGTATACCCTTTGAGGTTTTGATTAAATCTGGCAGCAACTTCATGGATCGAGTCATTTCTGTAGAATTTGCAATTCGAGACGATGATGACCGGAGAAAAGGTCGCAGTCCTGATGGAAGAGGTCGTGACATGTCACCTGACAGAAGAGGTTATGACTGTCAACATTCGCCTAGTCCATATAGGAATAGGGGTTGTCCTGACTATGGGTATGGAGCACCTCTAAACTCAAGGATTCAGACCAGGAGAAGTCCGGAGTATGGTCGAGCAGAAAGCCCCATCAATGAGAGATATCACAGGTCCCTTCACAATCTTTCTTTTGTTTTGTTTTTATCCTTTCATTTCACCCCACCCCGAAGGAGTCAAAGATGGGGTGGGTTTATGCTGTATGCCATGTCCTAAGTTTTCATATATGCTAATCTTTTATGATCTGTACCAATGCAGTCGTTGACCACCGCCTGCACGTGAGAGGTCTCAATCTTGAGAAGAGATCTTCCAAGCAAGAAGTATCAAGATGTTGTTTGTGTCGTCTGTAGGTCACATCGTGGTCTGGAATTTTTAGCTTTCATCTTACGTAGTCAACCTGCAGACCTTTTACTATGTTGTACCATTTTGTACGTTAGTTTGATGTTGATTTCCATTCGATTATGTTGCGTGCACTGAATACTGATAATGGAAATACTACACATTGCAGTTGCATTAGCTAAGGTGTGTTTGGTAATAGGAGAATCGCTCTTGAAAACAACTTGATTCTATTTTTCTGCTTTTTAAGCAGGTTTGTGCTGATTGTGAATATGGGTACGGGGTACCCAATTGCACTAATGAAATCGACTCGAATAGAGTGGAACAGGCATGCGATGTATTGTCTTAATTCACTCAAGTCATGTACGCATTGATAAAATGGACTTAGCGGTTACCTAATAGATTGAGAATTGTTGAAACCAGTAATACATGATTCATGATTGAGAATAGTTAAATTAGTAGGAGTGGTGAACAACAAAATGTGAAAATAAATGAGGTAAGGGTAAATGTTTCATTATCTATAAAATTTAACTACCTTCACACCAATAACAAATATTGTTCTTGTTATTGAAGAGCATTTTGACAATATTGAACAACACTTGGGTGGAACACTTTAGGAAGAAGCTAACTCATGAATATTGACACAATTGAACCACAAAGAATGTCACTAAGAAAATCTCAAAGAAAAAGAAGTTTTGCTGGCTCAAATGATTATGTGATTTATTTATAAGTCAATTTTGACATTAAATTTAATAAAGATTTGATTTCATTTTCATAAGCTATAAAAATATTGAGTTTGATAAAATTAATTGATGTCATGAAAAGAGTTAAAATCTATGGAATACAATAAAGTCTGAAATCTCATTAACTTGTCATAAAGTTTAAAAAAAAAAAAGGTGTAGATGAGCTTTAAGACTATGCGCGATTCAAATGATAGTATTGCACGATATAAATTCAAACTTATTGTCAAAGGTTACTCAAAAAAGAAGCATAGGTTATAAAAAAGATATTTTCGCTAGTGTCAAAAAATGACTCGTTAAGAATTAGTATAGCTTTAGTGGCACATTACGATTTAGAGTTACACCAAATGAGTATGAAACTGTCTTTCTTAATAGAGACTGTAAGACAATAAAATTCGCGACCGAGAAAATAATAATCGGGACAGAAAAATATTGCAACAATCGTTTATTGATTTCAATATGTGAGTGTTACAATCTCTATGAATCCTCTGATTCGCCTTTCTAAATATAAATTCAAGGGCTTCGAGCTTGATCTTGAATTTGATGAACTTGAACTTGATTTGTGAACGTGGTGGATTTGATCTTGACTTGTGAATTTGGATTCAAGGGTTTTTGATCTTGATCTTGAATCTTCGTCTTGATCTTCAGTTGTTTATAAACTTAAATACTTGGAGAGAAATTTGTGGTGTTTGATCCACGAGCTCTCTCTTGCTTTTCGTTAGAATTCTTCGTCCCTTTTTTGAATTATGAGGCCCATATTTATAGTTGTGGAAAGGGAAGAGTCATGGTGAAGATGGACTTTTTCTGGCCAATCAGATTTAAGTGACATGGCGACATTCGATTGGTCTTTGATTTCACTAGGCATACTGCATCATTTTGACACATGGTGTGATCCTATTGGCTCTTTCGCTTGACTTGGTGTGCCACGTCATTCGACACTTGGCACCAAATTGGGTCTCTAGAATAAGATGACATATTGGGCTTAATCAAGTGGGCTCATTATTTGTAGCCCAAATTAATGAACTAGCCCGATGAATTTTGGACTTTAATTAAATTCATATTTATTGGATTAAATAATTAATCCAATTATATTAATCCACCATATTTATTTGGACTAATATATTTAAAATTAATATGATCACAGAGACCTCGAGGAGGAAATTTATATGGACAAACTAAGAGGTCTCACATCAATGAAATAATTCTAATGGTATGTAAATTAAAGAAGTCTATATATGGGTTTAAATACCTGACAAATATGATAATATAAATTTACTAATAAGATAGTATCTTTGATTTAAGAAAAATATCGTAGATCTGTAGACATATCAAAATCAGTGAAAATAAATTTATATTTTATTCTCATACGTCAATAATATATTACTTGCTGTTAATAATTTAGCGATCTTGCATGAAAGTATTTTCTCACATAAAGAGCGAAGATATAAGTGAGACATTTTTTTTGATATGTATGAAATATTTCACAATAGGTCATATTAATATCGAATTATCTCTTATAAAAATTCTAAAGAAATTATATCCACCTATAATTTATCGCTGAAAAAATACAAAAAGTATCATGATACCTAAAAGAAACACGTGATAAATATTTGTGTGTAATATCGATATAATAAAAGTTTGATGATCAGATGCTTAGATTTAAATTTTACAGTTGAAGTCTGCTCTAAGTATTTGTTTCTATAATGTTAAGGAACAATGATATGGATAATATTAAGTAAAGTATCGCCTTATCAATTGTGAAAGCAAAAATTTGCTACATTATATTTCTGACCACTATTTATACATTATGACCACAAAATTTTATCTTATGACTTGAGGTTATCAATGCTATTACGAAGCAACTGAAACTTATGATGGTTATGAGTATTGTCACAACCCAAAATTTGGACCGTGATGGCACCTATCCAACCCTCCGTGATAGGTAAGCCAAGGACACAATCTCAAATACAATATCCTAAATGTATAGAATCGGAAGAAATAAGAGCAATATAAAACCCATATAATCTCCCAAAGTGGATTAATAGAGTATTGTAGTCGAAATATAGATAATCCCAGATCTGGTAGTCACTAATACAAACCTCTAAATACAGAAATCAAAGAAAGGTCTGAGTATCTTAAAATGCGGAAAAATGCATAAAGATAAGAGTGGAGGAGATTTCAGTAGTCTCTGAAATCAATAGCAGCTACCTCGAATCTCTAAAGATGCTAACACAGAGGAAGCCACAGGAATCAATGCCCAGAGACTGTCGGATCGGTACCTGCACGGAGGGTGCAGAAAAGCAAGGGTGAGTACGGAACCACGTGTACTCAGCAAGCATCGTCGACCGACCCTAATTCAAAGTGGTGACGAGTGACACCACGCCAAACCTCTAAAAGTACCATACAACCTGCACTCAGAAAGACACCCTAACCCCACATAATAATCAAGTCTAATAGTCATAAGGATATCGTAACACAGTCCCAGAATTCTTTAATACAGTGAGATCAAGAAACAGATATTCAAGTACTCATTAACTAGTACAAAATCAACATTTACACCTTACTCAATCTGAACAAGAAAAGGGTGAATGCAATGCAATGCATATGCTGTGTACACACCCACCGAGCAATGGCTTCAAAGTCAGGACCCATGGGGGACTCACAAGGTCCATGTACTGTGCAGGCGTGCACTCCGATCCCAATAAATATATTGTGCAGGAGTGCACTCCGACCCCAATAATAGATAATAATGTGCAGGCGTGCACTCCGACCCCATATGAAATGCAATGCATGATGTGCAGGCGTGCTACTCCGATCCCAAACCAACAATAAAATTAAGCAAAACATTTCATGTCTTATGCCATATAGATATCAATTGCAAAATCAACTCAACTTATCAAGCAGGAGTATTCTCCTTAGCTAGCATTTTCAATTATTTATTTACAATAGCAAATCTGCCCAATCATGCTAGCAAATAAGGAAAACGGTTCAAAACAGGCCATGAAATACTTTTAACCCTCAAATAACACTGGTACCCGCATAGATGCTCGTCACTTCATCTATACGGGCCCCCCATTTCCATTACTCCTATTACACATAACTAACACATAAGCACTTTGAAAAAGAGTCTAAGAAAGTCTCAACTTGCCTCAAAGGAAACCCAAACGTCAATTAACAAACTTGCCCTTCCGTAAAGTCTCCGAATGATCAAAATCTGTTCAAATACATAATCCCCGTGAGAATAAAAATCTAATGACTCTCACATTGGTATATCTATTTCGGCTCGAAAACATAGTCAAATCTCAATTTTCGTAAATTTCGAATATAGAACTAACTCTTAAACATCTACACCAAACACATCTCAATATCACCATCCGAACTTAATTAGAGAATATCACGTCTAATATGCCAATACCATATCCCAGAATGAAAATCCAATTCAAACTCCTAAAGAAACCATCAAAACAGTAACTTGTAATTGTCAAACTCTAAGCTTGAACTTCAATTTCTCAATCTATTTTAATATCTTATCCTCAATACGATCATAGCATTACTACTACTACCGTGTTGCTGCCAAAACTTAACATATATTAATTCTAAACTCCAAGGACGTCTTGTTACTGCCAATAATGGCATGATAGGACACATATTACCTATTAACAAATCCACCCTATTCCAAATAAAATAACATTGACTATTTTTCCCCACAATTGGCTACTGCCTCCTCCCGTTTCTCATAGCACTAATAGGGATTATTCTCTTAATCATTAATACCACTCTTATCATCTTTAGTTCACAGTTAATTCATATCTAATTTACCTAATATATATACTAACACACCCGAACTGACTAATGATGCTTCAAAGTTAGGTTATAATTGGAGGAATATATGTAAGCCTATAACACCTCATCCATTCTCCAGAAACTATTACTATCATCAATTCCAACCTCACGCCATTATAGATAAACAACTAAGAGAAATCCCAGATAGTAACTAACCTGAACCAGAAGTTATCGAGAGTTTTCCTTCCACTATTTGGTGTGAATACGCCTATGCATAACTTCTGTGCCCCATTTCTCAACTTTCTGTACTACTTATTAATAAATATAGCAAACCCTTCCCACTTAAATTCATTCTTGTATTGGCCACATAAGTAAATAAATTGTGGTTTTGACCCATTAAATTACTAATTAAACTAATTATCTAAAATACCCAAAACTTCTAATAAATTCTCAAAATTTATTCGGAATCCCATAAAATAAACCAAATATGTAAATTGGCTAAAAAGTATGTTCCGAACCTATTGGAAGTATTAAAAACCCAATTTGAGGTCGTCTTGATCGAAGGTTGATTGTGGTCAAACTTAACTTTATTAAAATTCAAGAACTCGACTAATGACTTAAATAGCTCCCGAATACCTCGAGGTTTGTACTATCCATCCCCAAAAGTCATAAATCACGTCTAAAAACTAAGAGGAGGGTTAAAATAATAAAATTTCACAAAACGACTTGGAGGGTCGTTACATCATCCACCACTAAAACAAACGTTTGTCCTCGAACTTAAAGAGAAAGAAGGTACGTGGGTTATCGAAAAGATGAGGATATGTGCTCTGCATGTCAGACTCAACCTCCCAAGTGGCTTCCGCCATAGGACGATACCTCCACTGCACCTTTACAAAAGCTATCTCCTTGGATCTCAACTTTCTAACTTGCCTATCCAGAATATCTATAGGCTCCTCCTCAAATGCTAGATTCTGATCCAAACTCACTGAGTCCCACTGAATCACATGTGAATCATCCGGATGGTACCTCTTTAACATTGAAACATGAAAAACTGGATGCACGGCTGAAAGACCCAGTGGTAAAGCCAACTCATAAACCACTGGTCCAATGCGCTGAAGAATCTCAAAAGGGCCAATGAACCTCGGACTGAGCTTTCCTTTCTTCCCAAACCTCATCACACCCTTCATGGGTGATACCTTCAACAAGACCCGCTCACCCTGCATGAACTCCAAGTCACGGACCTTCCTGTCAGCATAAATCTTTTGTCTACTCTGAGCAGCCAAGAGCCGATCTTGGATCAATCTCACTCGGTCCATCGAGTCCCTCAGCAAATAGGTACCCTAAGGTCTAACCTCAAAAGAGTCGAACCACCCAACTGGGGACCTACACCTTCTTCCATACAATGCCTCGAATGGAGCCATCTGAATACTGGAATGGTAGCTATTATTATAGGAGAACTCTACCAAGGGTAAAAACTGATCCCAGTGACCCCCAAAATCCATCACACAAGCTCGCAACATGTCCTCCAACACCTGAATAGTTCGCTCCGACTGACCATCTGTCTATGGATGAAATGTTGTACTCATATCCAATTGAGTACCCAACTCCCGCTGCAAAAGTACTCCAAAAGTTCGAAGTGAACTGGGTACCTCTATCTGAAATAATGGAAACGGGCACGCCATGTAATCGAACTATCTCACGAATGTAGATTTTGGCTAATTTCTCTGCATTATAGTTCATCTTCACAGGCACAAAATGGGCTGATTTGGTCAATCTATCCACAATCACCCAAACAGAATCAAACTTCCCCAACGTCTGAGGTAACCCAACTACGAAATCCATAGTAATACGCTCCCATTTCCACTCGGGAATGGGCATCCTCTGAAGCAAACCACCTGGTCTCCGGTGCTCATATTTCACCTGCTGGCAATTCAGACACTTAGCCACAAACTCTATAATATCCCTCTTCATCCCACACCACCAATAATGTTGTTTTAGGTTATGATACATCTTTGCTGCGCTCGGATGGATGGAATACCGCGAAGAATGGGCCTCTTCCATAATAGATCTAGTCAAATCGCCCACTCTAGGAACACATATCCGCCCTTTTATCCTCAAAACACCCTCCTGGTCCAAAATCGCCTCCTTAGCCTCACCTCGCATCACCTTATCTCTGATAATACACAACTTTTCATCCTAAAACTGACGATCTCGAATTTGCTCTATCAACAAGGACCTCGCCTCTACACTTGCAAGAACTCTACCAGACTCGGAGATATCTAGACGCACAAAACTGTTAGCCAACCGCTGGACCTCCCTGGCTAATGGTCGCTCCTCCACACTCAACAATGTAAGACTACCCATACTAACTGTCTTCCTACTCAAGGCATCTGCCACTACATTGGCCTTGCCCGGATGATATAAGATAGTCACATCATAATCTTTCAACAACTCCAACCACCTACGTTGTCTCAAATTCAACTCCTTTTGCTTGAAAATATATTGAAGGCTGTGATGATCAGTGTAGACCTCACAATGAACTCCATACAAATAGTGCCGCCACAACTTCAATACGAACACCACCGCTGCTAACTCCAAATCGTGGGTAGGGTAATTCCTCTCATGTGGCTTCAACTGCCTCGACGCATATGCTATTACCTTATTTTTCTGCATCAACACACCACCCAAACCAATACCAGAAGCATCACAAAACACAGTAAAGCCCTCACCTTCCATAGGTAGTGTCAAGATAGGAGCTGAAGTCAACAAAGTCTTGAGCTTTTGAAAGCTCTCCTCACACTTATCCGACCATTGAAAAACCACATTCTTCTGAGTCAATCGAGTCATAAGAGCTGCAATAGAAGAGAAACCCTGCACGAATCGCCTGTAATAGCCTGCCAACCCAATAAAACTCCCAATATCTGAAGGTGAAGTAGAACGTGACCAATTTCGAACCGCCTCAACCTTGGCCGGATCGACCATAATACCATCCTTGGACACCACATGTCCCAAGAATGCCACAGAACTAAGCCAAAATTCGCACTTTGAAAACTTGGCATATAACTTCTTATCCCTCAACCTCTAGAGTACGATCCTCAAATGTTTCACATGATCCTCCTCGCTCCTAGAATACACCAAAATGTCATCGATGAACACAATAACAAATGAATCCAGATAAGGTCGAAACACATTATTCATCAACTCCATGAACGCCGTCGGGGCATTAGTCAACCCAAAGGACATAACCAAGAACTCATAGTGGCCATATCTAGTCCAAAAAGCTGTCTTAGGAATGTCCGAAGCCCGAATCTTCAACTGATGATACCCTGACCTCAAGTCAATCTTCGAGAACACTGAAGCACCCTGAAGCTGGTCAAAAAGGTCATCAATACGTGGTAGAGGATACTTATTCTTGATTGTCACCTTGTTCAACTGTCGATAATCAATGCACATCCTCATAGACCCATCTTTCTTTTTCACAAACAACACCGGAGCACCCCAAGGTGATACACTAGGTCGAATAAACCCCTTACTTAACAAATCCTGAAGCTGGTCTTTCAATTCTTTTAACTCCGCCGGTGCCATTCTATAAGGAGGAATTGAAATGGGTTTAGTGCCCGGCTCCAAATCAATACCAAAATCGATGTCTCTATTAGGAGGAACACCCGGAAGATCGGTAGGAAATACATCCATGAACTCTTTAACTACCCTTACTGACTCCAAAGAAGGTGTCTCAGTACTAGTATCACGAACATAAGCCAAATATGATAGACACCCTTTCTCAACTAACCGCTGGGCCTGAATAAATGAAATCACTTTCTTAGGATACGAACTCTGAACACCTTTCCACTCCAACCTCGGATGATCAGGCATAGCCAAAGTAACTGTTTTAGCATGACAATCTAAGATAGCATGATAGGTAGAAAGCCAATCCATGCCCAAAATCACATCAAAATCAACCATATCAAGGATAATTAAATCTACCCAGGTATCACACCCCAAAATAGAAACAACACAGGATCGGTACACCCGATCCACCACTAAGGAATCACCTACTGGGGTAGAAACACGAATAGGAACAGCTATAGACTCACATATCATATCAAGGCTGGAAGCAAAGTATGCAGACACATAGGAGAAGGTAGAACCAAGATCAAATAACACTGAAGCAGGTTGGTGGCAAACTGAGACGATACCTGTAATGACTGCATCAGAAGACTCTGCCTCGGGCTTCCCTGGGAAAGCATAACAATGAGCTCTATCATCTATCACCTGGGTCGCTCCTCTACCACCTCCCCTACCAGCTGGTGGTGCACCTCTACCTCCCTGAGATCTGCCCCGACCCCTAGCCGGAGGAGCTGTTCCTCTAGCAAGGGCCTGATGACCGTGTTGTGGACCCCTCTGTCTGTACACTGGACAATCCCTCCTAAGATGATCCGGACTACCACACTCATAACAGGACTTGGGAGCCATCAACTGATGAGAGTGACCTGAATACCCAGTATGACCACCACGACCAGAAAACCGCTGAGATGAACCATATGAAGCCTGTCCCGAACCATAAAAACCCCGACCTGAATGTCTATTATCTGATGCCTGCATTGCTGCCTGGACTGGTCTACCCTGCTGAGGGCAAAAATCTCGTCTGAACGAACCCTTACCTCCAGATGAGGTACTACTGAATCGACCAGAAGTGCGGAACCTCTTATCCCTCAGATCCCCATACTTCTCACGGTGCATCAAATCAAACTCCTTTGCTGACTCAACTACCCTCTGAAGAGAAGCCCCAGACTGGGCTACAGTGAACACGGCCTCTTTAATCCTGAGGGTCAAACCCCTCATAAACCTCCTAATCATCTCAGCCTCATCTGGCAAGATCACCATAGCATAACGGGACAAGGCATAAAATCGAATCTCATACTCAGCCACAGAAATACCCTCCTGTGTCAAATACTCAAATTGGCGTCTACGTTCCTCCCTCAAGCTATGAGGGACGAATCTGTCAAGAAAAGCCTGTGCAAACATAGCCCAAGTTATCGGTGGAGAACCTGCTGGCCTGGAATCAATATAGGAGCGCCACCACTGCTTGGCTGGACCACGCATCTGCAAGGCAGTATAATCAACTCCGTGTGAGTCAACCAATCCCACACTCTGAAGTCTCTCATGACAACTGACCAGAAATTCATAGGCGTCCTCACGCTGATCACCCTGAAACTGCGGTGGGTCCATCTTTCTAAACTTCCCAAATCGTCGCTGCTCATCATTAGACATAACTGCCCTAACCCCACCGGTAGCTCCTACCCCCGGTAGAGGCATACCATCATACCTCGGTGCTGGATGAACCACTGGACCCTGATAAATAGGAATGGACTGCTGATCTGGGGTCTGGGCCCCCACCCTAGCGTGTGAACCCTGTGGAGTACCTAATGATCCGCCTCCCTGAGCAACACTCTCCAAAACTCCCAGAACCCGAATCAAGGTATCCTGAAGAACCAGTGTAGCAACAAATCCCGGAGGTGCCTGACCTGGGGATACACCATCAGCTGGAACCTGAATATCATCATCACCTGCCTCAAACTCAACCTCGAGAGACCCTACCCTTTAAGGAATATGAGTTGATCTCCGAGCTCTCTCTCTACCATGACCTCTTCCCCTACCACGTCCCCTACCACGTCCGCGTGTCCCAGCATGGGCAGCAGGCTCAGGGGCTGGTACGGGCTCCTGACCATCGTCCTGAGATGCCCGAGTCCTAACCATCTGTGAGAGAATAAGACAAGAATCTCAGTATTTCAAATTAAAGGATCAATATTGCACGATAAGAAAGAAGAAACGAATATTCCTAAAGTCCCATAGCCTCTCGAAGATAGGTAACGGACGTCTCCGCACCGATCCGCAAGACTCTACTAGACTTGGCTTGTATTTGTGAGACCAATGAACCTGGGGTTCTGATACCATCTGTCACGACCCAAAATTTGGACCGTGATGGCACCTATCCAACCCTCCGTGATAGGTAAGCCAAGGACACAATCTCAAATACAATATCCCAAATGTATAGAATCGGAAGAAATAAGAGCAATATAAAACCCATATAATCTCCTAAAGTGGATTAATAGAGTATTGTAGTCGAAATATAGATAATCCCAGATCTGGTAGTCACTAATACAAACCTCTAAATATAGAAATCAAAGAAAGGTCTGAGTATCTTAAAATGCGGAAAAATGCATAAAGATAAGAGTGGAGGAGATTTCAGTAGTCTCTGAAATCAATAGCAGCTACCTCGAATCTCTAAAGATGCTAACACAGAAGAAGCCACAGGAATCAATGCCCAGAGACTGTCGGATCGGTACCTGCACGGAGGGTGCAGAAAAGCAAGGGTGAGTACAGAACCACGTGTACTCAGCAAGCATCGTCGACCGACCCTAATTCAAAGTGGTGACGAGTGACACCATGTCAAACCTCTAAAAGTACCATACAACCTGCACTCAGAAAGACACCCTAACCCCACATAATAATCAAGTCTAATAGTCATAAGGATATCGTAACACAGTCCCAGAATTCTTTAATACAGTGAGATCAAGAAACAGATATTCAAGTACTCATTAACTAGTACAAAATCAACATTTACACCTTACTCAATCTGAACAAGAAAAGGGTGAATGCAATGCAATGCATATGCTGTGTACACACCCACCGAGCAATGGCTTCAAAGTCAGGACCCATGGGGGACTCACAAGGTCCATGTACTGTGCAGGCGTGCACTCCGATCCCAATAAATATATTGTGCAGGAGTGCACTCCGACCCCAATAATAGATAATAATGTGCAGGCGTGCACTCCGACCCCATATGAAATGCAATGCATGATGTGCAGGCGTGCTACTCCGATCCCAAACCAACAATAAAATTAAGCAAAGCATTTCATGTCTTATGCCATATAGATATCAATTGCAAAATCAACTCAACTTATCAAGCAGGAGTATTCTCCTTAGCTAGCATTTTCAATTATTTATTTACAATAGCAAATCTGCCCAATCATGCTAGCAAATAAGGAAAACGGTTCAAAACAGGCCATGAAATACTTTTAACCCTCAAATAACACTGGTACCCGCATAGATGCTCGTCACTTCATCTATACGGGCCCCCCATTTCCATTACTCCTATTACACATAACTAACACATAAGCACTTTGAAAAAGAGTCTAAGAAAGTCTCAACTTGCCTCAAAGGAAACCCAAACGTCAATTAACAAACTTGCCCTTCCGTAAAGTCTCCGAATGATCAAAATCTGTTCAAATACATAATCCCCGTGAGAATAAAAATCTAATGACTCTCACATTGGTATATCTATTTCGGCTCGAAAACATAGTCAAATCTCAATTTTCGTAAATTTCGAATATAGAACTAACTCTTAAACATCTACACCAAACACATCTCAATATCACCATCCGAACTTAATTAGAGAATATCACGTCTAATATGCCAATACCATATCCCAGAATGAAAATCCAATTCAAACTCCTAAAGAAACCATCAAAACAGTAACTTGTAATTGTCAAACTCTAAGCTTGAACTTCAATTTCTCAATCTATTTTAATATCTTATCCTCAATACGATCATAGCATTACTACTACTACCGTGTTGCTGCCAAAACTTAACATATATTAATTCTAAACTCCAAGGACGTCTTGTTACTGCCAATAATGGCATGATAGGACACATATTACCTATTAACAAATCCACCCTATTCCAAATAAAATAACATTGACTATTTTTCCCCACAATTGGCTACTGCCTCCTCCCGTTTCTCATAGCACTAATAGGGATTATTCTCTTAATCATTAATACCACTCTTATCATCTTTAGTTCACAGTTAATTCATATCTAATTTACCTAATATATATACTAACACACCCGAACTGACTAATGATGCTTCAAAGTTAGGTTATAATTGGAGGAATATATGTAAGCCTATAACACCTCATCCATTCTCCAGAAACTATTACTATCATCAATTCCAACCTCACGCCATTATAGATAAACAACTAAGAGAAATCCCAGATAGTAACTAACCTGAACCAGAAGTTATCGAGAGTTTTCCTTCCACTATTTGGTGTGAATACGCCTATGCATAACTTCTGTGCCCCATTTCTCAACTTTCTGTACTACTTATTAATAAATATAGCAAACCCTTCCCACTTAAATTCATTCTTGTATTGGCCACATAAGTAAATAAATTGTGGTTTTGACCCATTAAATTACTAATTAAACTAATTATCTAAAATACCCAAAACTTCTAATAAATTCTCAAAATTTATTCGGAATCCCATAAAATAAACCAAATATGTAAATTGGCTAAAAAGTATGTTCCGAACCTATTGGAAGTATTAAAAACCCAATTTGAGGTCGTCTTGATCGAAGGTTGATTGTGGTCAAACTTAACTTTATTAAAATTCAAGAACTCGACTAATGACTTAAATAGCTCCCGAATACCTCGAGGTTTGTACTATCCATCCCCAAAAGTCATAAATCACGTCTAAAAACTAAGAGGAGGGTTAAAATAATAAAATTTCACAAAACGACTTGGAGGGTCGTTATAAGTATGAATAAAGATATGAGTAGACATAACATTTGTAGGATAACTATAAGAAATAATACAGAAACAAGTTCTAAAATAAAAGACGATATACTTATAAATCCCAATTACCAACCATTAACAAAAAAACAAATAGAATTACTTAAACAAATAATAAACTTAAAAGACGAATTAAATAATAGAAAAAATCGATTACAAACAAACATCTTTGCAGGAGTTAACCATAAATCAATAATGGCCCAACGAGATACCATATTTAATTTAGAACTCCATATACAACATTTAGACCATAAATATAAATACGATTTGAAATGAATAAAGAAGAATACCCTGTAGAAGAGAAAACATTTATAGGATCAGAAGGAATACTAATAACAATAGTACATTCAAATCTAGGACGAAGATATAAAAAATTAGGAAATAATTTACATCTAATCCTAGACCAAAATTCGGCAAAATTAGAAGATAGCTTAACTGCTATGGTAAGAATAACAAAAGAAAATACTGAAATAGATCAAAAACAAGAAATTGAAAAGATTCGTGAACAAGCGAAAAAAGAAATTGAACAACTAAAAAATAAGAATTATATACAAGAAGAACCAGTAAATGAAAAAGTCTCAATAGAAGAACCTTCTACCACTACTTCAAGAATTAAAGAATTAGAAAAAGAATTAGCATTACTAAAACAAATATACGCAAATAAATTAAAAGAAAGAGAAGAAAGACAGAATAAGGAAAAACAATTGGCAACAGAGGTAGACCAATTTAAGGAAAAAATACAAATTGAAGAAACCAAATGAACTAATATCTCTTCAAATGAAGAATTTACAAATATCAGTATAGATAATATAAATAAAGAAAATGAAGAAACTGAAGAAGAAATAATGGATGATGATCAAGAACCCAGTGAAACATACATAGAATTACTAGACCAAATAAACATTCAAGAAACAAATACGTCAGAAATAAATACAACTACTAAACATGAACCAAGTACAAGTACTTCAACATCTAGAGAAAGACGAGAAAGACTACACTCAAGAACTGCAAGTCCCAACTATTTTACAGCTGTTCATGACAATTATGATAGAAGTGAAACATTATGGAATAAAAGATTAAGTACAAGATGGATACCTAACAAAACACCGAAACAATCTAATTTCTTAGATTTAGACTGTGTTACTGACATAAATAAAATAATCCAATTATGGCTAGGAAATATTGCAAAACAACTAGTAGATAATAAAATAACGGTAGCAGAAACACCAGGTTACATAGAAAGAACATTACTAGGAACAGTAAAATTATGGTTAAATAATTTATCAACAGAAAGTCTAGATACACTAAGAAGTAATAAAAACCAAAATGGTACAGTTACTACATCAAATATAGAAATCCTATCTAAATATGAACTAGGAATAAGAAATGAATTTGGAAGTATGACAACAGAAATAGAAGAGCAAAATAAGAATAAAGATCTAAATAAGCAACTAATGACTAAATTAGCAATATGTAATATGTGTTACATAGAACAATATACTTGTGCATTTAAAGAATATTATTATAAAGGAATATATAATAATGAAGAAGGTATAGAAATTAGGAAATTATACTTTACTAAACTACCAGAACCATTTAGTACAAGGATAATTGAAAGCTGGACTGCGGCAAGCTTAACCGATACATTAGGATCAAGGATAAAATTTTTACAAAATTGGTTTATAGATTTATGTAACAAATATAAAGAAACACAAAAATTAGACAAAATATTAGTACAAAATATGGCTTGTTGTACAAATAAAACAGCACCTCAATTTGGTTGTAAAACACCAAATAAATACCGATATAAAAAACGAATAAAAATATATAAGACCAATAGATCTAAATATAAATACAAGAAACCACGAAAGAAATATTATGTAAAAAATTACAAACATAAAAAACCATATAAACCTAAGAGAAAAATATCAGAATGCACATGTTATAATTGTGGAAAATTAGGACATTTAGCTAAAGATTGCAAAATACCTAAAGACCCAAAGAAAAAACAAATAACTAAAATAAAAATACAAGATGATATATATACGGAATTACCATACATCGACTATGACATAGAAAGTGAAGATAGTATTTACGATTTAGAAGAATATACTAGCTCAGGAGAAGATACTGACTTAGAACAATTTTATGACTGAAAACAATATAAGGATAGTTAGACAAGAAGACCATCAAGATGAAGAATCCTCAACTCAAAAAATAATATTTGACACAAATATTTTTGAACAGATTAAAAAACAAGAATCACCCTTACGAATAGATAAAATTTTAGAAGTACCAATAATAAAAAATTGGTTTAAACCAAAAAAGGAAGAATATTATATTATAAGCCAACGAGAACATACGATAGACTGTAAATATGCTAAAGGAAAAGCAATGATACCCATAATAAATAAAAAGGAACTAAATAAAGAAATACAAGCACTAAAAACAAAACCCCCTATAAAATATGTACACTTAGGAGCAACGGAAATACTTATAAAAGCATGTTTTAGAGAAGGAATAGATACACCAATAGAATTATATTTAGCAGATGATAGGATAATCCAACCTATAGAAAAAAGTGTAATCAGTGCAATCAGAGGAAATTTAATATATCAAAAATTTAAATTTATTATAAGCGCTAACTATTCAGTAGCAATAAAAGATACAAATATAGATAAATCTTTAGTATTATATTGGAAAATGTCAGGTATAGAATTAACACCAGGAAGTAAAATATTTACAGCAAGATGCAAAAATTTATACATTCTAAGCACCAAACATACAATAAAAGCAATTAATAAAATTAACAAAATCAAAATAGAAAACCCAATTGATAATATAGTTACAGCAATTGATCATAATGATTATAGTTATAACGAGATAGATATAGACGGAGATCTAGAAATAGTAAGAGAAAGAATAGAAACATCAAAAAGAATACTGGACACCCCAACAACCTCATCAAGAATGAGTACATCTAGAAGAATAGAACAACAAATACCAATGGAAATGCAACCATACCAATATTATATAACAGAAATGTTAAATCAACAAAAATATTTAATCTTAATCGATACAGGAGAACAAGAAAATTATATCACAAGAGAATTAATACCAGAAAATGAAATAATATCACAAGACCAAATATGCTCAGACTTACCTAAAGAATTAAGACAGACAAAAGAAATGACAATACAAGAATTAATTATTGGAGGAATCCCAATTCAAATACAATTTACAATATCACAAAACAACACAAATATTACCTTAGGACTAACATGGTTAGAATAAGTAAAACCCTATAATATAAATGATAAACAAATAATTATCTACTATAACAATAAAAAAGTTATCATCAGTAGAACCATAGTATAATAGAATAATGTAATGACAAAAGTATATATACTCGCTAAGATAATTGTAGAAGGATATAATAATAGATATTATACACCTATGATAGATACGGGAGCAGAAGCCAATCTATGTAAATATAACTGTTTACCAGAAGATAAATGGGAAAAATTAAAAAATCCAATAGTAGTAACAGGATTTAACGATGAAGGAAGTATGATTACATATTCAGCTAAAAACATTAAATTACAAATTTGGGATAAGATACTAACCGTAAAACGAATGTATAATTATGAATTTACAAGCCGCAATATATTACTAGGGATGCCATTTTTAGATGAATTATACCCACATATACTAACCAAAACACATTGGTGGTTCACCACACCATGTAATAAAAAAGTAGGAGCTAAACGAGTACCTAATAAAAATAGAAAAGTAGCACCATGGATAAAAGGAAGTAAAAAGGTAACGCAAAAACTAGAAAACAGTCCCAGTACTAACGACACATATATTGAAATAATTAAATTCTCTATTAATACCCTAAAACCCGTACAAGATAAACTAGAATTATTATATAATGAAAATCCCCTCAAAGGATGGGAAAAACACAAAACTACCGTTACAATTGAATTAACCGACCCAAATAGTATAATAACACAAAAACCTCTAAAATATAACTTCAATGATCTCAATGAATTTAAAATACACATTACCGAACTATTAGAAAATAACTATATCCAAGAAAGTAATAGTAAACACACCAGTCCCGCATTTATTGTTAATAAACATAGTGAACAAAAAAGAGGAAAAAGTAGGATGGTTATTGACTACCGAAACCTCAATGCAAAAACAAAAACAGACAATTATCCAATACCAAATAAGCTATTAAAAATACGACAAATCCAAGGCTTTAATTACTTTAGTAAATTTGACTGCAAATCAGGATTTTACCACCTCAAACTAGAAAATGAATCGAAAAAACTAACAACATTCACAGTACCCCAAGACTTTTATGAATGGAATGTTTTACCATTTGGATATAAAAATGCCCCAGGAAGATACCAACATTTTATGGACACATACTTTACACAATTAGAAAATTGTATTGTATATATAGATGACATATTATTATACTCACAAACACAAGAAGATCATATACAATTATTAGAAAAATTCGCAAATATTGTAGAAACTGCAGGAATAAGCTTAAGCAAGAAGAAAGCAGAACTAATGAAAAATCAAATCGAATTTCTAGGAATACAAATAGATAGAGATGGAATAAAAATGCAAACACACATAGTACAAAAAATCCTTACTTTAGAAGAATTATTATATACGAAGAAAAAGTTACAATCCTTTTTAGGACTTGTTAACCAAGTACGAGAGTATGTACCCAAGCTAGCAGAACATTTAAAACCATTACACAAAAAACTAAAGAAGGATATTGAATATCACTTTGATGAACAAGATAAAACACATATACACCAAATTAAGACAATGTGCAAAAACCTACCAAAGCTATATTTTCCAGATGAAAAGAAACAATTTACATACATAGTAGAAACAGATTCTAGCGAACATAGCTACGGAGGAGTATTGAAATATAAATACACTAATGAAACAATAGAACACCATTGTAGATATTATTCAGGATCTTATACAGAACCTCAGATAAAATGGGAGATAAACCGAAAAGAATTATATGCTTTATATAAATGTTTATTATCTTTTGAACCATATATTGTTTATAACAATTTTATTGTGAGAACAGATAATACACAAGTAAAATGGTGGCTAACAAGAAAAATACAAGACTCTGTAACAACAAAGGAAATACGACGACTCGTGTTGAATATAAAAATTTCACATTTACTATTGAAGTAATTAGAACTAACAAAAATATTGTTGCAGACTATTTATCAAGACAAAGCAACACAGACAGATCCAGATAGCACTATGGAAGATATATTAAAGGCCCTTACTACACTTTGTCTCAAAGTGGACAGTATAGACCTAGAAGTACAAAAGCTAAAGGTTAATGAAGATAAACTGAAACTTAAAGCTAGTAGTACAAGTCAGCCGCATGACTCTAAAGATGTTAAGCTGCGTCGATCGGAAGACGCTAAAATTCCAGATCTAGAAGGAGACGAGGGAAAACTCCTAAAAACCCATAACATTTCAGCTAATGCAGTTGCAGGTACAAGCAGGTCAGCTAAAGGAAAGCAAATTAGTGGCAATTTAAATAGTTTATTTGACAAGCCATTTATCCAAAGAAAACCTACGATAAATATTCCAGAACCACAAACAAATACATATGCAACCAACTTATACCAAGAGAAGAAAATATATAATCACATCTCCAGTACATATATCCGCAATTTACACCAAATACAAACATTTCTGAATCTCAAACAAAAATCTACCACTACCACGGAACCAAATACCGATTACATAACCTAGAAATTGCAAGGATACAACAAACTTATTGCCCAACCAAAAACAAATGCCAATCTAGTAAAAACATGTTATGACTACGGACTACTTAGTACCGTATACACAACTACCGGAGAAGAATTAGAAAAAATACCCGCAGTACATAACGCATTTACTACATACAAACGAATTACGAAAGGAACTTTCTTTTATGTAAGATTTTACGTCGCACCAGCAGAAATACTCTATACAGAGATAAAAACTATCATCCAAGTTATTAAAATTGGACTTACAAGAGAAATGATACTACCAGAAGAAATTGGTCCACAACCAGAAATACCAGAAGTAGAGATACCAAGCTCTTTTGCAAATAAAAGACTTATTGGATTAACAACTATTATTCAAGAATTAGTTAATAATTATTCTAATGGAAACGCTATATGGAAATATTCATCAAGGGATCAAGTCATGATATATTCAAATTCAAGAGAATTAAGGACAGCAGATATGGAAGAAGTCCGTCAATGGATTCTTTCACTACTCAGACCAGAAGAAGCACCTACAACAAGAGCTCTAAAGAAAGAATTTATTTCACCAGAATTATTAACAAGATATTGTCAGTTAATTGGACAAAAATACACAGACCACAGATGTTCAAAATTCAATGGCGGAGATACAATTCATATCCCAGAAGTCATTCTAGAATAAACAGCGGAATGAAAGAAATCAGCTAGTCAGCCGACAATCAACAACAGACGACAACAACATGTGACAAAAAGATAAAGAAAAGAAATAAAGAAGAAGACATGACATGTGAATAGTATAGCATAGTATAGCATCTTTACTTTTCTTTACTTTCTCTTTTCTGTTTTGTTTTGTTTTGAAAAGTCGTAAAGTGTACAGTACCTTTACTATGTAAATAGTAGTTGCCTTTACCTTTTTAGCATAGTAAGTTGGCTCTTAGGATTGTTTGAAAGCCAACCTTATGTATATAAATATATGTAACGAGAGACAAGAGAGGCAGAGTAAGCTTTCATAAGCTGAAATTCCTTTCTTCTTCTCATGTGTTGAGAATGCAGTATAAATTAAAAAAAAAAAAAAATTGTTTTATAAAACAGATATAAGCATTTAAGGAAGCTACGGATAACTCAGATACACATATAGACATATCTCATACCGAGAATATACCAACCCAGGTAAACCCATGTCCATATATGTATAGCTAAATCCTATATTCCTGATAATCTCTATAGTATTATTATTATTTATCATGTAGTAGTGTAACTATATAGAACTGCTTAAGTAAGTTTGCTATGGTTAGTAAGCTAAGAGTAGGTAAGCCCAGACTAAGCCATCCTGATAGTCGAAACCAAGTAGGCGAGGAATGTCGTTAAAGGGGAGTAGACGCAAAGTTGAGGCATTGTTAGGGTAACTGATTAAGGCTGAAACTCATAGTAGTGACACAAAGAGCTGTTCGAAAATATTACACTCTTAGATGATAAAGGTAATAATATAAGTAGAGGTTAAAGGGAATATGATTTAGAAATACATGATTTGATAATATGGATAATTACCAACTAGGTACAAATACATATTTATTAGATGATAATGAAGAATATAAGCTATTACTCTTATATATTTTACGTGACTTAGATACAGATACAACTAAACAGATTTATGACTTGATAATGACTTATGAATCTATCGCAGTGATGCAAGATAATTGGACAGAATTTATACAGATACAACTAAACAGATTTATGACTTGATAATGACTTATGAATCTATCGCAGTGATGCAAGATAATTGGACAGAATTTATAGTGTCAGATATGTGTAACATGTATTTAGAAGATGATTATCTAGACACCCAGATTTCGATTAAAATGATAAATTACGACAGCTTCCATCATTGGTTAGAAATAGTAGAAGAAATAAAATTAAATGAGGAAATCCTTAAGATACACGTAGATACTTATTTTATGAATTATGAACTCAAATATTTAGACTACATAGAACAGACTATAAAAGAGTTAAGACGATTATACCCTGTAAGGCAATTATATTTTATATCAGCCTTTATGGCATGTCATTTAAAAAACCTATAAAATTAAAAATGAATCAAGAACAGTTTGAAAATTAGAGACAAACAATAGACGAGCTAAGAGAAACAGAAACTCTATTACAATTTAATTTAGATAATTACATAAGAACACAAGAAATAACAGACTTACAAAAAATACTAGAAAATGTAACACATATGTTATTATTAATTCCACTACGCAATAGATACTATGAAGCAGCATTTAGATAAAAATGAATATTAATACAAGCATAATTAATTATGAAAGCCTTCATTATTGGTTACAAACCATGGAAAATATAATATTATTAGAAAAATTATTAAAAACTAATATAGAAACATATCAAAGAACCCAAGATATACAATACTTAGAATATATAGCAAATAATGCAACAGAAATTATGAGATCAATTCCGCTAAAAGAACAATATTATAGAGAAACATTTAATTCTCAAGAACAAACCCACGCACCCCCCACATTGGTATCAGGTAATTCCGTATATATATCATCTTGTATTTTTATTTCAGTTATTTGTTTTTTCTTTGGGTCTTTAGGTATTTTGCAATCTTTAGCTAAATGTCCTAATTTTCCACAATTATAACATGTGCATTCTGATATTTTTATCTTAGGTTTATATGGTTTTTTATGTTTGTAATTTTTTACATAATATTTCTTTCGTGGTTTCTTGTATTTATATTTAGATCTAGTGGTCTTATATATTTTTGTTCGTTTTTTATATCGGTATTTATTTGGTGTTTTACAACCAAATTGAGGTGTTGTTTTATTTGTACAACAAGCCATATTTTGTACTAATATTTTGTATAATTTTTGTGTTTCTTTATATTTGTTACATAAATCTATAAACCAATTTTGTAAAAATTTTATCCTTGATCCTAGTGTATCGGTTAAGCTTGCCGCAGTCCAGCTTTCAATTATCCTTGTACTAAATGGTTCTGGTAGTTTAGTAAAGTATAATTTCCTAATTTCTATACCTTCTTCATTATTATATATTCCTTTATAATAATATTCTTTAAATGCGCAAGTATATTGTTCTATGTAACACATATTACATATTGCTAATTTAGTCATTAGTTGCTTATTTAGATCTTTATTCTTATTTTGCTCTTCTATTTCTGTTGTCATACTTCCAAATTCATTTCTTATTCCTAGTTCATATTTAGATAGGATTTCTATATTTGATGTAGTAACTGTACCATTTTGGTTTTTATTACTTCTTAGTGTATCTAGACTTTCTGTTGATAAATTATTTAACCATAATTTTACTGTTCCTAGTAATGTTCTTTCTATGTAACCTGGTGTTTCTGCTACCATTATTTTATTATCTACTAGTTGTTTTGCAATATGTCCTAGCCATAATTGAATTATTTTATTTATGTCAATAACACAGTCTAAATCTAAGAAATTAGATTGTTCCGGTGTTCTGTTAGGTATCCATCTTGTACTTAATCTTTTATTCCATAATGTTTCACTTCTATCATAATTATCATGAACAGCTGTAAAATAGTTGGGACTTGCAGTTCTTGGGTGTAGTCTTTCTCGTCTTTCTCTAGATGTTGAAGTACTTGTACTTGGTTCATGTTTAGTAGTTGTATTTATTTCTGGCGTATTTGTTTCTTGAATGTTTATTTGGTCTAGTAATTTTGTGTATGTTTCACTAGGTTCTTGATCATCATCCATTATTTCTTCTTCAGTTTCTTCATTTTCTTTATTTATATTATCTATACTGATATTTGTAAATTCTTCATTTGAAGAGATGTTAGTTCCTTTGGTTTCTTTAATTTGTATTTTTTCCTTAAATTTGTCTATCTCTGTTGCCAATTGTTTTTCTAATTGTTTTTCCTTATTCTGTCTTTCTTCTCTTTCTTTTAATTTATTTGCGTATATTTGTTTTAGTAATGCTAATTCTTTTTCTAATTCTTTAATTCTTGAAGTGGTGGTAGAAGGTTCTTCTATTGAGACTTTTTCATTTACTGGTTCTTCTTGTATATAATTCTTATTTTTTAGTTGTTCAATTTCTTTTTTCGCTTGTTCACGAATCTTTTCAATTTCTTGTTTTTGATCTATTTCAGTATTTTCTTTTGTTATTCTTACCATAGCAGTTAAGCTATCTTCTAATTTTGCCGAATTTTGGTCTGGCATTAGATGTAAATTATTTCCTAATTTTTTATATCTTTGTCCTAGATTTGAATGTACTATTGTTATTAGTATTCCTTCTGATCCTATAAATGTTTTCTCTTCTACAGGGTATTCTTCTTTATTCATTTCAAATCGTATTTATATTTATGGTCTAAATGTTGTATATGGAGTTCTAAATTAAATATGGTATCTCGTTGGGCCATTATTGATTTATGGTTAACTCCTGCAAAGATGTTTGTTTGTAATCGATTTTTTCTATTATTTAATTCGTCTTTTAAGTTTATTATTTGTTTAAGTAATTCTATTTGGTTTTTTGTTAATGGTTGGTAATTGGGATTTATAAGTATATCGTCTTTTATTTTAGAACTTGTTTCTGTATTATTTCTTATAGTTATCCTACAAATGTTATGTCTACTCATATCTTTATTCATACTCATATCTTTATTTATACTCATATCTTTATTCATACTCATATCTTTATTCATACTCATATCTTTACTCATAGCTCTGATACCAATGTGGGGGGTGCATGGGTTTGTTCTTGAGAATTAAATGTTTCTCTATAATATTGTTCTTTTAGCGGAATTAATCTCATAATTTCTGTTGCATTATTTGCTATATATTCTAAGTATTGTATATCTTGGGTTCTTTGATATGTTTCTATATTAGTTTTTAATAATTTTTCTAATAATATTATATTTTCCATAGTTTGTAACCAATAATGAAGGCTTTCATAATTAATTATGCTTGTATTTAGATTCATTTTTATCTAAATGCTGCTTCATAGTATCTATTGCGTAGTGGAATTAATAATAACATATGTGTTACATTTTCTAGTATTTTTTGTAAGTCTGTTATTTCTTGTGTTCTTATGTAATTATCTAAATTAAATTGTAATAGAGTTTCTGTTTCTCTTAGCTCGTCTACTATTTGTCTCCAATTTTCAAATTATTCTTGGTTCATTTTTAATTTTCTAGGTTTTCTAAATGACATGCATAAAGGCTGATATAAAATATAATTGCCTTACAGGGTATAATCGTCTTAGCTCTTTTATAGTCTATTTTATGTAGTCTAAATATTTGAGTTCATAATTCATAAAATAAGTATCTACGTGTATCTTAAGGATTTCCTCATTTAATTTTATTTCTTCTACTATTTCTAACCAATAATGGAAGCTGTCGTAATTTATCATTTTAATCGAAATCTGGGTAGTCTAGATAATCATCTTCTAAATACATGTTATACATATCTGACACTATAAATTCTGTCCAATTATCTTGCATCACTGCGATAGATTCATAAGTCATTATCAAGTCATAAATCTGTTTAGTTGTATCTGTATCTAAGTCACGTAAAATATATAAGAGTAATAGCTTATATTCTTCATTATCATCTAATAAATATGTATTTGTACCTAGTTGGTAATTATCCATATTATCAAATCATGTATTTCTAAATCATATTCCCTTTAACCTCTACTTATATTATTACCTTTATCATCTAAGAGTGTAATATTTTCGAACAGCTCTTTGTGTCACTACTATGAGTTTCAGCCTTAATCAGTTACCCTAACAATGCCTCAACTTTGCGTCTACTCCCCTTTAACGACATTCCTCGCCTACTTGGTTTCGACTATCAGGATGGCTTAGTCTGGGCTTACCTACTCTTAGCTTACTAACCATAGCAAACTTACTTAAGCAGTTCTATATAGTTACACTACTACATGATAAATAATAATAATACTATAGAGATTATCAGGAATATAGGATTTAGCTATACATATATGGACATGGGTTTACCTGGGTTGGTATATTCTCGGTATGAGATATGTCTGTATGTGTATCTGAGTTATCCGTAGCTTCCTTAAATGCTTATATCTGTTTTATAAAACAAAATTACATTTTTTTTATTTATACTGCGTTCTCAACACATGAGAAGAAGAAAGGAATTTCAGCTTATGAAAGCTTACTCTGCCTCTCTTGTCTCTCGTTACATATATTTATATACATAAGGTTGGCTTTCAAACAATCCTAAGAGCCAACTTAATATGCTAAAAAGGTAAAGGCAACTACTATTTACATAGTAAAGGTACTGTACACTTTACGACTTTTCAAAACAAAACAAAACAGAAAAGAGAAAGTAAAGAAAAGTAAAAGATGCTATACTATGCTATACTATTCACATGTCATGTCTTCTTCTTTATTTCTTTTCTTTATCTTTTTGTCACATGTTGTTGTCGTCTGTTGTTGATTGTCGGCTGACTAGCTGATTTCTTTCATTCCGCTGTTTATTCTAGAATGACTTCTGGGATATGAATTATATCTCCACCATTGCATTTTGAACATCTGTAGTCTGTGTATTTTTATCCAATTAACTGACAATATCTTGTTAATAATTCTGGTGAAATAAATTGTTTCTTTAGAGCTCTTGTTGTAGGTGCTTCTTCTGGTCTGAGTAGTGAAAGAATCCATTGACGGACTTCTTCCATATCTGCTGTCCTTAATTCTCTTGAATTTGAATATAGGTGCTTCTTCTGGTCTGAGTAGTGAAAGAATCCATTGACGGACTTCTTCCATATCTGCTGTCCTTAATTCTCTTGAATTTGAATATATCATGAATTGATCCCTTGATGAATATTTCCATATAGCGTTTCCATTAGAATAATTATTAACTAATTCTTGAATAATAGTTGTTAATCCAATAAGTCTTTTATTTGCAAAAGAGCTTGGTATCTCTCCTTCTGGTTTTCTGGTTATGGACCAATTTCTTCTGGTAGTATCATTTCTCTTGTAAGTCCAATTTTAATAACTTGGATGATAGTTTTTATCTCTGTATAGAGTATTTCTGCTGGTGCGACGTAAAATCTTACATAAAAGAAAGTTCCTTTCGTAATTCGTTTGTATGTAGTAAATGCGTTATATACTGCGGATATTTTTTCTAATTCTGCTCCGGTAGTTGTGTATACGGTACTAAGTAGTCCGTAGTCATAACATGTTTTTACTAGATTGGCATTTGTTTTTGGTTGGGCAATAAGTTTGTTGTATCCTTGCAATTTCTGGGTTATGTAATCGGTATTTGGTTCTGTGGTAGTGGTAGATTTTGGTTTGAGATTCAGAAATGCTTGTATTTGGTGTAAATTGCGGATATATGTACTGGAGATGTGATTATATATTCTCTTCTCTTGGTATAAGCTGGCTGCATATGTATTTGTCTGTGGTTCTGGAATATTTATCGTAGGTTTTCTTTGGATAAATGGCTTGTCAAATAAACTATTTAAATTGCCACTAATTTGCTTTCCTTTAGCTGACCTGCTTGTACCTGCAACTGCATTAGCTGAAATGTTATGGGTTTTTAGGAGTTTTCCCTCGTCTCCTTCTAGATCTGGAATTTTAGCGTCTTCCGATCGACGTAGCTTAGCATCTTTAGAGTCATGCGGCTGACTTGTACTACTGGCTTTAGGTTTCAGTTTATCTTCATTAACCTTTAGCTTTTGTACTTCTAGGTCTATACTGTCCACTTTGAGACAAAGTGTAGTAAGGGCCTTTAATATATCTTCCATAGTGCTATCTGAATCTATCTGTGTAGCTTTGTCTTGATAAATAGTCTGCAACAATATTTTTGTTAGTTCTAATTACTTCAATAGTAAATGTGAAATTTTTATATTCAACACGAGTCGTCGTATTTCCTTTGTTGTTACAGAGTCTTGTATTTTTCTTGTTAGCCACCATTTTACTTGTATATTATCTGTTCTCACAATAAAATTGTTATAAACAATATATGGTTCAAAAGATAATAAACATTTATATAAAGCATATAATTCTTTTCGGTTTATCTCCCATTTTATCTGAGGTTCTGTATAAGATCCTGAATAATATCTACAATGGTGTTCTATTGTTTCATTAGTGTATTTATATTTCAATACTCCTCCGTAGCTATGTTCGCTAGAATCTGTTTCTACTATGTATGTAAATTGTTTCTTTTCATCTGGAAAATATAGCTTTGGTAGGTTTTTGCACATTGTCTTAATTTGGTGTATATGTGTTTTATCTTGTTCATCAAAGTGATATTCAATATCCTTCTTCAGTTTTTTGTGTAATGGTTTTAAATGTTCTGCTAGCTTGGTTACATACTCTCGTACTTGGTTAACAAGTCCTAAAAATGATTGTAACTTTTTCTTCGTATCTAATAATTCTTCTGAAGTAAGGATTTTTTGTACTATGTGTGTTTGCATTTTTATTCCATCTCTATCTATTTGTATTCCTAGAAATTCGATTTGATTTTTCATTAGTTCTGCTTTCTTCTTGCTTAAGCTTATTCCTGCAGTTTCTATAATATTTGCGAATTTTTCTAATAATTGTATATGATCTTCTTGTGTTTGTGAGTATAATAATATGTCATCTATATATACAATACAATTTTCTAATTGTGTAAAGTATGTGTCCATAAAATGTTGGTATCTTCCTGGGGCATTTTTATATCCAAATGGTAAAACATTCCATTCATAAAAGTCTTGGGGTACTGTGAATGTTGTTAGTTTTTTCGATTCATTTTCTAGTTTGAGGTGGTAAAATCCTGATTTGCAGTCAAATTTACTAAAGTAATTAAAGCCTTGGATTTGTCGTATTTTTAATAGCTTATTTGGTATTGGATAATTGTCTGTTTTTGTTTTTGCATTGAGGTTTCGGTAGTCAATAACCATCCTACTTTTTCCTCTTTTTTGTTCACTATGTTTATTAACAATAAATGCGGGACTGGTGTGTTTACTATTACTTTCTTGGATATAGTTATTTTCTAATAGTTCGGTAATGTGTATTTTAAATTCATTGAGATCATTGAAGTTATATTTTAGAGGTTTTTGTGTTATTATACTATTTGGGTCGGTTAATTCAATTGTAACGGTAGTTTTGTGTTTTTCCCATCCTTTGAGGGGATTTTCATTATATAATAATTCTAGTTTATCTTGTACGGTTTTTAGGGTATTAATAGAGAATTTAATTATTTCAATATATGTGTCGTTAGTACTGGGACTGTTTTCTAGTTTTTGCGTTACCTTTTTACTTCCTTTTATCCATGGTGCTACTTTTCTATTTTTATTAGGTACTCGTTTAGCTCCTACTTTTTTATTACATGGTGTGGTGAACCACCAATGTGTTTTGGTTAGTATATGTGGGTATAATTCATCTAAAAATGGCATCCCTAGTAATATATTGCGGCTTGTAAATTCATAATTATACATTCGTTTTACGGTTAGTATCTTATCCCAAATTTGTAATTTAATGTTTTTAGCTGAATATGTAATCATACTTCCTTCATCGTTAAATCCTGTTACTACTATTGGATTTTTTAATTTTTCCCATTTATCTTCTGGTAAACAGTTATATTTACATAGATTGGCTTCTGCTCCCGTATCTATCATAGGTGTATAATATCTATTATTATATCCTTCTACAATTATCTTAGCGAGTATATATACTTTTGTCATTACATTATTCTATTATACTATGGTTCTACTGATGATAACTTTTTTATTGTTATAGTAGATAATTATTTGTTTATCATTTATATTATAGGGTTTTACTTATTCTAACCATGTTAGTCCTAAGGTAATATTTGTGTTGTTTTGTGATATTGTAAATTGTATTTGAATTGGGATTCCTCCAATAATTAATTCTTGTATTGTCATTTCTTTTGTCTGTCTTAATTCTTTAGGTAAGTCTGAGCATATTTGGTCTTGTGATATTATTTCATTTTCTGGTATTAATTCTCTTGTGATATAATTTTCTTGTTCTCCTGTATCGATTAAGATTAAATATTTTTGTTGATTTAACATTTCTGTTATATAATATTGGTATGGTTGCATTTCCATTGGTATTTGTTGTTCTATTCTTCTAGATGTACTCATTCTTGATGAGGTTGTTGGGGTGTCCAGTATTCTTTTTGATGTTTCTATTCTTTCTCTTACTATTTCTAGATCTCCGTCTATATCTATCTCGTTATAACTATAATCATTATGATCAATTGCTGTAACTATATTATCAATTGGGTTTTCTATTTTGATTTTGTTAATTTTATTAATTGCTTTTATTGTATGTTTGGTGCTTAGAATGTATAAATTTTTGCATCTTGCTGTAAATATTTTACTTCCTGGTGTTAATTCTATACCTGACATTTTCCAATATAATACTAAAGATTTATCTATATTTGTATCTTTTATTGCTACTGAATAGTTAGCGCTTATAATAAATTTAAATTTTTGATATATTAAATTTCCTCTGATTGCACTGATTACACTTTTTTCTATAGGTTGGATTATCCTATCATCTGCTAAATATAATTCTATTGGTGTATCTATTCCTTCTCTAAAACATGCTTTTATAAGTATTTCCGTTGCTCCTAAGTGTACATATTTTATAGGGGGTTTTGTTTTTAGTGCTTGTATTTCTTTATTTAGTTCCTTTTTATTTATTATGGGTATCATTGCTTTTCCTTTAGCATATTTACAGTCTATCGTATGTTCTCGTTGGCTTATAATATAATATTCTTCCTTTTTTGGTTTAAACCAATTTTTTATTATTGGTACTTCTAAAATTTTATCTATTCGTAAGGGTGATTCTTGTTTTTTAATCTGTTCAAAAATATTTGTGTCAAATATTATTTTTTGAGTTGAGGATTCTTCATCTTGATGGTCTTCTTGTCTAACTATCCTTATATTGTTTTCAATCATAAAATTGTTCTAAGTCACTATCTTCTCCTGAGCTAGTATATTCTTCTAAATCATAAATACTATCTTCACTTTCTATGTCATAGTCGAGGCAAAATTACTGGCATTATTATTTGTAAACTATTTTGTGAGGCATTGCCTAATATTTTTGGTATCTTATAATCTAAGAAGATATGAATCAAAATATGAGTAAAGCTCTAACCAAACTTACGAAATTAAAGTATCGTCATAAAAGAGTCAACTAATTAAAATAATCTCATAATTGTAGATCTATAAATGAAAATTTGAAACAAAAGACATTTAGGAAATATACACATACAATGAGTCGTGGTTGTACTTATGTTCGCCCAAAGCTTAATTATGTGTTAATAATATACATTAATGGATATCTATTTGTCGTAAGGATGTATATACTATTATAGGATGAGTCTCAATGAGACATCATTATAATCATAAGTTGCTAATGTTAAAGTATATGAAAGTGGACTATGAAATGCAAAATTATGTATGACCATCATAATTTGCATTAGTGGTTTGTCATATTATGGTATATAGAATAAACATTATAGAAGAGAATCTTTTTATGCACAACTAATGAATATGTCATTAGATATTAGTGTTATGTGATTATAGTGCCAAATGGGAGAATGTTAGACTTTGATTAATTTATGTGTGGCCCAACTAATGTAAAACTCATCATTAATATTTAATGAAGGACAAATCTCGTTCGTAGAGTGGTCACCTGATGGACGTTCCAGATTAAGTCATAATTATTATAAGTTGATCATTTTCTTACCTCATTAGGATTACATAACTTTTTCATCACTAAAACCGCAGTAACATATGATAAGGGAAATGGTGAGAAATCAATTTACCCACGAAATCTCTTACTAATCTGCCATAACAACGCCTTCCACACCAGGTATACACACTCTATGATTAATGTATCTGAATCTGAAATGGTGTTTAAAATCCATATATATATGACAATTATGTGATAGCTAAAAGTCTGTGCATAAACTTTCATGTTATAGTAGGGGTTAAGTATCCATTGTTGATTGATTGTATATGTTATAATAATAGTGATAACGGGTTCAAGTTATGAAAATATCCTCTTGCAAAAATGTAGGATAAGGTTGTGTACAATAGATTCTTATAATTCAATTCTTTACCAAATTTCACACATAGTGGGAGTTTAGAACACCTAATTACCCTTTTAGTGGAATTGATGTTTATTGCTTGATTAAAGATGAAAATATTGATGGTTGATCTCCAATTCAATGAAAAAAGTAGATCAAAATTGAAGGGAGCTTGTAATTTGTATTATTTTCACCATCTCAATTTATGTAATATATTTTTTTTAGTTTGTCCAAAAAAATATCATTTTTTATAATTAGAAATTATTTAATTTTAATTTTTTTTAATCCTTAATGAAATGATTTCACCTACATAATATCTAAAATTTATTTTTGATCACAGATCTTAAAAATATTTTCTTCTTTCACATATTAAACTTTATACTCCTAATTAAATAATATTATATAAATTGAGATGGAAAAAGTATGTAAAATAGAATCTGTACCTTTACAATTTGAATCTGGAATCCCAAAAGGAATTTTTTTTTGAAGTTATACTTGACAAGAAAAATTAATAATTCAGTTATATATGTTTAAATTCAGTTATATTTGGATAGTATAAACTTAAAATTAAAAAAACTTTAATTCGAAGATTTGAAATTGTAAGTTATTATTTTACTCAACTTACTTTGCCGTCATCTGTTGCAAGCACATCTACGACACCTGAGGTAGCAGTATATGGAAATTTACGAGAAAATTGCTCGCTCTGCTTCAGATTGGCAACTTGGAGGCTAAACATAAGGCCCTTGATAACCTTCTTGAAGTCATGAAAGAAGATGAGAAACTAGGCTTTATGGCAAACATAAGCCCTCGATTATGACCCATAACTATATTTTTAAATAATTACATTTCACGACTTATGTAGCATTATTTATGGTCTTTCCCTCTCTCGCCACTTTCCTCGCACTCTCCCAATTTCGCTCACCTCTCTCCTTCCTCTTCCTCTCTCTGTAAGTTGTAGTTCACCACATTGCTAATATTTGTTTAATAAATATTAAAAAGCTAATTAAAATTGAATCTTATTGAAAAGTTATTTTAAAACTCCTTTCCCTTTGGTGATGGGAGTGGGAAAAAATAGATGCAACTCCCCAATATAACTGGGTCCTCTCTCTCTGTCTTTAAAAGGAGAATAGAGTATTCTCCATCATTATTCTATTCTGAAAGAAATCGACAAAAGAAAAGAGAGAGAAAAGAGTTACTAAAGAAGCAAAGGAACAAATACAAATCAACTGCTTCTGCAATTCCGATAAAAAAAAAACTATGGACAATTCGGATATGTTTCTTGACTGTCTTATTATTATTAAATGGTATATAAAAATCATTAAGTTATGCGATCTTGAAAACATGTCAATCCTTACATGTGATATTTGAGCCAGGTTTTCGGAACTAATGATTTTTCAATAAAATTAATGGTTTCTTTCAATTTTATGAACCCAAATTACGAAGTTTTAGGATTCATAGTTTACAGATATGAGTTTGAATATTTTTGGAGACTAATTTGTTTAACAATTTCAATTATGTCTCAATTACTTAATCTGTTTCTTTTTGATTCATGATCCGTGTTTGTTGCCTACTGCTTTATTTCATGTGATATGGACAATTCGGCTAATTCTTATAAGAGGGTTTTAAAGAATTTGACATGCTTTAGTTTATCACATGAATTCATGTAATGTGTATTAGTGCTTCTATATAATATGCACGACGTTAGAGAGTATATTTGTTATTTAGTTTTTGGTTATTGTGTCTGTTATGGCCGAATCGGATGGAGCATGTTATCTCTTCAATTTTTGTTCTTAAATAAAGAATCACATAACAATTGAAAAGAAAACTTTGGCAGTAACTAAGACTACCAGAGTTGTTGAAATTATGGTCAATTGATTCACTGGGTTTCAAAGTTTTGTACCCATTTTTGTACAGTGACTTAAATTTAAACAAAAAAATACTGTTTTAAAAATTTTCTTTTAATGTATGTAAGATTCGTTAATCACCAAAATGGTCACATCTCTATGAAATTAATTTCAAAATAAAAATTAAACTTGAATTTAATTACCCATTAATCTTGATGCTTATAATCGATATAACACTTATGGCTAAATTAAAATTTTTGGTTATAAGACATTTATGAATCACCCAAAGGTTGATTGTTTGTTCTTATAGTCATTGAACATTAAAGAGATAATTTAAATGTGTCATTACTTTTATTTATTTATCCAAAGATAATAAATATTATTAATTGATGCAGTAAAGATTATCGAATTAGGTTAAATTCACTTTTAAGCATCATTATGTTTAAAGTAGTATTTTGATATTTTGCCCAAAGGAAGACATCAATATACATTAAAGTACATAAACCATAGCTGTCACGACCCATTATTTGAGTCATGATGGCGCCTACTGTAACCCACCAATAGGCAAGCCAAACCCTAGCCCGGAGCGACAAGCAACGGGCTAACGGGCGGAACCTCAAAAAAACAGAGATGAGGTGGAAGTAACCGTACTAATAAGCATGCTAGAAATATAAAAGCAAACAGAACCAAAATATACCCATACCGAGACTGAGACGGAAGAGGACAATATATATAAAGTCAAGAACCCCTCCCAAGACCTGGTGAGGTCGGTACAAGAGCCACTACTAGACATATTCAGAATACAAGATAGAAACCAAATATATATAACAAGTACAACAGTCTTGAGTGCAAAAGACTATACAGTAGAGATGGAGTAGGATCTGCCTCGGACATCAGTAAGCCCACCCTGCTCCGGAATCAGTGCTGAGAAGAGCGTCACGTCAAAACCGTCGACTAGTGCCCGAATCTACTTCAGGGAAAAAGATTTAGAAGTGCAGTATGAGTATCGGGGCAACGGGTACTCAGTAGGCATCATCGGCCGACTGAGCTCAATGTAATATAACCAAGCTAAAATGCGAGGTTGCATGTTAAGTCCAGGGTATAAGTAATAAATACATAAGTAACTGTCGAGGCATATAGATATGCTTAGAGGAAATAAATAAATGTGATACCGAATAATCAAGTAAATAAATGCGTAAGTAAACACACAAGTCAAACATAACCTATCTGGGCCCCCATAAACCCGATAGGCACACGAAAGAAAACAATAACCCAGCCTGGCCCCCATAAATCGGCGGGACAAACAAGAATAGTAAATGCATAGTCACCAGTGTCTCAAAGCTGTATCAGTGTCCAGTAACCACAATAACCAACAAGAGTGCACCAGGCTTGAACCGGCACCAATGGGTAATAACAAGAGGCCAGACGCCGGAGTCGAACCGCACACAGTGGGTAATAAAAATAGGCCACATGTATATCATATCTGCCGAACTCAAATCGGAACTTAGAGAACAATAGTATCATAATCACGGTACCCAGTACCAGAACTCATCGTGTACCTCAATCCGGGGCCGGACTGGAACCGGAGCACCCAAGGGTCAATAACCAAAATCATCATACCTGAATCAGTAGCCGGACTCGAATCGTAACTCATCATAGCCAGTAACCAGAACAAAATCAAATGTCATATCATATCAGATAAACGGGGAACGTCCTAGTCCCAAGTCAATACTAGTATATAAACACAAAAGCTAACCCACAACATGCTACAAGTCAATTTCGGGGTCCTTCTAGGTCAACTATCTACTATAAACAATATGTATATACAAGTCTGGGTATACATTATAAGTCATGAAAAGGCGGGTCAGCGTTCTAAGTCAAACTAGCCGACCCCGATCAAATACGGTGCTATCAGGGACGAACAAAGCTAAACAGGCCAACAGAGTATAATCAGGGTGACTCAATTCCGTCACAACCCTAACAGTCATATAGGGATTATCTAATCCCAAAGATGGCAAAGTTCTGACAAGTCGACAAAAAGGGTAATGGGGCCCGCTATCGGGCCCCAAAAACCAAGTCTGGTTATACTTGTCTAAGTATGGGGTAAGTCTGTCTAATCCTGGACTAAGGTTCAACAATAACATTCCCAAACCGGCAACAACAACAATACTATCCAACCCGAAATAGGTCATCTGTACACCCACGAGGATAACGGGCCTGGAATATATCTGATTAGCCCTATCCGGCCTAGAAGGCCTAAATCACAGCAAATCAACACCGCGAAGTCTATAATACCATCCCACAACACCAGCACAATAGCATACATATATCACACATAAACCCAATCTAAGTGTAAAGGAAGGTAAACCTAGCCTGCCTGGACACCGCCACAAGCCTGCCAAAAGAACCAGCTATACAGGAGCCTTCCCCTTCCGAGAGCCCTCTGACTGCTGCCAAGCTACCAAAACAATAATCTACATGTCAAATTATGACCATTGATACCCATATTGCCTTGGTTCGAAAAATGTCCAAAAATCCCACGTGGGGCCCGTTTGCGAAATCGCAAAAATGAAACCGTCACAACGTCCCCAATAATTCCGTGATCAATTGTCACAACAGATGTTATCCAATCCGAGCTCATATTAAGCTCTAAATCAGCACCAACAACAATATATATAAAAAGAAACATATCCTAAAAACGACAAAACTTACCATAATAACGATGATTCACATCCACGGACTCACCCCCACTCAATACCAACCTTCCCTCACTAGAACCCGAGATTGAATAACTTGATGTAGATAATTAACTTTCCCTTGGGATAAAATATGACATCATAATATTTTCTGAGGTATTACTTCTTCAACGTTGCTAGACAAACAAGCAACGTGTTTGAACAAATTAGAGAATGCAGTTTGTAAAGTACTGAAAATAAGTGAGAAAGTGTTTTCTTTAGGTAATTAGGCTATCAGGAGAGCATTTAAGCATTTAATATTTATCAATCAAATATTAAGTGAAAGAAATGTAAAAGTTATATATATACTAGACCTTACAAACTGCCACTTACCATATTAATGGTGAGAAGCCCTCCCTCCACTTCCACGTGGAGGTGGGGGTGTCCCAGTACCATTATTTTTATTCTCTCTTTATTTATTTATTAGGGTATTGCATAGGTTCATAGTAAAATAAATATCATATTTTGAACATACCATAATTCATAGAAAATTATTTTGAATAAAACCTCTATAAAATAATAATATTATTTTAACATATTTAGATTTACTATCTCCGCTTAGAATATTAATAAATTATAAAGCTTTTACAAAGTAGCATAGATATATCATAACTAAAGAATTTTATAAATTTCAAAGATATTTTCGAAAGGTAATTAACTATGTCATTTTACCAAGTTCTAATTTAATTAAATATTTTACAACGTGCTCGATCTAAATAATATTCTCACATGAACTGCCTGAAAATCAAACTGTTAGTCCCAGCAAGTCATAAATAACTTGAGGCAATTATAGAAAAGCTCTAAACACCAAGAATGCACGAAAATGAGGAAAATGACCGGGAAGGTCATTACATTTACAAATCTGATAGTATGTTTAATTAAACTCATAACTCAAAGTATTTACAAATGAGCATGTTCTATTTACAACATTTGCTCTTTCATTCACACTCTACCTCTGTTACGACCTTTAACGGTCTTAACTTTTCAGATTGGTGCGAACAAATCAGATTCCATCTCGGGGTTTAAGATCTTGATGTTGCACTTTACTCTGAGAAGCCAATTGCTATTACTGAAACTAGCAGTGCTGAAGAAAGATCCTATTATAAGCACTGGGATCGGTCTAATAGATTAGGCCTAATGTTTATACGAATGAATGTTGCAGGCAATATTAATATTGCTCTTCCCAAAACTGAGAATGGAAAAGAACTTCTGAAACTTATGGAAGAATCCTCTCAAACTGCTGATAAGTCTCTTGCTGGGACACTAATGGGTACTTTGACCACCATGAAGTTTGATGATTCATGTACCATGCATGAGCATGTCATTGAAATGACAAACATAGTATCAAGACTTAAGTCTTTGGGAATGGAAGTGGAACAAAATTTTCTTGTGCAATTTATTATCAACTCATTATCGTCTGAGTATGGTTATTTTCAAATAAACTACAACACCATGAAAGACATATGGAACCTGCATGAATTGCATGGTATGCTGGTTCAGGAGGAAACAAGCCTGAAGAATCAAGGAACCCACTCCATTAACTTTGTAAATCATCAAGGAGATGAAAATAAAGGAAAGAAGCATGGTAAGGAAAAACAAAAACAACTTAATGTTAATGAGTCCTAATCTCAAGTACATAAGAAGGAACACAAGAATAGTAAGTGTCATTTCTGTGAAAAATCTGGACACTTTCAGAAAGATTGCCTGAAACATAAGGCATGGTTCAAGAAGAAAGGTAAGCCTAATGCTTTTCATGTCTCAAATCAAATTTAACTGAAGTTCCTTATAATACTTGGTGGCTTGAGTCTAGTTGTACTATTCATATGTCTAATACGATGCAGGGATTCCTTACAACCCATACCATAAACAAGAATGAAAGATATGTGTATATGGGGAATAGAGTAAAGGCTCCAGTTGAAGCTGTCGGGACTTATCATTTGATTCTCGATACAAGGTGTCACTTAGATTTACTTGAAACTTGTTATGTACCTTCTCTTTCAAGAAATTTAGTTTCTTTATCTAAGTTAGATAAGACTGGATACTCTTTTAATTTTGGTAATGGATGTTTTAGTTTGTTTAAGCATAATTATCTCATTGGTACTGGTACTCTTTGTGATAACTTATACAAATTGAATCTTGATAATCTGTTTGCTGATATACTCTTAACTCTGCATCATAATGTTGGAACAAATGAAGTTTGGTGAATGAACAATCTACTTACTTATGTCATAAACATTTAGGTCACATATCTAAAGAAAGATTGAAAAGATTAGTTAAGAATGAAATTCTTCCAGATTTGAATTTTACTGACCTTAATATTTGTGTGGATTGTATTAAAGGGAAACAAATAAGGCACACAAAGAAAGGAGCCATAAGAAGCACATAGCTTCTTGAAATTATACAAATTGATATATGTGGTCCTTTTATATTGCTTCTTTCAGTAGGAAAAATATATTATCACTTTAATTGATGATTTTTCATGTTATGGATATGTCTATTTTTTGCATGAAAAATCTCAAGTGATTAATGCCTTAGAAGTATTTATTACTGAGGTTGAAAGACAACTAGACAGAAAGGTGAAAATAATCAGGTCTGATAGAGGTGGTGAATATTATGGAAGATGTGGTGAAATTTGACAACACCCAGGTTCATTTGCTAAATTTCTCGAAAAGCATGGCATTTATGGTCAATACACAATGCCTGACACACCACAACAAAATGGTGTGACAAAAAGGTGTAATTGTACATTAATGGATATGGTTAGGAGTATATTAAATAATTCATCTTTACCTCTTTCATTGTGGCTGTATGTTTTAAGGACTGTCGTGTACTTGCTAAATAGGGTTCCTAGTAAAGCAGTTACAAAGACACCCTTTAAACTGTGGACTGATAGAAAACCTAGTTTGAGGCACCTATATGTTTGGGGTTGTCTGACAGAAGTTAGAGTTTATAATCCACAAGAAAAGAAACTGGATTCAAGAACAATCCATGGTTTGTTTATTGGTTATCCAGAAAAATCAAAGGGGTTTAGCTTTTACCGTCCTAATCATAGTATGAGAATAGTTGAAACTGGAAATGCTAAGTTTATTGAGAATGGTGAAGTTAGTAGGAGTGAAGAACCACGTAAAGTGGAAATTAAATAAGTTGGGTGCGATTTCCTCTACCCGGCACTTCTTTTAAAATTATTGTTCCTGAATTTATTTTACAACCTAATAATCAACAAGAACAACAAATTAATGCTCCTGCTAATCATGATGAAGCCATAATTGATGAACCTGTAGTAGAAGAACCACAAGAAGTAGCATCAAGAAAATCTCTAAGACAAAGGAGACCTACTATTTCTGATGATTATTTGGTATATCTACATGAGTCAGAAACTAACTTGGGAATTGATAATGATCCAGTTTCATTTTTACAAGCCATTGAAAGTTACAATTCTGATAAAGGGATAGATTCTATTAAAGATGAGTTGAAATTTATGGAACAAAATAAAATTTGGGAGCTTGTTGAATTACCAGAAGGTTGCAAAAGAGTTGGGTGTAAATGGGTCTTTAAGACCAAATGTGACTCAACTGGTAACATTGAACGCCACAAGGCTAGACTTGTTGCCAAATATTTCACTCAAAAAGATGGCATTGACTATAAAGATACATTTTCACCTGTCTCTAGAAAAGATTCACTCAGAATTATATGACTTTAGTAGCTCATTATGACTTAGAGCTACATCAAATGGATGTAAAAACAGCCTTTCTAAATGAAAATTTGAAGGAAGAAACTTATCTGAATCAACCTGTGGGGTTTTCTATTAAAGAAAAGGAAAACATGGTGTGTAAACTTAAGAAATCTATATATGGACTTAAACAAGCTTCCCGACAATGGTATCTTAAGTTTAACAAAACTATTATGACCTTTGGATTTAAGGAAAACACTGTTGATTGGTGTATATATCTAAAGGTCAGTGAGAGTAAGTTTATTATGTTAGACTTGTATGTTGATGATATTTTGCTTGCTACTAATGATCTTGATTTGTTATATAATACCAAGAAATATCTCTATAAAAACTTTGAAATGAAAGATATAGGAGAGACATCCTGTGATTGGGATAGAAATATTTCGGGATAGATCACAAGGATTGTTGGGATTGTCTCAGAAAGCTTATACCAATAAAGTATTAGAGATATTTAGAATGGAAAAATGCTCATCAAGTCCTGTTTCAATTCAGAAAGGAGATAAATTTAATCTCAATCACTGCCCAAAGAATGAATTGAAACGTAAGCAAATGAATGATATACCTTATGCATCAATAGTTGAGAGCCTAGTGTATGCCCAAACACGTACGAGATCAAACATCAGTTTGGCTATTGGGATGCTGGGTCGATATTAAAGCAATCTAGGAATAGACCAATGAAAGGCTGCAAAGAAAGTATTGCGACACTTGCAAGGAATGAAATATCATATGCTTACTTATAGAAGATATGATCATCTTGATGTGGTTGGATATTCAGATTCAGATTATGCTGGTTTTATGGATATAAGAAAATCCACATTTGGATATTTGTTCCAGTTAGCTGAGGAGCAATATCATGGAAGAGTCCAAAACAGTCTGTTATAGCTGCATCCACTATGAAAGCTGAGTTTATGACATGCTTTGAGGCCACAATTCAGGCTAATTGGCTGCAGAACTTTATTTCAAGACATGGACTAGTCGATAATATAGCCATGCCGAAAAAATTTTATTATGATAACACTAAAGCAATCTTTTTCCCTAAAACTGATAACCATTCAAAGGGTGCTAAGCATATGGAATTGAAATACCTTTTGGTTAAACAAGAAGTCCAGAAACATTAAGTGTCAATTGAACATATTAGCACCAAGCTTATGATTGATGACCCTTTGACAAAAGGATTACCGCCCAAAACATTTGTTAAACATGTTAAAAGAACGAGCCTTATTGATAGCAATGAATGATTTTATGTAAAAACTTTATTATGTTTATGTAATTGAAACTTTGAGCTCAAATTATACATATGTTTCTATTTTTACATGTTTTCTCTTGTATACATATTGTTGAGAATGATGATTGTCGCTCTCCATTTTTCTCACGAAAAAGCGGGATTCGACGTGGCAAACTCTTTTTAGGATTAATTTAAGTGAAGAGTCGTCACCTAATGAATTAAGATGCGTTAGGGCATCATTCTAGGCTAATTACGAACTTAATTTTAATAGTCTAAATAAATCAGAAATTTGGGTAAGTGTTCAGGTTACCTCGGGCACCTTTTCAGGTCCACAAATGTGGGTCCCGACTGAATCCATATATTATGTGGGGGAATTCTATATGATAAGCAAAGGTCAACTATTTTTATTAACTTAAGATTAACTAACTGTTTAGAACATGAAAGATAATAAATAAACTAAACATGCAACTTAGTTATTGCCTAATTATCTAAATAAAGTAATAAAATGCATAAATAAATAATGAAGTGAATCAAATAAGGAATAAGATAGAAGACACACAATTTATAATGAAAAGATCTATTAAGTAATACCTGGACTACCCCAAATAATCAAAACATTCAAAAATAAAGAAAAGAAAAGCCGATTTAAAAGACTTACAGACAAAGGTTGGTTTTATCCTATTCGGATCAGCACCCGGCTTATTAAGGGGTGACAATGTCGCATATCGCATTGTCGAATTCTGCTTGGGTCAACTTCTATCATTCCCGTCTATCTACCCAATTTCTATAATTTATTATTACTTATGGGCGTACCCTAAATAATTCGTACCTGTCCCAACCCATTCCTAACCTTAATGTCCAAAAGGTGTGGACGAACAATTAATTAGGAGGGTCACTAGACTTAAATAAAAACCTATGGTTGAGTAGTATTAACTATTAATGTTAAAACAAAACAAATAAGTACTTTAAACAAATAGCAAGTAAAGAGAAGTAAAAAAGACTCAACTTTAACAATTCCTGCCTTAAGACTATCGAGCTATTTGAAATAGTAACAAGTTCATTAAAATATGTCCAAACTTCTTAGATGAATTCTAAGTCATGAAAGGGATGGAACACCAAGTACAAAACGATAAGATAATGGGAATAGCATAAGGACTAGCGTAATGGTTAGGTAAAATTAGTGACATGTCTAGAATGCAATATTGAAATGGTTAGATATAAAATAACAAGGCATAGACAATAATAGATTAGATAAACCTAGACTTTAGATAATACAAAGAATTAGTGTAATTATGCGTAAATAGTAAATGACTAAGAGAAGGGTAAATAATTAATTTGTAAAAGATGGACAAAGCATATTAGTTAGGGAAGTAAAGAAGAATAAGAATTTAGTATGTGTTATATGTATATAGCAAAAGGATCAATTTACATTTAAAAAAAGTCATCTGAGATGGATACTAATATTAGCAAAGTGATTAGACTTAAAAAAATTAAATTTCAGAATACTTGATGTAATCCAAAATGCCCAAATGTACTACTTATGAATCATTAAGAACTAATTAAACTAATCAAGCAGACAAGCAGGCAAGAAAATAATAAAATTAGCAAGCAAAAATAAAATTTAACCAATATATACTAGAAAAATTTAAACAAGTTTCAAATTTTATCAAATCCACAAGAATATAAATAAACCCATACAACTACTAAACATTAAATCAAAATTATACAGCCTCCTTAAATAATATTTCTAACAGAATGACAAAAAGCAAGATTTCAAGTAAATTCATGTAGTATTCACATTCAATATTGCAAATAAAAACAAATGGACATATTTTCACATAATTTATAACATGCATTTTAAAATATCATACTAACACATTTAATTGAAATATTGAGAAAGAATATCAATTATAAGGAATCAAAGTTCAAATATAAGATACCCGTAGTCCTTGAAATTGGTGAGAGTGAGGATGACTCAAGAGAAGTGAGAATATCCAGAAAAAAAGAAAGAAAAAATCCTCTTCTCTTTGAGGTAAGGAACATGATGTGTCATGGTTACGTGACACTTTTGATGCTTAAAACAAGGAAAATATGCAATGACTTGGGTGTGTTTTGTTGGTATGATGTGGTTTATGTCCTACTTTGCAGGAAAACAAGTTTTAAAGGCAAAATGATCAAAAAGGAAGAATCAAGCCCGGGAACAAAGTGTCAGAAGAAGAAAGAAGAAGAACCTGCACAAGACAGGGACCCATCACACAAGTCACGTGGCGTGAATGCCACTCACGTCACGTGAGTGGCTGGCGTGGGTCCACTATAGAGACTGAAAAAGTTGCCTGATTTCTACGGTAGGAGTCACGTGGCGTGACTACCACCCACGTGACGTGGAAGCGTGCTGTGATCCAACTTATGAAGATGTCTAATTGAGCCTAATTCCCACGAAATCAACCTACGTGGCGTGACTTCGTTCCACGACACCAAGTCACGATATCGTGGAAGCTGCCAACTCTGTTCTCCTATTTTGTTTTGGATAAGACTAGTTTTGTATCTTTAAATACCCCTGTATAGTCCTAGGTGCGGGAATTAGACATTATATTATTTTGAGAGTTATTTCATCCTGTTTCAGACATATTCTTGGTTTTGTAGTCACGAACCCTAATTTGAGTTTTATTGATAATTGAGATTTCGATTTTTCTTCATTGTCGTGAGATCATAATTATGTTTTCATCTCTGAATTCTTCTTGTGTTCTTACAATTATGAGCAGCTAAAACCATCAACTAGGGTTGTGTGAACTATGAGGAATTAACGAAATCGGTTAAGTGCAAAGCAATTTCGTACAGCTGTGTATGCATGTATTGTTGTTCTTTTGTTGTGATTGCTTTTCTAACGGTTGCAAATGTTAGAAACTTGCCTGTATTCTAGACTTGCTTAAGAGAGAGGCAGAGTTTGGTAAAAGGAGATAACAACAGAGATTTGAAGCTATCAACCTTCATCTAATAATCGGAGCCTTAGCGGGAATGATTATCTGAGATCCAGGACAAGGGTTAGTAGTGCGACACTCGGAGTCTGAGAGGAAAAGAGTGAAATTCTTCTAATGAAGGTTGAGAGACAGTTATATGAACCTAACTTGTTAGATTTTGCATGTAGCACATCAGGGAAATCTTGTTAGCACAAGTAACCAGTGGAGTTAAGGAATCATTGGGGATCACAGTCCTAGTGAATTTCTCTTACTGTCTACAAACTCGATTCAACCAGAAATCATTATTATTACTATTAATTAGCCAAATCCCCCCCCCCCCCCCCCAGTTTTATCTACTTTCCAATTGTTCCATCCGATATTCTACTCACACTTCGACCTATTCACTATGGGATCGACCCCAGCCTAGTTAGGTTCTATATTTGATATAGCGACCGCATTATACTTTTTTGGAGGTATATTTTGGGCGACATCAAATTTTGGCGCCGTTGCCGGGGAGTACGGAGTTGAACATTACTAGTTGGAGCTGATTGGTTGTGTTTTTACATACTTTTGAGGGCATACATCGGTGTATGCCAAATACTAGGAGTCAAGGCAATCCCCTGATTCCACTTGATCTTAAAATTGAAAGGACTCGGAGAGCTAATCGGAGAATGGTGAATACTGAAGGAGTTCAGAATCCCGCAGCTATGGGAGACATTCACAACCAGCCTATTCATTCAGTTGGTCAGGAAACAGCGGACCAAACTACTGTCCATTGACACGAGAAGAGCATGCTAGACAAGCTGCTCTTAGACAAGCAAAAAGAGATAATCAAGCTCTGCAAGAAGTAACACAGCATCTGGCTGATGCTGAAGAGCGACAAAGACGACTAAGAGAACAACCGAGACCACATGTGCCTGTTTATGATAATCCTGAAGAAGAATATGTGGCCTATTTTGAGCCAATAGAGAATGGTGCCATCATTCAACTAGAGTTACCTCCGGGCACTAAGTTTGACATTACTAGTGCCATGATCCATCTGCTAAACTTGAAGGGTGTGTTTGCGTGTCTTTCTACTGGTGATCCAAACATGCACGTAATGAATTTTGTGGGGGTCTGCACGTCATATAATCTGCCTGGAGTTAATCGAGAGGCTATTCGATTGAAGTTGTTTCCATTCTCCCTTACAGGAGAAGCTACTTTGTGGTTGGCTGAGTTGCCACGAGGTTCCATCACCACTTGGCAAGAATTGAGAAATCAATTTTTGGAAAGATTTTTTCCACCGTCCAAGATGCTGTAGTTGAAAGATGAGATTTACAATTTCAGACAGCTTCATTCTGAAGCACTCTGAGACATGGCTGAGGTTCAAAAAGAAGCTGCAGAATGTGCCAAATCACAGAATGAGTGGTAGGAATTTACTTGAAATCTTCTACAGGGCTTTGAATGTCAACACAAAGGCGGTAGCAAATACGATCACTAGTGGAGCATTTATGAGTCTGAGATGGGACCAAGCTTCTGAGATATTAGATCATGTCACTAAGATCAATTGTTCATATGGAAAAGTATCATCAATATCAAGAGCATCCCTTAATTTAAGCATGGCCTCCTCATCAAGCCATGATAGATGGTCAGCGACCTGATTCTCGGTTCCCTTGTAGTCCTTGACTTCAAAATCAAATTCTTGCAGTAGAAGCACCCACCAAATCAATCTTGGCTTAGCATCCTTCTTCGACATAAGATACCGAAGTTCTGCATGGTCTGTATGCACAATTACCTTTGTACAAATCAAGTAAGAATGAAGTTTCTCAAAAGCAAAGACCACTGCCAACAACTCTTGTTCAGTCACAGTGTAGTTATTTTGAGCTGGATTAAGTGATTTGCTAGCTTAGTAAATTGGATGTAAAATCTTTTCATATCTTTGGCCAAGGACTGCACCCAAAGCTACTCCACTAGCATCACACATAACCTCAAATGACATCGTTCAGTCTGGTGAGACAATAATGGGGGCTAAAGTCAATTGCCCTTTTAGACACTCGAAAGCTTTTAGGCATGCCTCATAAAACACGAATTTTACCTCTTTCTCCAAAAGTTTGCATAATGGATGTGCAATCTTAGAGAAATCCTTAAGGAATCTTCTATAAAAGCCAGCATGGCCTAAGAAACTTTGAATCCCTTTCACAGAAATTGGTGAGGGTAATTTTTCAATCACCTTAATCTTTGCTTTGTCTACTTCGATACCATTCTTCGAGATTTGATGACCCAACATAATACCTTCTTTGGCCATAAAGTGGCATTTCTCCCAATTTAACACCAAATTGCACTCCTCGCATCTTTGCAATACCTTAGCAAGGTCGGCCAAGAAATCATTAAAAGAGTCTCCTACATCTGAAAAATCATCCATAAATACCTCAATAGTGTCTTCCACCATGTCAGAAAAATGGACATCATGCAACGTTGAAAAGTTATCGGTGCATTACATAATCTGAAAGACATCATCTTGAACGCGAACGTCCCATATGGACAAGTGAAAGTGATCTTCGAGAGGGACAAAAAATACGATTATAACCCGAATAACCATCGAGGAAATAATACCATCCTCTACCAGCAAGGCAGTCTAACATCTGGTTTATAAAGGGCATGGGAAAATGGTCCTTCTCTGTCTAAGAATCCAGCTTCCAATAATCCATGCAAACCCTCCATCTGGTTACTGGACTCATTGGAATCAATTCATTTTTATCATTTAGAACTACAGTGATTCCTCCCTTCTTTGGCACACAATGAACTAAGCTTACCTACTTGCTATCTGCAATAGGGTAAACCATACCTGTATTTAACCATTTGATGATTTCTTTCTTCACAACTTCCTGCATAGGTGGGTTCAAATGACATTGGTGCTCAATGTTTGGTATACACTCAGGAACAAGCTGAATTTTATGAGTGCAAATATCGGGTGGAATCCCTATAATATCAGTAATTGCCCAACCAATGGCCCTTTTAAATTTCTTCAATGGAGAAACCAGAGATTCTACGTGCCCTCCTACTAACTCAAAAGAGATGATTACAGGAAAGGTGTTATTAGCTCCCAAAAATGCATAGTGAAGATGAGAAGGAAGATCCTTAAGCTCTAAGACTGGAGGCTCCTCAACAGAAGGGCGAGCCGGTGGGGTCACCCAATTCTTCAAATCGAGATTAAGTTTCTTCGAAGTATACGTGTAGGATCCTCTACCAGCAAGCGCTTGATCTAAGGCATTTTTATATGCCTTACTGCCAACGTTGACCTATGTTTATCTTAGTTTTTAGAGCAATAAATGAATATTTTGTATTATTTTGATGGAATATTTGATATTGTGCTAATAAATGTGATTAGACCCTTGTAGGTGGAATTTGAGACTATTTGGAGTATTTTTGGCGTGGAAAGCGAGGCTTGGAGGAGCTATGAGAAAAGGATCTTAAAGATAAGATACAAGCCAAAGGTTTGGACTTGAAGAATCCACCCGAATCCACGAAGAAAGGTCGAAAAAATGAACATCGGAATTTTTGGGTCTGGCATGCCAGGTTGCTTTGGAATAATAGTTTGTTTGTATGGAAAGCAGAGGGGTGTAATTTGGGGCATGCCGAACCTCTTTTGCACAAATTTTCAGAGGCAGAAATTTGGCTAAGTGTCAGGAGCGTTTTGTAGCGTGCCGAGCCGCTTTCTGCCAATTTTTGACTCTGAATTCCAGCCTATAAATAGGGCTCTTGGGTTATTGTAACGAGGGGGGAATAAATATTCCATCTTTGTTGGACTACTTTGGGTGATTTTGGCATCCAAATTAGGGTTAATTCTTCTTCTTTTTTTATTTTTATTTCTTTTTTATAATTTTTTATCAATTTATATTGTTAGAGCAAGCTATGAGTGGCTAAAATCCCTAATTCTTGGGGTTTAGTCTATGAACATGAATCTCGTGAGTTAAATATTATTGGTTTTTTGCTGAAGTTTATTAATTTATTGGTTATTCTTATAATTCTAGATTTTACGCTTTTAATGCTTAATCACCATTGAAATAAATCTATAGTCTTGAGAGGAGCTCGAGAGAGAAATTGAGAGATAGAAAGTGGAATATAAGGAGCGTGATCTTTACTCGAGGAAGCGATTCCAAGAGATTGATATGCGTTTAGGACTAAGAGGTACCTAATTCGCCGCGCTTGTTCAAATACGGGAAGATAGTTTAAAGGCGTTAGAATTAGTTAAATCTATCCCTGCTCAATGATGTAGTTAGGTTTCCAATTTCTAATAGAAGGTTATAGTTTGGAGACGAATATAATCATATTATCAACCTCGTGATCAATAACCATGATAGACAGCTCAATTTGCTGAAACCATTAGTATTCATGCACTCGAGATGATGTTCAAGATGCCTTGACCCTGGGAATTCAAGTTGCTATTATTTATACCCCAAGTTAATCATGTTAGTTTAGCTCATAGTTATTTTATACTTTAAAACAATCATATCTTTATATTCCACCGCTTAAATAAATAATCAAAACTAGTTTAGTCTAGTGAAGAATTAAACGACAAGTCCCTGTGGGTTCGACATTCGGCTCGAAAGGGCCACTTTATTACTTGAATGATCACGTACACTTGAGTGTATAGCTGGTTTGCAACAAGTTTTTGGCGCCGTTGTCGGGGACTTCAGTTTTAATTGTTTATCTAGATTAGACTTTTTCTTTTTATTTGTTTAAGTTGTATATAATTTATTTTTGTACAAAGTTTTGTTTTACTTTTCTACCACTCTTGTTGATATGTCAGCCTAGGATAGATGGTAATTGAATGATGACAATTCGTGTTGTTTTTTGTGGAGTACCACACTTGGATGGTAATTTTCAGGATGTTCAAGAGAGAGGGTTGCGTGCACCTGCCCAATCTTTTTAATTGAATAGATGTCATATGTGTGGTGGTCAGGATAGCCATTGGAGTGACTGTCCAAACTATTATTCCCCTCCCCTAAACCCCTATTATGATCATTCTGTTGTTTGTGATGTTAGCAGGGCTAATAGAGCTAATGAGGCAGAACATGAGGCTCACCTTATGGATATGCTGAAGCGAGTAATGGAACTGCATACACAACAAATGGAAGACATGAAAAGAATGAGGGAAGCCACCGAGAAGATACAGTCCCAAGTCACAAAGTTACAGGCTAGGGCTGAAACTTGTGTTAATCAGCAAGTTATAGTCTTATCAAAGGAACCCCAAATTGATGATGAAAGAGAGACACTAGTAGAAGAAAGTTGTGATGAAGAAGACATAGTGAGCCAGGAATGGCTAATGGAGCAAGCACAACAATTAAAAATTCATGAGTGGCTCCAATATGGTCTCACAACCATGGTAACCCAATTAAAAGGGGGGAGAGATGAGCTTATTTCAGAGATAGATCTATTTTTCTTAGATATCCATGACTTGAATGTCCAGTTGATGAAAAAGATTGAGTTGTCTGATGTCCAATCACCAATATTCGTGGAGACTAGCCATTCTGTGGAGAAAGAAGAAGAATGTCAATAATTCGACTATCATTCTTTGATTGAGACTGACGTTGAGAGGGAGTATAAATGTGAGCATGTTGCAACTAGTGCAATTGGAAAAGTGGGATGTATTGGATCTCATTCAAAGTATTTTTCTACATTATGTTTAGATGATGACATGTATTTTGGGTCATCTGAACTAGTGGAGGATTGTGTAGATAAGAAACAAGAATCCTACATTCTTAAATTTGCACCAGACAAGCAACAAAACAACATGCCTCACCTCAGGGCTAACCGATTTAACATGCACCATCCATCACTTGGTCCTTTCATATGTGCACCACCACCCTATGAGCGAAGCAAAAAGATGGATGCGATGTTGGGGGTGAAATTTATATCCTCAAGGTGGAGGAAAAAGTTGTTGGGTTGTGCCGCGACGTTAAATTAGGCACTTGTGGGAGGCACCCCAATGTTTATTAAGTAGTTTGTTTTATTTTTATTTTTTTTATTAGTGTCACCTTTGTTTTTGTTTTTGTTTGTTTTGTTTTGCAGATTAGGGGAATTCTGAGTACCCAAAGATCTAAGCTAAGGAGCATTGAAAAATCTAAGTGGGGGATCCTCCAGACCTCTTTTATGGATAAGATGCTACTCGCTAGGCCTAGAGGCCTCAGGGAGTATTTCTCTTTCTTTATTCTTTCAGTTATACTTTGGGGACAAAGTATGATTTTAAGTGTGGGGTGGAAAATATTCCGATTTGGTTAGGGTGGAGTGTGCTATAGGAGACTTTTGGCTATTTGCTTCTTGCTTATGTTGCTGAAAATTTGAAAAATACAAAAAGATTTTCTTTTAGTAATTTTTAGTTTTATTTAGGAGCACACTTCATCCACCCCTCGGTTTTACTTTTCGGCTCTTTTCCAAGGGGAAGCCCTTTGAACCCAGTATCCTTTTTATTTTTAGGAGTAGTTTTAAAATTTTAGAGATGCTCTACTCAGATGCTACGCATGATTGCATGATGCAAGTTGGTTTTGAATGTTGAAGCATGCGTACTGAATTGAATGATTATTGTTGAGACACCTAGGCTCATTTGTTTGACTCTTTTGTGATGTTGGCTTAATATTGAATTCTTGTTATTTCTTGGTTGAGAGTATATAGGGATCCATCTTGATTTAGACATGTGCTATGTGTGAGTGAGGTTTTTGTGTTATTCCATGTGCATATTGATGTCTAGAACTTGCCCGGTGTGTTTGCAAAGAGAAATAAAGGGTGTTGAGTTTAGGAGATGATATAGGCATTTCTTTGCTAGCCATGTTTTATACCAACTTTATCTACCCTTTTTGCATGATATTTGTCAGCCCCGTTGAGCCTTTATCCTATTCTTTGGTAGCCTTATATGTAGCTTAATCCTTTTCTTTCAATTAACCGTGATTTGATCAAAAAATCCTAAGCGCTTTAGTTGAGAAATTAAGATGTTAAGGAGTGTAAAAATTGAAGAAGCAAAAAGTGAAGTTGAAGCCCCGAGTAAATAGCTTTTGGTGTGTGAAAAAGTTTATGTGTTGTTGGTAGGGAGTAATGTAATGAAAAGAAAAGAAAATTGGCCAACAGAAGTGAATCAAGTGTTGATAGCAAATACTCCTTTCCTAATATGTGTAAGCTAGCTTAAAGAGATGGGGAAATATATAAGAGAGTTGGGAAGATAAAAGTGATGTAAAATGGTTTGGTTGGAGGTGATCTTAATGTAAATTGTAGTGTATTAAAGCGCTTAGGGAAGATAGTCACTATTCTTGACCAAATAGTTCCTACCCATCCCTTAGCCTACATTACAACCCTTAAAGTCCTCCTTGATCTTAAGCGTTAACATTCTGATACTAGTGGAGTACTATACTAAGGGCAAGCTTATGGTTCATCTTATGTGATATGTGAATTCTTTGTGAGAGTGAGCGGAATATGATTCTTACACCCATTATTGTGATAAGTTGCATATCTGTGAGTGAATGTGGGTGACTCTCTTGTGGTGAGGACACATGTTTGATGATAGATAGGTGACTTATATGATCACTTGTTGAGTAATGTGCATGAGTTGGAAAACTTGGTAGAGTCAATTCCTGAGGCTAGGAAGTTTTGAAGTAGTATTCATGTGTTTCAAGTTGTAATATAACATGCTGAATGTGGAGCTTGCTATTCATGTGGTCTTTGTAGTGCTAGCTTGAGTGTCTTAGTTGTAGTAGTAATTATAGAGTCGCCTTGAGTTGATTGTCATTGTTGTTCGAGGACGAACAAAGGTTTAAGTGTGGGGTGGTGATCTAAGGCGTATTTATACACTTTATTGCCAACGTTGACCCATGTTTATCTTAGTTCTTAGAGCAATAAGTGCATATTTTGTATTATTTTGATGGAATATTTGATATTGTACTAATAAATGTGATTAGACCCTTGTAGGTGGAATTTACGACTATTTGGAGTATTTTTGGAGTGGAAAGCGAGGCTTGGAGGAGCTATGAGACAAGGATCTTGAATATAAGAGACAATCCAAATATTTGGACTTGAAGAGTCCACCCTAATCCACGAAGAAAGGTCGAAAAAATGATGAAAATCAGAATTTTTGGGATTGGCGTGTCGGGCCGCTTAGGAATAATATTTTGTTTATATGGACAGCAGAGGGGTGAGATTTGGGGTGTGCCGGGCCGCTTTTGCACAAATTTTCAGAGGCAGAAATTTGGCTAAGTGTCAGGCGTATTTTGTAGCGTGCCGAGCCGCTTTTTGCCTATTTTTGACTCCGAATTCCAGCCTATAAAGAGGGCTCTTGGGTTATTGTATCGAGGGGGCATAAATATTCCATCTTTATCGGACTACTTTGGTGCAATTTTGGAATCCAAATTAAGGTTAATTCTTCTTCTTTTTTTATTTTTATTTCTTTTTTATAATTTTTTATCAATTTATATTGTTAGAGCAAGCTATGAGTGGCTAAAATCCCTAATTCTTGGGGTTGAGGCTATGAACATGAATCTCGTGAGTTAAATATTATTGGTTTTTTGTTGAAGTTTATTAATTTATTGGTTATTCTTATATTCTTGATTTTATTAATGCTTAATCACCATTGAAATAAATCTATAGTCTTGAGAGGAGCTCGAGAGAGAAATTAGGAGATAGAACGTGGAATATAAGGAGCATGATCTTTACTCGAGGAAGCGATTCCAAGAGATTGATATGCGGTTAGGACTGAGAGGTACCTAATTCGTCGCGCTTGTTCAAATACGGGAAAATAGTTTAAAGGCGTTAGAATTAGTTAAATCTATCCCCGCTCAATGATGTAGTTAGGTTTCCAATTTCTAATAGAAGTTTATAGTTTGGAGACGAATATAATCATATTATCAACCTTGTGATCAATAACCACGATAGACAACTCAATTTGCTTAAACCATTAGTATTCATGATCTCGAGATGACGTTCAGGATGCCTTGACCCTGGGAATTCAACTTTTATTGTTTATACCCCAAGTTAATCATGTTAGTTTAGTTCATAGTTATTTTATACTTTAAAACCATCATATCTCTATATTCCACCTGTCACGCCCCGAATCCCATCGAGATGTGATTGGCACCCGAAGCCGATATGGCCCAAGAGAACCGATCTTTGCTCATGTACATATGCATATCCTCGTATGAACATCGTACTATCTCATGTAACCGATAAAATATAAAATGCCAATGGTGGAAGTCATGGAAAACATGTACAATATGTGAAACTTGGCCGTTAGGGCCATCAAGTCGCGTGAACATACATCTCTTTCATCCATATACCCACATACGTCTACAAAAGCCTCTAACAGTTGCATATATAAGACCAACTTAGATTCGGGACAAGTCCCCACTTTATACAACATTTACAACATCAAACAAATGTACAACTGTGATTTGGAAAGTCCCAAACCAACTGGGGCTCACCATAAATCTGCAAATACTGTCAACTTACTGCGGAGGTCTACTAGTTCCTGCACCTGCAGCATTTAAAGTAAGTCCCCCGAGGGGGTCAGTACGAAGAATGTACTGAGTATGTAAGGTTCATAAGAATTGCATTAAACATCATAACAACAATGGAATCAAAATAAGAGAAATAGACAATGTGAATAAACTCTCTTTCTGTATGTAATGAACCATGTACTTATATTTCTTCTGTCATTGCCACTTATGAGTATTCTCTCATGTCCTTACTATTCATATACTATCCCTTACATACCCCTTTATTCCAGAGAGTTACCTCCACTCAAAAGACTTGCTTTCAGAGATTCTTCTATTCAAGAAATCCTCCTACTCAAGAGATTCTAGAGATTCTTCTATTCAAGAAATCCTTCTACTCAAGAGATTCTAGAGATTCTTCTATTCAAGAGGTTCTAGAGATTTGGGTTAATAATATACCATACCTCCACCCTATTAGTGGGTTAATGACATACATGCATCCACTCTATTGGTGGGTTAACATACGTATGAACATAAATGGAAAATAACTATAATAAAATAGTAAATATGGATAAACCATCAATCCGTGCTTTTGGAATCATGTCTATTTATTTCAGTACTTTCTTTGTTTCTTTGCTTCTATGATTATTCATCTTTGCCTGTGAACTGTGATACCCGGGCCCCAACTGAACAGTGGGTTTACATAACATAACGTTATGTTGGGATCGGCTCGAGCTAGGCTTATGCCTCTAGAGCTGCCACCCTATGAATCAATATATTGGGATCTACTCGAGCTAGATTTTTACCTCTAGAGCTGCCACCCATAAATCAATGTGTCAGGTTCGTCTCGAGCTAGGTTTATACCTCTAAATCTGTCCCCTGTAGGTTTATACCACATATGCATTACTTCACTTGTTTACTTTAAAGAGATTGATATCTTTACTTGTGAGAGATTTGTACATTCACTTTGGCATAACTTTTTTGGAAGTTTTGGAACCATACCCAATAATAGAAAACATGTAAATAAACATTATTAGAAACATAGCCTTATTGGAAACATAACACCATTGGAACCATTGGACAATAATCAATAAACAAGATACCTTAGCACATTTCGGGATGAGACAAGCATAATGTCAATGTGAATACTATTGGAACATGACATGATTGGAAAAGCTATTCAAGACTAAATTGGTTCTCCTTACATCATTACTTTCTTTGATATAGCTTCCTTAGAAATTACCACATTATGACAACTTTGGAACTTCAGTCAATGAATAGGAGATACGTGAATCATAATTCGTCTAAGAGTCGGACACATGTGGATGACAATATATCTCAACCTGAACTGATATACCTTTGGATATTTCGGAATGGAATAGGTACAATGTCAATATGATCAACATGCTGCAGAAGGATACAGTAGTGAATTGACGTTGTGAACTAGTGACCTAATATTGTTAAGAAATATAGTTAAGTAGTAAATTGAAAATGTGAAGTAGTGAGTTGGAATTGTAAACTAGTGACTTGAAATTTTCAAGTAGTGACTTAAAAATCTGAAGTAGTGAATTGATGTTGTGAACTAGTGACTTGAAATTTTGAAGTAGTATATTTAAGTAGTAAATTGAAAATGTGAAGTAGTGACTTAAAAATGTGAAATACAGAATTGAAATTATGAGCTAGTGAGTTGGAGTTTTATACTAGTGACTTAAATTTTGAAGTAGTGACTTAATATAAAAATGTGAAGTACTGAATCGTAGTTGTGAACTTGTGAGTTCAAATTGTGTACTATTGACCTGAAATTTTGAAGTAGTGATTTAAAAATGTGAAGTAGTGAATTGACGTTGTGAAGAAGTGACTTAAAATTGTGAAGTAGTATAGTAGAGTTGTGAATTGAAAATTTTAACTAGTGAGTTTGAATTGTAAACTAGTGACCTTAAATATTCAAGAAGTAACTTAAAATTGTAAAGTAGTGAATTGATGTTTGGAACTAGTGACTTGAAATTGTTAATTATATTAGGTAGTAAATTGGAAATGTGAAGTAGTGACTTAAAAATATGAAATGCTGAATTGAAATTATGAACTAGTGAGTTGGAGTTTTGAACTAGTGACTTAAATTTTGAAGTAGTGTCTTAATATAAAAAAAGTGAAGTTCTGAATCAAAGTTGTGAACTAGTGAGTTAAAATTTATGTACTAGTGACTTGAAATTTTGAAGTAGTGACTTAAAAATATGAAGTCGTGAATTGACGTTGTCATCTAGTGACTTAAAGTTGTGAAGTGGTATAGTTAAGTAGTGAATTGAAAATGTGAACTAGTGAGTTGAAATTGTAAACTCGTGACTTGAAATATTCAAGTAGTGACTTAAAAATATAAAGTAGGGAATTGATGTTGTGAACTAGTGACTTGAAATTATGAATTAGTAGAGTTAAGTAGTAAATTAAAAATTTGATGTGGTGACTTAAAAATATGAAATACTGAATTGAAATTATGAACTAGTGAGTTGGAGTTTTGAAGTAATGACTTAAATTTTGAAGTAGTCACTTAATATGAAAATGTGAAGTACTGAATCGAAGTTGTGAACTAGTGAGTTGAAATTGTGTACTAGTGACTTGAAATTTTAAAGTAGTGACTCACAAATGTGAAGTAGTAAATTGACGTTGTGAACTAGTGAGTTGAAATTATGAAGTAGTAGAGTGAAGTAGTAAATTAAAAATGTGAAGTGGTGACTGAAAAATATGAAATACTGAATTGAAATTATGAACTAGTGAGTTGGAGTTTTGAAGTAGTGACTTAAATTTTGAAGTAGTGACTTAATATAAAAATGTGAAGTACTGAATCGATGTTGTGAACTAGTGAGTTGAAATTGTGTACTAGTGACTTGAAATTTTGAAGTAGTGACTTAAAAATGTGAAATAGTGAATGGACATTGTGAACTAGTGACCTAATATTGTGAAGAAATATAGTTAAGTAGTAAATTGAAAATGTGAAGTAGTGAGTTGGAATTGTAAACTAGTGACTTGAAATTTTCAAGTACTGACTTAAAAATCTGAAGTAGTGAATTGATGTTGTGAACGAGTGACTTGAAATTGTGAAGTAGTATAGTTAAGTAGTAAATTGAAAATGTGAAGTAGTGACTTAAAAATGTGAAATACAGAATTGAAATTATGAACTAGTGAGTTGGAGTTTTGAACTAGTGACTTAAATTTTGAAGTAGTGACTTAATATAAAAATGTGAAGTACTGAATCGAAGTTGTGAACTTGTGAGTTCAAATTGTGTACTAGTGACCTGAAATATTGAAGTAGTGATTTATAGTGAATTGACGTTGTGAAGAAGTGACTTTAAATTGTGAAGTAGTATAGTAGAGTTGTGAATTTAAAATTTTAACTAGTGAGTTTGTATTGTAAACTAGTGACTTGAAATATTCAAGTAGAGACTTAAAAATGTAAAGTAGGGAATTGATGTTGCGAACTAGTGACTTGAAATTATGAAGTAGTAGAGTTAAGTAGTAAATTAAAAATGTGAAGTGGTGACTTAAAAATATGAAATACTGAATTGAAATTATGAACTAGTGAGTTGGAGTTTTGAACTAGTGACTTAAATTTTGAAGTAGTGACTAAATACAAAAAAGTGAAGTTTTGAATCAAAGTTGTGAACTAGTGATTTGAAATTTATGTACTAGTGACTTGAAATTTTGATGTAGTGACTTAAAAATATGAATCAGGGAGTTGACGTTGTGAACTAGTGACTTAAAATTGTGAAGTAGAATAGTTATGTAGTGAATTGAAAATGTGAACTAGTGAGTTGTAATTGTAAACTAGTGACTTGAAATATTCAAGTAGTGTCTTAAAAATGTAAAGTAGGGAATTGATGTTGTCAGCGAGTGACTTGAAATTATTAAGTAGTGATATAGTGACTAAATATAAAAATGTGAAGTACTGAATCGAAGTTGTGAACTAGTGAGTTGAAATGGTGTGCTAGTGACTTGAAATTTTGAAGTAGTGACTTAAAAATGTGAAGTAGTGAATTGACGTTGTGAACTAGTGACCTAATATTGTTAAGAAATGTAGTTAAGTTGTAAATTGAAAATGTGAAGTAGTGAGTTGGAATTGTAAACTAGTGACTCGAAATTTTCAAGTAGTGACTTAAAAATCTGAAGTAGTGAATTGATGTTGTGAACTAGTGTCTTGAAATTGTGAAGTAGTATAGTTAAGTAGTAAATTGAAAATGTGAAGTAGTGATTTAAAAATGTGAAATACAGAATTGAAATTATGAACTAGTGAGTTGGAGTTTTATACTAGTGACTTAAATTTTGAAGTAGTGACTTAATATAAAAATGTGAAGTACTGAATCAAAGTTGTGAACTTGTCAGTTCAAATTGTGTACTATTGACCTGAAATTTTGAAGTGGTGATTTAAAAATGTGAAGTAGTGAATTGAAGTTGTGCAGAAGTGACTTAAAATTGTGAAGTAGTATAGTAGAGTTGTGAATTGAAAATTTTAACTAGTGAGTTTGAATTGTAAACTAGTGACTTGAAATATTCAAGAAGTGACTTAAAAATGTAAAGTAGTGAATTGATGTTTGGAACTAGTGACTTGAAATTGTGAATTATATTAGGTAGTAAATTGAAAATGTGAAGTAGCGACTTAAAAATATGAAATACTGAATTGAAATTATGAACTAGTGAGTTGGAGTTTTGAACTAGTGACTTAAATTTTGAAGTAGTGACTTAATATAAAAAAGTCTAGTTCGGAATCGAAGTTGTGAACTAGTGAGTTGAAATTTATGTACTAGTGACTTGAAATTTTGAAGTAGTGACATAAAAATATGAAGTTGTGAATTGACGTTGTGAACTAGTGACTTAAAATTGTGAAGAGGTATAGTTAAGTAGTGAATTGAAAATGTGAACTAGTGAGTTGAAATTGTAAACTCGTGACTTAAAATATTCAAGTAGTGACTTAAAAATGTAAAGTAGGGAATTGATGTTGTGAACTAGTGAGTTGAAATTATGAAGTAGTAGAGTTAAGTAGTAAATTAAAAATGTGAAGTGGTGACTTAAAAATATGAAATACTGAATTGAAATTATGAACTAGTGAGTTGGAGTTTTGAACTAGTGACTTAAATTTTGAAGTAGTGACTAAATACAAAAAAGTGAAGTTTTGAATCAAAGTTGTGAACTAGTGATTTGAAATTTTCTGTACTAGTGACTTGAAATTTTGATGTAGTGACTTAAAATATGAATCAGGGAGTTGAGGTTGTGAACTAGTGACTTAAAATTGTGAAGTAGAATAGTTATGTAGTGAATTGAAAATGTGAACTAGTGAATTGGAATTGTAAACTAGTGACTTGAAATATTCAAGTAGTCTCTTAAAAATGTAAAGTATGGAATTGATGTTGTCAGCTAGTGACTTGAAATTATGAAGTAGTAGAGTTAAGTAGTAAATTGAAAATGTGAAGTAGTGACTTAAATATATGAAATACTGAATGGAAATTATGAACTAGTGAGTTGGAGTTTTATACTAGTAACTTAAATTTTGAAGTAGTGACTTAATATAAACATGTGAAGTACTGAATCGAAGTTGTGAACTTGTGAGTTCAAATTGTGTACTAGTGACCTGAAATTTTGAAGTAGTGAATTGACGTTGTGAAGAAGTGACTTAAAATTGTGAAGTAGTATAGTAGAGTTGTGAATTGAAAATTGTAACTAGTGAGTTTGAATTGTAAACTAGTTACTTGAAATATTCAAGTAGTGACTTAAAAATGTAAAGTAGGGAATTGATGTTGTGAACTAGTGACTTGAAATTATGAAGTAGTAGAGTTAAGTAGTAAATTAAAAATGTGAAGTGGTGACTTAAAAATATGAAATGCTGAATTGAAATTATGAACTAGTGAGTTGGAGTTTTGAACTGGTGACTTAAATTTTGATGTAGTGACTGAATATAAAAATGTGAAGTACTGAATCGAAGTGGTGAACTAGTGAGTTGAAATGGTGTACTAGTGACTTGAAATTTTGAAGTAGTGACTTAAAAATGTGAAGTAGTGAATTGACGTTGTGAACTAGTGACCTACTATTGTTAAGAAATATAGTTAAGTAGTAAATTGAAAATGTGAAGTAGTGAGTTGGAATTGTAAACTAGTGACTTGAAATTTTCAAGTAGTGACTTAAAAATCTGATGTAGTGAATTGATGTTGTGAACTAGTGACTTGAAATTGTGAAGTAGTATAGTTAAGTAGTAAGTTGAAAATGTGAAGTAGTGACTTAAAAATGTGAAATACAGAATTGAAATTATGAACTAGTGAGTTGGAGTTTTGAACTAGTGACTTAAATTTTGAAGTAGTGACTTAATATAAAAATGTGAAGTACTGCATCGAAGTTGTGAACTTGTGAGTTCAAATTGTGTACTAGTGACCTGAAATTTTGAAATAGTGATTTAAAAATTTGAAGTAGTGAATTGACATTGTGAAGAAGTGACTTAAAATTGTGAAGTAGTATAGTAGAGTTGTGAATTGAAAATTTTAACTAGTGAGTTTGAATTGTAAACTAGTGACTTGAAATATTCAAGAAGTGACTTAAAAATGTAAAGTAGTGAATTGATGTTTGGAACTAGTGACTTGAAATTGTGAATTATATTAGGTAGTAAATTGAAAATGTGAAGTAGCGACTTAAAAATATGAAATACTGAATTGAAATTATGAACTAGTGAGTTGGAGTTTTGAACTAGTGACTAAAATTTTGAAGTAGTGACTTAATATAAAAAAGTCTAGTTCGGAATCAAAATTGTGAACTAGTGAGTTGAAATTTATGTACTAGTGACTTGAAATTTTGAAGTAGTGACATAAAAATATGAAGTTGTGAATTGACGTTGTGAACTAGTGACTTAAAATTGTGAAGAGGTATAGTTAAGTAGTGAATTGAAAATGTGAACTAGTGAGTTGAAATTGTAAACTCGTGACTTAAAATATTCAAGTAGTGACTTAAAAATGTAAAGTAGGGAATTGATGTTGTGAACTAGTGAGTTGAAATTATGAAGTAGTAGAGTTAAGTAGTAAATTAAAAATGTGAAGTGGTGACTTAAAAATATGAAATACTGAATTGAAATTATGAACTAGTGAGTTGGAGTTTTGAACTAGTGACTTAAATTTTGAAGTAGTGACTAAATACAAAAAAGTGAAGTTTTGAATCAAAGTTGTGAACTTGTGAGTTCAAATTGTGTACTAGTGACCTGAAATTTTGAAGTAGTGATTTAAAAATGTGAAGTAGTGAATTGACATTGTGAAGAAGTGACTTAAAATTGTGAAGTAGTATAGTAGAGTTGTGAATTGAAAATTTTAACTAGTGAGTTTGAATTGTAAACTAGTGACTTGAAATATTCAAGAAGTTACTTAAAAATGTAAAGTAGTGAATTGATGTTTGGAACTAGTGACTTCAAATTGTGAATTATATTAGGTAGTAAATTGAGAATGTGAAGTAGTGACTTAAAAATATGAAATACTGAATTGAAATTATGAACTAGTGAGTTTGAGTTTTGAACTAGTGACTTAAATTTTGAAGTAGTGACTTAATATAAAAAAGTGAAGTTCTGAATCGAAGTTGTGAACTAGTGAGTTGAAATTTATGTACTAGTGACTTGAAATTTTGAAGTAGTGACTTAAAAATATGAAGTCATGAATTGACGTTGTCAACTAGTGACTTAAAGTTGTGAAGTGGTATAGTTAAGTAGTGAATTGAAAATGTGAACTAGTGAGTTGAAATTGTAAACTCGTGACTTGAAATATTCAAGTAGTGACTTAAAAATGTAAAGTAGGGAATTGATGTTGTGAACTAGTGAGTTGAAATTATGAAGTAGTAGAGTTAAGTAGTAAATTAAAAATATGAAGTGGTGACTTAAAAATATGAAATACTGAATTGAAATTATGAACTAGTGAGTTGGAGTTTTGAAGTAGTGACTTAATATAAAAATGTGAAGTACTGAATCGAAGTTGTGAACTAGTGAGTTGAAATTGTGTACTAGTGACTTGAAATTTTGAAGTAGTGACTTAAAAATGTGAAGTAGTGAATTGACATTGTGAACTAGTGAGTTGAAATTGTGTACTAGTGACTTGAAATTTTGAAGTAGTGACTTAAAAATGTGAAGTAGTGAATTGACATTGTGAACTAGTGACCAAATATTGTGAAGAAATATAGTTAAGTAGTAAATTGAAAATGTGAAGTAGTGAGTTGGAATTGTAAACTAGTGACCTGAAATTTTCAAGTAGTGACTTTAAAATCTGAAGTAGTGAATTGATGTTGTGAACTAGTGACTTGAAATTGTGAAGTAGTACAGGTAAGTAGTAAATTGAAAATGTGAAGTAGTGACTTAAAAATGTGAAATACAGAATTGAAATTATGAACTAGTGAGTTGGAGTTTTGAACTAGAGACTTAAATTTTGAAGTAGTGACTTAATATAAAAATGTGAAGTACTGAATCGAAGTTGTGAACTTGTGAGTTCAAATTGTGTACTAGTGACCTGAAATTTTGAAGTAGTGATTTAAAAATGTGAAGTAGTGAATTGACGTTGTGAAGAAGTGACTTAAAATTGTGAAGTAGTATAGTAGAGTTGTGAATTGAAAATTTTAACTAGTGAGTTTGAATTGTAAACTAGTTACTTGAAATATTAAAGTAGTGACTTAAAAATGTAAAGTACGGAATTGATGTTGTGAACTAGTGACTTGAAATTATGAAGTAGTAGAGTTAAGTAGTAAATTAAAAATGTGAAGTGGTGACTTAAAAATATGAAATACTGAATTGAAATTATGAACTAGTGAGTTGGAGTTTCGAACTAGTGACTTAAATTTTGAAGTAGTGACTTAATATAAAAATGTGAAGTACTGAATCGAAGTTGTGAACTTGTGAGTTCAAATTGTGTACTAGTGACCTGAAATTTTGAAGTAGTGATTTAAAAATGTGAAGTAGTGAATTGACGTTGTGAAGAAGTGACTTAAAATTGTGAAGTAGTATAGTAGAGTTGTGAATTGAAAATTTTAACTAGTGAGTTTGAATTGTAAACTAGTTACTTGAAATATTAAAGTAGTGACTTAAAAATGTAAAGTACGGAATTGATGTTGTGAACTAGTGACTTGAAATTATGAAGTAGTAGAGTTAAGTAGTAAATTAAAAATGTGAAGTGGTGACTTAAAAATATGAAATACTGAATTGAAATTATGAACTAGTGAGTTGGAGTTTCGAACTAGTGACTTAAATTTTGATGTAGTGACTGAATATATAAATGTGAAGTACTGAATCGAAGTTGTGAACTAGTGAGTTGAAACGGTGTACTAGTGACTTGAAATTTTGAAGTAGTGACTTAAAAATGTGAAGTGAATTGACGTTGTGAACTAGTGACCTAATATTGTTAAGAAATATAGTTAAGTAGTAAATTGAAAATTTGAAGTAGTGAGTTGGAATTGTAAACTAGTGACTTGAAATTTTCAAGTAGTGACTAAAAAATCTGAAGTAGTGAATTGATGTTGTGAACTAGTGACTTGAAATTGTGAAGTAGTATAATTAAGTAGTAAATTGAAAATCTGAAGTAAAGACTTAAAAATGTGAAATACAGAATTGAAATTATGAACTAGTGAGTTGTAGTTTTGAACTAGTGACTTAAATTTTGAAGTAGTGACTTAATATAAAAATGTGAAGTACTGAATCGAAGTTGTGAACTAGTGATTTGAAATTTCTGTACTAGTGACTTAAAATTTTGAAGTAGTGACTTAAAAATATGAAGCAGTGAGTTGACGTTGTGAACTTGTGACTTAAAATTGTGAAGTAGAATAGTTATGTAGTGAATTGAAAATGTGAACTAGTGAGTTGGAATTGTAAACTAGTGACTTGAAATATTCAAGTAGTGACTTAAAAATGTAAAGTAGGGAATTGATGTTGTCAGCTAGTGACTTGAAATTATGAAGTAGTAGAGTTAAGTAGTAAATTGAAAATGTGAAGTTGTGACTTAAAAATATGAAATACTGAATTGAAATTATGAACTAGCGAGTTGGAGTTTTGAACTAGTGACTTAAATTTTGATGTAGTGACTGAATATAAAAATGTGAAGTACTGAATCGAAGTTGTGAACTAGTGAGTTGAAATGGTGTACTAGTGACTTGAAATTTTGAAGTAGTATAGTTAAGTAGTAAATTGAAAATGTGAAGTAGTGACTTAAAAATGTGAAATACAGAATTGAAATTATGAACTAGTGAGTTGGAATTTTGAACTAGTGACTTAAATTTTGAAGTAGTGACTTAATATATAAAATGTGAAGTACTGAATTGAAATTGTGAACTTGTGAGTTCAAATTGTGACTAGTGACCTGAAATTTTGAAGTAGTGATTTAAAAATGTGAAGTAGTGAATTGACGTTGTGAAGAAGTGACTTAAAATTGTGAAATAGTATAGTAGAGTTGTGAATTGAAAATTTTAACTAGTGAGTTTGAATTGTAAACAAGTGACTTGAAATATTCAAGAAGTGACTTAAAAATGTAAAGTAGTGAATTGATGTTTTGAACTAGTGACTTGAAATTGTGAATTATATTAGATAGTAAATTGAAAATGTAAAGTAATGACTTAAAAATATGAAATACTTAATTGAAATTATGAACTAGTGAGTTGGAGGTTTGAACTAGTGACTTAATATAAAAATGTGAAGTACTGAATCGAAGTTGTGAACTGGTGAGTTGAAATTGTGTGCTAGTGACTTGAAATTTTGAAGTAGCGACTTAAAAATGTGAGGTAGTGAATTGACGTTGTGAACTAGTGACCTAATATTTTTAAGAAATATAGTTAAGTAGTAAATTGAAAATGTGAAGTAGTGAGTTGGAATTGTAAACTAGTGACTTGAAATTTTCAAGTAATGACTTAAAAATGTGAAGTAGTGAATTCATGTTGTGAACTAGTGACTTGAAATTGTGAAGTAGTATAGTTAAGTAGTAAATTGAAAATGAGAAGTAGTGACTTAAAAATATGAGATACTAAATTAAAATTATGAACTAGTGAGTTGGAGTTTTGAAATAGTGACTTAAATTTTGATGTAGTGACTTAATATAAAAAAGTGACGTTCTTAATCAGAGTTGTGAACTAGCGAATTGAAATTTCTGTACTAGTGACTTGAAATTTTGAAGTAGTGACTTAAAAAAATGAAGTAGTGCGTTGACATTGTGAACTTAGACTTAAAATTGTGAAGTAGTATAGTTATGTAGTGAATTGAAATTGTGAACTACTGAGTTGAAATTGTAAACTAGTGACTTGAAATATTCAAGTAGTGACTTAAAAATGTAAACTAGTGAATTGATGTTGTGAACTACTGACTTGAAATTGTGAGTTAGTATAGTTAAGTAGTAAATTGAAAATGTGAAGTAGTGACTTAAAAATATGAAATACTGAATTGAAATTATGAACTAGTGAGTTGGAGGTTTGAACTAGTGACTTAAATTTTGAAGTAGTGACTTAATATAAAAATGTGAAGTACTTAATTGAAATTGTGAACTAGTGAGTTTAAATTGTGTACTAGTGGTATGAAATTTTTAAGTAGTGACTTAAAAATATGATGCTGTGAGTTGACGTTGTGAACTAGTGACTTAAAATTGTGAAGTAGTATAGTTAAGTAGTGAATTTAAAATGTGAACTAGTGAGTTGAAATTGTAAACTAGTAACTTGAAATATTCAAGTAGTGACTTCAAAATGTAGACTAGTGAATTGATGTTGTGAACTAGTGACTTGAAATTATGAAGTAGTAGAGTGAAGTAGTAAAGTCAAAATGTGAAGTAGTGACTTAAAAATATGAAATACTGAATTGAAATTATGAACTAGTGAGTTGGAGTTTTGAACTAGTGACTTAAATTTTGAAGTAGTGACAGAATACAAAAAAGTGAAGTTTTGAATCGAAGTTGTGAACTAGTGAGTTGAAATTGTGTACTAGTGACTTGAAATTTTGAAGTAGCGACTTAAAAATGTGAAGTACTGAATTGACGTTGTGAACTAGTGACTTAATATTGTGAAGTAATATAGTTAAGTAATAAATTGAAAATGTGAAGTAGTGAGTTGGAATTGTAAACTAGTGACGTGAAATTTTCAAATAGTGACTTAAAAATGTGAAGTAGTGAAGTGATGTTGTGAACTAGTGACTTGAAATTGTGAAGTAGTATAGTTAAGAAGTAAATTGAAAATGTGAAGTTGTGACTTAAAAATACGAAATACTGAATTGAAATTATGAACTAGTGAGTTGGAGTTTTGAACTAGTGACTTAAATTTTGAAGTAGTGACTTAATATAAAAAATTAAAGTTTTGAATCGAAGTTATGAACTAGTGAGTTGAAATTTCTGTACTAGTAACTTGAAATTTTGAAGTAGTGACTTACAAATATGAAGCAGTGAGTTGAAGTTGGGAACTAGTGACTTAAAATTGTGAAGTAGTATAGTTATGTAGTGAATTGAAATTGTGAACTACTGAGTTGAAATTGTAAACTAGAGACTTGAAATATTCAAGTAGTGACTTAAAAATGTAAACTAGTGCATTGATGGTGTTAACAAGTGACTTGAAATTATGAAGTAGCAGAGTTAAGTAGTAAATTTAAAATGTGAAGTAGTGACTTAAAATTATGAAATACTTAATTGAAATTATGAACTAGTGAGTTGGAGGTTTGAACTAGTGACTTAATATAAAAATGTGAAGTACTGAATCGAAGTTGTGAACTAGTGAGTTGAAATTGTGTACTAGTGACTTGAAATTTTGAAGTAGCGACTTAAAAATGTGAAGTACTGAATTGACGTTGTGAACTAGTGACTTAATATTGTGAAGTAATAGAGTTAAGTAATAAATTGAAAATGTGAAGTAGTGAGTTGGAATTATAAATTAGTGACGTGAAATTTTCAAGTAGTGACTTAAAAATGTGAAGTACTGAATTGACGTTGTGAACTAGTGACTTGAAATTGTGAAGTAGTATAGTTAATTAGTAAATTGAAAATGAGAAGTAGTGACTTAAAAATATGAGATACTAAATTGAAATTATGAACTAGTGAGTTGGAGTTTTGAACTAGTGACTTAAATTTTGAAGTAGTGACTTAATATAAAAATGTGAAGTACTGAATCGAAGTTGTGAACTAGTGAGTTGAAATTGCTTACTAGTGACTTGAAATTTTGAAGTAGCGACTTAAAAATGTGAAGCAGTGAATTGAAGTTGTGAACTAGTGACTTAATATTCTGAAGTAATATAGTTAAGTAATAAATTGAAAATGTGAAGTAGTGAGTTGGAATTCTAAACTAGTGACGTGAAATTTTCAAGTAGTGACTTAAAAGTGTGAAGTAGTGAATTGATGTTGTGAACTAGTGACTTGAAATTGTGAAGTAGTATAGTTAAGTAGTAAATTGAAAATGTGAAGTAGTGACTTAAATATATGAGATACTAAATTGAAATTATGAACTAGTGAGTTGGAGTTTTGAACTAGTGACTTAAATTTTGAAGTAGTGACTTAATATAAAAATGTGAAGTACTGAATCGAAGTTGTGAACTAGTGAGTTGAAATTGCTTACTAGTGACTTGAAATTTTGAAGTAGCGACTTAAAAATGTGAAGCAGTGAATTGAAGTTGTGAACTAGTGACTTAATATTCTGAAGTAATATAGTTAAGTAATAAATTGAAAATGTGAAGTAGTGAGTTGGAATTCTAAACTAGTGACGTGAAATTTTCAAGTAGTGACTTAAAAGTGTGAAGTAGTGAATTGATGTTGTGAACTAGTGACTTGAAATTGTGAAGTAGTATAGTTAAGTAGTAAATTGAAAATGTGAAGTACTGAATCGAAGTTGGGAACTAGTGAGTTCAAATTGCTTACTAGTGACTTGAAATTTTGAAGTAGCGACTTAAAAATGTGAAGTAGTGAATTGAAGTTGTGAACTAGTGACTTAATATTGTGAAGTAATATAGTTAAGTAATAAATTGAAAATGTGAAGTAGTGAGTTTGAATTTTAAACTAGTGACGTGAAATTTTCAAGTAGTGACTTAAAAGTGTGAAGTAGTGAATTGATGTTGTGAACTAGTGACTTTAAATTGTGAAGTAGTATAGTTAAGTAGTAAAGTGAAAATGTGTAGTAGTGACTTAAAAATATGAAATACTGAATTGAAATTATGAACTAGGGAGTTGGAGTTTTGAACTAGTGACATAAATTTTGAAGTAGTGACTAAATACAAAAAAGTGAAGTTTTGAATCGAAGTTGTGAACTAGTGAGTTGAAATTGTGTACTAGTGACTTGAAATTTTGAAGTAGCGACTTAAAAATGTGAAGTACTGAATTGACGTTGTGAACTAGTGACTTAATATTGTGAAGTAATATAGTTAAGTAATAAATTGAAAATGTGAAGTAGTGAGTTGGAATTGTAAACTTGTGACGTGAAATTTTCAAATAGTGACTTAAAAATGTGAAGTAGTGAATTGATGTTGTGAACTAGTGACTTGAAATTGTGAATTATATTAGATAGTAAATTGAAAATGTGAACTAATGACTTAAAAATATGAAATACTTAATTGAAATTATGAACTAGTGAGTTGGAGGTTTGAACTAGTGACTTAATATAAAAATGTGAAGTACTGAATTGAAGTTGTGAACTTGTGAGTTCAAATTGTGTACTAGTGACCTGAAATTTTGAAGTAGTGATTTAAAAATGTGAAGTAGTGAATTGACATTGTGAAGAAGTGACTTAAAATTGAGAAGTAGTATAGTAAAGTTGTGAATTGAAAATTTTAACTAGTGAGTTTGAATTGTAAACTAGTTACTTGAAATATTCAAGTAGTGACTTAAAAATGTAAACTAGTGCATTGATGGTGTGAACAAGTGACTTGAAAATATGAAGTAGCAGAGTTAAGTAGTAAATTGAAAATGTGAAGTAGTGACTTAAAAATATGAAATACTGAATTGAACTTATGAACTAGTGAGTTGGAGGTTTGAACTAGTGACTTAATATAAAAATGTGAAGTACTGAATCGAAGTTGTGAACTAGTGAGTTGAAATTGTGTACTAGTGACTTGAAATTTTGAAGTAGCGACTTAAAAATGTGAAGTACTGAATTGACGTTGTGAACTAGTGACTTAATATTGTGAAGTAATATAGTTAAGTAATAAATTGAAAATGTGAAGTAGTGAGTTGGAATTATAAATTAGTGACGTGAAATTTTCAAGTAGTGACTTAAAAATGTGAAGTACTGAATTGATGTTGTGAACTAGTGACTTGAAATTGTGAAGTAGTATAGTTAATTAGTAAATTGAAAATGAGAATTTGTGACTTAAAAATATGAGATACTAAATTGAAATTATTAACTAGTGAGTTGGAGTTTTGAACTTGTGACTTAAATTTTGATGTAGTGACTTAATATAAAAATGTGAAGTACTGAATCGAAGTTGTGAACTAGTGAGTTGAAATTGTGTACTAGTGACTTGAAATTTTGAAGTAGCGACTTAAAAATGTGAAGTACTGAATTGACGTTGTGAACTAGTGACTTAATATTGTGAAGTAATATAGTTAAGTAATAAATTGAAAATGTGAAGTAGTGAGTTGGAATTATAAATTAGTGACGTGAAATTTTCAAGTAGTGACTTAAAAATGTGAAGTACTGAATTGATGTTGTGAACTAGTGACTTGAAATTGTGAAGTAGTATAGTTAATTAGTAAATTGAAAATGAGAATTTGTGACTTAAAAATATGAGATACTAAATTGAAATTATTAACTAGTGAGTTGGAGTTTTGAACTTGTGACTTAAATTTTGATGTAGTGACTTAATATAAAAATGTGAAGTACTGAATCGAAGTTGTGAACTAGTGAGTTGAAATTGCTTACTAGTTAGCGACTTAAAAATGTGATGCCGTGAATTGAAGTTGTGAACTAGTAACTTAATATTCTGAAGTAATATAGTTAAGTAATAAATTGAAAATATGAAGTAGTGAGTTGGAATTCTAAACTAGTGACGTGAAATTTTCAAGTAGTGACTTAAAAGTGTGAAGTAGTGAATTGATGTTGTGAACTAGTGACTTGAAATTGTGAAGTAGTATAGTTAAGTGGTAAATTGAAAATGTGAAGTAGTGACTTAAATATATGAAATACTGAATTGAAATTATGAACTAGTGAGTTGGAGTTTTGAACTAGTGACTTAAATTTTGATGTAGTGACTTAATATAAAAAAGTGACGTTCTTAATCAAAGTTGTGAACTATTGAATTGAAATTTCTGTACTAGTGACTTGAAATTTTGAAGTAGTGACTTAAAAAAATGAAGTAGTGCGTTGACATTGTGAACTAGTGACTTAAAATTGTGAAGTAGTATAGTTATGTAGTGAATTGAAATTGTGAACTACTGAGTTGAAATTGTAAACTAGTGACTTGAAATATTCAAGTAGTGACTTAAAAATGTAAACTAGTGAATTGATGTTGTGAACTACTGACTTGAAATTGTGAGTTAGTATAGTTAAGTAGTAAATTGAAAATGTGAAGTAGTGACTTAAAAATATGAAATACTGAATTGAAATTATGAACTAGTGAGTTGGAGGTTTGAACTAGTGACTTAAATTTTGAAGTAGTGACTTAATATAAAAATGTGAAGTACTTAATTGAAGTTGTGAACTAGTGAGTTTAAATTGTGGACTAGTGGTATGAAATTTTTAAGTAGTGACTTAAAAATATGATGTTGTGAGTTGACGTTGTGAACTAGTGACTTAAAATTGTGAAGTAGTATAGTTATGTAGTGAATTTAAAATGTGAACTAGTGAGTTGAAATTGTAAACTAGTAACTTGAAATATTCAAGTAGTGACTTTAAAATGTAAACTAGTGAATTGATGTTGTGAACTAGTGACTTGAAATTATGAAGTAGTAGAGTGAAGTAGTAAAGTCAAAATGTGAAGTAGTGACTTAAAAATATGAAATACTGAATTGTTAATATGAACTAGTGAGTTGGAGTTTTGAACAAGTGACTTAAATTTTGATGTAATGACAGAATATAAAAATGTGAAGTACTGAATCGAAGTTGTGAACTAGTGAGTTGAAATTGTTTACTAGTGACTGGAAATTTTGAAGTAGCGACTTAAAAATGTGAAGTATTGAATTGACGTTGTGAACTAGTGACTTAATATTATGAAGTAATATAGTTAAGTAATAAATTGAAAATGTGAAGTAGTGAGTTGGAATTGTAAAGTAGTGACGTGAAATTTTCAAACAGTGACTTAAAAATGTGAAGTAGTGAAGTGGTGTTGTGAACTAGTGACTTGAAATTGTGAAGTAGTATAGTTAAGTAGTAAATTGAAAATGTGAAGTTGTGACTTAAAAATACGAAATACTGAATTGAAATTATGAACTAGTGAGTTGGAGTTTTGAACTAGTGACTTAAATTTTGAAGTAGTGACTTAATATAAAAAATTAAAGTTTTGAATCGAAGTTATGAACTAGTGAGTTGAAATTTCTGTACTAGTAACTTGAAATTTTGAAGTAGTGACTTACAAATATGAAGCAGTGAGTTGAAGTTGGGAACTAGTGACTTAAAATTGTGAAGTAGTATAGTTATGTAGTGAATTGAAATTGTGAACTACTGAGTTGAAATTGTAAACTAGAGACTTGAAATATTCAAGTAGTGACTTAAAAATGTAAACTAGTGCATTGATGGTGCTAACAAGTAACTTGAAATTATGAAGTAGCAGAGTTAAGTAGTAAATTTAAAATGTGAAGTAGTGACTTAAAATTATGAAATACTTAATTGAAATTATGAACTAGTGAGTTGGAGGTTTGAACTAGTGACTTAATATAAAAATGTGAAGTACTGAATCGAAGTTGTGAACTGGTGAGTTGAAATTGCTTACTAGTGACTTGAAATTTTGAAGTAGCGACTTAAAAATGTGAAGCAGTGAATTGAAGTTGTGAACTAGTGACTTAATATTCTGAAGTAATATAGTTAAGTGATAAATTGAAAATGTGAAGTAGTGAGTTGGAATTGTAAACTAGTGACGTGAAATTTTCGAGTAGTGACTTAAAAGTGTGAAGTAGTGAATTGATGTTGTGAACTAGTGACTTGAAATTGTGAAGTAGTATAGTTAAGTAGTAAAGTGAAAATGTGTAGTAGTGACTTAAAAATATGAAATACTGAATTGAAATTATGAACTAGTGAGTTGGAGTTTTGAACTAGTGACTTAAATTTTGAAGTAGTGACTAAATACAAAAAAGTGAAGTTTTGAATCGAAGTTGTGAACTAGTGAGTTGAAATTGTGTACTTGTGACTTGAAATTTTGAAGTAGCGACTTAAAAATGTGAAGTACTGAATTGACGTTGTGAACTAGTGACTTAATATTGTGAAGTAATATAGTTAAGTAATAAATTGAAAATGTGAAGTAGTGAGTTGGAATTGTAAACTAGTGACGTGAAATTTTCAAATAGTGACTTAAAAATGTGAAGTAGTGAAGTGATGTTGTGAACTAGTGACTTGAAATTGCGAAGTAGTATAGTTAAGTAGTAAATTGAAAATGTGAAGTTGTGACTTAAAAATACGAAATACTGAATTGAAATTATGAACTAGTGAGTTGGAGTTTTGAACTAGTGACTTAAATTTTGAAGTAGTGACTTAATATAAAAAATTAAAGTTTTGAATCGAAGTTATGAACTAGTGAGTTGAAATTTCTATACTAGTAACTTGAAATTTTGAAGTAGTGACTTACAAATATGAAGCAGTGAGTTGAAGTTGGGAACTAGTGACTTAAAATTGTGAAGTAGTATATTTATGTAGTGAATTGAAATTGTGAACTACTGAGTTGAAATTGTAAACTAGAGAATTGAAATATTCAAGTAGTGACTTGAAATTTTAAAGTAGCGACTTAAAAATGTGAAGTACTGAATTGACGTTGTGAACTAGTGACTTAATATTGTGAAGTAATATAGTTAAGTAATAAATTGAAAATGTGAAGTAGTGAGTTGGAATTATAAATTAGTGACGTGAAATTTTCAAGTAGTGACTTAAAAATGTGAAGTACTGAATTGATGTTGTGAACTAGTGACTTGAAATTGTGAAGTAGTATAGTTAATTAGTAAATTGAAAATGAGAAGTAGTGACTTAAAAATATGAGATACTAAATTGAAATTATGAACTAGTGAGTTGGAGTTTTGAACTAGTGACTTAAATTTTGAAGTAGTGACTTAATATAAAAATGTGAAGTACTGAATCGAAGTTGTGAACTAGTGAGTTGAAATTGCTTACTAGTGACTTGAAATTTTGAAGTAGCGACTTAAAAATGTGAAGTATTGAATTGACGTTGTGAACTAGTGACTTAATATTATGAAGTAATATAGTTAAGTAATAAATTGCAAATGTGAAGTACTGAGTTGGAATTGTAAACTAGTGACGTGAAATTTTCAAATAGTGACTTAAAAATGTGAAGTAGTGAATTGATGTTGTGAACTAGTGACTTGAAATTATGAAGTAGTAGAGTGAAGTAGTAAAGTCAAAATGTGAAGTAGTGACTTAAAAATATGAAATACTGAATTGAAATTATGAACTAGTGAGTTGGAGTTTTGAACTAGTGACTTAAATTTTGAAGTAGTGACAGAATACAAAAAAGTGAAGTTTTGAATCGAAGTTGTGAACTAGTGAGTTGAAATTGTGTACTAGTGACTTGAAATTTTGAAGTAGCGACTTAAAAATGTGAAGTACTGAATTGACGTTGTGAACTAGTGACTTAATATTGTGAAGTAATATAGTTAAGTAATAAATTGAAAATGTGAAGTAGTGAGTTGGAATTGTAAACTAGTGACGTGAAATTTTCAAATAGTGACTTAAAAATGTGAAGTAGTGAAGTGATGTTGTGAACTAGTGACTTGAAATTGTGAAGTAGTATAGTTAAGAAGTAAATTGAAAATGTGAAGTTGTGACTTAAAAATACGAAATACTGAATTGAAATTATGAACTAGTGAGTTGGAGTTTTGAACTAGTGACTTAAATTTTGAAGTAGTGACTTAATATAAAAAATTAAAGTTTTGAATCGAAGTTATGAACTAGTGAGTTGAAATTTCTGTACTAGTAACTTGAAATTTTGAAGTAGTGACTTACAAATATGAAGCAGTGAGTTGAAGTTGGGAACTAGTGACTTAAAATTGTGAAGTAGTCTAGTTATGTAGTGAATTGAAATTGTGAACTACTGAGTTGAAATTGTAAACTAGAGACTTGAAATATTCAAGTAGTGACTTAAAAATGTAAACTAGTGCATTGATGGTGTTAACAAGTGACTTGAAATTATGAAGTAGCAGAGTTAAGTAGTAAATTGAAAATGTGAAGTAGTGACTTAAAATTATGAAATACTTAATTGAAATTATGAACTAGTGAGTTGGAGGTTTGAACTAGTGACTTAATATAAAAATGTGAAGTACTGAATCGAAGTTGTGAACTAGTGAGTTGAAATTGTGTACTAGTGACTTGAAATTTTGAAGTAGCGACTTAAAAATGTGAAGTACTGAATTGACGTTGTGAACTAGTGACTTAATATTGTGAAGTAATATAGTTAAGTAATAAATTGAAAATGTGAAGTAGTGAGTTGGAATTATAAATTAGTGACGTGAAATTTTCAAGTAGTGACTTAAAAATGTGAAGTACTGAATTTACGTTGTGAACTAGTGACTTGAAATTGTGAAGTAGTATAGTTAATTAGTAAATTGAAAATGAGAAGTAGTGACTTAAAAATATGAGATACTAAATTGAAATTATGAACTAGTGAGTTGGAGTTTTGAACTAGTGACTTAAATTTTGAAGTAGTGACTTAATATAAAAATGTGAAGTACTGAATCGAAGTTGTGAACTAGTGAGTTGAAATTGCTTACTAGTGACTTGAAATTTTGAAGTAGCGACTTAAAAATGTGAAGCAGTGAATTGAAGTTGTGAACTAGTGACTTAATATTGTGAAGTAATATAGTTAAGTAATAAATTGAAAATGTGAAGTAGTGAGTTGGAATTCTAAACTAGTGACGTGAAATTTTCAAGTAGTGACTTAAAAGTGTGAAGTAGTGAATTGATGTTGTGAACTAGTGACTTGAAATTGTGAAGTAGTATAGTTAAGTAGTAAATTGAAAATGTGAAGTAGTGACTTAAATATATGAAATACTGAATTGAATTTATGAACTAGTGAGTTGGAGTTTTGAACTAGTGACTTAAATTTTGATGTAGTGACTTAATATAAAAAAGTGACGTTCTTAATCAGAGTTGTGAACTAGCGAATTGAAATTTCTGTACTAGTGACTTGAAATTTTGAAGTAGTGACTTAAAAAAATGAAGTAGTGCGTTGACATTGTGAACTTAGACTTAAAATTGTGAAGTAGTATAGTTATGTAGTGAATTGAAATTGTGAACTACTGAGTTGAAATTGTAAACTAGTGACTTGAAATATTCAAGTAGTGACTTAAAAATGTAAACTAGTGAATTGATGTTGTGAACTACTGACTTGAAATTGTGAGTTAGTATAGTTAAGTAGTAAATTGAAAATGTGAAGTAGTGACTTAAAAATATGAAATACTGAATTGAAATTATGAACTAGTGAGTTGGAGGTTTGAACTAGTGACTTAAATTTTGAAGTAGTGACTTAATATAAAAATGTGAAGTACTTAATTGAAATTGTGAACTAGTGAGTTTAAATTGTGTACTAGTGGTATGAAATTTTTAAGTAGTGACTTAAAAATATGATGCTGTGAGTTGACGTTGTGAACTAGTGACTTAAAATTGTGAAGTAGTATAGTTAAGTAGTGAATTTAAAATGTGAACTAGTGAGTTGAAATTGTAAACTAGTAACTTGAAATATTCAAGTAGTGACTTCAAAATGTAGACTAGTGAATTGATGTTGTGAACTAGTGACTTGAAATTATGAAGTAGTAGAGTGAAGTAGTAAAGTCAAAATGTGAAGTAGTGACTTAAAAATATGAAATACTGAATTGAAATTATGAACTAGTGAGTTGGAGTTTTGAACTAGTGACTTAAATTTTGAAGTAGTGACAGAATACAAAAAAGTGAAGTTTTGAATCGAAGTTGTGAACTAGTGAGTTGAAATTGTGTACTAGTGACTTGAAATTTTGAAGTAGCGACTTAAAAATGTGAAGTACTGAATTGACGTTGTGAACTAGTGACTTAATATTGTGAAGTAATATAGTTAAGTAATAAATTGAAAATGTGAAGTAGTGAGTTGGAATTGTAAACTAGTGACGTGAAATTTTCAAATAGTGACTTAAAAATGTGAAGTAGTGAAGTGATGTTGTGAACTAGTGACTTGAAATTGTGAAGTAGTATAGTTAAGAAGTAAATTGAAAATGTGAAGTTGTGACTTAAAAATACGAAATACTGAATTGAAATTATGAACTAGTGAGTTGGAGTTTTGAACTAGTGACTTAAATTTTGAAGTAGTGACTTAATATAAAAAATTAAAGTTTTGAATCGAAGTTATGAACTAGTGAGTTGAAATTTCTGTACTAGTAACTTGAAATTTTGAAGTAGTGACTTACAAATATGAAGCAGTGAGTTGAAGTTGGGAACTAGTGACTTAAAATTGTGAAGTAGTATAGTTATGTAGTGAATTGAAATTGTGAACTACTGAGTTGAAATTGTAAACTAGAGACTTGAAATATTCAAGTAGTGACTTAAAAATGTAAACTAGTGCATTGATGGTGTTAACAAGTGACTTGAAATTATGAAGTAGCAGAGTTAAGTAGTAAATTTAAAATGTGAAGTAGTGACTTAAAATTATGAAATACTTAATTGAAATTATGAACTAGTGAGTTGGAGGTTTGAACTAGTGACTTAATATAAAAATGTGAAGTACTGAATCGAAGTTGTGAACTAGTGAGTTGAAATTGTGTACTAGTGACTTGAAATTTTGAAGTAGCGACTTAAAAATGTGAAGTACTGAATTGACGTTGTGAACTAGTGACTTAATATTGTGAAGTAATAGAGTTAAGTAATAAATTGAAAATGTGAAGTAGTGAGTTGGAATTATAAATTAGTGACGTGAAATTTTCAAGTAGTGACTTAAAAATGTGAAGTACTGAATTGACGTTGTGAACTAGTGACTTGAAATTGTGAAGTAGTATAGTTAATTAGTAAATTGAAAATGAGAAGTAGTGACTTAAAAATATGAGATACTAAATTGAAATTATGAACTAGTGAGTTGGAGTTTTGAACTAGTGACTTAAATTTTGAAGTAGTGACTTAATATAAAAATGTGAAGTACTGAATCGAAGTTGTGAACTAGTGAGTTGAAATTGCTTACTAGTGACTTGAAATTTTGAAGTAGCGACTTAAAAATGTGAAGCAGTGAATTGAAGTTGTGAACTAGTGACTTAATATTCTGAAGTAATATAGTTAAGTAATAAATTGAAAATGTGAAGTAGTGAGTTGGAATTCTAAACTAGTGACGTGAAATTTTCAAGTAGTGACTTAAAAGTGTGAAGTAGTGAATTGATGTTGTGAACTAGTGACTTGAAATTGTGAAGTAGTATAGTTAAGTAGTAAATTGAAAATGTGAAGTAGTGACTTAAATATATGAAATACTGAATTGAATTTATGAACTAGTGAGTTGGAGTTTTGAACTAGTGACTTAAATTTTGATGTAGTGACTTAATATAAAAAAGTGACGTTCTTAATCAGAGTTGTGAACTAGCGAATTGAAATTTCTGTACTAGTGACTTGAAATTTTGAAGTAGTGACTTAAAAAAATGAAGTAGTGCGTTGACATTGTGAACTAGTGACTTAAAATTGTGAAGTAGTATAGTTATGTAGTGAATTGAAATTGTGAACTACTGAGTTGAAATTGTAAACTAGTGACTTGAAATATTCAAGTAGTGACTTAAAAATGTAAACTAGTGAATTGATGTTGTGAACTACTGACTTGAAATTGTGAGTTAGTATAGTTAAGTAGTAAATTGAAAATGTGAAGTAGTGACTTAAAAATATGAAATACTGAATTGAAATTATGAACTAGTGAGTTGGAGGTTTGAACTAGTGACTTAAATTTTGAAGTAGTGACTTAATATAAAAATGTGAAGTACTTAATTGAAATTGTGAACTAGTGAGTTTAAATTGTGTACTAGTGGTATGAAATTTTTAAGTAGTGACTTAAAAATATGATGCTGTGAGTTGACGTTGTGAACTAGTGACTTAAAATTGTGAAGTAGTATAGTTATGTAGTGAATTTAAAATGTGAACTAGTGAGTTGAAATTGTAAACTAGTAACTTGAAATATTCAAGTAGTGACTTCAAAATGTAAACTAGTGAATTGATGTTGTGAACTAGTGACTTGAAATTATGAAGTAGTAGAGTGAAGTAGTAAAGTCAAAATGTGAAGTAGTGACTTAAAAATATGAAATACTGAATTGTTATTATGAACTAGTAAGTTGGAGTTTTGAACAAGTGACTTAAATTTTGATGTAATGACAGAATATAAAAATGTGAAGTACTGAATCGAAGTTGTGAACTAGTGAGTAGAAATTGTTTACTAGTGACTTGAAATTTTGAAGTAGCGACTTAAAAATGTGAAGTACTGAATTGACGTTGTGAACTAGTGACTTAATATTGTGAAGTAATATAGTTAAGTAATAAATTGAAAATGTGAAGTAGTGAGTTGGAATTGTAAACTAGTGACGTGAAATTTTCAAATAGTGACTTAAAAATGTGAAGTAGTGAAGTGATGTTGTGAACTAGTGACTTGAAATTGTGAAGTAGTATAGTTAAGAAGTAAATTGAAAATGTGAAGTTGTGACTTAAAAATACGAAATACTGAATTGAAATTATGAACTAGTGAGTTGGAGTTTTGAACTAGTGACTTAAATTTTGAAGTAGTGACTTAATATAAAAAATTAAAGTTTTGAATCGAAGTTATGAACTAGTGAGTTGAAATTTCTGTACTAGTAACTTGAAATTTTGAAGTAGTGACTTACAAATATGAAGCAGTGAGTTGAAGTTGGGAACTAGTGACTTAAAATTGTGAAGTAGTATAGTTATGTAGTGAATTGAAATTGTGAACTACTGAGTTGAAATTGTAAACTAGAGACTTGAAATATTCAAGTAGTGACTTAAAAATGTAAACTAGTGCATTGATGGTGTTAACAAGTGACTTGAAATTATGAAGTAGCAGAGTTAAGTAGTAAATTTAAAATGTGAAGTAGTGACTTAAAATTATGAAATACTTAATTGAAATTATGAACTAGTGAGTTGGAGGTTTGAACTAGTGACTTAATATAAAAATGTGAAGTACTGAATCGAAGTTGTGAACTAGTGAGTTGAAATTGTGTACTAGTGACTTGAAATTTTGAAGTAGCGACTTAAAAATGTGAAGTACTGAATTGACGTTGTGAACTAGTGACTTAATATTGTGAAGTAATATAGTTAAGTAATAAATTGAAAATGTGAAGTAGTGAGTTGGAATTATAAATTAGTGACGTGAAATTTTCAAGTAGTGACTTAAAAATGTGAAGTACTGAATTGACGTTGTGAACTAGTGACTTGAAATTGTGAAGTAGTATAGTTAATTAGTAAATTGAAAATGAGAAGTAGTGACTTAAAAATATGAGATACTAAATTGAAATTATGAACTAGTGAGTTGGAGTTTTGAACTAGTGACTTAAATTTTGAAGTAGTGACTTAATATAAAAATGTGAAGTACTGAATCGAAGTTGTGAACTAGTGAGTTGAAATTGCTTACTAGTGACTTGAAATTTTGAAGTAGCGACTTAAAAATGTGAAGCAGTGAATTGAAGTTGTGAACTAGTGACTTAATATTGTGAAGTAATATAGTTAAGTAATAAATTGAAAATGTGAAGTAGTGAGTTGGAATTCTAAACTAGTGACGTGAAATTTTCAAGTAGTGACTTAAAAGTGTGAAGTAGTGAATTGATGTTGTGAACTAGTGACTTGAAATTGTGAAGTAGTATAGTTAAGTAGTAAATTGAAAATGTGAAGTAGTGACTTAAATATATGAAATACTGAATTGAATTTATGAACTAGTGAGTTGGAGTTTTGAACTAGTGACTTAAATTTTGATGTAGTGACTTAATATAAAAAAGTGACGTTCTTAATCAGAGTTGTGAACTAGCGAATTGAAATTTCTGTACTAGTGACTTGAAATTTTGAAGTAGTGACTTAAAAAAATGAAGTAGTGCGTTGACATTGTGAACTAGTGACTTAAAATTGTGAAGTAGTATAGTTATGTAGTGAATTGAAATTGTGAACTACTGAGTTGAAATTGTAAACTAGTGACTTGAAATCTTAAAGTAGTGACTTAAAAATGTAAACTAGTGAATTGATGTTGTGAACTACTGACTTGAAATTGTGAGTTAGTATAGTTAAGTAGTAAATTGAAAATGTGAAGTAGTGACTTAAAAATATGAAATACTGAATTGAAATTATGAACTAGTGAGTTGGAGGTTTGAACTAGTGACTTAAATTTTGAAGTAGTGACTTAATATAAAAATGTGAAGTACTTAATTGAAATTGTGAACTAGTGAGTTTAAATTGTGTACTAGTGGTATGAAATTTTTAAGTAGTGACTTAAAAATATGATGCTGTGAGTTGACGTTGTGAACTAGTGACTTAAAATTGTGAAGTAGTATAGTTATGTAGTGAATTTAAAATGTGAACTAGTGAGTTGAAATTGTAAACTAGTAACTTGAAATATTCAAGTAGTGACTTCAAAATGTAAACTAGTGAATTGATGTTGTGAACTAGTGACTTGAAATTATGAAGTAGTAGAGTGAAGTAGTAAAGTCAAAATGTGAAGTAGTGACTTAAAAATATGAAATACTGAATTGTTATTATGAACTAGTAAGTTGGAGTTTTGAACAAGTGACTTAAATTTTGATGTAATGACAGAATATAAAAATGTGAAGTACTGAATCGAAGTTGTGAACTAGTGAGTAGAAATTGTTTACTAGTGACTGGAAATTTTGAAGTAGCGACTTAAAAATGTGAAGTATTGAATTGACGTTGTGAACTAGTGACATAATATTATGAAGTAATATAGTTAAGTAATAAATTGAAAATGTGAAGTAGTGAGTTGGAATTGTAAACTAGTGACGTGAAATTTTCAAATAGTGACTTAAAAATGTGAAGTAGTGAAGTGATGTTGTGAACTAGTGACTTGAAATTGTGAAGTAGTATAGTTAAGTAGTAAATTGAAAATGTGAAGTTGTGACTTAAAAATACGAAATACTGAATTGAAATTATGAACTAGTGAGTTGGAGTTTTGAACTAGTGACTTAAATTTTGAAGTAGTGACTTAATATAAAAAATTAAAGTTTTGAATCGAAGTTATGAACTAGTGAGTTGAAATTTCTGTACTAGTAACTTGAAATTTTGAAGTAGTGACTTACAAATATGAAGCAGTGAGTTGAAGTTGGGAACTAGTGACTTAAAATTGTGAAGTAGTCTAGTTATGTAGTGAATTGAAATTGTGAACTACTGAGTTGAAATTGTAAACTAGAGACTTGAAATATTCAAGTAGTGACTTAAAAATGTAAACTAGTGCATTGATGGTGTTAACAAGTGACTTGAAATTATGAAGTAGCAGAGTTAAGTAGTTAATTGAAAATGTGAAGTAGTGACTTAAAATTATGAAATACTTAATTGAAATTATGAACTAGTGAGTTGGAGGTTTGAACTAGTGACTTAATATAAAAATGTGAAGTACTGAATCGAAGTTGTGAACTAGTGAGTTGAAATTGTGTACTAGTGACTTGAAATTTTGAAGTAGCGACTTAAAAATGTGAAGTACTGAATTGACGTTGTGAACTAGTGACTTAATATTGTGAAGTAATATAGTTAAGTAATAAATTGAAAATGTGAAGTAGTGAGTTGGAATTATAAATTAGTGACGTGAAATTTTCAAGTAGTGACTTAAAAATGTGAAGTACTGAATTGATGTTGTGAACTAGTGACTTGAAATTGTGAAGTAGTATAGTTAATTAGTAAATTGAAAATGAGAAGTAGTGACTTAAAAATATGAGATACTAAATTGAAATTATGAACTAGTGAGTTGGAGTTTTGAACTACTGACTTAAATTTTGAAGTAGTGACTTAATATAAAAATGTGAAGTACTGAATCGAAGTTGTGAACTAGTGAGTTGAAATTGCTTACTAGTGACTTGAAATTTTGAAGTAGCGACTTAAAAATGTGAAGCAGTGAATTGAAGTTGTGAACTAGTGACTTAATATTCTGAAGTAATATAGTTAAGTAATAAATTGAAAATGTGAAGTAGTGAGTTGGAATTCTAAACTAGTGACGTGAAATTTTCAAGTAGTGACTTAAAAGTGTGAAGTAGTGAATTGATGTTGTGAACTAGTGACTTGAAATTGTGAAGTAGTATAGTTAAGTAGTAAATTGAAAATGTGAAGTAGTGACTTAAATATATGAAATACTGAATTGAAATTATGAACTAGTGAGTTGGAGTTTCGAACTAGTGACTTAAATTTTGATGTAGTGACTTAATATAAAAGAGTGACGTTCTTAATCAAAGTTGTGAACTAGCGAATTGAAATTTCTGTACTAGTGACTTTAAATTTTGAAGTAGTGACTTAAAAAAATGAAGTAGTGCGTTGACATTGTGAACTAGTGACTTAAAATTGTGAAGTAGTATAGTTATGTAGTGAATTGAAATTGTGAACTACTGAGTTGAAATTGTAAACTAGTGACTTGAAATCTTAAAGTAGTGACTTAAAAATGTAAACTAGTGAATTGATGTTGTGAACTACTGACTTGAAATTGTGAGTTAGTAGAGTGAAGTAGTAAATTGAAAATGTGAAGTAGTGACTTAAAAATATGAAATACTGAATTGAAATTATGAACTAGTGAGTTGGAGGTTTGAACTAGTGACTTAAATTTTGAAGTAGTGACTTAATATAAATATGTGAAGTACTTAATTGAAGTTGTGAACTAGTGAGTTTAAATTGTGTACTAGTGGTATGAAATTTTTAAGTAGTGACTTAAAAATATGATGCTGTGAGTTGACGTTGTGAACTAGTGACTTAAAATTGTGAAGTAGTATAGTTATGTAGTGAATTTAAAATGTGAACTACTGAGTTAAAATTGTAAACTAGTAACTTGAAATATTCAAGTAGTGACTTTAAAATGTAAACTAGTGAATTGATGTTGTGAACTAGTGACTTGAAATTATGAAGTAGTAGAGTGAAGTAGTAAAGTCAAAATGTGAAGTAGTGACTTAAAAATATGAAATGCTGAATTGTTATTATGAACTAGTGAGTTGGAGTTTTGAACAAGTGACTTAAATTTTGATGTAATGACAGAATATAAAAATGTGAAGTACTGAATCAAAGTTGTGAACTAGTGAGTTGAAATTGTTTACTAGTGACTGGAAATTTTGAAGTAGCGACTTAAAAATGTGAAGTATTGAATTGACGTTGTGAACTAGTGACTTAATATTATGAAGTAATATAGTTAAGTAATAAATTGAAAATGTGAAGTAGTGAGTTGGAATTGTAAACTAGTGACGTGAAATTTTCAAATAGTGACTTAAAAATGTGAAGTAGTGAAGTGATGTTGTGAACTAGTGACTTGAAATTGTGAAGTAGTATAGTTAAGTAGTAATTGAAAATGTGAAGTTGTGACTTAAAAATACGAAATACTGAATTGAAATTATGAACTAGTGAGTTGGAGTTTTGAACTAGTGACTTAAATTTTGAAGTAGTGACTTAATATAAAAAATTAAAGTTTTGAATCGAAGTTATGAACTAGTGAGTTGAAATTTCTGTACTAGTAACTTGAAATTTTGAAGTAGTGACTTACAAATATGAAGCAGTGAGTTGAAGTTGTGAACTAGTGACTTAAAATTGTGAAGTAGTCTAGTTATGTAGTGAATTGAAATTGTGAACTACTGAGTTGAAATTGTAAACTAGAGACTTGAAATATTCAAGTAGTGACTTAAAAATGTAAACTAGTGCATTGATTGTGTTAACAAGTGACTTGAAATTATGAAGTAGCAGAGTTAAGTAGTAAATTTAAAATGTGAAGTAGTGACTTAAAATTATGAAATACTTAATTGAAATTATGAACTAGTGAGTTGGAGGTTTGAACTAGTGACTTAATATAAAAATGTGAAGTACTGAATCGAAGTTGTGAACTAGTGAGTTGAAATTGTGTACTAGTGACTTGAAATTTTGAAGTAGCGACTTAAAAATGTGAAGTACTGAATTGACGTTGTGAACTAGTGACTTAATATTGTGAAGTAATATAGTTAAATAATAAATTGAAAATGTGAAGTAGTGAGTTGGAATTGTAAACTAGTGACGTGAAATTTTCAAATAGTGACTTAAAAATGTGAAGTACTGAATTGACGTTGTGAACTAGTGACTTGAAATTGTGAAGTAGTATAGTTAATTAGTAAATTGAAAATGAGAAGTAGTGACTTAATAATATGAGATACTAAATTGAAATTATGAACTAGTGAGTTGGAGTTTTGAACTACTGACTTAAATTTTGAAGTAGTGACTTAATATAAAAATGTGAAGTACTGAATCGAAGTTGTGAACTAATTTTGAAGTAGTGACTTAATATAAAAATGTGAAGTACTGAATCGAAGTTGTGAACTAGTGAGTTGAAATTGCTTACTAGTGACTTGAAATTTTGAAGTAGCGACTTAAAAATGTGAAGCAGTGAATTGAAGTTGTGAACTAGTGACTTAATATTCTGAAGTAATATAGTTAAGTAATAAATTGAAAATGTGAAGTAGTGAGTTGGAATTCTAAACTAGTGACGTGAAATTTTCAAGTAGTGACTTAAAAGTGTGAAGTAGTGAATTGATGTTGTGAACTAGTGACTTGAAATTGTGAAGTAGTATAGTTAAGTAGTAAATTGAAAATGTGAAGTAGTGACTTAAATATATGAAATACTGAATTGAAATTATGAACTAGTGAGTTGGAGTTTTGAACTAGTGACTTAAATTTTGATGTAGTGACTTAATATAAAAAAGTGACGTTCTTAATCAAAGTTGTGAACTAGCGAATTGAAATTTCTGTACTAGTGACTTTAAATTTTGAAGTAGTGACTTAAAAAAATGAAGTAGTGCGTTGACATTGTGAACTAGTGACTTAAAATTGTGAAGTAGTATAGTTATGTAGTGAATTGAAATTGTGAACTACTGAGTTGAAATTGTAAACTAGTGACTTGAAATCTTAAAGTAGTGACTTAAAAATGTAAACTAGTGAATTGATGTTGTGAACTACTGACTTGAAATTGTGAGTTAGTAGAGTGAAGTAGTAAATTGAAAATGTGAAGTAGTGACTTAAAAATATGAAATACTGAATTGAAATTATGAACTAGTGAGTTGGAGGTTTGAACTAGTGACTTAAATTTTGAAGTAGTGACTTAATATAAAAATGTGAAGTACTTAATTGAAGTTGTGAACTAGTGAGTTTAAATTGTGTACTAGTGGTATGAAATTTTTAAGTAGTGACTTAAAAATATGATGCTGTGAGTTGACGTTGTGAACTAGTGACTTAAAATTGTGAAGTAGTATAGTTATGTAGTGAATTTAAAATGTGAACTACTGAGTTAAAATTGTAAACTAGTAACTTGAAATATTCAAGTAGTGACTTTAAAATCTAAACTAGTGAATTGATGTTGTGAACTAGTGACTTGAAATTATGAAGTAGTAGAGTGAAGTAGTAAAGTCAAAATGTGAAGTAGTGACTTAAAAATATGAAATACTGAATTGTTATTATGAACTAGTAAGTTGGAGTTTTGAACAAGTGACTTAAATTTTGATGTAATGACAGAATATAAAAATGTGAAGTACTGAATCAAAGTTGTGAACTAGTGAGTTGAAATTGTTTACTAGTGACTGGAAATTTTGAAGTAGCGACTTAAAAATGTGAAGTACTGAATTGACGTTGTGAACTAGTGACTTAATATTGTGAAGTAATATAGTTAAGTAATAAATTGAAAATGTGAAGTAGTGAGATGGAATTGTAAACTAGTGACGTGAAATTTTCAAATAGTGACTTAAAAAGTGAAGTAGTGAAGTGATGTTGTGAACTAGTGACTTGAAATTGTGAAGTAGTATAGTTAAGTAGTAAATTGAAAATGTGAAGTTGTGACTTAAAAATATGAAATACTGAATTGAAATTATGAACTAGTGAGTTGGAGTTTTGAACTAGTGACTTAAATTTTGAAGTAGTGACTTAATATAAAAAATTAAAGTTTTGAATCGAAGTTATGAACTAGTGAGTTGAAATTTCTGTACTAGTAACTTGAAATTTTTGAAGTAGTGACTTACAAATATGAAGCAGTGAGTTGAAGTTGGGAACTAGTGACTTAAAATTTTGAAGTTGTCTAGTTATATAGTGACTTAAAATTGTGAAGTAGTATAGTTATGTAGTGAATTGAAATTGTGAACTACTGAGTTGAAATTGTAAACTAGTGACTTGAAATATTCAAGTAGTGACTTAAAAATGTAAACTAGTGAATTGATGTTGTGAACTACTGACTTGAAATTGTGAGTTAGTATAGTTAAGTAGTAAATTGAAAATGTGAAGTAGTGACTTAAAAATATGAAATACTGAATTGAAATTATGAACTAGTGAGTTGGAGTTTTGAACTAGTGACTTAAATTTTGAAGTAGTGACTTAATATAAAAATGTGAAGTACATAATTGAAGTTGTGAACTAGTGGGTTTAAATTGTGTACTAGTGGTATGAAATTTTTAAGTAGTGACTTAAAAATATGATGCTGTGAGTCGACGTTGTGAACTAGTGACTTAAAATTGTGAAGTAGTATAGTTATGTAGTGAATTTAAAATGTGAACTAGTGAGTTGAAATTGTAAACTAGTAACTTGAAATATTCAAGTAGTGACTTTAAAATGTAAACTAGTGAATTGATGTTGTGAACTAGTGACTTGAAATTATGAAGTAGTAGAGTGAAGTAGTAAAGTCAAAATGTGAAGTAGTGACTTAAAAATATGAAATACTGAATTGTTATTATGAACTAGTGAGTTGGAGTTTTGAACAAGTGACTTAAATTTTGATGTAATGACAGAATATAAAAATGTGAAGTACTGAATCAAAGTTGTGAACTAGTGAGTTGAAATTGTTTACTAGTGACTGGAAATTTTGAAGTAGCGACTTAAAAATGAAAAGTACTGAATTGACGTTGTGAACTAGTGACTTAATATTGTGAAGTAATATAGTTAAGTAATAAATTTAAAATGTGAAGTAGTGAGTTGGAATTGTAAACTAGTGACGTGAAATTTTCAAATAGTGACTTAAAAAGTGAAGTAGTGAAGTGATGTTGTGAACTAGTGACTTGAAATTGTGAAGTAGTATAGTTAAGTAGTAAATTGAAAATGTGAAGTTGTGACTTAAAAATACGAAATACTGAATTGAAATTATGAACTAGTGAGTTGGAGTTTTGAACTAGTGACTTAAATTTTGAAGTAGTGACTTAATATAAAAAATTAAAGTTTTGAATCGAAGTTATGAACTAGTGAGTTGAAATTTCTGTACTAGTAACTTGAAATTTTGAAGTAGTGACTTACAAATATGAAGCAATGAGTTGAAGTTGGAACTAGTGACTTAAAATTGTGAAGTAGTCTAGTTATGTAGTGAATTGAAATTGTGAACTACTGAGTTGAAATTGTAAACTAGAGACTTGAAATATTCAAGTAGTGACTTAAAAATGTAAACTAGTGCATTGATGGTGTTAACAAGTGACTTGAAATTATGAAGTAGCAGAGTTAAGTAGTAAATTGAAAATGTGAAGTAGTGACTTAAAATTATGAAATACTTAATTGAAATTATGAACTAGTGAGTTGGAGGTTTGAACTAGTGACTTAATATAAAAATGTGAAGTACTGAATCGAAGTTGTGAACTAGTGAGTTGAAATTGTGTACTAGTGACTTGAAATTTTGAAGTAGCGACTTAAAAATGTGAAGTACTGAATTGACGTTGTTAACTAGTGACTTAATATTGTGAAGTAATATAGTTAAGTAATAAATTGAAAATGTGAAGTAGTGAGTTGGAATTATAAATTAGTGACGTGAAATTTTCAAGTAGTGACTTAAAAATGTGAAGTACTGAATTGATGTTGTGAACTAGTGACTTGAAATTGTGAAGTAGTATAGTTAATAAGTAAATTGAAAATGAGAAGTAGTGACTTCAAAATATGAGATACTAAATTGAAATTATGAACTAGTGAGTTGGAGTTTTGAACTACTGACTTAAATTTTGAAGTAGTGACTTAATATAAAAATGTGAAGTACTGAATCGAAGTTGTGAACTAGTGAGTTGAAATTGCTTACTAGTGACTTGAAATTTTGAAGTAGCGACTTAAAAATGTGAAGCAGTGAATTGAAGTTGTGAACTAGTGACTTAATATTCTGAAGTAATATAGTTAAGTAATAAATTGAAAATGTGAAGTAGTGAGTTGGAATTCTAAACTAGTGACGTGAAATTTTCAAGTAGTGACTTAAAAGTGTGAAGTAGTGAATTGATATTGTGAACTAGTGACTTGAAATTGTGAAGTAGTATAGTTAAGTAGTAAATTGAAAATGTGAAGTAGTGACTTAAATATATGAAATACTGAATTGAAATTATGAACTAGTGAGTTGGAGTTTTGAACTAGTGACTTAAATTTTGATGTAGTGACTTAATATAAAAAAGTGACGTTCTTAATCAGAGTTGTGAACTAGCGAATTGAAATTTCTGTACTAGTGACTTTAAATTTTGAAGTAGTGACTTAAAAAAATGAAGTAGTGCGTTGACATTGTGAACTAGTGACTTAAAATTGTGAAGTAGTATAGTTATGTAGTGAATTGAAATTGTGAACTACTGAGTTGAAATTGTAAACTAGTGACTTGAAATATTCAAGTAGTGACTTAAAAATGTAAACTAGTGAATTGATGTTGTGAACTACTGACTTGAAATTGTGAGTTAGTAGAGTGAAGTAGTAAATTGAAAATGTGAAGTAGTGACTTAAAAATATGAAATACTGAATTGAAATTATGAACTAGTGAGTTGGAGGTTTGAACTAGTGACTTAAATTTTGAAGTAGTGACTTAATATAAAAATGTGAAGTACTTAATTGAAGTTGTGAACTAGTGAGTTTAAATTGTGTACTAGTGGTATGAAATTTTTAAGTAGTGACTTAAAAATATGATGCTGTGAGTTGACGTTGTGAACTAGTGACTTAAAATTGTGAAGTAGTATAGTTATGTAGTGAATTTAAAATGTGAACTACTGAGTTAAAATTGTAAACTAGTAACTTGAAATATTCAAGTAGTGACTTTAAAATGTAAACTAGTGAATTGATGTTGTGAACTAGTGACTTGAAATTATGAAGTAGTAGAGTGAAGTAGTAAAGTCAAAATGTGAAGTAGTGACTTAAAAATATGAAATACTGAATTGTTATTATGAACTAGTGAGTTGGAGTTTTGAACAAATGACTTAAATTTTGATGTAATGACAGAATATAAAAATGTGAAGTACTGAATCAAAGTTGTGAACTAGTGAGTTGAAATTGTTTACTAGTGACTGGAAATTTTGAAGTAGCGACTTAAAAATGTGAAGTATTGAATTGACGTTGTGAACTAGTGACTTAATATTATGAAGTAATATAGTTAAGTAATAAATTGAAAATGTGAAGTAGTGAGTTGGAATTGTAAACTAGTGACGTGAAATTTTCAAATAGCGACTTAAAAATGTGAAGTAGTGAAGTGATGTTGTGAACTAGTGACTTGAAATTGTGAAGTAGTATAGTTAAGTAGTAATTGAAAATGTGAAGTCGTGACTTAAAAATACGAAATACTGAATTGAAATTATGAACTAGTGAGTTGGAGTTTTGAACTAGTGACTTAAATTTTGAAGTAGTGACTTAATATAAAAAATTAAAGTTTTGAATCGAAGTTATGAACTAGTGAGTTGAAATTTCTGTACTAGTAACTTGAAATTTTGAAGTAGTGACTTACAAATATGAAGCAGTGAGTTGAAGTTGGGAACTAGTGACTTAAAATTGTGAAGTAGTCTAGTTATGTAGTGAATTGAAACTGTGAACTACTGAATTGAAATTGTAAACTAGAGACTTGAAATATTCAAGTAGTGACTTAAAAATGTAAACTAGTGCATTGATTGTGTTAACAAGTGACTTGAAATTATGAAGTAGCAGAGTTAAGTAGTAAATTGAAAATGTGAAGTAGTGACTTAAAATTATGAAATACTTAATTGAAATTATGAACTAGTGAGTTGGAGGTTTGAACTAGTGACTTAATATAAAAATGTGAAGTACTGAATCGAAGTTGTGAACTAGTGAGTTGAAATTGTGTACTAGTGACTTGAAATTTTGAAGTAGCGACTTAAAAATGTGAAGTACTGAATTGACGTTGTGAACTAGTGACTTAATATTGTGAAGTAATATAGTTAAGTAATAAATTGAAAATGTGAAGTAGTGAGTTGGAATTGTAAACTAGTGACGTGAAATTTTCAAATAGTGACTTAAAAATGTGAAGTACTGAATTGACGTTGTGAACTAGTGACTTGAAATTGTGAAGTAGTATAGTTAATTAGTAAATTGAAAATGAGAAGTAGTGACTTAAAAATATGAGATACTAAATTGAAATTATGAACTAGTGAGTTGGAGTTTTGAACTACTGACTTAAATTTTGAAGTAGTGACTTAATATAAAAATGTGAAGTACTGAATCGAAGTTGTGAACTAGTGAGTTGAAATTGCTTACTAGTGACTTGAAATTTTGAAGTAGCGACTTAAAAATGTGAAGCAGTGAATTGAAGTTGTGAACTAGTGACTTAATATTCTGAAGTAATATAGTTAAGTAATAAATTGAAAATGTGAAGTAGTGAGTTGGAATTCTAAACTAGTGACGTGAAATTTTCAAGTAGTGACTTAAAAGTGTGAAGTAGTGAATTGATGTTGTGAACTAGTGACTTGAAATTGTGAAGTAGTATAGTTAAGTAGTAAATTGAAAATGTGAAGTAGTGACTTAAATATATGAAATACTGAATTGAAATTATGAACTAGTGAGTTGGAGTTTTGAACTAGTGACTTAAATTTTGATGTAGTGACTTAATATAAAAAAGTGACGTTCTTAATCAAAGTTGTGAACTAGCGAATTGAAATTTCTGTACTAGTGACTTGAAATTTTGAAGTAGTGACTTAAAAAAATGAAGTAGTGCGTTGACATTGTGAACTAGTGACTTAAAATTGTGAAGTAGTATAGTTATGTAGTGAATTGAAATTGTGAACTACTGAGTTGAAATTGTAAACTAGTGACTTGAAATCTTAAAGTAGTGACTTAAAAATGTAAACTAGTGAATTGATGTTGTGAACTACTGACTTGAAATTGTGAGTTAGTAGAGTGAAGTAGTAAATTGAAAATGTGAAGTAGTGACTTAAAAATATGAAATACTGAATTGAAATTATGAACTAGTGAGTTGGAGGTTTGAACTAGTGACTTAAATTTTGAAGTAGTGACTTAATATAAAAAATTAAAGTTTTGAATCGAAGTTATGAACTAGTGAGTTGAAATTTCTGTACTAGTAACTTGAAATTTTGAAGTAGTGACTTACAAATATGAAGCAGTGAGTTGAAGTTGTGAACTAGTGACTTAAAATTGTGAAATAGTATAGTTATGTAGTGAATTGAAATTGTGAACTACTGAGTTGAAATTGTAAACTAGAGACTTGAAATATTCACGTAGTGACTTAAAAATGTAAACTAGTGCATTGATGGTGTTAACAAGTGACTTGAAATTATGAAGTAGCAGAGTTAAGTAGTAAATTGAAAATGTGAAGTAGTGACTTAAAATTATGAAATACTTAATTGAAATTATGAACTAGTGAGTTGGAGGTTTGAACTAGTGACTTAATATAAAAATGTGAAGTACTGAATCGAAGTTGTGAACTAGTGAGTTGAAATTGTGTACTAGTGACTTGAAATTTTGAAGTAGCGACTTAAAAATGTGAAGTACTGAATTGACGTTGTTAACTAGTGACTTAATATTGTGAAGTAATATAGTTAAGTAATAAATTGAAAATGTGAAGTAGTGAGTTGGAATTGTAAACTAGTGACGTGAAATTTTCAAATAGCGACTTAAAAATGTGAAGTAGTGAAGTGATGTTGTGAACTAGTGACTTGAAATTGTGAAGTAGTATAGTTAAGTAGTAATTGAAAATGTGAAGTCGTGACTTAAAAATACGAAATACTGAATTGAAATTATGAACTAGTGAGTTGGAGTTTTGAACTAGTGACTTAAATTTTGAAGTAGTGACTTAATATAAAAAATTAAAGTTTTGAATCGAAGTTATGAACTAGTGAGTTGAAATTTCTGTACTAGTAACTTGAAATTTTGAAGTAGTGACTTACAAATATGAAGCAGTGAGTTGAAGTTGGGAACTAGTGACTTAAAATTGTGAAGTAGTCTAGTTATGTAGTGAATTGAAACTGTGAACTACTGAATTGAAATTGTAAACTAGAGACTTGAAATATTCAAGTAGTGACTTAAAAATGTAAACTAGTGCATTGATTGTGTTAACAAGTGACTTGAAATTATGAAGTAGCAGAGTTAAGTAGTAAATTTAAAATGTGAAGTAGTGACTTAAAATTATGAAATACTTAATTGAAATTATGAACTAGTGAGTTGGAGGTTTGAACTAGTGACTTAATATAAAAATGTGAAGTACTGAATCGAAGTTGTGAACTAGTGAGTTGAAATTGTGTACTAGTGACTTGAAATTTTGAAGTAGCGACTTAAAAATGTGAAGTACTGAATTGACGTTGTGAACTAGTGACTTAATATTGTGAAGTAATATAGTTAAGTAATAAATTGAAAATGTGAAGTAGTGAGTTGGAATTGTAAACTAGTGACGTGAAATTTTCAAATAGCGACTTAAAAATGTGAAGTAGTGAAGTGATGTTGTGAACTAGTGACTTGAAATTGTGAAGTAGTATAGTTAAGTAGTAATTGAAAATGTGAAGTCGTGACTTAAAAATACGAAATACTGAATTGAAATTATGAACTAGTGAGTTGGAGTTTTGAACTAGTGACTTAAATTTTGAAGTAGTGACTTAATATAAAAAATTAAAGTTTTGAATCGAAGTTATGAACTAGTGAGTTGAAATTTCTGTACTAGTAACTTGAAATTTTGAAGTAGTGACTTACAAATATGAAGCAGTGAGTTGAAGTTGGGAACTAGTGACTTAAAATTGTGAAGTAGTCTAGTTATGTAGTGAATTGAAACTGTGAACTACTGAATTGAAATTGTAAACTAGAGACTTGAAATATTCAAGTAGTGACTTAAAAATGTAAACTAGTGCATTGATTGTGTTAACAAGTGACTTGAAATTATGAAGTAGCAGAGTTAAGTAGTAAATTGAAAATGTGAAGTAGTGACTTAAAATTATGAAATACTTAATTGAAATTATGAACTAGTGAGTTGGAGGTTTGAACTAGTGACTTAATATAAAAATGTGAAGTACTGAATCGAAGTTGTGAACTAGTGAGTTGAAATTGTGTACTAGTGACTTGAAATTTTGAAGTAGCGACTTAAAAATGTGAAGTACTGAATTGACGTTGTGAACTAGTGACTTAATATTGTGAAGTAATATAGTTAAGTAATAAATTGAAAATGTGAAGTAGTGAGTTGGAATTGTAAACTAGTGACGTGAAATTTTCAAATAGTGACTTAAATGTGAAGTACTGAATTGACGTTGTGAACTAGTGACTTGAAATTGTGAAGTAGTATAGTTAATTAGTAAATTGAAAATGAGAAGTAGTGACTTAAAAATATGAGATACTAAATTGAAATTATGAACTAGTGAGTTGGAGTTTTGAACTACTGACTTAAATTTTGAAGTAGTGACTTAATATAAAAAATTAAAGTTTTGAATCGAAGTTATGAACTAGTGAGTTGAAATTTCTGTACTAGTAACTTGAAATTTTGAAGTAGTTACTTACAAATATGAAGCAGTGAGTTGAAGTTGGGAACTAGTGACTTAAAATTGTGAAGTAGTCTAGTTATGTAGTGAATTGAAACTGTGAACTACTGAATTGAAATTGTAAACTAGAGACTTGAAATATTCAAGTAGTGACTTAAAAATGTAAACTAGTGCATTGATTGTGTTAACAAGTGACTTGAAATTATGAAGTAGCAGAGTTAAGTAGTAAATTGAAAATGTGAAGTAGTGACTTAAAATTATGAAATACTTAATTGAAATTATGAACTAGTGAGTTGGAGGTTTGAACTAGTGACTTAATATAAAAATGTGAAGTACTGAATCGAAGTTGTGAACTAGTGAGTTGAAATTGTGTACTAGTGACTTGAAATTTTGAAGTAGCGACTTAAAAATGTGAAGTACTGAATTGACGTTGTGAACTAGTGACTTAATATTGTGAAGTAATATAGTTAAGTAATAAATTGAAAATGTGAAGTAGTGAGTTGGAATTGTAAACTAGTGACGTGAAATTTTCAAATAGTGACTTAAATGTGAAGTACTGAATTGACGTTGTGAACTAGTGACTTGAAATTGTGAAGTAGTATAGTTAATTAGTAAATTGAAAATGAGAAGTAGTGACTTAAAAATATGAGATACTAAATTGAAATTATGAACTAGTGAGTTGGAGTTTTGAACTACTGACTTAAATTTTGAAGTAGTGACTTAATATAAAAAATTAAAGTTTTGAATCGAAGTTATGAACTAGTGAGTTGAAATTTCTGTACTAGTAACTTGAAATTTTGAAGTAGTTACTTACAAATATGAAGCAGTGAGTTGAAGTTGGGAACTAGTGACTTAAAATTGTGAAGTAGTCTAGTTATGTAGTGAATTGAAACTGTGAACTACTGAATTGAAATTGTAAACTAGAGACTTGAAATATTCAAGTAGTGACTTAAAAATGTAAACTAGTGCATTGATTGTGTTAACAAGTGACTTGAAATTATGAAGTAGCAGAGTTAAGTAGTAAATTGAAAATGTGAAGTAGTGACTTAAAATTATGAAATACTTAATTGAAATTATGAACTAGTGAGTTGGAGGTTTGAACTAGTGACTTAATATAAAAATGTGAAGTACTGAATCGAAGTTGTGAACTAGTGAGTTGAAATTGTGTACTAGTGACTTGAAATTTTGAAGTAGCGACTTAAAAATGTGAAGTACTGAATTGACGTTGTGAACTAGTGACTTAATATTGTGAAGTAATATAGTTAAGTAATAAATTGAAAATGTGAAGTAGTGAGTTGGAATTGTAAACTAGTGACGTGAAATTTTCAAATAGTGACTTAAATGTGAAGTACTGAATTGACGTTGTGAACTAGTGACTTGAAATTGTGAAGTAGTATAGTTAATTAGTAAATTGAAAATGAGAAGTAGTGACTTAAAAATATGAGATACTAAATTGAAATTATGAACTAGTGAGTTGGAGTTTTGAACTACTGACTTAAATTTTGAAGTAGTGACTTAATATAAAAAATTAAAGTTTTGAATCGAAGTTATGAACTAGTGAGTTGAAATTTCTGTACTAGTAACTTGAAATTTTGAAGTAGTTACTTACAAATATGAAGCAGTGAGTTGAAGTTGGGAACTAGTGACTTAAAATTGTGAAGTAGTCTAGTTATGTAGTGAATTGAAACTGTGAACTACTGAATTGAAATTGTAAACTAGAGACTTGAAATATTCAAGTAGTGACTTAAAAATGTAAACTAGTGCATTGATTGTGTTAACAAGTGACTTGAAATTATGAAGTAGCAGAGTTAAGTAGTAAATTGAAAATGTGAAGTAGTGACTTAAAATTATGAAATACTTAATTGAAATTATGAACTAGTGAGTTGGAGGTTTGAACTAGTGACTTAATATAAAAATGTGAAGTACTGAATCGAAGTTGTGAACTAGTGAGTTGAAATTGCTTACTAGTGACTTGAAATTTTGAAGTAGCGACTTAAAAATGTGAAGCAGTGAATTGAAGTTGTGAACTAGTGACTTAATATTCTGAAGTAATATAGTTAAGTAATAAATTGAAAATGTGAAGTAGTGAGTTGGAATTCTAAACTAGTGACGTGAAATTTTCAAGTAGTGACTTAAAAGTGTGAAGTAGTGAATTGATGTTGTGAACTAGTGACTTGAAATTGTGAAGTAGTATAGTTAAGTAGTAAATTGAAAATGTGAAGTAGTGACTTAAATATATGAAATACTGAATTGAAATTATGAACTAGTGAGTTGGAGTTTTGAACTAGTGACTTAAATTTTGATGTAGTGACTTAATATAAAAAAGTGACGTTCTTAATCAAAGTTGTGAACTAGCGAATTGAAATTTCTGTACTAGTGACTTGAAATTTTGAAGTAGTGACTTAAAAAAATGAAGTAGTGCGTTGACATTGTGAACTAGTGACTTAAAATTGTGAAGTAGTATAGTTATGTAGTGAATTGAAATTGTGAACTACTGAGTTGAAATTGTAAACTAGTGACTTGAAATCTTAAAGTAGTGACTTAAAAATGTAAACTAGTGAATTGATGTTGTGAACTACTGACTTGAAATTGTGAGTTAGTAGAGTGAAGTAGTAAATTGAAAATGTGAAGTAGTGACTTAAAAATATGAAATACTGAATTGAAATTATGAACTAGTGAGTTGGAGGTTTGAACTAGTGACTTAAATTTTGAAGTAGTGACTTAATATAAAAAATTAAAGTTTTGAATCGAAGTTATGAACTAGTGAGTTGAAATTTCTGTACTAGTAACTTGAAATTTTGAAGTAGTGACTTACAAATATGAAGCAGTGAGTTGAAGTTGTGAACTAGTGACTTAAAATTGTGAAGTAGTATAGTTATGTAGTGAATTGAAATTGTGAACTACTGAGTTGAAATTGTAAACTAGAGACTTGAAATATTCAAGTAGTGACTTAAAAATGTAAACTAGTGCATTGATGGTGTTAACAAGTGACTTGAAATTATGAAGTAGCAGAGTTAAGTAGTAAATTGAAAATGTGAAGTAGTGACTTAAAATTATGAAATACTTAATTGAAATTATGAACTAGTGAGTTGGAGGTTTGAACTAGTGACTTAATATAAAAATGTGAAGTACTGAATCGAAGTTGTGAACTAGTGAGTTGAAATTGTGTACTAGTGACTTGAAATTTTGAAGTAGTGACTTAAAAATGTGAAGTAGTGAATTGACGTTGTGAACTAGTGACTTAATATTGTGAAGTAATATAGTTAAGTAATAAATTGAAAATGAGAAGTAGTGAGTTGGAATTGTAAACTAGTGACGTGAAATTTTCAAATAGCGACTTAAAAATGTGAAGTAGTGAAGTGATGTTGTGAACTAGTGACTTGAAATTGTGAAGTAGTATAGTTAAGTAGTAATTGAAAATGTGAAGTCGTGACTTAAAAATACGAAATACTGAATTGAAATTATGAACTAGTGAGTTGGAGTTTTGAACTAGTGACTTAAATTTTGAAGTAGTGACTTAATATAAAAAATTAAAGTTTTGAATCGAAGTTATGAACTAGTGAGTTGAAATTTCTGTACTAGTAACTTGAAATTTTGAAGTAGTGACTTACAAATATGAAGCAGTGAGTTGAAGTTGGGAACTAGTGACTTAAAATTGTGAAGTAGTCTAGTTATGTAGTGAATTGAAACTGTGAACTACTGAATTGAAATTGTAAACTAGAGACTTGAAATATTCAAGTAGTGACTTAAAAATGTAAACTAGTGCATTGATTGTGTTAACAAGTGACTTGAAATTATGAAGTAGCAGAGTTAAGTAGTAAATTGAAAATGTGAAGTAGTGACTTAAAATTATGAAATACTTAATTGAAATTATGAACTAGTGAGTTGGAGGTTTGAACTAGTGACTTAATATAAAAATGTGAAGTACTGAATCGAAGTTGTGAACTAGTGAGTTGAAATTGTGTACTAGTGACTTGAAATTTTGAAGTAGCGACTTAAAAATGTGAAGTACTGAATTGACGTTGTGAACTAGTGACTTAATATTGTGAAGTAATATAGTTAAGTAATAAATTGAAAATGTGAAGTAGTGAGTTGGAATTGTAAACTAGTGACGTGAAATTTTCAAATAGTGACTTAAAAATGTGAAGTACTGAATTGACGTTGTGAACTAGTGACTTGAAATTGTGAAGTAGTATAGTTAATTAGTAAATTGAAAATGAGAAGTAGTGACTTAAAAATATGAGATACTAAATTGAAATTATGAACTAGTGAGTTGGAGTTTTGAACTACTGACTTAAATTTTGAAGTAGTGACTTAATATAAAAATGTGAAGTACTGAATCGAAGTTGTGAACTAGTGAGTTGAAATTGCTTACTAGTGACTTGAAATTTTGAAGTAGCGACTTAAAAATGTGAAGCAGTGAATTGAAGTTGTGAACTAGTGACTTAATATTCTGAAGTAATATAGTTAAGTAATAAATTGAAAATGTGAAGTAGTGAGTTGGAATTCTAAACTAGTGACGTGAAATTTTCAAGTAGTGACTTAAAAGTGTGAAGTAGTGAATTGATGTTGTGAACTAGTGACTTGAAATTGTGAAGTAGTATAGTTAAGTAGTAAATTGAAAATGTGAAGTAGTGACTTAAATATATGAAATACTGAATTGAAATTATGAACTAGTGAGTTGGAGTTTTGAACTAGTGACTTAAATTTTGATGTAGTGACTTAATATAAAAAAGTGACGTTCTTAATCAAAGTTGTGAACTAGCGAATTGAAATTTCTGTACTAGTGACTTGAAATTTTGAAGTAGTGACTTAAAAAAATGAAGTAGTGCGTTGACATTGTGAACTAGTGACTTAAAATTGTGAAGTAGTATAGTTATGTAGTGAATTGAAATTGTGAACTACTGAGTTGAAATTGTAAACTAGTGACTTGAAATCTTAAAGTAGTGACTTAAAAATGTAAACTAGTGAATTGATGTTGTGAACTACTGACTTGAAATTGTGAGTTAGTAGAGTGAAGTAGTAAATTGAAAATGTGAAGTAGTGACTTAAAAATATGAAATACTGAATTGAAATTATGAACTAGTGAGTTGGAGGTTTGAACTAGTGACTTAAATTTTGAAGTAGTGACTTAATATAAAAATGTGAAGTACTTAATTGAAGTTGTGAACTAGTGAGTTTAAATTGTGTACTAGTGGTATGAAATTTTTAAGTAGTGACTTAAAAATATGATGCTGTGAGTTGACGTTGTGAACTAGTGACTTAAAATTGTGAAGTAGTATAGTTATGTAGTGAATTTAAAATGTGAACTACTGAGTTAAAATTGTAAACTAGTAACTTGAAATATTCAAGTAGTGACTTTAAAATGTAAACTAGTGAATTGATGTTGTGAACTAGTGACTTGAAATTATGAAGTAGTAGAGTGAAGTAGTAAAGTCAAAATGTGAAGTAGTGACTTAAAAATATGAAATACTGAATTGTTATTATGAACTAGTGAGTTGGAGTTTTGAACAAATGACTTAAATTTTGATGTAATGACAGAATATAAAAATGTGAAGTACTGAATCAAAGTTGTGAACTAGTGAGTTGAAATTGTTTACTAGTGACTGGAAATTTTGAAGTAGCGACTTAAAAATGTGAAGTATTGAATTGACGTTGTGAACTAGTGACTTAATATTATGAAGTAATATAGTTAAGTAATAAATTGAAAATGTGAAGTAGTGAGTTGGAATTGTAAACTAGTGACGTGAAATTTTCAAATAGCGACTTAAAAATGTGAAGTAGTGAAGTGATGTTGTGAACTACTGACTTGAAATTGTGAGTTAGTAGAGTGAAGTAGTAAATTGAAAATGTGAAGTAGTGACTTAAAAATATGAAATACTGAATTGAAATTATGAACTAGTGAGTTGGAGGTTTGAACTAGTGACTTAAATTTTGAAGTAGTGACTTAATATAAAAAATTAAAGTTTTGAATCGAAGTTATGAACTAGTGAGTTGAAATTTCTGTACTAGTAACTTGAAATTTTGAAGTAGTGACTTACAAATATGAAGCAGTGAGTTGAAGTTGTGAACTAGTGACTTAAAATTGTGAAGTAGTATAGTTATGTAGTGAATTGAAATTGTGAACTACTGAGTTGAAATTGTAAACTAGAGACTTGAAATATTCAAGTAGTGACTTAAAAATGTAAACTAGTGCATTGATGGTGTTAACAAGTGACTTGAAATTATGAAGTAGCAGAGTTAAGTAGTAAATTGAAAATGTGAAGTAGTGACTTAAAATTATGAAATACTTAATTGAAATTATGAACTAGTGAGTTGGAGGTTTGAACTAGTGACTTAATATAAAAATGTGAAGTACTGAATCGAAGTTGTGAACTAGTGAGTTGAAATTGTGTGCTAGTGACTTGAAATTTTGAAGTAGCGACTTAAAAATGTGAAGTACTGAATTGAAGTTGTGAACTAGTGACTTAATATTGTGAAGTAATATAGTTAAATAATAAATTGAAAATGTGAAGTAGTGAGTTGGAATTATAAATTAGTGACGTGAAATTTTCAAGTAGTGACTTAAAAATGTGAAGTACTGAATTGATGTTTTGAACTAGTGACTTGAAATTGTGAAGTAGTATAGTTAATTAGTAAATTGAAAATGAGAAGTAGTGACTTAAAAATATGAGATACTAAATTGAAATTATGAACTAGTGAGTTGGAGTTTTGAACTAGTGTCTTAAATTTTGAAGTAGTGACTTAATATAAAAATGTGAAGTACTGAATCGAAGTTGGGTACTAGTGAGTTGAAATTGCTTACTAGTGACTTGAAATTTTGAAGTAGCGACTTAAAAATGTGAAGCAGTGAATTGAAGTTGTGAACTAGTGACTTAATATTCTGAAGTAATATAGTTAAGTAATAAATTGAAAATGTGAAGTAGTGAGTTGGAGTTTTGAACTAGGGACTTAAATTTTGAAGTAGTGACTAAATACAAAAAGGTGAAGTTTTGAATCGAAGTTGTGAACTAGTGATTTGAAATTTCTGTACTAGTGACTTGAAATTTTCATGTAGTGACTTAAAAATTTGAAGCAGGGAGTTGACTTTGTGAACTTGTGACTTAAAATTGTGAAGTAGAATAGTTATGTAGTGAATTGAAAATGTGAACTAGTGAGTTGGAATTGTAAACTAGTGACTTGAAATATTCAAGTAGTGACTTAAAAATGTAAAGTAGGGAATTGATGTTGTCAGCTAGTGACTTGAAATTATGAAGTAGTAGAGTTAAGTAGTAAATTGAAAATGTGAAGTAGTGACTTAAATATATGAAATACTGAATTGAAATTATGAACTAGTGAGTTGGAGTTTTGAACTAGTGACTTAAATTTTGATGTAGTGACTTAATATAAAAAAGTGACGTTCTTAATCGAAGTTGTGAACTAGTGAATTGAAATTTCTGTACTAGTGAATTAAAATTTTGAAGTAGTGACTTAAAAAAATGAAGTAGTGAGTTGACATTATGAACTAGTGACTTAAAATTGTGAAGTAGTATAGTTATGTAGTGAATTGAAATTGTAAACTACTGAGTTGTAATTGTAAACTAGTGACTTGAAATATTCAAGTAGTGACTTAAAAATGTAAACTAGTGAATTGATGTTGTGAACTACTGACTTGAAATTGTGAGTTAGTATAGTTAAGTAGTAAATTGAAAATGTGAAGTAGTGACTTAAAAATATGAAATACTGAATTGAAATTATGAACTAGTGAGTTGGAGGTTTGAACTAGTGACTTAAATTTTGAAGTAGTGACTTAATATAAAAATGTGAAGTACTTAATCGAAGTTGTGAACTAGTGAGTTTAAATTGTGTACTAGTGGTTTGAAATTTTTAAGTAGTGAATTAAAAATATGAAGCTGTGAGTTGACATTGTGAACTAGTGACTTAAAATTGTGAAGTAGTATAGTTATGTAGTGAATTTAAAATGTGAACTAGTGAGTTGAAATTGTAAACTAGTAACTTGAAATATTCAAGTAGTGACTTTAAAATGTAAACTAGTGAATTGATGTTGTGAACTAGTGACTTGAAATTATGAAGTAGTAGAGTGAAGTAGTAAAGTCAAAATGTGAAGTAGTGACTTAAAAATATGAAATACTGAATTGTTATTATGAACTAGTGAGTTGGAGTTTTGAACAAGTGACTTAAATTTTGATGTAGTGACAGAATATAAAAATGTGAAGTACTGAATCGAAGTTGTGAACTAGTGAGTTGAAATTGTTTACTAGTGACTGGAAATTTTGAAGTAGCGACTTAAAAATGTGAAGTATTGAATTGACGTTGTGAACTAGTGACTTAATAATGTGAAGTAATATAGTTAAGTAATAAATATAAAATGTGAAGTAGTGAGTTGGAATTGTAAACTAGTGACGTGAAATTTTCAAATAGTGACTTAAAAATGTGAAGTAGTTTATTGATGTTGTGAACTAGTGACTTGAAATTGTGAAGTAGTATAGTTAAGTAGTAAATTGAAAATGTGAAGTTGTGAGTTAAAAATACGAAATACTGAATTGAAATTATGAACTAGTGAGTTGGAGTTTCGAACTAGTGACTTAAATTTTGAAGTAGTGACTTAATATAAAAAATTAAAGTTTTGAATCGAAGTTATGAACTAGTGAGTTGAAATTTCTGTACTAGTAACTTGAAATTTTGAAGTAGTGACTTACAAATATGAAGCAGTGAGTTGAAGTTGTGAACTAGTGACTTAAAATTGTGAAGTAGTCTAGTTATGTAGTGAATTGAAATTGTGAACTACTGAGTTGAAATTGTAAACTAGAGACTTGAAATATTCAAGTAGTGACTTAAAAATGTAAACTAGTGCATTGATGGTGTTAACAAGTGACTTGAAATTATGAAGTAGCAGAGTTAAGTAGTAAATTGAAAATGTGAAGTAGTGACTTAAAATTATGAAATACTTAATTGAAATTATGAACTAGTGAGTTGGAGGTTTGAACTAGTGACTTAATATAAAAATGTGAAGTACTGAATCGAAGTTGTGAACTAGTGAGTTGAAATTGTGTACTAGTGACTTGAAATTTTGAAGTAGTGACTTAAAAATATGAAGCTGTGAGTTGACGTTGTGAACTAGTAACTTAAAATTGTGAAGTAGTATAGTTATGTAGTGAATTTAAAATGTGAACTAGTGAGTTGAAATTGTAAACTAGTAACTTGAAATATTCAAGTAGTGACTTAAAAAATGTAAACTAGTGAATTGATGTTGTGAAATAGTGACTTGAAATTATGAAGTAGTATAGTTAAGTAGTAAATTGAAAATGCGAAGTAGTAACTTAAAAATATGAAATACTGAATTGATATTATGAACTAGTGAGTTGGAGTTTTGAACTAGTGACTTAATATAAAAATATGAAGTACTGAATCGATGTGTTGAACTAGTGAGTTGAAATTGTGTACTAGTGACTTGAAATTTTGAAGTAGTGACTTAAAAATGTGAAGTAGTGAATTGACGTTGTGAACTAGTGACTTAATATTGTGAAGTAATATAGTTAAGTAATAAATTGAAAATGAGAAGTAGTGAGTTGGAATTGTAAACTAGTGACGTGAAATTATCAAGTAGTGACTTAAAAAAGTGAAGTAGTTAATTGATGTTGTGAACTAGTGACTTGAAATTGTGAAGTAGTATAGTTAAGTAGTAAATTGAAAATGCGAGTAGTGACGTAAAAATGTGAAATACAGAATTGAAACTATGAACTAGTGAGTTGGAGTTTTGAACTAGTGACTTAATATAAAAATGTCAAGTACATAATCGAAGTTGTGAAATAGGGAGTTGAAATTATGTACTACTGACTTGAAACTTTGAAGTAGTGACTTAAAAATGCGAAGTAGTGAATTGATGTTGAGAACTAGTGACTTGAAAGTGTGAAGTAGTTTAGTTAAGTAGTAAATTTAAAATGTGAAGCAGTGACTTAAAAATGTGAAATACAAAATTGAAATTATGAACTAGTGAGTTGGAGTTTTGAACTAGTGATTTAAATTTTGAAGTAGTGACTTAATATAAAATGTCAAGTACAGAATCGAAGTTGTAAACTAGGGAGTTGAAATTATGCACTACTGACTTGAAAATTTGAAGCAGTGACTTAAAAATGTGAAGTAGTGAATTGACATTGTGAACTAATGATTTAATATTGTGACTAATGACTTAATATTGTGATGTAGTATAGTTAAGTCGTGAATTGAAAATGTGGACTAGTGAGTTGGAATTGTAAACTAATGACTTAAATTTTTCAAGTAGTTACTTAAAAATATGAAGTAGTGAATTGATGTTATGAACTAGTGACTTCAAATTGTGAAGTAGTATTAATTAGTAAATTGAAAATGTGAATTAGTGACTTAAAAATATGAAATACTGAATTGAAATTATGAACCAGTGAGTTGGAGTTTTGAACTAGTGACTTAAATTTTCAAGTAGTGACTAAATATAAAAATGTGAAGTACTGAATCGAAGTTGTGAACTAGTGAGTTTAAATTGTGAACTAGTGACTTGAAATTTTGAAGTAGCGGCTTAAAAATGTGAAGTAGTGAATTGACGTTGTGAACTAGTGACATAATATTGTGAAGTAATATAGTTAAGTAATAAATTGAAAATGTGAAGTAGTGAGTTGCAATTGTAAACTAGTGACGTGAAATTTTCAAGTAGTGACTTAAAAATGTGAAGTAGTGAATTGATGTTGTGAACTAGTGACTTAAAATTATGAAGTTGAATGGTTAAGTAGTAAATTGAAAATGTGAAGTAGCGACTTAAAATTCTGAAATACTGAATTGAAATTATGAACTAGTGAGTTGGAGTTTTGAATGACTGACTTAAATTTTGAAGTAGTGACTTAATATAAAAAAGTGAAGTTCTGAATCGACATTGTGAACTAGTGAGTTTAAATTGTGTACTAGTGACTTGAAATTTTGAAGTAGCGACTTAAAAATGTGAAGTAGTGAATTGACGTTGTCAACTAGTGACTTAAAATTGTGAAGTAGTATAGTTATGTAGTAAATTTAAAATGTGAAGTAGTGAGTTGAAATTGTAAACTAGTGACTTGAAATATTCAAGTAGTGACTTAAAAATATAAACTAGTGACTTGATGTTGTGAACTAGTGACTTGAAATTATGAAGTAGTAGAGTTAAGTAGTAAATTGAAAATGTGAAGTAGTGACTTAAAAATCTGAAATACTGAATTGAAATTATGAACTACTGAGTTGGAGTTTTGAACTAGTGACTTAAATTTTGAAGTAGTGACTTAATATAAAAATGTGAAGTACTGAATCGAAGTTGTGAACTAGTGAGTTGAAATTGTCTACTAGTGAATTAAAATTTTGAAGTAGTGACTTAAAAATGTGAAGTAGTGAATTGACGTTGTGAACTAGTAACTTAATATTGTGAAGTAATATAGTTTAGTAATAAATTGAAAATGTGAAGTAGTGAGTTGGAATTGTAAACTAGTGTCGTGAAATTTTCAAGTAGTGACTTAAAAATGTGAAGTAGTGAATTGATGTTGTGAACTAGTGACTTGAAATTGTGAAGTAGTATAGTTAAGTAGTAAATTGAAAATGTGAAGTAGTGACTTAAAAATGTGAAATACAGAATTGAAATTATGAACTCGTGAGTCGGAGTTTTGAACTAGTGACTTAATATAAAAATGTCAAGTACAGAATTGAAGTTGTGAACTAGGGAGTTGAAATTATGGACTACTGACTTGAAATTTTGAAGTAGTGACATAAAAATGTGAAGTAGTGAATTGACATTGTGAACTAATGACTTTACATTGTGAAGTAGTATAGTTTAGTCGTGAATTTAAAATGTGAACTAGTGAGTTGGAATTGTAAACTAGTGACTTGAATTTTTCAAGTAGTTACTTAAAATTGTGAAGTAGTGAATTGATGTTGTCAACTAGTGACTTGAAATTGTGAAGTAGTATAGTTAATTAGTAAATTGAAAATGTGAAGTAGTGACTTAAAATTGTGAAATACTGAATTGAAATTATGAACTAGTGAGTTGGAGTTTTGAACTAGTGACTTAAATTTTGAAGTAGTGACTTAAATAACAATGTGAAGTACTGAATCGAAGTTTTGAACTAGTAACTTGAAATTGTGTGCTAGTAACTTGAAATTTTGAAGTAGTGACTTAAAAATATGAAGTAGAGAGTTGACTTTGTGAACTAGTGACTTAAAATTGTGAAGTAGTATAGTTAAGTAGTGAATTGAAAATGTGAACTAGTGAGTTGAAATTGTAAACTAGTGACATGAAATATTCAAGTAGTGACTTAAAAATGTAAAGTAGTGAATTGATGTTGTGAACTAGTGACTTGAAATTATGAAGTAGTAGAGTTAAATAGTAAATTGAATGTAACACCCCGTACGTTTCTAAGTGTAGCTGACAACCATAGCATTTAGGGAAATATGGAAGACGAGAGAATGGATGAATTATGTAGCAATTTGTGGGCATTAAAAAGTCTTACACCATTGGGTCTTAAATAAAGCCCAAAACAATTATAAGAGAAAGACATGGCCCAAAAAGGATTTTTGACCCATTCTTCCAATTTGCTCCATTTGACCAAATCAACCCTTGCATTAAATGCTAAGGGAAGAGATAAGAGAGACATGAGGGACTATATAAAGAGAAAAATCAGATTTTATTGCATTGGACTCTCATGCTTTTATAAACTTTACCAACTAATTTCTTGTGCCTCTCAAGAACCCTAAGTTATCCTTTGGGCCAAGATCATCAACTTGTGAGACTTGGTAAGTGTTTCTTATGATGGTTTAATATATTTTATGCATGTGAGATGGTTTATATTATGTTGGTTATATTGGTGGAGTATTGGGAAGTTTACAAAGTGTGAAATGTTGCATGTTTGCTAAATCGGAGGATAGTTTGTCTTGTGAACTTGAATATGCACTTGTGGTCTTGAAGGAAATGAACTTGGTGGAGTAAATATTGACATGTGAGATGTTATTATAGTGTCACTTTGTTTAATCCTTGTGTATAACGTTTGGAATTGTTATTGTGAAATTGGTTATGGTTTTAGTGTCGTATTGGCCGTGAAATGTAGTTTTGGGTGTTGTTATGTGTGTTGTAAGACCATGGCTGAATGTTGGTATTTAAGATGATCAAAAATATGTCAAAATAAGTTTGTTTATGATCATGGACCATTCATGGCATGAAAATACCCAAAAGAAGCCATTTTGAACCAAAATGGGCATTCGTCCCCGCAGACGAGGGCATCTGCGGGCGCAGATGCCCCTGGAATTTTCCAGAGGCCATCTGCATGTGCACCTCATCCACTTGCGGGCACAGGTGGCAGCACAGGTCAGTTCCAGAATTGGTTTTGAGTGTTTTCATTTCTAGTTGATCCCCGAAGGCCTCTATACCCTTTTTGGATGTAATTATCAACTTGTGATGTCGTTTTAATGGCTTTAAAGTATCGTATGGAGGTGTGTTAGACTGTATTAAGTATGTATGTTTGTTCATATGTTTTTATGAAGGAGTAATTGTGACGGAATGATAAAGAGAAAAGCGTAAAGGGTAAGTGTAGTGTGAAATGTTAGCGATGTATGATCTCTTGGTCAATGTGCGTAATGCTATAGTGTTGTTGATATGATAATGAATTGGATTGGATTGTAAGGGGTGATATGACATTATACGGCAGTCATATAGTTCATTGTCATCTTGTACGCTTGTATAATGACTAGTTGCTAATGTAAGTTCCGGTATGAACTTGTATTGTAGAGTAAGACGTAAAGAAGGAGCTGGGCTATTGTGTTCATACATAGACTTGTGTATTCATACTTGGAAGTACAGGTATGTAAGGTTACTTTGTTCGTATCTTTATGCAGCATATAGAACTCACATTGACGTTACACTTGTCCTATTCCGAAATGTGCTAAGGTATTCTATTCCCGGTTACCAATGGTTATTATCACATGTTTCCTACTCATTGATAAATTATGAATCACACATCTCCTATTCATTGATAATGTTCTAAAAGCCCAATAAAGTTATGTTCCAAAATCCCAATATTGTTTATGCTCATGTATCTTGTTCATTGATTCCAATAAGGTGATGTTTCTGAAATTGTTTACATATTTCTCACTCATTGGTTAATGGTCCAAAGCTTCAAAGTAAAGTATGACTATCATTGTATCAATCTCAAAGTAATGAATAAAGTAATGCATAAGTGGTTAATGATCAAGTATGGGTGGCAGCTTTGGGGGCGAAATGCCTAGCTCAAGCCGATCCTAGGATCAGGGGGTAGTCCTAGAGGCATAAGCCTAGATCGTACCGAACCTGATAGGGGGCAGCTCTAGGGGTATAATCCTAGCTCAAGCCGAACCTGATATGTTGGTTTATGGGTGGCAGCTCTAGAGGTAATAACCTAGCTCGAGCCGAACCCAATGCTTTGACTCTTAGGGTGGCAGCTCTGGGGCATAAGCCTAGCTCGATTCGATCCCAACATAACGATATGTTATGTTAAAACCCACTGTTCAGTCGGGGCCCGGGTATCACAGTTCACAGGAAAAGATGAATAACTATAGAATCAAAGGAACAAAGAAAGTAAAGAAAGCAATATACATGGTTTCCAAAGTACAGTATTGTGACTTATCCATATTGATCATTTATTGTATTTGAGTTCATGGACATGTTTACATATCATACAAGTTTCATATGGCCTTACATACTCAGTACATTCTTCGTAATGACCCTTCTTGGGGGATTTACCTTACTTGTTGCAGGCGCAGGTTCTAGTAGGTCTCCACAGTAGGTTGCCAGTTATTGCAGATTATTGGTGAACTCCAGGTGGTTCGGGGCTTCTCCGAGTCGCAATTGTACATATGTTTTGATGTTGTACATGTTGTATAGTTTGGGGACTTGTCCCGACTTTTAGTTCATTTTGGACAATGCTCTTGTTAGAGGCTTTTGTAGACAAGTGTGGGTGTAAAAATGTAAAAGGTACATGTCATTTTTGACCTGATGGCCTCAACGGCCAAGTTTCAGAAATGTATATATGTCACATGTTTCATGAATTTCATTGTTAGCATTATAAACTCCTACGTGATAAGGTTGTTGTGTAATGCATGCATATGAATGAACATAGGCAAAGCTTGGTTCTCTCGGGCCTCATCGGCTATGGGTGCCAATCACGCTTCGTTGGGATTCGAGGCGTGAGAAAAGTGGTATCAGAGCAGGTCGTTCTAAGGGTGTCTACAAGGCCGTGTCTGAGTAGAGTCTTACTTATCGATTTGTTGTGTACCACATTTATAAGTAGGAGGCTACGGGACATTTAGGATGTTGTTTCTTTTCTTCAATTCTAGATCGTGCAATAGAGCCAGTGTTGTATGTTGAGTTGAAATCTAACTATGGTAATTGTTTTCCTCTAGTATAGTAACCATGCCAATGACAAGAATAGGTAGATGAAAAGGCAAGCAGGTAGACATGCCTGCAGAAGAAGGAATGAATAGATTACCACCTGACCAAGCTAGTCAAGGTGGAGCAAATGCTGAAATTTCATCGCGGTCTTCCTCTACTTTTCCAGCTCCAGAAGAGCCAGTTGGTAGAGAAGTACCCGTAGAACCACCAATGAACGCCACAGATCAAGACCTTAGAAATGCAGTGCATATGTTGACACAGTTAGTGGCAGCCCAGAGTCAAGGACGAACTGGTCCAATTACACATGATGATGATGCGGCTAGAGTAGCGAGTCACAGAACACAGGATCTCTTGAAATTGGACCCTTTTATATTCACAGGGTCAAATCCGAAAGCAGATCCACAGGACTTCGTGGATCAAATTGAGAGGGCATTGGAAGTTATGCACTTGACGGGGATAGAGACAGTTGAACTTGCTGCATACAGATTGAAAGGAGAGGCAATATTGTGGTACGGGGATTGGAAGAAATCCCGTGATATTGGTGCAAATCCACCAAATTGGGAAGAATTTAAAATAGCTTTCCTTGATCATTATCTTTCTTATGAGATCCGCGAGGCACGTGTGGATCAGTTCCTAAATCTCTGTCAAGGAAATTTGAGCATCAGAGAATATAGTTTGCAATTTAATTCCTTGGCTCGATATTCGCCAAATGTTGTGGCTACGATGAACGACAGAGTCCATAGATACGTGGATAGACTAGAGCCATATTTGGTAAGGGATTGCACCATTGCTTCCTTGAACAAAGACATGGACATAGCTAGAATACAAGCCTTTGCCCAGAAAATGGAAGATCAAATACAGAGACGAAGGATACATGAATTTGACAGGGGGCAATCTAAATGGGCTAGACCTATGGGACCGTCTATGATGTCTCAAGGAGGATCTAGGCCTCGTATGTTTCCTAGACCACCTAGACCATCATTTTCTCATTCTACAGCAGGTGTTCACTATTAGTTTAGAGGGTTTAGAGGTGGTCTAGCTGGGTAGAGTAGTAGAGGTCACGGATCACAGGCAGCAAGTTTTCCTCGTCAGCAGTGTCAGCACTGCGGACGTATTCATTCAGGTACATGCAGAGTGGGGACAAATGCTTGTTTATGGTGTGGCATGACAGGACACATGATGAGAGAGTGTCCCCAGAGGACCGACAAAATTCAGAGGCTTCTCCTGATGTCTTCACAGGTACATTATCCATATTCTCAAATAATGTATATGCATTGATTGACCCTGGTTCTACATTTTCCTATGTTACTCCATTGGTTGCTGTGAAATTTGCAAGGGCACCAGAATTATTAATTTAATCAATTGAAGTGTCTACACCTATTGGTGAATCTATTGTTGCAAAAAGAGTATATCAAAATTGTGTGATAACTGTATATGGTCACGATACATTGGCCGATCTTATTGAATTAGACATGGTGGATTTTGATGTGATCATGGGAATGGATTGGTTGGCCTCTTATTATGCCACGGTAGATTGCCGGGACAAGAAGGTGCAATTTTGTTTTCCGCAAGAAAATGTTTTTGAATGGCAGGGTAATGTAGGGGCACCACGAGGAAGATTTATTTCCTATTTGAAAGCCAGAAAAATGATCGCTAAAGTTTACATATGTCATTTAGTATGGGTGAAAGATAATGATGTGGAACCGCTAACTCCGCAGTCGGTTCCCGTGGTCAATGAATTTTTAGATGTATTCCCAGAGGATCTTCCAGGCTTACCCCTAGAACGGGAAGTAGAATTTGGCATTGATGTGATTCCAGGCACTCAGCCTATTTCTATTCCTCCATATAGAATGGCTCCAGCAGAATTGCATGAATTGAAGGAGCAATTGAAAGATTTGCTAGACAAGGGTTTCATTAGACCTAGTGTGTCCCCGTGGGGTGCACTGATATTATTTGTACGAAAGAAAGATGGAACGTTGAGAATGTACATCGACTATCGACAATTGAATAAGGTAACGATCAAGAAAAAATATCCCCTCCCTCGAATTGATGATTTGTTTGATCAGTTATAGGGTGCCAAGTGTTTTTCAAAGATCGACTTGAGGTAGGGTTACCATAAAGTCAGAGTTAGAGAAGAAGATGTACCCAAGACAGCTTTTCGAATACGGTATGGCCATTATGAATTCTTAGTTATGTCTTTTGGACTAACAAATGCACCAGCTGTGTTTATGGATTTGATGAATAGGGTGTTTAAGCCATTTTTGGACGTGTTTGTCACAGTGTTTATAGATGACATCCTAGTTTATTCCAGAACCCCAGAGGACCATGCTAATCACTTACGGCAGGTGCTACAGATTCTTCATGAGCATAAGTTGTATGCAAAGTTCTCCAAGTGTGAGTTTTGGTTAAAATCAGTTGCATTCTTGGATCACATTGTGTCAGATGAAGGGATACAGGTTGATACACAGAAGATTGAAGCAGTGAAAAATTGGCCAAGACCTACGACACCCACAGAAATTCATAGTTTTCTTGGACTGGCAGGTTATTACCGAAGATTTGTGGAAGGTTTTTCATGTATTGCTGCACCGTTAACAAAGCTTACACATAAGGCAGTGAAATTTCAGTGGAATGATGCGTGTGAAAAAAACTTCCAAAAGTTGAAAGATAAATTAACCTCCATACCAGTTTTAGTGCTTCCTGAAGGTACTGAAGGTTACGCAGTGTATTGTGATGCTTTCAAAATCGGCCTCGGATGTGTATTGATGCAGCACGGTAATGTCATAGCATATACCTCACGATAGTTGCGGCCACATGAGAAAAATTATCCCACACAAGATCTTGAATTGGCAGCGGTGGTCTTTGCTTTAAAGATATGATGTCATTACTTGTATGGAGTTCATGTTGATATCTATACGGATCACAAAAGTTTGCAATATCTCTTTAAGCAGAAGGAACTCAATTTGAGGCAACGAAGGTGGTTAGAGCTCTTAAAAGACTATGATATTGATATTCTTTATCATCCAGGCAAAGCAAATGTAGTGGTTGATGCATTGAACCGCAAGGAAATAGAAAGTACTAGCGAGAAATTGACAGAAAAGAAAGAGATAATCAAAGATATACATCAATTATACATCTTGGGGGTTCGTCTTCTTGAATCCTCAGATGAAGGAGTTATTGTACAAAATACGGCTGAATCTTTGTTAATAGCTGAGGTGAAAGAAAAGTAGTTTACAGATCCTATGTTAATGCAGTTAAAGGAGAATGTAGAAAAGAATTTGACAGAGGCATTTGATCTAACACAGGAAGGGGTGCTCCAATGCCAAGGTAGAGTATGCGTTCCAGATGTAGATGAACTGCAGAAATGAATCATGACAGAGGCACATCATTCGCGCTATTCTATTCATCCGGGTGCTACTAAAATGTATCATGATTTAAAAGCAGTGTATTGGTGGGGGAATATGAAGAAGAATATTACAGAATTTGTCGCTCAGTGCCCGAATTGTCAACAAGTAAAGGTAGAGCATCAGAAACCAGGAGGTTACATGCAATGTATTAATCTTCCAGTCTGGAAGTGGGATATGATTAATATGGACTTCATCACAGGTTTGCCCCGTACATTGAGAAATTTGATTCTATATGGGTTAGAGTGGACATGCTTACTAAGTCAGCGCATTTTCTACCAGTCAAAACCACCTATACGGCTGAGGGTTATGCGAAATTGTATGTGAAAGAGATAGTACGATTGCATGGTATTCCACTTTCCATTATATCAGACAGAGGAGCACAGTTCACAGCGCACTTTTGGAGATCTTTTCAGCAGAGCTTGGGTACACAGGTGAACTTGAGTACGGCTTTCCATCCTCAAACTGATGGAAAAGCAAAACGTACTATTCAGACACTTGAAGATATGCTACGAGCTTGTACGTTGGATTTTCAAGGCAGTTGGGATGACCATTTGCCTCTTATTGAATTTGCTTACAACAATAGCTATCATTCAAGTATTAAAATGGCACCTTATGAAGCATTATATGGATGAAAATGTAGATCACTAATTGGGTGGTTTGAAGCAGGTGAGACTGCTTTACTGGGGCCAACCCTTGTTCATTAGGCTATGGAGAAGGTTAAGGTGATTCAACAATGATTACAGATGATCCAGAGTCGACACAAGTCATATGTCGATGTTAGAAGAAGAGGACTTGAGTTCGCCATAGGTGATTGGGTATTTTTGAAGGTGTCACCAATGAAAGGGGTAATGTGATTCGGAAGGAAAGGGAAATTGAGTCCACGGTATATAGGCCCATATGAAATTATTAGAAGATTTGGGCAAGTTGCATATGAGTTGGCGCTACCCCAAGAAATCTCCACAGTTCATCTGGTATTCCATGTGTCGATGCTTCGAAAATGCATAGGAGATCCATCTCGTTTTACTCCAATTGACGATGTACAGATCACAGAGGATCTTACCTATGAGGAGATACCTGTAGCCATTCTGTATAGACAAGTAAAGAGGCTGAGGAATAAAGATATAGCATCCGTAAAGGTACTTTGGAGAAATCAGCAAATAGAAGAGGTCACATGGGAAGCTGAAGAAATGATGAAATCCAAGTACCCTCATTTGTTCCAAGGGAAAGAATGACAAGTAAGTATTTATAAGCTTTGAGTATATATTTATATGATGACATGAAGAATGCTCCTATACTTGTAATTTTTTACTTTGAATAAAAACACTAACATTCGAGGACTAATGTTTCTAAGGGGGAGAGAATGTAACACCCCGTACGTTTCTAAGTCTAGCTGACAACCGTAGCATTTAGGGAAATATGGAACATGAGAGAATTGATTAATTATGTAGAAATTTGTGGGCATTAAAAGTTCTTACACCATTGGGCCTTAAATAAAGCCCAAAACAATTATATGAGAAAGACATGGCCCAAAAAGGATTTTTGACCCATTCTTCCAATTTGCTCCATTTGACCAAATCAACCCTTGCATTAAATGCTAAGGTAAGATATAAGAGAGACATGAGGTACTATATAAAGATAAAAATCAGATTTTTATTGCATTGGACTCTCATGCTTTTCTAAACTTTACCAAATAATTTCTTGTGCCTCTCAAGAACCCTAAGTTATCCTTTGGGCCAAGATCATCAAATTGTGAGACTTGGTAAGTGTTTCTTATGATTTTTTAATATATTTTATGCATGTGAGATGGTTTATATTATGTTGGTTATATTGGTGGAGTATTGGGAAGTTTACAAAGTGTGAAATGTTGCATGTTTGCTAAATCGGAGGATAGTTTGTCTTGTGAACTTGAATATGCACTTGTGGTCTTGAAGGAAATGAACTTGGTGGAGTAAATATTGACATGTGAGATGTGATTATATTCTCACTTTGTTTAATCCTTGTGTATAACGTTTGAAATTGTTATTGTGAAATTGGTTATGGTTTTGGTGCCGTATTGGCCGTGAAATGTAGTTTTGGGTGTTGTTATGTGTGTTGTAAGACCATGGCTGAATGTTGGTGTTTAATATGATCAAAAATATTTCAAAATAAGTTTGGTTATGATCATGGACCATTCATGGCATGAAAAGACCCAAAAGAAGCCATTTCGGACCAAAACGGGTATCCGCCCCCGCAGACGAGGGCATCTGCGGGCGCAGATGCCAACGCAGATGCCCCTGGAATTTTCCAGAGGCCATATGCATGCGCACCTCATCCACCTGCGGGCACAGGTGGCAGCGCAGGTCAGTTCCAGAATTGGTTTTGAGTGTTTTCGTTTCTAGTTGATCCCCGAAGGCCCCTATACCTTTTTTGGATATATTTATCAACTTGTGATGTCGTTTTAATGACTTTAAAGTATTGTATGGAGGTGTTTTGTACTGTATTAAGTATGGATGGTTGTTCATATGTTGTTATCAAGGAGTAATTGTGACGGAATGATAAAGAGAAAAGCGTAAAGGGTAAGTGTAGTGTGAAATGCTATCGATGTATGATCTCTTGGTCAATGTGCGTAATGTTATGGTGTTGTTGATATGATAATGACTTGGATTGGATTGTAAGGGGTGATATGACACAATACGGCAGTCATATAGTTCATTTTCGTCTTGTACGCTTGTATAATGACTAGTTGCTAATGTAAGTTCCGGTATAAACTTGTATTGTAGAGTAAGACGTAAAGAAGGAGCTGGGCTATTGTGTTCATACATAGACTTGTGTATTCATACTTGGAAGTGCAGGTATGTAAGGTTACTTTGTCCTTATCTTTCTGCAGCATATAGAACTCACATTGACGTTACACTTGTCCTATTCCGAAATGTGCTAAGGTATTCTATTCCCGGTTACCAATGGTTATTATCACATGTTTCCTACTCATTGATCAATTATGAATCACACGTCTCCTATTCATTGATAATGTTCTAAAAGCCCAATAAAGTTATGTTCCAAAGTCCCAATATTGTTTATGCTCATGTATCTTGTTTATTGATTCCAATAAGATGATGTTTCTGAAATTGTTTACATATTTCTCACTCATTGGTTAATGGTCCAAAGCTTCAAAGTAAAGTATGACTATCATTGTATCAATCTCAAAGTAATGAATAAAGTAATGCATAAGTGATTAATGATCAAGTATGGGTGGCATCTTTGGGGGCAAAATGCCTAGCTCAAGCCGATCCTAGGATCAGGGGAAGTCCTAGAGGCATTAGCCGAGCTCGTACCGAACCTGACAGGGGGCAGCTCTAGGGGTATAATCCTAGCTCAAGCCGAACCTGATATGTTGGTTTATGGGTGGCAGCTCTAGAGGTAATAACCTAGCTCGAGCCGAACCCAATGCTTTGATTCTTAGGGTGGCAGCTTTGGGGGCATAAGCCTAGCTCGAGCCGATACCAACATAACAATATGTTATGTTAAAACCCACTGTTCAGTCGGGGCCCGGGTATCACAGTTCACAGGAAAAGATGAATAACTATAGAATCAAAGGAACAAAGAAAGTAAAGAAAGCAATATACATGGTTTCCAAAGTACAGTATTGTGACTTATCCATATTGATCATTTATTGTATTTGAGTTCATGGACATGTTTACATATCATACATATCATACAAGTTTCATATGGCCTTACATACTCAGTACATTCTTCGTACTGACCCTTCTTGGGGGATTTACCTTAATTGCTGCAGGTGCAGGTCGTAGTAGCCCTCCACTGTAGGTTGCCATTTGTTGCGGATCATTGGTGAGCTCCAGTTGGTTCGGGGCTTCTCCGAGTCGCAATTTCACTTATGTTTTGATGTTGTACATGTTGTATAGTTCGGGGACTTGTCCCAACTTTTAATTCATTTTGGACAATGCTCTTGTTAGAGGCTTTTGTAGACAGGTGTGGGTGTAAAAATGTAAAAGGTACATGTCGTTTTTGACCTGATGGCCTCAACGGCCAAGTTTCAGAAATGTATATATGTCACATTTTTCATGAATTTCATTATTAGCATTATAAACTCCTACGTGATAAGGGTGTTGCGGAATGCATGCATATGAATGAACATAGGCAAAGCTTGGTTCTCTCGGGCCTTATCGACTATGGGTGCCAATCACGCCTCGTTGGGATTCGAGGCGTGAAAATTGAAAATGTGAAGTAGTGACGTAAAAATGTGAAATACAGGAATTAAAATTACAAACTAGTGAGTTGGAGTTTTGAACTAGTAATTTAAATTTGGAAGTAGTGACTTAATATAAAAATGTGAAGTACAGAATCGAAGTTGTGAACTAGGGATTTGAAATTATGCACTACTGACTTGAAATTTTGATGCTGTGACTTAAAAATGTGAAGTAGTGAATTGACGTTGTGAACTAATGACTTAATATTGTGAAGTAGTATAGTTAAGTCGTGAATTGAAAATGTGGACTAGTGAGTTTGAATTGTAAACTAGTGAATTGAATTTTTCAAGTAGTTACTTAAAAATGTGAAGTAGTGAATTGATGTTGTGAACTAGTGACTTGAAATTGTGAAGTAGTATTAATTAGTAAATTTAAAATGTAAAGTAGTGACTTAAAAATATGAAATACTGAATTGAAATTATGAACTAGTGAGTTGGAGTTTTGAACTAGTGACTTAAATTTTGAAGTAGTGACTTAATATAAAAATGTGAAGTACTGAATCGAAGTTGTGAACTTGTGAGTTCAAATTGTGTACTAGTGACCTGAAATTTTGAAGTAGTGATTTGAAAATGTGAAGTAGTGAGATGGAATTGTAAACTAGTGACGTGAAATTTTCAAGTAGTGATTTAAAAATGTGAAGTAGTGAATTGGTGTTGTGAACTAGTGACTTAAAATTATGAAGCTGTATAGTTAAGTAGTAAATTGAAAATGTGAAGTAGTGACTTAAAAATCTGAAATACTGAATTGAAATTATGAACTAACGGACCGTGCGGGCACCTAAGCTATCCTAAGTAGCTAGGAGAACCCTTATTACCCAACCAAAAATATGCGAAAGACTTCTGTTTTTAAGAAAATACTGAATTAAATATAACAAAGTAAATTAAATACCAATAAATAAACTTTTCAAAAACTTCTTACAACTGTCCTTCACTACCCCAAGACCTGATCAGACATGTACAAGAGCTACCTATTATAGAATAGACTGACAATAAAAGAAATAACACAAAGACTCCAACATCTGCTAGGAAGGAAGTGCAGAAGTTAGTGTTGAATATCGCCATCCATCTAGTAACTGCAAACTAACCTGCATCCAGTCTAACCCCAAGAAGGAATGTAGAAGAGTAGGGTCAGTACAAACACACGTACTGGTAGGTATCATCGGCCGACCAGTGTTAGTCCACATAATCATAAAGTAGAATCAAAGAAAAGAAATCACGACATCTTAAATAGAGTATAATTCAACTAAGGCTGTAATATCGTTATAACACTTTTCCTATATAATTTACAATTCTCCAACTCTATTAATGAGATTATATTCACCACTAGCATAGTCTAACCTCATTAATTCATACCATCCAACACTAAACCATCACTATCACCCCTTTATTCGCATTGCCCCACATCTATAGGATCAACCCAGTAATCATAGACAACTCACACTAAACTCTCGGGCTAACAACCAAACACTCTCCTATAATATTAAAGAATAATAACTACCCAATCGGACAAGCCACGATTACACCAAGTATAAATAAAGTAAGTCGACCAACATATAGCAAGTAAGCACAGAGTTTCACTTTTCCAAGTACATGTCACACAATCAATCTCAAGGATACAATTAAATAGGGAATACAAATCAACTCACATCTCAGTAAAACACATAAAAGAACTCAAGTTTTGTTAGCAAACCTTATAGATACTCTTGGAGAAGGATTAATTCAATTATTGAAACTTTGGGATCGTTTCTTTGAGATTATTCATTGGATTCATCACTTTAGATCACTTCATTATCAATTCCTTTATTATTAATATTACCATGTCGTCTCGTGGCACCCAATCCAATCACGTCTTACAGCAATACCGAAATTTAACGTCGGCCACATTGCTACTAACAATCTTTCCACTTTTCCGTTCTTAATAAATATTCATCATTCACTTTTCAACCTGTATGAAGATATATCACAAGCCTTCTTTACTCAAGGCATTCTTTTCAATCACATTATCATTATGAATCAAGATTTTTCATTTATCAACAATAGTCTGTACACACATGCTAAGGGACTTATTTCTGCCCAACTAGTCATGACCTGCAGGGGACAATCTAGGTCCATGTACCATACCGGCGTGGTACCCTATCCTCCATAAATAAGTAATATCGACATCCATATCTGTACCAGCGTGGTACCCGATCCTCCATTACCATATTATTTATATTTTATCAACTTCATACTATCTCTCAGGATACAACTCAGCGTACTAAATTTACAAGTACACTTATAATCATAAAGAAATTCGATCAAGTTTGATTTTTCATAATTATTCATGCAAGTATCAACAATCCAAATATAATCAATTCAAGTATGTCTGAAGACCAATCAACAAGCATCCAATTTAGGAGCCTACACATAACTAAATTGAGTCTAAACTCCAATTAAACCATAACCTACTCAAATACCACAACATGGGTTCTAACATCACCACCCAAAACTAGCACATTCAACCTTATCATTATTCTCTACCTCTGTCCGCATAATACAATGCACACAATGATTCAAGTCATCTATCCCTTAGGCCTCACCATTATCATGGCACAATATGCAACTTATACCTTTATAACTCAATTAGGTTCATCACTCGAACAACTAAGAAACATCATGTCCACATACTTTATTCACAACAATCCCCTTTCGGGGACATAACACATAATATCATAAATATCACATAATCAATCAATAACATAGTTTTCGGGATTAAAGTAAAGTTCTTATGTCTTTATCCACCTTAACTCCATGTCTGCAGGCCTAGACATGCTTTCTCCCATCAATTATAAATTATGAAAATATGAAATAACACAGTCTTCTACTCATTAATCTAGCCTACCTGGACGCCAAACTTTTTGAATCAACAAGTCATGTCAAGGATGCTCATTCCCTTTCTTCATGCTTCGGAATGATCAATCATCTAAAAATCAAGCAATCATAAGAGTAATTAATTAATTACTCTTCAAATAAATATCTTTGGAAATTCAAACCCACTAATTCTACCCTAATTCAAGGTCTATATCATTCCCCAAGGTCAATTAACCATTAACTAATTCTTTCAAGCTTAACCCATCTCCATTAATGGAGCTTTTATAATAAAGGTCTCATCTTTATGGAATTCAAGATTTCCAACCGACAAAATACATAATCTAGTTTACCAAGTTCATGCTAGAAATCATTAATTTATAATCTAGAATTAGTTCTAGGTGATATTAAGAACACCCATAAGTTTTTTCCAAAAATCTACCATTAAAGGATCTAACCCAAAATTTCACCATTGAAGGTCTTTCTAATAATTCTAGGATGTGAAAGGATTAAAAGACAAAGAAGATGATGGAAAAACTTACCTCCACGAAGGACTTTCACCCTAAACCTTGTAAAATCACCTCTCTAGGGTTGGGGAATGAAGTTTTGGGGTTTTGGACCTGAAAATCGGCTAAAACTGATTTAAATACCACCAGAATTCTCGCTACAGTGAAATTCCCGTTTCAACCCGGACAGTGTTTGGTAAAACGGTCATAACTTTTTACTACAAACTCGGATTGATGAACGGTTTATTGAGTTGGAAAGAAGACTCAGAGATATTTGATTTGGTGGGTATTGGTACCCATAACTCCTTATATTCTAGGATATATGATCGTTTGAATTTGGCCCTAATAGAAACTCATATCGAAACTCTATCGGTTAAAAATGTTTTTAACTTAACTTTGTGCTAGGAATATTGTACGACCTTAATTCATATCGAAAGAACTTCCAAATTAAAGGATTGATATTAGTACTCATGAATAATTAAATTCATTGGGCTTGAATCTATCTAGACACATTGAAAGGCAAAAATCTTCGTGGAAAAGCTTGAGGTGACATAATGAACAAAATGATGGCTATTTTGGACTCAATTTAATATTGAGGAATGGATAATTTAGTAACGACAAAATGGGTCGTTACAAAACTAGTGACGTGAAATTTTCAAGTAGTGACTTAAAAATGTGAAGTAGGGAATTGATGTTGTGAACTAGTGACTTGAAATTGTGAAGTAGTATAGTTAAGTAGTAAATTGAAAATGTGAAGTAGTGACTTAAAAATGTAAAATACAGAATTGAAATTATGAACTCGTGAGTTGGAGTTTTGAACTAGTGACTTAAATTTTGAAGTAGTGACTTAATATAAAAATTTGAAGTACTGAATCGAAGTTGTAAACTAGTGAGTTGAAATTGTGTACTAGTGACTTCAAATTTTGAAGTAGCGTCTTAAAAATGTGAAGTAGTGAATTGACGTTGTGAACTAGTGAATTAAAATTGTGAAGTGGTATAGTTAAGTAGTGAATTGAAAATGTGAACTAGTGAGTTGAAATTGTAAACTCGTGACTTGAAATATTCAAGTAGTGACTAAAAAATGTAAAGTAGGGAATTGATGTTGTGAACTAGCGACTTGAAATAATGAAGTAGTAGAGTTAAGTAGTAAATTGAAAATGTGAAGTAGTGACTTAAAAATGTGAAATACAGAATTGAAATTATGAACTAGTGAGTTGGAGTTTTGAACTAGTGGTTTAAATTTTTAAGTAGGGACTTAATATAAAAATGTCAAGTACAGAAACGAAGTTGTGAACTAGGGAGTTGAAACTATGCACTACTGACTTGAAATTTTGAAGTAGTGACTTAAAAATGTGAAATAGTGAATTGACGTTGTGAACTAATGACTTAATATTGTGAAGTAGTATAGTTAAGTCGTGAATTGAAAATGTGGACTAGTGAGTTGGAATTGTAAACTAGTGACATGACTTTTTCAAGCAGTTAATTAAAAATATGAAGTAGTGAATTGTTGTTGTGAACTAGGGACTTGAAATTGTGAAGTAGTATTAATTAGTAAATTGAAAATGTGAAGTAGTGACTTAAAAATATGAAATACTGAATTGAAATTATGAACTAGTGAGTTGGAGTTTTGAACTAGTGACTTAAATTTTGAAGTAGTGACTTAATATAAAAATGTGAAGTAATGACTTAAAATTGCGAAGTAGTATAGTTAAGTAGTGAATTTAAAATGTGAACTAGTGAGTTGAAATTGTAAACTAGTGACATGAAATATTCAAGTAGTGACTTAAAAATGTAAAGTAGTGAATTGATGTTGTGAACTAGTGACTTGAAATTATGATGTTGTAGAGTTAAGTAGTAAATTGAAAATGTGAAGTAGTGACTTAAAAATGTGAAATACAGAATTGAAATTATGAACTAGTGAGTTGGAGTTTTGAACTAGTGATTTAAATTTTGAAGTAGTGACTTAATGTAAAAATGTGAAGTACTGAATCGAAGTTGTGAACTAGGGAGTTGAAATTTTGTACGAGTGACTTGAAATTTTGAAGTAGTGACTTAAAAATATGAAGTAGTGAGTTGACGTTGTGAACTAGTGACTTAAAATTGTGAAGTTGAATAGTTATGTAGTGAATTGAAAATGTGAACTAGTGAGTTGAAATTGTAAACTAGTGACTTCAAATATTCGAGTAGTGACTTAAAGATGCAAACTAGTGAATTGATGTTGTGAACTAGTGACATGAAATTATGAAGTAGTAGAGTTAAGTAGTAAATTTAAAATGTGAAGTAGTGACTTAAAAATATGAAATACTGAATTGAAATTATGAACTAGTGAGTTGGAGTTTTGAACTAGTGACTTAAATTTTGAAGTAGTGACTTAATATAAAAATGTGAAGTACTGAATCGAAGTTGTGAACTAGTGAGTTGAAATTGTGTACTAGTGACTTGAAATTTTGAAGTAGTGACTTAAAAATGTGAAGTAGTGAATTGATGTTGTGAACTAGTGACTTAATATTGTGAAGTAATATAGTTAAGTTGTAACACCCCGTATTCTATAGACACTACTCTTACTTATATGGAAAATGGTACAGACTTATGGCAATAGGTGATGGAATAACTAGTTCTTTGATTCAAGTACAACACTTCGTACATTTTCAAAACTTGTGCGACTAACCTAACATGGATAAAAGTATTTAAACTTGAGATAATAAGGACATACTTAAGTGTAAAATTAAAGTTAAGTGGTGAATTAAGGTAGAAGGATTAAGACGTTGGAAAACGGGGAGAACATAAGTGAGGTGCTTCCGTGACTTAATTAAGATAGTAGGTGTATCACCTATTTAACCTATTGGGCTGCATTTGGACCTATGTTAATGGACTGAATTGAGGTCCAAACTAAGTACATAAAATAGGGAAGATGACCAGCCCAACACCTAAATATCACTAAGGCCCAACATGCTATGATCCAACTAGAATTAGCCCAAGTAAGTGGACTATTTTGGACAGCTTATATAGCCAAGTAGGTGCATCACCTACTTGGACTATTTTTGACCAAAAAATTGGATAAGAATGAGATAAAAGAGGCGGCTAAGAGGGTGTATAAATAGCTGGAATTCAGCTCATTTATCCATTCATTTCATTTTCCAAAAACAGAAAATTAAAACACTCTCTCCTCTCTCAAACCCCAAACAGCCGCCCTAGTTTTCCTTTAGGGTTCTTGGACTAATCTCCCATTTTGCAAGCCTTGGTAAGTGTTTACCCTTATAGATTAATGTTATATATGTATAATAGGTTGTGTAAAACATGTTGGTGGTGTTTAAAATGTATAGGGCAGTCCCTTAATTAAGTTGGCAGTCCACTTGTGTTGGTTTTGATGAATTTGTCTTCCTTGTGGCTTGGACTTGTATAGGGGCTTAGGGTGTTGAAGAAATTAAGTTATGATGATGAAATTCCAGTATATTAAAGTGTGGTTCTGCCCCTGAATCGTTCCTTTTATGTATGGCTTGATGGAAATGTTTATATGTGTTGGTAAATGGAACGTTTGTTGTAGTGAAAAGAGAACACTCTTTTGTTATGTTAATCTGAATTTTGGAACTGTTGTGGAATGATTTTGGTATGCTACTGTGGAAGGCAGTATGGTTACCTTATGGTGTGAATATATAGAGTTTCATTGGAGTGGAAATGTAAAGGATAAACTAGGTAGGTAATCCTACCGGTTTGTAACGGTTATGTTTGTTTGTGGACTGTTTTGGTGGTGTGTGGACTGATTTGGTGTTGTTGTTTTGAAAAAGCAGTAAGTGTTAGGGTAATGTGGTTGAATACTGTTATCTAGTAGTATAATGAAAGGGGGAGTGATGCAAAATGTGTTTTGGAGGTTGGACGGTTTCTACTTTCCGTTAAGCACCTACTTACCGTCTTGTGAACTTATAATGTAGCTAGCCGTTAATGTTTGCTCCATTATGTACTTGTGTTGTAGAGTAACACATAAGGAAGGAGCTGAATCATTGTAGTTACATATTGAGAAGATAAGGTATGTAAGGTTATTCTTTTCCGCATTCTTCTGCAGCATCTAGTATTCATATTATCATAACACTTGTCCTATCCCCAAAGGGTTGTACAATATCTCATTTCAGAATTAGTAGCACTGTTATAAATGTATCGCTCTTATAACTAAAGAATGAAGTAATGTGAGTAATTGTGTAATGGTTAATGTTGAAAATGGGTGGTATCTCATGGAGTGAAAGAAACACTCGCATGAATGTCGATCCCATTATTACGGGTGGTATCCCATGGGATAAAAGGAACATCCGCATGGATGGCGATCCCGATTATTATGTTATTTCCCACTGATCAGTTGGGCCCGGGCATGATATGATTGATGATTGATGATGTACAGTAAAGTAAAGTAAAGTACAGTAAAGTAAAGAAAGCAATGTACATGATTCCACATATATACCATATGGTATTTATTTATATCGTTCGTTCACTTGTACTTAATTCCATTAAAGTGCTTATATTTCATACAGTTACTTATAGCCTTACATACTCAGTACATTCTTTCGTACTGACGTCCCTTAGGGGACTTACCTTACGTGCTGTAGGTACAGGTACTAGTAGACCTCCTCAGTAGGCTACGGGTCATCTACAGAATATTGGTGAGCTCCAGTTCGGTTCGGGGCTTTCCGAGTCATATGTATATGTGGTTTTGGTGCTGCATAAGCATTGTATATAAAGTGGGAAATTATACCAACTATATTTTGGGTTTTGTAGCTGTTAGAGGCTTTGTAGACGTTATACAGTTGAAGGAGGGAATGTTGTGTGTTTTTTTCTCAACCATATGGCTCCAACGGCCATGTCTCATGTTTATATAAATTTTCTTATTAGATTTATATTATTGATATGTTGTGTCCATAAGTGATTGAATGCTAGCCTATTGACAACAAGTATGCGAACGTATAGAATGGTTCTCTCGGGCCTTAACGGCTTCGGGTGCCATGTCCGCCCCAATGGGATTTGAGGTGTGACAAAAGTGGTATCAAAGCGGTCGTCCTAGGGTGTCTACAAAGCCGTGTCTGAGTAGATTCTTACTTATCGATGTGTTGTGCACCACATCTATACGTAGGAGACTACGGGACATTTAGGAGTTGTTTCTTTTCTTCATTTCCTAGATCGTGCAATAGAGCTAAAGTTGTAGGTTGAATCACATCTGACCATTGAAATGGTTTTCTTGTGTTATAGTAAAAATGCCGGTTACAAGAAGAGGTAGAGGTAGAGGCAAGAATATAGACATGGCTGTCGGAGAAGGAACCAGTAAATCACCACCTAAACAAGCTAATCAAGGTGAAGCTGAAAATGAGTTTGCATCACAGACTTCTTCCACTCTTCCATTGTCAGAAGAGTCAAGAGGGAGAGAAGTACCTGCAGGACCACCAATAAATACTACTGACCAGGATCTAAAGAGTGCAGTGCAAATGTTGACCCGAATAGTTGCTGCACAAGTTCAGGGACAAGGTGGTCCAACGACAAGTGATGATAGTGCAGCTAGAGCAGCTAGTCGACGGACACAGGATTTTCTGAAGTTAGATCCTCCCACATTCACTGGATCAGATCCAAATGAGGACCCTCAAGATTTTGTAGATCAAATTCAAAGGGCTTTGGAGGTTATGCATGTGTCCGGTGTGGAAACGGTTGAGCTTGCGGCCTATAGATTGAAGGGCGAGGCTATTTTATGGTATGAAGATTGGAAACGGTCGAGGGGTATTGATGCACTCCCAGCTAGTTGGGAAGAATTTAAAATGGCATTCATTGATCACTATCTCCCATATGAGGTCCGAGAGGCTCATGCAGACCAATTCTTGAATCTGCGGCAGGGTAACATGAGTGTCCGAGAGTATAGCCTTCGATTTAACTCTTTGGCCCGTTATGCTCCCAATGTGGTAGCTACGATGACCGATAGAGTTCATCGGTATGTGGACAGACTGGAGCCATATTTGGTTTGAGATTGTACTATTGCTGCATTGAACAGGGATATGGACATAGCTAGAATACAGGCCTTTGCACAGAAAATGGAAGATCAGAGGCAACGGAGAAGAACACAAGGGTTTGAAGAAGGGTCGTCGAAGAGAGCTAGATCTACGGGACAGTCTATGGTGTCCCAAGGAGCGTTTAGGCCTCGGAGTTTTAGTAGACCACCTAGGCCACCATTTTCTCATTCCATGGCAGGCACTTCATTTCAATTCCAAGGGTTTAGAGGTAATCAAGCCGGGCAAGGTAGTGGGAGTCGTGGTTCACAGACATCGGGATCTTTTCGTTCACCATGTCAGCATTGCAGACGATATCATCCAGGTGAATGCCGACTGGGGATGAATGTTTGTTATTGGTGTGGCATGACAGGGCACATGATGAGGGAATGCCCACGAAGAGGCTCGGGAAGCATGGTACGACCTGCGGGATCCACTGTGGCATCATCATCATCGGTACCTTCCTTAGGTAGAGGAGTGCAGCCTATTGGATGCGGTAGAGGTGCTAGAGGAGCAGCTAGTTCCAGTGGAACTCAAAATCGTATTTATGCTCTAGCAAACCGTCAGAATTCAGAAGCATCTCCTGATGTAGTTACAGGTATCTTGTCCATATTCTCACATAATGTATATGCGTTGATTGATCCGGGTTCTACATTATCATATTTTACTCCTTTGATTGCTGAAAAATTTGAAAGAACGCCGGAATTACTAGTTAAGTCAATTGAAGTAACTACACCGGTTGGGGAATCTATTATAGCAAAGAGAGTTTATCGTGATTGCATAGTTACTGTTGGTGGTCATGATACGTTGGTTGATTTTGTTGAGCTAGACATGATAGATTTTGATGTTATAATGGGAATGGATTGGCTAGCTTCTTGTTATGCCACGGTAGATTGTCGAGCCAAAAGGGTACAATTCCATTTTCCACAAAAGGATGTTCTTGAATGGAAGGGTAATGTAGGGGCACCAAGAGGTAGATTTATTTCCTATCTTAAGGCTAGGAAAATGATATCCAAGGGATATATATGCCACTTAGTGAGAGTGCATGATATTGATGCAAAACCACCAACTCCTCAATCGGTTCCAGTGGTCAATGAATTTCTTGACGTATTTCCAGAGGATCTTCCAGGTTTGCCCCCAGAACGGGAAGTAGAGTTTGGTATCGATGTAGATCCAGGCACTCAACCTATCTCTATTCCCCCATATAGAATGGCCCCAGCAGAGTTACGGGAATTAAAGGAACAATTAAAAGACTTGTTGGACAAGGGCTTCATCAGGCCTAGTATGTCCCCGTGGGGTGCACCAGTATTATTTGTACGCAAGAAAGATGGCACACTGAGGATGTGTATTGATTATCGGCAACTGAATAAGGTGACAATTAAGAATAAATATCCCCTCCCTAGAATTGATGATTTGTTTGATCAATTTCAAGGTGCTAAATATTTCTCAAAGATTGACTTGCGGTCGGGTTACCATCAAGTAAAGGTCAGAGAGAGAGATGTACCCAAGACAGCTTTTCGAACATGGTATGGTCATTATGAGTTTTTAGTTATGTCCTTTGGACTAACAAATGCACCAGCAGCTTTTATGGATCTAATGAATAGGGTGTTTAAGCCATTTTTAGACGTGTTCGTGATAGTATTTATAGATGATATTCTTGTCTATTCAAGATCAAAAGAGGACCATGCTAGTCACTTACGACAGGTATTACAGATTCTTCGTGATCGTAAGTTATATGCAAAGTTCTCTAAATGTGAATTTTGGTTAGAATCTGTAGCATTCTTGGGTCATATTGTGTCGGATGAAGGAATAAGGGTTGATACTCAAAAGATAGAAGCTGTGAAGAATTGGCCAAGACCTACAACGCCTACAGAGATTCGTAGTTTCCTCGGGTTGGCAGGTTATTATAGAAGGTTTGTTGAAGGATTTTCTTCTATTGCTTCACCTTTAACAAAGCTAACACACAAGGCAACCAAGTTTCAATGGAATGATGCATGTGAGAAGAGTTTCCAAGATCTAAAAAATAAGCTGACCTCTACACCCGTATTGGTACTTCCAGAAGGGACAGAAGGGTATGCGGTGTATTGTGATGCTTCAGGAGTTGGCTTGGGATGTGTATTGATGCAGCATGGTAAAGTAATAGCTTATGCCTCCAGACAATTGCGGCCACATGAGAAAAATTATCCAACACATGATCTTGAGTTAGCAGCAGTGGTATTTTCTTTAAAGATATGGCGCCACTATTTGTATGGGGTTCATGTTGACATATATACCGACCATAAGAGTTTGCAATATATCTTTAAGCAGAAGGACCTAAATTTGAGGCAACGGAGGTGGCTTGAACTATTGAAAGATTATGACATTGATATTTTATATCATCCGGGGAAGGCAAATGTGGTAGCCGATGCATTAAGTCGTAAGGCAATGGGGAACACTAATGTCCAGCTTACAGGAAAACAAGGATTAATCAAGGATCTACATCAATTAGCTAGCTTAGGCGTTCGCCTTCTTGAAACTCCAGAGGAAGGAGTTATGGTGCAAAATGCGGCCGAATCATCATTAGTAGTTGAAGTGAAAGAAAAGCAGTATGCAGATCCTATTCTATCACAACTTAAGGAGAATGTACAGCAAGGTATGACAAAGGCATTTGAGCTTACTCAAGAAGGAGTACTTCAGTGCCAAAATAGACTATGTGTACCTAATGTAGATGAGTTAAGGCGAAGGATTATGACAGAGGCACATCATTCCAGGTATTCTATTCATCCGGGATCAACTAAAATGTACCACGATTTAAAAGGACTGTATTGGTGGGGTGATATGAAGAAGAATATTGCAGAATTTGTAGCCCAATGTCCAAATTGTCAACAAGTAAAAGTAGAGCATCAGAAGCCTGGAGGTTATATGCAATGTATAAATCTCCCAGTCTGGAAGTGGGATATGATTAATATGGATTTCATTACAGGTTTGCCTCGTACACTGTGGAAATTTGATTCCATATGGGTAATAGTTGACAGGCTTACCAAGTCAGCACACTTCCTACCAGTCAAGACCACTTATACAGCTGAAGATTATGCACAGTTGTATGTTAAAGAGATAGTTCGACTGCATGGAATTCCAATCTCTATTATATCAGACAGGGGAACCCAATTTACTGCACACTTTTGGAAATCTTTTCAGAAGAGTTTGGGAACCCAAGTGAATTTAAGTATGGCTTTTCATCCTCAGACAGATGGACAAGCAGAACGTACTATCCAAACACTTGAAGATATGCTACGAGCTTGTGTATTAGACTTTAAAGGTAATTGGGATGATCATTTACCTCTTATTGAATTCGCCTACAATAATAGCTATCATTCAAGTATCAAAATGGCGCCTTATGAAGCCTTATACGGGAGGAAATGTAGATCACCGATTGGGTGGTTTGAAGTAGGTGAGACTATTTTATTTGGACCAGATCTTGTTCATCAAGCCATGGAAAAGGTTAAGGTGATACAACAACGACTAGAAACAGCCCAAAGTCGACACAAATCATATGTCGATGTTAGAAGAAGGGGGCTAGAGTTTGCTATAGGTGATTGGGTATTTTTGAAGGTATCGCCAATGAAAGGAGTAATGAGATTTGGGAAAAAAGGAAAGCTAAGTCCACGTTATATAGGACCATATAAGATTATCCGAAGATTTGGCCAAGTCGCATATGAGTTGGAACTACCCCAAGAACTCTCCACAGTTCATCCAGTATTTCACGTCTCAATGCTTCGAAAGTGCATAGGAGATCCATCTCATATTACTCCTACTGAAGATGTACAAGCTACGGAAGATCTCACCTATGAAGAAGTACCTATTGCTATTTTGGATCGACAAGTTAAGAAGTTAAGAAATAAAGAGGTAGCTTCCGTAAAAGTGCTTTGGAGGAATCAACAGGTAGAAGAGATCACATGGGAAGCTGAGGAAATGATGAAATCTAAGTATCCTCAGTTATTTGAAACAGAAGTGGAAGCCTTAGATGCTGAATTGGGGCAATAACAAGTAAGTATGTATATATAAGAATTATATGGTAGTATAAAGATTAAACTTAAGCTTGAACTTGTTTAAGCTAAGTAGTGATAATACTACCATTCGAGGACGAATGTTCCTAAGGAGGGGAGGATGTAACACCCCGTATTCTATAGACACTACTCTTACTTATATGGAAAATGGTACAGACTTATGGCAATAGGTGATGGAATAACTAGTTCTTTGATTCAAGTACAACACTTCGTACATTTTCAAAACTTGTGCGACTAACCTAACATGGATAAAAGTATTTAAACTTGAGATAATAAGGACATACTTAAGTGTAAAATTAAAGTTAAGTGGTGAATTAAGGTAGAAGGATTAAGACGTTGGAAAACGGGGAGAACATAAGTGAGGTGCTTCCGTGACTTAATTAAGATAGTAGGTGTATCACCTATTTAACCTATTGGGCTGCATTTGGACCTATGTTAATGGACTGAATTGAGGTCCAAACTAAGTACATAAAATAGGTAAGATGACCAGCCCAACACCTAAATATCACTAAGGCCCAACATGCTATGATCCAACTAGAATTAGCCCAAGTAAGTGGACTGTTTTGGACAGCTTATATAGCCAAGTAGGTGCATCACCTACTTGGACTATTTTTGACCAAAAAATTGGATAAGAATGAGATAAAAGAGGCGGCTAATAGGGTGTATAAATAGCTGGAATTCAGCTCATTTATCCATTCATTTCATTTTCCAAAAACAGAAAATTAAAACACTCTCTCCTCTCTCAAACCCCAAACAGCCGCCCTAGTTTTCCTTTAGGGTTCTTGGACTAATCTCCCATTTTGCAAGCCTTGGTAAGTGTTTACCCTTATAGATTAATGTTATATATGTATAATAGGTTGTGTAAAACATGTTGGTGGTGTTTAAAATGTATAGGGCAGTCCCTTAATTAAGTTGGCAGTCCACTTGTGTTGGTTTTGATGAATTTGTCTTCCTTGTGGCTTGGACTTGTATAGGGGCTTAGGGTGTTGAAGAAATTAAGTTATGATGATGAAATTCCAGTATATTAAAGTGTGGTTCTGCCCCTGAATCGTTCCTTTTATGTATGGCTTGATGGAAATGTTTATATGTGTTGGTAAATGGAACGTTTGTTGTAGTGAAAAGAGAACACTCTTTTGTTATGTTAATCTGAATTTTGGAACTGTTGTGGAATGATTTTGGTATGCTACTGTGGAAGGCAGTATGGTTACCTTATGGTGTGAATATATAGAGTTTCATTGGAGTGGAAATATAAAGGATAAACTAGGTAGGTAATCCTACCGGTTTGTAACGGTTATGTTTGTTTGTGGACTGTTTTGGTGGTGTGTGGACTGATTTGGTGTTGTTGTTTTGAAAAAGCAGTAAGTGTTAGGGTAATGTGGTTGAATACTGTTATCTGGTAGTATAATGAAAGGGGGAGTGATGCAAAATGTGTTTTGGAGGTTGGACGGTTTCTACTTTCCGTTAAGCACCTACTTACCGTCTTGTGAACTTATAATGTAGCTAGCCGTTAATGTTTGCTCCATTATGTACTTGTGTTGTAGAGTAACACATAAGGAAGGAGCTGAATCATTGTAGTTACATATTGAGAAGATAAGGTATGTAAGGTTATTCTTTTCCGCATTCTTCTGCAGCATCTAGTATTCATATTATCATAACACTTGTCCTATCCCCAAAGGGTTGTACAATATCTCATTTCAGAATTAGTAGCACTGTTATAAATGTATCGCTCTTATAACTAAAGAATGAAGTAATGTGAGTAATTGTGTAATGGTTAATGTTGAAAATGGGTGGTATCTCATGGAGTGAAAGAAACACTCGCATGAATGTCGATCCCATTATTACGGGTGGTATCCCATGGGATAAAAGGATCATCCGCATGGATGGCGATCCCGATTATTATGTTATTTCCCACTGATCAGTTGGGCTCGGGCATGATATGATTGATGATTGATGATGTACAGTAAAGTAAAGTAAAGTACAGTAAAGTAAAGAAAGCAATGTACATGATTCCACATATATACCATATGGTATTTATTTATATCGTTCGTTCACTTGTACTTAATTCCATTGAAGTGCTTATATTTCATACAGTTACTTATAGCCTTACATACTCAGTACATTCTTTCGTACTGACGTCCCTTAGGGGACTTACCTTACGTGCTGCAGGTACAGGTACTAGTAGACCTCCTCAGTAGGCTACGGGGTATCTACAGAATATTGGTGAGCTCCAGTTCGGTTCGGGGCTTTCCGAGTCATATGTATATGTGGTTTTGGTGCTGCATAAGCATTGTATATAAAGTGGGAAATTATACCAACTATATTTTGGGTTTTGTAGCTGTTAGAGGCTTTGTAGACGTTATACAGTTGAAGGAGGGAATGTTGTGTGTTTTTTTCTCAACCATATGGCTCCAACGGCCATGTCTCATGTTTATATAAATTTTCTTATTAGATTTATATTATTGATATGTTGTGTCCATAAGTGATTGAATGCTAGCCTATTGACAACAAGTATGCGAACGTATAGAATGGTTCTCTCGGGCCTTAACGGCTTCGGGTGCCATGTCCGCCCCAATGGGATTTGAGGTGTGACATAAGTAATAAATTGAAAATGTGAAGTAGTGAGTTGGAATTGTAAACTAGTGACGTGAAATTATCAAGTAGTGACTTAAAAATCTGAAGTAGTGAATTGATGTTGTGAACTAGTGACTTGAAATTGTGAAGTAGTATAGTTAAGTAGTAAATTGAAAATGTGAAGTAGTGACTTAGAAATGTGAAATATATAATTGAAATTATGAACTCGTTAGTTGGATTTTTGAACTAGTGACTTAAATTTTGAAGTAGTGACTTATTATAAAAATGTCAAGTACAAAATCGAAGTTGTGAACTAGGGAGTTGAAATTATGTACTACTGACTTGAAATTTTGAAGTAGTGACATAAAAATGTGAAGTAGTGAAGTGACATTGTGAACTAATGACTTAACATTGTGAGGTAGTATAGTTTAGTCGTGAATTGAAAATGTGAACTAGTGAGTTGGAATTGTAAACTAGTGACTCGAATTTTTCAAGTAGTTACTTAAAATAGTGAAGTAGTGAATTGATGTTGTCAGGTAGCGACTTGAAATTGTGAAGTAGTATTGTTAATTAGTAAATTGAAAATGTGAAGTAGTGACTTAAAATTATGAAATACTGAATTGAATTTATGAACTAGTGAGTTGGAGTTTTGAACTAGTGACTTAAATTTTGAAGTAGTGACTTAAATAATAATGTGAAGTACTGAATCGAAGTTTTGAACTTGTAACTTGAAATTGTGTGCTAGTAACTTGAAATTTTGAAGTTGTGACTTAAAAATATGTAGTGAGTTGACGTTGTGAACTAGTGACTTAACATGGCAAAGTAGTATAGTTAAGTAGTGAATTGAAAATGTGAACTAGTGAGTTGAAATTGTAAACTAGTGACATGAAATATTCAAGTAGTGACTTAAAAATGTAAAGTAGTGAATTGATGTTGTGAACTAGTGACTTGAAATTATGAAGTTGTAGAGTTAAATAGTAAATTGAAAATGTGAAGTAGTGACTTAAAAATATGAAATACTGAATTGAAATTATGAACTAGTGAGTTGGAGTCTTGAACTAGTGACTTAAATTTTGAAGTAGTGACTTAATATAAAAATGTGAAGTACTGAATCGAAGTTGTGAACTAATGAGTTGAAATTGTGTACTAGTGACTTGAAATTTTGAAGTGGTGACTTAAAAATGTGAAATACTGAATTGAAATTATGAACTAGTGAGTTGGAGTTTTGAACTAGTGACTTAAATTTTGAAGTAGTGACTTAATATAAAAATGTGAAGCACTGAATCGAAGTTGTGAACTAGTGAGTTGAAATATTCAAGTAGTGACTTAAAAATGTAAAGTAATGAATTGATGTTGTGAACTAGTGACTTGAAATTATAAAGTAGTATAGTAAAGTAGTAAATTGAAAATGTGAAGTGACTTAAAAATGTGAAATACTAAATTGAAATTATGAACTAGTGAGTTGGAAATGTGAACTAGTGACTTAAATTTTTAAGTAGTGACTTAATATAAAAATGTGAAGTACTGAATCGAAGTTGTGAACTTGTTAGTTGAAATTGTGTACTAGTGACTTGAAATTTTGTAGTAGTGACTAAAAAAGTGTAGTAGTGAATTGATGTTGTGAACTAGTAACTTAATATTGTGAAGTTATATAGTTAAGTAGTGAATTGAAAATGTGAACAAGTGAGTTGGAATTCTAAACCAGTGACTTGAAATTTTCAAGTAGTGACTTAAAAATGTGAAGTAGTAAATTGATGTTGTGAACTAGTGACTTGAAATTTTGAAGTAGTACAGTTAAGTAGTAAATTGAAAATGTGAAGTAGTGACTTAAAAATGTGAAATACTGAATTGAATATATGAACTAGTGAGTTGGAGTTTTGAACTAGTGACTTAAATTTTGAAGTAGTGACTTAATATAAAAATGTGAAGTACTGAATCGAAGTTCTGAACTAGTGAGTTGAAATTGTGTACTAGTGATTTGAAATTTTGAAGAAGTGACTTAAAAATGTAAGGTAGTGAATTGACGTTGTGAACAAGTGAATTTAAAATGTGAAATATAGTTAAGTAGTGAATTGAAACTATGAACTAGTGAGTTGGAATTGTAAACTAGTGACTTAAAAATGTAAAGAAGTGAATTGATGTTATGAACTAGTGACTTGAAATTATAAAATAGTATAGTAAAGTAGTAAATTGAAAATGTGAAGTAGTGACTTAAAAATGTGAAATACTAAATAGAAATTATGAACTAGTGAGTTGGAGTTTTGAACTAGTGACTTAAAATTTTGAAGTAGTGACTTAATATAAAAATGTGAAGTAATGAATCGAAGTTGTGAACTAGTTAGTTGAAATTGTGTACTAGTGACTTGAAATTTTGAAGTAGTGACTAAAAAAGTGAAGTAGTGAATTGATGTTGTGAACTAGTAACTTAATATTGTGAAGTAATATAGTTAAGTAGTGAATTTAAAATGTGAACTAGTGAGTTGGAATTCTAAACTAGTGACTTGAAATTTTCAAGTAGTGACTTAAAAATGTATAGTAGTAAATTGATGTTGTGAACTAGTGACTTGAAATTGTGAAGTAGTATAACTAAGTAGTAATTTGAAAATGTGAAGTAGTGACTTAAAAATGTGAAATACTGAATTGAAATTATGAACTAGTGAGCTGGAGTTTTGAACTAGTGACTTAAATTTTGAAGTAGTGACTTAATATAAAAATGTGAAGTACTGAATCGAAGTTCTGAACTAGTGAGTTGAAATTGTGTACTAGTGATTTGAAATTTTGAAGTAGTGACTTAAAAATGTGAAGTAGTTAATTGACGTTGTGAACAAGTGAATTAAAAATGTGAAGTAGTATAGTTCAGTAGTGAATTGAAAATGTGAACTAGTGAGTTGGAATTGTAAACTAGTGACTTGAAATATTCAAGTAGTGACTTAAAAATGTAAAGTAGTGAATTGATGTCTTGAACCAGTGACTTGAAATTGTGAAGTAATATAATTAAGTAATAAATTGAAAATGTGAAGTAGTGACTTAAAAATGTGAAATAGTGAATTGAAATTATGAACTAGTGAGTTGGTGTTTTGAACTAATGACTTAAATTTTGAAGTAGTGACTTAACATAAAGATGTGAAGTACTGAATCGAAGTATTGAACTAGTGACTTGAAAGTGTGTAGTAGTATTGTTAAGTAGTGAATTAAAAATATGATGTAGTGACTTAAAAATGTGAAGTAGTGAATTTAAACTGTGAACTAGTGAGTTGGAATTGTGATCTAGTGACTTTAAATTTTGAAGTAGTGACTTAATATAAAAATATAAAGTAGTGAATTAAAGTTGTGAGCTAGTGACTTGAAATTGTGAAGAAGTATAGTTAAGTAGGTAATTGAAAATGTGAAGTACGAAGTTAAAAATAGGAAGTAGTGAATTGAAATTGTAAACTAGTGAGTTGGAATTGAGAACTAGTGACTAAAGATTTTTAAATAGTGGCTTAAAAATGTGAAGTGGTGAATTAACAATGTTAAGTAGTGAATTGAAAATGTGAAGTAGTATAGTTATGTTGTGAATTAAAAATGTTAAGTAGTGACTTGGTATTGTGAAGTAGTGACTTGGAATTGCAAAATAATTTAATTTATAATTGAATAGTGACTTTAATGAATCTAATTTATAATTGAATATCTATATATTTGTAGATGGACCATCGTTTGTTGATGTATGATATGGATTATGAAACTGGTGAGGGTATAAAAACTGAATATTTTGAAGGTGTTAGAGGTTTTATCGATCATGCGATGTCACTAGACCTTTTTCAAATTAATAGGGTGGTTAGGTGTCCTTGTAATTCATTCAGGTGCATGAAGTTTTTTAAGCCAGATACAATTATGATTCATCTCTACTATATATTTTATAATTCACTACCTGAGGATGAATATAATATGCTTGTAAAAGGTAGACATGCTAGGATGCAACATGCTAAGGTTCAACATAGGATTTAACATGATAGGGTACAACATGATGATAGGGTTCATGAAATGGTCAATGATGCATTTGGGATTCTGGATGGGATAGAACCTGAATAAAATTTATAAGAAGCTCTTAGTGAAGAAGTAAGACGCTTCTATGAACAATTAGAAGAGGTTAGTCGTCCACTATGTGAAGGGAGTTCACATTCTTCTTTGTCCATTGCAATTAGACTAATGAGTATCAAGTTCGATTGGAATGTTCCTCAACCTACTATGGACTCTATGGTTGGACTTTTGGGTGAACTAGTTAACCCAGAGTTGAACATACCTCAGAATTGTTATCAGGCAAAGAAATTGGTTTCCAAGTTGGGATTGTCGTATGATAGAATTCATTATTGTGTAAATGGTTGCATGTTTCTCTATAAGAAATGATGTTGAATTAGAAAATTTTAAGTTTTGTGGACATGCTCGTTATAAGTGGACTCCTGGTAGAAAGATAGTTCTAGTTAAGGCATTCACTATTTACCTCTTATACCTAGGTTAAAGAGGTTATATGTATCTATAAGTTTTACCCCATATATGAGATGTCACCATGAAAATAGAAGGCCACCAGGTGTCTTGTCTCATCCATCGGATGGAGAAGTTTGGAAGCATTTAGATAGAACTTATCCTAATTTTGCTACTAAACCAAGAAATTTTAGATTATGCTTGTGTGTAAATGATTTCACACCATTCTCTAATTCTGGTGCACCTTATTCTTATTAGCCTATATGTATTACTCCGTATAAGTTGTATTATCCTGGGTCCCTATAATCCAAAAATTTTGATTGATGTATAGCTACAGACATTGATAGATGAGCTACTACAATTATGGCATGAAGGTGTAGTGACATATGATATATCAATTAAGCAGAATTTTGTTATTGTGCTTATTTAATGCAGACTATGAACGATTTTCCTATGTATGGGATATGTTCTGGTTGGATGATTTCTGGAAAATTAACTCACCCGTATTGCATGAAAAATAGTAAAGCATTTACTTTAAAGCATGGTCGGAAAAGTTATTGGTTTGATTGTCATTGTCAATCAACAAGTTTAGAAAGATGAAAATTGCATTCAGAAAGAATAAGATTGAGAATGATCCACTACCTCTATTAGTGTCAGGGCATCAGATTTGGGAAAGAGTTTGTCATTTACCTAAAGTTACAGAAGGTCCACCTTCTAGACTTCCTGATATGAATTTGAACATGATTGGACCAAACAGAGCATATTTTGAGAGTTTTCATATTGGGGGGACAATAAACTATGACATATTCTTGATGTGATGTATATTGAAAAACAATATTTTGATAATTTTTTATACACAGTTGTAGATGTTAAGGGAAAAACAAAGACAATCCAAAATCTAGAATGGACATAAAAGAATATCACAGGAGAAAGGAGTTTTGATTTTAGGAAAAAGAAAATGGTAAAGTATGTAAGCCCAAGGCCAGATTTTCATTCACATTGGATGAGAAATGGTAAATATATGAGTGGGTTAAGAATTTGAGGATGCCAAAGGGCTATGCTTCAAATTTAGGAAAATGGACAGATCTGGATAAAGGAAAGTAGATTGGGATAAAAAGTCTTGATTGTCATATTTTCATGGAAACCTTGATTCCTATCGCATTTAGCCACCTTCCCGAGAGGATATGGAAACCAATCATAGAGATAAATCTATTCTTCAAAGATTTGTGTTCAGAAAATTTGTTGGAGAGTAGCTTGGATAGGATGGAGTAGAATATTTATGTCATCACCACTATGTTGGAGATTCCATGGAGCATCTTCCAGTTTACCTTGTAGAAGAGGCACGTCTTGGGGGCCTAGTTCAAATGAGGTAGATGTATCCATGCGTGAGGTAAATTTTCTTTTGGTTATTTAATTTATTATTGCTTAAAAAAAAATTTAACTACCAAATATATAATTATACAAAAAACTTAATGAGTGCAAACAAACTATTAAGCAAAGGGAAAAGATCGAAGGATCAATTTGTGAAGCTTAGCTTGCAAAAAAAACTACTCATCTTTGTTCTTACTACTTTGGGATAAAGTGTCATGTAAGAGAAATAGGTCCAATCGCAATTATGAAGGTGATGGTGATCCTATGTTCCTACTGATTTCAATTTTTAACCAATCGGGCCGACGATTTAAAAAATGTGGAACGCGAGCCTTCACTGGTATGGACAAAAAAATCTATTGTGACACATCTTTTGCTCAATTGTCTTAAGATTCAACCGTATCTTGAGTCAGTGTCAATTGTATTACCTAATTACATGAATTTGATAAGGACACTTAACTAATGAAAAATCTCAATTGTGTACACTTAACAGTTTATTCATAAAGGCATGGGGTAGTGATGGCATATATACAAGGTTTTCTGATTGGCTAAAAGAATATATAAGTATGAAAGTTCATATGTTCATTTACTAAAATTCATTTATATTTTAGATTAATGATATATAGTTTTTTGATAAATATAGTATCGTCGAACATTTGCAATTGGTAAGAGATGTTGCATTTGGGACTGAAACTCAAATTCAGACGATGAATAAGTATTTTATGAATGGTTTTCAATTTCAAACTGAAGAAGTTTATAGATATAATAAAACTAATAATAGTGGAGTGTTTGTTCAATGTGATGTCGATGGTAATGGCCAAACCATTGAATATTTTGGTGTCATACAAGAGATTATTAAAGTTAGATACCCTGGTTGGCCTAAAAGGATAGTACTATTTTGGTGCAAGTGGTTTGATCCCTTACATAGAGGTACCAGGGTGAATCAACAACATAATATAGTTGAAGTTAAGCATACGAGACAATATGATCACTATGATCCTTTTATTATTGCATAAAATGCCAGGCAGGTGTATTACGCTACATATCCATTTTTTAGAATAAAGCCAATTGGTGGGTGGTTATAAAGCTTAAGCATATGGGTAGGGTTGAGATTGACAATGTGTTAGATATGGCATACCAGAACAAAGTCGCAGTTGTTGATCAAACAGTGGATGCTTAGTTAGAGAATAATCTAGAACATCCTCAATGCATATTAGAAGAAGTTTCTAATGATGAGATTATTTCCATAGAAAATATTGAGAAATAAATAGATGAGGGAAATGAATTATTCTGGAAGGATGAATGGGATGATGAAAAAAGAAACAACTGAGGAGGAAGTATGGGAGAATGATAGAAATGAAACAAGAGAGGATGAAGATTGAGAGGATATAGACTAGCATGTTAGTTTATTTTGTTACAACTAGTTATTTGTTAATACTTATGATTTTTTTAGATGTTTTAATATAAACTTGTATACAGATGTCATCAAGTGGTGATGGTGATCAACCTCGTACTAGCAAGAGTACCAAGTCATATGGTAAGAAGAAATCTAGGAGATCTATACAGCCTAATAATATTCCATGTTGGCTTTCACCCCAGCCACAGATGCGCACTTCTCCACCGGGGAGGTCTTATGTCCCCTATGGCACTGCATATCCTGCAGATTTTCATGGTAGCAGATGACATTCACTATTTTCACACACTTCTAATTCCTGTACTTTCATTCCTATGCCCACTGAAGATCAGCCCCAGGATATAGGGACTACGAAATTATCATTTGGTACTCCATCCCTCGGCAATGCATCCCTCTACCTCTCAGGTTTATGAGCTCTGACTCTGCCGCATAGATAACTAATCCCCCATTGACTCAGCATTATGGACTACCCAGTCTAACATCTGCATTTGGATTTGTGCCTCTACCTCCACCTCCTCCTGCACCTGCATAGGATGATGCTGATGCAGATCTGATCGATCTACTACCTGTTGATAGGGACATGATTGGTAGAGTGATGATTGAGCCTGATGGATCACCGTAAGTTTGTTTTCTTAGTTGATATGTTTATTTTTTTAATCTTTATTAATTAATTACTTATGACTTGACATGTTTATTATGTTATTACATGTGTTATCCCTCAAAAGATGTCGTCTAAGGCTCTAAACGAGAGTGTTAGAAAGCTTTATACGTATCATTATCACTCCTGTTGCGAGATTCCAGACATAGAGTGACAGGCTATGTTTGATGAGTTTAAGGTATATTCAATTTAATTATTATTTAGTTAACTTTAATATATATATATGTTTATTTTTTTAATCTTTATTAATTAATTACTTATGACTTGACATGTTTATTATGTTATTACATGTGTTATCCCTCAAAAGATGTCGTCTAAGGCTCTAAACGAGAGTGTTAGAAAGCTTTATACGTATCATTATCACTCCTGTTGCGAGATTCCAGACATAGAGTGACAGGCTATGTTTGATGAGTTTAAGGTATATTCAATTTAATTATTATTTAGTTAACTTTAATATATATATATCATCTAACGCTAGTCAATTGATTTTCAGACAATGTGTACTTGGAAGAGAAAGTACAATCTAGTCATTTCCACTACTTTTGAAAGGAAGGGTTGTGTGAGGCTATCCAGCTGGCTTGAACTTGTTAGGCATACAAGAAATATCATACAATGGCTTCTAAAAGAAGTGTATGACTAGCTACGTATATATTGGGATAGTCCTGAGTTTAAGGCATTGTCTGGAAAAAAAAAAAAAAAGGAAGAAACAGTTCAAATGGTGTCTCATTGCATATCGTGGGAGCAAAGAGAGTTGGGACCATAATTTGGGAAATGGTATGTAATAACCTTAGCTTATAATTTATATGTTTATCATATAAAGTTCATTAAATATTACTGGACTATGTTTAATTACTTTATGTTTGCAGGAGAAATCATTGGGTCACAAACCCACTCAAGAAAAGATCTTCCGACAAACACATGTAAGGAAGAAGAGGATAGAGTCAGAATCGGATGTATGGGTTGAGTCGAGGGCTCAAAATGCCTACGTAGGTTTAAAAAATTACTTACAAAGTAAGTAGTAATATATCTCTATTATATATGTGTGTGTGTGTGTGTGTGTCATGATCCAAACCCACCGTGAGAGTCACCCACACTAACCCCCGGTGGAGAACCATCTAACCCCAACCATGCAAACCCAACATTTAGCCAAAAGTAAGGCAAACTAGCTATTTTGCATTAATAACAACTGAAATCCATAATCCAATGAAACAAATGCAGAATAAATAAAGCTAACAACCCCTAGAACCTAAAGTCATTGTACCAAAACACTACAAATGTCAAAATAACGGGTTCAACCCAAAATAACTGGAAATGTCTAAGCCCAAAATAATAGACCAAAAACTAAATGAAGAACTCATGGCATCCCAAAAGATGTAGCTCACCCTTGAGTTTGAACATAGTCAAAATCACGACTGAGGTCTCGAAACAGTCATCGAAATATGCTCTGCACTCAACAAAAGAAGAGCACATGTACAATCAATACACAAAAATTAATGATGTATTGGTAGGTTTATCGGCCGACCCAAAATGGCAAATATGAACACATAATCATAATTTAGTAAAACAAGACAACCATGAACACCTACCATGTAACCTTACCTCAAGTTCATAACACTTATACTTATTCAACAACATTATGGAACTTAGTCATTATATGTCAACATGGATAACAAGTCAAGTCAAGACCATGACCACCAACAAGACTCCTAGTCAACAACCATGACACAAACAATTAATCAACCATGTCTCAATTACACAAGTAACAAATGATAAAGAGTTATGCCACATTTTACAAATTAGCTCAGACCACTCAAGGATCCATAAGAACCACAACAATGGTAATTATCATGCAACCCGGTTTACATTAAAAAAAAAACCTTTAGCAATTCAGCACATAAACCCAATTTACTCAAGGAACAAATATAATAGCAAACACATAATTCAAGATTCACTCAAGGAACTGTCACACTCACCAATTCCTTGTACATACATGCTAAGGGTCTTATGGTCACCCACTAGCCATGACCTGCAGGGGATGAGTGCTTGTCCATGTACCAAATCCTAGACATCGAGTGCCTGCCAACCTTATACCTACCAAATCCCGTGAAGATGTCCAAAAATAGGTATAGCTCACAATAATAAATATAAATCCCATGAAGATGTCCAATTACCGATACATCCCATAATAATGACAGATATCACAACAATCACAACCATAATCAAAATAGTAACAACACTTGGAAAAACCCAACAAGCTTTCATATAAGTTAATTGCATGCAATTAACACTAAGGATATCAAACAGTCATTCACTTTCCTTGCACATGCATTGTACAAGTAATACGAAGGAATAGTTATCATGAACACATAAAATAAATTGGGTTTCAACTATATTAAACCATCACCTACCTAAATCCAAGCGTAAAATGCTCTAACAAACTTGAGCTTTCCCTTTCCTTGCAACTTTTGGTATAAAAGCATGAATATAACACATAATCAATGAAATGACCTACAACATCGAGAATTATAACCTAATCTCAAACCCCTAGGTCAATTTCATAATCATTCCCTCAACCCCACCACTATCAATTCACCTTAAAACTACTAAGTTCATGGTTACAATAGTGAATTATAGTCATGCAAGAGTAAATTATTAACCTTAAATCAAAACCCTAAGGTTTTACACCTAATTTACCCTATTGCACCAGAAAAATTATCTAGGTCAAGTTAAATCCTCCCCTAAGGTTTAGAAATAAAAAAAAAATAGTTAACGAGAGTGATTAACTTACCTTTATGAAAAACTTTGATGGAAAATCACCCAAAATCGCCTAAGCTTTTCCCAAAATGAGTTTAGAAAATAATAAACTATTTTATGGAATTTCTGCATTAAACAACAATTACCCCACTATAAAAACCCAATTCCACTATAGCGGTATCTTTATAGCCGAAGTCACCCGTTATAGCGGGATTGACCAGTTTTGACTTCTGCTATAGCAGGAATTATTCCACTATAGCGCTAGCACCATAGCAGCCTGCCACCTACTATAGCGGGTATGGCAAGGCAGAAACTCAAGATTTCTCCCAGTTTTGCCTTTTTCTCAATGCATCCTCAAACCATGACATTCTGAACTAACTCCTTTACGTCAAGTTTGATATCAAGAGTTCTATTGAACCAAATTCACTTTCAAAAAATCCTACGGATTTCTTATCATCATAGCTACCATAAAAACATGATAAATATTATTATTTTTATGCAATATATTCCCGGATTTCTCTAAACCATACCTCGCTCGGATTTCATCCAAGACTAACCTAGCCTGAAAATTATAACTCCAAATTCGAGAAAAATCTTGACCTAATTTTTTGTATGTTGGACTTACCCATTATGATGGAAAGGATTGTTACAATAAATACCAATTTACCCATGGTTTGTCCTCGAATGATCAAACAAGAAAATAAGCTAAGTTAAGAAAATAGAAGAGTACATGTATCCTCAAACAAGTGAGGGTACTTATCCTACATGTCCTCATCGGTTTCCCAAGTAGCTTCCTCAATTAATGATGCTTCCATTATACCTTTATCGATCAAATTTCCTTTGTCCTCAAATTACAGATATCCTAATCAAGAATAGTAACCGAATCCTACTCATAAGAAAGATCCTTATCAAGCAAAATCGAATACCATTCTATAATGTAATCCTCATCCCCATAATATCTCTTAATCATGGATACATGGAACATCAGATGGATCCCCGACAAGTTTGGTGGCAAAGCCAACCTATACTCCACCAGACCTACATCCTCAAGAACCTCAAATGGACCTATATACCGAGGGTTAATCTTGTTCTTCTTGCCAAATCTCATGACTCCCTTCATAGGAGATACCTTTAACAAAACTTTTTCACCCACCTTGAATGACATGTCCCTTACCTTACGGTCTACGTCCCCTTTTGCCTACTCAGGGTTGCCAACAACTTGGTTTGAATAAGCCTTCTTCTGAGCTTTCTTCACCAAGTTTGTTCCCAAAGGCTTCACATCACTAAATTTAAACCATCCTATGAGTGATATATACCTTGTCCAATAGAGTGCTTCTAATGGATCCATATCAATGCTAGAGCTTCTAATGGATCCATATCAATTCTATAGTGATAGCTAATGTTGTATGATAATTCACACAATGTCAAGAACTTATCCCAATAACCACCTAAGTCAATCACACAAGCCTTCAACATATGTTCAAGTACCTTTACCTGTAACTGCTTGTCAGTTTGAGGATGAAAACCAGTGCTAAAGTCCAACTTAGTGCTTAACTCTTTATGTAGTTTGTCCCAAAACTTAGAGGTGAACTGCAACCTCTATCAAAAATAAAGGAAATTGGCACCCCATGTAGCCCCAATATCTCCTTGACATAAATCTTGGCTAACTTTTTTGAACCAAAATCCACACTAATTGGGATGAAGTGAGCTGACTTGGTCAGCCTGTACACTTTGACCTAAATTGAATCATGTTGCCCCAAGGTCTTAGGGAGATCTACCATGAAGTCCATAGCTATTATTTCCCATTTCCACTTGGGAATAGGCATCCTCTATAGCAAACCCGCAGGCCTTTGATGCTCATACTTCACCAATAATTGTTGCATTTAGACACATACTCCACTATATCCCCTTTTATCCTAGGCCACCAATAAAGTTGTCTCAAGTCACAGTACATCTTGGTTTCACCCGGATGAATAGAGTATCAAGAACCATTAGCTTCTACAAGTAATTCAGGAATCAAATTACCAACTCGGGGCACACACACACGTCCCCACACCATCAAAACCCCACACGTATTAAGTATGGCATCAGAAGCTTTGCCATCTACTACTTTGTTCTGAAGTTTTTTCAACTTCTCATCTTCAAACTGCCTGGTCTTGATGTGAAAGGAATATTGGCCTTACCTCTATACTAGCCAGCAGTCCACCTCTTTCAGAGACGCTAAACTTCATAGACAGAGATGCTAGAGTCTAAATTTCCCTAGCCAAAGGTTGCCTTGACATCCACAAACAATCCAGGCTACCCATACTTATCGTTTTCTAGCTCAATGTGTCTGCCACCATATTGGCCTTACCCGAATGGTATTGGATGGTCACATCATAATCCTTAAACAATTCCATCCACCTTATGATGGAATCTGAGCTTCATCAATATCATGAAATAAAGAATTGAAGCTCAAGAATATGCTTAAGTGGAAGTACAAGGAAGAAAAGTGAAAAAAAAAAGAGGTTATGAATGCAAAAGTGGCTATTCTTGACATTCAAGCCTCATGCTAAAGAAAACTCTTATATCATTAAGGGTATTTTTGTAATTACTAGTGTAGACTATAAATAAGAGAGAATTTCTCATTTTAGGCATAGACTATTTTTGATATTATGAATTGATATGTGAAACTCTTGAGAGAGCTGAGGCTAAGGCCATAGTTGCTAGAAAATGTTGATGGGATTGCTTGCTTGAGGATACCATTCCTGTTAAGGGTGTATTGATAGTATAGGTGCTTGTTCGAGTTTCTTAATAGGACGTCTTTGTTTTCATATATCCTCGGTTGCCTATTAAATCCTTACTTGTGTCTTGGTTTTTATAGATTTAGTACTTTTTAGACTTTGTATTTGAGGGCATTGGTTTTGATATAGCCATTGTTCTCATTTCTTTTCCATTTTGTGTCGATCTTCTATCTTTAATTTCGTGCTCTTAGATTTTAGGGTATTTTTCATCTTTCACATATTTTGTATTGTATCATTTGGTATCAGATCTGAGATTAGAATCGTTCCCAGGATTCTAGTCTTGGCTGTGGTATTGAAGAAATAAAAAAATTCAAAAAATTCAAAAAAAAAAAAATCCAAAAATTTGTGTGTTTGATTTATTGTTTTTGACACTAGATCCTTGTTCCCTAGTGTCATTTGAGTCAAAATCCAAAAATTCCATCCAATTTCAAGTTGTTGGGAAGATTCTACTATTGAAAGGTGTTGAAGCTTTGAAACTTTGAAAATTTTGCAAGTGGGTTTGTAGCTTTGGGTTAAATTGGAGATTGGAAGGCATCGTGGTTTGTTCTTCATAGCAAGGAGAGTCTAAATCTTGAATTTCATTGAATTTGGAGCTAAAATGAGAAGTTATGAAGATTTGAAGTTCACTTGTTCATGGTGTTCTTCATAGCTTGAAGATGGTGAAAATGGATTTAATTTTAGCTTGAAATTGAGGGCAAAAAAAATTAGTGGTTGTTTGTTCGTGGTGTTGAAAGGAGCGCGTGGGTGAAAATTTCGTTGAATTTAGAGTTCAAATGAAGGAGCTATGAATTTATGAAGATTGGGCTTTTTCTTAGTGTTTTTGAGCTCCTTCATCTTGTTCTTGAAGAAGAAGATTGCAAAAGTACACTTTGATCCAAAAATTTTAAAGTCAAAGTTGGTCAAAGTGTTAGTGGGTCCACTTGTGGGAATTTAAAAAAAAAAAATCAAATTGATTTTAAATGTGGACTGCCACGTCAGCAAGTCAACGCCAACGCAGCAGCCATGCATCTGCCACGCCAGTAACAAGCCTAAAATCTGAGCAGTCAGTTCCATTAGAAGGGCCAGGCGCTTGTTGTGGTGCCCAAACCAATAAATTTCTAAAGCTCAACGCCTAAGGAAGGGCCAAGCGTTTGCTGGGGCACCCAAACTAGTAAGTATCCCAAAAACCTTCTGAGTGTCCAAACTTCATGTCCCAAATTTCTTGACTATTTAAAAAGTAATTAATATCTTTAATCACTTGTTAACTAGTTTTTAAACATCAAATAATTTCTTTGATTCTTCAAACTAAGTAACAACAAGTAATTTCTTCTACTTTTGTTACTTAGTTTTCTTTGAGTCTGATTTATTTTCTTTTGTTCTTATTTCTTTCTTGTGCTTTTCTCATTTTTATTTCTTTGTTAATTTTGTTGATTGAAATCCTTCAGATTTTATGGAGTCATCTATTCTTCAATTAACAAAAATCCATTCTACCCTTAAAGGTTGGTTTGTGACTCTTGGCAAGTGATTGATCGAATTGAATAGCAACTTTGGCCGGATCCTTGAGTGGTAAAAGGCTAGAGTGTGTGAGATTATTTAAGTAGTGCTAAACAAGCACAAAAGAGTGTAAACACGAGTGAAAGTGAGGAGAATTTCCACAAAACCAAGCTAACCTTCTTGATTGTTCTTCTTTTTATAAGAATTTTTGTGTAGGTACAAGCATGGCAATTAAAGGAACATGAGTTCCCAACATAGAGCCCACACTTGAGGATTTGAAGAATGTGCTACTTTATTGGACCGAGCGGATTGGCTTGCCTAAATACATTAGAGTTAAAGCTTCGGTTCAAGGTAATGAAAATCCCTCTTATGAGCCTCAAGGTACAATAGCTAAACTTGACACTTTTAAAAGTTCAAATGAACAAAGTGTGAATGATAGCTTGTCTTTTTGTGAACTTAATAATTCTTTGCCGCGTAGTGATAATTTCTATGTTTAGAGTGTTCATACACTAGTTGATCCTATTGATGACCGAATTGATTCTTCTTGTAAGATCAATTTGTGTCCACCTAGTGTTGACACTTGTGACTTGAATGATAGTACATTGTCATGTGATTCTTTGCCATGTTTTGATAATGTGCTTGTTACGAATGTGGATACACTAGTTGATCCTATTGATGACCTAATTTATTCTTCTAGTAAGATGAATTTGTGTCCACCTAGTGTTTATACATGTGCTTTGAATGATAGTTCATTATCAAGTGATATTGGTATTGATCAACTAGGTTTTGCGTGCGGTACACCACTTAAAGGATCTTGTGATGTGCTTATTGAGCCTCAAGTTAGTGGTAATGTTGATGAAGTTGATCAATTGAGTAGGAGTGACTCTTTCAGCATATCTTTTATTAAAGATCCTATTATTTGTATTGCTCATAGAGATCAAGTGCTTGAAAGTTCTTCGAACAAGGATAATTGTCTTTGTGAGAGTGAAATTGCATGTTTTAATTCTCCTTTTTGGATTGATCATTCTCTCTTTATAATATCTTGTTCAAAAATGATGAGATCACTCCTAGTAAAGTGCCCAGTGGTGTGAACCTTGATAGTAGTATAGTTCTTAAGGGCTATACTGTTTATGATAACCCATTATGGTGTGAAGACATTCCTCCCAAGGATGGAAATCTCTTCTCGGAAGATAAGAGTACTCTTATGGGGAAGGATTGTGATAAAAAGGAAGGTGGTATTTGCTTTCCACTACTCCTTTATCTTTGTGTGTCCTAATTTTTGATGGCATGGTCAACGATTTTGAGTCTAATGGTGGTCTTACATATGAAAACACCTTGGATGAAGTTATTTTGTGAGACACCTTTCTTTAATATGTATTTGCGTATGATGATACTCATGTTTGTGTGGAGAGTATATCATACATTGATTGGAGAAACAACCGGGCAAATGGGTGTTTCTTTGACCCCATTTTAAGTTATCTTTTTTCATTTGATCTCGGTGATGGTTGTCATTGTGACGTAATGCTTGGTCGTAAAGGCAAGCTTGGTATGAGTGAGATTGTTGTCTTTCATGGTGATAAATATAGTAGTAACATTTCTTCTCTCACGTGATTATTACTTGGTGTTATTACTTGATCTTATGGGCTCGAATGAGATATGTTTGCCAACTTGTGTGGACTATCATGTGTTACTTGAATTAAAGAGGGATTTGTGCTTGTCTAAATGTACAACCATTGCGGACTTACATATGTGGTTGCCTAGTCACCGTGGTTCTTTTGATTCACCATTATGTTCATGTTTTCTATGTTGCCAAGTATCTTTTGTTTTGTTGGTTTATAAACCCTTTGTGGCTCATCTTGATGCTTGGTTATATGTTAAATGTGTGTACCCTTGGCATGGTGATAGAATTGTTATTACTAACACTAACCCTCATGCCATGAGGATCTTTTTGTTGCTTGGTTTCCCTATAGTTTTGCTAGGTTTGGATTTGAGAACAAATCCTTTTCAAGAAAGGGAGAATGATGCAAGCCGAGCATCATCAATATCATGGAATAAAGAATTGAATCTCAAGAATATGCTTAAGTGGAAGTACAATAAAGAAAGGTGAAAAAGAAAGAAAGAGGGTATGGATGCAAAAGTGGCTATTCTTGACATTCAAGCCTCATGCTAAAAAAGACCCTTATTTCATTAAGGTATTATCATAATTACCAGTTTAGGCTATAAATAAGAGAGAATAGCTCATTTTAGGCATAACCTATTTTTGATATTATGAATTAATGTGTGAAACTCTTGAGAGAGTTAAGGCTAAGGCCGTAGTTGCTAGGAAATATTGATGGGATTGCTTGCTTGAGGATATCATTCCTCTTGAGGGTATCTCGATAGTATAGGTACTTGTTTGAGTTTCTTAATAGGAGATATTGGTTCTCGTATAGCCTCGGTTTCCTATTAAATCCTTACTTGTATCTTGCTTTTTATAGATTTGGTAATTTTTGGACTTTATATTTGAGGGTATTGGTTTTGATATAGCCATTTTTCTCATTTCTTTTCCATTTTGTGTCGATCTTCTATCTTTAATTTTGTGTTCTTAGATTTTAGGGTTTCTTTCATCTTCCCCGTATTCCGTATCGTATCACATCATTTGCCTCAAATTCAAGTGTTTTTGTGTAAACACATACCGCAAACTGTGATGGTCTATGAACACCTCACACTTGACACCATAGAGATAGCGTCTCCAAATCTTTAATGCAAAGACCATTGCCGCCAACTCAAAGTCATGGGGTGGGTAATTCTTCTCATGAGGCTTCAATTTCCTTGAAGCATAGGTAATTACATTCATGTCCTGCATCAACACTGCACCCAAACCAAAAAGTGAAGCATCACAAAATACAATGAAACTTTACCTTCAACTAACATGGAGAGAATAGGAGTTGTAGTCAAAAGTGTCTTGAACATTTGGAAGCTCTCCTCACACTTATCCGACCAAACAAATGGCACCTCTTTCTGGGTCAACCTTCTCATGTGAGTAGCAATAAATGCAAAATTCTTGAAAAACCTGTGATAGTAACCAGCAAGACCCACAAAACTTTTTACCTCGGTCATAGAGCTAGGCCGAACCCATCTATTAACCGCCTCAATCTTCTGGGGATCTACCATTACCCCCCTCTCCAAAAACACATGCTCTAAGAAGATAACTGAAGACAACCAAAACTCGCATTTCAATAATTTAGCATACGACTATTTGTCCTTTAAAATTTGCAACTCGACGCGAAGATGACTTGCATGTTCCTCCTTACTCTTGGAGTAAACCAGAATATCATCAATAAAGACAATCACAAAAGAATCCAAGAAAGACTTAAAGATACCACTCATCAAGATCATGAAAGTTGTCGGTGCATTAGTCAACCCAAATGATATCACCAAGAACTCATAATGCCCACACCAAGTCCTTAAGGTTGTCTTAGGTATATCCTCAAGCCAAATCTTCAACTGATGGTAACCCGTCCTTAAGTCTATCTTAGAGAAAATTGAAGAACCCTGCCACTGGTTAAAAAGATTATCTATCCGGGGCAAGAGATACTTATTCCTGATGGTAACCTTATTCAACTGCATATAATCAGTAGGAGCACCCCAAGAAGAAACACTAGGACAAATAAATCCTTTATCAAGCAACTGCTGAACTGTGTCTTGAGTTCCCTCAACTTAGTTGGATCCATTCAATAGGAAGGAATAGAAATGGGGAAGGTATCCGGCTCTAAATCAATATGGAAGTCAATGTCCCGGTCCATAGGCATACCAGGAAAATCTATGGGAAACACTCCTAAAATTCATTTCTGATGCCACGGGGACTGACTCAATGGAAGGAGAGATGGTCTAGAAAATCCAAGCACCCTCTCCTAACTAACCTCTTATACCATATAAAAGATATAATCTTCATAGACTTAGGCCTATACACACCTTCCCACTGTAACTTAACCATTCCAGGCATCGTTAGGGTCACTGTCTTAGCATTCAAGTTTAAAATAGCATGATATGGAGGTAGCCAAGTCATACCCAGGATAGTGTCAAAGTTATGCATGTCTAAGATTATCAAATCTACCCAAGTCTGAAAACCCATAAATGAAACAGAGCATGCACGATACACATAGGTCACTACCATAGAATGTCCAACCGGAGTAGACACATAAACAGGAGAGTCAGTATATCACAAATCAAGGCTAATCCTAAGGCAAATCTAGCAGATACATAAGTATAAGTTGAAACCGGATCAGATAAAATAGTAGCCATCCAATCACAAATGAGAATAGTACCTGTAATGACAGTATCAGATGCCTCGGCCTTGGTCTTGCCTGGAAAGGCATAGCAGTAAGCTCTATCATCAAGCTAGGCAGTCTCCCTAGCGGGTTGCACTCCACCCTTCCATACAATACCTCCCTGATTATTACCTCGCCCACCCTATGGATGACCCTAACCATTACTATTACCTCAGCCACCTCTACTATTAGGAACCACAGCCTTAGCATACTACCGGCCCTATAACCCAGCCTGTCTTTGAGGACACTCTCCCTTGAAGTACCCCACAGCACCATAAGTATAACAACATCACGTAAGCCAAAACCTGTTGGCTGAAGAATAAGAAGCCCATTGGCCATTAGAAACTCAGGGTTGTTGAATAGCTCCTGAATAACCACCCGTAAAAGCTGGCAGAGCTGATTGAATAGGGCCAGCCAAATAAGTCTGCTTTCTATGACCCTTAGAATAAGAACCACTAAAGTCACCTACATTTCAAGACTTCTTCGCTAAAACTTTTGCCTGACCAACTTGTTGCACCACCCCATCTATATTTTTTATATAATTAGAAATATCATTAAAGTTCTTTCCGGCAGAAGTCATATGAATAGTCAAAACCTGCAAGTCAGTGTCCAGGCCCTTCATAAACAATCGAATCCTCTCCTCCTTTGTACCAAGTAGCTGAGTAGCATAATGGGACAAAGCATAGGACTTGGCCACATAGGCCGCAATAGACATATTACCCTGATCAAGGGCTAAAAACTCATCCTTCTCGCGAAGGGTACGAGGTACATACTTCTCCAAAAATAAGTTACAAAACTGAGCCCAAGTCAATAGAGGCAATACTGGTGACCGACACTCTACAGATGTCCTCTACCACTACTTGGCATCACCTTGCAGTTGGAAAGTAAAAAACTAAACACTGTGCTGCTTAATAATGCCTATTTTTTGAAGCTTTTCATAACAATCAACAATGAACTAAAATGTATCCTCCATCTCAGAGCCAACAAAAGTAGGAGGTTTCATCTTCAGGAACTTGAACAACATGTCATGCTCAGTCCCAGTCATGACCAAACCCAACACCGAACAAGGAAAGATCTTAGTACTAAAAGCCTCACCTATTTTAGGAGCAACTGAAGCAGTTAGCTGAACACCTAGAAAATCGATAAGCAGGCATAGAAGGAGTGGCCCTAGTACTAGCCAATCCACTCAGGAAAGAAAGAACCTGATGAATCATCTCAGAAGACATAGGGGGAAGAATTACACCTCAACCTGGTTCCACCTCCTAATGCTCATCATCCCCGTTCATCTCCTCAACCTCCTTATAATGATCCTTATGTGGGGGAGGAGTCACTGATCTCTGACGAGGCTGATCAGTTGTTGCTCGAGCAACCCCTGGCGGGTGTCACTCTCCCTTTTCGCCTTCTTCTTCCCATTCTGCATCCTCATCCCCGGACATAAGGTTCTATAGTTGGAGCTACTGGTGCTAGGGCTATAGCTCTGGCTCCATTCGCTCTAGTATTCACTATATGCGATCAAAAGAATAAAGAAGGTCAGATACCAATTTGTATCACTTGATACCAATTGGAATCAAGTGATAGCATGAAAGAAAAAAGAAATCATAGTTTCCTCAAGTCCTATAGCCTCTCGAAGAAAAGTACAGATATCTCCGTACAGTTTTACAAGACTCTAATAGACCCATTTTGGTATAATGAGATCAATGAACCTAGGGCTCTGATACCAACTTTGTCAATACCCAAACCCGCCGCCGAAATAAGGGACATGATCAATGGTAAGAAGATCAAAAGGCTGGCCAATCATGGTGCTCACCCTTGAAGTTGAATCTGGAACTACTAGCTAAAGGCGAGGTCTTGTCTCCAACACCGGAACACGCTCTGCACTTAACAAAAATAAGAGCACAGGTAGCATCAGTACAATAACACGTTCCACAAATTATGACATCCCAAACCAACCCCTTTTATGGTAAACTCTATAATTGGAGTTCTATAACTCCGTTTCAGGTGCCAAAAATTGGTACAGCTTTCTATATTTGTTGTCCATCTAAATATCAAGTCAAACATCACAACCAATACTCATCTTAGTACCAGATTTCCTTTGACTGATACACCCTCAAAATTTATCCAACACTAGACTTGCCCTGAATTTCTTAAAAATCGACTAAGGGAAGACTTAAGTGAAAATTTTGTCCCCTCTTTCAGCGTAATGATAATTTGGGTCATTACATTAGATACCAATTTACCACTCGTTCATCCCTGAATGACAATTATCTCCAAAGACATAGATAAGTAAGAAAATGTACCTGGGTTAATGAATAAGTACGGATATCTCTTATGCATGTCTGCCTCCTCTCCTATGTTGCTTTCTCAATAGTATGGTTCCTCCATTAAACTTTTACACACGAAATGACCTTAGTCCTTAACTTTCTCATATCTCTATCTAATATGACAATTGGTTCCCCTCATAGGACAACTCCTTATCAAATAATTTTGGGTCTCCATGAATGATGTAGTCACTATTACCATGATACTTATTTAGCATAGACACGTGGAACACCGAACGAACATCCGACATACTAGGAGGCGAGGACTGCTTGTATACTTCTGATCCTACTTCCTTCAAAATCTCAAAGGGTCCAATGTATCTTGGACTCAAATTGCCCTTCTTACCAAACCACAATACATCCTTCATGGGTGACACTTTCAAGAGTTACCCGTCTTTCATTTCAAACTTCACATCTCTCACTTTATTATTTGCATACTCTTTATGTCGGCTCTGAGCTTCTATGAGTTTTTCTTATATTAACCTTTCCTTCTCCATCGAATCCTTAAGCATATCAGTGTCCCCAAGGTCTCACTTTAAATGCATTAAACCATCCAATTGGAGACCTACACCTTCTACCATATAATGCCTCAAAGGGAGCCATCGATGCTAGAGTGGTATCTATTATTGTAGGAAAATTTGCACAATGGTAAGTATTGGTCCCACTAACCGCCGAAGTCCATAACACAATCCTGAATCATGTCCTTAAGCATTTGGATAGTTTGCTCTAACTAACCATTGGTTTGTGGATGGAAAAGTTGTACTTAGGTACAACCTAGAACACAATTCTGACTAAAACATCTCCCAAAAATTGGAGGTGAACTGATAAGCTCTATCTGACATAATCAAAATTGGTACCCCCATGCAACCTTAGAATCTTCTTCACATATATCTTAGCCAACCTAGTTGCATTATAATCTACTCTTACCGGGATAAAGTGAGCCGACTTGGTTAACCAGTCCACAATGACCCATATAGAGTCGCACTTCCTCAATGTCTTAGGCAGACCAACCATAAGAACGGCTTCTCTAGCCTCACCCTGCAACACTTTTTCCCTAAGGTTGCTCAAATTCTTGCCTTCAAATTGCTTGTTCTTGATCTGGTTGAAGAACATGGACTTAACTTCTACATGTACTAATATCCTTCTTTTGCTAGTCTCCTGCAATATCAGAAAATCGTTAGCCAAAGACTATATCTCTCTTGCCAATAGGCACCTTGACACTTCCAGCCATGCTAAACTTCCCATGCTTACTGGTTTCTGGCTTAGTGCGTCCGCCACTACATTGGCCTTACCCGGGTGATTTAGGATTGAGATGTAAAAATCTTTGATCAACTCCAACCACCTTCTCTGCCTCAGATTCAGGTCTCTCTAAGTGAACACATGCTGCAAGCTTCCGTGGCCTGTGAAAACTTCACATTTCACCCCATAGAGATAGTGTTTCCAAATCTTCAAAGAAAATACCACAGCTACCAATTCTAAGTCATGTGTGGGATAGTTTTTCTCGTAAGTCTTTAATTGTCTCGAAGAAAAAGCAATCACATTATGATCCTACATCAAAACAGCACCTAAACCTAACTGTGAGCATCACAATATACAACGAAATCCTTACCCTAGGCAATGTGAGAATTAGGGCTGAGTTTAACAAAGTTTTGAGCTTTTGAAAGCTCTCTTCACATTTGTCATCCCACACAAATGGGACTTCCATCTGAGTAAGGCGAGTCATATGCGAAGCAATGGCAGCAAACCCCTTACTAAAAAAATGATAATAACTAGCCAACCCCATAAAACTCAGAATTTCCATCACATTCGTAGGCCTAGCCTAATTCTTATCAGGTTCTACCTTTTGTGGGTCTACCATAACCCCTTTCTTAGACACTATATACCCCAAAAAAGACATCGAAGACAACCAGAACTCACACTTAAAATATTTAGCATATAGTTGCTTCTCCTTAAGCAACCCCAACACCGTACGCAAGTGAGCTTTGTGCTTTTCTTCACTTTTAGAGTAAACTAATATGTCATCATGAACACAATGATGAATAAATCCAAAAATGACTTAAACACCATATTCATTAAACTCATTAAGGCAGCTGGGGCATTGGTAAAGCCAAACGACATAACTAGAAACTCTTAGTGCCCTTAACGGGTTCGAAAAGAAGTCTTTGAGATATCCTCATCCCTAATCTTAAGCTAGTTGTAGCCCAATCTCAAATCTATTTTGGAGAACACTGTCGCTCTTTACATCTGGTCAAACAGGTCATCTATTCTAGGCAAAAGAAATTTGTCATGAATGGTCACCTTATTCAACTGGTGGTAGTCTATGCGCATCCTCCTGCTACCATCCTTCTTTATCAAAAATAACACAGGCGCACCCCAAAGGGAAACACTTGGGCGAATAAAACCCTTTTCAAATAATTCCTTTAGCTGAGATTTCAACTCTCTCAACTCTACTGGTGCTACATGATAGGGAGGGATATAGATGGGTAGCATTTTGGGCTCTAAATCTATACAAAAATCAACCTCTCTATCTGGAGGTATAACTGGAAGGTCATCAGGAAACACTTCTAAAAAATCACACACCACTAGGACTGATGCTATAAGGAGAAATACAGATTTATCTTCTTGAAGATGGGCTAAAAAAAACCTTACAACCCCTCTTTACTAACTTCTAGGAATAAAGAGATGACACTATTCTCACAAGAGTAGGCTTAAAAATACTGTCCCACTCTAACATTTCCATTTCGGGCATCGCTACAGTGACGATTTTGGCATAACAATCAAGAATGGTACGATGAGAAGACAGCCAACTCATCCAAAAATAATATCAAATTTCTCCATATCTAGAATCAAATAAGGTCTTAAACCCCATAAACACCACTAGGCTAGACACATACACTAGAGTATGAAGATATTCACAGTCTAAGTCCCAGCCCAAGGCGAATCTCACAAACACATTAGAGAAAGTAGAGCTAGGACCAAACAATATAGAAGACGTACGATCAAAGACAAGACAAGTACCTTTGATCACAGCATCAAACGTTTCTACTTCAGGATGAGCCAAAACAGCATAAAGATGAGGCTTATCACTACCCCGACCACCACCTCTACTAGCCTGAGCACCATTCTTACAAACCTATCCTCCACCCCGGTTGGCTTGGTTGCCACCCCTTCCTATAGCATGGCCACCACACTTACTTTATGCATGACCCCTACTATTTTCTCCACCACCACGACCTGTCAAAACTAGAGCAGTAGAAGCCGGCTGTTGAGTTAACTGACCTGTAAATAAGAAATTAGAAAAATACCTTCTGATGTGCTGGCCTAAATCCCCACACGCATGGCACCTAATGCCTAAAGTAGGCCTCTAGACGGACAAGGATGAAGGTGTGTAACTTCTTGTTCATGAAGGCTGATAACTGACCCTATACAGGCGCTCTGCAGACATTGGCATGGACAAATTATAAGGCTTAGAAGAATCACACCCTTTCAAAAAAGTACCGCTGAACTGGCCTGAGGTTCGGGCCTTTTTCTTTTCTACTTTTACCTCTCCCTGTTTCTCAAGTACCTCAGCCTTCTTGGCAAACTCCACTATCTCTTGAAAGGTCTTACAAAATGCAGCCACAGATAAAGTAACCAATTGAATCCCAAAATTCAAACCCTTCACAAAGTACCTAATCTGTGCTTCTTTTGATATAATCCATTGTGGTGTATAGTGAAACAAGGCATGCAATTTCTCCTCATAGGCCACCATAGACATGTTACCCTGCTCCAACCTCAAGAAAATCCTTTTGATGATCACGACAAGTGCAGGGAATATATTTCTCAATTAATACATTCTGAAACTGCAACCAAGTAAGCGGAGGTAAGGCAGTTTTGCATTCTATGAATGACCTCCACCATTACTTGGCTTTGACCTTCAGCTGAAAAGAAACAAACTCTATACAATACCTATCTTGTGCAGGTGTTCATGATAATCTATAAAAATTCAAATGCACCCTCATACTCTTTACCCTAGAATATTGGGGGCTTCATTTCCAGGAACTTTTAAAATAATCCATGTTCATCATCAGTCATTACTGGCTGAAGTACCTGTTGGGGATACAACTCTATTTTAGAACCTTCGCCCATCCTTGGTGCTAAAACATCAACATGTTACAAAGTTGGGGCGGAAAATTCAGAACAACTGGAGTCTGGCCGGTGCCAGTCAAGCTACTCAAGAATCCCAACACCTGTTGAATTACTTCCGTAGACAAAGGCACCGGGGCTGCACCATTTGGCGCTGGCGCCACATTCTCTACAGGTACTATCTCCTCTTCCTCAACCACCACTTCTTCATTCTGATTAAGGTCTGGAGCATCCTATTATAGGGGAAAGGATGGTGATCTTTATCTTGCTGGTACTTTAGCTACCTAGGCTCTACCCCTAATACGTACGGCCCTCCATCTTCTCTTCCTAGCTTTGCCCCTAACTCGAGGTCTGCCTCAGACTGCGACCCCAGCGTCTAGTGCTGGTATAGATGTTGGCACTACTATAGGTGTAGCTGCAGTGGCTACTACTACTCTGGTAGAATAGGTATTCACCATCTGCGAACAAGAGTAAATAAGTTAGATACCAATTTGGAATGCTAGATACTAATTGGAATTAAGTAATAGCATGAAAGAAAGTAAGAAAGGAATCATTCCTAAAGCCATATAGCCTCCCGAAAAAAAGTACAGACGTCTCTATACCATTTTGTAGGAATTTTCTCGACTTGTTCTTGTACGATGAGATCTACGAACACAGTGCTTTGATACCATCTTTGTCACGACCTAACCAATCATGAGTGGTGCCTATCCTAACCTATGGAGGAAGAACCATTCTAACCCCAACCCTTACTAACTCAAATGTTAGTTTCACATTTACCTTCTATTAATCTCATTTTTAATCAAGTTCTAAAAGAGCTTCATTCAATAAATAAACAAATAAATTGCCAATCGTCATCAACATCCAGAAACTAAATTAACCAACCACTAATAGAGTGTGGAAACCTCAATTTATTACAATCCACAAGACCTGAAGTCACCATACAAGAACAAGTCTACAGCTAAATGATTATCCAAAACAAGGAATAAATAAGAAGTTTCTTAGTCCCGAAACAAGGGACATGATCAAAGGTAAGAAGATCCAAAGGCTGCCCGGTCATGGTGCTCACCCTTGAAGCTGAATCTGGAACTACAAGCTAAAGGCAAGGCCTTGTCTCAAATGCCGAAACATGCTCTGCACTCAACAAAAAGAAGAGCATAGTTAGCTTCAGTACAAAAATAGGTTACATGAATTATTACATCATGAACCAACCCTTCCATAGTAAACTTTATCACCGGTGTTTTATAACTCCATTTCAAGTGTTGAAAGTTGCTATGACTTCCTAAACTCATTGCGCATCTAAATATCAAATCAAATATCACTACTAATATTCATCTTAGTACCAGATTTCCTTTGACTAATACACCCTCAAAATTCATCCAACTCTAGACTAGTCTTGATTTTCTCAAAAATCGACTAAGGGAAGACTAAGTACAAATTTTATCCCCTCTTTCAGCATAACATTAATTTTGGTTGTTATAGAATCTCTATAGCTGAAGTTACCCGCCATAGTGGGATTGACAGGCTTTGACTCCCGCTATAGCGGGAAATATTTTATTATAGCGGTAGCCCCAGAGCGGCCTACCACCCGCCATAGTGGATGTGGTGAGGTAAAAACTCAGAATCACTCCCAGTTTTACCTTTTTCACAACGTACCCTCAAACCATGACATTTCAAATTAACCCATTTACGTCAATTTTAATTTTGGGAGTTCTGCTAACCCAAATTCCCTTCTGGAAAGTTCTATAGATTCCTTACCGTCTTAACTAACATAAAAACATGCTAAAATTTATTTTACTTACCCAATCCATTCGCAGATTGTTCTACACCATACCTCACTTAGATTTCGTCCACGACTAGCCAAGCCTAAAAATTTTAACTTGCAATTTAGGAAAAATCTTAACCCAAATTTTCCTACATTAGACTTACTCATATCAATACAAAAACTCATCGAGAATCACCTCAAATGGAGCTTTCTAGCTCCCCAAAACTAATTTTTAGTGAAAGGATGATTTCTGAAATTTACAATATGTTCAGGTGCCATTTTTGTTGCTAAAGCCTATTTTTCATTGCTAAAAGTCTATTTTTCCATCGCTAAAGTTGTGCATCGGCAACCTTTTGCACCAGCAACTTTTTTTTTTACTAAAAAGTCCATAAATCACTCAAACAATAGCAAAATACACTGATTTGTTTTCTATAATTTCTAAATAATGATACAAATCTACTCGTGCAGCCATAACTTAATTTCATGCATGTTTGCCTAGTCAGCTATTATTTTTTCTCGTCAAAGAAATATTTCAAGTTCTGCAATAAAAAATTGATCTCGACTTTTCGAAATTACACCAAACATTCTAGATCAATCCTAGAATTCATGCATGGCATTTAAAAAGTTTCAAAATAATTTGTCGGTCTTTAAAACTAATAATGAACCTTTTTATTGATCGATTTTACTTAAACAAGATCAACACACCCAAATATTCAAAAACTCATCCAAAAATTATTCGGAACCTCCCAAACACAGATCCAAATATTTTAAATAGCTTGGAAACAATATTTTGGATTCAACGGTGTAGTCATAATTTCCAACAGAGGTCGTTATCAGCAAATTACCCCTAAAATCAACTCTAGGCAACTGAAAACCAACTTCTCATCTAAAGAATAAAAATCAAACTGAAAACCTCGAAACCCAAATTAGCCATGCTATAAATCCAAAATCAATATTTCGGATCTAATTGAACTGACGAAACTCTCATCCGACACTCAGATCATAGAATGTTGACCAAAGTCACTTTAAAGGCTACTCAAAATCACAAACTCACATAAATCACTTTTGAATGCTTCGGATACCATGCCAACCATCCCCACAACTCATAAATAACATAAAACAACAATGGGGAAAGGCAAAATAATCAAAGTAAAGCAAAATCTAAAAATCACTATGTGGATTGTTACAATTCTAGATGTGATCTCGTTAGCAAAAGTACTCAGGCTTATAAGTCTTAAGTTTGTAAAATTGTTAACATTCTCCTTTTTAGGTGTTAGAACTAGGTTAGTTTGTGTTATGTAACTTGGCATTTCCTATTCAGAGAAAAAAGCTCTAACCATATTTTTCACATCCTTTCTAATGATGTCCCAGTAAATTTTTATAAAATTAACCTAAGAAATTGTCTTGACCACTTGTACTATCTCCATTTAGGGAAAAATTACTCTTTTTACCTCCTTTATGCTTAGAGATATAATGATGTATTCATTCTTATCTTTTGTTATGATAGTAGGAAGGTGTTGTAACCTCTTAAAGTTTGTTACTTTGTCAGTGTCCCTGAATTGATTCTTAAAGAAATTCACTACCTCCTCTCCTATGTTTTGGGTAGTGTGAATCAAGTCACCCTGGTCTAGTTAGATTTTAGAAATATTCATCTTCTTTCTCCTACCTTTGATATAGGAGTGAAAGAATTTTGTATTTCTATCCCCATATTGGAACCATCTCATTCTTCTTTTATGCTTCTGGTACTCTTCCTTAATATGAAAATACCACTTCAAGCTCTACATCTACTCTGTTGGGAAACCTTATTAGCCTCTGTAGGGTGGATTTCAATCTGAATCTCCTCGACCTCCAGTATGGAGATCTTCTGAAAATTATTGCCAAAAGTGCTCTTACTTCATTGAGATAGAGCACTCTTCACCTTCTTAATCGTAGACTAATACTCTATGAATGGAGTTCCTACAAAATGTATCTTTCAATTTTCCTCTACTATGTTTAGAAATTGATGATAGTTTGTCTAGAAACTAAGGTACTTGAAAGGTTTAATCACTAGCTCTTCCAGAGAATTACATATCATATATAATAGATCATGGTACGATTCTTGTCTTATCAAATGTTGGACAACATTAGATTGGAAAACATAGGTGGATTCTCAATTTTCATAAACTATATCTAATCTTTTGAAAATATAGTCCTTCTCTCTTCTTCCATTCCATCAAGTGTATTTACTTTCTGTGAATTTGAATTCTGTGAATGCATAATTATTGAAAAAGTGTGCAAAATATGTTGTTTCATGGTGTGAGACCGGGACGCTACCCAATTTCTCTGCTTCATCCATGATTACATTAAAGTCCCCCTCTATTATCTAGGGTGTCAAATTTGATACTGTAATTTTATCCTGATCCTCCAACGGTTCTACTTTGTCCAAGGCATTGCATCTATCATACACTGTAAATATCATAATCTCCTGATGACACCATGTGTGTTTAAATTTCAAAGTTATTTATTATACGGTATTTGTCATCACCTACACTGTCTATTCATTATCCCAAAAAATTCATATCTTTGCAGGGCTATTCCCAATGGTATTCTGAAGTCCAAGCCTTCTTCTGTAATTTTCTAATTCTTATGGACCTTGAAAAGTCCCCATGAGAGCTATATATGAGTATTAATGTCTTCTTGTAACCTCTATTAACCTCTCAAAAGACCTTTGTGTGTTAACAGATCTTATATTCTCGAAAAGTATCTTCTCCATCACTAATCACTCTAGTTGCTTCAGCCATATTACTCCTTTTAGTAATTTGTAGTGATTGTTGCCTATTTTGCCCTCTTGATTCCATTCTTTAGGTTACTTGTTTCCCTTTCTCAAAGATCTCCAACCTTACTTATTTGTTGTATGTTTTCCTCTAGATTGTCATCTTCTTTTGTATCTTTGATATGTTGTATATGTTTTTTTGTCATATTCTCCAGTTCTTCTACCTCCTTTATAGGAATATTAGGAATAGTGATCTAGGGGTTATTTGGTTCCTTGGCTTAGTTGTCTTATTCATTGTTTTTACATGCACTAGTACTAAGATGGGTCATTCGGAGGTTTGCCTATCTAAGGATTAAGTTAACTTTTCATCCCATCCTTTAATTGTTCATTATGTTATGTTATTTTAATATCATCTGCTGAGGTGTTATTGCGTATGTCTAAGTCTTTGACACTGCCACTGCTTCCGTTATGTTGGTGTTTTTTTCATGTTTGTCCCCATCATTATGTATTATACTTTCTTTAGTTGTGTTTGCATTTTTTGGCATAGACTTATTGTTGTCCCCCTTCTTATGTTGTGAGATCCCTTTGTTGTTGATGATATTTTCCTTGTCATACAACTATTTACCAAACGAATTATGTATCAACTAATTAGCTGATTCCTTTTCAGTCTTCTTTGGTATTTCTACTTTGTTTCTGATTTTTGAGTGTCTAATGCTCTTTCAGGGACTACTTCTCGAAGAGCATCAAATTTATTTAGTATCTTGAACCCTTTTTCATTTTGTTGCTTTGATCTAGGGTGCCACATGTATTTCTCTCTATCTCTATTGTATTGTTTTTCCCTTCTAAAACTATTTTTTTGTTTATGTTCTTAAAAGTTATTTTGATCCATTTGCTTCCTCTTTCACCTTTATCAACTTTAGTTCGTCCCCTTTGAGATGTTCTTCTTTTGTCATATTTTCGTATTTTTTTATTCTCCTTAATTGGTTGCTTTAATTTCATCTTCTTACCATTATGTTTCCCTTCTTCTTCCTCCTCCTTATAACACTTGATAAATTACAAAAAAATCTTTCCCATTATGACCCTGTAACTTGCAGTTCTTATAGTATATTAGAACATAGTAATAGTTGATCTTAATCCATTTTTCTACTACTTTTTGTCTTATGCATCCTCATGTCTATGTTAATCCTGTTTGAAAATTATTGAATATAGAATATCTAACCATCTACATGAAAATTTACCTACAGTTGCATATTGTAGATTTCTTTAAAAATCATCTGGGCCACCTCTTCTTCTTTCTAAACAATCCTAAGCTCTCCATGGAGCTATGAAATTAGCTTGAAGGGTAATGGTTGAAAAGATGTTGCCATTGGTTGTAGCTTTGAATCATTCATAAAAGGTTGTGCGGATGTAATGAGTAATGATATTGTGTTCTATAGCGGCTAAACGGCCTCTAGAGGAGGCTGTCCAACGGTCATCACAACCATGGTTGCCACAAAATGTACAGGCAAACTTAGGGTTACAACGAGCGACAATTTTCTAGAGTGTCAAAATTTATTTTATTTTAATCATATCTCCATTTTGAATACCATAAAATACGGTATATGTCATGTTACTTTAACAAATTACCTCATCCATCTTTTTACTCCTCTAGACCTGATTCTAATAAAAAAAAACAATCCCTATTTTTTTTTTAAACTAAAATCTGGCCCATGGCCTTTAATTGATGAAAGAATATGTACAAAAATAAGTGGATCGGCCCAATGCAGATGACCAACCCGAAAAAACAAGAATAACAAAATCAAAAAAGCAAAGACTATTCTAGAAAGCTAAGATAAAAAACAACAAGAAACTTTAAGGAAAGTGAAAAGAACTACAGGCATCCAAAGGTGGCCAAACTTCGACAAAATCTCCGGCAAGCTTCTTCAATCATGATCGAAGCATCGTCCAAGTACTCTGCCTATCTCAGGTGTTTTTCTTCCTTATTTAGTCGAATATTTCTTGGTCTTGTATCAGATACACCATTTATAAGCTAAGATTTAAATCTAGAGATCTTTGGGTCGATTACATCTCAAGTCACCTTAAACTCTCACCAGGTGTTGTGCAATCTTTACCAATGGAATCAAATTCTAAGCTCTAATGTTGTCTTCACTCATTTTTAGGTTAGATCTAAGTTTTCTGCTAATGATAAGATTCTAATTTGATACTCATGTTTATTCCTCTACAAAGGGATGAATCTTGTCGAGATTAATACCACTTTCGTATTAGTTTAAACATTTGTACCCTACTAGCATGCTTACAATTAAATCAAGGACTGCTGTATCATGTACCTTTATGGATTTGACGGTCATTTTAACTTTGGAAAGTTCTTTGAACCTCCCCCCATATATTTTCATTGTTGTTTTTGGGAGTATCTGACTAAAGTGTTATCATGAAATTGCCCTCAATCTGGTGGTTTCTTCTTAATTCTTCTGATCCTCATATTTTCAATAAGTTGCTTCTCTAGCAATACAATGCTTTTTGCCGTCCTAGGTAATTCCAAAAATGAGTTAAAACCAATCCCCATTTTACTCATTCATAAAATTAATTTTGGATTGGGTCTGAATAAAAGAGATTTATTTTTATTTTAATCGAGTCAGAGGGGTAAAGAAAATGGGTAAGTAATTTTTTAAATCTATGTGACATTTTTTAAATTAAAAAAAAAAAAAGTTTCAAGATTTTTTAGTTCAGTCTGTTAATGAAAAAGGATAAATACGCATCATTTATTAAACAACAAGAATATATATGTATCACTTTTTTAATGAGAGGCATATTCCCTATAAATTGGAAAGTTAAGGTCTATATTTATTTATTTAAGAGATACAACCATATCAAGTATAATTGTAATAATATATAAATTATGCTTTTACTAATTGAATTTCCTTGGCTGAATTCGTTAAGTAGATTTTGATTTATACAATTATTAGTGTTATCACAAGTAATTTTATGATTTAGCTAAATATTACTTAGTTTTATTTAAAATCTCCATTCGTTGAAAAAAAATTTACTTTCTAAAGTTTGAACACCCTTCATAAATTTTTTAGCTACACCAGACTTTGTCAATTATTTAATTTATATAAAGATTCACTCGCTTATATTAATTTAATAAGATTCAAAATTTGTCTGATTTAGGGTCACAACCCACCAAAGTAAACTCTCCTTCAAGTATCTCTTTTGACAAAAGGTCATAAAATCTTTCACAACTAGGAGTGTTCACGGTTTGGATAAAAAATAATAAGAACCGAAAATCAAACCAAATTGATTAAACAAATCGATTTTTATTTGGTTTGGTTTGGTTTTACATTTTAAAAAATCTATAATATTTGATTTGATTTTGATTTAGTTAAAAAATCAAAGAAATAACCGAACCGAACTGACAAATGTCACTACCCAAAATCTCATGTCATGATGGCACTTATTAAACCCTCTATTAGGTAAGCCGAACCCCATAGATCGGGACAGCAAATAACTAGACAATAGACTGAAGGTACAGATCATAAAGCAAACAGGTTAAAAATAAATATAAACTGAGATAATAGGCCCCCATAAAATAGTTATACATAAAGAGTGAAGAAGCAAAATATGCAAATACTCACCAATATCTGGTATCAGTCGGTACAGGAGCTACTAAATACAACAGGAGTGCTAAGTAGATATAATATGTACATTACTGTCTCTGAATATACAAAAATAAAGATAAGCTCAACAAAATAGAGGGAGAAGAAACAAATCCGATCATCTGGAGCTCACCCCAAATCTCTGCTCCAAGACAGCTTCGCACGAAGTACATGTTAGAAGTGAGAACTCGTACTAGGATCTGCATCAGAGAAAAAGATGCAGAAGTGTAGTATAAGTACAAAAACACGTGGTACCCAGTAGGAATCATAGGCCGACTGAGTTCAACAGACAAATACAGGTATAAATAACATGAAAGGAGATAATGACCAATGTAAGTAAAATGAAAGAAAATGATATACAAACTAGGTAACCAGCGAGAAGGTACTTACCTACAAAAGCTAGCCTAACAGTCTAACACAACAAGAATCGCGTTAAGGAAGAATGTTAATAGTAGTATACTCACTATGTCTATCCAAGGTAAGAAAAACAACCTGATAATCTAACACTAGAGCTGGAAATGCTAAAGAATAAGAATCCACAAGACGTACCTAGCCACGAGTACACACCAAAGACCAACCTACCACAAGTTATGCAGTTACAATCAAACAATAACCTAACCAGTCCCCCATAAGCCTAAAAGGTGCAAAACAGCAGACAAAACCCAACCGGCCCTCATAAGCTCGATAGGTAAAAACATCAGGCATAACCCAACAGGTCCCCATAAGCACTGCAAGTACCAAATAGCATACATACTGGCAACAGGCAGTGCATATGAATAAATAAGTGCAATGGAAATCAACTGATGCAATATGAGATAAGTGCCACGTCCAACTATATTATATACACCTCCTCCAACCCTGTGGCTCATAAAGGCAGGACCCATGGGGAACATCCCTCATCTAACACTATGGCTCATAGATGAAGGGACTTGTAGGACTCAGGATATCAGTATACACTATTGATCCTGAAAAAGGACTACCAAGTAATAATCCATTATAATCATAAATATGATAGGTTCTCGGAATTCAATCAGGGCTAAAATAATCCATTTTTCCTTGTTAAAACTAATGTATAGATAAAATCATTCCAAATACCATGTCAAAGTCGAAATTAGTGGGTAAAAATGAGGATAGATCATCCCCTGAAAAATGATAAAGGAAATCAGTAGTAAGGTGTAAATATAGCTCGTAGATAGTGCATTTTTGTCTTAAAACCAGTAATCCAGTAGTAATGGTGGAATAATTTCCATCTTAAATTCAGTTTATGAGTGGAAATGTCACGAACTAAACCCGTTGTGAGTGGCACCCACACTAGAAACCCCGATGGGAGAACCAACTAACCCAAACCATCAATCCAACACTTAGCCAAAAATAGATAGCTAAAACCAATTCCATTGAATAAAATCAATATCCAACATCATGACAAAAACAACAATATAATAATACGAAAAACCATCCCCGAGGAACTGGAAGTCATCATACCAAAAATCTAATAAATGTCAAAGAGAGGGGATGCAACTCGAAAAACTAATGTAATGTCTGAGTTCGAAATAAATGGACCAGAAAACAGTAGATGAACCCATGGTATCCCAAAAGATGCAGCTCACCCTTGAGTTCAAATAAGGTATGAATGACAGTTGAGGTCTCGAAATAGTCACTGGAAGATGCTCTACACTCGACAAAAGTAGAGCATGTGTAGTATTAGCACATAAGACACAACGATGTGCCGGTAGGGTCATTGGCCAACCCAAAATGATAAATATGGACACATAACCAAAATGTAGAACAAAAAGACAACCATAAACCCTATCATGCAACTATTTTTTAAGTTCATAATACTTAACCTTGTAACCAAGTACAACATGAAGTTTAGTCAAAAAGAGTCAACAAGGATAACCAGTCAAGTCAAACTAAGACCAACAATAAGACTCCAAGTCAACAATCATGATGCAACTATCATGTAAATCATGTCCCAATTGCATAAGTAATAGATAACAGAATTATTTCACGACTTGGAATTAACCTGAACCTCTCAAGGATCCTCAATAACAACAACAATAGCAATATCATGCGTCCCGCTTTACACAAGAAACAACCTTAGCAATTAAGCATACCAACCCGGTCCACTCAAGAAACCAATGCAATCAAGAAACACATAATATTTGGTTCACTCAAGGAACCATCACACTCACTTGTACCTTATATACACATTCTAAGGGGCTTATGTGTGCGTTCACTAGTCATGACCTGCAAGGGACAAGCCCTTGTCCATGTACCAAATCCCAAACATCAAATGTCTGCCAACATTATATCACCAATCCCATGGAGATGTCCAAATATCGGTATATTCCATAATAATGACCGATATCACAACAATCACGACACGATGATAATAGAACAACACTAGTAAAATCCAACAAGCTTTCATATAAGTTCATTGTATGTGATTAACACTTAGCATATCAAACAGTCATTCACTTTCCTTGAACATGCATTGTACAAGCAATAATAAAAATTAGTTATCATGCACACATAACACAAATTGGATTTCAACTATATTAAAATCAACACCTACCTCAATTCAAGCTTACACCACTCAATTAAGCCTGAGCCTTGCCTTTCGGTGTAATTTTCGCTTGGTCATGGTCTAAAAATATGAACACAACAAATAATCAACCAAATGACCTACCATGTCAAGGATTACAACCTAATCCCTAACCCTTAAGGCCAAATTCATGATCATTCCCCCTATTCTAGGGTTTTTCTACCATAATTCACCTTAAACCTACCAATTTCATGGTTACCACAGTGAATCATTGTCATGCAAGTGTAAATTAATGATCAACTACTAAAACCCATCGGTTTTACACCTAATTTACACTCTTGCACTAGAAAATCCACTAATTCAAACTTAACCCCTCCCCAAAACCTACAAACTAGTGATTTTAAGGTTAATTAATTGAAAAACTAGTTAATGGGGATGAAATACTTACCTTTACGAAGAAAAGCGATGGAAAACTAATGAAATATGCACAAGTCACCTAAAACCTTCCCAAAAAATGAGTTTAGAATAATAAACTATTTTTGGGGAAATTTCTGCATTAACAGCAATTTACCTTGCTATGTGGCCCAATCCCGCTATAGCGTGATTGACCAGCATTTACTTCTGCTATTACTGGAATTTTTTTGCTATAGGGGGAGTTGCTATAGCAACATGCCACTCACTATAGTGAGAGTGGCGAGGTATAAACTCAAAAACCCTTTCAGTTTTTCCATTTTGACAACACACTCTCAAACCATGGCATCCTAGACTAACCTCTTTCCATCAAGATTGATATCAGGAGTTCTACCCACATGAATTCACTTTCAAAAAGTCCTATGGGTTTCCTTTCGAGTCAGCTAAACTTATTACATTTACTTAATCCATTCCCGAAATGCCCTAGACCATACCACACTCTATTTTGTCTAAGCTTAGCCTAGCCTAAAACTTTTAACTTCTAATTTGGAAAAAATCTTAACCCAAAATTTTTACATGATTGACTCACCCATAACAATGGAAAGGATCATTACAACAGATACAAATTTACCCATTATTCATCCCCGAATAATCAAATAAGAAAAATAAGCCAAGTCAAGAAGAGAGAGAATACATGTATCCTCAAACAAGTAAGGGTATTGGTCCCGCATATCCTTCTACATTTCCCAAGTGGTTTCTTTAACAGGATGATGCTTCTATTGGACCTTTATCGATCGAATTTCCTTTGTCCTTAATTTCCAGACATCCCGATCAAGAATAGCAACCGGCTCCTCCTCATAAGTAAGAACCTTATCTAACAAAACTGAATCCCACTTGATAAAATAATCCCCATCCCCAAGCTATCTCTTCAGCATGGATACATAGAACACCAGATGGACCCCCGACAAGCTTGGCGGTAATGTCAATCTGTATGCAACTAGACCCATATAATCAAGAACCTCTAATGTACTAATTAACCGAGGGCTAAGCTTGCCCTTCTTGCTAAACCTCATATCTCCCTTCATAGGAGACACCTTTAGCAAAACTTGTTCACCAACCTTGAATGACATGTCCCTGACCTTATAGTCTGTATGCTCCTTTTGCCTACTCTTGGGTGCCAAAAACTTGGTTTGGATGAACCTCGTCTTTTCCTAAGCTTTCTTCACCAAACCAGTGTCTAAAGGTTTCATATCACCAGTCTCAAACCATCTTATGGGCGATCTACACCTCCTCCCATAGAGTGCCTTGAGTGGGGCCATATCAATGCTAGAATAAAGACTGTTATTGTATGAAAAGTCACACAACAGCAAGAACAGGTCCCAATGGCCACCGAAGTCAATCGCTCATGCCCTTAATATGTCTTCAAGCACCTGAATCTTCCTCTTCGACTGTCCATCAATCTGAGGATGAAAAGTTATGCTAAAAGTGAGTTGGGTGCCCAACTCTTTGTGCACCCTATCCCAAAATTTAGAAGTGAATTACATACCTCTATCTAAAATGATTGAAAGGGGCACCCTATGTAGCCTAACTATCTCTTTGACGTAGATCTTGGCCAACTGCTTAGAGATAAAATCCACTCTAACCGAAATAAAAAGGTCTGATTTATTCAGCCTATCAATTATGACCAAAATTGAGTCATGCTTTCCCAAGGTCTTAGGAAGACCTACCACAAAATCCATAGTTATCCTCTCCCACTTCCACTCGAGAAAGGGTAAACTTTGGAGCAATCCTGTAGGCCTTTGGAGCTTATACTTTACCTACTGACAATTATGGAATTTAGATATATACTCCACTATGTCCTTCTTCTTCCCAGGCCACTAATAAAGCTGCATCAAATCACAATACATCTTGGTTGCACCTAGATGAATAGAATATCGCAAACTATGAGCTTCAGTAAGCACATTCTGAATTAAATCACTAACCCAAGAAACACATACCCTTCATCTAAACCACAATACCCCACACGTATCAAGTGTGGCATCTAAAGCCTCTCTAAATACCACCTTGTTTTAGAGTTTATTCAATTCCACATCCTCAAACTGTTTGAACTTAATTTCATTAAGGAAGGTTGACTTTACCTCAATACTAGGCAAAACACCACCCCTTTCTGAAACACCAAATCGCATGAACTAAGATGCTAGAGTTTGAAACTCTCTAGCCAGGGGTCATCTTGAAACCCTCAAACAGACCAAACTACCCATACTTACCACTTTTTGGTTCAATGTGTCTGCCAGTATATTGGCCTTACCCAGGTGATATAGGATGGTCACATCATAGTTTTTCAATAATTCCATCCATATCCTCTATATCAAGTTCAAATCCCTTTGTGTGAACACATATTGTAAGCTACTATGGTTTGTGAATACCTCACACTTGACACCATAAAGATAGTGTCTCCAAATCTTAAGTGCAAATGCTACAACTGCTAACTCTAAGTCATGAGTTGGGTAATGAGGCTTCAATTGCCTCGAAGCATATGCACTGGCATTCCTGTCCTGCATCAACACACCACCCAAACCCAAGAGTGAATAATAAAAAAATATAATAAAATCCTTACCTTCAACCGGCAATGAAAGAATAGGGGTTGTAGTCAAAAGTGTCTTGAGCTTTTGGAAGATCTCCTCACACGACCATACAAAGGGCACCTCCTTCAAGGTCAACCTTGTTAAGTGAGTGGCAATAGAAGAAAAATTCTTGACAAACCTGTGATAGTAACTAGCAAGACCCACGAAACTCCTAACCTCAGTCACAGAGTTAAGCCAAACCCAACTCTTAACCACCTCAATCTTCCAGGGATCTACCATTACTACCCCTTTTTCCGAGACCACATGCCCTAATAAGGCAACCAAAGACAACTAAAACTCACATTTTGAGAACTTTGCATACAACTGCTTCTCCTTCAAAATTCCCAAGACAATACAAAAATGACCTACATGTTCCTCCTTGATCTTGAAATGACTTGAAAATACCATTCAACAGGTTCGTGATGGCCGCCGGTGCATTGGTCAAGCCAAAAGACATCACTAAGAACTTGTAATACCCATACCAACTCCTAAAAGTTGTCTTAGTTTTGTCCTCAGGACAAATTTTCAGTTGATCGTAACCCAACCTCTAGTCAATCTTGGAGAATACCAAAGCACACTGCAACTGGTCAAAGAGATTATCTATACGAGGCAAGGGTGGTAAACTTTTTCAACTTTCTATAATCAATGCACATCCTAATGCTACAATCTTTATTTGTGATGAAAAACACTAGAGAACCCCAAGCTAAAGCACTAGGACGAATAAATCCCTTATCAAGGAGTTCCTGTAACTGAGTTTTAAGTTTACTTAATGTAACACCCCGTACCTACTAAACCCTACATGACGACGTTGAACAATGGTTACTCAAGTGTCGAGAGTCAAAGTATGTATTTTGTAATGTTATTGATGAGATAATTGATATTGGGCCTAGTACATGGGATTAGACCTTTATAGGAGATGTAACACCCGTATGTTGTCGAACCTATACGACTACGTGTACATTTATGGAATTCGTTAAACATGAGAGATTTGATGAATTATTCATTAAATTGTTGGGGCTTACATGAGTCTTGTGCCATTGGGCCAAATGAGGCCCAAAGATCATCAAAAGACTTGGCCCAATGGAGCAAAATGATCCAATCTTCCATTTGACCAAATCAACCATGCATTTAATGTCATGAATGGGATAAGAGAGACTTAAAGGGACTATAAAAAGGGCACAAAATCAGATTTTATTCCATTGTGACACCCATGCCTTTTTCTAGAATTCTCTCAATATTTCTTATTTCACACAAACCCTAAGTTCTCATCTTTGTGGACAAGATCACCTTTGTACAAGACTTGGTAAGTGTTTATTATCATGTTTTAATATATTTTATGCATGTAAGATGGTTTATATCATGTTGGTTATGTTGGTGAAGTGTGAGAAGTTCACTATGTGTAAAACAATTTGTGTTTGCTAAATCGGAGGATGGTTTTGCCTTGTAAACGTGAACATGGACTTGTGGTCTTGAAGGAAGTGAACTTTATGGATTCAATATTGACATGTGAGATGTGATTATAGTCTTACCTTGTTTTATCCTTGTGTATAATGTTTGGAATTGTTGTTGCAAATTTGGTTATGGATTTGGTGACGTATTGAAAAGAAAGTGAGGTTTTAGTGATTGTGTGTTGTGAGACCATGGCTGATTTTTGGCATCTAAGATGATCAAAAATATGTTAAAAGAAGTTTATATATGACCATGGACCATTCATTGCATAAAAAGAGACCCAAAAGAGACCAATTTGGCCGAAAATGGGCATCCGCCCTCGCAGGTGAGGCACCTGCGCCGCAGATGCCCCTGGACACTTCCAAGTGCCATATGCGGCCATAGGTAAGCCACCTACGGGTGAATTTGGCTTTGCAGGTCCCTTCCAGAACACCATTTTGCATGTTTTTGTCCCTCTTTGACCCCCGAAGGCCCCTATACCCTTTATGGATATAATTAGCAACTTGTGATGCCGTTTTAATGACTTTAAAGGGGTGTATGGAAGTATGTTGGACTATTTTAAGTATTTATTATTGTTCATAAGTTGTTATTAGGCAAGTTGATAGGAGTAATTGTGACGGAATGCTAATGAGAAAGCATAAAGGGTAAGTGTGATTTGAAATGCTATTGATGTGTGATATTTTGGTCAATGTGTGGAATGTTATGGTGTTGTTGGTATGAGAATGCATTGGATTGTATTGTAAAGGGTGAAATGACACTATACGACAGTCATATAGCTCATTGTCATTTTGTACACTTGTACGGTAAATAGTTGTTAACGAGAGTTCCATTATGAACTTGTGTTGTAGAGTGAAACATAAGGAAGGAGCTGGACTGTTGTGTTTATATATAGACTTGTGTACTCATACTTGGAAGTGAAGGTATGTAAGGTTACTTTTCCCGTATTCTTCTGCAGCAGATATTATTCACATTAACATTATACTGATTCCATTCCAAAGGGTTCTATAGTATCTCAAGTCAGGTTGACATATGTTTTTATTCACATATGTCTTATTCTTAGACAAATTATGATTCACTTATCTCTTATTCGTTGACTGAAATTCCAAAGCTGTCATAATATTGTAGAGACCTATCTAAAGAGAGTAATGAGGTTAAGAGACCCTATTTATTTTGAATAGTATTTTGATTCCAATCATGTCATGTTCCAAAAGTCTAATAATATTATGATTATCTTTGTACCAATTTCTCACAAGTAAAAGTACCAATCTCACAAAAGTAATGAAGGAAGTAACGTGTAAACTAATGTATCTATCCCTCACAAGTAAAGGTATCACTCTTACAAGAGTAAAGACGTGAAGTAATGTATGTATGTGTTTCAGTCACAAGGTATAGCTAAGTAATGAAAGAAAGAGTAATAAGAGAAAGAAGTAATGTATAACCGATGAGTAATCTTGGGTGGTATCCCAGGGGTTGAAATACCTAGCATGGGTCAATCCCAATGTAACATAAGAACATCCCAGGGGCTACAAAAAAGCCTAGCATGGGTTATCACAGTACATCCCAGGGGTCAAAGCACCTAGCATGGGTTAATAACATCCCAGGGGCGATACGAAAGCCTAGCATGGGTTATCACAGTACATCCCAGGGGTCACAGTACCTAGCATGGGTTAATAACATCCCAGGGGAGACACGAAAGCCTAGCATGGGTTAATATAACATCCCAAGGGTCAAAGTACCTAGCATGGGTTAATCTCATCCCAGGGGCGACAGAACAGCCTAGCATGGGTAGAACAATAAAGATGAACATATGTGAAGACAAGAGAAGTAAAGAACGTAATATACATGGTTCCTTACATACAGAAAGAGAGTTTATTCACATTGACTATTTCTCATATATTGACTCCATTGTTGTTGATATTATGTATGGTGTAATTAGTATGGCCTTACATACTCAGTACATTATTCGTACTGACCCCTCTTGGGGGATTTACCTTACTTGCTGCAGGCGCAGGTACTAGTAGACCTCCTCAGTAGGCTGCGGACCATATACAGATCTTTGGTGAGCTCCAGTTGCTTCGGGGCTTCCCAAGTCACATACGTACTCTAGGTTTTGGTATTATGTAAATATTGTATAGACATGGTCATGTATCTGCAGAGGCTTTGTAGACAGTTGTGGGAAGACAAATGTAAGAGATGTATGTTCATGTTGACTTGATGGCCCTGTCGGCCAAGTTTCACATATGTATATATTTATCACATGTTTCATGAATTCCTTTATTAGCATGTTAAGTTCTTACTTGATAATGGTATTTCTTATGGCATGCATATGAACGAACATAAGCAAAGATTGGTTCTCTCAGGCTTTATCGGCTTCGAGTGCCAGTCCGCCTCAATGGGATTTGGGGTGTGACACTTAATTTCGTTAGAGCCATGCAATATGGAGGAATAGAAATTGGGTGAGTGCCCTACTGCAAATCAAAACACAAATCAATATCCCTGTCGGGAGGTATAATAGGCAAATCTATAGGAAATACCTCCTGAAACTCAGAAACCATAAGAACAGACTCAACAGAAAGGAACTATGCACTAACATCCCAAAGATGAGCTAGAAAGGCTAAACACCCCTTCCCCACTAGCTTTCTAACCTAAACAAAAGATATGATACTCGCATCCTTAGACTTATACACTCCCTCCCACTCTAGTTTACCCATACCCAATATTTCTAAGGTCACTGTCTTAGCATTACAATTCAAAACAACATGATATGGAGACAACCAGTTGAAACCCAAAATAATGTCAAAATAAAGCATGTTCAAAATGACCAAGTCGACCCAGGTCTAAAAACCCATAAACAAAACAAAACATGCACGGTAAACATGGGTCACCACCACAGAATCTCCGATCGGAGTGAAAACATACACAAAAGATTCAAGTACATTAAAGACTAAATCTAGGTCCAGACTAAATCTAATAGATACATAAAAGTAAGTGGAACCCAGATCAAACAAAATAGAAGCCATCTAGTCATAGACGAGAATACTACTTGTAATAACGGCACCACACACCTCAGCCTCGGTCTTGCCTGGGAAGGCATAACAATAAGCCTCATCATCAAGTTGGGCAACCTCTCTAGCTGGCTACGCTCCACCCTTCCCTGCATTATTATTAACTTTGTCTCCACTACGACCTTTCCAATTATTAGCCCACCCACACTGTGGACAACCCTTAACATTACCACCTCCACATCTACCTACTGGAACCACATCCTTAGTCTGCTGATGTGTCTGATTACCTACCTGCCTCAAAGGAAATTCCCTCTTGAAGTGTCCTGTAGCATCACAATAATAACAACCTCGCTCAAGAGAAAGCCTGTTGGCTGAAGAATAACAAGCCCCTTGGACTTTAACAACTGGAGGCTGCTGAATAACCCCGAATGGCCACTTGTAGAGGCTGGCAAAGCTGATTAAATGGGGTGAACTGAATGAACCTGTTGACTGCTACCCCTGGAATAAGAACCAGTGAAGTTACCTGCATTTTGAGACTTCTTGGCTAATGCCTTAGCCTGACCATCTTGCTCAACTCCTCCCTTAAGCTTTTTCACATATTCAGATACACCATTAAAACACTTTTCTGTAGAATCCATGTGAACAGACACAACATGAAGATCAGTTTCCAAACCTTTGAACATATAACCAGATTTTTTCCTCCTCAGTGCCCAACGGCTGGGAAGCATAACGGGACAAAATATGGAACTTGGCCTCATAGGCTGCAACTGACATACTGGCTTGTTCAAGGGATAAGAACTCATCCTTCTTATGGTCACAAAGGGCAGGAGGCACATACTTCTCCAAAAATAGGGCATTAAACTGAGTCCAAGTCAATGGAGGCAAAACTGGTGACCGACACTCCACATAGGCTTTCCACCACTACTTGGCATCCTCTTGCAGTTTGAAAGTCACTAGCTCAACACCATGTTTTTTGAAAATCCACAACTTGTGAAGACTCTCATAACAATCAATGATAAATTCAAATGCATCCTCAGTCTCAGAACCATGAAATGAAGGAGGATTCATTTTTAGAAACTTGGTCAAGAACTCATGCTCTGTCTCGGTCATGGCGAGGCCTAATATAGGGTGGGGAAATGCATCAGTACATGAAGCCTCATCCATTCTGAGAGCTAAAGTGGCAAAAGGATGAGTCCCCAGAACCTAAAAATTTAGCACGATGGTAAAGGCTCCAGTACTAGCTAACCCACTCAGAAAAGCCAAAACCTGCTGAATAACCTTAGAAAACATCGAAGGAAGGACTGCACCTCCAGCCGGTGCCACCACCTATGCTCTCAAACCATCCTCATCTACTGCCTCAGCCTCCTCAAAATGATCCTGGGGTGGGGGAGGTGATATTGACCTCGGACGGGCTTGATTAGTGGCTCCATGAGCTCCAACCCTGGAGGGTGTTACTCTCCCCCTTCCCCTTTCCTTTTCTCATCCTTGTCCCTACACAGTCGGTTTTGTAGCTAAAGCTGCTGGTAGTGGGGCTGCGAATCTTGCTCTATTAGACCTAGTGTTCACCATCTGCGGACAAAAGAATGAAGAGGGTCAGATACTAATTTAGATCACCAGATACCAATTGGAATCAAGTGATCGCATGAAAGTAGAAAGAAAGAATAATTTCCTAAGGTCCTATAGCCTCTCGAAGAAAAGTACAATTGTATCTGTACCATTTTGCAAGACTATACTAGACCCATTTTGGTACGACGAGATCAACGAACCTAGGACACTATTACCAACTTTGTCACGACCTAAACCCACCGTGAGTGGCACCCACACTAAAACCCCTGATAAGAGAACCAACTAACCCAAACCATCAACGCAACACTTAGCCAAAAATAGACAATTAAAACCAATTCCATTAAATAAAATCAATATCGAACATCATAACGAAAACAAGAATATAATAATGTTGAAAACCATCCCCTAGGAACTGAAAGTCATCGTACCAAAACTCTAATAAATGTCAAAAAGAGGGGATGCAAACCCAAAAACCAAATCAATAATTGAGTCCGAAACAAATGGATCAGAAAATAGTAGATGAACCCATGGTATCCTGAAAGATACAGCTCACCTTTGAGTTCGGATACAGTAGAAATCACAGCTGAGCTCTTGAAACAGTTGTTGGAAGATGCTCTACACTCAACAAAAGAAGAGCACGTGTAGTATCACCACATAAGAAACAACGACGTGTCGGTAGGGTCATCGGCCAACCCAAAATGAGAAATATGGACACATAACCAAAAAGTAGAACAACAAGACAAGCATGAATCTTATCATGCAACTATATTTCAAGTTCATAATACTAAGTACAACATGAAGTTTAGTCAACAAGGATAACGAGTCAAGTCAAACTAGGACGAACAATAAGAATCCAAGTTAACAATAATGACGCAACTATCATGTAAATCATGTCCCAATTGCACAAGTAATAGACAACACAAAATTATGTCACGACTTGAAATTAACCCAGACCACTCAAGGATCCTCAATAACAATAGTAGCAATATCATACGCCCCAATTTACACAAGAAACCACCATAGCAATTAAGCATATCAACCCGGTTCACTCAAGGAACCAATGCAATCAAGAAACACATAACCTCATTCAAGGAACCGTCACACTCACTTGTACCTTGTACACACATACAAAGGGTCTTATGTGTGCGCCTACTAGTCATGACCTGCAGGGGACAAGTCCTTGCCCATGTACCAAATCCCAGACATCAAGTATCTGCCAATCTTATATCACCAATCTCGTGGAGATGTTCAAATATCGGTACATTTAATAATAATGACAGATATCACAACAATCATAACCGCAATGATAACAGAACAACACTTGTAAAATCCAACAAGCTTTCATATAAGTTCATTGCATGCGATTAACACTTAGGATATCAAATAGTCATTCACTTTCCTTGAACATGTATTGTACAAGCAACACTAAGAACTAGTTATCATGCACATATAACACAAATTGGGTTTTAACTACATTAAAACCATCACCTACCTCAATCCAAGCTTGTACCACTCAATTAAGCCTGAGCCTTACCTTTTCGTGTAATTTCTACTTGGTCGTGGTCTAAAAACATGAACACAACAATTAATTAACCAAATAACCAACCATGTCAAGGATTACAACTTAATCCCTAACCCTTCAAGTCTAAATTCAAGATCATTCCCCCCGTTCTAGAGTTTTTCTCCCATAATTCACCTTAAACCTACCAATTTCATGGTTACCACAGTGAATCATTGTCATGAAAGAGTAAATTAATGATTAACAACTAAAACCCAAATGTTTTACACCTAATTTACTAACATGGTCAATATATAAGGGAAGTTATCTGTCACGCCCCGACTTCCAACGAGGCGTGATTGGCACCCGAAGCCGATATGGCCCGAGAGAACCAATCTTTGCTCATGAACCTTCGTATGCATATTCTCGTATGAATCTCATTAAACCTTATGCAACTTATGCGGAAGACATGATCATGGAACGTATGCTATATATATATATATATATATATTAATGAAACTTGGCCGTTGGGGCCATTAAGTCAAAACGGACATTTATCTCTTACATCCACATACCCACATATGTCTACAAAAGCCTCTAACAGATGCATTTACTATACCAACTAACAGTCGGGACAAGTCCCTGCTTTATACAATATTTACAATATCAAACAAATATACAACTATTACTCAGGAGGCTCCGAACCAACTGGAGCTCACCAAAACTCTGCAAATGATCCACAGTCTACTGAGGAGGTCTACTAATGCCTGCACCTACAACATGTACGGTAAGTCCCCCGAGGGGGTCAGTACTAAGAATGTACTGAGTATATAATGCTCATAAGAAATAGCATCATAAATGAGAATATTAATAGAATGACATATGAGAGAATAGTCATTGAGGATAAACCTTCATTTTATATCATAACCTTTATATCTACTCTCCTTCAAGGGAAATTACCTTCACTAAAGATACTCACCTCCAATAGATTCTTCTACTTGGTTAGTTGGTTATAAAAGAATAACATTCATCCTCATACATCCACTCTAGTGGTGGGATAATGATATAACATACATCTATTCTATCGGTGATTTAATAACATAACGTACATCCACTCTGTTAACATACATCCATTCTATTAACGTACATCCACTCTCATGGTGGGTTAGCATACATCCACTCTATGGTGGGTTAACATACATCCACTCTCATGGTGGGTTATCATACATCCACTCTCGTGGTTGGTCAACATACATCCACTCTCATGGTGGGTTATCATACATCCACTCTCATGGTGGGTTATCATACATCCACTCTCATGGTGGGTTAGCATACATCCACTCTACGGTGGGTCAACATACATCCACTCTCATGGTGGGTTAACGTACAACCACTCTCATGGTAGGTTAGCATACATCTACTCTATGGTGGGTTAACATACATTGCTCACACATCTCCTCACCTCTTATTTGGGAGGGATTGATTTATTCACTTATGAGAGATTAGTACATTAAGGATCATAACACTATTTGGAACACACAAATATGCTTTACCTCACTCTTATACTTCATGATATTAACACCTTAACTTGTGAAGGATAGTTATACTAACTCGCACTTTACCTCCTTCCTTATCTTATGAGATCTTATATATGCAAGCATAACATCGGGACTCCACCTTTGGTGGCTATACTAAGTATCATAGCTTAATCTTGGGATTATTCCACCTTGGACTTATACCCTTTAGATTGTAATCCATACTCAATGAAACATCTAGCAACCATGCATGCATTACTTCTTTACCATCTTATACCCTTTACATAGCTAAGAAGGTGACACACTAGAGATCATGACATTAATTGAAGCACACACTTATATATTACTTCACTTCTCTACCTTTGGAGATTGACATCTTCACTATATATTACTTCACTTCTTTACCTTTGGAGATTGACATCTTTACTATGCGGAAATAGATATATTGACTTGCATATCACTTCTCTTATTACTCTTATGAGACTAGTACTTTTACTTATGAATGATTGGTACAAGGATAATCATCATTCTATAGGACTTTGGAACAAGACATGCTTGGAATAATGCTATTCAAACTAAACAAGCTCTCTTTACCTCATTACTCTCGTGAGATAGTTCTCTTAGAATTTACAATGTTATGACATCTTTGGAACTTCAATCAATGATCAAGAGATAAATGAACCATAAGTCATCTAAGAATAGGACACATATGAATAACAATATACGTCACCCTGAATTGATAAACTTCAAGCCTCTCGGAATTGAAACAAGTCCAATGTCAATATGAACAACATGTTGCAGAAGGATACGGAAAAAGGAACCTTACATACCTTATATTCTCAATATGATTCTACAATCTCAAGTGTGCATACAATAGTCCCGCTCCGTCCTTGTGTTTCACTCTACAACACAAGTTTATAATGAAACCAACATTAACCACGAATTACCTTATAATGGCATACAATAACAATAAGTCACATGTTTAGCTTCAACATGTCATTTCCCCCTTGACAATACCATTTATGAAATCATCATACCAATAATCCCACAATATTCCATACATTGACCAACCCATGATAACCAATAGTATGTCACACCAAGCTCATATTTTACATTTCTCCATCACCACCACATCACAATTATTCCATCAAATGACTTCAATACACCTCACAACAACAAATCGGCCAAAATCCCATAATTTAGACTTATAGAAAAATAACATGTTTAATAACAAAATAACTCCATACACATTCATATTTTATCCATACCATGATCTTTCATCAAAGGCACAAGTCATAATTCAAGTTACAATCCCATGGATAACACATCTCTTTCACAAAACCAAAAGTGCCATGTCCAGCATTTCCAACCATAACCAACGTGATATACATATTCTCTCATGCTTATAATATGTTAAAGTACAAGAATAAGTACTTACTCAAGCTCGAAAAATGGTGATCTTGCTCCAAGAATGGCTTAGGGTTTGAAGAGCCCCAAAGGGGTTTTCTTGAAAAGTCTAGAAAATGCAAGAAAAACATGTGTGCCTTTGTGGATTAAAATCTGATTTTTCCTCCCTTTTATAGACCCTTGAATTCCTTTCTCAATTATTGCTTTAGTCAAAAGAATAATGGGTCATTTGACCCATTCTTGGCCCATGTTTTTCTTCTTCATATTTGGGCTTTAGTGAGCCCAAATCACTTATCCCAATAAAATACATAATTCCCCATGTTTAATTCATTTCATTCGCATTACGACAATATTTACACTCATGCAATTCATACTCGTAGCCTTAATTCCAAAAACAACCAATTCTAGCCACGTATGGCTTATTTTGACTACAAGGGTAAAATCGTCATTTTGATGCCAATTTTGTTCTCAAGTAATTTTATCATATCAATATAATAATTCACTCATTTCATGTATATTCTCATGGTTGTAGAAGAAATGTGGAAAAAATCGGCTCAATACGTCCCCGGGCACCTTTGGGACTTAAGAAAAATTCCAACTTTTGAAAGGTGCGCACAAGCAGCCCGGCACGCCCTTGGGCGCGCTACCTTGCTGCCTGTGGGCTAAAAATTTTAGCCCAGAGCGGCCCGGCACGCCCCTGGGCGCGCCCCACCTCTTTTTTTTCAAAATTCTCGTTTCTTCGACTTTTCTTCGCGGATTCGATTAGATACTTCAAGTCTTATCCTTTAACTTACTTCTTGGCCTTAATATACTTTGATTAGAGGTCCTCTTAGCCTTATTTTGAACCCCACAACTGTGCCACGAAAATCACAAAACACCTCTTATGAAGGGTCAACCACATGTACGAGGCCAAATTTCAAATTTCTTGTCACTAACATTACAACTTACCTACTCATGGCATCTCGACACCTAAGTAACCATTGTTCAACGTCATCATATAGGGTTAGGAAGGTACGGGGTGTTACATTATTTATGAAGAAAACTCACTAATAAGATGTACCAGGCTTAATCAAGCATAATCAATTAATAACATGGGATAAAAATAGAGAGAGTGTATATAAAAAGGTATAACATGCTACCGAAGGGTGCGATGCAAAAGTCTCTCATATTGGGCCACAACCATACCCTAAGTCTCATAATATCTCAACCGCTCAATCAATATAAGATGATGTAAGATAATGTAATGAACTGAAATGAATTCTCAAACACAATATCATAAACAAGGTCCTAACACAAAAATATAGTACAAGAGTAAATACTAATACAATATCAAACCATACCAAGGATGCATATACCTTCCGAGCAACGCTGCTCCCCGAGTAAGACCCATGGGGGGTTCGCAATCCATCTACTTTCCATAATCTCAAACTCATATCTTAAATCAACCTTACCGGCACATCCCTCGGTATAGACGTTTTATAAAGTGTCTCATTTTCTTATAAAATCATAATGTATCAGTGGTACCAATGTCTCATGAATATGCATGCGTGATATGCAGATATAATGCTCACAACTAATCAGTATGAAGATCAAAATTCATTCAATACATGTATAAGTGAGCTCGGAATCAACTCAATGTATCAATAATTCATGATATCCATTTCCACTTTGTACCACCAGAATAAATGGTCATGTAGTCATCAATATTAACATTTCCAAGCCCTCACTTGGGCATCACTATGATGAACATTCAAAGAAATGCTCAGATAAGGCCTACAATGTCAAGTCAAATCCCCACTTGGGCGACACAATAATAGACATGGCATTCTAATACACTGATAAGGTATGATAACAAGTCAAGCCCTCACTCGGGAGACACAATAATAAATGAAGCATTTAATGCAAAAAACATGACCAATAACATCAAGTCAAGCCCTCACACGGGCATCACAATAATATATCCCCTCAATTCAAAAGAAATATTCATATAAGCCCCCACTCGGGCACACGATTATAAATAATTACTCAAGTTCATAATGAAGTTCACATAAGACCCATAAGGGCAACACGAAACTAACAACAATCCCAATAACAATATATATAGCAAAACTACCCAAACCTAGATTATTTCATACGATAAGTCTCATCTACTATTATAAGTCCACTTATACTCTAAGTATTCTCTAAAGGTCATTAATCCCCAATCATCTCAATAAAATCAGGTAAACAAGATTCAAGCTCTAAAATAGGCATCCAATACCAATATTCAAGATCACTAAGTTATCTATCCACATTCCACTCTAAGGATAATTACAAGCAACAATACTAAATAAGAAAGGTAATAATCTAACTACAATCCACCAACAGACTCTAATACCCGTGGATATGCTCGACATTTCACCTAAGAGGGAGCCCCAATCTTAAATGAATCACAAAATACAAACAAGCAAGCATACAACATATAAACACTTTGGAAGATCCGCAAGTCCAAACACAGTCCAAAGTCTCAATCGGAAGCTCAACTCCCTTGAATCCACACCAAACGTGATCAATCTAGCCAAATATGATATTTATAAGTCAAAAAAACCCAACGATACCCGTATCGACTATATTCGGGACGGGTCCAACACAGACCCCAAAAATGGGTTCGAAAACAAAAGAGGTAAAACCAAAAATTTATTTAAGAATAATGTTCCCCATAATGATAGGAGTCCATGGTTGAAAACCCACACGAAAATGAGTTAAAAATGAGGTCCAAATCGAAGAAAAACCCTTTTTAAGCTTTACCGGCAAAAAACCCAAAATTCATTTTGAAATCAAGAATTTAAAGATGGGTTTGTTAAAAAATCAATGGAAAAAGATAAATACAAGATTAGGAAGCTTACCCACGAAAGAAATCTTGAAAATATCTTCGAAATCGCCCTAATCCGAGCTCTAGAGGTCCAAAAATGAAAGAGAAAAGATATGGGGCCAAAATGAGGATTTTAATTTGTGCAGGTATGCGCCTCATCGCGATCGCGGGCGACCAATCACGATCTCGAAACCTACCCAAACCAACCCTTTGCGAACATGGGCCTTTGGCCACGAAGTCGATGAAGGAAATTGACCCGACTCACAGAGCTAAGCGTCACGATCGCGGTACCCACCATCGCGATTTTGATGAAGGAATTATTTGACCTTTGTGAATGCAACATAGGGATTACGAATGCGAAAACATAAAAGGTATATCTATGCAAATGCTATATGAGAGGTTGCAATTGCGATAAAGAGGAACCTGCACTAGAGAATAGTTGAAAACCAGCAAACTCTAAGTCCAAAAATCCTCCAAATGGACCCTTGGGATTAGTTCAGGACCTCACAGAAATAAACCAATAATTCTACAAGACTAATTTCGATGTTCTAGACTCAATGGCAACGTCAAATTTTTGAAAAAGGATCGTTTTCAACAAATTAGCCCCCGAGACTCCTTTTAGGCTATTTTCACTAGTTTTTAAATGGAGGGTCGAAATGCCAAACGAAGGCTCCGGACCAAACTAACCACGCTACAAATTCAAAATCGATATTTCAGATCTAATGAAACTGTCAAAATCGACATCCGAAGCTCGTATCAAAAAATGTTGACCAAAGTCAAACTAACCCATTTAAGGATGTTCAAAACCATAAATTTATTTAAAATATTTTTGAATGCGTCGGGACCGTGTCAACCATCCCCACATCTCATAAATGAGGTAAAGCATTCTCGGGGGAGGGCACTATGGTCAAAACACAGAAATTTCTAAATTTCAATATGAAGGTCATTACAAATAATCTCGCGTGATCCCTTTAAGGAAGAGCGAAACCAAAAGAAGAATTTTAGTAGTTGACAGGGATAAGGACGTAGGAGGGAGAATCAAAAATGGAATTTTACTAAGAATTCCCTATACCTCCCGAAGATAGGATACGAGAGTCATCATACCAATCCGCAGGACTCTACTAGGCACTTGCTCTAGTACCAAGGATACCGGTGAACCTAGACCTTCATACCAAAGTATCACGATTCAAAATCTCAGGTCATAATGACACCTACTAAACCCACTAGTAGGTAAGTCGAACCCTCATAACCCGAGATAGCAAGTAATGGGCCAATAAAATGAAGGGATCGATCATAAAATAAATGGGTCAAAAATAAATATAAATACAGATAATAGGCCCATAAAATAGTTATACATAAAAAGTGAAGAATCAAAATATACAAATACACCCAAGGACAAGGTATCAGTCAGTACAGGAGCTACTAAACACAGTAGAAGGACAAAGTAGATATAATGTGTACAGGACCGTCTCCAAATATACAAAAATAAGTATCAGTCCAACAAAATAGAGAAAGAAGGTACAACTTCAGATGTCAGGAGCTCACCCCAAATCTCTGAACCAAGATAGCTCTGCATGAAGTACACGTCAGCAGCTAGAACTAGTTCTAGACTCTGCATTAGAGAAAGAAATGCAGAAGTGTAGTATGAGTACCAAAATACGCAGGACCTAGTAGGCATCATAGGCCAACTAAGCTCAACAGATAAATGCAAGTATAAATAACATAAAAGGAGGTAATGAACAATGTAAGTAACATGAAAGGAAATGATAAACAAACTAAAACACAACAAGAATTGTGTTAAGGAAGAATGTTAATAGTAGTATACTCAGAATATCTACCCAAGGTAAGAGAAACAGAAGAATAATCTAACACTAGAGCTGGAAATGCTAAAGAAGGAGAATCCACAAGATGTACCTAGATTGCGAGTACACGCCAGAAACCAACCTGCCACAAGCTATGCAGTAATAATCAAACAACAACCTAACGAGGCCCCGATAAGCCTAGAAAGTGCAAAACAACAAACAAAACCCAAATAGCCCCCATAAGTATAGTAGGTACAAACAACAAACATAACCCAACAGACGCTCAAAAGCACAACAGGTACCAAACAACAAACATACTAGTGACAGGCAGTACATATAAATAAATGAGTTTAATGGAAATCAAGTGATGCAACATAAGAAGAGTGCCACATCTAACAATAGTGTATACACCTCATCTAGCCCTATGGCTCGTAACGACAGAACCCATGGGGAACACCCCTCCTCCAGCACTATGGCTCACAGACGGAGGGACCCATAGGGGACTCGGGATATCAGTATACACTGCCTGATCCCGAACTGAGACTTCCAAGTAATAATCCATAATAATCATGAATATGACAGGTGCTTGAAATTGAATCGGGGCTAAAATAGTCCATTTTCCCTTGTTAAAACCAATGCATCGATAAAATCTTTTTAAATACCATATCAAAGTCGAAATCAGTGGGTGGAAATCAGGATAGATCATTCCCTGAAAAATGATAGAGGGAATCAGTAGTAAGGTGTAAATATAGTCAGTGTTCGAAAACTAACCGGAGTGTAGATAGTGACATTTTGTCTTAAAGTCGTCATCCAACAATAAGGGTTGTAGGATTTCCATTTTAAATTAAGTTTATGAGTGGAAATGAGAATAAATTCCTTTTTTAAAATAGTAGTGAAAATTAATGTTTTTCCTAGGAATTGTACCACAATGCATGCGAGTGCACATGTGAAGGTATGCATGCCATTAACAGTATTGAAACAATAGAAGCACAATCGACCAAGTATCTATAAATTGAAATCACCGCTCTTCTAGAGCAAAGAACACTAGCCTGATACCCGACTGATTCGTATCCAAGGCGTCGAGCCCACTAATATACAGAATAATATGTATATATACCAACACGAAAAAAAGAGTAAATGGGGTTATCCATGATATTAAATAGCAGTCAACCAAGAAATATTAGTCTCATGCCTAATTATTATCCCTAAACTACACTAAGGGTCGCCTAGCCTAATTCCAGCATCATAGAACATACAAATACTCCTAGCCTAATCGTACCGCTATAGCATGCATACAAGTATCCCTATCCTAATCCTAATACTATACCAAGCATACAAAGCTAAGATTCAGGCTTATATTCTACTCTATGGTCCCCCGAGAAGGCCAATACAACAAAAATGAAGAAATAATGATAAGATTATCCTAAAAACCCTACCACACATTCAATTTATACCATACACAATATCGTAATGAAAAGTCTATAACAAGGTAGAACGTAACCTACCTAGAAGTCGAACAACAGTCTCAGACCGATCAAGAGCTGCTCATCCTCTCCACACGACCCTAGAAAGTTGTCATGCTATCACAAACATAATCTACACATCAGTACGAGTAAAACAAGTCTTATATTACAATTTTATATTTCAAGCCGAAAATCGAGTCAAAATCGGTCCACGGAACGTGCTTACAAAATTCAAAAATTGAACCCACAAAGAAACATATGCTCAAAATTTAAGCATAAATGGAGCCCAAATTAGTCTAGAAAGTCCAAGACAACATAAACTCCAAACCAAGAATTTAACATAGATTTAAGATGGAAATCGACGAGGAAGCTAAGGGAAAATGATTAGGGAAAATATACCCATCATACTTGGACTCAATTAGTTGAATTCGTTCCCACACTTTTCCAGCTCTTGATGCCAGTAATGGAGGTTTAGTTTGAGGAAATGAAGTTTAAAATCGTAGAAGACAAGCTCATAAATAGTGCAACTAGAGACCGCAAAAGCTAACAATAGTAGCAAAAGCGGCTACCGCAAAAGTCATTAAGGGTCGCAAAAGCAGCTACTGCAAAAGCCACCAAGGGTGTCGCAAAAGAGGCTATCGTAAGAGCCAACAATGGTCACAAAAGTGGTTACCTCAAAAGCGGTGCACCAGGTGCTGTTGCACCAGAATCTTTCCCAAGTCAAATATACTCCGAATGGGTCCTCAGAATCCCGTAAATGCAAGATAAATATGCTATCCTATCGGAAACGCCATTTCGGACTCAATAGAATTGATGAATTTCCCAAAAGAGGTCTTTTCAATGAAATGTGGGTCCTAGGCCTATTCTTTTTGTTTTAACCAAATTTCACCTAATAGCCCAAAATGAACGGGAAGCCTCAGGACCCAAACCAAAGGTCCCCCTAACCTAAAATCCATGTTCGGAAGCTAACAAAACTTTTAGAATTTCATCCTAGGCTATTTACTAGGAGTTTCGTCAAAGACCAATTTCTCAACTTCAAAAGCTCCAAAATAGGAAAATTGGCATAGAAACCAAACGAACTGTCCAGGAACTGAACCACCGGTCCTAGCAAGTCATAAATGACCTGGGACAACTATAGGAAAGTTCTAAACACAGAAAATGCAGGAAATGAAGAAAATGACCTAAAGGGTCATTACACAAATTATACATATATTTTTAATCATTATATATACATAATATATTATTTATATCAATAATTTTAAATATCTTATATATGTTTTCATCAAATTTATTTATAATTTAAAAATCTTGTAATAGATGTACGCCATGTTATTGTTATATGTGGTAATCTCTTGATTTATTTTTTCTTTTTGAATGAAATGTTGTCTTTTTTTCCTTTTGAATGAATCTTTTCATTTATTTTAGTGTATAGTTAATAATCGAACAACCGAATCCAAATTGATGACAACCAAACCGATAAATATATATTATGTTTGGTTTGGTTTGGTTTGGTTTTAATAATTTAAAAATCGATTATATTGGTTTGATTTTGGTTTTGACCAATAACCAACCCAAACCAACCCGTGAACACGCACAACTCGTCTCGCTTTCTTACAAATATTTTTACTATTCATTTTTTTATCCGTTTGTAGGACCTCCCACCCTTTTTACTTCCTTGTTAACTTGAACCCGCAACCTCAAGATTAGAGGTGAAAGGTACTTACCCTTCGAACAACCCGTCATATCCACTATAATTTTTTTTAATTTATCAGAAAATTTAAAATAAATTTATATCTCATCACGCTCTTCTCCCATTTGATCATTAATGAAGGCCTTGAACTTATAGGCCTAAATTCGTTCTCATCCGAGCTAACGGCGGCCCATTTGTTCAACTTAATTACTTCAATTAATAGCCCATCAACTCGAATAGTTCGTTATTCATGCCAAACTTTTAGATCTCACTTAAAATCTAAATCAAAATATTGACTTCACAACCTGTTTAATGCATTAATAAATAAAGTTGCCCATGCAAATTTAAATGCTCACCAGAAACATCAAGTCAATAAATAACTTAAAAGAATGCCCCCTTTCTGTTACTTGTACTTGTCATATTTGGCTTTTCAAGTATCCAACTGCATAGACTTTAACCAACATTCTAAGATATTTTTTTTCTTCATGTTGATATGAGAAGAATTGAACCTTATATTATTTTTTTATAGAGTTTTCAAACATTTAAATTTTACATTTAAGAAATTAAATTAATATAATTGAATTTAACTTCGAAAATTAATCAAATTGACTCTTCTGAAGCAAAATGTAGCAAATAAAAATAAACGGGGTAACATTTATGTCAAGGAATTTGACATCAAAACCCTTGAAAATGAATGACTAAATTTGGCCCAAATTTGACCACAAATATAAAAAGTCCATAATATCCTTAGTATTAAATTGCATTTGTTTCCTCAAAACTTTTCCCTCCAAATAAAAACTAGCCTTGTTCCCCCAACTTCTTGAATTACTAAAATAAAAATTCTTTGGCTTTTAAGAAAAATGAAATATATTTTGGTCTGTTTTGTATTTGGTACTCTGTTCATTTTTTAAAAAAAGGTTATATTTGGTACTCCATTCCATGAAATATCTTTTGGTCTATGTTAAGAAAAATGAAAAATCTTTAGGAGTATTATGCAGTCCATTTTTTAAAAAAAATTTATAGGAGTACAATTTTGTTTTAAAAATATAGTTTGGTTAATTAAAAAAAGTTATGCTCTCTAATTAGAAAACATTTTTGTAATTTCATTTTTGCATATTAATATTTTTTTCATTACTGTACAATAAATATTATTTTCTGAATATATACATACCCCTCAACCCACCCCACCCCACCCCCAATTTTAATTATTTTAAGAACGTACGAATGAGTACCTCTAAAAAGATTATTTTTTCACTTTAAATAACTTTCTTTATTTTTTCACAATTAGGATATACATTTTTAAAAAATAATTTTCATTTAATATAGGGTTTTGTATTGAAGGAGACAATTAAACATCACGTTTAATAATAATACTAAGGGAAAAGGGTTCGAAATATACTCATGAACGATAGATTGGTTCGACTCCCTTCAACCCGGGCAAGCGATTAGTCCCTCTACGGTACCGCCTCTTTCAACGAAAATAGCTGAACAATCGGAATAAAAGTCCTATTTTCACCTTTCTCGAATTCTTTTTCCGTGGTGACTCATCAGATTATAGAGACTTTGGCGAGAATTGTTGTAACACGCCTGAACTTTGCAGAGGTCCTATGACCCCTCTGTACTATTTACTAGTGTATTTTAGTGATATTTATTTGCACAGCTGGACCTAAACGTGAATACATGCGCACTGAGCGCTTAACTGCGTTAGTGGTCCAGCTAACCAAATAAAGGTCACAAAAATACACTACTTAATAGTCCAGGGGGGTCATAGGACCCCTACACAGTTTGGGCTTGTTACAACAATTTTAACCGAAGTTTGGGTATATTTCGGACCCTTTTCCCTAATAATAATATAAATAAATAATTTCTCTATTTAAAAGTTATACTAATTACTCAGTAATATACAATTTAGTAAATTTTATGATTTCTATAATGTGTCGATGTCTATCATGTCAAAGTGTTTTGAGTTTTGACAATCGTTATTGAAATGTTTTTAAATTACATTTATAAAATTATTTCAATATGTATTTTAAATTTATTTAAACATAATAACTAATAGAATTACACTTAATTAGAGAAATATAAGTAATGATTCAAGTTATCCAATCAACATAATATTAGGGGCGCAAGACTACAAATTAATATGTGACTCTTTTGGGTTGTTGTTAACTAGGGTCGACATCTATGAGCTATATGAATTTTATGATTTCTATAATGTATCGATGTCTATCATGTCTAAATTGTTCTGAATTTTAACTGTTGAAATATTCTTAAATTATATTTTTAAAAATTATCTAAAAAATGTAGTATAATTTTATTTTTACATAATAATTAATAAATTTACTTAATTAGAGGTCATATTAATAACAAATATAAGTAGTGGATCGCAAGTTATTAAATCAGAGTAACATAGGGGCACAAGACTACAACATTAATGCGTGACTCTCTTAGATTGATGTTAACTACGGTAGACACTTATGAATTATATGATTTAGTTATTTCTAATGTGTCGATATCTATCATATCTAAAGTGTTTAAATTCTTACTATCATTATTGAAGTATTTTTGAAGAATAATTAAAAAATTATTTAAATATAATAATTAATAAAAATACCTAATTAAAGATTATATTAATAACAAATATAAGTAATGATTCGCAAGTTATTAGATCGGAGTAGATCACAAGTTACAACATTGCATGACTCTCTTGGATTGTTGTTAACTAGGGTCGACACTTATGGACGATGTGATTTTTATGATTTCTATAGTATGTCAATTTCTATTATGTCTAAAGTATTTTGACTATTGTTATTAAAATATTTCAAATTATATTTAAAATTTATTTAAATAATATAATTTAGATTTATTTAAACATAATAATTAATGAAATTATTTAATTAAAAGTCATGTTAGTAACAAAAATAAAAAATTTAAGCAAAGTGGTTTATGACAAAACATCAACTGTTGCAGCCAAACCGATTGGGAAAGACATCAAAATCTTGCATAGGTTGATTGGAAATCCTTCCATTTCTAAATAAGTCCTTTTGGCTTTGACACATTTTTTACTAAATTACTCACTTCTAAAAAATTAAAGATAACTTTATCAACTTATCCCTAATTAAATCTTTTTTTTTCAAGTTGACATTAATTACTATATTTAAGCTCAAGGACATATTAGAAAGATTATGATCAAAATATCATTGAAAGCTTAAACATACATTTATTTGAAAACAAAATCACAAGCCAAAAAAAACACCTATAAAGGAATGGAGAGAGTACTAGTTAGTAGACATTAGTCATAATGCTATAAATTTGTCAATTTTCCATACATTGAAAAAGTTTTCCTATACATAGAACATAATTAATATGAGAATTTTTCAATTTGGAAAGGAAGGATAAAAAAGTCTAAAAAGAAACCGATTTAGGTGTGAATGGTCAATGCTATCACATTTTTTTTGCTACATGTAGAACTATTGTGTTTGGTGCCGCTTAGTCTAGAAACTAGAATCCCCCACTCTAGGCTAGCTGAAGGTTTCATTCCCTCTTTACTTCTGTCTAAATTAAATTGTGTATTCTTTTTGTCCACAATTCTCAAAACATTTATGTGTATTGAATGAAAAATAATATTTCCTCTAATTTATACTAGGTGAATTATTGAGATTTCTTTCACAGTTTAAATAACAAAGTTCAAGAGAATTATTGAGATTTTTTTTTTTCATCATAGTTACCCTTCATTTAAATTAGTTCATAATTATTTTACATTTTATAGAAGAATAATTTGGGAATAATCAAAAGAGCAGGAGTAAAAAACAATTGTTAATTTATGTTCTTAAATATTTTTCTTAAAAGGTGTGTGATGCCCCAACAATTCACCTAATATGGACTAATGGATATACGTAATAACTTGAGAAGGAAGCCCGTAATATTTCTATTCTAAAATGGGATATGTTGTAAATTTGGATTGGTAAAATACTTCAAGTGATGAAGTCTTATTATTAGTTTTAAATTTTTTCTTTTGGAAATAACCAAAATAGAATGCTAGCTAATTTTTTTTAAACTAGAAAAATATAAAAAAGTTAGACTTAGAGGAAAATTTCAAAGAAAACCATATATTTTTTCTTTTGTAGATTTTCTTTCTTTCACGAATGAAAACAAAGTTATTTAAAAACACAACTATTTTTATTGTTATTTTCAACTTTCTCAAATAAGAACCTACTAAAAATAAAATAAAATATACTCCCTCGGTTTAAAAACGAATGACCTACTTTCATTTTTAGTTCATTTAAAAAAAATGAACCTTTCCTTTTTTTTGACAATACTTTAATTTTAACTTTTCACGTGACATATTTAAGACCATAAGATTAAATAATATTTTGGTAAATTTGACATTAACTTTAATTTAAGACTAGAAGATCTAAAAGTATTTTTTTATTTTCGTAAACTCCTTGTATCATGTCAAAACATGTCATTCTTTTTAAAACGGAGGAAGTAAGTCAAAAGTTAAGACAAAACTTTAAAAAAACGTTTAAAATACTCCCTCCGTTTCAAAATAGTTGCCCATGTTGACTTGACACTTCCCTTGAGAAAAAATTTATTAGTGGTTTATTTTACCAAATTAGTCTTATTAATTATGTTTTGTAAATATAAATTAGAGTATATACATTTGGTTTAGTTATTTAATGATAAGGGTAGTATTCGAAGAACATAAAAATATTCTCTTGAATTTATAAAACGGACAACTAAATTAAAATAAATATTTTTAGAAAGAGGGTCAATTAAAACAAACCGAGGGAGTAAGTAGTGTAAAACTCAGATACTCTAAAACAGTCAGTGTTCACTACACAAAATTTGATCCATCTAATTTGACAATATCACAATGCTTCTTTAAGGGAAAAGAGAGTATTATTAATGATAATTAATACTCCCACAGTTTTATTTCATTTGGTCTCTTATTAAAAATAATTGTTTCAATTTACTTGTCCAATTTATGAAATCAAAAGAAATTTATAAAAAAAAATTCCAACACTACTTCTATCATTAAATGAAAACATAAAATATATCAAATTTAGATTTTCAAAGTATAATTAATACTCCCTCCATCTCATATTAGTTGGTCATCTTACTAAAAATAGTTGTCTTATTCTAATTGTCCACCTTACTAAATCAAGAAAGCATTAATTACAGTTTTCTATATTACCCTTGAAATTAATTCTTTTTGAAAGTGTTCACATTTGTTTGTAAAGTTTTCAAAAAGTTAAGGGGTAAATTAGTAAAATTATTTTCTTATTTATGATTTTTTAACATGCGTGTAAAAAGAAAAATGGTCATCTAATATAGGAAGGAGGGAGTAAGATTAATTTAGTGAAATAAATTACTAATAAATGTTTTATTAAGAAGAGTATAAGTCAACCTGGGTCAAATAAAATAAAACGAAGGGAGTACATAACAGTAGTATAAATTCGGTCCTTTTCCATGCACAAAGTTATAAAGACCAGAGAGTTGAAGAAAGAACTGATCATTTCAACTATTCCCCATTGCATATCTTTTCTATTATCAGTTGTGCCAGATTTACAATATTGATTAAGAGCAATCAATAGTGAAAATCCTCGGTTTATATATCTTGTAAGTGAACTTAGCCAATTTTTAAGTTATACCAGACTTTTTTCTTCATATGTTGGTTTAACAATTTTGTATCTAGAACCCATTAATCGATTAATCTAGATTTGTATCGCGTAAGAGTACTCATTTAAGGTGGAAACACTTCCTAGTAGGAATTTAGAACTCGAGACCTCTAGTGATTCATTCATCCATCACATCCGTCTGTGATTGTTATGCCCGAATTTTAACTCTATTATAATTTACAAGTGTTCATTTCCTCCAGTACGTTGCGATTTCTGCACACATCACTCTACTTTGAGTCGGCTTGCTGCAATGTCAATAACATCTATTCCAATTACTACCACAAGGTTTCCGATGCCTCCAGAAGTAATCAAACAAAACAGAGAGGTAATTTAAGAGAACATTTTTATTAACTTACTTATATCCACACTTTTATTTACTTAATTATTTCTTCAACGTGTGTCATCACATGCTAGTCTGATTCTTTTTTATGGATCAAGCACGTGAAAAGTACACGTTAAAACTATTTTTGATAGTGGATGGCGATGAGATTCGAACCCAAGACCGCTACTTCATGTTAAAGTGTGTGATAATGTCATTAAAAAACTTACTAGAGTATTGGTTATAACATACTTTTATTTACATAATTGAATTCAACACAAAGGCTTATAAGTAGAGCTAATTTTTTTGTGTTCATCAGGTTGTTCTGTCTGAGGAAATTGGGCGCGCCAGAGTGGTCACCATAAATCGGCCTAACCATTTAAATTTTATATCAAGCAAAGTGGTATGCAGCAGCTACAATTACTTATTCAAGTGAAGAATATTGAGTTAAAATGGCTACCGCATGTTCACTTGATTATAAAATTTTCTTCATTAGATATGGATGCTCGGGAAGAATTTTGAGAAATATGAAAAAGATGACAATGTTGAATTTGTAATCATCAAGGTAAGTCGTATTTAGTTACTCCCTTTCACAATAAGTGAATTGTTGAGGTAATGCACACCTATTAAGGAAAGAAAATTAAGACATAAATTAGACATTACTTTATATTTTTGCTCTTTTTAATTAATTGTCAAACTACTCCTGAAAATCCAAACAATAAGTAAATAGGAGCAATTAAGTTTCTTGAATTGATCACATAGGAAATCCAAATGAAGGGTAAAAATGGATTTTTTTTTTAAATATTACTCTTGAAGATTGAACAATTATAGTAACTTATTATGGAACATTGAAAAATGCCTCAACAATTAATTTATTATGAAACGGAGGAAGTATTTGCTTAGTTCCCTTAATTGACAAGTTTAATTCATTTCTTGAAATGCTCATCAATTTGTTCACAGGGAGCTGGCCGTACCTTCTCTGCTGGTGGAGACTTGAAAGAGTTTTATGACTGCCGAAACACAAGTAACTAGTCTTAATTTTCTCTTCATTTTTTATTTTTTTTAATTTATTTCTATTTTAGAATTATTGAATAATTACTACATGTTCACTTAAACTCACGAGTACATTTATATTCTTTTAAGGGGATTCTCTCCTTGAAGCTGTTTATAGAATGTATTGGCTTTGCTACCACGTTCAAACTTACAACAAACCACATATCGCTCTAGTTCATGGAATGTCAGTGGGTGGAGGTGCATCCTTGATGGTTCCAATGAAGTTCTCTATCGTCACTGAGAAAGCAGTTAGTACCACTTTGTGCTTGTCATAGATAATTCTAGGGGTGTACATGAACCGATTGGTTCGGGTTTTTTAAATATCAAATCAAATCATTTGTGAGTTTTTAAATTTATAAACCAAATCAAATCAATAAAATTCAGGTTTTTGAACCTCGCATTTTTCAGGTTTTTCGGTTTTCTTGCGTTTTTTCGGTTTTCTCGGATTTTTTCCGATAAAGTTTTCATACAAACATATAATTAACTTGTACTTCAAATATTTTTTTAGTCCTAGCAAGATATAACTATCTTAGGTGTTTCTTAAAAAAGTAACACAAAATATGAAATGAGTGATGATGATAAAATGTTCAACAAAAATAATAACAAAATCATATAAAATGAATATTGCATATTAATAAGTTATAATAAAAATAATCATAATTTTAAAATATTAAGTCATGCTAAAATAAGTCTAGTAAGTATTAATTACATGACTAAGTAGGCGTTTGGCCATGAAAATTAAATTTTTTAAAGTTGGAGTTGGAGTTATGTTTGGCCATAAAAAAAATTAGAGTTCTTTTTGACTTTTTGTGAGAGAATTAGGAGTGAAAAGAGTGAAAACAAGTAAAACTTGTTTTCATTTTTTCGGAAAAAAATTTCACTTTAGGGAAATAAATTTTATGGTCAAACATCACAAAATTTTACTTTTTTCACTAAAGTGAAATAAATTTCCGAAAGAAAGTAATTTTTTTTTATGGCCAAATGGGTCCTAAATATTAAATAGAAAAATAAATTTAGGTTATATATTTATGCAAAACTAAAGAATAGATATCCAACATTATTGTCATTCTTAGTGTTTAATTGAATATTTTTGTTAGCATTAATATTGATTAGGACTTTATTTGAGTTATTAATACCTATGATCTATAAAACGTATTGGACCATTTAAAATTTTAAATTTAAACTTAAAATAATATGTTTAAAGATAAAAACAAAGAAAAAGTTTAAGAAATATTTATAATTTACATCACAATAAATATTTTTATGTATTAGATATTTTTAAAAATTATATAAATCTAATATTGGATTAGATCATTTTGATTTGATTTTTTTAGTTAAAATCAAACCAAACCAATTATAGTGAATTTCTTTCCAACACCAAACTAAATTAAATCAAATCACTAGTCAGATATTTTATTTTTTTTTTTTTTTTTTTTTTTTTTTTTTTTTTTTTTTGGTTTGAATCAATTTGCTATTCATTTTGTTCACTCCTAGATAATTCCATTATCACGGAGTGACGAGATTGTATAAGTATCTTTTACATCATTATCAATGCACAAAAAACTTAAACTACTTTAATAAGTCTATCTTCTTTTGATTGATCGAATTTGTAGTTTTGTTCCACTCCTGAAGCAAGTCTAGGGTTCCATCCTGACTGTGGCCTCTCATACATTCTCTCACGCCTTCCAGGTCGACTTGGTAAGTAAATTAGAACATGTAGTTTTTCAAACTGATTGAGAATTTGAGAGAGAACTGGTGATATATGTATGTGATGTTAAATGTATGTAGGGGAATACTTGGGCTTAACAGGAGTAAAACTAAAGGGTAAAGAAGTAGTTGCTGCTGGACTTGCCACTCATTTTGTTCCTTCACAGGTTAGTCCAAGTTCTCTTTAACTTTTCTTTTTCTTCAGAAACTTGCTATAGTTCCTTGAAAACATCAGAAATTTTATAATTTCAAAAAATATTATCGTAACTAGCATTAAATTTTGTAAGGTATAAAGATTGTGTTTAAGAAGTTTAACACTATTGGCTGCAGGTTATTACTGTATTTTCAGGATATCGAATGTGGAGATTTACATATTGTTTTAGGTTAACTTACCTATAAGTGTAAAATATAGTTTAATTTTAGTTTCTTTTATTTTCGTTTGGAGTTCAGAGATTTACAAAAAAAAATTATAAATCTTTTTTTTTTTTAATGTCAGAAATTACTCCAACTAGAGAAGCGCTTACGGAGCCTAAACAACGGTGAAGAGGACGCTATTAGATCTGTCATCGATGAATTCTCCACAAATGTTCACATAGATGAAAGAAGTGTCTTGAACAAGTAATGTATCATATAAATTATAATTTTAAACTGATGTTTTGATGGTATTAAGAGTCACTCTCATGAATTTTTCGAACTTAATTACTTGTAGGTTGTCCTTAATCAATGAGTGTTTCTCCAAGGAATCCGTGGAGGAGATTGTGGATTCATTTGTAAGAATTGATCATACTATATATTAAGAGCTGCTTTTTTGTTTCAACTAATTTATATATTATTCTTTAATTTAGATTTTAGAATATATCAAACTATTTAAACCATTAAGCTAATATTATGTTCAAACTATTTTACCTAAGTAAATGAAAAGAAATAATTTGGAAATTAAAAAAAAAACAATTGTGAAGCCTAGAAAGGAGGAAGTGGAAAACTACCTCCCCACCTCCGCGGATTATTGATAATTCAATACTTGAAAAGACTATACCTTCAAATATTGAATTATTATTATTTTTTTTTAACCAAAAGATCCATGCACTCTGGTTGTGGTCCTAAGGTGTTGTGGGGTTTGGCAAGACCCCAAACTTTCTATTTATAGAAATTATTTGTACAAAAGAGGGGGACATATAAGCCTTACCTCTTGATCACTTACAAAAGTATGGCTGGAGGAGGAATCTAAAGGGCAAAAATACAATGTATAGATTTTTAACCTCCTCCAGAAAAACACTTAACTTACAAAAAAAATCGATTTTGCATAACGGATCCTCATAGATGGTAATTGCCATTTATCCATAATATAAGGACCCTTTGCATTTTTCGGTAACTGGTGGGATTCAGTGTGGATAGTCCCACTGTTCATCTTTGTAGGTAACTTAAGTTGGTCAGCAACTTGGTTACCTTCTCGGTACTTGAAGCTAATGGAAATATTGGCCATCTCCATCATGTTCACAATGTCTTCTATTACCCTTCTTAGCTTCCTGTTGTGTGAAGCCTTTTCTTTTATCAAAATGTGGACTATCAAAGAGTCCATCTCAATAATAAAATCTCGATGACCATTATTGATGCCATGTTCACATCCAAACTTAACAGCCTCTATCTCAGCATTATTGATATTGTCACACTGAATGGGACAAGCAAAGGCTGTAACAAAATTTCCTCCATCATTTCTCTTTATACCTCATATACCGGCCCTTCCGGTTGTCTTATCAAAGCTAGCATCAGTGTTAAGCTTAAATTTGCCACCTTCGGGTCTATTCCAGGTTAATGTCCTCCACATAACAGTGGGTTTTAGCCTATCAGCCATGTTACAATGCTCTTTCCATTGAATTTGTGCATCGACAGAGGGAAAGACCATCTTCTAAGCAGCTTGTACATTCCAGAGTGTCTTCGATTTGATGTTGAAAAGGTTGAAACTGTTACCCTCCCCAAATTTGCAGGATGCATAAGCTCTCCACAGCTCCCAACATATAAATATAGGGGTGATATGAATAATCATACTATGAAATGATTCTTTGGTTTCCTTTGCCACCATTGTGTAAGTACACTACAAATAGAATCAAATTTTAGAAAAATTTCCAGAGGATTCCCAAAGAAATTCCAAATATTCATAGATGCCTCTCCTTTAATAAATATGTGCTCCAGGTAGTCACTCTTGTGATTTTGTCTACAACAGAAGCATTTGACAACATCATAGTTTCCAGATTTCCTGGTGGTGTCTTCAAAGGGTAATTTTCTATGCGACATTCTCTAGCAAAGAAAAGAATGTTTAAAAGGAATTGCACTATGCCACAGTTTCGAAATCAAGGGTGTTTTTGGTTTAGCATGCCTGACCAGCTTGCATGCACTGTAGTTTGTGTAGTTTCCATTTCTTGTAACTGTCTAGATAGCATAATACCGATCTTCCCGATTACCTCTCTTAATGTTTTGAATTTTGTCCACCATACTATCAGCGAGTAAATTCTGCAGCTTAGTTGCATTCCATCCTGCATCATCAAAAAACTCGGAAACTATGAGCTTACCGGTTTTATAGCCTTCTTGAATATGATTGGCTAAAAGGCCCATCTCGGTCTAATCATCCCACCAGAAACTACAATTACCAGCATTAACAGACCATTGAATTTTGCGTTCCACTTTTCTTGTAATATTAATCAATCTTTCCAAATATACGAATCTCCAGAAGCTTTGCACTTTGAGATGGTATGAGATCTAATACAATATTTAGATTTAACAAAATTAGCCCAAAGAGATGGACAAGTTCTAAACCTCCACCATCTCTTCATAGAACAAGTGTTGCTAATATCGATCATATTTCTAATTCCAATTTCCAACACCTCCCTCTTCCTTAGGATGGCAAAGCCTGTCCCAAGAACTCCAATGATAACTATGTTTATCTTCACTCTTTCCCCAAAAAAAATTGCCAAAATGTTTTTCAATGAGAAGAAAAGTAGTTTTGGGGGGATTCATAGCAGACAAAGAGTATATAGGGAGGGATTGGAGAACACTTTTTATAAGTGTGATCTTACCACCAAAGGACAACATTTTACCTTGCCGTCTGCTTATTCACTTAGAGATTTTGGAGACCATGTTATCAAAATAACATATTTTCTTTCTCCCTAGGAAAATGGGACAACCCAAATATATAAAAGGTACTTGCTTGTCCATGAAACCTGTCACATTTCTGATTCTGTTGATCCTTGTAGCCTTAGTCTTTGGTGCGGTAATGAAACAACTTTTGTCCACATTCAGCTTTTGGCCGGAGGCTCATTCATAGAGTTTGATTTGCTTCATCACCATTTTAATGGTCTTTGTATTGCCTGCAGAAAAAATCACCAGATCATCAGCATATGCAATATGGTTGATTTGAGGCCCATTTGGCTTCATAGTGAAAGGAATAAAATTATGGTCCAAATATAGATTATTAAGTAGTTTAGTAAGCACTTCTGAACCCAAATTGAACAAAGAGGGTGGTAGAGGATCTCCCTGCTTAAGCCCTTGAGATGATGTTAAGAATCCTTTTCTAGTTCCATTGATTATGAACTAGTACCACACGTTTGACATGAATTTCCAAACTATATCTATCTATTGTTCACTGAAGCCAAACTTTCTCATAATTGCTGCTGGGAAATTCCAGGACATTCTGTCATAAGCCTTCTCCATGTCTAATTTCAAGATCACATTACCACCTGAATTTTTTTCTTTAATGCCATGTGTGATCTCCTGACATAGTAAAATATTCTCAGTGATCAATCTTCCTTTAATAAAACCACTCTGATTTTCGGAGATCAAGATAGAGAGAAAAGGATTAAGTCTCTCTGCCAATATCTTAGAAATAATCTTGATAAAGAAGTTGCTCAAGCTAATGGGTCTGAATTCAGAAAAGGTGGAAGGAGCTTCTACTTTTGGAATCAAAGCTAAACAAGTGTGGGCAAAGAACTTAGTGATATCTTTTCCATTGAAGATAGCTTGGACAAACTTGATCACGTCAAATTTAATAATCTCCCAACAACTTTGGTAGAATACTCCATTAAAACCATCAGGACCTGCTGAGCTATCTCCAGACATCTTAAAAACAGCATCATGGATTTCTTCTTCCAAAGGAATCTCATTGATCCTTTGATTTTCATCCTCATTAATTAATCTGGGGATGTATTCCAGAATATTAAGATTCAATTCTTGTTTGGGAAGATTAAAGAATCTACTGAAATGATTGACAGCAACCTTTGAAATCTTGTCCTCGGAAGTTACCCAGTTACCTCTATTGTTTTTGATAGTATGAATCTTCAATTTACTACTTCTTCTCTTAATCACACTATGAAAGTACTTGGTATTATTGTCACCCTCCTCAAACCATTTGACTTAAGTTTTTTGTCTCAGGAGGTTGTCTTGCATACCCATCCATCTTGTGTATTCAGCTTGACACTTGTTGACATTAGTTCTGCTCTGTTCAGTCTTCTGTAGAAGGTGTTCTTCTTCAACATTTTAAACTTGAATTTCCCACTTTTTGACATTCTCGTACGCATTCCTCACTTCACTCCTGGACCACTCAGTAAGCTTTCTGCCCATTCTCTTTAACTTTTGTTGTAGGATCCACATTGGATTTCCATCAATATCAATTTTCCAAGTATCTTTAACCAAATCCAAGAAACCAGCTTGAAGAGTCCAGAAACTTAAGAATTTGAAATAGCTTGGAGCAGTATTCTGGCTATCATAGCATTTGAAAAATAGAGGTCTGTGATCTGACCCTGACCTTGGTAAGTGTTGAACTGTGCAGTTTTTGAAAAGCTGAGTCCACTGATAGTTGGTAAATATTCTATCCAATCTCATCCAAATTCTCTTTGTTGGAGGCCAATGGTTACACCAAGAATATATTGGACCCAGGAAGCCCATATCAGCAACCCACAACTGTCCATGCAACTGCAAAAATCATAACTCTTACTCATTCTGTGGTGATTTCCCCGAAGCTTCTCATCTGGGTGAAGGATAATATTAAAATCACCACCGATGCACCATGGATCATCAATGAACTGGTGGACACCTTGTAAGCTATTCCAAAGCTCAATCCTTTCTTCTGGAGTGCATTTAGCTTAGACGGCAGTTATATAGATAGCTTTGTCCATGTCCTCATGCTTAACTTTAGTAGTAACTTGTTGCTCATCCTCAGATATCACATTGACAGTGCAATTTTGTTTCCAAAACAACCAAATTTGGGCATTAGAATTAGCATAACAGTTGTGAAATCCCAAGTATCTCTTGTAACCATAAATTTTGTCCTTACTAATGAAAGGTTAAAAAGTAGCAACAAAATCAATGTTATTCATGTTGCATAAGTTTCTAAGTCTAATATTAGACTTTTTGGATTTGTAGCCTATAATATTCCATATAATCATATTGATCATATAAAAAAGAGATTAATTAGTTTTGATCACTCTCCCCCCGACAGGGTTGAGATTTGTTCCTGTTTCTGTTTGTTCTTCCTTCCTTTCCATTTCTACTTCTTCCTCTAGCTTTTGAGGAAATTCCCAATTGATTGGTTATATCCTCATAGTGAGTTTCAGCAGGATCATCTGGAGGAATGTTTAGGTCGTCATTCTGATTGGAAGGTTGAGCTATGCTATTTTGTTCACTGGTACTGACACCCAAATGAGCATTTAACTGTATTCCAGGATGGTTTTTGATGTATGAAGGTAAACTGCTAGAAGAAGCAGCGGAGTTGTTATTGACTTTACTAACACTTACTGATCCTTGCTCCTTCTCCAACTGTTCAGCCCTTTCTTTGCTAACTTGGTATTGATATTTTCTAATTTCCTCAAACTCACTAGTATCTTGATTCCTTTGTTGTCTTTCCTCTTGATTTTCAGCTTGTTCAATAGCAAGCCTTTTAATACTATCTTCGACCATAGTATCGAGAGAGGACTGCTTGCCACAATTACTTTCGCCACACTTCTTGCCCTTTAAATTGCTTCTGGGAATTTTATACAAAACAGTGCTTTTCTTTTTTGGCATTTTCTTATTCTTTTCCTTCCTTTTTGGTTTTCCTTTCACAGAATTTCCTTGGTTATCATAGTTGTTGCCAACCTTCTCCTGTTCAGCATCCTTTACATTGTTATTTCTGTTTTTTGTAACATCCAAATTCTGGTTTCCTCCCACGGACTCAACATCTTGTTTATTTTCCTTTGTTTTACCTTCCTCTTGGTCAACTTTATTTTGTTCCTGCCTCCTTTGTTTTTTACTGTTTTTGTTTTGCACCTGCCAACTCATTTCTTCCTCCTTTTTTTCTACCTCCGTAGAAGTAGTTTGATCATCTTTATTAGTACTAGATTCTCCTTCTTTTTCTTTCCCTTTCTTCTCCATTTGCATTTTTCTTTCCAGTATCCAACAGTTTATAGCAACATGCACTATTTTTTTGCAGTGTTTGCAATATTTAGGCACATTTTCCCATTCAATCTTTTGCTCAAAGCCTTTCAAAGGAGTGTTGTCATCTTCCAAGCCTATCCAGACGCTTTTAAGCAATGGTTTAAGTAAGTCGACTTCAACACGTACATTAGCCATGCTAGGCTTGGTTTTGGTTTTGGTCGCAACATCCAACTGCAATGCTGTTCCTACTGGTCCGATGATCTGCTTTGCATAGTTCCATGTGTGCATATGGAAAGGGAGCCCGGGAAGAAGAGCCCAGACTGTTGCAATTGGCAAATCCTTTTCCGGCTTGAAATCCGGCGTCCATTTTTGGAACCACATTTGTATCCCTTCAATTTCTATCATTCTTTTGAACCTCACCAAATCAAAGTCTTCATCATTTGTAAAATCCAAAAAGACATTGTAATTGTCATAAACTCCGATTTGCACAGAACCTTTTAGAGCAATTTTCTCTTTAAATTGTGACCTAATTTTATCAATTTGTGGTCTAGGTTTCAGAAATTTTCCCACAATCGTGCGTTTGCATTCTTCCGCCATTATTCCATAGTAATCTTTGGTTTTGAAGATCACTGTGGGCATACCATTATGTGTCGATGTTCTTGCTTTCACAGATTGTTGCTCTTGGCGAGTCAGATTCGCAACAGAGTTCTGTGCCTTGACAAGCTTGTTGACGTATGAATCCTTTTCTGAGGTTGGCTCGTGTTACTAAGATGTATCCACCGGCAGCTTGGGTATTTCACCCCTACGCGCTTCAGGAGGGCCACCCGGCGCTTCCATAGAGGAGGAGCATGGAGTTCCGTCTCTTAAATGGTAAAGTAACGGTCTAAATTTGAGGAGAGAGAGGCTAGAAAGTAAATAGGAGAAAATAAGATGAAGAAGGTAAATGCTGAGGATGGGCCTTCTGACCAGAAAGGTCCTTCAAATATTGAATTCTTTCGGAGGGAGCGTGGTGAATTCGAGTCCTTTGCCATATGATAGTTAGACTACAAAATTTGAATTGCATAAGAATTTCTTTTTGTTCTATGTGGGTTCTCTCACCTTTGTAGTCAGTGGACTAGAACTAATAAAGTCATCGATGTCGATCACACGATGTTTCAAGTTGTTCAAAGATTTGTGAACTACCTGACTTTACAAATTTCAGTTACTATAACATGATTTTTCTCTCAAACTAAATTCTTTCATCACTATTAATATAATTAAACAGTCCAACTTACACTGGAGACACATTATCCAATTAAATGGAATCATATAAAATAAAATGTATACTTGATATTTCCCTTAAAGTGAAATTATGCATAACATAACTTTTAGTTTACTTTCATTTTCAGGAAGCTGAGGCAGTCAAAAATGGAAATGATTGGATTAAGCCAGTGCTTAAAAGTTTAAAGAAAGCATCTCCAATTGGATTGAAAATAACATTGAGATCGGTAACTAGTCCTAATTCATACAAAGAATTTGTGCATATCGATTGAACTACAAAAGAGAAAGGACCTTACCTCTTCTCTTAAATTATTTTTTCCTAGATACGAGAAGGAAGGACACAGACCCTATCTGAATGTTTGAGGAGAGAATTTAGGATTACCATAAACACATTGCGAACCATAATATCTGATGATTTTTATGAGGTAGTTTTTTTAATATAATAAGTAAACGTATCCACAAAGAGGTAGACTTGATTTGTGATTTCTCATTTTAAATCTAATAGAGTTCATGGATTTATTTTTTAAGGGCATAAGGGCTACCATCATTGACAAGGATAAGTCTCCAAAGGTAAGCTTCTTCAATATGTTCATCTAAACACACAATATTTGTCGTATGACATTTCCTTTCCACTCCAATGTTGGCAGTTTTATTAACAAGCAGGAATTTAGAATAAATATATAATCGTGAATCCAACTGAAAGTAACTAAAGAACGTTTTTCATTGTTGAAACTAATAATAAGTAGTTGATGCATTTACTAAAAAATATTGATTGAAAACTTTTCTCCCTTCCTTTTCAGTGGAACCCTTCAACTCTCGACGAAGTGCACGATGAACAGCTCGATTTGATCTTCCAGCCATTTGAGGAACATAACTTGGAACTTCAAATTCCAATAAAAGAAGAAAAATGCAGGTTCAAATCAATTTATTTATCGGTTGCATTTTATCCAATGATAGATTTTGCATTATTGAAGAAGATGGTTAATTAAACTTTAACCTTACATTTGACTTGACAATTAACAGGTGGGGAGGAAAATATGAGAATTCTGATTATTGTCTCTGAACCAATTGGAAATTCAAAAGGCCTATCGATTAACATTTCATAAAAGTGTTCTTGTGAGATCTGTCTTCTAATATTAGTAATAAACAGTCAAGTATATAGCCTTGGTTCTTATGTAATCACCGTGTGATATATGTGTATGTAATAGAAGAAAATGTTCCTTTTGGCAAATGTAACTGCAACATTATTTCTGATTTGGGTACATTTATCATATTGGACTAATGCATTCTTTACACTTCTCTTACAATACTTTTATTATCAACATTAATCAATTGAAGTCATTGTTTTTGTTAACTTCTTCATTAGTGATAACAAAATTCCACAAGAGTAAAAAGTAAAATAAATCAAAATATCTATTGAAAGCAGACAAAATTAAGCCATCAAAATAATTATGTAACTCAACTATTTATACGGAGTGATCTTTTCCACCTCCAGTGAATTTTGATGATAAAATAATTGAGATTAAATTTTAATCAAGCAAGATGAATAATAAACTATTGTGCATATTATATTTCAATTAACGAAGTACAAATGCAAATAGTAGAGCTTCACCAATTCGAATAGTAATTCATCATGGTATACCTTCAATCAAGTGCACTTCTTCATAAGCTAGTTCGAATAGTAGAGCTCCACAAAAAATCATCTCTAAATTCCCCCTTTGAGCCTTGCACTCAAAACATATAAAAGCATCACATATGAAAACAATACGGGACTATGAGAAGAAAATATGATGACGTTGAAACAACAACACAAATCAAACTTGCTTCATCAGGAAAGCCTTTACAAACCTCTTATGTGGGGGATGTACGAAATCTCTTAGCTTCATCAATTCAAAATTATATCAGATTGAACCCAAACCCTATGAGGTAATAGATAGAATAATTATCGTAGTATTTACATAGTAAGAAAATGACATCTTGAGTCAAACTTGCAAATAGTTAAAACTATGTGTAGTTTGATAATGCTCTCTTTTCTCTCCTCCCGATGAACACTAAACCCTAGGTAATTAATGACAGTTCGACGGCGGGCAGTCACCTCCGCCATTACTTTCTAATACATAGTTTGCCCCTCTAAATGAGAAGGGAGAACATCATTCTAATAAAATACCATGCACAATGATCTACACTAACACTATTAAACCTAAGGAGGCAGTTGAACCTAAAGAACCAGTTCCTTTGAAAATAATGGAAATAGTCGATCGGGTTCCTAGAGTTAGATGGAAAGGGGCTGAGGTGGAATGCATGAACATAAATCAGAATCTACAATATGTAATTGTTGATAAATTTTTCTACGGATGGCCGGATTTGGACATACTAAGATAGATTATTCCAACTCAATGTGGTATTAAAGGGGAGTGTAGTATTGGGCTATTTTATATTACTTATAATGAAGGATACTCATATTTGATGAGGACTTTAATTTATGACACTAAACGAGACGGATGAAGAAACTACAAAATTCATGGCATGGATCTCTTTCCCTACTTCACTGCCTACATACTTTGAGAAATAATTATTGTTTTCCCTCGCATCAGCTATGGCTAAATCACTACAACTTGACCCGGCTATAATTAATAAAATCAGGCCAAGTTATGTTAGGATTAAGGTTATGGTTGACCTCCTTGTAGGGTTACCAGAGTTTGTCATCATGGACATCAAAAATGAACATACATGTTAAATAAGGTTGGAGATAGTTCATATCAGATATGATTACATACCAAAGTATTGCGTAGAATATAAATTATAGGGCCATAATAAATTGGACTGCAGAATTTTAAATTCACATGCTTAGACAAAGAAGTAGATTAACAACAACAAGATGAAAGGGAAGCTTGATGAAATGGGAGAAATTTCATATAAAATACATTCTTTGCAGAAGGGCAAAACAAGAATATTGTCCAGCAGCATGATAGTTGGAAATCCGAGAAATTGGCAAGTCAAAAACGACAAAGTTACATCATCATCTTCCAATTCTTTTCCCCAATCACCTGCAAAAGTTAAAGTCCCAATCAACAAAAAGTTTGAAGCTTTAGTCAATGATGAAATAATCAACAGCAAGGTAGAAAGTTCCAACAATAATAATGATTTGTCCACAGTATAGGGAGTTGATTTACATAGTGTTATACAAGATTCTAATGCAAAAACAAATGATGTACAAGATGAAGAGCATGTAATACTCTTAATAGAGCTAGATCAATAGGAGGCAAAGCACTCAGGAGGGGAGGAAAGGAGCCTAAATTGTTAGATAATAATACCTCTTTTCCCCCGCAAAAGGTAGAAAAGGAAAGAACATGGGAGGCACATGCTCTTACAAAGACGTCTATCTCTCCATTGAATGATGCTGCTGAAACTTTAAGTAGAGATGTTAAATGGACTACACAGAGGTAACAGTTGCAGAGGGTAGGGGGTGGGGGAGAAAATAAACTCTTACGAAGATATAATTGTTGAATCACATTTTTTCCTACAGAAGGAAAAAATGAATGAAGAAAATAAGGGCAAATAGTCACCTATGATGGATATTAATCCTTCTAAAAAAATATTGATGACACAACAAGCAGTTATATAATGGAGGGCAGGGTAGAAGCTTTTATAGAACAACCAACACAATAGAGTGCTATAGTTGAAGTACCAGCTTTGATCCAGATTGATGAAACATGATTAAAAACCATCAGAACACAATATCCAAATAAAGCTTTGCATAAGATTGTATCATACCAAAGAGATACACATGTGGAATATACTCAGTCTATGGCACACAATGAGGTTTATCACAATAAGGAGAATGAAGGCAGTGAGATCAACTTGGATTCGATTGCCAAGAAAGCATATCTATCACCCAAAACCATCAACACAATAAAAAAAGGGAAAAAACATGTTAATAGGGGAATCATCAAACCTTCTAGGGTAGTTGGGAACATGAAGTTGGAATCGCTAGTAATCGCGGATCAGCATGCCGCGGTGAATATGTACCCGGGTGGGTAAGTAAGACTATCATATAATTATCATGAAATCCTTTATTTAGAATATCAAATCAGTGAAAGCTCAAAAAGCGTTTCAAAGGATTCAAATGCTCCACAAATATCATAAGTTTACTTTTATTGCTCTCTTGGAGCCTTTTCAAAGTTTAAGATACATCAACAAATACAGAAGGATATTGGTGATGCCATTGGCTAAGTCTAGTTGCAATGGAAAGATTTGGGTCTTTGTCAATATAAAGTAAAGATAGAAGTCATCATGGATACTACTCAATAAATCACACTAAAGCTGCACATTAGAGGAAAAATTAGTTTTATGTGAGGATATGTGTCAGATAATCAATAATATGAATGCCCCGGGTGGTGATTACAATGTGGTGTTAAATTAAGAGGAAAAAATTAGCGATCTTCTTGTCCTTATAGAGGAACCTGAGGAGTTTACAAATTTGTATTGAATCTTATAATCTTACTAAAATTAACTTTAGAGGGATTCCATGTAGTTGGTGGAATGACAGAGCAGAGAATGATTGTATATTTGAGGGATTAGTAGAGCACTGGTGAATTCAAAAATGCAAGCATGGTTCAATTTCATGGAGGCAGAAAACTTGTCTAGAACTAGGTCTAGTCATGCTTCATTGCTAGTTAACTGTGAAGAGAGGACCATTCAGTTCAAAAAATCTTTTAAATTTCTCAACTTTTGGACTGAGTATGAGGACTTTAAAATAGTGGTATCATAAAATTGGCATGCTGCTAATACAACAAATGCCTTTCTAGAGTTTAAGGAGAAATTAAAGAATGTGAAAATAACTTTATCTCTTTGGAGCAAGGAAATATTTGGTGATATTTTCAAGCAACTATCTATCAGAGAAGACATTGTTAAAGGAAAAGATTAATTGTTAATATATGACCCCAAATGGTGAACAAAATGATCCTTCAAAGAGCCCAGGCAAAGTTCAAGAAGTACCTCCACGATTGTGATGGTTTGTCCAAATTTTCATCTACGATTATGAACTATAAATATAACTTATACGAACTGATGATTTAATTTTCTATGTATAAGCTTAAACTCTATACACCAAATCATCTACTATATAAGTTGAGGACACATATATGACAACTATCTATCTAATATAACAATTTATTGAATTGAATAAATAAATGAATAAATAAATAATCGTTCAATAAATAATACTATATCAAAACGCATGGTTTATAGTATATCATAACAATCTCCCACTTAGACTTATAACCATGCACCTACAACTCTAACACCCATTCCTTCTACATGCCTATCAAAAGGCTTTTCTGGTAAAGCTTTTGTGAAAGAGTCTACCAAATTGTTTTCTGATGTAATCTTTGTAACCACAACATCTCTTCTCTTCACTATGTCTCGAATCAAATGATATTTACGCTCAATGTGTTTTACCATCTTATGGCTCAGTGGTTCCTTCGATTTGCAACCGCATCACTGTTTTCACAATAAATTGTAAGTGGTGCTTCTATCTAGGAACAACCGTCAAGTCATTGAGAAAGTTTCCGAGCCATATTGCCTCCTTATCTTCCTCAAAGGCTTCTACATACTCGAATTTCATGGTGGAATCTGCAACACAAGTTTGCTTGATGCTCCTCCAAACAACGGTTGCACCCCCCAAAGTAAACACATTTCCAGAGGTCAAATTTCTCGAGTCCTTATCAGATTGGAAATCTTAGTCGGTGTACCCTATAGGCACCAACTCATTCAAATGGTAGACTAACATGTAATCCCTAGTCCTTTTCACGTACTTGATTATATGCTTAACTGCTGTCCAATATTCTCTTCCAGGGTTAGACTGAAATCCACTAACCATGCCTACGAAAAATAGATATCAGGTCTAGTGCATAACATTGTTTACATGAGGCTTCCCACAGCTGATGCTTAAGGAACTATTTTCATGTTTTTTATCTCCTCATCTGTCCTAGGATATTGATCCTTATAAATAAAGATTCCATGTCTAAAAGGAAGAAATCCTTTCTTGGAATTATGCATGCTGAACCTGGTAAGAATTTTATCAATATAAAGAGCTTGAGATAAGCCTAACATCCTTTTCTTGCGATCACGTAGAACCTTGATCCCAAGAATATGAGCAGCTTCTCCCAAACTTTTATATCAAATTTACTAGATAACCATTCCTTAACTGAATTCAACAAGCCCACATTATTTCCTATGAGCAAGATATCATCTACATACAATACTAGAAACACCACTTTGTCCCCATTCCATTTTTTATACACACAAGACTAGTCAAGACATTACTCAAAACCAAAGGTCTTAACCACATTGTAAAAATAATTGTTCCATGCCTTAGAAGGTTGATTTAATCCATAAATGGATCTCTTAAGCTTGCATAACATGTGTTCTTTTCCTTTTTTAATGAAACTATCTGACTACCGTATAAAAATTCTCTCATCAAGACTTTTATTAAGGAAAGCTATCTTGACATCCATTTGCCAAATCTCATAATCATAATGAGCAGCAATGGATAAGAGAATTCTAATAGACTTAAACATGTCTACTGGCGAAAAAAATTCCTCATAATTGATCCCTTCCTTCTAAGTAAGCCCTTTTGAAACAAGCCTAGTTTTGTAAGTTTGCACTTTTCCGTCTACTCCTATGTTTTTCTTATAGATCCACTTGCATCCAATGGGTTTGACTCCATCTACAGGTGGGTCAACAAGATCCCAGACTTTATTGGAGTACATGGACTTCATTTCGATTTCATAGCAACAGTCCATTTATCTGCATCTTTATCCTATAGTGCTTCATCATAATTCATGGGCTTGGTATTCAACTCTTCAAGATTTCTGTCAAAAGACTCTCCTAAGAGTGCATATCAAGATGGTTTTCTTATATTTCTCCTATTAAAATGAGGCACTTTAGTTGTAGGGGTAGGTATAGGGACAACTGCACTATTATGATCTTGTGGATGAACCACATCATTTGCTGGATTTTAAGTCTCTATGTTATACTTATCACCTTGTGGTGTTGGAACATCAATGGCTTCTCCTTCTAGTGTAATTTTCTCAGTGCTACCCTTACAACTTTGATGCAATGGATTTTCAGGAACTTGTACTTGTGGAACTGTATGTCTATTAACATCTTTTCCACTACTAAAATGAAATGTTATGTTAACTCTGACATATGCAGATTGGATTTGGTTTTCATTATTGTCAGTAGATTGATTTGTTACCACTTTACTTAGTTCCCGTAAAACTAGTTTACTTCTAGGAACATGGTTTGTCATAAAATCCTTTTCCAGAAACTTGGCTTTGGTACTTACAACGACTTTCTTTTCTTTAGGATGGTAAAACAGACCACCTTTCGTTCCTTTAGGGTACCCAATAAAAACACATACTTCTGACTTTTCTGCCTTTCCTTTTAGCACATATACTGGACATCCCAAAATCTGAACATGTTACAGACTAGGTTTATGCCAAGTCCACGATTCTATGGGTGTCACAGGTACCGACTTAGAAGGAACTAAGTTTAAAATATAGTTTCCAGTTTCTAATGCATAACCCCAAAATGAAGACAAATCCGAGTAACTCATCATAGATCTAACCATTTCTAAAATAGTCATGTTTCTTATTTCTACTACACCATTCTGGTGAGGAGTTCTAGGTGTAGATATTTGAGACGTAATTTCTTGTTCCGATAAGTAACTAATGAAATATTTGGAGAGGTATTCGCCACCACGATCAAATCATAGTGTCTTGATATATTTCTTATGTCGTTTCTCTATTTCTGTCTTAAACTCTTTGAATTTCTCAAAGCACTCAGACTTACGGTGCAACAAATAAATATATCCATATTTTAAGTAATCATCAATGAAAGTCACAAAATACTCATAACCACCTCTCGCTTGAACATTCATTAGGCCACACAAATCAGAATGAATTGACTCTAATTTATCATTTGCCTATTTCATTTTGAGGAAAAAGGTCTCTTAGTCATTTTTCCTTCTAAACAGGATCCACATGTTGGTAGTGCCTCCACTTTTAATGAACCTAAAGGTCCATCTCAAACCAACCATGAAATTCTGTCTAGATTTATATGACATAGACGAAAATGCCATAAATAAATCTCATTATGTTCAGATGAACATTTTTGTTTACTTGAAAGGTTAACATTATTCAGTTCAATAGTTTGTTGCAGTTCAGGAGAGACATTTATAATAAAAAGACCATCAATCAATGCCCTAGCAGAGATAAAATATTTATTATAATTAATAACATAACCATTATCAGAAAAATTAACATCATAACCATCTCCCTAATCTATAGAAACTAAAATTAAATTTCTTCTAATAGTAGGTGAATATAATGCGTCTTTTAAAATTAAAACTCTACCACTTTCAAATGAAATACTAATATTTTCTAATGCTAAAGCTGGAGCTGCAGAACTATCCACTTGAAAAATGCTAACTTCACCTCTAATCAGCTTGCATATTTCTTGAAACCCCAGCAAAGTAGTGTAGATATGATCAGTGGCTCCTAAATCTACACACCATGAAGTGGTAGAAATAGCCGCTAAAAATATTTCAACAACAAGTGAAAGTGAGTTACCTGTGTTGTTTTTCTTCTTGGCTAAGAAAACTGGATAGTTTTCCTTCCAATGACCTGACATCTTGTAATGAAAACACTTGACTTTAGGCTTTTTTACGTCTCCAGTTGGAGCTACAACTGTCTTGGCATTGTGAGTTTTTTTCTTCTTCTGTCCACCTTTTGATTTAGAAGTAGAACCTTTCTCAGCATAGAGTGCCACAACTGGTGCCTATTGTTTTATGATAGTCTCTGCCGCCTGCAGCTCATTCAACAGTAACGCCAAAGATAGATTCATCTTATTCGCATTATAGTTCAGGAGAAAATATTAAAAACTACCTAGCAAAGATTGCAATATCATCTCAACCTGTGAGTCATTATCAATTTCAGCCCCCAAGACCTCCAGTTCGTTCAGAACACTCATCATCTTCAGAACATGGTCTCTAACAGGAGTTCCTTCAGCCATCTTAGTGTTCATAAGAGCTCTCAAGGTAGTTTGCTTAGCTGCATGACCCTAGTCACCAAATATTTATTTGGGACTCTCCAGAATCTCAAAAGCAGAAAGCATATTCTGATACTGATATTGCAACACATTTGACACTGAAGCCTTAATGTAACACTGCATCGTCTCATCAGCTTTTTGCCATTTTTGGTAAGCTTACTTATCATCATCACTAGACTGATCATCTGATTTCAAGGGACATTCTTCATAGCGTACAAATTTATACTCTTCAGTAGTTAACACAATGTCAAGATTTCTCCTCCAGTCAACATAGTTATGACCCTCAAGTTTGTTTTGACACAAAATAGTGCTAAGGGAGTTAAAAGGAGATATATTGAATCTGATATTGAAAAACGTTACAATAGATCAACAAAATAGTCATATAAATATTGAATAGTTAAATTCAAACATATCATATACATATATATTCATGCATCTTAAATAGCTAATCGATGGGATTGGAGAACTACTCATGCAATACACATATATGATGATCGAGTCTTCACTCCATAAACTTTTACAGACCAAACTCAGATGGAGAGTATACTGTAAGTTTAAGTCAAGTGAAAACCAAAACTCTAGTTACATTGATCCAGTCATATATTACTCAGTTTAGGAGAGTTAATACAAATTATCAAACTAGCGATTAAATACGTAATGACTTGTATTAAATTCATCCAATATGGAGGAAGAGCTAAGCCAACACATAAATTTAATAATTCACTACTATTTAATCTTGGTAATCATGAGAATAAACTCGTCCTCCAAATAACCCTTTTTTTAATACCAATTTCATATTAAAAAGATTTCTTACAACACTGAATGGATAATTTTGCCCATATAATGTAAAATCCTTTTAATAAAATGGCAGTGCAAAAAAAAAAAAAAAAAGGTTTCAAGGTATGAAGCACATTGTTTCATTAATATTCATACAAACCAAGAGATTCGTTTAATTAAAAAAAAATCTCATGATGAGAAATTTTTGCTGCCACCGCTATTTACACGGGATACAGAAAACAACAGTTTTTCTTTATAGATTAGACAAAAATTAAGAGAAAAAAAATCAAAAGACTTTGGTGCAATTCTATTCCAATTGTAGTAAATCAAGAACCTATTATTGAATTTTTTAATTGCAGGAAACATCTAACAGCAAACAAGAATTACTTCGCCAATCATAACATGATCACTTTTTAACATTGTGTTGCTGCCACCACTAAGATATCTCAATTTAACCCATTTTTCATTATGTCAAATAATTTAAGAATTGGGCTAAATTCTATGATTTCGACAGTACCCTGTTCTTTGGCACAATCGACGCCTCTTAGCACAATATGAAACTCTCACATGATTTCAACCAAAAAAAAAAAGTTTACTCCACACATATTCGATACCTAGATTATCTATAAAGATGTAAGCTAGGCTCGTGATGTCAATTTTTAGAAACTAGTACGCAGTGAAAGTATTCCAGAATCATATTGCTTACATTAATTATAGACTTCAAACATAAACACGTAGTTCACATGAAGTATGCTTAAAATTAATCAATAAATACCTCTTGAAGCGTGAGGAGATATCTTGAAGCAAGCCGTCTTCAGTTCTGCAGTCTTCTACAGTGATCCCAAATTCACAGCCAAACTCTCTCAATACTTGGGTGGACAAGTACCGAATAGAAAAATTAATTGAATTTATAGGTAAGGAAAATCCTTATTTATGGAGATGTTTTTCCGGTCCAAATTAGAATACAAAACACACGTTTATTTCTCTTGGACAAGAAACACGTTTCTTCTCCCTTTTCCCTAGAAAATAGAATTTCGAGTTCTAGTTTAATATGGGTACTGTAAGGACTACAAAATTAATTACTGAGGCTCCTTATTATAGAAATAATTCAAAATAATAATTTAAACTATTCTTACCATAATAAATTACAGATCATTACACTAAAAATTTTATAATTGCACTCCTCTATTTTTATTTCGAAATTCCCCATTAAAAACTTACGTAATTGTCACGACTCGAAATCCCATTCGGACCGGACTGGCACCCAAAGCCGATATGGCCCGAGAGAACCAATCTTTGCTTATGAACACTCGTATGCATCTCCTCGTATGGACCTTATAATACCTCATGCAACTATGCGGAAGTCGTGGATATGGAAACATATGCTATATATATATATATATATATCAAACTTGGCCGTTGGGGCCATCAAACCAAAATGAGCATACATATCTTACATTCTGTAAGCCTCTACAGATACATAGCTATGACAAACCTAGATTCGGGACAACACCCCACTCTATACTCATATACAATACCAATATACATGTACATAGCAACTCAGAAAGCCCCAAACCAACTGGAGCTCACCAAAAGTCTGCAAAAGATCTGCAACCTACAGTGGAGGTCTACTAGTACCTGTGCTTGCAGCAAGTAAGGTAAGCCCCCAGGAGGGGTCAGTACGGATAATGTACTAAGTATGTAAGGCCATATGAAACTGTCATAAATACATCAATAGAATCAAAATGTAAGAGGAAAATCAATGTGAATAACCCATCGATTTGCATATGTGGAACCATGTAGCTTACATAAATTAAGTTCTTCTCTTTATGGTTTATTCCTCATCGCTCATATCATAACGTACCCGGGCCCCAACTGATCAGTGGGTCTTAACATAACATAACGTTATGTTGGGATCAGATCGAGCTAGGTCTTTGCCTCTAGAGCTACCACCCATAAATCAATATATATTGGGATCGGCTCGAGCTAGGCTTATACCTCTAGAGCTGCCACCCATGCCAACATATCAGGTTCGGCTCAAGTTAGGTTATTACCCCTAGAGCTGCCCTCTGTCAGAATCGGTCCGAGATAGGCTTATGCCCCTAGGACTGCCCCCTGATCCAACAATCTCGGGATCGGCTTGAGCTAGGCTTTTTGCCCCCAAAGCTACCACCCATACTTGATCATTGACCACCAACAGATATGAATTTTTTTTTTATATTTCTTACTTTTGAGAGATTGAGTCATCCACTTATGAGAGATTGATACAATCAGTTATGAGAGATTAACATAGATATACATAGCCACAACATTATTGGAAGCTCAAGAACACAACATGATTGGGACTTTTGAAGCATGTCCATAATTATGCAACTCATGAACAACCATGATTAGTGAATGAAGAATATGTGACTTAACAATAGATAACGTTATTGAAACCATTAGACACAAGTCAATGAACAAGAGGTATGTGTATAACCACTATTGGCACTTTGGAACATAACCTTTTTGGGCTTTTGGAACATTGTCCAACGAATATGAGACATAAAATTCCCAATTGATCAATGAGTAGGAAATATGTGATAATAACCCTTGCTAGCCGGATATAGAATACCTTAGCACATTTCGGGATGGTATAAATGAAATGTCAATGTGAATACTAGTTGCCGCAGAAAGATACGGACAGAGTAACCTTACATACCTGGTATTCTCAATACCAATACACAATCTTAAATGCGCATACAATAGTCCCGCTCCTTCCTTATGTTTCACTCTACAACACAAATACATAACGGAGCCAACATTAACCACCAACTACTTTACAAATGTATATAACATCAATGAGTTACATGTTTGCCTTTAAACATGCCATTTCCCCTTGACAAAACAATGGAAGAAATTATTATTTCAAAAATCCCACAATACTCCAACATTGACCAACACATGATAATTAATACATTTCATCACAACACTTCTCCTTTACACTTTCTTATCCACACCACATCACAAATAATCCATCAAATGACCTTAATACATCTCATAGCACATATCGGCCAAAATTCCATAATTTACACTTATAGATAAATAACAAGTTTAGTAACAAAATAACACCATACATGTTCATATTTTATCCATACCATGCTCTTTCGTCAAAGGCACAAGTCATATTTCAAGCTTGAACCTCATGGATCACAAATCTCATACAAAAACACCAAGTACCATGTCTAACATTTCCAAGCACAACCAACATGATCTACATACTCTTTCATGCATATAATATATTAATTCATGATAATAAATACTTATCAAGGCTTGGAATAGGATGATCTTGCTCCAAGAGAAAGCTTAGGGTTTGAGAGAAAAATAATTGAAAAAATATCTAAAAGGCATGAGATTTTCAAATGCCCAAAATTCAGATTTTCGGTACTTTATATAGGCCCTTTAATCCATCCTTATCCACTCTATGGCATTAGATGTGGTGTTCTAGAAGGTCTTTGAAAGAATGGGTCATTTGACCCATTTTGGGCCATGTGTTCTTGTCATTTTTGGTCCTTTTTGGGCCCAATTCACTTAACCCAGTAAAATCAATAATTTATAGTGTTTAAATCATCTCATACGTGTTACTACAATATTCCCACTCATGCTATTCATATTCGTAGCCTCAATCCCTAAAACAAGTGATTCTAGCCACGTATGGCCTATTTTGACCAAAAGGGTAAAATTGTCATTTTGATGCCAAATTCGTTCTCGAGTCATTTTATCATACCAATATAATATTTCATTCATTTCATGTATATACTCGTGGTTATAGAAGAAACGGGGCAAAAATCGGCTCGGTACGACCCCGGATACCCTTGGGACTTAGAAATTTCCAACTTTCAAAAAAGTGGAAAAACCAGCGTGGTACGCCCTTGGGCACGCCAACTTGCTGCCTATGGACTAAAAATTTTAGCCCAGAGCGGCATGGCACGTTCCCAAATGCACCCCACACTTAGTTTTTTTGAAAAATTCATTTTTCAACTTTTCTTCGCGGGTTTGGTTAGATACTTCAAGTCCCATTCTTTAACTTACTTCTTAACCTTAATATACTTTGTTTAGGGTTCCTCTTAGCCTCGTTTTGAACCCCAAAAATGTTCCACAAAAATCACAAAAAACCTCTTATGAAGGGCTAACCACATGCACGAGGCCAAATTTCAATTTCCTCGTCATTAACATTACCAAATACATACTTATAGGTCTCGAAACCTACGTAACCATTATTAAAATGTCGTCAAGTAGGGTTGGGAAGGTACGAGGTGTTACATTCTTTCCCCCTTAGAAACATTCATCCTCGAATGTTCATAACATCGTCACATGTACATCCCATGCACCTCTATTTTAACATATATACACATATACACATAATACTTTATGGATACTTCCTTGCTATTGTCCCAACTCCATACCTTGAACTTTCTCCCACGTTTAAAGTAGTCACAGGTACTCTGACTTCATTATTTCTTTGGCTCCCTACTCGATTCGATTTCTCCACTGTACCTTTACCAAAGCTATTACTCTTTTCCCACTTATCCATATAGAATGGCAATATATATTCTTTCATAAGTGCCATCCCGCATAGCTTGGTCATAATGGATCTCAGCATATGACTTGTGTTAGCTTGTAGCTACTGTAGTACCATCTTACCCTGCTCTATAGCGTAGTGAACAAAATCTAGCCCCAAATAAAGCAGTTTCACTCGGTGTAAATCACCCAATAAAGGATTTAAACTTCCTTTTACATCAGCCTTCATAAGATACCATTTTGATACTTAACCATTAGCTATCATGATAAGCACATTCAATACGGATAGATGATCATCCAACTACCTTTTAAGTCTCTCGTACAGGTTCGTCGTACACCTTCAAGTGTTTGGATAGTATACTCTGTTTGTTCGGTCGTCTGAGAGTGACAAACTGTACTCAAATTCATTCATGTACCCAACCTTTTTTGAAGAGAAACTTCCAAAAATGTGTAGTAAATTGAGCTCCCTTGCCTAATGTACTAGAGTTCAGAACTCCGTATAGTTGTACTTCCTCTTTAATAATCAACCTCGCATATTCTTCACCCATGCAAGTGGTCTTGAAGGGCAACATGTGTGATATGTAGGTAAACTTTTCAGCTATCCCTCATGTGGAATCACATTCCTTACCCTTATGTGTATGAGGCAAACTTGCGATAAAATCCATGTTAGCCATGTCTTATTTTAAACTGGTAAATGTATACACGGCTTATAATACCTCCAGGTTTCTGATGCTCTGCTATTACCTATTGACAATTGGTCAAGGAGTTAAAAATTCTATAATGTTCTTCTTCTTTATATTGCCTCACCAATGCCTTCTTACCAAACCATGCTACATTTTGGTTTCTCCCAAATAAAATAGAATACTGTGAATGATGTACTTCGGTTATAATTCATTTCCTTGGTTCATTTATATTTGATATACCTGATCTACCTTGATATTGAATAATCTTTCATACACAAGGTCAAATCTCATCGAACCTTGTGATACGTTCTTTTTGCCAAACTCAAAATAGGATTCGCATGTTGCTTTTCCTTCACCTCTACGAATGAAGACTTTACTGCATTTTGCGCTATAACCCTTTGATCTGGAGTTTCAAGTAAATACACTATCAAACTGTTTAATTAATAAGTAGATCCTCAACTATACCTTGTGTCCATTAGTACTTCCTAGTGCTTTGCAGCTTAATGCATCGACCACCGCATTTGCTCTTCCCGAATGTGATCTCAGTATCTTATCTTAATCTCTTACTAATTTGAGTCGTCTTCCCTACTTTAGATTTAAATCCCTCTACTTTAAGATATATACAAACTCTTATGATCGAGATTTCTATATCAATATGAACCCTAAATAGTGGTGTCGTATCTTTCAAATAACTACCACAACTTGTTATCTCAAAATCATGTGTGAGATAATCTCTCTGATATGGCTGCACTGTCATGAGGCATACACTGTTATCTGATCATGCTGCATTGACCCCATATCCGAGGTCAACCCCTGGAGCATCAGAATACAATTGCGTAACTTTTGTGCCTTCAAGAAAAACTAAAACTGATGTAGAAGTTAATTTATCTTTCAACTCTTGGGAACTTTGCGTGCATGCATCACTCTACTGAAACTTAAATGTCTTGTGTGTAAACTCTCTTCTTTTGCGTACCGACCTTTATTCCTTCTTCCTATACAATTTACCCAAGAATGTTATAGATATATCCAAAATTTACATTTAGAAAACTTCTATAACACTTGCTGCACACGATTAACGTGGTCATCTTGTGGCCTCGAATAAACCAGAATATCATCCGTGAACACAGTCACCAATACATCCAAGAATAGTTTGACCACCCTATTCACCCAATCCATAACAACAGCTGGTACATTTGTAAGTTTCAATGATGTAACTAAGAATCATAATAGTCAGACCGTGTTCGGAAGGCTGTCTTGGGTATATCTTTGTTTCTAACTCTGACTTGGTGATAACCCGATCTCAAGTCACTCTTGTTTCAGGGAAATTGGTGCAAGAAAGAGTGAATACAATCCTTTTGATAAAAAGGAACAACACACTTGGCGCACCCTGTAACTGATCAAACAAATCGTCAATTCTTGGGAGGGAATATTTGTTCTCGATCGTTACTTTGTGCAGTTGCCAATAGTCAATATACGTTCTCAATTACCATTTCACTTTTGTTTTCCATATTCACACGGATGCGCCCCAAAGGACATATTTGGTCTTATGTATCTCTGTCCACCAAATCTTTTAATTGCTCTGTTTACTTCCCATAGCTTTACCAAAACCATGTTATACGAAGAAAAAGAAATAAGCGAAAGGCCTGGAACCACATCAATAGTAAACCCTACTTCCCATTCCGGGAGTAAGCCTGGAACTTCATCAGGAATTATATCAAGAAAGTGATTGACCACCGAAACCTCTTGAGGACTTGGTGGTTTCACATCAATCTCTCGCTCTCAGACTAGCACTGGCAAACATACCCCTTTGTCTATCAATTAAGATAGAAAAATAAAAGTTTCCTTGGTGCCCCCACATTACCCTTCCACTCAGGTTCATGTTCTTATGGACAGTGAAAATATACCTTCTTACGCCCGGCAATCTACCGTGACATAACAAGAAACCAATCAACCCGTCCCATTACTAACATCAATATCCACCAGTTTCGATTCAATAAGATCAGACAATAGATCATAACCCCACACAATTACTACACAATCATGATGCACCCTTCTAGCTACAACACATTCACCTTTTGGTGTAGATTCCTCAAATAGGTTAACTAAAAATTCTAGTGTCCTTTTTATAAAATTTGTCTCTTTAACTATCAATGGAGTAACATGTGATCGGATAAAACCCAATTCAATCAAAGTAAATACGTTACGTGAAAAGACAGATAATATACCTATCACATCATCAGGAGAAGCCTCAAATTTCTGCCGATCTGCCATGGTGTGGGTACGACCCTGGATGCTACCAGAACTAGCTGCCCTCCTAGCACCTATGCTACGACCAGTAGGTTGTACATTTGATGATAATAATGCAACAGCAGCTACCGTAGGCCGTGTCACACCACCCACGACTCTTTGTGGGCACTCTCTCACCATGTGCCCTGGTATGCCACACCAAAAGCAAACATTTGTTCCCAATCGGCATTCACCTAAATGATACTTCCTGCAGTGCTGACACTGCTGAAACCAACATTCACCTAAATGATGCTTCCCGCAACGTTGACACTGCTGATGAGGAGGCCTCGATTGAATCATATTTCCTCGTGCTCGATATCCCACTGTACGTAAACTCTGAATCTCACCTCCTTGCCCAAACTGGTTGCTTCTAAACCCTTGGAATAGTGGGGGAGTATTTACTGTGGAATGGGGACATGATGGCCTAGGTGGTTTGTATAAAACCCGAGGCCCAAATCCGTCTTCGGATGCCATAACCTGTCCCGTGGGTTTAGCTCTTTTTGACGATCTTACTTCCAATTCCTGTATTTTCCTCCTTTGCCTCTGTCCTTCCTTCTGCTGCATAAGAGCTTGTCTTTGAGCTTGTGCAGCAACTACATAGGTCAATATTTGCACTGCACTCATTAAATCCTGCTCAATGGTATTGTCGGGCAGTCCCGAAAATACTACTCTCTTTCCCAGCTCTTCTAGAGCTGGAAAAGTAGGAGAAACCCGTGATGCAAATTCGGTATCAGCACCTTCTTGACTAGCTGAGTCAGGTGGGGATTTACTCGCTCCTTCTCCGGTAAGCTTAACAACCTGCTTACCCTTGCCTTTACCTCTCCTTGTCATCAACAGTTTCTATATCAAAGAAAACCAATCACCATGGTCAGATATAATCTAACTTACAACACTGGCTCTACTGCACGATCTAGAAATAAAGAAAAGAAACAACATCCTAAATGTCCCGTATCCTCCTACTTATAAATGTGGTGCACAACACATCGATAAGTAAGACTCTACTCAGACACGGCTTTGTAGACACCATTAGAACGACCTGCTCTGATACCACTTTTGTCACGACTCAAAATCCCATTCGGGCCGGACTGGCACCCGAAGCCGATATGGCCTGAGAGAACCAATCTTTGCTTATGAACACTCGTATGCATCTCCTCGTATGGACCTTATAATACCTCACGCAATTATGCGGAAGTCGTGGATATGGAAACATATGCTATATATATATATATATCAAACTTGGCCGTTGGGGCCATCAAACCAAAATGAGCATACATATCTTACATTCTGTAAGCCTCTACAGATACATAGCTATGACAAACCTAGATTCGGGACAACACCCCGCTCTATACTCATATACAATACCAATATACATGTACATAGCAACTCAGAAAGCCCCGAACCAACTGGAGCTCACCAAAAGTCTGCAAAAGATCTGCAACCTACAGTGGAGGTCTACTAGTACCTGTGCTTGCAGCAAGTAAGGTAAGCCCCCAGGAGGGGTCAGTACGGATAATGTACTGAGTATGTAAGGCCATATGAAACTGTCATAAATACATCAATAGAATCAAAATGTAAGAGGAAAATCAATGTGAATAACCCATCGATTTGCATATGTGGAACCATGTAGCTTACATAAATTAAGTTCTTCTCTTTATGGTTTATTCCTCATCGCTCATATCATAACGTACCCGGGCCCCAACTGATCAGTAGGTCTTAACATAACATAACGTTATGTTGGGATCGGATCGAGCTAGGTCTTTGCCTCTAGAGCTACCACCCATAAATCAATATATATTGGGATCGGCTCGAGCTAGGCTTATGCCTCTAAAGCTGCCACCCATGCCAACATATCAGGTTCGGCTCAAGTTAGGTTATTACCCCTAGAGCTGCCCCCTGTCAGGATCGGTCCGAGATAGGCTTATGCCCCTAGGACTGCCCCCTGATCCAACAATCTCGGGATCGGCTTGAGCTAGGCTTTTTGCCCCCAAAGCTACCACCCATACTTGATCATTGACCACCAACAAATATGATTTTTTTTTTTTATATTTCTTACTTTTGAGAGATTGAGTCATCCACTTATGAGAGATTGATACAATCAGTTATGAGAGATTAACGTAGATATACATAGCCACAACATTATTGGAAGCTCAAGAACACAACATGATTGGGACTTTTGAAGCATGTCCATAATTATGCAACTCATGAACAACCATGATTAGTGAATGAAGAATATGTGACTTAACAATAGATAATGTTATTGAAACCATTAGACACAAGTCAATGAACAAGAGGTATGTGTATAACCACTATTGGCACTTTGGAACATAACCTTTTTGGGCTTTTGGAACATTGACCAACGAATATGAGACATAAAATTCCCAATTGATCAATGACTAGGAAATATGTGATAATAACCCTTGCTAACCGGATATAGAATACCTTAGCACATTTCGGGATGGTACAAATGAAATGTCAATATGAATACTAGTTGCCGCAGAAAGATACGGACAGAGTAACCTTACATACTTGGTATTCTCAATACCAATACACAATCTTAAATGCGCATACAATAGTACCGCTCCTTCCTTATGTTTCACTCTACAACACAAATACATAACGGAGCCAACATTAACCACCAACTACTTTACAAATGTATATAACATCAATGAGTTACATGTTTGCCTTTAAACATGCCATTTCCCCTTGACAAAACAATGGAAGAGATTATTATTCCAAAAATCCCACAATACTCCCAACATTGACCAACACATGATAATCAACACATTTCACCACAATACTTCTCCTTTACACTTTCTTATCCACACCACATCACAAATAATCCATCAAATGACCTTAATACATCTCATAGCACATATTGGCCAAAATCCCATAATTTACACTTATAGACAAATAACAAGTTTAGTAACAAAATAACACCATTCATGTTCATATTTTATCCATACCATGCTCTTTCATCAAAGGCACAAGTCATATTTCAAGCTTGAACCTCATGGATCACAAATCTCATACAAAAACACCAAGTACCATGTCTAACATTTCCAAGCACAACCAACATGATCTACATACTCTTTCATGAATATAATATATTAATACATGATAATAAATAATTACCAAGGCTTGTAATAGGATGATCTTGCTCCAAGAGAAAGTTTAGGGTTTGAGAGAAAAATGATTGAAAAAATATCTAAAAGGCATGAGATTTTCAAATGCCCAAAATTCAGATTTTCGGTACTTTATATAGGCCCTTTAATCCATCCTTATCCACTCTATGGCATTACATGTGGTGTTCTAGAAGGTCTTTGAAAGAATGGGTCATTTGACCCATTTTGGGCCATGTGTTCTTGTCATTTTTGGTCCTTTTTGGGCCCAATTCACTTAACCCAGTAAAATCAATAATTTATAGTGTTTAAATCATCTCATACGTGTTACTACAATATTCCCACTCATGCTATTCATATTCGTAGCCTCAATCCCTAAAACAAGTGATTCTAGCCACGTATGGCCTATTTTGACCAAAAGGGTAAAATTGTCATTTTGATGCCAAATTCGTTCTCGAGTCATTTTATCATACCAATATAATATTTCATTCATTTCATGTATATACTCGTGGTTATAGAAGAAACGGGGCAAAAATCGGCTCGGTACGACCCCGGATACCCTTGGGACTTAGAAATTTCCAACTTTCAAAAAAGTGGAAAAACCAGCGTGGCACGCCCTTGGGCGCGCCAACTTGCTGCCTATGGACTAAAAATTTTAGCCCAGAGCGGCGTGGCACGGTCCCAAACGCGCCCCACACTTAATTTTTTTGAAAAATTCATTTTTCAACTTTTCTTCGCGGGTTTGGTTAGATACTTCAAGTCCCATTCTTTAACTTAATTCTTAACCTTAATATACTTTATTTAGGGGTCCTCTTAGCCTCATTTTGAACCCCAAAAATGTTCCACGAAAATCACAAAACACCTCTTATGAAGGGCTAACCACATGCACGAGGCCAAATTTTAATTTCCTCGTCATTAACATTACCAAATACATACTTATAGGTCTCGACACCTACGTAACCATTATTAAAATGTCGTCAAGTAGGATTGGGAAGGTACGGGGTGTTACAGTAATTCTCTATTTTAAGATTACAGATACTAATCAATAAATTAAATTACTGACTAATTTAATATAATAGTTAATTTTTTTTAGAGTAATGCTTAACTTAGTTCATATGTCAAATTCCTAAATCCACCGGTCGGGTTTACACATGAAAACTTATAAGCTTCTCAAAAAAGGTGTATCATCAATCTCTATACCGAGACATGGATTCTATCAACTAGCTTATTATTTCACCAATATATATTATCATTATCCAATCTACCAAGAATATCGACCCATCTCAGAATCTCACCTATTAATAAATCAAAATGATAAATAATTTATACAGATCATAATAGTTATATCAAGATTGAGAATATAAGTACATTTAGCAATTTAGAGAATATATTTTTATCAGCCAGTCTAAAAAAACTATCTCTACTTAGTCTTATTTAATACATACAAAATGCACTAGCACGAGAAGTTAGAACTATAACTGTAACAACCGGTTCCATCATTACTGAAAATATTTGTGGTCAAGGCATGTGTTTATCATTCATAATTAGTGTTACAATTAATTATTTAGTATGAGAATGTATTTGATATGTACTAAGGTCATACAATACTCCTAGCACAAAGTTAAGTTGAAAGTTTCCTTACCGATTTAGCTTCGGGCTAAGTTTAAACTAGGATCAACTTAGAATGAGTTCCTCCTAGAATATAAGGAGTTAGGGGGATTAATACCAACCAAATTAAATATCTTTGAGTCTTCTTTCCAACACAATATACCGTTTGTTAATCCAATTCTTGAGTAAAAAGTTATGACTATTTTACTAAAGTTTGTCCGTGCTAAAAAGTTGAGACCGCCATAGTGAGATCTGGAAGATATAGCGGTACTGCTATAGCGGGATGGCAGAAGTATATAAGCCTATTTTTAATGGGTTTCAGTTCCAGAACTCAAAAATATCATTCCCCAACCCTATAAAGGGCGATTTCTTAAATTTTCCATCAATTTCCCTCCCTTAAGGTATGTTTTTCCATCAATGTAATGCTCGTTTAATTCTAAAATCCTTAGAATAATATTAGATTGATCATGGAGGCGGTAGGAAGTTAACCTAGATGTAATTTTCTGGTGTAAAGTGAATTAATAGGTTGAAATCCCTTGAATTTGAGTTAGTAAAAATAGATTATGTTCTTGGGACAAGAAATTGATCTAACCATTCCAAAATATAGAGATTTTGAGCTGATTGATGTGCAGAACTAGTGGGTTTGAATTCTAAAAGTATTTGTTTGAAGAGTAGTTGATTAATACTCTTATAATTGTTGTTTATTAGATGATTTAGCCTTCGGAAATCTGAAGAAGAAGGAAGATCATCCATGGCATAGCTACTTGTTGGAGCGGCTTGGTGCCTAGGTAGGTTATGGTTTATGAGTAGTAGACTGTGGTTAGTAAACGTATTCATAATGTAGATTTGATGGGAGAAAGCATGCTTAGGCCTACAGACATGGAGGTTGAATGGATAAAATATGGATTTGATGTAATAAGGGCCTAATTATATGTTATTATGTTAATGTATGAACCCTTGATGGGTGGTTCGTATTTGTATGACTCCATGGTGGATTGTAATGTGAATTATGTGAATATAGAGGACGACAATGAGATTGTGTGAGCTCATAATCTAGTTACTTAGCCTAATTACCATAAAAGGGTGAACTTGGTATTATATATGGTTAGACCATTGGATAATCTTACTTAAGGTTAGTGCTAAGGATTGATTATGGTATAAGGAGGCGGTGACATAACTTAAGAGCTTAAGGTCAAGTTAGGCTAAAAGTTAGAAGGTAAAAGGTATGAAGGTGTATAACTAAAACTAGATTGTAAGTTGAATAGAGCTGAATGATTGGTTAATGGAGTAGGGTCTTGAACCTAGAAATGACTTAAATGTAAGGGTTGCTAGATAATAGGGGAATCCTCAATTTTTGGTATGAATAAAGGGGGATTGAATTAATGAATGGATTTCTAGATTTTTTACTCCATGGTTGAACATGCACTCCTACAATGACTACTTGAATTTATGAATATGGCTTGATAATGTTTACTTGAATAAGCCGTGGATTGGTCTCCGGACATGCTGTAATTTGTGAAACCAATGAATTGTATTTACTTGTGATTTGGTGTTAAAGAATGATTATTGTTTACACGAAATGATTACTTCGAGTTGACCAAGTGGTTAGTTGGTTTGCATACTGTTACGATGAATACTTAAGGAAGGTAATTGTTAAATGATATTCTAAGTGTAATCACATTCAATGAATTTATATGTAAAGCTTGTGGTTGTTACAAGTGTTGGTTGTTATCATTGTCTTCTGTGATTGCTGTGATATTCTATTGGATAATTGTGGGATGTATCGGTATTTGAATGTCTCCACAAAATTGGTTATTATGATTCATTAGTTGGCTCGGGTATCATGCCAATACAGTACATGGATAAGAGCTCATCCCCTGCAGGTCATGACTAGTGGGCAACAATAAGACCCTTAACATGTATGTACAAAGTATGTTTGAGTACGATGGTTCCTTGTGTGGACAGGGTATATGCTTATTATCATTGTTGTTGTTTATATTGGTTCCACGAGAGGACATGAGAATGATTATGGTTATTGTTGTGGGTTCCTTAAGTGAACCGAATTATGATTTACTTGGTATCTTTTGGATACTGTTAGAGTTATGGTTTGTTGACTTGGATATTGTTAAAGTCATGGTTTGTTGACTTGGATATGGTTAGAGTCATGGTTTGTTGACTTGGATATGGTTAGAGTCAGGGTTGTTGACTTGGTCATGGTATGACTTGACTTGTACTTGACTGAGGTTATAGAGTTACTTGAAAAGGCTAAGTGTCATAAACATAAGATATTTATGATAACGTGTGTTCATACTTGTACTTATTACAAGGTGATGATAATTGGTTTTTAATTATCATTGAGGTTAGTCGATGCATAGGTTAAATAGATCGACTTAATAAATAATAAGGTTAAACTCTGAGAGTTAGGATGGATGACAATTGATGTGAAAGTGATGAATGAACAACAAGATTAAGTATGAGAAATACTCTTAGGTAACTCATGTGGATAATAGTGTTATGGATTAAACTATTATATAAGCTGTCATGTTTTCTTTTGTGATTTCTATATTGTGTTTATGTGATGTAACCCTGGTCGGCCGATGATTCCTACCAGTACGTGTTGTTTGTACTAATTCTACTCTTGCTATACCCTTTTTGGGGTATAGTGTTTTGCAGGAATCAGTGTTGGTTTCATGATTGTTGTGTATGGTGGTCTCTAGTAGCTTCTACTCCTCTCATTCATGGTGGAAGTTATGTCTAGTCTTACCTTCTTACATAGACGCTCTTGTACCTATTTTAGACTTGGTCCTAGGGTTAGTTTCTTTTTCCGCATTTCATATTTGTAAAATTAGTTGTAATAAAGTTGGGTATTGTTATTTATTCAATACTTCCACATATCATGTTGAACAGATAGTAAGGGGTTCTCTTATTAGGTGGCTTAGAGTAGGTGCCCTCAGACCAGGTAGTTTGGGTCTTGAAAATTTGGTATTAGAGCCTAGGTTATCGGTCTTCCAGTGCAAGAGCAAATGTCGAGTAGAGTCCTGTGGATTAGTGTGTTGACGTCCATATCTAATATTTGGGAAGTTATGAGACATTATAGGAAATTATTGCATATTTTTCTTTTCTCTCGTGTGGTTTGTATGCTTGCTTGTATGGGTTGAATCCAATTAGTATCTCTCGATTCCAATTGATATCTCTATATTCATAATTGGAATCTAGTCAATTCCAATTGGTATGTTGAGGAGTTCGCAATTGGAACGTAGTTGTTTCCAATTGGTATCTGTCTATAAGAACTGGAACTTATAATTTTCATATGATTATGATGGAATTGGTTGGTTGTCACTTTGTCGGTGTAACATAAGATGTGTTTGTGATCTGTAGTTTCTTGATTAACTCTAAATCTGTGATAGGTTGAATATTGCAAGTTGCCATGTGTTGTGTGGTGTGTGACAGAATTTGACTACTATTATTGCTTGTCTTGTTGGTAGTAACATAAAGGTTTCAATTTGTGCATAAAGTTGATGCCTTGGTACTTATGTGAATCGTAGTTGGTTGAATTATTGTAAATTCCGTGAATTTTGAAAGGCTATAACTTGGTTATGTATTAATAATTAAAGGAGATTATTGTTATTTGATTTAAATGGGAAACTGTATGCTAAATACAGGACATGATCTTATCATTGGTAAAATGGTACAGACTTGTGGAAACTCTTGTTTCAAACAGTTTGTATGTGAGTAAGAACCAAGGACAAAGGGCTATCATTACTTGATAGCCGGAATTACGGTAAGAAATTTTTTATGGTAATTCATGATTGTGACTTAAGGAAAATTTATTTTGGCTTTAAATTTTGTGATAACTTAAAGATTTAATTGATGACTGAATTGTCGGTTAAGTAAGTAAAAGGGTGAATATGGTAGCCCTTGGCATGAAAGTTAATTGTTTGATGTGGGTTGATGTTGTTGGTTGAAGTAACATATATGTTTGAACATCAGACTTTATTTGAGTTGGTGATTTTTACTGTTGATTGAGTAACTACTTGCATTTGGATGATAATGTGTAGTTGATGAGGAAATCGTAAGATTATGGTGGGACTAAGTTCCTGGGTATTTGTGAAATTATGGTTGTCTATTGGTAGAAATAGTTACCTATGTATTGAATAGTAAAATGACTTGTCATTGGCTATTTATTGTTTGACATTGCTCATATGTTTATTATATGACAATAATTATTGATTGATAGTATTCCTTGGGAATGGTATAATTGAATTGCTAGGGTCCTTGCAATGAGATAGCTTGATTATGATTGATGATCCTTAGTTGTAGGGTCGATTGAGGGAATAGGGTTATTAGATGTATTCTTGAATAGACATATCCCTCTTATTGATCATGGTAATACTTGGTTGTTATTGCTCCTTGAGTGATTGCGGTATGTTGGGTCGGTAACTTGACTAGTTGTAAGCTAATTGTGAGGCTAAATAAGTATAGCTTGTCCTCGGATGATAACCAAAAAGCGGGTTGGTTATAAATGATTAATTGTTAAGGGTCGAATAGACTAATGTAGGTTGTGGTGGAGAATCTATGTATTAATGAAACCCATAGTGGTGTATTGGTTAGTGGTTGTACTCTAGATGATCTATTCTTATGTGTTGATCAAGGAAGAGTGTAAAAGGGTCATAAGGTAGATGTCTCAAAGGGGAAAAAAACACGGTGTAGTGTTTGGTGGGTATTGTGTTTTTTATATCATTGTTTAGGGTGTAATTACAGGGTTAAGATTTTTGTTTGAGTTGGGAGTTAGAATTTTCAGGCTAGGCTAGTCTTGGGAGAAATCTGATCAAGGTATGGTAAGCACAATCCAGGAATGGTTTATGTAGATATAATAAAGTTTAGCTTGATTTTATGTTAGTAAAGGTGATAAGGAACCCGTAGGACTTTTTGGAATGGAGTTTGGATTAGTAGGACTCCGGTTATAGTGTTTAACGTAAAGGGGTTAGTTCAAGATGTCAAAAATCTAAGTTTTGTGTGGTGAAAAAGGCAAAACTGGGAAGATTCCCAAGTTTATACCTCGCCTCAATGCTATAGCAATATGCTCACCACTATAGCGATATAATTACTGCTATAGCAATGTCGCTATAGCGGGACTGGGAAGCTATAGCGGGATATGTGTAGTACTTGTTCAATTTTCTCTGAGTTTAGATGTTACCCCATAGTAAATTCTCAAGGATTCATTCTTAGACCTATTATGGAAATAGCTACTTCAAGTTTTTCTAAGCCCAATGCCCATTTGGGGACGAACGGATGGTAAATTAGAATCTGTTGTAACGATCGATTCTGTCATTATTGAAAATATCTGCATTCAAGGCATGTGTTTCTCTTTTGTAATAAGTGTTAGGATTAATTCTTTAGTATGGGAGTGTATTTGATATGTACTAAGGTCATACAATACTCTTAGCACAAAGTTAAGTTGAAAGTTTCCTTACCGATTTAGTTTCGGGCTAAGTTTAAACTAGGGTCAAATTCAAACGAGCATTTCTCCTAGAATATAAGGATATAGGGGGCCTAATACCAAAATATTAAAGATTTTTGAGTCTTCTTTCCAACGCAATTTGACAGTTCGTTAATCCAATTCCTGAGTAAAAAGTTATGGCCATTTTAATGAAGTCTGTCCGTGCTGAAAAGCTGAGACCGCCATAGCGGGATCAGGGCACTATAGCAGTACCGCTATAGCGGTAATTATTCTGCTATAGCAGTATAATGGCAGTATATAAGCCTATTTTTGAAGTGTTTCAGTTTCAAAACTTAAAGTTATCATTCCCCAACCCTATAGAGGCTATTTCTTCAATTTTCCATTGATTTCCTCCCTCAAGGTATGGTTTTCCATCAATCTAAAACTTGTTTAATTCTAAAATCCTTAGAATAACATTATATTGATTCAATGGGGTGGTAGGAAGCTAACCTAGCTGGAATTTTCTGGTGTAAAGTGAATTAATAGGTTGAAATCCCTTGAATATGAGTTAATATTAATAGATTATGTCCTTAGGACTAGAAATTGATCTAACCACTCAAAAATATAGAGATTTTGAGTTGATTGATGGGTAGAACTAGTGGGTTTGAATTCTAAAAGTATTTGTTTGAAGAGTATTTCATTAATTACTCTTATAATTGTGGTTTATTAGATGATTTAGCCTTCAAAAATGTGATGAAGAAGGAAGATTCCCAATGGCATAACTACTTGTTGGAGCGGCTTAGCGTCCTGGTAGGTTATGGTATATGAGTAGTAGACTATGGTTAGTAAACGTATTCATAATGTAGATTTGACGAGAGAAATCATGCTTAGACCTACGGGCATGGAGGTTGGATGGATAAAATGTGCATTTAATGTAAAAAGAGCCTAATTATATGTTGTTATGTTAGTGTATGAACCATTTATGGTTTTTTTGTGTTTGTATGACTCCATGGTTGATTGTAATGTGAATTATGTGAATATAGAGGATGACAATGAAATTGTGTGAGCTCATAATTTAGTTACTTAAGCCTACTTACCATAAAAGGGCGAACTTGATATTATGTGTGGTTGGAATATGGGATAATCTTGCTTAAGGTTAGTGCTGAGGATTAATTATGGTATAAGATGCCGGTGACGTAACTGAAGAGCCTAAGGTCAAGTTAGGCTAAGGGTTAGAAGGTAAAAGGTATAAAGGTGTATAACTAAAGCTAGATTGTAAGTTGAATAGAGCTGAATGAATGGTTAATGGAGTAGGGTCTTGAACCTAGAAATAACTTGAATGTAAGAGTTGCTAGATAATAGCGAAATCCCCAGTTTTTGGTATGAATAAAGGGGGATTGAATTAATGAATGGATTACTAGATTTTAGACTCCATTTGGTTGAATGTGCACTCCTATAATGACTACTTAAATTTAATGAATATGGATTGATAATGCTTGCTTGAATAAGCCGTGAATTGGTCTTTGGACATGCTGTAATTTATGAAAGCAATGAATCATATTTACTTGTGATTTGGTGTTAAAGGATGATTGTTGTTTACATTAAAGAATGATTTGGGTGGTTTGCATATTGTTTCAATGAATACTTAAGAAAGGTAATTGTTAAATGATATTCTAAGTGTAATCATATTCAATGAATTTATATGTAAAGCTTGTGGTTGTTACAAGTGTTGGTTGTTATCAGTGTCTTCTGTGATTGCTGTGATATTCAATTAGTTAATTGTGGGATGTATCGATAGTTGGACGTCTCCAAGGAATTGGTTATTATGATTCATTGGTTGGCTCGGGTATCACGCCGATACAGTACATGGATAAGAGCTCGTCCCCTGTAGGTCATGACTAGTGGGAAACCATAAGACCCTTAGCATGTATGTACAAGGTATGTATGAGTGTGACGGTAACTTGAGTGGACCAGGTATATGCTTATTGTCATTGTTGTTGTTTATATTGGTTCCACAGGAGGACATAAGAATGATTATGGCTGTTGTTGTGGGTTCCTTGAGTGAACCAGATTATAATTTGCTTGATATTTTTTGGATACTTTTAGAGTCATAGTTTGTTGACTTGGTTATTATCGAAGTCATGGTTTGTTTACTTGGATATGGTTAGAGTCATGGTTAGTTGACTTAGATATGGTTAGAGTTAGGGTTGTTAACTTGGTCATGGTTTGACTTGACTTGTTGTGTCTTGACTTGTACTTGACTGAGGTTGTAGAGTTACTTGATGTCACACCCCAACTCCCATCGAGGCGTGATTGGCACCCGAAGCCGATAAGGCCCGAGAGAACCAATCTTTGCTTATGTTCGTTCATATGCATGCCATAAGAAATACCATTATCACGTAATAACTTATCATATTAATAACGAAAATTCATGAAACATGTGCTAAATATATATATACATAGGTGAAACTTGACCGACAGGGCCATCAAGTCATTATGGACATACGTCTCCTACATTTGTCTTCCCACAACTGTCTACAAAGCCTCTACAAATACATGACCATGTCTATGCAATATTTACATAATACCAAAACCTAGTGTTCACGTGTGACTTGGGAAGCCCCGAAGCAACTGGAGCTCACCAGAGACCTGTATACAATCCGCAGCCTACTGAAGAGGTCTACTAATGCCTGCACCTGCAACATGTAAGGTAAGTCCCCAAGAGGGGTCAGTACGAAGAATGTACTGCGTATGTAAGGCCATAAGAACTATGTCAGTACATAAGAACTTCAATGGAAATAATTATAAGAAGAACTCTAGAGGTGGAACCATGTACCTTTCTTTATTATCATCTTCAATGATACGTTACATAATAATAACAACTATGGAATCAATATAAGAGAAATAACAAATGTGAATAAGCTCTCTGTCTATTTGTAGGATACCATGTGCATTACGTTCTTTCTTTTCCATGGCTTTACTTTTCTTTGATTTATAACTTATGAACCATATACTGCTCGGGCCCAACTGATCAGTGGGAAATTTATAGAACCATCATGCAGGTGTACATTGCACCCCATGGATGTTGTATAGAGGACCATCATGCAGGTGTTTATTTTACCCCATGGATGCTATATAGAGGACCATCATGCAGGTGTTCATTTCACCCCATGGATGCTATATAGAGAACCATCATGCAGGTGTTCGTTTCACCCCATGGATAATAAATAGAGGACCATCATGCAGGTGTTCATTTCACCCCATGGATGCTATAACATCATCATCATTATTATTTCGTTCTTACTTCATTACTCTTTCTTCATTATTCTTTCTTTCATTCAATGAGTGATACCTTGATGATGGAAACATTATTGAAATTTGAAACATAACATACAATACTTCACATCTTTACTCTTGTAAGGTTGATATCTTTACTTGTGAGGGATAGGTACATTCACTTGTACATTACTTCTTTCATTACTTTTGGGAGATTGGTACATTTACTTGGGAGAGATTGATTCATTCACTTGGGAGAGATTGGTACTTTGATAGTCATAATCTCACTTTGAACTTTGGAACATAACATTGATGGAACCATGAAATATTTAGAACATTACTCAAAGCATATGAAACATGTGAATGACAATTGATTAATGCATAATAACATATGATGAACCATAATTGATACCCGAAATTAGGGTACCCTTGGCTTATGAGGGATTGATACTTTTGTGGTCCTAACATTGTTGGAAGCTTTGGAACAATAACCAATGAGCTAGAGACATGCATATGAACATTCTTGGAAACATATCCTTCATGGAAACATAATACTGTTGAAACCGTTGAACAATGATCAATGAACAAGATACATGAGTATAAGCACTATTGAAACCTTGGAACATAACCTCATTAGACTTTTGAAACATTACTAATGAATATGAGACATGTGTATAACTCTATTGGATCTTTGGATCATGACACTAATTGGAACACACCCATATGCTTTACTTTACTCTTGTACGTCATGAGATTAACACCTTATCCAAACACGTACTTACATGCACATCTCACTTCACTCCTTTATCTCGTGAGATTGACAATTTCACTTATGAAGTATAATTATACTAACTTGCACATCACCTCTCTTATTACTCGTATGAGATTGATACTCTTACAATTGGCACAAGGATAGTCATCATACCATAGGACTCATAACATGATTGGAGCAATGATATTCAACTAAACAAGCTCTCTTTACCTCATTGCTCTTATTGGGATAATTCTCTTAGAATCTACCACACATGACGACTTAAGAACTTCCGCCCATAAATAAGAACTAAGTGGGTCATGATTCGTATAGGAGTAAATCACATATGAATAACAATGTATATCAACCTTAGTTGGAATACTATAGAACCCCTTTGGAATAGAACACCTTTGAAATCTTAGGACAATGATCACTAAATATGATACATGAACATAACCACTATTGGGCTTTCGGAACATTATCAATGCATATGAGACATGTGAATATTATAGACCTCTCTTGGAATGTACCACTTGTGGAACCTTAGGATAACGATCACTAAGTACGATACATGTGGATATCAACCGTTCACCAACCTCAGATGCCATACCTTAGAACATTTGGAACTTTTGACATGTTAGCCAATGAACATGACTCAACCAATGGACATGAGTCAATCAATGAACATAAGTCAACCAATGAACATGAGTCATATGATTCACCATTGACCAATGAATAAGGAACATATGAGTAACACTAGTCAACTATCGGATACAGAATACCTTAGAGCATTTCGGGATCGAATGAGTACTATGACGATGGGAACACCATAGGTTGCAGAAGTAAATAGAAGAATAACCTTACATACCTTTGCGTCTTACTATGCATACACAAGCTTATATGGAAACACAATAGTCCAGCTCTTTCCTTACGTCTCACTCTACATCACAAATACATAACAAAGCTTATATTAGCAACCAACTACCTTTCAAGTGCACAAGATGACCATGAATCACATAGTTACTTTAAAACGTCATTTCGTCTTCTTACAATGTCATTTATCACATCAACATGCCAACACCACCATAACATTCCACTCATTGACCAAAATACCACATATCAATAGCATTTCACATCACACTACCCTTTATGCTTCCTTATTACCACTCCGTCATAATTACTCCGATCAATATGTCTCATAACAACATATGAACAACAATACATACTTAATACAGTCCATCATTCCTCCATACGACACTTTAAAGTCATTAAAACAACATCACAAGTTGCTAATTATATCCATAGAGGGTACGGGGGCTTCGGGGAATCAACGGAATACAAAAACAACCAAAACAAAATTCTGGGCTGACCTGCGCAGCCACCTGCGCATGCAGGTCAGCCACCTGTGCACGCAGATGGCCATTGTCAGCAGCCAGTGCCATCTGCGTTGGCATCTGCGCCCGCAGATGCCCTCATCTGCGGGGGCGGATGCCCACTTGGTCCGAAATGGCTCCGTTTTGGGTATTTTAATGCCATGAATGATCCATGATAATAACCAACTTCATTTTAACATATTTTTGATCATTTAACATGCCAATCACCAGCCATTATTTCACAACACACCTAACATCACCAAAACGACACTTTACGGCCAACATGTCACCAAAACCATAACCAATTTCTCAATAGAAATTTCCAAACACTATGCACAAGTATAAAACAAGTCAAGACTATAATCACATCTCATATATCAATTTTGAATCCATCAAGTTCATTTTCATCAAGATAACAAACCCATGTTCAAGTTTTCAAGCCATAAATCATCCTCCGATTTAGCAAATACCAATTGTTTTGCACATAGGAAACTTCTCCCACTTCACCAACATAAACAACATGATATAAACTATCTACCATGCATAATATATATTAAACCATGATAGTATATACTTACCAAGTCTTGCTCCAAGGTGATCTTGACCAAAAGGATGAAGCCTAGGGTTTGAATTGAGAGAAAAATGTTGGAGAAAATTCTAGAAAAGGCTTGGTGGCACAAAATGAATAAAAATCTGATTTGCATGCTTTATATAGGCCCTCAAGTCTCTTCTTATCCTTTATTTTATGTTGAATGGGTCAAATGGGTTAAAAGATGGAAGAATGGGTCAAAAAGTTTGGGTTGGGCCATGTATTCTTGTTATTTTTGGGCTTCATTTTGGGCCCAAATGTGAAGGACTTATTAATACCCACATTTTAATGCATAATTCAACAATTCTCTCATGTTTTCATTTTTTTCATAAATGTTACGGTTGTCAGCTAAACTTAGAAACGTACGGGGTGTTACATTTGAAAAGGCTAAGTGTCATAAATTTAAGATATTTATGATAACGTGTGTTCATATTTGTACTTGTTACAAGGTGATGATTGTTGGTTTTCAATTATCATTGAGGTTAGTCAAGGCATAGGTTAAATAGATCGAATTAATAACTAATAAGTTAAACTCTGAGAGTTAGGATGAATGACACTTGATATGAAGGTGATGAATGATCAACGGGATTAAAATTGATAAATACTCTTAGGTAACTCAAGTGGATAATAGTGTTATGAATTAAACTATTATATAAGCTGTCATGTTTCCTTTTGTGAGTTCTATATTGTGTTTATGTGATCCAACCTTGGTCGGGCGATGATTCCTACTAGTACATGTTGTTTGTACTGATACTACTCTTGCTATACCCTCTTTGGGATATAGTGTTTTACCGGAATCAGTGTTGGTTTCATGATTGGTGCGGATGGTGATCATCAGTAGATTCTACTCCTCTCATTCATGGTGGAAGTTGTGTCTAGTCTTACCTTCTTACTTAGAAGCTCTTGTACCTGTTTTAGACTAGGTCCTAGGGTAGTTTCTTTTTCCACATTTCATATTTGTAAAATCAGTTGTAATAAAGTTGGGTATTTCTATTTATTCAAGACTTCTGCATATCATGTTGAAAGGGTGGTAAGGGGTTCGCCTATCTAGGTGGATAAGAGTAGGTGCCCTCACAACCCGGTAGTTTGGGTCGTGACAATATCATTCTCATAGTCAAGATAAATTACATTTAATCTCGTGTTATAATCATTCTAATGATTTGTCCAAATTTCCATCTACGATCGTGAACTACAACTTTAGCTTATATGAACCGATGATTTAATCTTTTGTAAATACGCTTAAATTCTATACACCAAATCATCCACTATATAAGTTGACGACACATATATGACAATGATCTATTTAATGTAACAATTTATTGAATTGAATAAATAAATGAATAAATAAACAATCATTCAATAAATAATACTCTATTAAAATGAATGGTTTGTAGAATATCCTAATAGGTATATGTAAAAGAGTGTTCATGTTAACATCAAGCTTCGAGGATGAACTCTTATAGAGTCCATCATCCCATAGTCCTTTCTTTACTCAAAACTTGTATAAATCTCCTTGTCCCCTCATTTCCTTGTTAAATTTCGGTTCTATTACTTATCTTTATTTACTGTTCAAGCCCAAGTTGTTTCGACTTAGCATAAGTATAGAGAAAGTAAGTATCTTCACAGAACTTATTGAATCTAGCAAGAGAATACCTTATGGTATCTATTGCTATGAGTTTTTTTCCCGAAATACTCATCCCATATCTCTATCCTTATATATTTTTGCTTTCTGTCACATTGGGGCTGATCTAAGACTGATTTTTAGGTTCCAGTTTGAATAAGGGTTGAGTTTATCTCAACCTCATATTCACGGCTACTCCCTAGAACAGGATGTCTATGATCCATTGTAGTTTGCTATGTTTGTTTCAAGCTTTAAAGCATGATGCTCCTTTCGAATTGTCTATTTCATTTCTCTCTCTCTCTCTCTCTCTCCCCTTAAAAAATGGACTATTTACATGTGTTTCCGAGTAACGAGGTTGTCTATTCTTTCAAAATATTCTGAAAGTTTGCCTTTGTTGATTGATTGATTTTGACTTGGTTCAAGTGGAGGAAGTTGAGTATAATTTGACGTCAGCTCGAAACACTCCTAAACTTAGGCTCTTTTGAGTTTGTTATCGTCTCTCTTGTGTTCTTATTTTGCTCATTTAACCAACTGAGATATGACTCATTTATGTATTTTCATTAGCTTAAGGTGTACCTCTATTTGGAAAGTGATACGAGGATAAGAGTTTCTTATGAAGTCCTCTTGATCCAAATTGGGAATTTTGAAAGTTCACTTCCGTATTTTAATTTGTTTTTGTTATGAATATTGTGTCTGAAAAGTAATGTCTTTTCTTGTAGTTTAAAACTCCTTTCATTATTTTGGTTCATTTTTTTCTTAAAATAAATATTACTTTGAATAGAGTATCGAATTCAGGCATGTAAATTTTGAAATATTTTTATATAAGCCAATCCAAAACTAAATTAGTTTTCTTTCTTCAGTTATAGGAGTTCAAAAGGATTTTTGGGTTGAGAAGTGAGTTTGATAAGATAATTGTATCTTTCGAAAATATTTGTATAAATACGATGTTGAAGTTGAATTATTAATATAATTCAAAGTTAAAATTCGTATATACACACACCTAGATTCTATCGAAATAGTCAAAGTTATGAAGTTAATTCACTTTGTTGAATTACCAGAGTGATGAAATGCTAAATAATCTATTTTGAACAAAACTATTTTGTAAAAGTCCTTTTTTATGAAATATAATATTTAGCCATAAAAAATTTAGATCCATCGATCAACGACATTTGAGGATTTTTCTAAATACCTAACCCCTTCTTTGAAAAATCACTTGAACCCTTACCCCGAACACTGGTTATAAAATAAAGGTTATTTTCACAATTACCTTTAAACAATGTTTTTTTTTTAGCTTCCTAAAAATTAAGTGGCGACTATTCTTTATTTCTTTATTTTTTCAAAAACAATTGCCAAAGTCATGATTTTTTAATTGAGCTCAAAATACGTCGTAACAGAAATGGCGACTTAAAAAGATAGATCTCCATTCCGATCATCATTTGTTAAAGGTTAGAGAAGCTGATATTTCCAAGACGGCTTTGAGAACTCGATATGGTCATCTCAAATTATTTGTTATGTCCTTTTGTTTAACTAATGCTCCTGTAGCATGTATGGATTTTATGAATAAGGTGCTTAAGAAGTATTTGGAATATTTGTTATTGTTTCTATTGATGACATCCTGATTTGTTCTCACAGGGAGGAGGAGCATACTAATCATCCTAGGATTGTACTTCAAACCCTCAAGGACCGAGAGTTGTACGCCAAATTCTCTAAGTGTGAATTCTCCCTAAGTTTAGTTGCTTTCCTTGGTCACGTTTCTAGTCAGGGAATTAAAGTGGATCATTAGAAAATTAAGGCTGTGAAGAATTAGGCCAAACCTTTGAATCCGACAAACATTAGGAGCTTTTGGGGGTTGGCTTGTTATTACAGGAGATTTGTGAAAGGCGTATCATCTATTGTTGCTCCATTGACGAAGTTGACTCAGAAAAAAGAAAAGTTCCAATGGTCTGATGCTTGTGAGAATAATTTCAGGAGTTGAAAACTCGGTTGACTTCTGCTTTCATACTGACCCTACCCAAGTGGATGGACAGTTTTATTGTTTATTGTAATGCTTCAAGGGTTTGCCTCAGATGTGTGTTGATGCTGAATGGTAAGGTTGTGGCTTATGCTTCCAGACACCTTAAGATTTATGAGAAGAATTATCCGACTAATGGTCTTGAGCTGGCAAAAGTTGTATTTACTCTTAAGATATGGCTCTATTATTTTTATGGTGTGCATGTAGATACTTTCACTAATCACAAGAGTTTATAATATATTTTTTACTCAGGAGTTCAATCTTAGGTAGAGTAGCTGACTTGAGTTACTCAAGGATTATGATATGAGTTTATGATACCATCCGGGTAAGGCTAATATGGTTGCTGATGCACTTAGCAGGTTGTCCATGGGAAGTCTTGCTCATGTGGAGGAGGAGAAGAAAGGGCTCGTAAAGGATTTACATAGATTTACTAATATAGGAATTTAACTACTAGAGTTGGAAGATGGGGGCGTTGTGGTTCAGAATATATCAAACATTCTAAGTGGATGACATAAAACATAAGTAGAGTAGTGATCATATTCTCTTGCAACTCAAGGAAAAGGTTTTCCAGTAGAAAGTGATTGCTTTATAAATAGGGGGAGATGGAAGCTTGAGGTACCAAGGTAGATGTTCATTCTACATGTTGATCGATTGCGTCCTTTTTCTAGGTACATTGTTCATCTAGGCTCCACCATGTATCATGACTTAAGGAAAACCTATTGTTGGAACAACAAGTAAAAGAATCTTGTTGACTTTGTTGCCAGCAGGTTAAGGTTGAGCACTTGAGGCCTGGCGGTATGGTCCAAGATATAGCACTTCTGCTATAGAAATGGGAGATAATAAATATATACTTCATTATAGGTTTGCCACGTACTCGTAGCCAGTATGACTCTAGTTGGGTTATAGTTGATCAGATAACCAAGTCAGCTCATTTTCTGCCCATCAGTCAACTTTTCTGTAGAATATTATGCGGGGTTTTATATTTAGGTGATTGTCAGATTGCTTGAGACACCATAGCCCATCATTTCCAATAGAAGTACGCAGTTTACCTCTTAATTTTGGAGATCTTTCCATAAAGGATTGGGTACTCAGGTAAATCTCAGCAACACTTTTCATACTTAGATAGATGGTCAGGTGCAACATACTTTTCATACATTGGAGGACATGTTCAGGTCTTGTGTTAATGATTTTAAAGGTAGTTGGGTTGCCTCTTACTAAATTTTCCTACAAAAATAGTTATCGCTCTTGCATCCAGATGGCACTATTTGAGGCCTTGTATGGGCGAAGATATTGATCAACTATTGGTTGGTATGAGGTTGATGAAGCAAAGTTGTCGGGTCCATATTTGATTCATCAAGCTATGGAGAAGGTCAAGGTTAATAGACAAATATTAAAGACTACTAAAAGTCGTCAAAAATTATATTTCAATATAAAGCGAAGGGAATTGGAGTTTAATGTGAATGATTGGGTGTTCTTGAAAATCCCTATAAAGGGTGTTATGTGATTTTGAAAGAAAGGTAAGCTTAGTCCCTAGTATATTAGTCTATATCAAATCTTGAGAAGGATCAATGAGGTTGCATATGAGTTAGATTTGCCTAGCCTCTATTCACTAGTGTTTCATGTCTCCATGTTTAAGAAATGTGTGGGTGATCCTTCCCTCATAGTCCCTGTTGAGAACAATGGCATAAAAGATTCATTGACATATGAAGAGGTCCCCATTGAGATTCTAGATCAACAGGTCTGCAAGTTTATGACCAAGGAAATTGCTTCAGTGAATGTGTTGTGGAGGAATCAACATGTTGAGGAAGATACATGGGAATCCAAAGAAGATATGAAAGCTAGATATCCTCATTTTCTTGCTCCTCTCAAAGGCAATATTGGGGGTAATAGTCCTAATCAGTACCAACGACTTGTTAGGCAATCTGTTCTGAGTGATAGGCAAAAAGTTCTGAAAGTTGACATTTTTTCCCAGTGACAATGACTTGTGACCGCGACCTGTTGTGAGATAGGATGAGTCGTTTTATGACTCGCTCTAATAACGCAAGATAAAAACCTGAAACTTGACAATTATGCCTCAGTAGCCACGAGTTGATACCACAACCCGTTGGTAGATCCCACTAGTTATGGGATATGGTCGTGGTCACTTGGCATCCTTATACTTAGAACCAATGACTTATTCAGTACAACTCATGGTGATAACCAATGAGTCATACCTTTTGATCGTGGGACAGTTTTAGAAATTATTAAAAATGATATCTCTGGGGTATTTTCATACTTTCCTTATTTTGCTACACCTAAACTACTTTCTTTAAGGTTCTTTAGGGGCAGATTAAAGGGGTTTTATCATAAAAATCCCTCATTTACTTCTCCTAAACCTCTCAGATAGAAATCAAAAGGCGATTCAAAGTTTTATGAAATAAAGTACGGTTCTTCTTCAAATTCTCCGACAATTCAAGTGTGGGTCTAGAGCCTCTCTAATTATCAGGTATGTGGGAGTAATACTTAGCACCGAGAGGACACATATTCAGTAAACTCAAGTCCCAAACTATGTGCCACGGTAGGATAATAGGGGCCTCATCAGTTGAGAGCGTGTCCCTTGCCTGAATGGGATCATGAGTGAATTCATGCCAGTCATGGTTCTTACACTTGGTAAAGTATATAACACCCTCCCAACTAGGATTACAGGTTGGATTCCATATTGCTCAGATGGTTTATGTCAGTCATGAGAACGTCCCACATTTTCAGTTTCAGTTGAGTTATACATTGCCCATGCTTTTTAGTTAAATGCATTAATTGAGACTTATGGTTTTGTTCAGCTTCATTTGTACGATCAATTTTGGTTCATTGTACTATAGTTCAGTTCAATTTTGCATTATGCTTAAATTCAGTGTTTATAGGCTTGTGATCATTTTTACTGTACATATATATTGCATATCTCACATGCTCAGTACATTTAAAGTACTGATCATATACTTTCCCTTATGTTGTATTGTCTTACAATATAGGTTCAAACACTCAGCATTAGCTCTGCTGTTAGTACACTCTAGTTCTATTTCAGTAGCTGTCAGTAGTGAGTCCTCATCATCCGAGGCTGAGAGTCATTATCTTTTATTTTAGTAATTTGATTTTCGGACATTTAGAATTAGCTGGGGACTTGTCCCAAAAACTCTTCAGTTAGTAGAGGCTTTCAGATATAGTGTGAAAAATTTTAGCTTTCTGTTATGTATTAGTATTTTGGTCATACTTGATTAATTTAATTTTTTATCTCAAATTAAGTTTAGCTTCTGCTCAACATTATATATATTTAGTGTTATTAGTATTATGCCATGCCATGGGTTAGCTTAGGGTTACTTGTGGCTCTAAGCACCAGTTACATCTAGGGTGTAGACTTGGATCTTGAAAAATTTGATATCAGAGCATCAGGTTTAAATTGTCCTAGGGTGTCTGAAAGCTGCGTCAAGTAGAGTCTCATTCATGGGTGTGAAATGCGCCATATTTATGAGGGAGAGGCTATGAACCAAGAATATCAGTTCTTTCATGTTCATATCATGCGATACAGTATAAACTCTATTTATCCTTCTAACTCATGCTCTACACATTTATAGAAAATACCTCCTAGAAGAGCTAACGGACAAAGGAACATAAATGGTAATCAGTACGCCCACTTGCTCTAGTAGATCCCCTGAATGAACAAATTACTCATGCCAGGTTCAGGGCTACTTTTTATGTGTTTCCTTAGGCCATGACCAACCAGATCAATTAGCAAGCTGTTTCACCTACTAACCCGAATGGGAATACAACTGCCATAGGAGTTCGGACTTCACTCGAATAAACCCACTGGAGTTCTATGGTTCAAAGGTATAGGAGGATCCATAAGATATTATTGATGAGGTTCAGAAGTTCACTCGAATCATGGGCATTCCTTTTATTGAGAGTGCAGATTTGACCACCTATCAGTTGAAAGGGCTCAGACCTAGTTCAAATAGTGGAAAGATGGTAGAAATGTAGATACATGCCTAGTTGATTGGGATGAGTTTTTGACTACCTTTCTGGAAAGAATCTTTTCCCGTGAGTTGAGGGAAATTAAGGTTTATGAGTTCATCAACTAAATCAAGGCAACATGTCATTGAAAGAGTACTCTCTCATGATTACCTAGCTCTCCAGGTATGCTCTAGAGATAGTTGCTGAGCCAAGGGCCTGAATGAGTAAGATTTTTTCTAGTGTTTTTGAGTCATTGTTCAAGGAGTACGGGACCTCTATGCTTGTTGGGGATATGGATATCTCCAGACTTATGACTTATGTCAAGTAGATTGAGAAAGAGAAGATAAAATAAAAAAAAGAGAGAGAGACTAAGAGGGCTAGAATAGGTAACTTTGATTATTCTAAGTAGAGTTCGAGCGGTGATAATCGCTCTCAGTTTCGTCATAGGTCTTCAGGTCTAGCACTATTATCTGCCAACATTCCATATTCTAGGTCCAGATAGGATCAGAAAGGTAAAGTGCCAGGCTTTAAGTCATAGAGTAGTGTTTTCAGTGTTCTTACATTCCCAACTTGTAAGAAGTGTGGAAGAAACCACCCCAGAGAGTGTTTAATAGACAGGGATGGGTACTTTGGTTGTGGTAAATTAGATCACAGACTTTGAGACTATTCATCAGTCAAGAGGAGTGACATTAGTGGTCATATGTAGGCTGCCTCCTCAGCAACTCCAACAGGTTACCCAACCTAGTTGGGTAATTCTACCAATGCAGGAGGTGGCAAGCGCCCGAACCACTTCTATGATTTATCAAACGTCGTCATCTATATGTTATGAGTCTTTTACATAGATGTTTATACATGGTAAGATCCATGATCCACACTTTCCTTCGTGACTTCTTACTTTGCAGTAGATTTTGATGTTAGTTCCAAAACTTTTTTAGAACCCTTCTTAGTCTCTACTCATGTTGGTTACTCATTTATATCTAAATGGGTATATAGAAATTTCCCAGTCTCAATTTTCTAGAAAATCACCACAGTTGATCTAGTAGAGTTAGATATGACTAATTTTGGTGTCATTCTGGGCATGGATTGTCTATACTTCTATTATGAATTAGTCGACTGTAGAACTAGAGTCATTAAGTTTTAGTTTCCCAATGGACCAGTCTTAGAATGGAAGGGTAGTAATTCAGAGCCTATAGGTTGATTTTTCTCTTATAATAAGGCCAGGAAAATGATCTTTAAGGGTTGCATTTACCATTTAGTATGGGTAAAGGATTCTAAGTCTAAAGCCCTAACTCTCTAGTCAGCTCCAGTTGTAAATGAGTTTCCAAAAGTGTTCTCGGGAGATAAATTTTTTAATAGACCTTCTTCTAGATACCCAGCCTATTTTAGTTCCTCCTTACAGAATGGCCCTAGCTGAGCTTAAGAAATTGAAGATGCAATTGACAGACCATTTAGATAAAGATTTTATCAGACCCAACTTTTGTCTTTGGGGTGCTCTTTTTCTCTTTATGCATAAGAAAGATGGTGCCCTCAGAATGTGCATCAATTATCGTCAGTTGAACAAAGACAAAATGAAGAATAAGTATCACATTCCTAGGATTAATGACATGTTTGAAAAGATTTAGGATACCAATTTCTTTTTAAAGAAAGACCTCAGATATGGCTATAATTATCTCAGTGTCAGAGAATGTGACATTTCGAAGACAACCTTCAGAACTTGATATGGTCACTATGAATTTGTTGTTATATCTTTTGGAATAACGAATTCTCCTGCAACTTTTATGGACTTGATGAACACAATGATCAAATAGTATTTGGAAATGTTAATTATTGTTTTCATGGATGACATCCTCGTCAATTCTCAGAGTGTGGATGAACATATAAACTATTTGAGGATTGACTTACAAACTCTCAAAGATGGCCGGCCACTTATTCGCCAAGTTCAGCAAGAGTGAATTCAGGTTGAAATTAGTATCATTCCTTGGTCACATCATTTCCAGTGAGGGCATTCAGGTTGATCCTCAAAATATCGAAGCAGTTAGAAACTGGCCTAGACCCGTCTCTGCATCAGATATTGGGAGTTTCTTGGGTTTTTCCAGTTACTACAGATGGAATGTTGAAGGATTTTCATCTATTGCTTATTCTATGTTTAGATTGACTCAGAAGAAATTCAAGTTTCAGTGGTCCAATTCTTGCGAGAAGTGTTTTTAGGAATTGAAGACTCGACTCACTTCTGCTCTAGTTTTGACTCTACTAGATGGCCCTGATGGGTTTGTTGTTTATTATGATGCCTCCAGAGTTGGCCTCGGGTGTGTGTTGATGCAGCATAGTAAGGTCATATCTTATGCTTTTATTCAGCTCAAAGTTCATGAGAAGAATTATCCAACTAATAATCTTGAGTTGGCTGCAGTAATCTTTGCCTTGAAGATTTGGACGCACTACCTTTATGGAATTTATATGGATATGCTTATGGATCACAAGAGACTTCATTATGTATTTAGTCAAAAGGATCTAAATATTCGTCAGAGAAGATGGCTAGAATGGTTCAGAGTCTTTATTAGTGGCAGAGGTAAAGGCAAAGCATGATAGTGATCCTATTTAATTCAAGTTGAAAGGAACAATTCAAAAGCAATATATGGAGGTGTTCTCCCAAGGGGGAGATGGTGTACTGGGTTGTTAGGGTCGCCTGTATGTTCCAGATATTAATGACTTGAGACAACGAATGCTGACAGAAGCTCACAGTTTCAGGTATTCTATTCATCCAGGTGCCACCAAGATATATCATGATCTATAGGAATTCTATTGGTGGAATGGAATGAAGAGGGATATCGTAAAATTTTGGCTAAGTGTCTGAATTACTAGTAGGTTAAGGTTGAGCACCAAAGACCAGACGGTATGACTTAAAATATTATTATTCCTACTTGGAAATTAGAAGAGTTAAATATGGATTTCATTACAGGGTTACCTCGTACGCACTGATAGCACAATTCGATATGGGTTATTATAGATTAGATGACTAAGTTAGCACACTTCCTATCATTTAACACTGCAGATTCAATTGAGGATTATGCTAAACTTTACATTCGAGAATTGGTCAAGTTGCATGGAGTCCCCGTAACTATCATATCAGCTAGGGGTACGCAGTTCACTTTGCAGTTCTAGAAGTCTTTTCAGAATTGTCTCAGTTCCCAAGTTTACCTCAGCACCACTTTTTGCCTACAGAAGAAAGCAAAGTTCCAATGGTCTGATGCTTGTGAATATAATTTCTAGGAGTTCTAAACTCGATTGACTTCTGCTTTGATACTGACCCTACCCAAGGGGATGGATTGTTTTGTTGTTTACTGTGATGTTTCGAGGGTTAGCCTCAGATATGTGTTGATGTTGAATGGTAAGGTTGTGGTTATGCTTCCTAACACCTTAGGATTTATGAGAAGGACTATCCAACTAATGGTTTTGAGCGGGCAGAAGTTGTATTTACTCTTAAGATTTGGCGTTATTATCTTTATAGTGTGCAGGTAGATATTTTCATGAATCACAAGAGTTTGGAATATGTTTTTACTAAGATGGAGTTCAATCTCAGGCGGAGTAGGTGATTTGAGTTACTCAAGGATTATGATATGAGTTTTTGCTACCATCCGGGTAAAGCTATTATGGTTGCTCATGCACTTAGCAGGTTCCTTGGGAAGTCTTGCTCATGTGAATGAGGAGAAGAAAGGGCTCACAAAGGATTTACATCAATTTACTAATTTAGAAGTCTGACTCCTAGACTTGGAAGATGAGGGTGTTGTGGTTCAGAATACATCAAACATCCTTAGTGGATGAGGTAAAAGATAAGTAAATTAGTGATCATATTCTCTTGTAACTCAAGAAGGAAGTTTTCCAATAGAAAGTGATTGCTTTTGAAATAGAGGGAGATGGTACCTTGAGGTATGAAGGTAGATGTGCATTCTAAATGTTGATTGAGTGCGTGAGAGGATTATGGTTGGGGCTATTTTTTCCACGTACAATATTCATCCAGGAACCACCATGTATCATGACTTGTGGATAACCTATTAGTGGAATAGCAAGAAAAAGGATGTTGCTGGCTCTGTTGCTAAGTTTCCAAATTGCCAGGATGTTAATGTTGCACACTTGAGGCTAGGTGGTATGGTCTAAGATATAGTACTTCCTCTATGGAAGGGGAGATAATAAATATGGACTCCATTATAGGTCTGCAGCTTATTCATTGCCAGTAAGACTCTATTGGGGTTATAGCTGATCAAATGACCAAGTCAGCTCACTTTCTGCACGTCAAGACAACTTTTTCTGTCGGGAATTATGCGATGTTATATATTCAGGAGATTGTCAAATTGAATGAGACTCCATTGTCTATTATTTTTTGTAAAGGTACACAATTTACCCCTAACTTTTGGAGATTTTTCCATAGAGGATTGGTTACTCAGTTAAAGATCAATAGCACTTTTCAAACTTAGATAGATGGTTAGGAGGAGCATACAACTTATACATTGGAGGACATGTTCAAGTCTTATGTTATTATTTTAAAGGTAATTGGATTTATCACTTTCCTCTTACTAAATTTGCCTTCAATAATAGTTATTGATCTAACATCTATATGGCACCATTTGGGGCATTGTATGGGAAAATATTTTGGCCCCTTATATGTTGGTATTGAGGTTGATAAAGCAAAGGTTTTGGCTCTATATTTTGTTCATCAAGTATGGAGAAGTCCAAGGTTAATAGAGAAAGGTTGAAGACTACCCAGAGTCTCCAAAAATCATATTCCGATGTAAATTGAAGGGAATCATAGTTTGATGTAAATGATTGGGTGTTCTTGAAAACCTTTATAAAGGGTGTTATATGATTTGGGAAGAAAGGCATGTCCAGTCCCTGATACATTAGTCTATACCAAATCTTGAGAAAGATAAGTGAGGTTGCATATGAGTTAGGTTTGCCAGCAGACTTAGCCTCTATTCACCCAGTGTTTCATGTCACCATGTTCAAAAAATATGTAGGTGATCCTTCCCTCTATGTCCCGGTTGAGAACATTGGTGTAAAATATTATTGACTTATGAAGAGGTCCCCATTGAGATTCTAGATTGATAGGTCTAGAAGTTGAGGACCAAGGAAATTGCTTTAGTGAAGGTCTTGTGGAGGAATTAAAATGTTGAGGAAGCTACATGAGAAGTTGAAAAAGATATAAAAGCTAGATATGGTCATTCCTTTACTCCTCTCGAAGGTGATGTTGGGGGTAATTGACCTAATCTCTATTTATGTTCTTGTTCTCAGATTCATACCTTATCTCATGTTACACTTAGCCCCTAGTATCTCTTGATTTGTGCTAATGATCTTGCAAAGTTCCTCCTGATGGCCTTATTATATGGAACATAAATGATTTCTTGAGTAAAGTTACAACCTCTATTCCCTACTTGTCAAACCCAATAATATCCATAGACATAATTCAAGAATGAATGATTCCAAGGGGGAGGTATTGTAACACCCCACATTTTGTGTAGCATCCCAAAAATCCACTAAGATCATATCCCAGACTTAAAGCAGAAACAAGCAGAAAATTCAATTTTTCCTCACAGAACAACCCATACCACAAGTCATGGTCAGTACCAATGACTCGTTGGGTGATCAGTTCTAAGTGACAAGACAAAAGTTCTGAAAGTTGACATTTTCGCCATATGAAAATTACTTGTGACCATGACCCATTGTGAGATAGGACGAGTCGTTCTATGACTTATTCTGATAACCCAAGTCAAAGTCTTGAAACTTGAAAATTTTTCCTCAGTGTCCACGAGTGGATACCACTACCCATTGGTAGATCCCATGAGTCGTGGGATCTGGTCGTGGTCACCAGGCAGCCTTAGCCCAGGAACCAATGACTTATTCAGTACGACTCATGGTGACATGTAATGAGTCGTACCTTATGGTCATGGGACAATTTCACTACTTTTTAAAAATAATTTCTCAGGAATATTTTTATACTTTCCTTATTTCATAAACCTAAAATACTTTGTTAAAGGTTCTTTAGGGGAAGATTGAAGGGGTTTTAGCTTACAAATCCCTCATTCACTTCTCCTAAACCTCTCAGAAAGAATTCAAAAGGCAATTCAAAGTTTCAAGAACTAAACTAGAGTTCTTCTTTAAATCTTTCAAGAATTCAAGTGTGGGTATAAATCTTCTCCAGTTATTAGGTATTTGGGTATTCAGTGAGGGTCACTTCTCACTCTTATGCCCAAAGTTGGATTTAAAGTTCAACTTTCTATGAATTCTATGAATTAGGCCAAGGCCCCAAATATCCAAATTATGATTCATTCAATATCATGCTCTAGAATATATCTATGGCTAAAATAATCACTTTTATGCATGTTTTCAGATAAATATTCAATACACCATAGCTTCATGATTTTACAAGATAGTGTAATGTACTTAACTAGTTCCATGATTTCAATCATATTCAGTAACAGTGACTTAAACTAGTTAAAGTGATATCCTCAAACTTCAGTATAATTATGAACATTTGTGTATGGTTATGGGAGTATTACTGTAACACCCCGTACCTTCCCAACCCTATGGGACGACGTTGAACAATGGTTACTTAGGTATTGAGATGCCATGAGTATGTAATTTGTAATGGTAGTGATGAGAGAATTGAAATTTGGCCTTGTACATGTGATTAACATTGCGTAGGTGGTGTTTTGAGATTTTCATGAAGCATTTGTGGGGTCCAAAATGAGGATAATAGGACCTCTAAACAAAGGATATTAAGGGTAAGAAGTAAGTTATAGAATGGGACTTGAAGTATCTAGCCAAGCCCGCGAAGAAAAGTCGAAAAATAAAATTTTCGAAAATTCTAAGGGAGGGGTGTGCCAGAGGGCATTCCACGCCGCTTTGGGCTAAAATTTTTAGTCCATAGGCAGCAAGTTGGCGCGCCCAAGGGCGTTCCACGCTGGTTTTGGCCACTTTTCAAAATTGGAAATTTTCTTAAGTTCCAAGGGTACCCGGGGACGTATTGAGCTGATTTTTGCCACGTTTATTATACAAACACGAGTATATACATGAAATGAATGAAATATTATATTGGTATGATAAAATTACTCGAGAACAGATTTGGCATCAAAATGACGATTTTACCCCTGTAGTCAAAATAAGCCATACGTGGCTAGAATTGCTTGTTTTTGGGATTGAGGCCATGGATATGAATGGAGTGAGTGGTAATATTATTGTAAAATGTATGATATGATTTAAACACGAGAAATTATTGATTTTATTGGGTTAAGTGAATTGGGCCCAAAAAGAACCCAAAAATGGAAAGAAAGCATGGCCCAAAATGGGTCAAAAGACCCATTCTTGCCTTGACCTTCTAGACCAACTATTAAATGCCACAAGAGTGGATAAGTATGGAATTAAAGGTATATAAAAGGTTCCAAAAATCATATTTTATTTCATTAGACAACACACATGCTTTTCTCTAATTTTCTAGAATTCTCAAGAAAGCTTCTCTTGGGCTCTTCAAACCCTAAGGCATTTTTGGACAAGATCATCATCTTCCAAACTTGGGTAAGTGATTATTATTGTACTCTAACATATTATGAGCATGTTAGAGTATGTATATCATGCTGGTTATGCTTGGATGTGTTGGAATGGCACTTTTGGTTTTTGTTAAAAAGATGTGTTATCCATGAGTTTCAAGCTTGAATTATGACTTGTGGTTTTGATGAAAGAGCATGGTATGGATGATATAACAACATGTATGGCATTATTATGGTCCTAAACATGTTATTTTTCTATAAGTATAAATTATGAGATTTTGGCCGATTTGTTGTTGTGAGGCGTATTGAAGTACTTTGATGGAATAATTGTGATGTGGTGGTGATGGAGAAGTGTAAAATATTTACTTGGTGTGATATTATTGGTTATCATGTGTTGGTCAATGTATGGAATATTGTGGGATTATTGGTACAATAATTTCATAAATGGTATTGTCAAGGGGGAAATGACATGTTAAAGCCAAACATGTGACTTATTGTTATTGTATGCCATTATAAGGTAATTGGTGGTTTAATGTTGGTTCCGTTATGTACTTGTGTTGTAGAGTGAAACATAAGGACGGAGCGGGACTATTGTATGCACACTTAAGATTGTAGAATTGTATTGCGAATACAAGGTATGTAAGGTTACTCTTTCCATATCCTTCTACAACATATTGTTCCTATTGACATTGGACTTGTTTCAATTACGAGAGGCTTAAAGTATATCAATTCAGGTTGACGTATATTGTTATTCAAACGTATCCTATTCTTAGATGAATGATTATTCACTTATCTCTTAGTCGTTGATTGGAGTTCCGAAAATGTCATAACATTGGAATTCTAAGAGAACTATCTCAACGAGTGTAATGAGATAAAGAGAGCTTGTTTAGTTTGAGTAGCATTATTCCAATCATGTCTTGTTCCAAAGTAGACGTACCAATCTCATAAGAATAATAAGAGAGGTGATGTGCGAGTTAGTATAATTATTCCTCATAGGTGTCAATCTCATGAGGTAAAGGAGTGAAGTGAGATGTGTATATAAGTGTGTGCTTTAATGTCATGATCCTTAGCGTGTCATTCTCATAACCTAGTGAAGAGGTATAAGATTGTAAAGAGGTAATGCGTATGGTTACTATATGTTTCATTGAGTATGGATCTCAACCTAAAGGGTATAAGTTCTAGATGGAATAATTCCAATACTGTGCTATGTTAGTTACTATATCCTACCAAAGGTGGAGACCCGGTATTATATACTTACTTATATAAGATCTCATAAGAAGTAGCAAAAGTGTTAATCTCTTGGAAGTAGAGAAACGAGGTAAGGTATATATGTGTGTTTCCAATAGCATCGTGATCCTCAATATATCATAAAAGTGTATATATATTCTAATTCCAAGTTCCGAGAATGTTATGTTCTAAAGTCTAGTAATGTTATGATTATGCTTGTACCAATCTGGTAAAAGTTGAGGTATAATGATGAGTGTATCCATGGGGTGCAATGAACACATGCATGATGGTTCTCCTTACATTATCCATGGGGTGCAATGTACACCTGCATGATGGTTCTCCTTACATTATGTACAATGTACACCTGCATGATGGTTCTATTAATTTCCCACTAATCAGTTGGGCTCGGGCAGTATTTGATTAATGAGTGATTAAGTGAAGTAAGGTAAGGTAGAAAAGCAAATAGAGTGGATGTATGATACCCCACCATTAGAGTGGAGGTAGGTTATATTATTAATCCACCAAGAGAGTGGATGTGTGTGGATGAATGTTATTCTTTTACAACTTACTAACCAAGTAGTAGAACAATAGTGGTAACGAGCATAGGAACAAGAAAGGATTTCTCGTATATAGAAGAATCCATTAGAGGCAAGTCTCTTGAGTGAAGGTAATTTCCCTTGTAGAGTAGTTATAACAGATATCATTTAGAATGATGGTTTATCCATATTGAGTAATCTCTCATATATTATTTCATTGACATTCTCACGTATGATGTAATTTCTATAGACTTACATACTCAGTACATTTCTCGTACTGATCCCCTCGGGGGACTTACCTTACATGTTGCAGGTGCAGGTATTAGTAGACCTCCTCAGTAGACTGAGGATCATTTGCAGAGTTTTGGCGAGCTCCACTTGGTTCGGAGCTTTCTGGGTCATAGTTGTATATTCATTTTGATGTTGTAAAGGTAGTATAAATAGATGTATCTGTTAGAGGCTTTGTAGACATATGTGGGTATATGGATGTAATATGTACGTTCAGTTTGACGTAATGGCCCCAACGGCCAAGTTTTATATATATATATGGCATATGTTACCAGATTCATGTCTTCCGCGTAATTGCATGAGGTATAAGAAGATTCACACGAGGATATGCATACGAAGGTTCATGAGCAAAGATTGGTTCTCTCGGGCCATATCGGCTTCGGGTGCCAGTCCGGCCTGAATGGGATTTCGGGTCGTGACAATTACTTAGCACCAAGAGGATACAAGTTCAGTAAATTCAAGTCCTAAACTACATGCCAACATAGGTTAAAAGGGGTCCTCGTATATTGAGAGCGTGTCCCTTGCCCGAATGGGCTCATGAGTGAATTCACGCCAGTCATGGTTCTTACCCTTGGTAAGGTATAGAACACCCTCCCAAATAGGGTTACAGATTGGATTCCATATTGCTCATATGGTCTATGTAAGTTACGAGAACGTCTCATATTTTCAGTTTCAGTTGAGTTATACTTGGCCCATGCTTTTTCATTTAAATGCATTACTTGAGACTTATGGTTTTGTTCAGCTTCACATGTACAATCACTTTTGGATCATTGTACAATAGTATAGTTCAATTTAGCATTTGTCTTAAATTTAATGTTTTTAGGCTTATGATCATTTTTACTATACATATATATTGCATATCTCACGCACTCATTACATTCAAAGTACTGATAGCATACTTTCTCTTGTGCTGCATTGTCTTATGATATAGGTTTTGACACTCAGCATCAACTTTGCAGTTAGTATGCTCAAGTTTCATTTCAGTAGCTGTCAGTGGTGAGTTCTCATCATCCGAAGATAAGAGTCATTATCTTTCATTTCAGTATTTTGATTTTCAGACATTTAGAGTTAGCAGGGGACTTGTTCTAGAAACTCTTAAATTAGTAGAGGCTTTCAGGCATATCAGCAGATATTTTAGCTTTCTGTTCAGTATTAGTATTTTGTTCAGACTTGACTGATTTCTATTTTTATCTCAGATTAAGTTTAACTTTTGCTCAACATTAAATATATTTAGTGCTATTAGTTTTATTCCATGCCATGACTTAGCTTGGGGTCACTTGTGGCTCTAAGACCATGTTACATTAAGGGTGTAGACTCGAGTAAGTTTGGTATCAAATCATCAGGTTTAAAGTGTCCTAGGGTGTGTGAAAGCCACGTTAACTAGAGTCTCATTCATGGGTGTGAAGAACGCCACACTTATGAGGGATAGGCTATGAAGAATTTTAGGAAAATCTCACTTATTTCATGTTTGTATCATGTGATAGAGTATAAACTCTATTTATCCTCTTAACTTGTTCTCTACAGGTTAAAAGAAAATGCCTCCTAGAAGAGCTAATTGATAAAGGAATGGAAATGATAATCAGTAGGCCCCACCAACTCCAACAGATCCCCTGAGTGAAAAAGTTACTCATGCCGAGTTTAACATTTCTTTTCAAGTTCTTGCTCAGGTCATGATCAATAAGGTCAATCAGAAAGCTATTGCACCTGCTAACACGAATAGGATTGCAACTGCCATGAGAATACGAAATTCGCTCAAATGAACCCTCCAAAGTTCTATGGTTTGAAGATGTAGGAGGATACACATGATTTTATTTATGAGGTTTAGAAGATCACTTGGATCATGGGCATTGCTTCCATTGAGAGTGCAGATTTTGCCGCCTATTAGTTGAAAGAGGTGGCTCAGACCTGGTTAAAATAATGGAAAGCTGGTAGACGTGTAGATGTAGGCCTAGTTGATTGGGATGAATTTGTAATTGCCTTTTCAGATAGATTTTTTACCTCTGAGTTGAGGAAATCTAAGGTTGAGTAGTTCATCAACTTGAAGCAGGGCAACATATCTATGCAAGAGTACTCTCCGAAGTTTACCCCGGTTTCCATGTATGCTCTAGGTTTAGACAAATGAATGCTCTTTTAGCTTTTATGGACTTGATGAACACGGTGTTTAAATAGTATTTGAACTTGTTCATCATTGTTTTGTAGGATGGCATCCTTATCTATTCTCGGAGTGAGGATGAGCATTCAGACCATTTGAGGATTGTCTTGTCGACTCTCAAAGATTGCCTGTTATTCACCAAGTTCAGTAAGTGTGAATTCTTGTTGAAAGTAGTAGAATTCCTTCGTCCTATCATTTCCAGTGAGGCCATTCAAGTTGATCCTCCAAAGACTGAACTAGTTAGGAACTGGCCTAGATCCTTTTTTCTATCAAACATTAGGAGTTTCTTGGGTTTAGCCTGTTACTATAGATGATTTTTTGAAGGATTTTCATTTATTGCTTCTTCTATGTCCATATTGACTCAGAAAAAAGTCAAGTTTCAGTGGTCTAATGCTTGCGAAAAGAGTTTTCATAAATTAAAGACTCAACTGACTTCTGCTCCAGTTTTGACTCAACTAGAGGGTCTTGACAGGTTTGCTGTTTATTGTAATGCCTCCAGAGTTGGCCTCGGGTGTGTGTTGATGCAGCATGGTAAGGTCATATCTTATGGTTCTATTCAGCTCAAAGTTCATTAGAAGAATTATCCAACTAATGATCTTGAGTTGGCTGTAATCATCTTTTCCTTAAAGATTTGGACGCACTACCTTTATGGAATTTATATATATATGATTATGGATCACAAGAGCCTTCATTATGTCTTCAGTTAGAAGGATCCAAATATTCATTAGAGAAGATGGCTAGAGTTGCTAAAAAATTATGATGTGAGTTTCTTGTGCCATCCGGGTAAAGCCAATGTAGTGCCCGATGCTCTTATCAAACATTCTATGAGTAGCGTTACTCATGTACAAGATGAAAAGAAGAAGTTAGTTCATGATGTTCATAATCTTGCTTGATTGGGAGTTTGTTTTGTTGATTTAGCCGAAGGTAGTGTTATGGTTTAAATGGTTTTAGAGTCTTCATTAGGGGTGGAGGAAAAGGCAAAGCATGATAGTGTTGTTATTTTGCTTAAGTTGAAGTTAGCAGTCCAAAAACAGAATGTGGAGGTGTTCTCCCAAGGGGGAGATGGTGTACTATGTTATTAGGGTCTCTTGTATGTTCTAGATATTGATGACTTGAGACAGCAGATGCTGATAGAAGCTTATAGTTCCTGATATTCTATTCATCTAGGTTCCACCATGATATCCCATGATCTACGAGAAGTATATTGGTGGAATGATATGAAGAGGGATATTGTAGAGTTTGTGGTTAAGTGTTTGAATTGCCAGCAAGTTAAGGTTGAGCACCAAAGACTAGGCGGTATGACTTAGAATATTAGTATTCCTACTTGGAAAAGGAAAGAGGGAAATGTGGATTTTATTACAGTGTTACCTCGTACCAGCTGATAGCACAATTTGATATGAGTTATTGTAGATCATATGACTAAGTTAGAACACTTCCTACCAGTTAACACTAAAAAATCAGCCAAGGATTATGCTAGACTTTACATTCGGGAATTGGTCAAGTACCCTTGAATAACGTATAAGATTAGGGTACTCAGTTCACTTTGCATTTCTAAGAGTCTTTTCAGAAGTGTCTCGTTACCAAAGTTCACCTTAGCACTACTTTTTACCAGTAAATCTCTGGTCAGGCAGATTAGACTATTCAGACCTAAGAGGATATGATAAGAGCTTGCATGATAGACTTTAAAGGTTGTTGGGATGATAACTTACCTTTCATTAAATTTTCTTACAATAACAGTTATCACTCCAGTATTTAGATGGATCCATTTGAGGTGCTTTATAGTAAGAGATGTAGATCTCCTTTTGGTTGGTTTGTGGTTGGCAAATCTACTTTGATAGGGCCTGACTTAGTTTATAAGACTATAGAGAAAGTTCAGCTGATTAGAGAAATGCTGAAAGTAGCTCAAAGCCGTCAGAAATCATATGAAGATGTGAGGAGAATAGATCTTGAGTTCATAGTTGATAATTGGTTTTACTTTAAAATTTCACCTACGAAAAGTGTGATGAGGTTTGGCAAGAAAGGTAAACTTATTCCCCAATATATTGTTCCTTACAAGGTTATGAGGCGCATTGAAAATGTGGCCTATGAGTTATATTTTCCCGCTGACTTAGCATTAGTACACCTAGTGTTCCATGTGTCCTTGCTAAAGAATTTCATTAGTGACCCAACCTTAGTTGTGCCTTTAGAGAGTGTGGGAGATAGTCTCTCTTACATAGAGGTCCCAGTAGTGATTATTGACCGTTGGGTTCATAAATTGAGAAACAAGAAAGCCGTTTCGATGGAAATCTTTTGAAGAACTCTACTAGTTAAGGGAGCTAATTGGGAAGCAGAAGCAGATATGATGAACAAGTACCCTCACCTTTTCCCTTCTAATTTAGTCCCAGCTTAAGGTAATAGTTCCACCTTGGAATTATGTTTAGTTTCATGTCTCTCATTTGCTTCCATGTTTTAGTATGCATGCATGTTTCATGAATTCAGTTCAGCCCATATTTCAACTAGAAATCAGTTGCTATGTCAGGAATCAACTTTTAGAACTTAGTATTGGGATTGTGATTTTTTCCTTATCTCTTCAGCTTAGGTGCTCTTCATTTGAGGATGAATGTTCCCAAGGTAAAGATATTGTAACACCCAAAATAGTCCCTAAGATCATATCCTAGACTTAGAGCAGAAACCAACTAAAAATTCAATTTTTCCTCATAGAATGACCCAGACCAAGAGTCATGGTCAGTACCAAGGACTCGTTGGGTGATCCATTCTGAGTGACAAGACAAAAATTCTAAAAGTTGACATTTTTTCCTAGTGATAATGACTTGTGACCACGACCCATTGTAAGATAGGATGAGTCATTCTATGACTCATTCTGATAACTCAAGTCAAAGTCCTGAAACTTAATAATGTTTCCTCAGTGGCCACGGGTGGATACCACGAGTCATGGGATATGGTCATGGTCACTAGGAAACCTTAGCCCAGGAACCAACGACTTATTTATTATGATTCATGGTGACAACCAACGAGTCATACCGTGTGGTTGTGGGATAGTTTCAGCAATTTTTGAAAATAGCTTTTGACACGGCCCAAATTACCGAATTGTGAGAGCACCTATTCTAATCCACCTACATAGGAAAACCCCTTACCACCCCCTTATGAAGTTAAGCAGAAGTCTTTATTTAAACAAAATACTAAAACCTTATTATAATAGATTTTACAAATGTATAAATATGGAATAAAAACTACCCAAGGACCTAGTCTAAACAGGTATAAGAGTTCTAAATCAAGAACAATAAGTCTGGACACAACTTCCACCATGAATAAGAGGATTAAAAGTTGTTGGATATCACTATCCGCATCACCTGTGAAACATCAACTGATCCTGTAACCAGGCTATACCCCAAAAAGGTATAACAAAAGTAGTATCAACACAAATAATATGTACTGGTAGGTACCATCAACCGACCAGTGTTAAATCACATAAACAAAATATAGAAATCACAAAAGAAAACATGACAACTTATATAACAATTTAATCCACAACACTATTACCCACTTGTGTTACCTAAGAGTATTCCCATTCTTATTCCTGTTGATCATTCATCACCTTCACATCAAGTGTCATCCATCATAACTCTCAAAGTTTAACCCAGTAGGTATTATAAGTCTATCTATTTCACTTACGCCTCAATTAACCTCAATGATAATTGAAAACCGCAATAAGTACAACTAGGAACACACATTATGATAAATACCCCGAGTTTATGACACTTAGTCTTTTCAAGTAACTCTACAAATTCATTCAAGTACATGTCAAGAGACAACAAGTCAAGTCAAACCATGACTCTAATAACAAGAATCCCAAAATATATGACAAGTAATCGGACCACATAAGAATCCAAAATTTTTAAAGCAACATCATAATCCGGTTCACTCAAGGAACCCACAATAACAACCTCAATATAACTTGGTCCACTCATGGAACCAATCTAAACAACAACAATAACAATAATCATATACTTGGTCTACTCAAGGAACTGTCACACTCATACATACCTTGTACATATATGCTAAGGGTGGTCTTATGGTTACCCACTAGTCGTGACCTATAGGGGATAAAGCTCTTATCCATGTACTATACCAGCGTGATACCCGAGCCAACTAATGAATCATAATAACTAATCCCAAAAGAACGTCCAAATACCGGTACATCCCACAATAATAACAGATATCACAGCAATCACAACCATAATAAGAATAAGCAATCATACTTGTATAGTCAACAAGACTTTAATATAACCTCATTATATGTGATTAACACCTAGGATACTATTTAACAATTTCCTTCCTTAAGCATGCATTGTAACAATAGACAACTACCTAAACACTTGGTCAATTCGAGCTAATCATTCCATGTAAACAACAATCATTCTTTAGCACACCAAATCACAAGTAGTTATGATTCATTGGTTTCATAAATTACAACATGCCCGAAGACCAATCCATGGCTTCTTCAAGTAAGCATATCAAGCCACACCATTAAATTCAAGTATTCAATTTAGAAGTGCACATTCAACCCAAAGGAGTCTACACTCTAGTTAAACATTCATAAATTCATTCACCATTCCAATCCTCCTTTATTTATATTGAGACCAAAGATTTTGTTATTATCTATCAATGCTTACATTCAAGTCATTACCACATAATTCCAAGTTCACTCTCTTATAGTAATTAGGCTAATTAACTAGATTATGAGCTCATACAATCTCATTGTCATCTATATTCACATAATTTACATTACAATCCACCATAGAGTTATACAAACACAAAACATCCATCAAGGATTCATACATTAACATATCAATACATAATTAGGTCGTTATTACATTAAATTTATGTTTTATCCACCCAAACTCCATGCCCGTAGGCCTAAGCATGATTTCTTCCATCAAATATACATTATGGATACAATTACTAACCATAGTATACTACTCATAAACCTTAACCTACCTGAATGCCAAACTGCTGCAACAAGTAAGCTATGCCATGGATGATCTTCCTTCTTCTTCACGTTTCTGAAGGCTAAATTATCTAATAATAACAATTACAAGATTAATTAATAAACTACTCTTCAAACAACTACCTTGGAAATTCAAACCCACCCAGATTTACGGTTTACAAGATTACCCAAGGGTCAATTAGTCATCAAAATAGTTCCTTTAAGCTTAACCCAACTCCATTAATAGAGTTTTTAGGCTAAAAGTTCCACCTTTATTGAATTCAAGGTCCCCAACTATCAATTTTCATGTTTTAGAATCACTAATTCATGCTAGGGATTATTAATTAACAATTTAAAAGTGATTCTCGGTGATATTAACCCAACCCATAGGTTTTACCCAAAATATCATGAGCTTAGGGTTCAAATCCCCAAGAATTTCACCATTAAAGGTTGTTGTAATGATTCTAGGATGTTAAAGGATTGAAAAATGAAGAAGATGATGGAAGAAACTTACCTCAAAAAAGAGACCCTCTACAATTATCAGGTATGTGGGCATTTAGCGAAGGGTCTCTTTTAACCCTCATGCCCAAAGTTGGTTTTAATGTTCAGCTTTCTATGACTTTCATGAATTAGGACAAGGCCCCAAATATCCAGATTATGATTCTTCTCATATCCATGCTCTAGAATATCTCTATGACTATAAACATCTGTTTTATGCATGTTTTTAGATAAAAATTTAGTGCAATATGATTTGATGATTTTCACAAGACAGTGTAATGCACTTAACTAGCTAGTATCATGATTTCAGTCATATTTAGTAATAGTAAATTAAACTAGTTCATGTGATATCCTTAGACTTCAGTATATTTATAAGTATATGTATATGGTTATGAGAGTAGTACTTAGTATCGAGAGGAAACAAGTTCAGTAAACCCATGTCCCAAACTATGTGCCACCGTAGGATAAAAGAGGTCCTCGTCAGTTGAGAGTATCTCGCTTGCCCGAATAGGCTCATGAGTGAATTCACTCCACTCATGGTTCTTACCCTTAGTAAGGTATAGAACACCCTCTTAATTAGGGGTACAAGTTGGATTCTGTATTGCTCACATGGTCTATGTCGGTTACGAGAACCTCCAATGTTTTCAATTTTAGTTGAATTATACTTGGCCCATGATTTTCAATTAAATGCATTACTTGAGACTTATGGTTTTTTTCATCTTCACATGCACAATCACTTTTGGGTCATTGTACAATAGTTCAGTTAAATTTTGCATTCTCCTTGCATTCAGTGTTTTCAGTCTTATGATCAGTTTTACTATATATATATATATATTGTATATTTCACATGCTCAGTACATTCAAAGTACTGATTGCATGATTTCTTGAATGCTATATCATCTTATGATATAGGTTCAGACGCAGTACTCTCCAGTTCCATTTTAGTGGCTATCAGTGGTGAGTCCTCATCATCTAAGGATCAGACAAGAGTCATTATCTTTTATTTCATTATTTTGATTTTCAGACATTTAGAGTTAGCTAGGGACTCCAGCAACTCTTCAATCAGTAGAGGCTTTCAAACACAACGTCAGATATTTTAGTTTTCGATATAGTATTAGTATTATGTTCATACTTGATTAATTTCAATATTTATCTCAGATTTAGTTTCGGTTCCGACCAACATTATATATATTCAGTGTTGTTAGTATTACGCCATGCCATGGGTATCTTGGGGTCACTTATTGCTCTATGCACCGCGTTACATCCAGGTTGTAGACTCAGGTCATGACACTTTGTGTCATACATTTATGTCATCTTATTCGCACATTAAAGCCTTTGAAACTAATATTCAAACCAAGAAGCACCTAGAATTCTAGTAGAATAAGATTCAAAACTTAAGCTGATTTTTCGGGCAAAACGTCTAGTGATGCTTTGATTGGCATAGTGTGCTAGGTCCAAAACTTCTGCCAGTCATGTTTGGTGCACTGAGAGGCGCAGTATTCTAAGCCTTTAACTTCAGCCAACCATGTCTGGAGCTTTGGCTGGTGCAGCGTGCCAGACCATGTCATGCGAGATTTTTCAATTTTTGCATATCTTGAAAGTGTGTTTTTGTCTTTTACTTTTTATGAAACCGTCCCTCCTCAGACTAAAAACCTTTCTTACCTGATCATTTACCTAATTTCATCGATAAAACACTCTCTTTTCTTCCCCCAAATTCCCAAACCCTAGGTTTCAAGAAGGATCAAGATTCAAGGTGTGTTTTAAAGGTTTCCCCCTTAAATTCTTCTCCAAGATACGTAGAACTACCTTAAGTCAAATAAATTTCACCCATGGTTCTTTATATCTATTTTTATGTGCAAATATTGATCTAGAGTTGCAAGTTGTATCCTTTGAAGGGTGAAAAGTTCAAATCTTATGAATGTTCTTCCCATGAAAAAGCTTTTTTTCTTATATAATTTATTTGTATTTTTGGTTGCTATTTTAGTTTGTAAATTCCCATTTTTTTTGTTAAAAGTAATAGAGACGATGATTTTTACAAGCTATTTTACTTGGTGAATTCCTCTTTTTGAGGTTACAAGACTTATGACTTTATTGGGATGACATCACTTGAAAATAGTTGTATTTATTATTTGGTTAAATCACCATTACTCAACTCTTAGTATCTTTAACAAGTGTTGTGAATAACCTTCAATAATCCTTGAGAAGTATGAGCCCAAATGATGTGATACAATACCTTTTAACAACCTTTATGATGATGTTAAATGATGAATTTTAGACTTGCAAGTCTTGATATGATGATACCAACTTAGATGAATGCTCTTCATTAAAATGATGGATTATGAGAAATTGATAAATTTTGTGAAAATAACTAAAATATGGGCTTAAGAGAATTAGTTGTTTAATCGAGAAGGTGAGACTCTCCATGTCTCAAACACCCCAAACCTATGTTTTACTGATGTAGAGATGGTTTGTTCCTTAATTCAGATAACCTTAGATTTCTCCTCTATGAGGATAATATATGCAGTCCTATGTGATGTTATATATTGATCCATGTGGTAAGTATAGATTGTAACTCAGTCGGTTGGGTGTTCGTCGGACCCACATTGCCCATGGTATATATGATGTTGGTGATAACATCTAGGTCAGAAGTAATTTAATAAAGTTAGTGAACCTGTCTCTCTTAATGATTTATGTTGTTGAGGTCTCTTATTACCTCATGAGTTATGGTTTTAGTTTCATGCTTGTATCTCTATATAAATGTTCCTTCTCCAGTTTTACATACAAATACATTCCAGATTTTGACCATCTTGGAAGCTATATCATTTCATAATGTAGGTTCTGAGGCGTACGCTCATGGTTCTGTGCAACACTAGGATTACTCGTATTAGCTTCACCTATTATTGATCCCTCTATCTTTTGGAAGGAAGATTTTATTTGGATTTTAGACTTTGTTTCAGCGTATGGTGTAGTTGAGGCCTTGTCCCGGCATAGGTATTTATTCATTTTATTAAAGGTTTTGTAAACCTATACAGATGTTATGAGGGTGTGTTGGTTAAACTAAATCTAGTAATAATGTGATGGTCGGTAGTGATGTTTGACATGATAGTTTGATAGATAACAAGTTTAAGGAGCTATAGCAACTTCCAGCACCCGAAACGGAGTTATAGAACTTCTGTTAAAGAGTTTACCATGGAAGGGTTGGTTTACGATGTTATAATTCGTGGTGTGTGTTGTAAAATGAGCAAAAGTAAAGAGAGCTCCCAAGAGCAGAAATCGGTACCGCTGTATCGGACCTTTATTTTAATGCCCAAACCGCTGCATTGGTAATTTAACCATTACAGTAGTAACACGCAGGATTTAACAATTTTAAAATTCAAAAAATATTTTCATTCCCCATTTTTTTGAAAATAGAAGGGAGCTTTGGGGAAGACAATTTTTAGAGGGTTTTTGAGGTTTTTCATCTTTGAAGGTAAGTCATTACATTCTAGACTTGAAATTACTTCTTATAACCTTGGAAAATCATTACAAACGAATTCATCGTAGAAAATTGAAGGTTAGCCTTAGTTATAGAAATTGATGAAAAATCATGGGAATGTGTATAAATTTAGTAAAGAATGATTCTAGGGTGTTAGAAAATATTAATGGGGTGAAATTACGATTGTTCATGCTAATTCAAGTAGAATCCTTGTAGTTTAAGAGATAGGAAACCCTAAGATGATGATATAGGATGAATTTATGGCTAAAATTAGTGGATTTTCATCCCTAGTAGTAAAAAGGGGTGTAATTTATTGAAATGGGTGCATACTTTTGTTGTTATAGATCAAGAACGAGTTGAATGAGAACAAAAGGGAAAAGTATGACTCAAAGGTGACTTGAGCAAGGAATTGAGATAGGCTATGGTTTTGTTGTAGCACTTTCTTGACTTTGTGTTTATTGTAAACCAAACAACTATAATTGCCTTCTAGCATGACTTATAATTATTGACTATATTTCATGCTCATACATTATGGGATTAAGGAGGTGTGATAAAAGGGATGTTGATGTTATTATTAAAATCATATGTTCATGATGTTGTTGGTTGTGATAGAGGGTCGGGTACCATACCAGTACGATGTAATGTTGTTGTTGATGATGAGATGAGTAAGAGATGGTGCACACATCCTGCATACATGCACTCATTCATATTCATTGAGTGTTTTTATCATGATTATATATGGTAATGAGTTGTCGATGAAAGTAACTAAGTGTGAAATCCTGTAAAGGTAAACTTGTGAATTATGCTTATATGATGTATTTAGTTTTTGATGTCCTGATCATGAGTTCTGTTATGATTGCTTTTATACTTGTCTGGCTTGCTTAATTGTACATTATTGGGTTAGTCGGCCTATAATGCTTACCAGTACTTGTTGTTTACTGATGCTACCTGTACTCTTCTTTTATTGAGTGCAGAATATCTTCCAGTGGCTGATACGTGAGCTCAGCTATAGTTAGCAATTCAATCTTAATTTTGAGGGTGAACACTATAACCGGGCTACCTTCGAATCTTCCTATTGATGCTGATGTCCTTTGTTTCGGGACTAAGACGATTCTTCATTAATTATGCTTTTAGATATTTCTAGTTATTTTAGACTTAGTTTATTCTTAAATGTTCTTGTATGGTGACTTTAGGTCCGGGGGATGTAATAAATATAGGTTTCTGCACTCAATTAGTTTTGGATTGATGTTGGTTTAAATTATTGGATGAATCATCTTTTGCACTTGTTAAAAATTGAGAATTAATATAAGGTGAATATAAAAGTGATACTTGAGTTAGAAGGGTGAGGCTAGTATGATTCTCCCGCCATAGGTCAGGGTGGATTCCAATCATGACCAGTTAGGTCGTGACACCATCAACTAAAGATTAGATCTTTGGATATTTTGAAGACGACTTTCAGAATGTGGTATGGCCACTATGAGTTCTTGTCATGTCTTTTGGGCTGACCAACGCCCCAGTGGCATTTATGGAGTTGATTAACATAGTGTTTCAGCCTTATCTTGATTCTTTTATGATTGTATTCATTGATGCCATCTTGGTTTATTCCAAGAATGAGGCTGATCATGTGAGCCATTTAAGGGACTTACTTCAGAGATCGAGGGATGAGCAGTTGTACACCAAGTTCTAGAAGTGTGAGTTTTGGTTGGATTTTATTTCTTTCTTATATCATATGGTGACCAAGGATAAAATCATGATCGATTCGGCCAAGGAGGCAATGGTTCGTGATTGGGCTAGGCCTACTTTCCTTATCGAGATATAGAGTTTTTTTGGGTTAATAAGCTATTATCGGTTGTTTTTTGTGGGATTCTCTTCCATTGTGGACCTTTTGACTAAGTTGACTCAGAAAAAGGTTATCTTCCGGTGGTCGAACGAGTGTGAGAGGAGATTCCAAAATCTCAAGGAGTTGTTGAGCTTAGCTCCAATCTTAACTTTGCTTGAGGAGGGCGTGGGTTTCACAGTGTTTTGTAATGCTTCTGAAGTTTGATTGGGTGGTGTGTTGATACAAAATGGTAAATAATATTTTACCTGTGAAGGTGAATAACAATGAGCACGACATTGCATCCTCAGATAAATGGCCAGTAAGAGTGGACCATTCAGGTGTTAAAAGACATGCTTCGAGTATTTGTTATGGATTTTGGTGGTTATTGGGACCAGTTCTTGCTATTATCATAGTTCACCTACAACAACAATTACAATTACAACATTCCGGTAAAGCCTTTTGAGGCTTTATATAGGAGGAGGTATTGATCCCCCGTGGGATGGTTTGATTCTTTCTAAGTTAGGCCTTGGGGTACTGACTTGTTGAGATACTCGATGGATCGAGTGAGATTGATTCAATAGAGAATTATGGCTACCTAGAGTAGGCAGAAGAGTTATATTATTCGACTAGTTTGTCATGTAGTGTTCATGCTTGGTGATTGAGTTTTGTTGAAGGTATCACCCATGAAGGGTGTAGTGAGATTTTTAAAGAAATAAAAGCTTAGTCAGAGGTTTATTAGACCTTTTGAGATTCCTAAAAAGGTTAGAGATGTGTCCTATGGGTTGGCTTTGCCTCCAAACTTATCAGTTGTGCATATGATATTCCATGTTTCGATGTTGAAGCGATACCATCCTGATAATTCTCATGTGATCCGGGGGGGTTCAGTTGCTTTAGACCGTGCTTTGAATTTTGAGGAGGAGCCTATTGCTATTTTGGATAGGCAGATTAGAAAGTTAAGATCCAAGAATATTGACTCTGTGAAAGTTTAGTGGAGACATCACCCGATTGAGGAGGCTACGTGGGAGGTTGAGTCCGATATGCGGAGTAGATACCCTCAACTTTTTAGCTGTTCAGGTACTTTCTTTGATTTTTCATTCAAGGACAAATGTGTGTTTTAGTGGTGGACAACGTAATAACTCTAGTGGTGATTTTAAGCATTTTCTATGTTTTGACCATTTTTCTCTTCCCCATTGTTACTTTATATCAATTATGAGTTTTGGGGATGTTGACACGGTTCCCAAAGCGTTCGTGAGTGATTTATATGAATTTGAAATTTTGAGTAGCCTTTAAAGTGATATTTTTGATATCAGTTAACATTTTGTGATTCAAGTATCGGATGGTGATTCTGTCAGTTCCATTTGATCTGTAATGTCGATATTAGGTTGGTAGGGTTGTTGGTTTGGGTTTTGAGGCTCGATTATGATTTTTGAATGTTTGAGCGAGAAACTAGTTAATTTGGCCTAAAAGGGTTTTTAGGGTGTAACTTGTTGAGAACGACTAATTTTGGTAAATCTGATGGTTCCATTGTTTCTGGGATATGAAAATTAGCCTAGTAGCATTATCGGATTATTTTTGTGATGTCCCGAATGAATCTTGAGGATTCAATTGGGATATTTTCTTGTCAAATATTCACTATTGATGCAGGTTTTGGTGCAGCGTCGGGTCCTTCATAATGATTGTGTTGCCACATGTCGCAATTGCGAGGCTTGACCAGATAACTCATCATGATTGCAAGGTGGGGCACTGCGATGACGAGGGGTTAGTAAGGCCAAGTCGAGTTTAATACATCGCTATCGCGAGGCCTATTCTTGCGATAACGATGACAAAACTTGTGTGTGGTCAATGTTGACCTCCCATTATGTAGGATGTGTCGCGATTGTGACGTGCTGTTCACAGAACATTATATAAACCCCCTTTTCACAATTTTACTCCACTTTAACTATTTTCAAGCTTGACGAACAAGGTTTAGGGAGATTTTAAAAGGGTTTTTAATCAACTTTGATTTTAGTAGGCTTCTAAACCTATCTAGTATCATCATCTATTGATTTTATTGCTAAAACATCTTCAAAACTTAGATTTTAAACTTAAATTTTTGGGTTTAACCCGGTAAAGTGAAACATGAGTTTTTCTTCACTTTCTGATCTAATTCCAACTCGGTTTTTGATGGGTTTTCATATTTAGAACCCTTAAAGTATGGTAAACATGATTCTTTATTAAAATACCAGTTTTACCTTTTGATTTTTTGTGTCGATTTTGAAGTGATTTTGGACCCAAAACCAAAGTATGCCACTATGGATATCAATAGCCTCCTAGTTACGCATCGAATCTATTTTTGATAGATTGGGAGCATTTTGAAGTCTCTTGGAAGGAAAAGTCTTCTTGATGAGAGATCCAGGCTCGTGTTTTAGCTTTTGCGGTAGGTTATTGTCATGACCCAACTAACCAGATCATGAGGGCACTTACTCTAATCCACCTAGATTGGAGACCCCTTACCACCCATTAGAAAACATACGTAAGTCATAAAAGAAATCATTAAATTTTAAATTATTATAAAACTGATTACAATAATTCAAAAAACAAAAAGAAATATTCCAGCCCAAAGATCGTCTAGACAGGTACAAGAGCTACTACAATGAAAATCAAAAATTACATATGACTCAACTTCCACCATAAGAGACGAAAGATAGAAGCTGCTTGAGATCTATACCAGGCCCAGCAAGAAATATCAGTTGATCCTGCAACCAGACTATACCCCAGAAAAGAGTATAAAAAGAGTAGCATCAACACAACCATACGTATCGGTAAGCATCATCAGCCGACCCAAGTTAAAGCACGTAAACACAACATACATATCCGAAATAAAACATGCACATAGTTAATACCATAATCACATTGACCTCACATATTACCTCATCCACCTTTATGATTTTGTACTCTCCTCATTGGAACCTCAGTTACCTTATAATAGCTATACTAAACCATAAGTAAACCACCGCACGACCTTCAACTCTAATGAACCACCTTTCAACAATTTCGTCGCCTCTAACTATACATTTAAAACTTACTCAATCACGAACTCAGCCATACATAACTACAAGGACTTCCAACCCTTTAGTTTTGACTCTTAGATAAACATGCTTGGGAAATATTCACAATTTAGGAACGACACTCACGTACTATGAACACCTAGTTGACTATTTGTAAACAAGTACCACCATGTAACACTTAACCATTTAAAGCTCTACTTAGTCTTCCTCAACCATACTGAACAATTCAGACAAATATAAGACATTACAAGTAATTCACTATGTAATAACATGACTAACAACAATAACTCAAATCTTGCCATAATTACTCTTTTCATTAGACTTCAACAAGTATTACACAATTCAAGTAAATCAATATTCTGGACCACTCATGGATCCAAATAAAAACAATAGTATCCACTAATTCATTAAAGGAATGAAATATATTAATCAACAACGTAACTAGATCCACCAAAGGAACCGTCAAACTCACTAGTACCGTGTACACGCATGCTATAGGTCTTATGGTTGCCCACTAGCCATGACTACGGGGGATGAGCTCTATCCATGTACCAAATCATAACCGACATTTAAGTTCCATCAAATAATAACTGACATCAGATGTCTCCATCCTTATCCCAAACAGGTGTTATACCCCCTTATCCCCCACGATATTATGCCACCCTTATTCCATTTCTCCTTCTTTGTCCTCCCTGAATCCCACTAATAAAATCATGATAAACCTTTACCGATTAATTCTCATAATAACAACTCATGTCACAACAAGTATAACCACAATATGAAATAACACACTCATACTCCGTATATATGCTCAATACTTATAATATCATACAACAAGTTAACATTTACAACATATATTACACAGGTACAAAAAGAGACAATTAGTAGACACACACAAACTAAACTAAATAGAGTTTTCAACTACAATTCAACCACCACCTACCACAAGGACGTCGGAGTCTGATATCGCTCAAAATATGTCTCCTGAGAAGTATAAAGCGGTCTCTGTATCAAATATAGAAACCAACTAGGTTGGGGTCGATCCTATTGGGAATAGGACGAAAGTAGGTTGAGTTCTTTTTTGAGAAGTTGGCAAATAAGTAAAAAGGGGGAAATATTTGTAACAAGTAGTGATAGTAACAATTGTTGATTCTTTGAAGTTGTTTTCAATATGAGAAATACACTAGGACTGTGATCCCCAATGATTCTTTAACTCTACCGGTTATTGGTGCTGGAAAAAATGTCTCGCTGCGTTGTATGCAAAATCTGACAAGTTATGTTCATCTAAACGACTCTCAACCTTGGTTATATGAATTTCATTCTTCTCCTCTCGATTTTCGAGCGTCGCACTACTAACCCTTATCCTAGATCTCAGATAACTATTCCTACTAAGGCTCAAGTTATTAGATGAAGGTTGATAGCTTCAAATCTCTGTTGGTATTTCCTTTTCCCAATCTCTACCTCTCTCTCGAGAAATTCTAGAATACAGGTGAGTTTCTAACATTTGCAACCGTTAGAAGATCAATCACAACGAAGGAAATAACAATACATGCATTCACACCGGTTCAGAATTGCTTTGCACTTAACCCATTTCGTTAATTCCTCATGGTTCACACAACCTTAGTTAATGAGTTTAGATACTCATGTTCACAAGAGCACAACAAGAATTCGAAGATGAAGACATAATTGTAAACTCACAATAATGAAGAAACTCTGAAATCTCAATTATGAATAAAACCCTAGAATCGGTGTTCCAAGATTACAAAATAATAATGTGTTTCTAAACTCAAAATAATGAAAAACTATCTCAAAACAATGTACTGACTAACTCCCGCACATAGGACAATACTAGGGTATTTATAGATACAAGATGAATCCTATCCTAAACAAAGTAGGAGACTAAAGTAGGCTATTTTCCACGATATCGTGACTTGGTATCGTGGAACCAAGCCATGTCACTTGGATCAGTTTCGTGGAAATCAGGAAACATAACACATCTCTGAAGTCTATTCACGGCACCCACTCATGTCATACGAGTGGAGTCATGCCACGTGGATGCCTGTCGTGGAAATCAGACAACATTCAACATCTCTGAAGATGACTCACTATAGACACTAATGTCACGTGAGTCCTGTCGTGAGTCACTCCTCTGGTACTAGACTCAGTTCTTTAATCTTCAGATACTTCGTTCTCGAGCATGATTTCTTAGAACATTTGCATGTCCTCAAGCGAACAAAACAAAACACACATATACGATGCTTAACTAAGAGAAACCTAAGGGACCTACGACAGTCAATTCATTGCTTTTGACCTTAAAACTTTTCTGACCCCTCCTATTTAAAAATCAAAACCACGGTGTGTATACATGCAGTATAATATCGTCACATAGAAGGGATCAAGTGATGGCATCAGATTATGAACAAACAACTGAGCATATATGCAAATGTCATTATCCGAACAAATAACAGCTAATAATGCAACCCATGTACTCTCACAGAAAAGAAGTCCCACACACTCACAGTATTCTAATAAATCTCAAATTAGGGACTCGTTCAAAATACTCTCTCTCACAAAGAAGGTCAAACAGTGTGCATGAGATACCATAGGCTTGCCCTTATTTTCTATGCCTTAGTTTTTCGGACAGTTGGACTAGGATCACTATAGGACTTTAATTGGCTTATAATGTCGGCTTGGGGACGGGTATGGTACATATGGATATGGTGACTTAACCCTCCTTGACAGTACACTATTTTTGGCTCCACTTTTCAACCATGCTTATTTAGTCTCCTTCATTTATTTTCAAATTTTGGGTGTGATTTCCTTCCTACTTTCAAGACACAATTTATTCATATATATATATATATATATTTCTTTTTTTTTTTTTTTTAATTCATTACACTTTTTTTTTAATTCTTTTTATTCATTACACTTTATTTTTTATTTTTTTATTTTTTTTTCACACCCAAATCTGTTTTCTCTCCTTTTCTTTTACTAACACCTTCTTCATACCCAAATCAATCTACGCACCCCTATAATAACCACCCTCAACTTAGGCGATTTGCCTGGGTTGAGGTACACAATGTCCAAGGAGGGACCAAGGCCAAGACAGGTTCATTATAAGTCAAAATGGGAAGGTGAATAGGCTAATGAAAGAAACAGGTCAATTAAGGCTCAAAATCGGGATCAAGGGATACTGAATTCATTTGGTCAGACATTTAGGCTAAATGTGGACTTTTTCAACAATGGCCTATGATCCTTTCCTAACCACTATCCTCTAACCTAGGCAAGACTAACCGGGCAAGTTATGGATCTCACACACAAAGTCAACTAAGTAATGACCTCACACGCATATAACACAGGGTTGTATTATCAACTACTACCTATCTGGGTTCATGCAATACTAGCTACAGTTATTCTGCCTATAATACTAATGCCATAACAAGATCCAACAGCTGTCACAAACTAACATACTACACACATAATTCAAAAACAAAAAATTTTAGGATTTTTAGGAGGGGTATCCTTTAGATTATCAAAAAGCATTCTTAACATTCAAAATACGTTCAAAATTAGACTGCACTAAGGTTCTCCTATTTTTCTCCTAATTAAACATAAAAAACACATAAATAATATAAATAACAACATAAACATGGCGGTTCTACTATGATAGCACACTCGGGGGAAAAGAAACACGGCAACAAAAACCCCCAAGTGGTGGTACACCCCTACCCCCAACTAACAATGGTGCACTTCCCTCAGTACACAACTATCAATATAATAAATGCAAGGGAGTGAAGACATACCTGTAGTGCCTTAAGCACCAGAAGTGGTCCCGCCCATAGCGGAATCATCAGTCCACTCTCTGGGATCTCCGCTAGGTGCATCTGGTGGAGGGGGTGCCTGACTAGAGGATGCACCCCATGCCCTCTGCTTCTCTGTGATCTGGATAGTATGGTACTCCACCTTGGAGGCCTTAACCACTCTCCGAAGATCACCCTCACACTCATCACCACTATCCACCTGCTCTCCCGGACTGCGTGGTCGTTTGCCTCTATCAATAGGAGGCTCCTCATTGGAAAACAAATCCACCTCAAAACCTGGCCGCATCGAAGCCTGAACAGGCATAGGTGGAATAATAGGGGCACTTCTCGGTGTCAAAGTTCGGACCTCCTCTCGCAAAGAATCTACCTCCTGTGACAATGTTTCTATACTAGGAAGTTGTGCCGAACCCAACTGGGTAGCCATCTATGCCTCAAAGCTATCAATCCGTCCGTGTAGCTCTCTCATGAATTTATCCATAGACGCAGACATACGGGCCTCCACTCTAGCCTCTACAGCATCAACTATGGTCCTAACCCATGGCTTAATCTGGGATACCAAGTTAGCCATCAGTGTTTTTGAGTGGGCCTGCCTCTCAAACATCTACGTCTGCCTCTCAACCAGCTGCTGCAAGAAGTCCCTCGAAACTGAAACCATACCGGAAGGAGGTGGTTGTCCTGTAGTGCCTGGTACGTCATCATCAATCGGTCCTGTACCCTCAGTAGGTGTATGAATAGTATTAGGAATGCTCACCGGCATAGGAATAGGCATAGGTGTGCTTACCGGTTCGTCTCTATCTCCAGGCCCCTCAAAAAGGGTCGCTCCTGATGACCCGGAAGGTTGAGACCTTCGTGGAACACCGGGGATAGATCTTCGCTGCTGCATCAACCCAATATCGACTATGCGGGTCACCTCAATATAGTGATCGATGGTAGGTAGCCTAACCAAACCCGCCCTATCACACAGGCTCTGAATCAAACAGGAAAAAGAGATACTGGTATGGTCTCGAAAGGCCCACTCATGAATCTCCCTAAGAATGTACCTGGAGATATGAATATCATAACCCGCAAGGATGCTAGCTACGACCACAGCTCAGTCCAAGGTGAGTGAATTATCAGCATTAGTAGGCCCCAACCGATGCCTAACAACCGACTACCAAAACCTGCCGACAAAATAAATTATGGACTTCTTTATATCCAGCTTGCCAGTCACCGAACTAGCATCAACTCATCCTCTGCGATATAACCAGCAATCCACCTCAGTAATTCCAACTTCTGATCAGCATCCCTCATTTTAATTCGATTTTTGATAGTCTCCATGCGGTGATCAAACTCAGCAGTCGTGGCTGGCAATGGACGGTCTGCACCAAATAAGAAATAGGGGATGGTCTGCTCAGATATATCGACTTAGGTCCTTCGAACCAAAGTATGAGCCAATAATGGTTGGTCCCGATACCGCTGCCCAACAGGTGTACTCAAATCAATAGATGCAGCATAGGATACATAAAATTCTTGGACTAATTTTGAGCTGTAACGACCAGAAGGCTCCGCCATCCATCCAAACCCATACTACTCAAACACAGGCTAAATATCAGGCAATGCATTTAACTCCTCTATCCTATATCGATTCTCTTCCATAATACTTCTTCGACACACTCCCCGCTCAGTAAGCTCGGCATCCCAATCATAAAATACCCACATGCCCTGAACACACCATTGTTGGATATCCCTTCTCTGTGAGGGAGGCGGGGCACTCTGTTTACCAGTACCCGAAATAGAGGCTGTAGCCTCTGCTGCAGAGGTACCCTGTCCTATGGTATCATTTGCAGAGCATGATATCGACTCATCCTCCACCTCTTTAGACTGGGGGTGGACTCGAAAGACTGATCAGGAACACCTGACTCTACAGGCTGTGGAATAGGCTAAAGTGCAGCTCGGGTAGCAGCTTGCGCCCGAGTCTGTAACCTCGTGGTAAGAGGCACTTGTGCAGTATCATCAGTGCCAATAGTAATAACCTTATTGGACCCACTTTTTTTAATTCTGTTGGTTCATCACGCAATTGAGTCAGAAATTCTGGATTTTTGGTTTGAATTCATGACGAAGAATCAAGGTGGTCACGTTTGGGGTTTGGTTTGGGAGGCATGATATCGGGTTTTGGCATGGGTGGGTCAGAATTTGGGGTATGTGGGTCGGGTTGGGTCGAATGTGGTTGTAGGGTTCTGATTTTTGGGGTATGTGGGGATTTAGGTGATGAAGATTCTTGGGAAATCTAAAAATTAGTAAGTGAGAAGGTGATGATTTAGGAATTGGTATATGGGAATTTGGTAGATTTTAGAAGTTAGGGTTTATGTTCTAAGAGTTAAAGTGGAGAAAAAGGAGGGTGGATTTGGATTTTGGGTCGACTTTGATTAGTATACGGGAATTTAAAGAAAGAAAAGGGTCGGGTCGGTTCTGGTATTTGGGTGATCTGCAGATTCCTGTTTCCACGGAACCACCCACGTGATGTGGGTTGCTCTCATATCACGTGGGTTTTTGGCGTAGCTCAACTCCTGCAGGTGTCAATGTCCTCTGATTTTCACGATACCACCCATGTGACGTGGGTCTACCTACATCACATGGGTACTATATCGTAGGTAAGATTCAGAAAGTGAAATATTTTCTCTTATTTTCATGGCACAACTCACGTGACGTGGGTCTATATACGTCAAGTGAGTACCCCTGTCACGGGTCGAATTCTACAGGTGTTATCTTTTGATCATAAAATAATAAGATCTTGGGTTGCCTCCCAAGTAGCGCCTGATTTAATGTCGCGGTACGACATGACTAACTTGGATACTCAGACTTCACCAACCAGCCCATGGGTTACCTCCCATGAAGCGCCTAATTTAACGTCGCGGTATGACATGGCTAGCTTGACTACTTAGACTTCATCAAGCTCAAGCTCCTCACATGTCCTTATTTCTTTCGTGATTCCCACATAATGCTTAACACGCTTCCCATTGACCTTGAATAGAACGTTATCAGCTCTTTTTAGCTCAATCGCTCCATGTGGGAATATCCTGACCACCGTGAATATTTCAAACCATTTGGACTTTAACTTTCCAGCAAACAAGTAAATCTCGGAGTTATAAAGTAGCACCAAATCTCCCGGGTGAAACTCTCATTTCTCAATGCGTCGGTCATGATATAATTTCATATTTTCTTTATATATTGCTGAACTTTCATAAGACCAGAGATGAAATTCATCCATCTCATTCATCTGCTCAAGTCTCAATTTAGCCGCTTCACTCCAGTCCAAATTCAACCTTTTCAAAGCCCATAAAACCATATGTTCAAGTTCGACAGGCAAATGGCAAGATTTTCCAAAAATTAGCTGATATGGTGATGCACCAATTGGCGTCTTGAACGCAGTTTGATATGCCCATAATGAATCATCCAATCTTCGAGCCCAATCAGTCCTATTGGCATTCACCATTTTTGCCAAAATAGACTTGATCTCACGATTTGACACCTCAACTTGCCCACTTGTCTGAGGATGGTAAGGTGTTGCCACCTTATGTTTAACACCATATTTTTCAAGCAGGGCCTTAAACAGACAATTGCAGAAGTGGGATCCTCCATCACTAATGATAACTTGGGGTGTACCAAATTGTGAAAATATGTTCTTTTTCCAGAATGCCGTGACACTTCTTCCTTTATTATTAGGAAGCACAATCGTATCCACCCACTTAGATACATAGTCGATAGCTACCAAAATGTATTTGATCCTACGTGAGCTCACAAAAGGGCCCATAAAGTCAATTCCCCACACGTTAAACAATTCAAGCTCAAGTATAGTTGTCATGGGTGTGAGATATTCCCTTGCCTTTGACATTGGTCACAAGCACCAGCATAATCATGAGCATCTTTGTAAATACTGGGCCAGTATTACCCACATTGCAAGATTTTATAGGCAGTCCACGCACCTCTATGATGACCCCTAACTGGAGATGAATGACATGCTTCCAAAATACTCATCATCTCAACCTATGGAATACATCTTTGAATCATGCAATCTGCACATACCCTAAATAAATACGGCTCATCCCAGAAGAATTTTCTCACCTCATGCATGGATTTCTTTCGCTGCTGATACGACATATCTTTCGAAACTAGATCACTTGCCAAAAAGTTGGCAAAATCAGCAAACCAAGGGATTAAGTCTTGTGATGCTTCCAATACTTGCTCATCTGGAAAAGTATCATCAATCTCAAGATCATCCCTCAATTTAAGCATGGACTTCTCCTCAAGGCGTGATAGATGGTCACCGACCTGATTCTCGATTCCCTTACGATCCTTGACTTCAAAGTCAAATTCTTGCAGTAGGAGCACCCACAAAATCAATCTTGGCTTAGCATCCTTTTTTGACATAACATACCAAAGAGCTGCATAGTCTGTATGAACAATCACCTTCTTACCAATTAATTAAGATCTAAATTTCTCAAAAGCAAACATCACTGCCAATAATTCCTGTTCAGTCACAGTGTAATTCTTTTGAGTTGGATTAAGCACCTTGCTAGCATAGTAAATCAGATGTAAGATCTTCTCACGTCTTTGGACAAGGACTGCACCCAAAGCCACCCCGCTAGCATCACACATAACTTCAAAAGGCATTGTCCAATCTGGTGAAACAATGATAGGGGCTGAAATCAATTTTTCTTTCAGACACCCAAATGCTTTAAGACATGCCTCATCGAACACGAACTTCACCTCTTTCTCTAAAAGTTTGCATAAAGGATGTGTAATCTTAGAGAAATCCTTGATGAATCTTCTATAAAAGCCAGCATGACCTAAGAAACTTTAAATTCCTTTCACAAAAATGGGTGGAGGTAACTTTTCAATTACATCAATCTTTGCCTTATCCACTTCAATACCTTTCTTGGAAATCTGATACCCCAATACGATACCCTCGTTGACCATAAAGTGACATTTTTTCCAATTTAGCACTAAGTTGCACTCCTAGCATCTTTGCAGCACATTAGCAAGGTGTGCCAAGCAATCATCAAATGAGTCTCCCACAATAGAAAAATCATCCATAAAAACCTCAATAGTGTCTTCCACCATGTCAGATAAAATAGACATCATGCAACGTTGGAAAGTGGCCGGTGCATTACATAAACCAAAGCGCATCCTTTTAAATGCGAATGTCCCGTATGGACAAGTGAAAGTGGTCTTCTCTTGGTCTTCGGGGGCAATGAAAATCTGATTATACCCCGAATAGCCATCGATAAAATAATACCATCCTCTACCAGCAAGATGGTCTAACATTTGATCCATGAAGGGCATAGGAAAATGATCTTTTTCTTTCCAAGAATTTAGCTTTTGATAATCCATGCAAACTCTCCATCCAGTAACTGACCTCATTGGACTCAACTCATTTTTGTCATTTGGAACCATACTGATTCCTCCTTTCTTTGGTACACACTGAACTGGGCTCACCCACTTGCTATCAGCAATAGGGTAAACCATTCCTGCATCTAACCACTTGGTGATCTTTTTCTTCACAACCTCTTTCATAGGTGAGTTTAGACGACGTTGGTGCTCAATGCTTGGTATGCACTCAGGAGTAAGTTGAATTTTATGAGTGTAAAGGCCGGGTGGAATACCTATAGTATCAGAAATGGACCAACTAATGGCCCTCTTAAATCTTCTCAATATCGAAACCAGTGCCTCTACTTGCCGCTCCACCAATTTAGCAGAAATAATCACAAGCAAGGTGTTGTTGGCTCCCAAAAATGTGTAGCAAAGGTAAGCCAGAAGAGCCTTAACCTCTAAAACTGGGGTCTCCTCAATAGATGGACGAGCTGGTGGGGTCACCCTATTCTTCAAATCGAGATCAAGTTTCTTTGGAGCATAAGTGTATGCTCCCTTACCAGTGAGTGCACTAACCAACTCATCATATTTCACAATACTATTATCAAAATTTATGATCACGATCGTGAGAGCTTCTACACCTAACCTGTCTTCAAGAGACACGACAACCTCACTATTCTCAACCGCATCTATTACAGAAATCACCCGCACATCTTTTAGTTTCTTTATGGAACGACACACATTAAAAGTGACTTGTTCATCATTTAACCTAAATTTCATCTGCCCTATTTCCATGTCGACCACTGCACGACCAGTGGCAAGGAATGGTCTTCCCAATATGATGGGAACCTCGAAATCAATTTCATAATCTAGGATCACAAAGTCAGCCGAAAATATAAAAGATGCAACTTTTACCAAAACATCATACAAAATGCCCACCGACTTTTTCACAGTCCTATCTGGCATGAGAAGTCTCATAGAAGTTGGTTTTTGTGCTCCCAACCCCAACTGTTTGAACACGGCTAACGACATTAAGTTAATGCTTGTACCCAAATCACAAAGTTCTCTAGCAAAGTTGTAGGACCCGATGGTATAAGAAATTATGAAAGCACCTGGATCCTCCTTCTTTTCAACTAGGGAATGCGAAGCAACTGCAGTACAATGATGTAAGTTATCTGCCGACTCAAAACTGACAGTTCTCTTATTTGTCACCAAGTCGTTCATGAACTTTGCATAACCTGGCATTTGCTCCAATGCCTCAACAAGGGGGATGTTTACCTGCTGCTCTGTCAACATTGTAATAAGCTTATGATATTTGCCTTCCTCAGCCTTCTTCTTCAATCTTTGAGTAAAGGGATGAGGAGGTTGTGGAATAGTTTTCAGCATTTGTAGGACCTTCTTTTCCAACCTCTTTTCAGATTTTGCCTTTTTGCTAGTATCCTGAGGATTTGGAACTGTTTCGACCTTTGAATTATCAGGCTCTATATCAGTTTCTACATCAACAGCCATCGGCTCACTTGTCTTACCACTATTCACAGGTATAGTTGGATCTGTTGTGCATTTCCCGCTTCTAGTAGTAATGGCCAGACAATGGCTATCATTTTTCAAATTCTAGACGGTGTTGCTTGGAATGGTACCTGGCTGACGTTGGTTCAATGCCACTGATATCTGCCCGAATTATTGCTCCAACTGTTTAATAGCAGTCGAATGGGATTCTACTTTCTGACTTATTCCTAAGATGTTTGACCTAATCTCCTTCAAGCATTGTTCTTAACTCTCTGACCCTTACACCAGTTTATTGAGAAAGGATTCCATTCTTGAATTTCTAGAGTTAGCATCATGGTTTCCAGGTGGAACATATACGCCACTCTTCTCTCTATAATCATCTTTCTGCCTCCAATCACCGTCATGATCTTATTCTCTATCTCTATATCCTGACTTATTGTAACTGTCACTATAGTAGTTCCGACCTTGATTCCATTGCCTCGAGTTCCAGGAGTCTTGGTTGGACCCTTGGCCCTTGGCTCGGATACCCGCCACTTCTTGATCCAAATACTTAGCCTCTTCATTAGATTCATAATCATCATGTCTAGGCGTTTTACCTTGTGCACCTATAACATACACCTTTTCAGCATCTCTAGCCATAATCTATTTGGCCAGAAGACCAATTTCTGTCCTCAGCTGAGCGACCTCTTGATCTACAGATTCGTCCAAAGCCCATTTTGCCACAGAGGCTCCAATAAAATATGTGCCAGCAGGTGTATCTACTTCTCGAGTATGCCATCCTCGGTTGGTCTTAGTAATATGATCTGATATTTCTGAAACTTGTTCCCATCTAAGAATCATAAATGCTCTACCAGTGATAGTATCTGTTACAGCCTTAGTATTGATATTTAAATCCCTGTAGAAGATTTCAAGTAAGTTTCTACCACTCATCCTATGATTTGACACATTCTACAACTTCTTCTTGAACCTTTTCCATGTCTCATAAAGTGCTTCAGAATGTAGTTGTCTGAAGTTGTAGATCTCATCCTTCAACTGTAGCATCTTGGAAGGTGGGAAAAACCTCTACAAAAATTGATTTCTCAACTCTTTCCAAGTAGTGATGGAACCTCGTGGTAATTCTGCCAACCACAAAGTCGCCTCTCCTGTTAGAGAGAATGGAAACAATCTCAATCGAATAGCCTCTTGGTCAACTCCAGGCAAATTATATGAAGTGCATATCCCCACAAAATTTATCACATGCATGTTTGGATCATCAGTAGGAAGACCGACAAACACACCCTTCAAGTTTAGCAGGTGAATCATGGCACTGGTAATGTCAAACTTAGTGCCCGGAGGTAACTCAGGTGGAATAATGGCACCAGTCTCTATTAGCTTGAAGTAGACCACGTCTTCTTCCTCAGGATCATCATAAACTGGAATATCCGGTCTTTGAAGCGGTTGTTGAGCTCTCAGTCTTCTTTGTCTCTCTTCAGCCTCAACCAGTCGCTGGCTGCCTCTTGCATTGCTCTATTATCTCTCTCTGCTTGCCTAAAGAAGCTTGTCTAGCATGCTCTTCTCATGTCAACCGAGCAGTATTTTGATCTGCTATTTCATGACCAACTGGCTAAATTGGTTAATTATGAATGTCTCCCATGGCGGCAGGATCCTGAACTTCATCGGTATTTACCATTCTTCGATTAGCTCTCAGAGTCCTTTTTATTTCAAGATCAAATGGAATCAAGGGATTGCCTTGACTCCTAGTATTGGGTATACACTGGCGTGTGCCCTTAAAAGTATAGAAAAACAATACCAATCAACTCCAACAAATAAACTAATCAACTCCGTAATCGTATTCCCCGGCAACGGCGCCAAAATTTGATATCGCCCAAAATATGCCTCCTGAGAAGTATAAAGCGGTCGCTGTATCAAATATAGAACCCAACTAGATTGGGTTCGATCCCACAGGGAATAGGACCAAAGTAGGTTGAGTTCTTGTTTGAGTATCTGGCAAATAAGTAGAAAGGGGGAAATATTTGTAACAAGTTGTGATAGTAACAATTGCTGATTCTTTGAAGTTGTTTTCAATATGAGAAATACACTAGGACTGTGATACCCAATGATTCCTTAACTCTACCGGTTATTGGTGCTGGCAAAACTATCCCGCTGCATTGTATGCAAAATCTGACAAGTTATATTCATCTAAACGTCTCTCGACCTTGGTTAGACGAATTTCACTCTTCTCCTCTCGGTTTTTGAGCGTCAAACTACTAACCCTTATCCTGGATTGCTAAGGCTCAAGTTATTAGATAAAGGTTGATAGCTTCGAATATTTATTGGTATTTCCTTTTCCCAATCTCTACCTCTCTCTCGAGCAAGTCTAGAATACAGGCAAGTTTCTAACGTTTGTAACCGTTAGAAGATCAATCACAATGAAGGAAATAACAATACATGCATTCACACTTGTTCAGAATCGCTTTGTCCTTCACCCTTTTCATTAATTCCTCATGGTTCACACAACCCTAGTTAATGAGTTTAGCTACTCATGTTCGCAAGAGCGCAATAAGAATTCGAAGATGAAGACATTATTGTAAACTCACAATAATGAAGAAACTCTGAAATCTCAATTATGAATAAAACCCTAGAAACGGTGTTCCAAGATTACAAAATAATAATGTGTTTCTAAACTCAAAATAATGAAAAACTATGTCAAAACAATGTACTGACTAACTCCCGCACATAGGACAATACATGGGTATTTATAGATACAAGATGAATCCTATCCTAAACAAAGTAGGAGACTAAAGTTGGCAATTTTCAAAGATATCATGACTTGGTATCGTGGAACCAAGCCACGTCACTTGGATCTGTTTTGTGGAAATCAGGAAACATAACACATCTCTGAAGTCTATTCACGGTACCCACTCATGTCACGTGAGTGGATTCACGCCACGTGGATGCCTGTCGTGGAAATTAGACAACATTCAACATCTCTGAAGATGACTCACTACAGACACTCACATCGCGTGAGTGGACTTCATGGCATGTGAGTCCTATAATGAGTCACTCCTCTTGTACTGGACTCAGCTCTTTCGTCTGCAGATACTTCGTTCTCGAGCATGATTTCTTCCTTTTTGTCCATTTTGACTCCAAAACCTATTCTCCAGTAATATAAAACAGAAAACACGTCATACCAACCAAACACACCCAAGTTATAGCATATTTTCCTTGTTTTAAGCATCGACAGTGTCATGAAACCATGACACATCAGAGTCTAATAATAAAAACACACATAATCAAGTAAAATACATAGTACTTTTGGATTCACCTCCAAACTTCCCACCATGGGGATATACTATTCCTTCTACCTATGACACCATTATCCCCTCAACTTCCATATTAAGCTCTAAGTAATGACCATGGTTACTCCGCCACATAACATTCTTACCTATCTCACACCATGCTATTAAGTCATCCCAACCATGACCCATTCCACTTAACAACAATTCATGAAGCATAACCATATCATATCTACTTACTATTCAATGTAGCATGAATAGGGAATGCATACCATCCATACTAACAACTTAGCACCTCATTCAAGAATAAAATTCTCATTCACATAGCCCTAAATTACAATTTTCTTCAACCAAATGCCTTGCCTGCAGGCCTAAACATGAAATCTCCTATTAATCTATGTTATGCACACATTTTCTAACACAGGCCTATACTACTCAATTAAACCTAGCCTACTAGGCAGCCAAGCAGTAGCTACAGAGGCATGAACTTGAACTTGTGGCTTCGTTCCAGTGATTTTTGGCATGAAATTCGCAAGAAAATGATGGGTTTTACCCTTTTTATGAATATCCCTTCCTCTCTCTATTGCTCCAGGGTTATGAGGCAACCCTAGGTTTTTTTGTTAGAATAAAACCTCATTTTATTACAGCTAAAGAAAGAAGGAAAATTAAAGAGAATTTGGGGGGGGGGGCTGTTCTGTTATCAACATCCCATTACAGCGGCCAGTAGGCTGCTACCACAGTGCCGCTATAGCAAGAAAATTCTCTCTATAGCGGGATAACATCAGCCTGCCCAAAATTTTAAACTTTAAATTTATTAAACTAAGTCTTTCAAGTAACTATTTCAAGGATATTTACAAAAGTTTTGTACGATGTGCCCTTTGAATGAGTTGATTTTTAGTAACGACGGAACAAATCATCATAGCATATACCAATTTACCCATCATTCATCCACAAATCATCAAGGTAATAAAAGGATGGAACGAAATGCATTCGGTCACTAATACTCATTTGTTAATTAACATGAAATATAATAGCCCTTTTGCTCACCGAATTTTACAAAGGATCTCACTCAATTTTATGTCACACCTAATTAACTACTCCTCTCTCTTCCTCGAAAAAATTTTTTGCAGCCAAAATTTGCACGAGGTCACTTTCGACAAAAGTTATATGAGTACTGATCTTAGGCATATTTATACACCTAAGTGTCATTATCTATGCACGTTTAGCTTAGTTTTAAGGATAACTTAGCGTGATTATGTGAAAAAATTAGTGATATTGGTGTATTTATGTTCTAATACTCATGTTTAGGTGGTTTAAGGTGCATTTGAATCAATTCAAGAGTAAAAACAACAAAGACAAGTCTAGACGAGTTTACTAGTCAAACCAAGTTTGAGTTGTGCTTATTCTCGAATGATTTCGATGAGCTTAAACCATTTTAATCTCTAATAATTATTATGAGAATGTACAGGAGGTTAATGGAGGTGCATTGGGTGACATTTGAATCTGCAAATGAGCTACAATGGATTATGGAACAAGGAGCAAGTTCGACGAGTGATAAGGGACTAAACCAGGCGAAATTGTGCCCAGTTATTGCTACCCCCGGGCCGTGCAGCCCACCAAGTATCCAAGACAAGTGATGCCCTACAATATGGATCAAACTAATGGAATTGGAAATAGTAATCCTACAAGCCCCGTAGTGCGCCACCCATTCAATAAAATAAGCTCCGCGGCTCACAACCTCTAGAAGTGAGCAAAGTCGGTCCCAAAGTCCTAGTTTGAATAGAAAATGTATGGTACTTTTTCAAAATTCTTATGGGACTTGTATTGGAAAACTTGGAGTCTATATAAAAATCTTAAAATACTACAAAGGAGTGGGGAACACGTGGGAACATTCCACCACACGAAACTAACACACACACACTCCAAAATTAACTATGATTTGGTTTTCTATCTATTTTAAGTGAGGGCAAAGGTGTCAATGAGTATATTTTCGTGTGGGGCTGATTATAAACAAAATTTTGGGCTATAAAAGGAGTACTTAGCCACATTCACATATATTATTGTAGGATACACTAATTGGAGAGCAAGGGAGACACCAAGGAGCTCAAAATTAGGGTTCTATCTTCTTTTACTTTTCTTTCTTGTAATTTTAATTGATGAACTCATCTATAGAGATTCTTTGTATGAATATGAGTGGCTAAAAACCCTCTTTCTAGGGTTTAGGATACAACATGATTGTTTTAATTATGGTTTTTTAGTTGTTTAATGTGTCTATCAAGTAATTGATTATTCTTGCGTTCTTGTTTTACTATTCTAAAGCGTCATGAACTTTAGGATAAATCTAAGTCCCAAAAAGAATTGACCATAGGAGTGGAGGGACAGAATGAAGATCACTAGGAGTGTGGATCATGTATTTAATTGGTTTAGTACAAATTGTTAAAAGATAATTTGAGGTTAGGATAGAAATATACTTAAACACCCCACTTGGTTAATGAAACATGAAGATAACGTAGTGCATCCGAATTAGAGACTCACAACCCCACTCAATGATATAGTTGTGAGACTGATTTGGGTATATGACTTCGAGGGTGACCATCCCTGAGTAATATTATCTACCTAGTAAATCAATATTCATGATAAACACCAACACAGGCTAAAAACCATAGTTATGCATGAGTATGAAATAAATGCCTCAATCCTGGGATTCTCCATATATTGTTTACAATCCAAGTTTCATATCATTGTTATTTCAATTGTTTAGTGTATAAAATCCAAACTCAAAACTCTTGTTGGTTACAAATTGCATTTGTTTAACTTCAATAGTAACACATAAATGGGATATGTTGTTACAAACCAAGTCCCTATGGGATCGATAAACGGCTCTTAAGAGTCACTTTACTACTTGTTTCTCCAAGTACACTTGCATGTGTGCTTAGGCGCAACAAGTTTTTGGCGCCGTTGTCAGAGACTTGAATATTAGCAACATTCTAATTTTAAGTTTTATTATTTTGTTTTATAAGTGCTGACAACTTGGTCTTATCTACTAAATTTATAGGTGTAGGTGTAATTGTTAAGCAAGCTAGCAAGGGAGAGGGAATTGGTTAAACCACATCCCAAAACTGAGCGACGCTGTACCAATTGAGGAGAGAAGCAAAACATCTCTACCAAATATTACAGGTTAAGTAGGATCAAAAGGTCGAGGTTGTTCCTGAAGTCATGGTAGCCCAAAGGACAGTGTGCGATGTGGCAATCCCACTCGCAAATAATGTTACCTTCACCATCCAAAAAATAAAACCTGGAGGTAGATTTGAGCTAAAACAGAATATGGTGCAATTGTTGCATTCGAGCGGTCAATTCACTAGTCAGAGTCATGAGGACCCACAGGTCCATCTTCAAAATTTCTTAGAGATAAGTGACACGTTCATTCTTGCAGGGGTCTCTATAGATTATGTAAGACTTATGCTTTTCCCATTCACACTTTTGGGAGATGCTAAGAAGTGGTTAAATAGAGAGCATGCAAATTCCATTACCTCATGGAATGATCTTATAATAAAGTTCCTCATCCAATTCTTTCCATCTGGTAAGACTGTGAAATTAAGAAGTGAAATAGTGGATTTCACTCAGAAGCCTGAAGAAAATTTATACCATGCTTGGGAGAGATTGAAGGGTCTTCTTAGAGATTGGCCTTATCATCAGTAGTCTAATGAAGTGTTAGCTCATACTTTTGTTGAAAGTCTTGACCTAAATACTAAAATTTTGTTTGATTCAGCTGTAGGTGGTCAAGCTTTAGAGAAAACTTATGATAAGCTTTACACTTTGTTGGACAGACTTGCACAGAGTAATCCAAATTAGAATAGTAATGCTTACAAAGCTGTAGTGAAGTATGTTTCAAGTACATTAGAAAGTTATGTCATCACAACATTGACTGTACAAGTAGCTAGCATTCAAAATCAGATGATAATCCAGTTGAATAATTGAGTATGGCTTTGGGCCAAGCTCCATCCAATGTTATGTAATTAGTGCAATAGGTTTAGAAAGCTCAGATTTGGTGTCAAGTCTATGGAGGAAGTGATCATTATGCAGACCTGTGCGATGTTAATTTAGAGTCAGTTAATTTTGTAGGAAATGCTCAGAGAGGTAATCAGGCTTGTGTAACACCTATAATCGAGCTTGGAAGACCCAATTCAGTTTAGGGAAATAATCAGGCCCAACATCCACAGTTTCAGCAGCAGCAAGGTACACAGACTAACACTCAGTCCAATAATATAGGAGAGACATTAAAAAGATTTTGTCCAATCAAGAACAAATGGCTGCTGATATAAAAAATCTGCAAATGGCTCAAAAGAACTTAGAGATGCAGGTGGGTTAGTTAGCTCAGGAGCAAAACACAAGACCTTAAGGGGGTTTGCCTAGTGATACAAAAAATCCAAAACAAGTGATGGCAATCACCTTGAGGAGTGGTAGAGTTTTGGTTGATATGCTTCCAAAGAGAAATCATGAGGTACAAGCAGAATTAAGCACACCTAAGCGGCCAGAAAAGCAATTTGAATCCAAAGAAGCTGATAAAAAGGGGATGTTTGAGTACCCAAATAAAAAGTTGGTAGAGGAAATCCATAAAAGACCACCACCACTATTCCATAAAAAGATTAAGAAAGCCAAAAATGATGCTTATTATAAGAAGTTCTTTGACACGTCCAAAGAAATTCACATTAAACTTACTTTGTTAAATGTTTTGTAGAGAATGCCCAAGTATGCTAAGTACTTGAAGGATGTGGTGGAATATAATAGGAGTCTTGGTGATATTGAGATGCTAGCACTTACTAAAGAGTACAACTCTGTGGTTATGAGCAACATACCCAAAAATCTCAAAGACCCATGGAGTTTCACCCTCCCTATACAAATTGGTGAAAGTGATGTTGTACAAGCTCTGAGTGATTTGGGGGCAAGCATCAACTTGATGCCCCTTTCTGTGTTTAATACTCTTGGGTTGGGGAAGCCAAGGCCCACAGCAATTGTGCTACAGATGGCGGACAGATTTAGAGTGGTCCCCAAAGAAATTATTAAGGATGTTCTCATTAAGGTTGGTAAGTTCATCATTCCTGCTGACTTTGTTGTTCTTGAATATTATGCAGATGATAGGGTACCAATCATATTAGGATGTCCATTCTTGGCTACTGGTGAAGCATTAATAGATGTGAGAGAAGTAACACTCAAGATGAGACTGAATGATGAAGAAGTGGTCTTCAGGGTGTTCAAAACACTCAACACACCCTCACACTGCATATATCTATGCATGATCACAATAATAGAAGTGGTTGAGTATGGGGTGGAAAAGTGTAAACTATTAATTACCTCTTGGGACTCTCTTATGGAGTTGCCTGAGTTGACAAATAAGCCTAAACCTGAAAAACTTGAATGGAATCTTAAAAAGGTAGGTGTAAAAAAAGCTGCAGATCTTGATTGTGAGCACTCAGGAGATCAGAAAAGAAGGAGAAAATGGTCCCTGACAAGGTGAAAGAGGATGAGAGAATGTGGATGATAGTTGTGATGTGATTTATGTCGTGACAATAAATCAGGCACTGCTTGGGAGGCAACCAAAGTTAAGGCAGTTTGTTTTTAATTCTTTATTTTTTTGTATCACCTTTGGTTTTTGTTTTTGTTTTTGTTTTGTGTTGACAGGTTGGGGGAAAGTCTGAGTTCCCAAAATCTAAGCTAAGATCATGATGAAAGCATAAGTATGGGGTCCTCCATCCCCCATGATGGAAATCTGAGAAAGCGGCATGCTACTAGCCAGGCCTAGAGACCTCAGGGTGTATTTCAACTCTTCATTCTCCGATTATACTTTGGGGACAAAGTAGAATTTTAATTGTGGGGTGGGGAATCTTCTGATTATTTAGGGTGAAGTGCGCTATAGGATGTCTATTTTTATTTATTTGCAAGTTTTTGAACTAAATTTTAAAAAAAATTACAAAAAGATCTTATCTTTGTGTATCTTTAGTCTTTGTTGTTTGTTCTATTTAGTAGAAGCACACTTCACCCACTCCTCAGTTTTTCTTTTCAGTTCTTTTTCGAGGGGGAGCCCTTTGAATCCAGTATCCTTTTTAATTTTTAGGGGTAATTCTAAAATTTTTGTCATTAGAAATAGATAGAGATGCTCTTTCTATGTGCTACACATGATTACTTGATTCAAGTTGGTGTTAAATTCTATGGCACGGTGTGAAAAAGTAAATGACTTCTTGGAGATACCTAGGCTCTTTTATATGACTCGTGTGTGACGTTGGCTTAATTTTGAATTTTCGCTATTGCTTGGTTAAGAGTCTATAGAGATCCTTCTTAACTTGAACATGTGCCATGTGTGTTGAGATTTTTGTGACATTCCATGTTTGCATATTTATGTATAGAACTTGGCTGGTGTCTTTGCAAAAAGAAATAAAGAATATTAAGTTTAAGAGATGATATAGGCATTTCTTTGATATCCATATTTTATACCTTCTTTATCTACCCACAATATATGATCTTAGTTAGCCCCGTTGAACCTTTATACTGTTCCTTGGTAGCCTCATATTTAGCTTACTCCTTTTGTTTCAATAGACCATAACTTGATCAAAAACTTCTAAGCACTTAAATTGAAAAATAAAAGTTGCGAAGGAGTGAAATTTGAAGAGAAAAAGTGAATTTGAAGCCCTAAGGTAGTAGCTATTGGTGTGTTAAAAAGGTTGATGTGTTGTTAATAGGGAGTAAAACAAAAGAGTTAAAGTGTTTTGAAAAAGATAATTAAAAACTCCCTACAAAAGATGTGTAAGCTAGCTTAAAAAGATGGGGAAAATTAAAGAGAGATGGGATGATAAAAGTGGTGAAAAATGGGTTGGTTGGAGATTAGCTTAATGGAAAGTGTGATGTATTAAATCACTTGGGAAAGTAATCACCATTCTTGACCAAATTAGTTCCTACCCGTCCCTTAGCCTACATTACAACCCATAAAGTCCTACTTGATCTTGAGCTTTGATATTCTGAAATTAGTGGAGTACTATACTAAGTACAAGCTTATGGTTCATTTTATGGAACATGTGAATTCTTTGTGAGAGTGAGCGGAATTTGATTCTTACACCCATTCTTGTGATAAATTACATAATTATGAGTGAATATGGGTGTCTCTCTTATGGTGAGGTCGCATGTTTAATAATGGATAGGTGACTTATATGATCTCTTTTTTAAGTAATGTGAATGAGTTTTCCAACTTTGTAGAGTCAATTCTTGAGGCTAGGAAGTCTTGGAGTAGTATTCATATGTTTTTAATTGGAATGTAACATGTCTGATATTGAATTGCTATTCATGTAGTCATTGTAGTTCTAGCTTGAGTGTCTTATATTGAGTATGATGATATATTATTCCTTATGGTGAATGTAAAGATTTGTTCAAGGGCGAGCAAGGCTTTAAGTGTGGGGTGGTGACCTTAGGCGTATTTATACACCTAAGTGTCATTATCTACGCACGTTTAGATTAGTTTTGAGGATAACTTAGTGTGATTATGCGAATAATTAGTGATATTGGTGTATTTGTGTGCTAATCCTCGTGTTTATGTGGTTTAAGGTGAATTTGAATCAATTCAATAGTAAAAGCAACAAAGGCAAGGCTAGATGAGTTAAATAGTCAAACCAAGTTTGAGTTGTGCTTATTCTCGAATGATTTCGATGAGCTTAAACCATTTTACTCTGTAATGGTTGTTATGATAATGTATAGAAGGTTAATGGAGGTGAATTGGGTGACATTTTAAGCTGCAAATGAGCTACAATGGATGATGGAACAAGGAGCAAGTTCAACGCTTGATAAGGGACTAAACCGAGCGAAGTTATGCCCAGTTGTTGCTACCCCCTCACCATGCAGCCCACTAAGGCTCCCATACATGTGAATACCTACAAAATGGATTGATATACTAGAATTTTGAAGAGAAATCCCATAATCCCCGTGGCACGCCACCCATTCAATACAACAAGCTCCGCGCGCACAGCCTCTAGAAACGAGCAAAGTCGGTCCCAAAGTCCAAGTTTGAGTAGGAAACGTTTGTACTTGTTCCTAATACTTATGGGACTTGGATTGGAAAACTTGGAGGATATATAAACATTTTAAAACACTACAAAGAAGTGGGGAACATGTGGTAACATTCCACCACACGAAATTAACACACACACTCCTAAATCTACTAGGATTTGGTTTTCTACCTATTTCAAGTGAGGGCAAAGGGGTCAATGCGTATATTTTCATGCGGGTATGCTTATGAACAAAGTTTTTGGCTATAAAGGATTACTTATCCACATTTACACATATTCATGGAGGATACACAAATTGGAGAACAAGGGAGACACCAAGGAGCTTGAAATTTGGGTTCTATCTTCTTTTACTTTTCTTTCTTGTAATTTTAATTTATGAAATAATCTATGGAGATTCTTTGTATGAATATGAGTGGATAAACACCATATTTATAGGGTTGAGCCTACAACATGATTGTTTTAATTATAGTTTGTTAGTTGGTTAATGTGTTTATCAAGTAATTGATTATTCTTGCGTTCTTGTTTTACTATTTTAAAGCATCATGAACTTTAGGATAAATCTAAGTCCCAAAATGATTTTACCATAGGAGTGGAGGGATGGAATGAAGATTGTAGGGAGTTTGTATTATTTATTTAATTGGTTTAATACAAATTTTTAAAGGATGATTTGCGGTTAGGATAGGGATATACTTAAACGCCCCACTTGGTTAATGAAACATGAAGATAACGTAGTGCATCTGAATTAGAGACTCACATCCCCGCTCAACAATATAGTTGTGAGACTGATTTGGGAAAATGACTTAGGGGGTGACCATATCCGAGTTATATTATCAACCTTGTAAATCAATAATCATGATAAAAACCAATATCAGCTAGAAACCATAGTTATGCATGAATGTGAAATAAATGCCTCAACCCTGGGATTCTCCATATATTATTTACAATCCAAGTTTCATATCATTGTTATTTCAATTATTTAGTGTATAAAATCCAAACTCAAAACTCTTGTTGGTTACAAATTGCATTTGTTTAACTTCAATAGTAACACATAAATTGGATAGGTTGTTAAAAACCAAGTCCCTGTGGGATCGATAAACGACTCGTAAGAGTCACTTTACTACTTGTTTGGCCACATAAACTTGCATGTGTGCTTGGGCGCAACAAGTACCCAAGGTATTCGGGACCTCGTAAATACACCTTAAGATCAAAATTAATTCATAATAAAAGAGCAAAAATTTTCTGCCGCCGAATGAATTGGGACCCTCTATAGCAGGAATATTCCCGCTATACTGGCACCACTATAGTGGGATGTTGGCTGATATAGTGGGGAGGGAAAGATTAAAAGGTTGAGAAATGGGTTTCTTGCCGAGTTCTCACTTTATCAAATGCAAAACTCCCCTTCTTTCTATGATCACTTTGCTCTCGATGCCGGAAATAAGGTATTTTGTGTTATAACTCTAGAGCTTTACTTTGTTACTCTCATTATCGTATGATACTTGAATTCATACAAAAAGAGGGAGTTTTTGGTGAGTTGATGAAATTGAAATTTGCTTGGATTTGGATGAATTTTGAAGAATGGTTGCTTCTCTTATGTTTACAATACTCCTATGGTGTCCTATGAGTAAGATTAGCGGAGTTCATGGACAATTTGGCATTTGAAAAGAGTAGAATGTGAAGGGTTAATTTTGGAAGTTTTCTTTACAATTCAGGCTTTTTTAGGGGTTTAGACACCCAGATTTTTGCTTATAATAGTCTTATTTCCCCAACCCTGATCTGTGCTTAAAAAGTTGATAATGGATAACTTTTGCTAAAAGTGCCATTGATGCATTGGTTGGGTTTCAGGGAAGATGAAGGCTACTATAACAGCCTCATCCCGCTATGACGGCCTTGCTATATTGAGAATACTCTAGCTGTAGCGGTCCCATGGTAGCATGATGCAGCTTGCTATAGCGGGAGGCTGGCAGGCAGTAGCATTCCAGATTTTTTCCAGACTTAGATTTTTCTGATACTTGGAATTCCTTGATACTTCTATGAATTCTCACTCACTTTTCACACAATTTTTGCAGAATTACTATCTCTATGGCTGGAAACCAAAATAACGCTCCCCTCGCTTTCCAACGTTCCTTGACCAAAACTGTCAGGATTGATTCCAGGACTAACTGAGGATGGGGTTCTATTATGAGAGGGGCTTCCTCATGAAAGGTGCGGAAGAGGCAGTGCCAGAGTTCTACAATTGGCTATAGGAGTTTGGTTTGATGCCATTGGTAGAGGCTATTCAAGATGGGGTCCCAGACTAGTTCAGAGAGTTCTATGCGATCCTTCTGACCGTGCTTTGGGAAGACCTACACCCCACTAATAACATTCAGTGATTACATATCCCCGTGGATGCCTCTACTATCAATGATGTAATAGGGGTGCCGAATATCTCTAATGTCGAGTACCTAGATAAGGCCTGGGAGATGGATATGCGGTGGCTGAGGGATATGCTGGTAGCAGAGGACAAGGTCTACTCGCCTAGTCCCAAGGGTATTAGGAGCACTTACTTTACTGCAGATGCTTGGAAGTGGCTGAACCAGGTAACTCTGAGGATTCCTTCATCAGGTAACACTTTTGACATGACTTACCCTCAGGATCTGGTGGTGGCTTGTGCTATCTAGGGGAAATAACTGAATGTGGGGGGAAAATTGTGATGGGGTGGAAGGACTTCTATTGCAGCAAAAATAATTGCTCCCTACTTCCGATTCTGATTTTTGAGCTGCGCAGGCAGGTAGAGGTGCATAGGGAGGAGGTGAATAGGGACCAGGAGAGTGACATACCCTTCCATCCCCTCAAGGTGAAGGGTGTGTCTTCCTAGACCAAGAAGAATAGAAAGATAGGCACAGAAGGGGAGAGCAGCAGAGTAGTAGAAGAGGACGACGATGATGATTCCCCTCCCACCCAACCCCTGATTCCCTATGAAAGTTTGGAGCAGGACCTGGCTACCGTGAGGAAATTCATAAAGCAGAGTCACTTACTTCCCTAGGTTTCAACCTTTTTCAGTTCCACAGCTCCACTTGCCACAGCTCAGGATTATATGGAGCTCAAGAGGGAGCTGGATGAGGAGAAGAAGAAGAGGCACTCCTAGGATTGCATGCTAGCCTAGATGTGGAAAACCATTAAGGTCATGTTCAAGGGTAAAGAGAGAGGATATGTGAGAGCTCTCCTTTTTAAGTAGTCTGAAGGAGAGGTGTCACGACCCAATTTCGGAGTCATGATGGCACCTACTATGCCCTCCAGTAGGTAAGCCAAGTCTGAGCCCGAAACGACAAGTAATGGGCGCCATGATGGAAAGACACCATAATATGATAATTTGTACCCGTAATACACGCACAAAATATAGGGCTACATAAATGGGAGGGAAGTAAACAAAATGAATCCCACGACCTAGTAAGGCCGGTACAAGAGCCACTAGCAATAGAATAAGAGTACTAAAGTATCAGTATACATGTAGTCTCAAAATGAAAGACTGTCCAAAGGTAGAGGAAGGAGAGGGGATCAACTCTGGCTCGAAAAGCTCACGCTATCTCCGAAACCTGTGAATATCTGGCTAGAATGTCAACGGCTGCGACTAGTACTCAGATCTGCACCAGAAAAGATACAGAAGTGTAGTATGAGTACCAAAACAACGGATACTCAGTAGGCATCATCGGCCGACTAAGCTAAAGAATAATACAAGTAAGATAAAGGCGGGGATGTAAAGTATATAAATGAAAAAGGGCAAACCTGAAATCAAGAGCTGACATAGGTAAATAATTAAGAAAACATGAAGTATCAAAGTTAAAGTAACTAACTATAACCCAAATAGGCCCCCATAAGCCTAGAGGATACAAACAAGAGAACTAATCCAATCGGACCCCCATAAGCCCGTTGGAAGAAATCAACACATGAACCGATACCACACCTATGAATCCCATTCCGAACCACCACTTGCCGAACTCGAATCGGTATCGATATACTACCAAATCTCAATAATCCTTAAGTATCATAATGTCGGACTCAAATCGGTCTTTAAATAAATATGTCAGACTCAAACCGATCTTTAAATAATTATGCCAGACTCAAACCGATCTTTAAATATATATGCCAGACTCGAACCGGTCTTTAAATATATATGTCGAACTCGAACCGGTCTTTAAATATATATGCCAGACTCGAACCGATCTTTAAATATATTTGCCAGGCTCGAACCAGTCTTTAAATAAATATAATAATAAGGTCATCCCGAGATATATAGATGCCAAGTAGTCTAAGGTTCAAGATTAAGGGTTATACTATGAAGGAAGGACTCCTAAGTGTACAAGGAGCTAGGTGCGATATCCCAACCCAAAGCATCAATTCACTTAATGGAAGGGGAAATGGATCGATTCTACCTCCAAACGGCTCTCAAATCGGCCAATAATCCAACTTTCTCTAACTAAATAGCCAACCATAAATTCCAACCCCAATGCCAGCACAATATATTACTAATACAATGATTTAAGCTCAATCTGTCAGTAGGGTAAACCTAGCCTACCTGGACGCCAAAGAAAGCCCGATCGAGTCTGCTAAAGTGGAGCTTTTCCTTTTTGAGAAGCCTCCGCACGATGCCACGCTATAAAAATAAAAATCTGCTCGTCAATACGAGAACAACAATACCCATATTGCATATACTTGCATTGGGTCCAAAATTAAGTCAAAAATCTCATGCGGGGCCCACTTACCGAATCACAAGTTTGAAACTGTCAAAACGTCCCTCCAAACTCAAGGATAATTTAACCTCACAATTGGGTGAATTCTGAGCATCATAGCACCCAACAATCAAACCATAAAACTATTTAGGGTTTTGGGCTTAAACGGAGAATTCACCAAGAACTTAAAGGAACTTACCAAGATTTAGACGAGGAAAAGAGGATGTTAACGAACTCTCCAAGCTCCCTCGAACACCCAAGGATTTCCTCTTCTCTCTCACTATCTCTCTAGAGCTTCAATGCTCTCAACCCTTGGAAAATTATGAGAGAAAAATGGGTGAAGTGGGATTTAATGGGGCTGCAGGTACTGCTTAAGTGGTCACCGCTAAAGCAGATCAGGTTTCTCTTAAGTGGAACGGTTGGCCATGGCTAGCCACTAAAGCAGTGTCCAAGCCGCTAAAGCGGCTGCATCAGCTCTTGGGACCCCGGGAACGCAAACGAACTATGCTACTCCATCAAATTTTGCATTTCGGACTCAATGTCAAAGCCAAAACTTCCATCCGGGGTCGTTTTGATGAAATGTGGGTCCCACACCCAAAGGGTCATTTTTACTACTTTCCCCCCAATAGCCCAAAACGAGTCCGAAAACCTCGGACCATAGGTCCTCCTAACCTAAAATCAATGTTCCAGAGCTGATGGAATTGTCAGAATTTGCATACGAGGCCGTCTGCCTGGTGTTTAGGCCCGGTAGCCAAATTTGAAAAGCGTTAATTTCAAACCAGGGAAAAAGGCTCTAAAACCAAACGAACTGCCCGGTAACTGAACTGTCAGCTCCAACAAGTCATAAGTGACTTGGGGAAGCTATGGAAACTCTCTAAATGTAAAGATAACTTGGAAAGGAAGAAAAATGACCTGGAGGGTCATTACAATATCCACTACTAAGGGACTTTCGTCCGCGAAAGTAAAAGGGTAAAAGTGAACCTGAAGGCTCAAACAGGTGGGGATACTGGGTCCGCATCTCACTCTTGATCTCCTAAGTAGCCTCCTCAGCTGAACGATGTCTCCACTGGACCTTAACCATTGTAATCTTCCTAAAGCGCAATTTCCTAACATCCTTGGCTACAATGAGGACTGGCTCCTCTACAAATGCCAACCTCTCATATAACTGAACCGAATCCCACCTAAGCACATGAAAATCATCTGGGATGTAACGTCGTAACATAGAGATATGGAAAATGATCTAAGGCGTATTTATATGCCTTATGACCGACTTTAACCCATGTTCACCTTAGTTTTGAGAACAATACTTGTGTATTCTATAAGTTTTTGATGGAATATGTGATATTGTGCTAACCAATATGATTAGACCCTTGTAGGTGGAATTTACGACTATTTGGAGCATTTTTGGCGTGGAAAGTGAGGCTTGGAGGAGCTACAAGTGAATAATATTGAAGATAAGAGGCAAGCCAAAGAGTTGAACTTGAAGAATCCAACCAAATCCGCGAAGAGAAGTCAACGAAAGCAAAAAAATCACAAATTAAGGGCCTGGCGCCCCAAGGGGCGTGCCAGGATGCTTTTGGCTATTTTTTCACTTGCCCACGAAGAAATGGGGAGCGCCCAGGGGCGTGCCATGCCGCCTGGGAGCACTCTTTTGCTGAGGCAAAATCTGCCTAAGTGCCAGGAGAGCCCAAGGGCGTGCCGGGCCACTTTTTGGCCGATTTTACCTCGACTTTGGGTCTATAAATAGGGCCTTTTGGTTATTGTATAAAAATCCCATCATCCTTAGAATATTTTCGGCGTCTTTGGGCATCTCAATTAGGTTTTATTCCTCATCTTTTCAGTTTTTATTTATTTTGAAGGTATTTTAGTACTTTCGGATGTTAATTAACATTATGAGTGGCTAAAATCCCTATTTCCTTAAGGCCAAGAACATGAATCTCTTGGGTTAATTCTATTGGTTTTTTGCGGAAGTTTATCGTCAATTGGTTGTTCATATATTTTAAATTTCACTATTTTGATGCTTGATCACCATTGAAATACATTCCTTGTCTTGAAGTGAGCTCGAGAGAGAAACTAAGAGATAGAACATAGAGTATAAGAGGTGTGGTATTTCTCGAGGAAGAAATTCTAAGGGATTGACATGTGGTTAGGACCGAGAGGTACCTAATCCACCACACTTGGTCAATTACGAGATGAAAGCTTAAATGTATTAGAATTGGTTAAACTTGTCACCGCTCATGGACGTAGTTAGGTTTCCAATTTATAGTAAAAGATTATAGTTTGGAGACGAATATAATTGTAAAATTAACCTCGTGATCAATAACCAAGATAAAGAACTCAAATTGCTTAAACCAATAACAATTATGCTCAAGAGACGACGTTCAGAGTGCCTTAGCCCTGGGAATTCACTTTTTATTGATTTTTCAAGCACATTTGTGAAAACCAAAGTTACAGTAGCGAAGATAGGAGTTCATAATCCACAAGCATTTAATTTTCCCTTTCCTTTTTCGCAACACTAGTTTTTAATTATAGTTTGACGCCTGAAATTGATTTCTGTTAACAAAAGTCCCTTGGGTTCGATATCCGGCTCTTTTAAAGGAGCCACTGTATTACTTGCATGATCACGTACACTTGCATGTATAGCTGGGTCACAATAAGTTTTTGGCGCCATTGCCGGGGACTTTCAAATAGATAGATTTCGATTATTGGCGTTTTTACCTTAATTTTCAGCTAAGTGTTGACAACTTGATCTTAGTTCTATTTTGCAGGCTTACTTCATCTGAATGATGGCAAGGAACAAAGATTTGGTAACTCCACAGTCTGAACCTGAAAGATACTTTCGTAGATTGAGGAGACAGGCTGCAGATTACCCAATCCCGCAAGTCGAACTGGATGACAAAGGCTTACAGGGTGATCCCGTAAGAATTGAAGAACCAGTTGCAGAGAGACGTGAGCCAGTAGTAATGGCAGCTAGGACAGTGCGCGATGTGGCAATCCCACTCGCTACTAATGTGACCTCCAGTATTCTCAAACCGGCGGCTGGGGGTAGATTTGAGCTTAAACAGAATATGGTGCAACTCTTGCACTCAAGTGGACAGTTTACAGGTCTTGCTCATGAGGACCCATAGAGGCATATCCGTAATTTTCTGAAGATCAGTGACACATATATTCCTGCGGGTGTGTCTTTGGATTATGTGAGACTTACTTTGTTTCCCTTTTCTCTGTTGGGGGAAGCAATGAGGTGGTTAGATGCACAGCCGACTAATTCTATCACTACTTGGGATGATCTTGCTCAAAAATTCTTGATAAGGTTCTTTCCGTCTGGAAAGACAGCAAAGCTGAGGAGTGAGGTACTGAGTTTCAGATAGAGAGATGATGAGAATTTGTACCAAGCTTGGAATAGATTCAAATCCATGTTGATGGATTGTCCTCACCACCACCAAGCCAATGGAGTGTTGGTGCATAATTTTATTGAGGCTCTCGACCCCAACACTAAAATTCTACTTAATTCAAATGCAGGTGAACAGGCTTTGGAGAAGACGTATGATGAATTATATGCTCTGTTGAATCATATTTCACAGGGAAATCCAGTCTGGCATTGTGATAATTCGAGCAATTCTACAAAGAAGGTTGCTGGGAAACTAGATATGGATGCAGTCACGACATTATCTGCCCAAATTTCAGCTATGCAAAACATGATGAACAATCACTTTAGTAGTTTGAATTTGGGGTAGCAACCAGCTCCAGTAAATGCAGTACAACAATAGGTTTCTATGATGTGTAGTGTATGTGGAAACGGGGACCATACCAGCGAGTTGTGTAGTGCAAATCAGGATTCTGTGAATTTTGTTGGTAATGCCCAAAGGGGAGTTGAAGCCCAGAATTACGAAAACACTTATAATGCTGGGTGGAAAAATCACCCGAACTTGTCTTGGGGAGGTAATCAGAATCAATATAGGCCTCAAGGATATGCACCACAGTACAAACAACAGCAAGGTCAAGGAAATCAAGTGGGTGCTAAGCCTGGAGATATGAGCATGGAGGATATGCTAAAACAGATTATGGCAGAGCAAGCTAAGCTGGCAACAGATGTGAGGAACAATCAGTTGGCTACTCAGAATTTGGAGAAGCAAATTGGTCAGTTAGATAACGTACAGAATACAAGGACTCAAGGAGGTCTTCTAGGTGATACTGAGCCTAATCCAAAATAGGTGAATGCTATTATTACCCCTAGTGGTAAGAAGTTAGAGGATACGGTGGCACCAGCGGAAGAATTGGAGCCGAAAGTAGTGGTGATTGAAGACGAACAAGTGGAGTCTACCAAAAGCTCCAAAGATGATAAAGTGATACATAGTGTGAAGTTGCCTCCTCCTTTCCCTCAGAAGTTTAAGAAGAAGAAGGAATATGAGTGCTTTGGTAAGTTCATTGAACTACTTAAACAAGTGCATATTTATTTGCCTCTTGTGGATATCTTGCAGGGTATTCCAAAGTATGCCAAGTTTGTGAAAGATGTTGTGGCAAACAAGAGTAGATTGACAGAGTATGCCACGGTTGCATTGACTGAGGAGTGTAGTTCTCGTATTCAAAACTGGTTACCTACAAAGCTGAAGGATCCTGGAAGCTTTACTGTGAAAATTACTCTGGGAGATCGTGTCTGCACTCGTGGATTGTGTGATTTGGGGGCTAGTATAAATCTGATGCCCACTTCAGTCTTCAAGGAGTTGGGTTTGGGTCGTCTTAAGCCTACTACTATTATTTTGCAGCTTGCAGACCAATCCGTGACTAGACCTGATTGTATTTTTAAGGATGTTCTGGTTCAAGTAGGGTCGTTGATCTTTCCCGTTGATTTTGTGGTGCTAAATTTTGAGCCTGACCCGGAAGTCCCATTTATTTTGGGGAGTCCATTTCTGGCCACAGGAGGTGCAATAATTGATGTAGCAGTCGGGAAACTAACTATGCAAGTTCATGATAAAGTTGAGGTCTTTGATGCTTATAGGGCTTTGAAGCTCCTAGAGATTTATGAGAACTTGTCAGCTATTACAACTATAGATTTGGCGGTTGAAGATATCCAAATTTTGTCTACAGATCCTTTGGAAAAGTGTTGATGGGGCAAGGTATTTTTGGTGATGCGGAGGCTAGTAAAATGGTGCAGGTTCTCGATCTTGTGGGTATCTATGCTAAAGAGGGTAGATAGGAACCTTTAAATCGCCCACTTGGTCCTCCAACCAAGCCCTCAATTGAGGAAGCACCGAAGCTTGAATTGAAGGAACTTCCATATCACTTTCAATATGCTTTCTTAGGTGACAATGAGACCCTTCCTATTATTCTTGCAGCAAATTTGTCAAAGGAACAAGTTGATGCGGCGTTGTTGATACTCAAACGAAGAAAGAAGGCTATTGGTTGGCAGATGTCTGACATCCATGGTATTAATCTGGTTTTGTGCATGCATAAAATTTATATGGAGGAAGGGCATAAGCCGAGTGTGCAACACCGACGACGCTTGAATCCGATGATGAAAGAAGTAGTAAGGAAAGAGGTAATTAAGTGGTTAGATTCGGGCATTGTTTACCCTATTTTTGATAGTACGTGGGTTAGTACAGTACAATGTGTTCCAAAAAAGGGTGGTATGTCGGTGATCATGAATGATAATAATGAATTGATTCCTACAAGAACTGTGACTGGGTGGTGTATTTGTATGGATTACCGAAAATTGAATGATGCTATGAGAAAAGACCATTATCCAATCCCTTTTATTGATCAGATGTTGGACCGGTTAGTCGGGCAGGAGTATTATTGCTTTCTTGATGGGTATTCCGGATACAATCAAATTTTCATAGATCCTCAAGATCAGGAGAAGAATACATTCACATGTCCTTACGACACATATGCCTTCAAGCGTATGCCATTTGGATTACCTTTCAGCGGTGCATGATGGTTATTTTCTATGACATGGTGGAGGAGTTCATAGAAATTTTTATGGATGATTTTTCAGTCTTTGGGAATTATTTTGAGGTATACTTGCAAAACCTTGATAGAGTCCTTGCTCGGTGTGAAGAAACTAATCTTGTTCTCAATTGGGAGAAGTGCCATTTCCTTGTGAAGGAAGGTATAGTTCTTGGGCATAAAGTGTCAAAGCAGGGTCTCGAAGTTGATAGGGCCAAGATTGAAGTTATTGAAAAATTACCTCCACCTGTATCGGTAAAAGGGGTGCGTAGTTTCTTGGGACATGCAGGGTTTTTACCGAAGATTTATTCAAGATTTTTCAAAAATTGCACGCCCCATGTGCACGCTCTTGGAAAAAAATGTGAAGTTTGTATTTTGTGACTCATGTGTGAAGGCATTTGAAGTTTTGAAGAAGAAGTTGGTGGAGGCACCTATACTTATTGCTCCTAACTGGGCTTTACCATTTGAGCTCATGTGTGACGCAAGTGATGTTGCAGTGGGTGCAGTGCTTGGTCAGTGGAAGAATAAGGTATTTCATTCTATTTATTATGTGTGCAAGACCCTTGATGTAGCCCAAGTAAATTACACGGTGACTGAAAAAGAGATGCTAGCGTTGGTGTATACATTTGATAAATTCAGATCATATTTGGTGGGCACGAGTGTCATTGTATACACGGATCATGTTGCAATATGGTACTTGTTCAATAAAAAGGATGCGAAGCTGCGGTTGATTAGATGGATCTTATTGTTACAAGAGTTTGACTTAGAGATTAAAGATAGAAAGGGAACAGAAAATCAAATTGCTGACCATCTTTCGAGACTTGAAAGCTCGACACATGTAGTGGATGATCAGCGTATTTGTGAGGAATTTCCAGACGAGCAATTGTTATTGTTGGATGTCGATGAGTTGTCATGGCATACAGACATTGTGAATCTATTGGTAAGTGGGCTATTTCCTCCTGATTCGAGTCCTCAATAAAAGAAGAAGCTGTCATATGAGGTACGTTTCTATATTTGGGTTGAGCCTTATTTATTCAAGCAAGGGCCTGATCAAGTAGTACGAAGATGTATTCCGGATGCAGAGGTGAAGCAAGTGTTAGAGAGATGCCACACATCACCTTATGGTGGCCATCATGGTGGTGAATGCACAGCCCAAAAAATTCTGCAATCAGGTTTCTTCTGGCCTTCTATATTTAAAGATGCTCATGCCTTTGTGAAGAGTTGTGATCAATGTCAACGTATGGGTACGATTGCAAAGCGACATGAGATGCCCCTAAACAATATCCTAGAAGTTGAAGTATTTGATGTATGGGGGATAGATTTTATGGGCCCTTTCCCAAAGTCGAATGGAAATCTTTACATACTTGTAGCAGTGGATTATGTGTCTAAATGGGTAGAGGCTGCAGCTCTCCCTACGAATGACTCCAAGGTCTAGGTAAAGTTCCTTCAAAAGCATATATTCACAAGATTCGGAACTCCAAGAGCTATTATTAGCGATGGAGGTTCACACTTCATTAATTATTGGGTAAAGAGTGTATTGGCAAAGTATGGGGTGAGACATAAGGTCTCAACAGCGTATCATCCTCAAACAAGTGGCCAAGTGGAGGTGTCTAATTGCGAGATAAAACAAATCTTGCAAAAGACGGTGAACACTCAGAGGAAAGATTGGTCACTCAAGCTGGATAATGCTCTTTGAGCCTATCGAACTACGTACAAGAATCCTATAGGGAATTCTCCCTACCATCTTATCTTTGGGAAAGCATATTACCTCCCCGTTGAGCTTGAGCACCGAGCCTATTGGGCGGTAAAGAAGTTGAATCTAGATCCGGGGTTGGCTGGTAACAGGAGGGTGTTGTAACTCCATGAATTGGAAGAATTTCGTTTCCATGCATATGAAAATCCAAAGATCTACAAAGAGAAAATGAAGAGATGGCATGACAAGTACATCCTCCCCCGCACTTTCGAGCCAGGCCAGTTGGTACTTCTATTTAACTCAAGACTTAGGTTGTTTTCGGGCAAGCTAAGATCTAAGTGGAGTGGGCCTTTTAAAGTGAGTCGTACGACACCTCATGGTGCGGTGGAAATTTTGAACAAGGCTGATGGTATGAGATTTATGGTAAATGGCCAGAGATGGAAGCTTTATCTTGGTGAAGAAGAGAAGCAGAAGGAGGACTTCCTTCACCTTGATGATAACTGAGCTCAGTATGGTCGAGCCGCGACATTAAACCAAGCGACATGGGAGGCAACCCATGAATATGTTGTAATAGTTAGGATTTATAAAGTAAAAATACATAAAAAAGAGTCGTGCCCCAACCAAAACTAAGGCGCTTGATGGGAGGCAACCCATCCCGTTTACAATTTTTTGTTTTCTTTTCTAACTTAGTTCTAGGATTTTGGCTTCTTGAAGAGATGACGTTCAGAGTGCCTTAGCCCTGGGAATTCACTTTTTATTGATTTTTCAAGCACATTTGCGAAAATCAAAGTTACAGTAGCGAATATAGGAGTTCATAATCCGTAAGCATTTAATTTTCAGCACCAAATCCCTTTCCTTTTTCGCAACACTAGTTTTTAATTATAGTTTGACGCCTGAAATTGATTTCTGTTGACGAAAGTCCCTTGGGTTCGATATCCGGCTCTTTTAAAGGAGCCACTGTATTACTTGCATGATCACGTACACTTGCGTGTATAGCTGGGTCGCAACAAGTTTTTGGTGTCGTTGCCGGGGCAGGTAGGACATGAGTTGGAGCAAAGTTTTGAGTCTTGGGACTTGTAAAAGCCCCAAGATTATGTGGAAAAAAAATGTGGAAAATCACTCAGGTATGAGGTTAAGTGTTGGGCGCTCTACCTGGCGTGCCAGGGTGAAATTGCTAAGAAAAAATTTTTGATTGGCAGTGGGAAGGCGCACTGGCCAGCGTGCCGCGCCGCCTTCCACTAAAATTTTGCGCGAAGTGGCAGTGGGCAGGCACGCTACCCAGCATGCCACGCCGCCTATGCCTAAATTTTTGGTCGAACGGGCAGTGGGGTAGCGCGCTAGGCAGCGTGCCACGCCGCTACCCCCTTAAGTTCTAAGCACAAAAATTTTTAAAGAGAAAAGGGGCTCCATATCTGACCCACCCCACCCCTTCTCCTTTAAATCCCTAATTTTCACATGTTTTCCAAACTCAAACACCAAGGACCCGATTTTACTCCCAAAAACTTCAACAATTTTCTCTTCTATTTCTCTACTCTTGCCCACACATAGCTCGAATTCTTGCCTTCTCCTCTTGGGATTGTGTTTACAAGACTCCATTAAAGCTATCAAGGTATTTTTCCTTAGCTTTCTCTCTCTAGATTGCTATGAGGATGATGCGATTATGGGGTATTCTTGGATTTCGTTTGTGATGCCCAATATGTTCTTGGTTTGTTGACTTGCTTCTTATTATATGGTTGGATTTTATGGGGTGTCATTACAATGAACTTGGAAGGCATGTGAACTTGTGTTTAATAATCTTATTTTAGTTGGAATAATTGGAAGTGGGTTTATGTTTATTGGTGATAATTGAGCAAATTGGTGGTTGAAATCACTTGATACAACTCATATGTGTTGAATATGTATGACTATTGTTTGAATTCTTGAGTAAAACAAGCATGTCATTCTAATGCTATTTATGAGATTGTTGACCTTGTGTGGGAATGTGCATTTATCTATGGTTGGAACTTGGTATTTGGGCATTAAGTGATGAGGGGAAGTCTGAGTACCCTCCGCCCATATATATTTTGACTTGGTGCTAAGCAACTAAGTGTGGGGTGGCCCTAAACGTCACCGCGCATTAAGTTGGTTAGCTATTTTTACATGGGTAATTGACTTGTTTGTGGAACTTTGCTATAGGTGCAATGTCTGATTCTAATATAGCTACCTTCAGTTCTCACAAGAGATGTCGGTCGAGTAATAAGGTCCCCGCAGCTCCCCCCGTCCCAAAAGGGCAAAAACGAAAGTATGGGATACACGCGGTCTCTAGTGTAGGGAAGAGTTGGTACAAAAGCCACTCGGAAGCTAAATATTTTGCAGATGAGAGTATTGATAGGGAAAGTATGGCTCGGGCTTACCCAAGAATATTGGCTCGACTTGTGCAAGTCGGGATGGGCTTTGTCTTCGACAGACCTACCGATTGCAACCTCTATCTGGTAAGGGAATTGTACGCAAATTGGAACCCGAACGCACCTACCTGCTCGGTAGTGGTACGAGGTTTGGATGTGATACTTGATTCCTTGAGTTTGAATGGATTATTGGGAGTTTCCACTCGGGCTAGTTCCCAAGATCTACTCAGGCTAAATGCTAGGCCTCTATATGCTAAAATTCTACATACTCTGTGAGGCCCACGTTCAACAGTGAGGTGGTTGCGCCATCACAAAAGAGTGTATCACAAGATTCAACCCTTTTCCCACTTCAACAAAGAGACAAGGATTTGGCTAAAGATTGTGTGTTGTTGTTTAATTTCGGGGAGCCACATGACTGAGGTTATAAGGGATCGTGTCTGTCTAGTGTATGCTCTCATGAATGATGCGGAGATTGATGTAGGTTCTATGTTGTTGTCGGCTATGCGCCGAGCTCGCCTCCAAGGAGGTCTTTGATATGCTTTCGGTGGACTATTGACTAAATTAATGAGAGCATTCGAAGTGCCCGAAGAAAATTTTGACTATCATCCTCCTTTGGTGACGATGCCGGTGGATGTCACCCAAACTAAGGCGCCGGATTCACTCGGCCCCACTTTGACATTAGCAGAGCGTCATGCTCGAGATGACGGGATTTTAGCCCGTATGTATGGGTTGGAGATGTTGCGACACAGGACTGGGGGTAGGCCCTCTACGACGGATGAGCTGAGCCAGGTAGAGAGGGATTATCCTCTTAACGAGCATGCAATGGCCTTATTGAGAATTGGTCCTAATTTTATTGAGCCTGTGGATGATGATGTCCCCACAGATGAAAATGACCTCCAGACCGATTCTAAGGATGAGGAGGGGGAGGCGGATGATCCACCACTAGAGGTCCGTGGGCCGGAGAACGACGACTACCTCGACTGACCAGGGAGCTCCTTACACCCTACTCTTGCATTGTTTATTTTTTTAGCATTGGGGACAGTGCTAATATTTTAAGTGTGGGGTGGGGTGTGATGGGATTCACTTGTATGTATGTATATGTGTGCTGCTGTATGCTTTTATTTTGGGTTCCTTAGCCTTTGTTTTCAGTTCCTTTACTAAGGAGACTCCCTTTGAACCGTACAAAAAAAATATGGATTTTTGATGTTGTTTTAAATTTTTTTATGTTGTTTTTGGTGTTTATTACTTTTGAGTCGCCTTAGTCATAGGACTAAGGGATTTGCTCTATGATGGATGGATGACAACCGTCTTAAGAGCAAATTAGTCATGTAGTATCGTGTCGGGTGTTCTTGCTTGCTATACAATTGTGCATACACGTGTGAAATAGGCTAGGATAGATAATAGCAAGTGTTGAGATGCCTAATTCTCACTTAGGTTACTGGCTAAGTTGCTTAATGTTGAATTTATGCATGATTTCAGATATGTTATGGTGAACCTGCTGAGCTGAACATGTGCCATGTGTGAGTGAGGTTTTTGTGATATTCCATGTGCATAATGATGTCTAGAACTTGCCCAGTGTGTTTGCAAAGCGAAATAAAAGGTGTTAAGTTTAGGAGATGATATAGGCATTTCTTTGATAGCCATGTTTTGACCTACTTTATCTACGCTTTTCGCATGATCTTAGTCAGCCCCGTTGAGCCCTTAGCCTATTCTTTGGTGGTCTTACATGTAGCTTGATCATTTTTTTTCAATGAACCGCAATTTTATCCAAAACTCCTAAGCACTTTAATTGAGAAATTAGGTTGTAAAGGAGTGTGAAAAAAAAAAAGAGTTGAAGAAGGAAAGAGTTAAGTTAAAGCCCCAAGTATATATCCTTTGGGTGTGTGAAAAAGTTTGTGTGTTGGTAGGGAGTATGTTAGAAGAAAAAAATATAAAAAAACAAAAAAAAAAAAAGAAAAAATATAATAAACTAATATTTGAATCAATGGTTGATAGCAGTTACTCCCTACCTAATAGGCTTAAACTAGCTTAAAAACATGGGGGCAAAACAAAAAGAGAGTTGGGAAGATAAAAGTATTGGAAAATAGGTTGGTTGAAGGTGGTCTTAATGTAATTTGTAGTGTATTAAAGCGCTCAGGGAAGATATTCACTATTCTTGATCAAATATTTCCTACCCGTCCCTTAGCCTACAATACAACCCCTAAAGTCCTACTTGATCTTTAGCTTTAGCACTTTGACATTAGTGGAGTACTACACTAAGGGCAAGCTTATGGTTCATCTTTTGTGCATGTGAATTCTTTCAGAGAGTGAGTGAACTTTTACTCATGCACCCATTTAAATTACTTTGAGTGAAATATTGGGTGATTCTCTTGTGGTGAGGGCGCATGTTTAGCGAAGTGTGGTGATCTATGGGTAACGTGTCATACATGAATTTGCAGTTGGTAAAGTTGTTTTGTGAGGATAGGTTGTTTCAATTTGCTATTCACTTTTTGTGATACGAGTATGTTGGTGCCTAATTTGATAAGTGTGGTTGTGCAGTTATGCAAGAATTCCTATTGTGTGTCAATTGTCTAAAGTCGCCCAGATTTGAGTGTGGTTGTTGTTCGAGGACAAACAAAGGTTCAAGTGCGGGGTGGTGATCTAAGGCGTATTTATATGAATTATGACAGACTTTAACCCATGTTTACCTTAGTTTTAAGAACAATACATGTGTATTCTATAAGTTCTTGATGGAATATGTGATATTGTGCTAACCAATATGATTATACCCTTTTAGGTGGAATTTGCGACTATTTGGAGCATTTTTTGGCATGGAAAGTGAGGCTTGGAGGAGCTACAAGTGAAGAATATTGAAGATAAGAGGCAAGCCAAAGAATTGAACTTGAAGAATCCAACCAAATCCGCGAAGAGAAGTCGACGAAAGCAAAAAAATCACAAATTAAGGGCCTGGCGCGCCAAGGGGAGTGCCAGACCGCTTTTGGCTATTTTTTCACTTGCCCAGGAAGAAATGGGGCGCACCCAGGGGCGTGCCACGCCGCCTGGGAGCACCCTTTTGATGAGGCAAAATCTGCCTAAGTGCCAGGCGAGCCCAAGGGCGTGCCGGGCCACTTTTTGGCCGATTTTGCCTCGACTTTGGGTCTATAAATAAGGCCTTTTGGTTATTGTATAAAAATCCCATCATCCTTAGAATATTTTCGGCGTTTTTGGGCATCTCAATTAGGTTTTATTCCTCATCTTTTCAGTTTTTATTTATTTTGAAGGTATTTTAGTACTTTCGGATGTTAATTAACATTATGAGTGGCTAAAATCCCTATTTCCTTAAGGCCAAGAACATGAATCTCTTGGGTTAATTCTATTGTTTTTTTGCGGAAGTTTATCGTCAATTGGTTGTTCATATATTTTAAATTTCACTATTTTGATGCTTGATCACCATTGAAATACATTCCTTGTCTTGAAGTGAACTCGAGAGAGAAACTAAGAGATAGAACGTAGAGTATAAGAGGTGTGGTCTTTCTCGGGGAAGAAATTCTAAGGGATTGACATGTGGTTAAGATCGAGAGGTACCTAATCCACCACACTTGGTCAATTACGAGATGAAAGTTTAAATGTATTAGAATTGGTTAAACTTGTCACCGCTCATGGACGTAGTTAGGTTTCCAATTTCTAGTAAAGGATTATAGTTTGGAGACGAATATAATTGTAAAATTAACCTCGTGATAAATAACCAAGATAAAAAACTCAAATTGCTTAAACCAATAACAATTATGCTCAAGAGACGACGTTCAGAGTGCCTTAGCCCTGGGAATTCACTTTTTATTGATTTTTCAAGCACATTTGCGAAAACCAAAGTTACAATAGCGAAGATAGGAGTTCATAATCCGCAAGCATTTAATTTTCATTACCAAATCACTTTCATTTTTTGCAACACTAGTTTTTAATTATAGTTTGACGCCTGAAATTAATTTCTGTTGACGAAAGTCCCTTGGGTTCGATATCCGGTTCTTTTAAAGGAGCCACTGTATTACTTGCATGATCATGTACACTTGCGTTTATAGCTGGGTCGCAATAGAAAACTGGATGGACGGCTGATAAATCTGGGGGTAACGCCAACTTGTACGCTACCTCCCCAACTGTCCGTAGTATCTCGAATAGTCCAATATAGCTGGGGCTGAGCTTAACTTTTCTCCCAAATCTCACCACGCCCTTCATGGGCGATACGTGGAGAAAAACCCGATCACCCACTCCAAACTTCAAGACATGAAGTCTACGATCGGCGTAACTTTTTTGCCTACTCTGAGCTACCCTCAATCTATCCTGGATCACTCGTACCTTATCCAAGGAATCCCGCAGCAGGTCAGTACCCCGGGGGATAACCTTTGAAGTATCAAAACAACCTATCGGAGATCGACAATGCCTACTATATAATTCCTCAAACGGGGCCATCCTAATACTCGAATGGTAGCTATTATTATAAGCGAACTCTGCCAGAGCTAAGTGCTGCTCCCACTGACCTCCAAAGTCCATCACACATGCACAGAGCATATCCTTAAGAACCTGAATGGTCCACTCGGACTGACCGTCGGTCTGAGGATAGAATGCGGTTCTAAGATCAACCTGGGTACCCAACTCTTCCTGAAAGGTCCTCCAGAAGCTAGAAGTAAACATAGAGCCTCTATCGGAGATAATGGATACAGGTACCCCGTAAAGGCGAACTATCTCTCGGATGTAGATACGGGCTAACCTATCGGCATTGAAAGAGATCTGAATCGGAATAAAATGAGCCGACTTGGTCAACCGATCTATGATGACCCAAATACTGTCAGAACCATACGAAGCACAAGGCAAGGCAGTCATGAAATCCATAGTAATCTGCTCCCACTTCAACTCAGGAATGGGTAGCCTCTGAAGCAATCCACCTGGTCGCTGCTGTTCGACCTTTAACTATTGGCAAGGCAACGAGCAACAAAGTCCGCAACATCTTTCTTCATGCCACTCCACCAGTAATGCTGCCTCAAGTCTCTATACATCTTTGTTGTCCCTGGGTGAATGGAATATCTAGAGCTATGAGCCTCTCGCAGTATCAACTGAATCAAGTCTCCAACCCCTAGGACACAAATGCGACCATCGAACCTCAGAATGCTCTCTAAGTCTAGGGTACCCCGACTGGACTCACCCTTCACCACCTGATCACGAATGCTACAAAGTCTACTATCCTCAAACTGGCGAGTCTAGATTTGCTCAAACAAGGTAGACTTAGCTTCAACACTCACAAGGATCCTCCTGGAGTCCAAAATATCGAGCCGAACCAATAGATTGGCTAAGAATCGGACGTCCAAAGCCAAAGGTCGTTCTGATACTGAAATAGAGGCCAAACTACCCATGCTTACTGCCTTCCGACTCAAGGCATCCGCTACCACATTCACCTTGCCCGGATGGTATAGGATAGAGATATCATAGTCCTTCAGCAACTCGATCCATCTACGCTGCCTAGAGTTGAGTTCTCTCTGAGTCATAAGGTGCTGAAGACTACGGTGGTCGGTGTAAATCTCGCAGCGAACACCATACAAGTAGTGCCTCCAAATCTTAAGCGTAAAGACCACCGCTGCCAACTCTAAATCATGGGTGGGGTAGTTGCGTTCGTGAATCTTAAGCTGCCTCAACGCATAAGCAATAACTCGGCCCTGTTGCATTAGAACACAACCCAAATCGACACCAGAAGCATCACAATAAACTACAAACCCCTAGCCTTTAACAGGAAGGGTCACAATTGGAGCTGAAGTAAGTAAATCCTTGAGCTTCAGAAAACTCTACTCACAATCATCGAACCACTGGAACAGAACTTCCTTTCTAGTCAGCCTGGTCATAGGCGATGCAATAAAAGCAAAACCCTCAACAAATCGTCAGTATAACCTGCTAAACTAATAAAGCTATGAACCTCAGTCGGAGATGTAGGTCTGGACCAATCACGAATAGCCTCAATCTTTGCTGGATCCATCATAATCCCCTCCTTAGACACCACGTGTCCTAGAAATGTAACAGAATTGAGCCAAAACTCACACTTTGAGAATTTGGCATAAAGCCTATGATTTCTCAATGTCTGGAGCACAATCCTCAGATGTTGCTCATGCTCCCCCTAGCTCCTTGAATATACAAGAATGTCATCAATGAAAACAATAATGAAGGAGTCTAAATAGGGCCTGAAAACTTGATTCATCAAATCCATAAACGTCGCCGGGGCATTAGTCAACCCAAAAGACATTACCAGGAACTCATAATGGCCATATCAAGTCCTGAAGGCTATTTAGGGGATATCCTCAGCGCGGATTCTTAACTGATGGTAACCCGACCGCAAGTCAATTTTTGAGAACACTGCTGCACCCTAAAGCTGATCAAATAAATCATCAATACGAGGCATAGGATACTTATTTTTCACAGTAACCTTATTCAGCTTCCTATAGTCAATACACATACTCATAGAGCCATCCTTTTTCTTCACGAATAATACAGGAGCACCTAAGGTGATACACTAGGCCGAATAAAACCCTTACTCAAGAGATCCTAAAGCTGAGAATTTAGCTCCTTAATCTCAGCAGGAGCCATGCGGTAAGGTTCCATAGAGAGAGGTTGGGTGCCCGACTCAAGATCAATAGCAAACTCGATATCACGCTCAAGAGGAATACCAGGCAGATCGGTAGGAAAAACATCGGTGAACTCACGGACAATAGGAACAGAATCAAGCAAGGGACTCTCAATACTAATATCACGAACATAAGCAAGATAAGACTCGCAACCCCTCAACACCAATCTCTTAGCCCGAACATAAGAAATAATCTCTGTCGGTGTACGGCCAAAAGAACCCTGCCATACCACCGGGGGTATGCCAGGAATGGCTAAGGTAACGGTCTTGGCGAAGCAATCCAATACTGCATGATAAGAGGATAACCAGTCCATGCCCAGAATTACATCAAAGTCCATCATATCCAATACAACAAGATCAGCCCGAGTATCAAACTCTCAAACAGTCACTATACATAATCTATAAATCCAATCCATTACTAAAGAATCACCCACGGGAGTAGATACACACAATAGCACAAATATAAGACAACTCCAATCGTGGTGCATAATAAGCAAAAATATATGAAAAAGTGGATCCCGGATCAAATAGAGCAATAGCCGACTGACGGTACACCGAAATCTTTCCTGTAATAATAGCATCCAAAGACTCTGCCTTCGGTCTACCAGGTACAACATATAAATGACCTCGCTCGCGTCCTGGCAGGGCGTCTGGCCTACCAACTGTCCTACTTGCCTGAGAACCTCCTTGAAAATGATGGGGACCACCCCTACGACCCTAAACACCACCTTTAGCAGGAGGCGGCACGAATCTGATGGGCTGAACACTCTGCGCCATAGGCGGGATCGTCCTACGCTAGGGACATTCTCTGGAGAGATGGTCGAACACTCCACAAGTAAAGCAAGGACCTGGAATGCCACTCAGTCCAAAAGGTCTGACTGATCCGGAATAGCTATCACGACTAGAAGATCCAGAATGTGTACCACTCGAAGACTGGCCGCTGCCCTGGCCATACGATTCACTGAAACTGGACTGGTCTCCGTCAAAAATCTGGAGTACGGCCTGAACAGGCCTACTATATTGACCCTAGTGCCTATTTGACTGACGTGGAGGGTACCTACTCCGAGAATCTCTGCCTCTAAATTGTGAGCCTCTATGGCTTCCACTGAAACTGCCCTAGTGACGTGGTCTCTTATCGCTGCCCCCTTGGGCCTCGCGATGCATCCCCTCCATAGTCTGGGCATAATCAGAAATCTCAACAAAAGACCTACCAGTGGAAACCAAACTCTGAGTAGCCATGCAAAGACGAAGTCTCATTCCCCTAACATAGCACCGAATCCTCTCATACTCGGTAGTCAAGATCGCGGTAGCATGTCTGGCCAATTCATAAAATCGCGCCTCATACTCGAGAACTGTCATCAAACCCTGCTGTAACCCTGTGAACTCATCTCTCAAGCGCTCACAGAGACTGCGGGGCATATACTTCTCCAGAAAGACCTCAGAGAACTGGGTCCATGTCAACGGGGGAAGTCCAGCTAGTCTGGAATCAAGCAAACCTCTCCACCAATGTATAGCAGCCAAATCCAACTGAAAAGTAGTACAATCAACTCCACTTGACTCAACTAGGCCCAAATTATGGAGCCTAATCTCGCAAGCAGCCAGGAACTCAAATGCATCTTCTCCTGGCGCCCCTGCAATCCTCGGAGGAGTCAATCTCAGAAATATACCCAGCATCTTCTGCTCCTCCACATACATAGCAGGATGGGCGACCACCGGCTGAGCAACTACCGACGCTAGGGGAACCTGAACTCTAGGTACCGCATTTACAGGCTGCGCCCCTACCTCCGTACCACTCTGATTCGCAGACTGTGCACCATCAGATAGTACACCACCAACTAATCCCAGCAACTGGACCAAAGAATCTCTAAGCAACGACAAAGAAATAAACCCTGATGGAGTCTGGGCTGGCCCCTGGCCCACCAACGACTGAGGTGGCTGAGGCGGTGGAGCAACCTCTGCCTCTGGAGCAATAACTGGGTCTGGGGAAGGCTCTAGGATGGGGTTGTAGCTCTACCTCGGCCACGACCTCTGGGTTGGCCACGACCTCTAACAGGTGCCCTAGCAGCAGGCTCGGGGTCACTCTCACCCGTCATCGTCGCTCGCGTCCTCGCCATCTGTGAAAGAGTGAAATAACAAGAACCTTAGAAACCAATATAGACTCGGCGTACGAAATGAATAAAGAAAGTGAAGTGGTCCTAAGAATGTCCAATAGCCTCCCGAAGATAGGGCACAGACGTCATCGTTCCGATCCGCGAAACTTTACTAGACACTTGCTCTTATACCAACAATACTAGCGAACCTAGGTGCTCTGATACCAATTTATCACGACCCAATTTTGGAGTCATGATGGCACCTACTATGCCCTCCAGTAGGTAAGCCAAGTCCGAGACCGGAACGACAATTAATGGGCGCCATGATGGAAAGACACCATAATATGATAATTTATGCCCGTAATACACGCACAAAATATAGGGCTATATAAACGGGAGGGAATTAAACAAAATGAATCCCACGACCTAGTAAGGCCAGTACAGGAGCCACTAGCAAAAGAATAAGAGTACTAAAGTATCAGTATACATGTATTCTCAAAATGAAAGATTGTCCAAAAGTAGAGGAAGGAGAGGGGATCAACTCTGTCTCGAAAAGCTCACCCTATCTCTGGAACCTATGAATATCTGGATAGAATGTCAACGACTGCGACTAGTACTCATATGCACCAGAAAAGATACAGAAGTGTAGTATGAGTACCAAAATAATGGATACTCAGTAGGCATCATCGACCGACTGAGCTAAAGCATAATACAAGTAAGATAAAGGCGGGGATGTAAAGTATATCAATGAAAAAGGGCAAACCTGAAATCAAGAGCTGACATAGGTAAATAATTAAGAAAACATGAAGTATCAAAGTTAAAGTAACTAACTATAACCCAACTAGGACCCCATAAGCCTAGAGGATACAAACAAGAGAACTAATCCAATCAGACCCCCATAAGCCCGTTGGAAGAAATCAACACATGAACCGATACCACACCTATGAATCCCATTCCAAACCACCACTCGCCGGACTCGAATCAGTCTTGATATACTACCAAATCTCAATAATCCTTAAGTATCATAATACCGGACTCAAACCGGTCTTTAAATAAATATGCCGGACTCAAACCGATCTTTAAATAAATATGCTGGACTCAAACCGGTATTTAAATATATATGCTGAACTCGAACCGATCTTTAATTATATATGCCGTACTCAAACCGGTCTTTAAATATATATGTCGGACTCGAACCGATCTTTAAATATATATGCCGGACTGGAATCGATCTTTAAATAAATATAATAATAATGTCATCCCGAGCTATATAGATGCCAAGTAGTCTAAGGTTCAAGATTAAGGGTTATACTATGAAGGAAGGACTCCTAAGTCTACAAGGAGCTAGGTACGATATCCCAACCCAAAGCATCAATTCACTTAAGGGAAGGGGAAATGGATCGATTCTACCTCCAAACGGCTCTCAAATCGGCCAAATAATCCAACTTTTGCTAATTAAATAGCCAACCATAAATTCCTACCCCAATACCAGCACAATATATTACTAATACAATGATTTAAGATCAATCTGTCACTAGGGTAAACCTAACATATCTAGATGCTGAAGAAAGCCCGATCGAGTCTGCTAAAGTGGAGCTTTTCATTTTTGAGAAGCCTCCGCACTATGCCACGCTATAAAAATAACAATTTACTCATCAATAAGAGAACAACAATACCCATATTGCATATACTTGCATTGGGTCCAAAATTAAGTCGAAAATCTTATGCGGGGCTCGCTTACGGAATCGCAAGTTTGAAACCGTCAAAACGTCCCTCCAAGCTCAAGGATCATTCACCCTTACAATTGGGTGAATTTCGAGCATCACAACACCCAACAATCAAACCACAAGGGTTTTGGGCCTAAACGGAGAATTCACCAAGAACTTAAAGGAACTTACCTAGATTTAGACGAGGAAAAGAGGATGTTAACGTACTCTCCAAGCTCCCTTGAACACCCAAGGATTTCCTATTCTCTCACACTATCTCTCTAGAGACTCAATGATCTCAACCCTTGGAAAATTATGAGAGAAAAATGGGTGAAGTGGGATTTAATGGGGCTGCAGGTACCGCTTAAGCGATCACTGCTAAAGCGGACCAGCTTCCGCTTAAGAGGACCGGCTGGTCATGGATAGCTGCTAAAGCAGTGCCCAAGCCGCTAAATCGTCTTCCTCTTAAGCGGTTGCACCAGCTGAAGCTGCATCAGCTCTTGGCAATATTTTGCCAAGTTTTCGATGGGTCCTTGGGATTTGTTCGGGACCCCATGAAAGCAAACGAACTATGATAATCCATCAAATTTTGCATTCCAGACTCAATGGCGAAGCTAAAACTTCCATTCGGGGTCGTTTTGACGAAATGTGGGTCCCACACCCAAAGGGTCATTTTTAGTACTTTCCACCCAATAGCCCAAAACGAGTCCGAAAACCCGGGACCCAGACCAAGGGTCCTGCTAGCCTAAATTCAATGTTTCGAAGATGATGGAATTGTAAGAATTTGCATACCAGGCCGGCTTCCTGGTGTTTAGGCCCGGTAGCCAAATTTGAAAAGCATTGATTTCAAAACAGGGGAAAAGGCTCTAAAACCAAACGAACTACCCGGTAACTGAACTGTCAGCTCCAACAAGTCATAAGTGACTTGGGGAAGCTATGGAAACTCTCTAAACATCAAGATAACTTGGAAAGGCAGAAAAATAACATGGAGGGTCATTACAAGAGGGATCCATTTCCTCGAGCCACAGAGATGACGGGACCTCCAGCTAGATCCCGGAGTGCACATCATTCCACCTCCCCCTCCTTTTACTTTTATCTCTATATTTTGGATTTGGTTTGCCCCTGTTTGGGGCATGTAAAAAACAATCTTTCCTTTTATTCTATCGCACATGGATGTTTGTTTTTACTTAACTAATAGTTAAAACATAAAAATTATCTTACACTATGCGTGTTATATCGATCATGTGATAGCCAGCATCTTATTAATGTGTTTAGAATAGGTTGGGAATGAAATGTAAAGCAGGGGACAATAAGGTAGGGATTCTGTCCCATTCCATCCCATTATAGCTGCTTGCATGCCGCTACTATGGAACCACTGTACCAGGAAAATTCCCACTATGGCAAGCTCACAGTAGCGGGATAGTGCCCTCTATAGAAGCCCAACAGCAGTGGCCCAAAAAAATTTCTAGTTTCCTGCAATTCCCTCAACCTCATTCCCTTCCACAACACTTTAGTTTGAAATCATACAACCGTTAAATCATAATCCCAAGATCGAGCCCAGCAATCTGGAAAGATTATCAATTAATCAAAAACACGCTTTTTATACACCGGCTATAGATCACCAACTCAACATCAATTAGCATAATAACTTGTTCACTGCTATTTAACAATCGTCAAATTTATGCTTCCCACATAACAACAGCTTAAGGCAAGGAAATTTTACAATAATTTAACCATTTCATTTACTGCTTAACATGTACCACTATAATGATTAACACTTAAACCAAATATCTATTCAATCCACATCATACAGGTTCTCAACCTACAACATGTAAGTAACTTACAAATACTTCACTTATCACAGATTCTCAAATATCAAGCAGTTACAACGTACCTAAATACCAATTCAGGTAATCTCATAAATTTATTAAGCCACCCCTCATATATCTCTAAATATAACCTCATTTACATCCTTGATGACCACTATTTGATCGTCCAGAATTTTGCACACAACCCTTAAGGCCAGATACTAATTGTAACCTTCTCGGTTCATATTCCATTGCTTGCGTTATTCCAAAGGAATTCAAGTGACCCTTATTTATTTTGTTTGAGATATCAATTGGAATCAAGAGATACTAATTGGACTCAACCCATACAAACAATCACATAGACCACAGGAGAGGAGGGAATAGTTGGGAACAATTCTTAGAATGCCTCTTAGCTTCCCAATGATTTGATGTGGACGTCAACACACTAATCCACAAGACTCTATTCGACATTTACTATTGTACTTATGAGACCAGTAACCTAGGCTCTAATACCAACTATCTCGACCCAGCTAACTGGATCATGAGGGTACCTACTCTAATCCACCTAGATAGAAGAACCCTTACCACCCATTAGAAAACATGCAGAAGTCATAAAAGAAATTATTAAATCTTACAATTATTACAAAACTGATTACAATACTTCAAAATACAAAATGAAATATTCTACCTCAAAGATCTAGTCTAGACAGCTATAAGATCTATTACAAGGAAAATCAAGAATTACATGACTAAACTTCCACCATAAGAGACAAAAGATAGAAGCTATTGAAGATCTCTACCACACCTTTTAAGAAACATCAACTGATCCTACAACCAGATTATACCCCAGAAAAGGTATAGCAATAGTAGCATCAGTATAGCCACACATACTGATAAGTATCATCAGCCAATCCAAGTTAAAGCACATAAACACAACATGAATATTCGAGATAAAACATGCACATAGTTAATACCATAATCACTTTGACCTCGTATATTACCTCATCCACCTTTCTGATTTTGCACTCTCCTCATTGAACCTCAGTTACCTCATCACAGCTACACTAAGCCACAAGTAAACCACCACTAAACCACAAGTAAACCACCATACGACCTTCAACTCTAATGCACCACCTTTTAATGGTTTTGTCACCTCAAACTATACATTTAAAGCTCGCTTAATCATGAACTCAACCATACATTTACAAGGACTTCCAACCCCTTAGTTCTGAGTCTTAGATAAACATTCTTTGTAAATATTGACAATTTAAGGACGACACCCACGTAATATGAAAACCTAGCCAACTATTTATTAATAAGTACCACCATGTATTACTTAAGCATTTAAACCTCCACTTAGTCTTCCTCAACCATACTGAATAATTCAGACAAGTATAAGACATTATAGGTTATTCACCAAGTAACAACAAGACTAACAACAATAACTCAACCTTGCCATAATTACTCTTTTCATTAGACTTCAACAAGTATTACATAATTTAAAGTAAATCAATATTCTGAACAACTCATGGATCTAAATAACAATAATAGTATCCACTAGCTTACTCAAGGAACCCTATATATCAATCAATAATGTCACCCGATCCACTCAAGGAACCGTCGAACTCACCAGTATTGTGTACATACATGTTATGGGTCTTATGGTTGCCCGCAATCCTAAACATGAAATCTTTTGTCAATCTATGTTATGCATACATTTTCTAACACAAACCTATACTACTCAATTAAACCTAGCCTACCTAGGCATCAAGCAGCTGCTACGGACGCATAAACTTGAATTTATGGCTCTATTCCAGTGATTTTTGGCATGAAATCCACATGATAATGATGGGTTTTATCCTGTTCATGCATATCCCTTGTTTTCTATTGCTCTAGGGTTATGAGTCAACCCTAGGGGGTTTTAGAATAAAACCTCATCCTATTTATAGTTGGAGAGAGAAGGAAAAATAAAGAAAATTTAGGAAGGAAGGGGTTGTTCTTTTATCAGCATCCCACTATAGCAGCCAGTCTGGAAATTTCCTTCTATAGCCGAAAGACATCAGCCCGCCTACAATTTTAAACTTTAAATTTATTAAACTAAGTCTTTCATGCAACTATTTCAAGGATATTCACAAAATTCCCGTACCTTGTGCCCTCTAAATTAGGTGATTTTTAGTAACAACGGAATGGATCATTATAGTTATGGCTTAACTTTCTTTAGATCGGGCTGGGTAGATAAAAATTCATGTAAATTATGTTATGGGTTGGGGATTTTATCATTGTTTTCATCTTTTGAAGTTATTATTACTATTGTGTTGCCCTTATGGGGGCTTGTGTGAACCATTATTATTGATATGGGAAATTACTATCATTGAGATACCTATGCAAGGGTTGGTATTGTTCTTATTTGATCATTATCTATTCATTATTATTGTAGTGGTACCTGCGTGGGGGCTTGGATTGATATTATTGATGTTTTATATGATTGTTCACCATTGTGTTGTCCTGGGAAGGCTTATATCATGTCTTACTAAGATTTGTGTGATTTGAGTTCATCCATGCCATTTTTGAGTTATTATATGTTGTTGATTTTTCCATGATCATGCCTAGTCATTCATCACTCATTTTCATGAAAATGATACTATTATAGAACTTGGATTTCTTTGCGAAACAAAACGTACCATTTTTTAAAATGCTTTAGCATAGGGAAGTGCCAGTAAGGTTGATTGATAAATCGTGACTAGTTTATGGGTTACAAACCCTCCATGGGTCCTCTCCTAGAAACTTAGGCTCAGAGGGTGTATACGAGGTGAATATTTGAGCATTGCATCTGTACCATATCATTGTGTTGTACTACTTGTCATCTCTTCTGTGCGAATGATACTGTGAATTGGACTTCCTTATATGTTTTCTCTATGAACGATACTGCAAATTAGACTTCTTTAAATATTGTTTTGGTCTTTCATATATTGTTGTTGAGATTGTATTTTTATATTATTAGGAGTTGTACAACTTGAGCGGTTGGGACATTTTCTATCTGCAGGGCGGATGCATTATGCATAGTCTAATTTACTTGTTTAGTTGTCTAATTTTCTTGGTTGTCCTATTATGCCTACTGAGTACAGATGGACCATACTCACTCCTGCTTTTTTGTACCCTTTTAGTGCATATCCTAGTTCAAGTGCTACCCATGGATTGTGATTTCGTGCAACTTTGAGTTTTTGAAGTCAAGGTGAGCTCCCCATCTGCAGCATGTCTTTCTGGATTCCTCTAGTTATCTTATGTCATTATTTTATTTCAGAGACAAATATTATGTATTCATACTCATGTTAGTTTTAGAGTTGCACTTACTAATAACATTAGATTCTAGGGATTGGAGATGTATTGTTCTGATTTTCCAATCTTATTATCCTATTTAGCTTGACTTTATCCTAAAGTCTCATATTTTGCTTATTATTTACCTTTTTTTCGTATCTATTCTTTTTTGGTATTGGTCTTTCCTACAAAGCTTGATTCAGGGTTGGTGTCATCATGACCTCAGCCTTTTGGGTCGTGACATCAATTTATTTAGAATATGTTTTTTTTTACTACTGTTTCATCCTTGTTACTTTAAATTTGCATTTACCATTTTGACATTTAACATCATACTATAATCAATTTTGCTTTATTTGTAGTTTCTTTCTCCATTACTATTTCTCTTATTTGATAAATCTATATACTTAAAAGTTTTGTCAATTTAAAAGATAAATTTTCTAATGTGAGAATTTTCAAAAATAATAAAATTGAATTCTTTTGCCAATTAGTTAATTCAAAATTTTAATTATTTTTTCGCAATCGCAAAGAAAATATTTTATTTTATTTTTTATGTTAGTTCATTCTAAATTCTAAGAAATTAATTATAAATATTTGCTCATTCATGAGTGTATAAGGAATTTGTAAGGAGTTTATGGCATTTACAATGAATTAATATGAGCAAAAGCATGGACTTTCATGACTTAGCGTAACTTGTTCATAGAGAAAAAACTCATAGACATGAAGAATGTAATGTGGGTGTCACGCCTCAAGTCTAGATGGGGCGTAGAAGTACCATATGAGCATGTATTATGCAAATAGCTTGCGTTAAGTGGATGAACCACAATTCATAAGACAACTATAAGGAGTTTTACCTAAGCAACATTAGCTAACTAGCCACACTAACGCATTTGACACCTGGAACTATAACTACATATAAATACTTTACACTATCTACAAAACCTCTTATAGAATCTATAACTATACAATGTCAGATAGTCGGGATAGGCCACGTCATACCCAAACTATGACTATAAGTGCAACTGAAGAGTATTATACATCTCTTGGCTCCATATGAGAATGGAGCTTACCAATTGCTTTGTTGAATACACAACAACTGTCTAATGTGAAGGTCTGTTAACTTGTATACTTATCCTACATTTATAGAAATGCAATGCTCCCCAAATGTAGGTACGTCAATATATATACAACATATACTGGTATGTAAAGCAGACAGGAATAAGAAGTAAACATATAAAAGTTCTCAATGAATCAAATAACAATATGAGCAACTGTAGACATCTAAATACCAGAGCCTCTAGATTGAAACTATAACTTATGATTGCACAAGTAACAATTACATTATAAGATGTTATAACCTACATATTTTCCTTATTATGCTATTTATAATGCCTTATGAGTTGTTCATTATTATGAAACGCTTACTAATTTGCCTAGGTGATATTCTATGGTTATTTCTAATATAAATAATCATGTGATGGCCTACTGAAGGTGATCCATCAAGTCTAACACATATGTTGCCCCAAATACTTATCTTTATAATCTTATATACATAACTATCATCGAGGTATGACACTAGGTGTGCCTTCTGTTGGCTCACACATGAGGGTTTTACACCCAGGCCATATGTGTCATATATTGGCTTGATGAGTCAGAGAAACCAGTGTATGGCATTTTGCTGATTCCAAATACAAAGCCATAATATTTTAGGCTTATTATGGATATTTAATGTGGTCTCAATCCTATTTATAGAATCAGGTCGCACATTTCTGTCAAGTAAAACTTATAAATACCTCTCCTTATTAAAGATATATTTTATCAACTGATGTCTTCGAGGCCTGTAACGTATAGATTACAATAAGATTGTTTAGCCACTTAAGTAGAATCTCTATATAGCATTTAACTTCTTTACTCGTGATATCTAGCTATTCAAATGCCATTTCTTTGTTTCATTCTATGACTATGTTGCCTATGTGATCAACTATACAAGTGCAACCATATTATATGACCATTTATTTTCATTTATAACACATGATCGATACACCAAGTGACTTGTAAGGATTTCAAGTAAACACACATATGGAATGCAAAACATTATGAGTACTTGACTCAAAGGAGCAATATGAATACTGTGACTTCAATAGATAAACGTATAAAGTGCAAAGAAAAGAAATTTCAAGTGGAACAAGCATATAGATATGTTGATCATATTAGACACAGAGGTGAACCCAGGATTTGAAGAGCACGGGTGCACTATTATCTTAACATAAATGTTAGAGAAATTTCCAATGACGACTGAGGGATAGTGCCATGTATGACTGACTGGTCACTAGAGGCTTAAGCAATTACAAAAATATATATATATAGGTCAAATATGGGTTTTAAGGTAATAAATAACCCTAACTCATCTAGAGTAGGTGTGTGTAATAGCCTAGTGGTAAAGAATGCCTTATGTGAACAAGCTATCATAAGTTCTATTACCCTCAGTAACATTTTTATTGTTAAAATTAAAACAAAATTATCAGAGAAAGGTGACATTTGGATTTGATCTTGGGTCACTTTTGTGGGAAACAGTAGCCCAGACCAACTCTCCCAAAGTGCAATAGTACTCTTCACAGTGTATAAATTTTCTATATTAGTTTCTTAAGGTATATACATGTACATATTCAGAACGTTTTCCAAAGTTAATGGGTGCACGTGCAACCCTACCCTAACATATGGGTCCGCCTCTGATTAGACATATAGTCATGTGTTTTACATATAGGAAGTGAAGGCTCTATCCACATATATCAAGTAAACTATATTGACCCGTTTAAGAGAAAAAAAATGACTTAAGGTTGTGCCTTAATGGTGAAGGAGTGTTTAGCTTTACATACTTTGAGTTTTCCTTACAACACTTGTCAATGACCAACCCATCTTTAAGGCATAAAATCTACATGAACAACAAGTATACAACTATTTCAATCATCCCAACATGTTCGAGTTACATAGATAATACATTGACTACTAGGTGAGCGACAAGCTCATAAGACCCTTTATTCAACATATTTCTCCATCCTTCTCTTCTTTATGATAGCAATAACATCACACGACCCTTTAATAAGGTATCCTAATACTCCACGGGCTCCTCAACACAGGAGAAAACCCATTATCTCCACTATCATCGATGGTATTCATGGTTCTTCCTTAACCTCATTTGTCTCTTTCTCCTCGAATTGATTATCCGTCTCCAGGTTATTATTAATGCTTTGTGCTTCCACGCTGATTTCCCCTAGAGGCATTAGAGGTTTTATGGACTAGGCTATTTTTTATGACATCCATCTTATTATTCTATGTCTTCATCTGTAATACCAGTTCAGTCTGTACCTCAATAAAACTTAGAAGGATATCCCTGAGGTTTTCTAGACTAATTGACGTGCTCTCTCCTATATTCTCCTTGCTATCTGGAAGAGGAGGCCTGTGATTCCTTTTTTGGGTGTTCACATTTGTTAGGTCCAAATCCATATGTTGTTCCTCCTTGCTTTATGGATCCATGTTGTTGTGTCGATCACCAGGTAGAGTTTTTACTGTTTCTCTAGCCACGCTATCATCACTAGGCTTTCTTGCGACTTATTATTACTCATAGTCATACCGATTTACTGGAAGAGTATGGATAATTAGGATGGTAAGATAAACAAAGTAGAATCTACAAATAACTGCTCAGGCCTCACAGTGGGTGCCAAACTGTTTACCCCAAAATTTGTACAGTTGAATTTATATGAGGACAAGAGCATGCGTGTTAAGTTAAACTATATTTTAGGTATGTTTACTAGCGAGTTGATTATCTTTTTACCATGTCAAATAATGAAACATAATGACAGCGAGTAATAAAGATAAAAAATATAAATAATGGTCAGTATCTGATGAAGCCTTTTGAGGACCAAGAGCTCATCCATCGAGAGCTAAATAAGAGTTATAGGGGCCATATATAACAACTAAAGTAAGAAGAATATAATTTATTGATGTGCAAGTAAAGAGTATTGTATTAATAATATCAGAATTCAGATGATTTAAAAAATGATAAAGAGTGACTATTTATAAGCTACAGTGATAGGCTTCATCCAATGAAAATGATTCCTTCAGGACCTATATTATCGTTCCCAAAGATATTGCTCCAAGTGTCATATCCATTAGTGACAACCAATATCCACTATAGAGATCAAGCTAGTACACTATGCGTCCGTGCACCTGACATATCTGACGCCCTTGTCCCCTCGTCCTTATCTTTATTTAAGATCCTTCCAAATGAGATGGTTAATCTTTGACAAAATCTCCTTCCAACTATTTTATGGAGTTCTACAACTATCGATCTGAGATGGCTGGATCACCTCTTGAGATTACACGACCTCCTTTGTCCTTAAAAGTAACCCTTTGCTTCTTAGCATTTTTTTCGATGGTCTACACTTAATACATCTATCTCATTGTCCTGGTTATAATCCCTGATTCTTTCTGAACCATATTGATACAAATTTTCCATGGTTTTTCTTTTTCTTCCACAACTTCTTCTTAAATGACATATAAAATGGAACTAATGAAGTAATAATTTTTTCATCACACCACAATATTGAAATAAAAGAATTAACATTTACATGGAAGAACTATTGGATATATATAAGTATAATTGTAAAATACTATTTCCAAGTTACATGATAGTAACAGCATGAATAGATCTCATCGAGATTATGTTTCGAAGGGTAGATTATATTGGACAAGCAAACTCAATGAGCTCTTCATCTCCTTGGAAGAAAGTCATATCACTTTCTTCCAAAGTCACAAGTGCTTCCACTCCTCCATCCATACTTTAATTATCCATCAGGAAAAGGAATTTAAGTGGATAACTAGTGTAACGATACAAAATATTGTTACGCTGCAATAGGAGGTAGAAGTTTCACCTAGATTCCCCTTAGCAAAATTTGGAGGAATTCAGGGCTAGTCTAGTATTGGATTATTCTTGAGGGTATGGTATTTGAATGAAATTTGGTATTAATTTGATTGGTAATAGTGGGGTTTGATGTGATGGTTGGATATCCAATAAGTATAGGAAGTTGTAGCAACTTTTGGCACCTGAAATAAAGTTATAAAACTTCGATTATAGCATTTATTGTGGAGGGATTGGTTCTTAATGTAAAAATTCATGGTCTGTGTTGTAAAATGAGGAAAACTAAAGAGAGGTCCCGAGTTTTTGCCTCATACTACTGCAGTATAAAAACTAACCACTACAGCAGCAGTCACGGGAACTATAACGGTGGCCTTCAGGAAAAAGGGCGCAAACCACTGCAACAGAAATTTAACCACTGCAGTGATACTGCTGTAGTGGTAGTTATCCACTACATCACTAACGCCAAGTAAAATTTCAGTTTTAAAATCCAGAATATGTTTTCATTCCCCACTATTTTGAAAAATGCAATAAGGCTCTGGGATGGCAATTTTCAGAGGGTTTATGGAATTTTTCATCTTTGGAGATAAGTAATTACATTCTAGACTTAAATTTATTTCATTTAACCTAAGAAAAACACTAGAAAATGGATTAATGGTAGATATTGGGGGTTTAACCCTAGTTTGTGGAAATTGATGAAAAATAATGGTAATGTGTATAAATTCAGTAGGAGATGATCCTAGGGTGTTAAAAAAACTAATAGGACTAGTATTACAATTATTTATGCTAATTCAAGTAAAGTTCATGAAGTTTAAATGATAATAAAATCCTAAGATATTGGGAAAGGGTAAGTTTATGGCTAAAATTTCTGGGTTGCGATCCCTAACGATTAAAAGAGAATGAATTATTAAAACAGGTGTATGTTCTTGTTGTTGTATAGATCAAGAATGAATTGAATGAGAAAGAAATGGCAAAAGTGTGGCTTAAATGTGACTTTGAGTAAGGAATTAAGGTAGGCTATGGTTTTGTTGTAGCACTTAGATTTTCTTTGCTTTGTACATGTTCGTTATTTAGACATCTATGATTGCCTTCTAGCATGACTTGTTATTTAATGACTGAATTGCATTTTTATTAGTATTGTGATGATATGTTGAGATAATAGGTAGGGTACCACATCGGTACGCTATGATATGTTATGATAATGGGTCGGGTACCATGTCGGTATGATATGATATGGTGATAATGGGTTAGGTACCACGCCGGTACATTATGATGTTGAGAATGAGGATGAGAAGAGTATGAGATGATGTGCACATCTTGCATACATGCAATCATTCATATGCATTGAGTGTTTTTGTGATGATCATATATGATGATGAGTTGTTGATGAAAATGACTAAGTATGAAAGCCTATGCAAGTGAACTTGTAAGTTGTAATTATATGATGAATCATGATGTGTTCAGTTGATTGATATCATTGGTTATGAGATTTGTTATGATCGTTTTTATACTTGTTTGACTTGCTTACTTGTACATTGTTAAGTTATTTGGTTTTGATGCTTACCAGTACTTGTTGATGTACTGATGCTATATGTGCTCTTCTTTTTGTGGAGTGCAAAATAACTTCCAGCAGTTGACATGGGACCTCGACTCTAGTTAGTAGTTAAGACCCAATTTTTAGGGTGAGCACCATGCTCGGGCAGCCTTTAGATCTTCTTATAATGTTGATGTCCCTTATTTTGGGACCAAAAGAAGGATGAGTTTCTAAGTTTAGAGCAGGGTAACATATCTGTGGTGATCTATATGGCTAAATTTCATGCCCTGTCTCGCAATGCGCTACAGTTAATTACCTAAAAAAAGAAGCAGATCAGGTACTTTGTGATGGGTCTGAATTTAGGGATTCAGTTGGCTACCTTATCTGTGGGTGTGTCAGGTAAGTCCTTTTAGGATGTTATGGAATTTACCAAGAAGGCTGAAGTACTTGATAAACATGGAGAGGTAAAACCAAATGAGAATAAGGCAAAGACCTCAAGAAAATTCAATGGTACCTTCTCAAAAGGAACCACCATTCACCTTTGCCAGTATCTGCAGAGGGACCGTCTGGGGTTAGCTATCAGCCTTCCAAAGCTGGCAGCTACACGTCTTCTTACTCTTTAGTTCAGAGTCCTACTTTGGGACCTAAATGTTTTGAATGTGGGGGTTTGGGGTATGTCAGGAGGTATTGTCCTAATTTTTTATCTGTAAGCCAGCTGATGCATCAACCAACTTTTATGACTCTAGTTCTGACAGATTATGGTGGACGAGGAAATAGTAGGGGTTATCCATAAGGTGGGTAAGGTGGCCAACCTAGAAGAGGCAACCAGGCCAACTGAGGAGGGGGACATGTTGCTAGAAATGGAGATCAAGATGGTAAACGTGGTTGCCTAGGTAGTGATAAGACATATCTTTATGCAGTTCCAGCTCGCCCTAAGGTGGAAGCTTTTGATGTAGTGATCACATTTACTATTCTTATCTGTGATCATATGGCTTCTGTATTAATTGATCCCGGTTCCACTTTCTCTTATATGTCTATGAAATTTGCTATAGGTTGGGATTTGAACAGTGAATATCTTGATACTCTTATGTATGTGTCTATGCTAGTTGGGGTGTTTGTATGTGTTGATCAGGTATATCATGTGTGACCTGTGATGTTCATGTAGTTTAAGACCCTGACAGACTTGATTATTCTAGACATAGAGGAGTTTGATGTTATTTTGGGAATGAGTTGGTTTTCCCCTTATTGTATTGTTCTTGATTGTTATGCCAAAATCATTACTATAGAAATGCCCAAGAAAGAGAAGTTAGAGTGGGAGGGTACCTTTAAGCCTAATCCTGTGAGGGTTGTGTCCGTAATTCATACCCAAAAATTAGTAACGAAGGGGTGTTGGGCATTTTTAGCCCATTTTTAGGAAGATAAATCTGTAGTCCCTCATATAGCATCAGTTCCTGTGGTATGTCAGTTCCTAGAAGTATTTTTGAATAATCTTTCGATTATGCCTCCAGATTAGGAAGTTTACTTTTGTATAGACCTAGAGCCGGGGACTAAACCCATTACTATCCCTTCATACTATATGGCACCTACAGAGCTGAGAGAGTTGATGTACCAATTATAAAAGTTGTTGGAAAAGGGCTTTATTCGCCCAAGTGTCTCTCTTTGGGGTGCACCGGTGTTGTTTATGAAGAAGAAAGATAGTACTATAAAGATGTACATAGATTACCGCCAGTTGAATAAGGTGACCATTCACAACAAATATCCTTTGCCTAGAATAGATGATTTGTTTGACCAGTTATAAGATGTTGCAGTGTTCACTATAATTGATTTGAGGTTGGGTTATCATCAGCTAAAAATCAATGCAAAGGACATCCCAAAGACAACTTTTCAAACTCATTTTGGGCACTATGAGTTTCTGGTTATGTCTTTTGGTTTGACCAATGCCCCAGTTACTTTCATGAGTTTGATGAATTGAGTGTTTCAAGTCCTTTCTAGATTCATTCGTTATTGTGTTTATTGATGATATATTTGTGTACTTTAAAAGTGAGGAAGAGCATGAAACTTATTTACATGTTGTGTTAACAAAATATAGTACGGATGCATTAAGCTAGAAACCAGCGAGCATGGGGAGTTGAGCATTTCTTGAGGTGTCTAGGCACCTATTGGCGAGAGATGTACAATCTTTGGCTAACAATTTTCTAAGATTGCTGGAGACTAGCGAAGGAAAAGTGTTGGCACATATAGAGGCTAGGTCCACATTCTATGATCAGATTAAGAGTAGATAGTTTGAAGATAAGAAATTGACCAAACTCTTAGAAAAGGTGTTACTAGAGGAGGCGAAGGAGGCCATTCTCGATGACGAGGGGGCTTTGAGAATTCGAGGTCGGTTATGTGTACCTTGAGTAGGTAACTTGATTTCCACCATTCTGGCGGAGGCTCATAATTCAAAGCTCGTTATTATGTTTATTGATGATATGCTTTTTTACCCTAAGAGTGAGGAAGAGAATAAAGCTTATTTGTGTGTAGTGTTAACAAACTATGGTGGCAGATGCGCTAAGCCAAAAACCAGTGAGCATAGGGAGTTTAGCATTTTTGAAGGTCTCTAGGCGCCCATTGGGGGGAGAGGTACAGTCTTTGGCTAACGATTTTCTAAGATTACAGGAAACTAGCAAAGGAAAGGTTTTGGCACATGTGGAGGCTAGGTCCATATTCTACGATCAGATTAAGAGCAGACAGTTTAAAGATAAGAAATTAAACAACCTCAGAGAAAATGTGTTACTAGAGGAGGCGAAGGAGGACATTCTCGATGATGAGGGGTTTTTAAGAATCTGAGGTCAGTTATGTGTACCTCGAGTAGGTAACTTAATTTCCACCATTCTGGCAGAGGCTCATAATTCAAAGTGCTCCATACAGCCGGGTGGGAACAAGATGTATAGAGACATGAGGCAACACTATTGGTGGAAAAGGATGGAGCGTGATATTATAGATTTTGTGGTTAAGTGTCAAAAATGCCAGCAAGTCAAATACGTACATCGAATGTCTATTGGTACTTTTCAGTGGATGCCCCTTTCGAAATGGAAGTGGGAATAAATAACAATGGATTTTATGGTTGGTCTCCTAAAAACCTTGAGGAAATGCGACTTTATTTGGGTTATTATTGACTTATTGACTAAGTCGTCTTATTTCATTTTGGTAAGAGTTGATTATAATGTGGCTAAGTTGGATAAGATTTATGTGAAGAAGATTGTAAGGCTACATGGGGTACCCATATCAATTGTGTCCAACAGGGGTACTCAGTTAACTTTCAATTTTTGGGAGAGGTTTCAGTCTGAGTTGTGTTCTAGATTTGACCTGAGCACAACTTTTCACCCGCAAACTAACAATAAATCCGAGCAGACTATCCATGCTTGAAGATATGCTCCGGTCTTATGTTATAGACTTCGGGGGTTAATGGGACCAATACTTACTGTTGTGTGAATTTGCCTACAACAATAGCTACCACTCTAGTACTGACATGGCTCCTTTTAAGTCCTTATATGGTATGCAATATAGGTCCCTAATTAGGAGGTTTGATGCATTTAAGGTGAGGCCTTAGGGCCCTGATATGCTCAAGGACTCTATAGAAAAAATGAGGTTCATACAAGAGAAGTTCATAGAAGCTCAAAGCCGACAGAAGGAATATACCGATAAAAAGGTAAGAGACATTAAGTTTGAGAAGGAGGAGAAGGTACTCTTGAAGGTGTCACCCATAAAGGGTATGATGTAATTCGGCAAAAAGGGAAAGCTGAGCCTAAGATACACAGGACCCTTTGAGGTGTTGAAGGAGGTGGTCAGTAGCATACAGGCAGGCCTTATCCCTAGTATGTTTGGGTTCCACCTCGTATTCTATGTGTTAATGTTAAAGAAGTGCCATGGAGTTGGTGACTGTATTATTCGTTGGGACCTGGAACTGTTTGATAAGGAACCGTCCTATAAAGAGGAACCGATTAATATTCTAGCTAAATATATGAGGAAGTTGAGGATGCGAGTTATTACTTATGTAAGGGTTCAATGGAGGAACCGTACCATTGGGAAGCTATATAGGAGACAGAAACAGACATGTGTACGCGGTATCCGCACTTATATATTGATTCAGGTATGCTTTATTCTAATTGTTTTATCTTTTTGGGCCAGTTGTCATTCGGGACGAACAAGTGGTAACATGGTATCTAATATAATGACCCAAAGTGTCGTTATGCTGCAATAAGAGGTAGAAGTTGAACCTAGACTCCCCTTTGCAAAATTTTGAGAAATTCAGGGCTAGTCTAGTATTGGATTAGTCTTGAATGTGTATTAGTCAAATAAAATCTTGTATTAATGTGATTGGTAATAGCGGGGGTTAGATGTGATGGTTGGATAGTCAACAAGTGTAAGAAGTTGTAGTAATGTCCGGCACCAGTCAACAAGTGTAAGAAGTTGTAGTAATGTCCGGCACCTGAAATGGAGTTATAGAACTCCAATTATAGCATTTATGATGAAAGGGTTTGTTCGCGATGCCGAAATTCGTGGTGTGTGTTGTCAAATGAGGAAAACTGAGGAGAGTTCCTGAGTTTCTTCCTCAGACCGCTGCAGTGGAAAAAGTAACTGCTGCAGCTGTCACGAGAACTGCAGCAGCAGCCTCCAGGAAAAAGGGCGCAAACCGCTGCATAGGAAATTTAACCACTGCAGCGGTAACGCACAATAAAATTTAATTTTAAAAACCAAAAATATTTTTATCTCCCACTTTTTTGAAAAAGGCAATAATGTTCTTCGGAAGGGAATTTTCACTGAGTTTGTGAGTTTTTCATTTTTGGAGGTAAGTAATTACATTCTAGACTTGAATTTACTTCGTTTAACCTTAGAAAATCACTAGAAGGATTTAGGGGGTTTAATCCTAGTTTGTGGGAATTAATGAAAAATGATGGGAATGTGTATAAATTCAGTAGGAGACAATCCTAGGGTGTTAGAAAACACTAATGGAACTAGAATTAAGATTATTTAAGCTAATTCAAGTAGTGTTCATGAAGTTTAAATGATAAGAAAATCCTTAGATGATGGGAAAGGGTAAGTTTATGGCTAAAATTTATGTGTTGTGACCCCTAACGATTAGAATGAATTATTGAAATGGGTGTATGTTCTTGTTGTTGTATAGATCAAGAACGAATTGAATGAGAAATAAAGGGTAAAAGTGTGGCTTAAATTGACTTTGAGCAAGGAATTAAAGTAGGCTATGGTTTTGTTGTAGCACTTAGACTTTCTTGGCTTTGTACTTATTTGTGATTTAAATATCTTTGATTGCCTTCTAGCATGACTTGTGATTTAATGACTGCATTATATTTTCATTTGCATTATGATGACATATTGAGATGATGGGTTGGGTACCATACCGATACGATAGGATAATAGATCGGGTAAAATGTTGGTACATTATGATGTTCAAAATGAGGATGAGAAGAGTAAGAGATAATGCGCACATCTTGCATACATGCACTCATTCATATGCATTGAGTGATTTTATGATTATTATATATGATGATGAGTTGTTGATGTAAATGACAAAGTATGAAAGCCTGTGAAAGTGAACTTGTAAGTTGTAATTATATGATGAATCATGATGTGTTCAGATGATTGATATCATTGGTTATGCGATTTGTTATGAATTTTATACTTATTTGAGTTGCTTACTTGTACATTATTAAGTTAGTTGGTCTACGATACATACCAATAATTGTTGATGTACTGATGTTACATGTACTCTTCTTTTTGTTGAGTGTAGAACGTCTTCCAACAGTTGACATGCGACCTTGGCTCTAGTTAGCAGTTCAGACCCAATTTTGAGGGTGAGCACCATGTTCGGAAAGCCTTCAAATCTTCTTATGATGTTGATGTCCCTTGTTTTAGGACTAAGATGATTCCTTGTTGTTATGTTTTTGGAATATTCTAGTTATTTCCAGACTTAGTGGTATTTAGATGTTCTTGTACGGTGACTTCAGGTCCCGGGTATTCTAATAAATAGAGTTTTTTTGCAATCTATTAGTTTTATGGATGATAATGTCTTTGGATGGTTATTAGTTATCAAATGAGATTCTTTTTTTTGGAATTTTTTAAAAACATGCGAGTTAATATTATTACGAAGGTGAGAATAACACCTAAGTGAGTAAGGGTAAAAGTAGTATGGTTCTCCTGCCATAGGGTTAGGGCAGGTGTCAATCATGATCGATTGGGTCGTGACAACTGGACGGGCTTACATATGTGGTCTACCCCACCCAAAGTCTATGTTATAGATTGGGAAATTGCATAAACTGCCACATCTATAGATATCAAAACCTTCTCTACTAAATATTTGTTGCCTTTCTTTCATTGGTTTGAATGATTTGGAGACCAATTTATTAGGATCAATAGGAACCTGTTGCGAAGTTTTTCTTTCTGTTTCCTTAGTTCAACAAACATTCTTGATAGTTTCATAGCTATTTCCTCTTTTGTTGATGTGGCAATATAAAAAGGAGCATTTCCCATAGTGTATGTTGAGGGGCAGTGGTGTGCGCAAGTTTGTTGATAACATAAATGTTGATGGTCGGAAAGATGAATTGCCAGATATAATTGTGGCCCTCCTCTTTGTATCTGCTACAAGACATTTATGAAGGAGTGCGGATGCAATTTCAGCCTGGGTAGGATTTTGTATTAATCCTAATTTTGCAGCAACAACTTCGGCCTTGAGGGTATTCAATTTTGGATCAGGGAAAAGGTACCTATTGGTTTAGTGAGAGGAAGAGTAGAAATTATATATGTAATTTTTGAACAATGGAGTAGCAACTGTAGAGGAATCAGTAACTTGAAATAGAAATATACTACTTCATCCGTGCCAAGTTGTGTGAAGGTATTTGATTTAACAAAAACTCATAGAAGGTGTATTTGGTATGAAGAAAAATATTTTCTTAGAAAATATTTTCTTGCAAAATAAGTGGACTTCTTACTTATTTTTTGAGTTTGGTTAGTAAGAAGAAAATATTGTTCAAAGAGCATTTAGGTAAATTATAGGCAAATACTAATGACACCCGACCCGACTCCAATTTAAGACCCCGACTCCCTATATGAGACCCCAGATCTAACCTTAATCTGGGACCTAATTTCCAATCTCGACCCAAGCTTGAGACCCAACTCCCAACATGGGATTCAATTCTCTATCCCAACCCTAACCCGGGTCTTGAGACCTGACTCCCAACCCTAACTTTGAATCGGGACCATATGCAGGTCCCAAATCCCTACCCGGGACTTGACTCAAACATCCAAACCTAACTCCTAACCCCAACCTAAGACAAACATGAAACCTAGACCCCCAAACCCGACTATTGATGTCGCCCAAACTATAGCTCTAAAAAAGTATAACACGGTCATTGTATCAAATATAGAACCCAACTAGGTTGGGGTTGATCCCACAGGGACTAAGACGAAATTCTATCGAGTGTTTGTCTGAGTAATTGGCGACTACGTAAAAAAGATGGTTTTTTGTAAACAAATAGTGACAGAAACAATTGTTAGTTGTCGGATTTGTGATCAATATGAGAAAAGGCACTAGGACTACGAACCCTAAGATTCCTTAACTTTACCGGTTACTTGTGTTGGCAAACTATCCCACTGTGTTGCATGCAAAAGCTAACAAGATAGGTTTATATAAACATCTCTCGACCTTGGTTATATGAATTTCACTCTTCTCCTCTCATTCTCCAAGTGTCACAATATTAACCCTTGTTCTTGATCTCAGATTAACTATCCCTGTTACGGCTCAAGTTATTAGTGAAGGTTGATAGCTTCAAATCTCTGTTGTTATTCCCTTTTCCCAACATTTCCAACCATTAGAAGATCAATTATAATGAAGGAAATAACACTACATGCAGTCACACTGGTTCAGAATTGCTTTGCACTTAACCCATTTCATTAATTCCTCATGGTTCACACAACCTTAGTCATGGGGTTTAGCTACTCATGATTGCAAGAACACTAAAAGAATTCAATGATGAAAAAATAATTATGAACTCACAATAAAAATAAAACTTTGAAATCTCAATATAAATCAAAACCCTAGAATTGATGTTTGAGATTACAAGATCAATGTGTTTATGAACCTCAAAACAATGTAATAGAATCCTCAAATTATGTAATAATTAATTCCTAAACATAGGACAACCTAAGGGTATTTATAGATACAAAGTGAATCCTTTCCTAAACAAAGTAGGATAAAAAAGTCGGCAACTTCCCACTGACTGTGACTTAAGGTTGTGTAATCAACCCACGGACCATGGGTCCAGATCGTAGGAATCACGAATCACTGCTCAACTACAAAATTTGAACCACGGCCATGACTCACAGACCGTAGGTGGACCTACGAACCTCAGGTCCAGGTCGTGGGTCATTTCTGTGGATTTCAACTCTACTTTTTTGTCTTCAAAAACTTCCTTCCAGTGCATGCTTCATCCCGTCTTCTCCATTTTGCCTCCAAAACCTATATTCCTACAAGATAGAACAAAAAACACATCATATCTACCAAACACACCCAAGTTATTGCATATTTTCCTTGTTTTAGGAATCGAAAGTGCCATGAAATCATGACACATCAACACCCTCAACTTAGAACATTTGCATATCCTCGGGAAAACAAAACAAAACCAACACATTCGATGCTTAACTAGGATAAACCTAAGACACCTACAGCAGCCGACTCATTTCTTTCGGTACCAAAAATTTTGACCCTCTCCTATTCACAAGTCAAAACCACTATGCGTTTTCACGCCAACGCCACATATTATCATGACACAGAAGGGATCAAGCGATGCCATCAGATTATGAACAAATGACTAAGAATATATGCAAATGACATTATCCGAAAAAATAACAGCTAACAATGCAACCCATGTACTCTCATAGCAAATAAGTCTCATACACTCATAGTATACTAATGAATATCAACATAGGGACTGCATCAAAACACTTTCTCTCACAAAGACGTTCAAACAGTGTGCATGAAATACTATAGGCTTGCCCTTATTTTCTATGCCTTAGTTTTTTGGACAGCCAAACTAGGATCACTATAGGACTTTCACCGGCTTGTAATATAGGCTTGGGGACGGGTGTGGTACATATGAATATGGTGACTCAACCCTCCTTGGCACTACACTATTTTTGGCACCATATTCCAACCATTCTCATTTTATTCTCCCTTATTCTCCTTCATTTGTTTTCAGCTTTTGGGTGTGATTTTCTTTCTGATTTTAATATTCTTTATTTTTTTTCTCTTTTTTTCTTTTTGCAAACTTTTTTTTAACTTCACACCCAAATCTGTTCTATTCTTTTTTTTTTTTCAAACCTAAATTTGTTCTCTTTTCTTTTACTAACCCCTTCTTCATACCCATACCAAGCTACGCAACCCTATGATAGCCACCCTCAACTTAGGCGGTTTGCCTTTATTTGAGGTACATAATGTCCAAGGAGGGACCAGGGCCAAGACATGTTCATTTTAAGTCAAAATGGGAAGGTGAATAGGCTAATGAAAGAAAAAGGTCAATTATAGCTTAAACTTAGGATCAAGGGATACTTACTTCTTTTGGTCAGGCATTTAGGCTAAAAGTGGACTTATTCAAGAATGATCTATGATCCTTTCCTAACCTCTATCCTCTAAACAAGGCAAGACTAACTGGGTAAGTTTTGGATCACACACACATGTTGAACTGGGTAATGACCTTACACACACATAGCACAGGGTTACACTATCGACTACTACCTATCCAGTTCATGCATTGCTAGCTACAGTCATTCTGGATATAATACTAGTTCCAGAACAAGATCCAACAGCTATCACAAACTAACATAACTGTACACACAGTCTAAAATAAAAAAAATTCAGGAGGGGTATCCTTTAAACACCAAAAACATCATCAAAAACTTGTTCAAAACTGGACTGCACTAAGGTTTCTCTATTTTTTTCCTAACTAAACATGAAAACACATAATGAAATAAATAACAAACTAAAAATGTCGGTTCGACTATGATAGCACTTGAGAAAAAAGAAACACGGCAACAAAAAACCCCAAGAGGACGTATAGACCCACAAGTACCTCTGCCCCCACCAAATAAGTATGCATTGTCCCCAATGCATTAGATAGAATTAAAACAAGGGATTTAGGAACATGCCTGTGGCACCCTAGGTGTGTGGGTCTAATCTCAATCAAAATAACAAAAATCAAAGTAAATATTAGAAGAGCAAGACACCTTGGGTTAACTCCCAAACAGCGCCTAATTTAACGTCACGACACAACGAGGGAGTCTTGATTACTCATACTTCATCAAGATATCCCTTAGGTTGGCCTTTAGGGTCATCTAAACTGTTTATTTCCAAAAACACCCTCATGTCCTTTGTCTGCTTCATAGTTCTGCAAACATTGAACATGACTTCCTTATTATTCAGCCTGAATTTCAGCTTACCCCACTCCATATCCACCAATGCTCTGACGGTGGCTAAAAATAGTCTCTCTAAGATTATTGGCATCTCAAAATTGACCTCACAATCTAAGACAACAAATTCAACAGGAAAGATAAAGTTTTCAACCTTGACCAAAACATCAAATAATATGCCCATAAGCTTCTTGATCATATGATCCGCCATCAATAACTATATCTTTGTTGGATCGGGGGCTCCCAAGCCTAATTTCTTGAATACTACCAGCATCATCAAGTTAATACTTGCACCTAGGTCACACAAAGCTCTGGCAAAGTTAACTGACCCAATTGTGTATGGAATTGTGATGGCATCGGGATCATCTTTCTTTTGCATAAGATAATGGGATGTAATTGCACTATAATGGTGCAAATCACCAATAGACTCATAACTAACAATTCTATTCTTCGTGACCAACTCTTTCATGAACTTTGCATATCCCAACATTTGTTCCAAAGCTTTGACCAATGGAATGTTTCTAGAAAGTTGCTTCAATATGGACATGAACTTATGAAATTTTCCATCCTCTTTTTCTTTTTCAAGTGTTGAGAGAATAGAGGTGGCAGCTTAGGAATGGGGGTTAGAATTTATGGGGCTTTTTTTTCTTTCTTGTTTTCAGCATTCACCTTGTTTTCATTTGTTTGAAACTCTTCCACTTCTTTCATGATCTCCCCACTAACAATTTTATTTTAATCCACCTTTTCCTTTATATGTTGAGGGGAAGGAGGAGGAAGTTTTGGGAATGGAACATACTTTTTTAGAGCTTTCTTTATCTTTTTTTTGGCATTCGTTTGTTTTTTCAGTGTAGCATGAACACCATCAACTTGTTTGGGCGCCTCAATAAGAGTCTTCCTATTTCTCATTATGGTATCCATACAATGAGCATCATTTTTTGGGTTCTAGATGGTGTTGCTCAGAAGTGTACTGTTGACGCTGATTCAATGCTAAAGATATCTGTATGAATTGTTGCTCCAACTGTTTAATGGATATCGAGTGAGACTCAACCTTTTGACTTATTCCCAAAATATCTTCCCTAATCTCCTTCAAATATTTTTCTTGACTCTCCATCTTAATAAGTTTATTAAGAAAGGCTTCCATTCTTGAATTTCCATAATCAGCATCACAGTTCCCTAGTGGAACATATGCACCACTCTTCTCTTTGTAATCATCCTTTCGCCTCCAATTACCATCATGATCCCAATCTCTGTCTCTATATCCTGACTTGTTGTATTTTCTTAATAGTAGTTCCAACCTTGATTTGCTTGCCTCGAGTTCCAAGAGTCTTGATTAGACCCTTGGCCCTTAGCTTGGAAACTTTGGCCCTTGGCTTGGAAACTTTCCACCTCTCAATCCAAGTACTTAGCCTCCTTATTAGATTTAAAATCATTATGCCAAGGTTTTTTTTCCTTGTGCACCTATGACATACACCTTCTCAGCACCCCCAGCCATAATTTTTTTGGCTAGCCAGCTAATTTATATCCTCAACTATGCGACCTCTTGAGCTACCGATTCACCCAAAGCCCGTTGTATTATTGGGGCTCCAATAGCAATGTCCCAACTGGTGTATTTGCCTCCCGAGTATGCCATCCTCAGTTAGTCTTAGTGATACGATCTAAAATATCTGAAGCTTGTTCCCATCTCAGACTCATAAATGCTCTGCCAGTGATAATATCTGCTATAGCCTTGGTATTAGCGTTTAATGCTCTGTAGAAGATCTCAAGTAAATTTTGACCATTCATCTTATAGCTGTCCCAGATAATTTGTGACTTGCTAGGACTGACGGTTCAGTCATCAGGCAGATCAATTAGCTTTTAGAGTCATTTCCTTGTTTATAGGTTTTTGGAAGTTAGATATGGATCTTGAGTCTAAACTCCAGTTAGAAGGCCTTGGATGCCATTTCTGACCTAGTGTAATATGGATATCAAAAGTCATATTTTGACTTGTAGTTTTCTATTTTGATAGTGTAGCAATTATTGGAGGCCTTTCGGAAGGAGAAGGCTCTTAAGTAGTTGATTCGTGGATATACTTTCGATGGTGTCCTGGTAGGCTTCGGTGTACTGTGTTCTCCTAGACATTATTTGATATTGATTGTGTGTTAGACGGGGGTGTGATTTAGGTTGCTTGACTTATCTTTTGGCCTATACTTTATGGTCTTCACTGCTGCATGGTTATTATATGAACCTTAGCCTACACTACCTGCCTTAGCTTTGGTATATTGGTAGACCTTATCGGTTGTGTGTTATACATGATCTTAGATTGGTCTTGGAGATCCCTATTATGGGAGCTAGGGAAGTATCTGCCCGTTCCACTGGTATTTCCCTGATTATGCTCCCCTAGTAGTATGATACACATCTTTGATGCCATACCTTGATAGTGTATACCTGGTTGTATGATATGCATCAGATTGGTCTCATGTCTAGGTTCCTGCTTATGGATATGCCCTGTGATCATGTCATATATTGATCTATTGGGCCCGAGGCCTTGGCTATGAGACCATGGATACTTGGTTAGTTCTCTTACACATTGCTGGGGAGTTGTGATTAGGTCTATAGATATATGGGTACTTACCTTGACTTGTGTGGATACTGGTGATAGCATGCATTGGTTACGCGTAGTTCATGCATATAGTAGTCAATTAGCAACCCTACTGTCGGAGGCTAGGTTTGAATTCTCATTTATTGATAAATAGCTACCTTAGGGATAGACTTGGTCCCTTATCAGCACTTTGGGTCAGGATTGAGGCATCTTAGCCTCAGTTTGGGTAGGCTTTATCACTGAGTAAGTTGTAAGGCCCGGTAGGAGGCCTTGCTGCCCTTTTTCTAGGTAGATAGCCTTACAAGGTCGTCTCTCAGATCTAGATGACACATGTATATCGATAGTTGCTACCTCGGACCTAAGTATGTTGAGGTGGGTTAGATTGCCGAGTTAGCTTCATTACACTCAGAGAGAGTTTTAGCTCGGCTTAATATCGAGGTTGTAGTCTTAGATACTTGGGTAGGTATATATATACGGGTGGTTATGGATTTAGGACCCATGGTTTACCACTAGTTATCTTACACCTAGGAGCTCCGGCGGGATCTAGCATTGACTTATATTGAGATTGACCTTTATTAGGAGCGCTGGTTATGATTACATTGACTATGAGTTTTTGTTAGATTCCAACAATGGTTCACAGTTATGATTTATCAGGCCTTTCGTTATTACCCTAAGGATCCGATTTGAATTTGGCCTTTGTTATTGATATCACTAGGTCTTTCGTTACTATCCTATAAGTCCGACTCAAACCCGGTGATTGATACTGATATTATCAGGCCTCTTGTTATTACCCTAGGGTCTAGTTTGAGTTTGACGATTACTATTATACAGTTATGGAGTATTTGGTCTCCGAGCTACTGATATGACATATGTCTTCGGACTATGATTACAGAAGTCTTGGTTCGGTACTAGGCAATGTATGCAGACTTCCTATATTGCCTGTGGGCCCTTCTATCCGAGAACTGTAGTACCAGAAGAAATTGGTTATCGTGGGACCCGTCTTTTCAAGTTTGGTAAGCTGGAGAGGGTGTATACACTTGGTTTGCTTGGACTTGGTATTGGTTTCATGTGGCATCAGCAATTAATTATATTTGCAATTTTGTTTCTTGCACGCATCGCCCATCACCAGTATGGTTCTCACTTGTGTGTCCCACTGTGGTTTTAGGGGCCCGATTGGTTGGTTTTGTGTGCTTCAGTATCCCTCTGAATTATGGGGTCTAAGTCGGGTTTTATTTGCAGTGTGTGCCTTTTTGGCTTGCCGGAGGAGGGATGATATCCAGTTAGGTGATAATGTGTCCGTACTGGCTAGTTAGATTCTAATTACTTCACTATTGCTTTTTGGTGATTACAGCTCTGTGGGACCGACACTTGTCACTTATAGTTGGACACCTGGGAACTTGAGTATTCCCTAATTCTGTACTTATATTTAGGGTGAGATTTAGATATATACAGCCTTATAGGGAGACATACATACCTTGTTTAGGGACCCTTCTTATGTCAAGAATAGCTCCCCTAGTTGGTCATGATTCTTGATATACTGGACCTGCTGCCTTTAGTTAGCCCCGCCTAGCATATTTATATTTACACTATATGACCAGCTGTCCCCGTGGTGGTGTGTATATATATATTTATTCGTAATTATACACTTCTTCCTTCCTACTACTACTACATATCAATTTTATACCATTTTTTCATACACGTTGTTTATCCCATGTCTTCTTCTTTATTACACCACGGTACGGGGGTTAGCCTTTTGTTGGTATAACCTGGTCTCAAGATACCTGTAGGGTTATAGCTTGTGTTAACTACCCTTAGCTTGACTTAGAGTCCTAGAATTGCGATATCTCCTGTTATAGATAGTTACTTGTACTACTTACACCTGTTTTACATGTGATTCAAATTTGCATTATCTTTAGAGCTCAGTCAGCCGATGCCTACTGAATACCTCGTGTTGGTACTCATACTACACTTCTGTACCCTACAGTTCTTAATACGAGTTTTCATCACTGATTTGTGCCTCTTGCAGATCAATCATGGATCGGAGACTTGAGGTGAGCTTCAGACATTTGGAATTGTGCCTACTCTCCCTCTGTTGAAGGACTGGTCTTTATGTTGTATCTCAGAGACGGTTCTGCATATAATTATATTTATATCTTATTTAGCTTGTACTCTTAATTATTAGTGGCTCTTGTACTAGCATCACCAATCTTGGGGTATTCAGTTGTATTTCTTTAGACCTTTTTCTTTTTGCATTTGATCTTAGCTTTGATTCTCATTGTTAGTTTGCTACTAACCATTTTGTACTATGGGTTGGCTTACCTACTGGTGGGTTAGGGTAGGAATCATTATGACCTGAGAAATTGGGTCGTGACAGTTTGGTAACTAAACATAGGTTTATGGGTATAGGTTGTACAAGAGTAAGTGCCTAGTAGAGTTTCGCGGATCGATACGATGATGTCTGTATTCTATCTGCGGGAGGCTATAGGGCATTCTTAAAAAAGTCTAGATTCTTGATTCTTTGTCGTGTGACTTGATTTTACCAACCCCTAGATATCTCCTTGACTCTACTCTTCCTTGGATAGACAGTTTGAGGTCGTCGATAGATGCCGACGATACTTCTACTCACGTTCTCAGAGTTTCAGCTCAGAGTCAAACCAGGGAGATAGAGTTTATGAGGATCTTCAGCATCAATTCGAGCATTTGGGGCCAGCTCAGACTTTGATAGATCTTGTGATTGCTTCAACATCTCAGGATTTTGTGTTGGGTATTCCGAGTCTGTTTTAGGATATTTCACAGTCGGAGGTGGTGCCCTGTGTATCGAGTGGTCCTCAGGTCAGAGTTGGCTTTATTGATGTTCAGCAGGGTTCCTTATCAGTTGGTGAGTGTAATATTAGGTTTCTGGAGTGGGCCAGATATACCTCTATATTATTTCCCAAAGCACAAGATGGTGTGTGGTTTTATCAGAGGGTTGACTCTATCACTCCGCCTGGCATTGAAGAATTTGATAGTAGCTGAGGTTTCTTTACCTCATGTTGTGGAGCATTCAAGGGTTATAGAATGGGTTTGTCTTGAGACGTACGGAGGTAGCGGTAGTAGACAACGTCTACAACACAGTGGTAGTGGTATCCCTTCTGGAGATAGGGATTTCTTTTTTGCAGAGGTCATCATCATTCGTAGTCTCTTAGATCAGTTCAGGTAGTACCTCTGAGTGTTGGTGGATCTCAAAGGGTTCATGGTGGTTGTAGTGGACAGAGTTCAGGTCAAGCATTATGGGGTATCCGATCTACGTCTTTAGGCCGTGGCGGCCATTCTAGATCAGCTGGTAGTGGGACAGAGAGTTATAGGAGGGTGTTATGCTTGTGGTAAGGTTGGCAATTTATCCAAAGAGTGTCCTTGACTCAGGATTATTAAGTAGTCAGACATCCAATTTAGTCTCTCAGGTGTACGGTATATTCAAATAGTGGCGGTATGCCTAGTATGTCAGTTCGCCATTCAGAGACTCAGTTTGAGAGCAGACGCGCCCAGATTCATATTTCTTCAGATAAGCCAGATGCTATGTCTTCATATGCCATTGCTTTAGATGTGTGTTGGTTTCTATTTCTAGTTTTTATTAGAGTTATGTCGGGGTTTCCATACCCATCGGTGATTATATGCTTTAAGCTGACTATATAATCTTTTGTATGCTTGAGTGGTTAAGTGGCCTGGTAGTGTTATATTGATTATATGTACCTCGGTGTAGGTTCTTATATATTTGGGTATCCCCGTAGTTGATCTCTTTTAGTAGTGGATTGGATAGGTCAATACGATATGTTTCTTGGGGATGGTATATGGGGTAGAACCCCTTGTATTGTGGCCTATTGGCCCTGGTATGATTTTAGATCGGTAATGGTCATGTGTTATTTTTATGCCACCAACACCTTATATTGTGGTTAGTCTTGATATTACCTTGCCATTGCGAGCATTTTACCTTTGTGCCACTGGTACCTTATGTTGTTGTAGTATTGACGTTGTCTTAATCTATGATAGGCTTATGGGTAAGCTATAGTTAACTAGTGATATCTAGTTCATTTCCCTTTCCTTATGATTCTCGTTTCAACGATTAGTTTCGATAGCCTGCCTCTTGTGTTGTCAGTTAGAGGTTACCATTTGGGTTGGTTTGAGTTACTTTTGGGTGGTTGTTGGTACTGGTATTACTGTTAAGTTGAGTACCCTGTTCCCTTCCTATGGCACGAGTACTGGTTAGTTTAGTTAGGAGTGGATAGATGGGTAGATTCTGGGGTTTTCTATTTGTTGTTTGTCCAGCCAGGTATATTCTTTGGAGTATCCCCATTTAAAGGATTATGTGGTGTAGCAGTTGATGGTAACCTGTGTGGATGCACTTTGGGAGTGAGTAATTGTTGTCACGGATTGTTTGGGTATTAATGGACCCATATTTAGGCTAAGATGGCACTTTCTGGGTTATTAGGAATTTGGAAACCATTGCTATCCTTTGCAAACACAGTGAGATCTTGGTTTCATCTCGATGATTTATGTCTACAGCAGATGTGGTTGTTGCTTGTGTCCTCAATAGTGAATTTTCCCTCAAATAGGATTTTCCTCAAATAGGATTTTCCTCTATAGGACTACGTTTATCTCTTGCGAGAAGCGTTGGATATATGTTGACCACCGCAGGTGAGTATAAGGCAGTTGTTGGGTTTTGGTACAGTCTTATCGTCTTCAGCACAATTAGTTGGAATGCAGTACTGATTTCAACAACTTTAAGACTTGATTTTCAGCCCTTGGTATAGTATGGATAATTGCTCATGTAGTTACCATCCTGTATTTTTAGTATATCAGCTTCAATATTCCAAGGGTCATATGATGTGGTTGTGTGGGCCAAACCCGAATGATACTCGATGCAGTTTAATATAGGCAGTTTCAGAGATTAGATTTAGAGTTGGGAGTTAGTGGCATAACTCATACGTTAATTTGTCCCTCATTTGGTTGGGTTTTCATTTGGATTGTGTATGTATTGATGTGAAATTAGAGTGATATGTTGATGATCTGCATGTCTCAGCGACGTCGATTGTGGTTGGAGGTTGGTTAGCAGTCTGTTATGGGTTTCTGGTTGGACAGAGTGTGAAGAATAAAGGAATACCTTCAACAAGATCCCTTAGAAGCGTTAGTTTGCAATAGAGGTTATCTGGGAAGTCTTGATCGAAGCATGCAAACCCTGTACCTCATTCCTTTGGAGCATAGGGCTCTTTCTATCCATTGACTTTTGAGGATGAAAGTCCTTTTAGTAGTGGATGTTGTAATGACCCTCCAGGTTATTTCCCACGTTTACATGTATTTGCAGTGCTTAGCATTTTTCTTTGGCTGCCTCAGGTCATTTGTGACTTACTGGGACTGACGGTTCAGTCATCAGGTAGATCATTTAGCTCTTAGAATCGTTTCCTTGTTTAGAGGTTTCTGGTAGTCAGATATGGATCTCGATTCTAAACTTTAGTTATAAGGCCTTGGATGCCATTTCTGACCATCTCAGTGGATCCTAAACGTCGACTTTAGGCTAGATGGACCCTTGGTTCGGGTTTGGAGGTTCCCAAACTTGTTTTGGGCTACAGGTAGTTCATTGGCTTTGCTATGTCAGCCCTTGGAGAGTGGGCCCCAATTCTTGTCGAAACAACCTCTAATGGAAATTCTGATAGCGCTATTGAGTCTGGAGTGTCAAAATTAGTCAGGTAGAATAGCTCATTTGTGTGCACAGGATCTCGGATCAATCTCGGGCATATAGTCAAAAAGGGTGGGACTTAGCCATTTTTGGGCCATGGCCATGCGCTCAAGCGGCCATGGGCACGCCTTAGCGCTATGCGTTCCTTAGCTCTATGTGGGCTAAAGCAGCTATGCCATGGCATAGGCAAGCGCTTAAGCGGTCAAGGGTTGGCTTTAACGCATGGACGATTAAGCCACCCAAGGCACGTTAAATCATCCGGTGGGGCTGTGGGCAGCGCTTAAGTGGCCACTTATAGCGATTTAGCGCTGGGCGCTTAAGAGGCCATAAGGGTACTTTAGCACCACCTGCAGCCTATATATATGTGTTGGATCATCTCTCTCATTCCATTCGGTGCAAACCCATATATACTTCATTTTTGGACATAAAAGCTCAGCTTTGAGCTATTCCCTTGAGCTCCCTACTTGGGGGTTGGCATATTTGGACCTGTGGACTCGTTCTTGTCATTACTACGGTATATTTTCTTGGTTTTGTGATTGTTTTTGTTTACATTGGTGGTGTTGCTACTATTATTAGAGTTTGAACCTTATTTTGGGCTCGAACTTGGTTATGGTAGTTGTGACTATTGGTCACGAGGTAATTTGGGACGCTGTGACGATTTTGGTTTCGTGATTTTGCAAGTAGGCCCCACGTCAGTTGTTTGGTCATTTTTCGACCTAGTTCAATATGGGTATCAAAAGTCATCTTTTGACTTGTAGTTTACTATTTTGATAGCATTGCAATGATTGGAGGCCTTTCGTAAGGAGAAGGCTCTTAAGTAGCTAATTCGTGGATATGCTTTCGACGGCGTCGTAGTAGGCTTCGATCAACTGTGTTCTACTAGACATTCTTTGATATTGACTATGTGCTAGACAGGGGTGTGACCTAGGCTGCTTGATTTATCTTTTGGTCTATACTTTACGGCCTACACTGCAGCATGGTTATTATATGAACCTTAGCCTAGACTACCCACCCTAGCTTTGGTATATTGGTAGACCTTATTGGTCATGTGTTATACATGACCTTAGATTGGTCTTGGAGATCCCTATTATGAGAGCTAGGGCAGTAACTGCCCGTTCCACTGGTATTTCCCTGATTATGCTTCCCTGGTAGTATGATATGCATCTTTGATTCCATACCCTGATAGTGTGTACGTGGTTGTATGATATGGATCTGATTGGTCTCATGTCTAGGTTTCTCTTTATGGATATGCCCTGTGATCATGTCATATATTGATCTATTAGGCCCGAGGCCTTGTCTACGAGACCATGGTTACCTAGTTAGTTCTCTTACACCTTACTGGGGAGTTGTGATTCGGTCAATGGATATGTGGGTGCTTACCTTGACTTGTTTGGATACTGGTGATGGAATGCATTGATTAAGCATAGTTTGCGCATATAGTAGCCAATTAGTGATCCTACCGTTGGAGGCTAGGTTTGAATTTCTATTTATTGATAGACAGCCGCCTTAGGGCTAGACTTGGTCCCTTATCAGCACTTTAGGTTAGGAGTAAGGCACCTTAGCCTCAGTTTGGGCAGGCTTTATCACTATAGTGAGTTGTAGGGCCCAGTAGGAGGCCCCGCTGCCCTTTTTCCAGGTAGATAGACTTACAGGGCCGTCTCTCGAATCTCGATGAGACATGTATATCAGTAGCTGCTACCTCAGACTTGAGTATGCCTAGGCTGGTTAGATTGCCTAGTTAGCTTCAATACCCTCAGAGAGAGTTTTAGCTCGTCTTAATAGCTCTAGGTTGTAGTCTTAGATACCTGGGTAGATATATATATATACGGGTGGTGGTGGGTTTAGGACCCTGGTTTGCCACTAGTTGTGTTACACCTAGGAGCTCCGACGGGATCTAGCATTGACTTATACTGAGATTGACCTCTGTTAAGAGTGCTGGTTATGGTTACACTGACTATGAGTTCCAGTTCGAGTCCAGCAGTAGTTCACAGTTATGATTTATCAGGCCTTTCATTATTACCCTAAGGATCTGGTTTGAATTCGGCCTTTGTTATTGATATCACTAGAACTTTTGTTACTATCCTGTGAGTCCGATTCAAACCCGGTGATTGATACTGATATTATCAGGCCTCCTGTTATTACCCTAGGTTTTAGTTCTAGTCCTGCAGTTACTATTATATAGTTGTGGAGCATTTGGTCTCCGAGCTATTGATATGACATATGGCTTTGGACTATGATTATGGAAGTCCTGGTTTGGGACCAGGCAGTCTATGCGGAATTCCAGTATCCTCTATGGGCCCCTCTGTCCGAGAGCTGTAGTACCTAAAGAGGTTGGTCGTCGTGGGACCCCTCTTTGGGAGCTAGGTGAACTGGAGGGGGTGTATACACTTGGTTTGCTTGGACTTGGTATTAGTTTTATGCGGCATCAACAATCAATTCTTGTTATAGTTCTGTTTCTTTCATGCATCATCCATCACCAGTATGGCTCTCACTTGTGTGTCCCACCATGGTTTATGAGGGCCCGATTAAGTGTTTTTCGTATGTTTCAGTGTCCCTCTGAATTATGGGGTCCAGGTCAGGTTTTGTTTGCAGTGTGTGCCTTTCTGGCTTGCCGGAGGAGGGATGATAGCCACTTAGGTGATGATGTGTCCAGACTGGCTAGTTAGATTCTGATTACTTGACTATGACTTTTCTATGATTACAGCTCTATGGGATCGACACTTGTCAGTTATAGTTGGACACCTGGGAATTTGAGTATTCCCCGATTCTATACTTACATTTAGGGTGAGATTTAGGTATATTGGGCCTTATAGGCAGACATACATACCCTGTTTAGGGACCCTTCTTATGTCGGGATTAGCTCCCCTATTTGGTCACGATTCTCGATATACTGGGCCCGCTGCCTTTAGTTACCCCGACCCAGTATGGTTATATTTACACTATATGACCAGCTATCCCCGTGGTGGTGTGTATATATATATATCCGTATTTATACACTTCTTTCTTCCTACTACCTACTACATATCATTTGTATACCCTTCTTTCATACATACGTTATTTATCACATGTCTTCTTTGTTTGTTACACCACGGTACGAGGACTAGCCTTTTGTTGGTATAGCCTGGTCTCAAGATACCTGTAGGGTGATAGCTTATGTTAGCTAGCCTTAGCTTGACTTACAGTCCTAGCATTGTGATATCTCCTATTATAGATAGTTACCTGTACTGCTTACACCTGTTTTACATGTGATTCATATTTGTATTGTCTTTGGAGCTCAATCGGTCGATACCTACTGAGTACCTCGTGTTGGTACTCTTACTACACTTCTGCACCCTGCAGTTCTTAGTATGAGTTTTCGCTGCTGATTTGTGCCTCTTCCGGAGCAATCATGGACCAGAGACCTGAGGTGAGCTTCAGACGTTCAGAGTTGTGCCTACTCTCCCTCTTTTGATGGACTGGTCTTTACATTGTATCTCAGAGATGGTTCTTCATATATTTCTATTTATATCTTGTTTATCTTGTACTCTTGATTATTAGTGGCTCTTGTACTAGCATCACCAATCTTAGGGTATTCAGTTGTATTTCTTTGGACCTTTTTCTTTATGCATTTGATCTTAGCTTCGGTTCTTATTGTTGGTCCGCTATTAACTGTTCCGGGACTATGGGTTGGCTTGCCTATTGGTAGGTTAGGGTAGGCACCATCATGACCTGAGAAATCGGGTCATGATAGAAACAGTTAGAGTTAACTGTTTAAGTCTAGGTGTCAAAAGTAAGGTTTGACAATTGAGTTATAATTCTAAACGTTGTTTCAAGATTAGTGGATTTGAGGTGTGGTTGTTACTCCTTGAAAAGTGAGGTTTTCCACATAAAATTAATCGTGTTGATTTCCTTTATTGTTTAAATGAAAATCTGCTAAGGACCAGGTCCCTGATAAAATAGTTGGAACAAGTTTTTTTCAGGAGCATATTCACTATGAGCTAAACAATCTAGCAACGATAGATTGTGACGTCTCTGTGAAGAAAGGGTAGGAGAAGAGGGTTTGATTATCCTTTTGGCTATAGATATAATCCTTGACGAACCCTATTAATTACTTGGTTGATTATCTTTTGGTAAATAATTACTACTTTTAAACATATTTTTTATTTGTTACCATCTACAGCAAATGCACTATGTATTAAAAGTGAATTATGCATTCAATATAGATGTATTATAAGTGTCTTAAAATGTATTATGCTTTTTTGGTAAAATAATTTGCACTATGTATTAAAAGTGAATTATGCATGCAATATAGATATATTATAATTGTTATATCTGGAAAAAACAATTATTATTATAAATGGTAAATATTTTCTAAATATATGATATCTAGGTGATTTTATTTTCTAAAATTATTTTCGTTCCTTGGTTTCATTTTAGTAACTGTTAAAACTTATATAGACAACAATAGCTAACGATTAATTAATTACTCCCTATGCTCTTTTGGCATAATTTGATTTGATACAAAAATTTAAAAAGAGATGAACATTTTTAAAATTTATAGTGTTAACTATGTTATGTTTTATCCATTTTAATTTATTTGTCTAGTTTTGATTTGGCGCTAAGTTTTAAAAAAAAAAAATTGAATCTAGTGGTCTTAAATTAAAGATATGTAAAATGTATAAAAATGTCTTTTAAACTTGTTATTTTAAATATGTCATGTGGAAGGTAGGAATTTAAGAGATCAAAAAGGGGGGAAAACATTCTTTATAATAGCACTAAAAAGCCAAAAGAAAAATAAGATAAACAAACTAAAAAGAGAAAGTAATAATTTTGTGGCTTGATCTTACATATTTGTAACATTTGTATGGTTATGAAAATTTTTGGGTAAAAAGAAAGTTTAATGTTAATTATTCCTAAATATAGAAATATTTTTTTCTTCAAAAATCAACCAATAATGAAATTGTCAAATAGATTAAACGAGGAGTAATTTTGTCCACCTATTAGTTTTGCTACTTAAGTTTGGTATGATGACAAGTTAATTTTTTTTTAGAGAGAAAGACCCACCTCTCTCTAGAATTCACCACCCTTATGAGAGTATGACCCATTCTCCACTAGCTGACAAAGTGTGAGCCCCATTGTCCCCACCAAAACCACAGGATATTTCAAATTGTACAATGGGGAAAACTCCACAAACCAATCACTCTTACAAAGACATAGTCAGTGATAAAAACCTCCAGACCTCCCAGTCCTACTCGATCGATCCCATTATGAAACAAACCATGTTCAACAAGATCGAGTAGGACCTTATTACCCTCTCTCTAGAGGATAAGGTCATACTTTACACCCCTTGGAAATTCATAGTCATTATCAAGGTATTTGGATGCAAATTCAACCATCAATACATTAAATCAAAGATCACAAAGCTATGGAAACCAACAGAAAAGTTCATTCTCATAGATCTGGGGCACGATTTTTTTACAGTAAACTTTTATCCGGAGAAAAAACAAAAAAAATCCCTGTGTGATGGCCCATGGTTCATAGCAGGGAAATTCCTTTTGGTAAGGAGCTGGGAACCAAATTTTATACCAAATGAGATGCAGATTTAATCCACAGCTATATGGATTAGACTGCCCCAATTGCCCACGAAGATTTTTGACAAAGTAATTCTAGAGAAAGTGGAAAGGAAAATTAGGAATTATTGAAAGTGGACTCCTATACCTCCGCCACGCTAAGGGTATATATGCTCGCATTTACGTACAAATTCCACTGGAAACATCAGTAAAGAACACCATCACCATCTGGAATCACAATCAGTCTATCCTATACAAAGGGGAAGGTATCCTTTGTAAAGCCTGTGGGAGACTAGGTCATAACGCTAAGGTATGCACATACATCACCACTAAATACAATAATCAAAAGGAGATAGTTCAAGCCAGAAATGAACAAGATGAAGGGGAATGCCAGAATGTGTTATTTCACAAAAGGAAAAATCCAGATCGTGCTAAATCTATGGTAATCCCAATCCTCAGAACATCAAGGTAAAATTGTACAATGCAAAATTAGGTAAGCTCCTTGAAACAAAGAACTTCATGTACAAGTCTTCCTACATCAAGTCACCCTTAGATATGGTGAACGACGGCGACAAGAGAGGTACAAACGTCTCTAACCTAACTGGTAAAGAGTCGGGCCTCCATGCTGTAAAGGATATTGGGCCAACCCCTTCAGGCCCAATGGTAAGCAATAACATTAATAAAAAAAAAACCTCTCACTGGCAAACCTACCTCTGTGTTCATTAAATTAGAGCAGGGCCAAAACTCCTAGGCCAAGGAAAATTTGGGTACCAAGGCCCAATCCATTAAAAATAAAGATCCCAATGGATCTCTTTCTTTCAAAAAAATAAGTCATCTTTGATTTTCAATTCCCAAGTGGGGAAAGATCCCTGTAATCCCAACCCCCTCTCCCCTCTAGCTTTTACTTGTCAATCACTTCTCTAAATAGTAACTGCTAATAGACATCAACCTATTGATAGCAGCACTGATAACTTGATGGAAGTCACTACAGGAACTCTCTCCAAGGGGACTAATGATGACACTCAAAAGATGCTTATATGCTCTTCTTCAACTCTCTCTACTTATTTTCTTAACACTATCCAAGCTCAAGAAAACAAAGACAATGGACCTCAACTTCTCTACTCTAAAAAACTCCTCTCATTTTCACCTCCAAACCCCTGCCTCCAGACCACTCTCCAATTTCATGGCTTGAGATGGGTTTCAACAACCAATCAGTCCCACTGAAGGTAGAAGTAGACGGGAGAACAATCCTACTAAACCTTTAGGACCCTCACCACCTAGCGCTCTTGACAATTAAAAACCTGAGTCAGTGGCTAGCAAGCTTTGGTCAAAATATTTGGATGACAACATTGATGATAGTGATCATCCAAAATGCTCAGGAAAGCCTCACCATAGAGACTCTAAATAGCATCGTAGGGTAAGAGTTCCAAATCATTCCCTTCTTCCTATAATTAAAAAGTGGCTCCTTTTAAATAGCCGGATATCGAACCCAGGGACTTTCGTCAACAGAAATCAACTCTAGACGTCAAACTATAATTAAAAACTAGTGTTGCAAAAACGACAAGAGATTTGGTGCTGGAAATTAAATGATTGCGTACTATGCACTCCTATCTTCGCTACCGTAACTTTGGTTTTCGCAAATATGCTTGAAAAATCAATAAAAAGTGAATTCCCAGGGCTAAGGCACCCCGAACATCATCTCTTGAGCATAATTGTTATTGGTTTAAGCACTTTGAGTTGTTTATCGTGGTTATTGATCCCGAGGTTAATTTTATGATTATACTCATCTCCAAAATATAATGTTCTACTAGAAATTGAAAACCTAACTATATCCATGAGTGGTGATAAGCTTAACCAATTCTAGAGCATTTAAGTATTCTTCTCGTAACTGACCAAGTGTGGTGATTTAGGTACCTCTCGGTCCTAACCACATGTCAATCCCTTAGAATTCCTTCCACGAGAAAGACCACACTTCATATATTCAAGTTTTATCTCTTAGTTTCTCTCTCGAGCTCACTTCAAGACAAGGAATATATTCTAATGGTGATCAAGCATCAAAATAATGAAATTTAGACTATATGAATGACCAATTTATGATGAACTCCAGCAAAACCCAATAAAATTAACCCAAGAGATTCATGTTCTTGGCCTTAACCCCAAGAATGAGGGATTTTAGCCACTCATAATGTCAATCAACATCCAAAAGTCAATAAATACCATAAAAATACTTAAAAACTGAAAAGAAGAGGAATGGAACCTAATTGAGATACCCAAAAACGCCCAAAATATTCTAAGGATGATGGAATGTGATACAATAACTCAAAATCCCTATTTATAGACCCAAAGTCGAGGCAAAAATTGGCCAAAAAACGGCCCGGCACGCCCAAGCACTTAGGCAGATTTTTCCTCAGCAAAAGGGTGCTCCCAGGCGGCGTGGCACGCCCCTGGGCGCGCCCCAAGTTTGCCTGGGCAAGTGAAAAATTACCCAAAAGCGTCCTGGCACGCCCTTTGGCGCGCTAGGCCCTTTTTTTGTGATTTTTTGCTTTCGTCGACTTCTCTTCGCGGATTTGGTTGGATTCTTCAAGTTCAACTCTTTCGCTTGCCTCTTATCTTCAATATTCTTCACTTGTAGCTCCTCCAAGGCTCACTTTCCATGCCAAACATGCTCCAAAAAGTCGTAAATTCCACCTACAAGAGTCTAATCATATTGGTTAGCACAATATCCCATATTCCATCAAAAACTTATATAATACACAAGTATTGTTCTCAAAACTAAGGTAATCATGGGTTAAAGTCGCTACTAAGGCATATAAATACGCCTTAGATCAACACCCCACACTTAAACCTTTGTTTGTCCTCGAACAATAACCATACTCAAATTCAGGCGACTTTAGACAATTGATACAAAATGGGCATTCTTGCACAGCTTACCCAACCACATTTATCAACTTATGCACCAACATACTAGGATATCAAACAAATACATAACAAATTGAAACAACCTATCCTCACAAAACAACTTAACTAGTTGCAAATTCATGCGTGACACGTTATTAGTAGATCACCACACTTCACTAAACATGCGCCCTCACCATAAGACAATCACCCCTATCTACAAAGAAATTACTAACTGGGTGCATGAATGAAAGTCACTCACTCTCAAAAAGAATTCACATGCAACACAAAGATGAACCATAGGCTTGCCCTTAGTGTAATACTCCACTAATGTTAAAATGTTAAAGCTCAAGATCAAGTAGGACTTTTTAGGGGTTGTAATGTAGGCACAGGGATGGGTAGGTACTATTTGGTCAAGAATAGTGACTATCTTTCCTGAGCGCTTTAATACACTACAAATTTCATTCAGACCACCTTCAACCGACCTATTTTTTACTTCTTTTATCTTCCCAACTTTCCTTTGTTTTGCCCCATAACTTTAAGCTAGCTTCAGCATATTGGATAAGGAATACTGCTATCACCCATTGATTACAAAAGAAATTTTATATATTATTTTTTCTTCTTTTTTTTTCTTTCACTTTTCTTTCTTTAATATACTCCCTACCAACATACAAAAACTTTTTCACACACCATAGGAAATATGCTTGGGGCTTTAACTTCACTCTTTCCTTCTTCCAAACTTTTGCACTCCTTCACCTCTTGATTTCCTAATTAAAGCGCTTAGGAGTTTTGGATCAAATTCTGGTTCATTGAAAGAAGAGAATTAAGCTACATGTAAAGCTACCAAGGACAAGGCTAAAGGCTCAACGGGGCTAACTAAGATCATGCAAAGAGGGTAGATAAAGTAGGTCTAAAACATGGCTATCAAAGAAATGTCTATATCATCTCCTAAACTTAACACCTCTTATTTCGCTTTGCAAACACACCGGGCAAGTTATAGACATCATTATGCACATATAATATCATAAAAAACCTTACTCACACATGGCACATGTTCAGCTCAGCGGGTTCACCATAAAACTTTCAAAATCATGCATAAATTCAACATTAAGCAACTTAACTAGTAAACTAAGTGAGAATTAGGCGTTTCAACACTTGATATTATATATCCTAGCATGTTTCACACGTGTATGCACAATTGTGTAGCAAGCAAGAACACCCGACCCGACACTACACTACATGACTAATTTGCCCTTAAGACGGTCGTCATCCATCCATCATAAAGCAAATCCCTTAGTCCTATGACTAAGGCGAATCAAAAGTAATAAACACCCAAAACAACATAAAACAACATCAAAAATCCAAAATTTAGCTATTATTTTTTTTTGTACGGTTCAAAGGGACTCTCCTTAGTAAAGCCGAAAACAAAGGCTAAGGAACCCAAAATAAAAGCATACAGCAGCACACATATATATACATACAAGGTAATCCCATAACACCCCACCCCACACTTAAAAGATTAGCACTGTCCCCAATGCTATAAAAATAAACAAAGCAAGAGTAGGGTGTAAGGAGCTCCCTAGTCAATCGAGGTAGTTGTCGTCCTCCGGCCCACGGACCTCTAGCGGTGGATCATCCGCCTCAGCCTCCTCATCCGCAGGATCGCTCTGGAGGTCATTTTCATCTGTGGGGACATCATCATCCACAGGCTCAACAAAATTCGGACCAATTCTCAATAAGGCCATGGCATGCTCGTTAAGAGGATAATCCCTCTCTACCTGACTCAGCTCATCTGCCGTGGAAGGCCTACCCCCAGTCTTGTGTCGCAGCATCTCCAACCCATACATATGGGCTAAAATCCTGTCATCCCGAGCATGATGCTCTACTAATGTCAAAGTGGGGCCGAGTGAGTCCGACACCTTAGTTTGGGTGACATCCAAAGGCGTCGTCACCAAAGAAGGATGATAGTCAAAATTTTCTTCGGGCACTTAGAATGCTCTCATTAATTTTGTCCATAGTCCACTGAAAGCATATCGAAGACCTCCTTGGAGGCAAGCTCGACGTATATCCGACAGCAACACAGAACCTACATCAATCTCTACATCCGTCATGAGAGCATACACCAGACAGACACGATCCCTTGTAACCTCAGTCATGTGGCTCCCTGGAATTAAACAACAACACACAATCTTCAGCCAAATCCTTGCCTCTTTGTTCAGGTGGGAAAAGGGTAGACTCTTGTGATACCCTTTTTTGTGGTGGCGTAGCCACCTCACTGTTGAACGTGGGCCCTATAGAGTGTGTCAAATTCAGCATATGGAGGCCTAGCATTTAGCCTGAGTAGGTCATGGGGACCAGCCCGAGTGGAAACTCCCAATAATCCAGTCATACTCAAGGAATCAAGTATCACACCCGAACCTCGTACCACTACTGAGCCAGTAGGTGCGTCCGGGTTCCAATTTGCATAAAATTCCCTCACCAGATGGAGGTTGCAATCTGTAGGTCTGTCGAAGACAAAGCCCATCCCGACTTGCTCGAGCCGAGCCAATATTCTTGGGTAAGCCCGAGCCAGACTTGCCCTATCAATACATTCATCGAAAAAATATTTAGCTTTCGGGTGGCTTTTGTACAAATTCTTCCCTGCACTGGAGACCGCCTGTATCCCATACTTCCGTTTTTACCCTTTTGGGACTGGGGGAGCTACGGGGACCTTATTACCCAACTGACGTCTCTTGTGAGAGCTGGAGGCAGCTACATTAGAATCCGACATTGTACCTGTAGCAAAGTTCCATAAATAAATCAATTACCCATGTAAAAATGGGTAACCAACTTAATACGAGGTGACGTTTAGGGCTACCCCACACTTAGTTGTTTAGCACCAAGTCAAAAATATATATGGATGGAGGGTACTCAGACTTCCCCTTTTCACTAAATGCCCAAAACCAAGTCCCAACCATAGATAAATGCACATTCCCACACAAGGTTAGCAATCTCATAAATAGCATTAGAATGATATGCTTGTTTTACTCAAGAATTCAAACAATAGTCATACATATTCAACACATATGCGTTGTATTCAGTGATTGCCACCACCAATTTGCTCAATTTTCACCAGTAAAGATAAACCCACTTCCAATTTTTTCACTAAATTAAGATTATTAACCACAAGTTCACATGCCTTCCAAGTTCATTGTAATGCCACCCCATAAACCACAAACCAAGAACATATTTGGTCATTACAAACGAAATCCAAGAAAACTCCAAAATCACATCATCCTCATAGCAAACTAGAGAGAGAAAGCTGAGGAAACATACCTTAAGAGCTTTGAATGGAGACTTGGACACAATCCCAAAAGTAGAAGGCAAGAATTCGAGCTATGTGTGGGCACGAGTAGAGAAATATCAGAGAAAATTTGGGATGCTTTGGGAGATAAATCATGTGTTTGGGTATGGAGTTGGGAATGATGGTGAAGAATAAGGAAAATCAGGGATTTAAAAGAAAAGGGGTGGGGGTGGGTCATGTATGATTGAACAAAAGACTTACAAATTTTTGCCCCCAAAAATATAGGGGGGTAGCGGCGTGGCACGCTGCCTAGAGCGCTACCCCACTGCCTCAGTGACCAAAATTTTGGGCACAGGTGGCGTGGCACGCTGGCCAGCGTGCCTGTGCACTGCCTTCACTCGAAAAAAAAATTTGGGGCAAGCGGTGTGGCACGCTGGCCTGCGCGCCTGCCCACTGCCAATCAAGAAAATATTTGAAGCAATTTCACCCTGGCACGCCAGGTAGCACGTCCAACACTTAACCTCATACCTGAACAATTTTTCTCTTTTTTTCCACATAATCTTAGGGCTTTACCAAGTCCCAAGACTCAAAACTAGCTTCAAAACATGTCCTACCTGCCCGGCGCCTTCTAATAATCATCCATCCGCCAATTTTACCTTTTTCTTGTGGATTTCCATGTCAACATGCTTCGTGCCTCTGCATACACACAAGATCCTAGCACTAAGTTAGAAAACAAAAATTTTAAAAGAGATGGGTTGCCTCCCATCAAGCGCCTTAGTTTTGGTTGGGGAACGACTCTTCTTTTTGTATTTTTACTTTATGAATCCTAACTATTACAACACAATCGTGGGTTGCCTCCCATGTAGCGCCTGGTTTAATATCGCGGCTCGACCATACTTAGCTCAGTTATCATCAAGGTGAAGCACGTCCTCCTTCTGCTTCTCTTCTTCACCAAAATAATGTTTCAATCTCTGGCCATTCACCATAAATCTCGTACCATTAGCTTTGTTCAAAACTTCCACCGCACCGTGAGGTATCGTGCGACTTACCTCAAAAGGCCCACTCCACTTAGATCTTAGCTTGCCCGGAAACAACCTAAGTCTTGAGTTAAACAAAAGTACCAACTGGCCTGGCTCAAAAGTGTGGGGGAGAATATGTTTGTCATGCCATCGCTTCGTTTTCTCCTTGTAGATCTTAGCATTTTCATACGCATGGGCACGAAATTCTTCCAACTCATGGAGTTGTAACAACTTCCTATTACCAGCCAACCCTGGATCTAGATTCAACTTCTTTACGACCCAATATGCTCGGTGCTCAAGCTCAACTGGTAGGTGACAAGCTTTCCCAAAGACCAAATGATAGGGACAAGTCCCTATAGGAGTCTTATACACCGTTCGATAAGCCCAAAGAGCATCATCCAGCTTGAGTGACCAGTCTTTCCTCTGAGTATTCACTATCTTTTGCAAGATTTGCTTTATCTCGCGATTAGACACTTCCACTTGGCCACTTGTTTGGGGATGATACGCTGTTGAGACCTTGTGTTTCACGCCATACTTTTCCAATACACTCTTCACCCAATAATTAATGAAGTGTGACCCCACATCGCTAATAATAGCCCTTGGAGTTTCGAACCTAGTGAAAATATGCTTTAGAAGAAATTTTACCACAACTTTGGAGTCATTCGTAGGAAGAGCTACAGCCTCTACCCATTTGGATACATAATCCACTGCTACGAGTATGTATAGATTGCCATTCGACTTTGGGAAAGGGCCCATAAAATCAATCCCCCATACATCAAAGATTTTAACTTCGAGGATGTTGTTAAGAGGCATCTCATGTCGCTTGGCAATCGTCCCCATACATTGACATTGATCACAATTCTTCACAAAGGCATGAGCATCTTTAAATATAGAAGGCCAGAAGAAACCTGATTGCAATATTTTTTGGGCTGTGCGTTCACCACCATGATGTCCACCATAAGGTGATGCGTGGCATCTCTCTAACACTTGTTTCACTTCCACATCCGGAATACATCTTTGTACTATTTGAATAGGCCCTTGCTTGAATAAATAAGGCTCATCCCATATATAATAGCGTGCCTCATATGCCAGTTTCTTCTTCTGTTGAGGACTCGAATCAGGAGGAAATAACCCACTTACCAATAGATTCACAATGTCTGTATACCATGGCAAATCATCGACATCCAACACTAACAACTGTTCGTCTGGAAATTCCTCACAAATACGCCCATCATGCACTATATGTATCGAGCTCTCAAGTCTAGAAAGATGGTCAGCAATATGATTTTCTGTCCCCTTTCTATCTTTAACCTCTAGGTCAAACTCCTGTAGCAATAAGATCCATCTAATAAAATGCGGCTTAGCATCCTTTTTATTGAACAAATACTATATTGCCACATGATCCGTGTATATAATGACGCTCGTGCCCACCAAGTATGATCTGAATTTATCAAATGCATACACCAAAGCTAACATCTCTTTTTCATTCACCGTGTAATTCACTTGGGCTGCATCAAGGGTCTTGCTTGCATAATAAATAGAGTGAAATACCTTATTCTTCTGTTGACCGAGAACCATACCCACTGCAACATCAATTGCGACACACATGAGCTCAAATGGCAAAGCCCAATCAGGAGCAATAAGGATAGGTGCCTCTACCAACTTCTTTTTCAAAACCTCGAATGCCTTCACACATGATTCACAAAATATAAATTTCACATCTTTTTCCAAGAGTGCAGACATGGGGCGTGCAATTCTGGAAAAATCTTGAATAAACCTTCTGTAAAATCCAGCATGACCCAAAAAACTTCGCACCCCTTTTACCGATACAGGTGAAGGGAGTTTTTCAATAACTTCAATCTTTGCCCTATCAACTTCCATCCCCAGCTTTGACACTTTATGCCCAAGAACTATACCTTCCGTCACAAGGAAATGGCACTTCTCCTAATTGAGAACAAGATTAGTTTCTTCACACCGAGCAAGAACTTTATCAAGGTTTTGCAAACATACCTCAAAAGAGTTACCAAAGACTGAAAAATCATCCATAAAAATCTCTACGAACTCCTCCACCATGTCGTAGAAAATAGACATCATGCAACGCTGAAAGGTAGTCGGTGCATTACACAATCCAAATGGCATACGCTTGAAAGCGTATGTGCCGTAAGGACATGTGAATGTAGTCTTCTCCTGATCTTGAGGATCTATAGCAATTTGATTGTATCCGGAATACCCATCAAGAAAGCAATAATACTCCTGCCCGGCTAAACGATCCAACATCTGATCAATAAAAGGTATTGGATAATGGTCTTTCCTCGTAGCATCATTAAGTTTCCAGTAATCCATGAAAATATTCCATCCAGTTATAGTTCTTGTAGGAATCAATTCATTATTATCATTTGTGATCACCGTCATACCACCCTTTTTTGGAACACATTGTACTGGGCTCACCCACGTACTATCACAGAATAGGGTAAACAATGCCAGAATCTAGCCACTTAATTACCTCTTTCCTTACTACTTCTTTCATCACCGGATTCAAGCGTCGTTGGTGTTACACACTAGGTTTGTGCCCTTCTTCCATGTAAATTTTATGCATGCATAAACCCGGATTAATACCATGGATGTCAGACATCTGCCAACCAATAGCCTTCTTTCTTCGTTTTAGTATCAACAATGCCGCATCAACTTGTTCTTGTGATAAATTTGCTGCCAGAATAATAGGAAGAGTCTCATTGTCACCTAGGAAAGCATATTGAAGGTTAGATGGAAGTTCCTTCAATTCAAGCTTTGGTGCCTCCTTAATTGAGGGCTTAGTTGGAGAACCGAGTAGATGATTTAAAGGTTTCCATCTACCCTTTTTAGCATAGATACCCATAAGATCAAGAACTTGCACCATTTCACTAGCTTCTGCATCCCCTTTAACATCTTGCCTCATCAGCACTTTTTCCAACGGATCTGTAGACAAAGTGTGGATGCTTTCAACCGCCAAATCTATAGTTGTAATAGCTGACAAATTCTCATAAATCTCTGGTAGCTTCAAAGCCCTATAAACATCAAAGACCTCCACTTTATCATGAGCTCGCATAGTTAGTTTCCCGGCTGCGACATCAATGATTGCACCTCTTGTAGCCAGAAATGGACGCCCCAAAATAAATGGGACTTCCGGGTCAGGCTCAAAATTCAGCACCACAAAATCAACGGGAAAGATCAACGACCCCACTTGAACCAGAACATCCTCAACAATACCATCAGGTCTAGTTACAGATTGGTCTGCCAGCTGCAAAATATTAGTAGTAGGCTTAGGAAGACCCAAACCCAACTCCTTGAAAATCGAAGTGGGCATCAGATTTATACTAGCCCCCAAATCACACAATCCACGAGCGCAGATACGATCTCCCAGAGTAATTTTTACAGTGAAGCTTCCAGTATCCTTCAGCTTAGTAGGTAACCGGTTCTGAATGCGAGAACTACACTCCTCAGTCAGTGCAACTGTGGCATATTCTGTCAATCTACTCTTTTTTGCCATAATATCTTTCACGAACTTGGCATACTTTGGAATACCCTGTAAGATATCCACAAGAGGCAAATTAATGTGCACTTGTTTAAGTAGTTCGATGAACTTACCAAAGCATTCATCCCATTCATCCTCCTTCTTCTTCTTAAACTTCTGAGGGAAAGGAGGAGGCAACTTCACACTATGTATCACTTTATCCTATTTGGAGCTTTTGGTAGACTCCACTTGTTCGTCTTCAATCACCACTATTTTTGGCTCTAATTCTTTCGCTGGTGTAACCGTATCCTCTAACTGCTTACCACTACGAGTAACAATAGCATTCACCTATTTTGGATTAGGCTCAGTATCACCTGGAAGACCTCCTTGGGGCCTTGTGTTCTGTGCGTTAGCTTACTGGCCAATCTGCTTCTCTAAATTCTGAGTAGCCAACTGATTGTTCCTCACATCTGCTGCTAGCTTTGCTTGTTCAGCCATAATCTATTTTAACATATCCTCCACGCTCATGTCTCAAGGCTTAGCACCCACTTGATTTCCTTGACCTTGCTGTTGGTTGTACTGTGGTGCATATCCTTGAGGCCTATGTTGATTTTGATTTCATCCCCAAGATAAGTTCGGATGGTTTTTCCACCCATCATTATAAGTATTTCCGTAGTTCTGGGCTCCACCTCCCCTTTGTGCATTACTAACAAAATTTATGGAATCCGAATTAGCACTACACAAATTACTGGTATGATCCCCATTTCCACATACACTACACATCACAGAAACCTGTTGTTGTACTGCATTCACGGGAGCTGGTTGTTGCCCTAAATTTAAAATACTAAAGTGATTGTTCATCATGTTTTGCATAGCTAAAATTTGGGCAGATAATGCTGTGACTGCATCCACATCTAGTTTCCCAGCAACCTTCTTGGTAAAATTCCTCGAATTATCACTATGCCAGTCTGGATTTCCCTGTGAAATATGATTCAACAGAGCATATAATTCATCATACGTCTTCTCTAAAGCCTGTCCACCTGCAGCTGAATCAAGTAGAATTTTAGTGTTGGGGTCAAGAGCCTCTATGAAAGTATGCACCAATACTTCATTAGCTTGGTGGTGGTGAGGATAATCCCTCAACATGGATTTGAATCTGTTCCAAGCTTGGTACAAATTCTCATCATCTCTCTGTCTGAAACTTAGTATCTCACTCCTCAACTTTGCTGTCTTTCCAGATGGAAAGAACCTTATCAAGAATTTTCGAGCAAGATCATCCCAAGTAGTGATAGAATTAGCCGGCACTGCATCTAACCACCTCCTTTCTTCCCCCAACAGAGAAAAGGGAAACAAATTATGTCTCACATAATTTGAAGACACACCCGCAGGAATATATGTGTCACTGATCTCCAAAAAATTACGGATATGCCTTTGTGGGTCCTCATGAGCAAGACCTGTAAATTGTCCACTTGAGTGCAAGAGTTGCACCATATTCTGTTTAAGCTCAAATCTGCCTCCAGCTGTCGGTTTGAGAATACTGTAGGTCACATTAGTGGCGAGTGGGATTGCCACATCGCGAACTGTTCAAACTGCCATTACTTCCGGCTCACGTCTCTCTGCACCTGGTTCTTCAATTCTTACGGGATTACCCCATATTCCTTCGCCAGCCAGTTCGACTTGTGGGATTGGGTAGTCTGCAGCCTATCTCCTCAATCTATTGAAATATCTTTCAGGTTCAGACTGCAGGGCTACCAAATCTTTGTTCCTTGCCAGTGTTCCGATGAAGTAAGCCTGTAAAATAGAACAGCTAGGATCAAGTTGTCAACACGTAGCTGAAAATTAAAGTACAAACGTCAATAATTGAAATCTATCTATTTGAAAGTCCCCGGCAACAGCGCCAATAACTTGTTGTGACCCAGCTATACACGCAAGTGTACGTGATCGTGCAGGTAATAAAGTGGCTCCTTTTAAAGAGCCGGATATCAAACCCAAGGGACTTTCTTCAATAGAAATCAACTCTAGACATCAAACTATAATTAAAAATTAGTGTTGCGAAAACGACAAGAGATTTGGTTCTGGAAATTAAATGATTACGGACTATGAACTCCTATATTCGCTACCGTAACTTTAGTTTTCACAAATATGCTTGAAAAATCAATAAAAAGTGAATTCCCAGGGCTAAGGCACCCCAAACGTCATCTCTTGAGCATAATTGTTATTGGTTTAAGCACTTTGAGTTGTTTATCGTGGTTATTGATCCCGAGGTTAATTTTATGATTATACTCATCTCCAAAATATAATGTTCTACTAGAAATTGGAAACCTAACTACATCCGTGAGTGGTGATAAGCTTAACCAATTCTAGAGCATTTAAGTGTTCTTCTCGTAACTGACCAAGTGTGGTGATTTAGGTACCTCTAGGTCCTAACCACATGTCAATCCCTTAGAATTAATTCCCCGAGAAAGACCACACTTCATATATTCAAGTTCTATCTCTTAGTTTCTCTCTCGAGCTCACTTCAAGACAAGGAATATATTCTAATGGTGATCAAGCATCAAAATAATGAAATTTAGAATATATGAATAACCAATTTATGATAAACTCCATCAAAACCCAATAAAATTAATCCAAGAGATTCATTTCTTGTCCTTAACCCCAAGAATGAGGGATTTTAGCCACTCATAATGTCAATCAACATCCAAAAGTCAATAAATACCATAAAAATACTTAAAAACTGAAAAGAAGAGGAATGGAACCTAATTGAGATGCCCAAAAATGCCCAAAATATTCTAAGGATGATGGAATGTGATGCAATAACTCAAAATCCCTATTTATAGACCCAAAGTCGAGGCAAAAATCGGCCAAAAAGCAGCCCAGCACGCCCTTGGGCGCGCCAAGCACTTAGGCAGATTTTGCCTCAGGAAAAGGGTGCTCCCAGGTGGTGTGGCACACCCCAAGTCTTCCTGGGCAAGTGAAAAATTAGCCAAAAGCGGCCTGGCACGCCCTTTGGTGCGCCAGGCCCTTTTTTGTGATTTTTTTGCTTTCGTCAACTTCTCTTCGCGGATTTGGTTGGATTCTTCAAGTTCAACTCTTTGGCTTGCCTCTTATCTTCAATATTCTTCACTTGTAGCTCCTCCAAGCCTCACTTTCCATGCCAAACATGCTCCAAAAAGTCGCAAATTCCACCTACAAGAGTCTAATCATATTGGTTAGCACAATATCCCATATTCCATCAAAAACTTATATAATACACATGTATTGTTCTCAAAACTAAGGTAATCATGGGTTAAAGTTGCTACTAAGGCATATAAATACGCCTTAGATCACCTCCCAACCCATCCCTCCTGTAAACAGGTCTAGTTTTTGTGAAGAAGAGTGTGAAATTCCCCTATCTCTGGAATGGATGAGCCAACTAGAGACAGCTCCCTCACCCGCACCCAAAGAGGTTCAGGAGAGGGCCAAAACAATAGATATGTTAAGTTCCAATAATAGGGAAATGGAAGGAATCTTCGCTACTCTAAAGATCCCAAAGAAAGAAGTCACAAACCTGAAAGGTCCTTTAAACCTAAAGTTTGTGGACCTATTCACTCAACTAAAAATTATCCTACTTCCTCTAGACACCACCAGGATAGAATTATACATTTTAAGTTCAAACCTTATGACAGACAACTTCTATGTGGCTAACCTTAAACCTGCATCCAAAAAGAGAAAGACACCAGAAGGAGAGGTGTAATGACCTTTTAGGTCATTTTATCGATTTCTATGCATTTCGGTATTTAGAGACTACCTACAGAGGCTACATACCATTTATGACTTGTCGGTTCAGTCAACGGACAGTTCGTTTGAATTTTAGGCTCATTTCTCTGTTTTGGAGCTTTCACTGTTAAGGAATTGGTCTTGGACCTAAACTACTAGTAAATGACCTCAGATGGAAAATTTAACAGCGCCATCAAAATACCCTTGGTTTAGGTCCCGAGGCTTTCGGACTCATTTTGGGCAGTTGGGTAGATTTGATGAAAAACGGAACTATAGGTGTGGGCACCACATTTAGTCGAAATAATCTCGAATGAAAGTTTTGATGGTTTCGTTGAGTCTAGAATGTAGAATTGGTAAGTTTTGATGGCTCCGTTGAGTATGGAATGTCGAATTTGGTATGGTAGAAAATGTTGTTTGTACGCATGGGGTTCCGAACGAATCCTGAACACCCGATCGGAGTCCATTTGAACTTAGAAAATCTGATGCCTCAAAGTTTCTAGTACAACCGCTTAAGCGACCAAAGGACCGCTTAAGCGGTAGTCGCTTTAGCGACCTTGTACCGCTTTAGCAGCCTTGGCTACTTGGCTGAGGTCCAATTTAGCGATCAAGGTTCGCTTAAGCGAACGTTGCTTTAGCTGCCAAGTTCCTCTTTAGTGGCCTCTGCCTTTCCTTGCTCGATCTCTTTAGTGGTCATGTACTACTTTAGCGATAGCTGCTTAAACAGCCAACTAACCACTTTAGCGGTACCTGGGGTTTTATATCCCCTTCTTCACCCGATTTTCCATTCATTTTCTTAACTTTGTTTCCCTATTTTTGAGAGCATGGGACATGGGAAAGTATGGGGAATCATCCATTGAAGCAAACGATAGCTAGCTCAACGCTCCTTGGTCGTTTCCTATTATTTTTCCCCGTTAAATTCCATCATTTTCCTTGTAAATTCTTAGAAATTAGGGTCTTAATCCATAAACTTTAGGGGATGATTTGGGCCCCGTTTGTGCTCAACTTTTGAGCACACATTCCTTGTCTTTCGAGGGACCTCATGACAGATTCAATTTTAGATTTCATCTGCGGGCCTCATAGGCCCAGTATTGACCTTTGAACCGAACTTTTATATTGCAATATGGGTCTCATTTTACTTGTATTAATGTGTAGATGATTGTTTTGATAGCATGGTGGCATTTTGGGATCGCAGAGCAAAGACAAGCATATTGCGGGCGATTCAAGATTTGAGGTTCGACATTGAGGTAGGCTTCGGTCTACTTTTCTCTATGAGATCGTATATAGTATAGTTTGCATCCTGGGTAGGGATGATAGGATATATTTATGACTAGTATAGCACGACTTAGCCCATTTAGGGAATTTGGGGTAGAAATGTGACCCGAACCTTAGTGTAAAATACTTGTCATGGCTATAGAATCCTTTTAGCCTTGACTATAAGCATGCTAACCATAGTTTGATATTAAGGATCCCTTAGTATAAGATTTATCATTTGAATTAGTGATTTCGGAGGTATTTCCCTGATTAGATCCTTGTAGTGGCTTTATACCCTTGATTACTATGGATTCCCGAGTTATAAGGCTTGTTATGTTGATTATGTATTATTGGGCCAAAGACGTTGTTCTAGTTTACAGACGCTTAGGTGCTTAAGGCTGTATTATTTAGATACTGGTGATGGCATGTATACTGTTAGGTGCATTCATACTCACTTAGTGGTATGATTCCAACCCCAAACCTTGATTTTACTACTGTTTTCCAAAAAGAAATTTATTCCCATTTTTCACTTTTAAAATGGATTTGTTTATAATGGGAATCATACCACCTTATTTGATGATTTTTGATATTTTGGAACTAAAAATGATATTTTGGATAGTAGACCGAGGTTGATTTCGGTCCGTTATTAATCCACTCATTTTACTACTACTATTTATTTCGGTCGATGGAGATTCCGACCCTTTCTACATTATTATGATGATTTAGTCCCAAACTTGATCTCGGTCAATGGATTTACAGACTTACATTCCTTTAGTCATGGTTCGAGTCCGTACACTTATTATACTATGTATATTCCTTTAGTCACGATTTGAGTTCGTGCACTTATTATACTATGTACACTCTTTTAGTCACAGTTCGAGTCTGTTCATTTATTATATATATATATATCTGATGCAGGACTGAGTAGATTGATTATGATGGTTATTAGAAGTCCTAGTTCGGGACAAGGCAGTGTATACAAATATCTCGAATCCCCTATGGGTCCCTTCATCCGTGAGCCACAGTGCCGGAGAAAGATGGTCACCGTAGGTCCTGCCTTTACAAGCTATTGAGCTGGAGGAAGTGTATACACTTGTTACGTTATATTACTTATGGCACTTGGATCGAATATGGTATTTATTGTTATATTGCATTCATTCATTTATATGCATCACCTATCACCATTATGATTGTTTGGCGCCTGTATCTATAGGTCTTATGGGGGCTGTATAGGTACAGTTTATGGGGTTTTTTTTTTGAGTGCTTCCATGAACCTTTCATGTTTATGAAGGTCCGGTTAGGTATTTGTTTGCCCAGACTAGCTAGTTCACTTTTTTATTGATTATTATGGCTAGTTCGTTGCAGGATCGTTATGGACTGGTACTCGAGGTTGTTGGTACATTTTTGTTCCCTTTCTTTATCATGATAGAATATGTCATTAGTAGGTTGTCTCATGTTTAGTCACCCTTTTATTGGAGGCCCCGATCATGGTAGTATTAGTTCCTTTACTTGGCTATGGACCCTGAGATGTTAGGCTGACTCCCTCAGGTATTCACCTTAGACTTAGTCCTTTATGTATGTATGTATATATAAATATATTTCATTACCATATATCCCTCTCTTTCTTTCCCACTCAAATTATATTTGTATTCTTTTAATTTATACTACTATATATACTTCTTTCACTCTTTATTGGTATATTGGCTAGTGATATATGGTATTGTACTTTAGCTCCTGAGCACTGTTAGAATAGGGTAGTTTACCCTTATTACTCCATTAGCCTCTTTATGCTTAGTCTTACTGGATAGTTGCCTGTAGCTATATTCATGCCTTACATGTTATTTTATACTTACATTATTTCTAAAGATCAATTGGTTGATGCCTACTGAGTACCACGTATTTGGTACTCATACTACACTTCTGCAACCTGCAGATCATAGTATGAGTTATCATCGTTGATGTGTGCATCGTATGGAGCAGCTATGGATCGAAGACTTAGGGTGAGCTCCTGACGCTCGGAGTTGCTCCTACTCTCTCTCTCTTTTGTTGTTAGACTAATCTTTATGTTGTATTTAGACACATCTTGTACATATATATTTATCTTGTACTTCACTTGTACTCCTAATGCATTAGAAGCTCTTGTACTGGCTGCAACAGGTTTTGGGATTATATTGGACTTTTTATTTTATTTATTCCGCTGCTTTCTTTCATTTCTCTTGATAGTCCATTACTAGCCATTTCGAATTTTGGTTGGCTTACCTATTGGTGGGATATAGTAGGTTCCATCATGACCTAAGAAATTGAGTCATGATAAATTGATATCAGAGCCTAGGCTTTACCGGTGTTGTTGGTAGAAGAGCTAAGTTTTTAGTAGAGTCCTGCGGATCGGTACGGAGAAGTCTATTTCCTATCTTCTGGAGGCTACAGGGCATTCTTAAGAGATTCTATTCTTGACTCCTTGTCATGTGTCCATGATTCTATGAACCTCTAGCACTTTCTTTGACTCCATTTCTTCCCAGATAGATGACAAAAGGTTATTGACGGATGCGGATGGTACTTCTACGCGTGTTACCAGAATTTCAGTCCAGCGACGGACTAGGGAGTTAAGGATTGATAGTGAGGATCTTCAACGCTAGCTAGAAGGTCTGGGGTCAGCCCAGGCTCCGACGGAGTTTTGTGACTGCCTCAGTTCTTCAGGATCCAATATTAGGGATACCGAGTATTTTGGTGGCTACCTCCCAGCTAGAAATGGTGTTCGGTACATCGAGTGCTTCTCAGGCTAGAGTTGGATTTATTGGTGTTTAGTAGGGTTCCTGGTCTATTTTAGAGTATGAGATTGGGTTTCTCGAATGAGCCATTCAAACATCTATGATATATGCTACTGAGCATGAGATGGTGCAGAGATTTATCAGAGGATTGGTTTTACCACTCCGGTAGGCAACGAACCATTTGGTAGCAGCTGCGTCTACTTTTCTTCAGGTTGTTAAGCATGCGAGGGCCACAGAGATGGCATGTATTGAGACCTATAGAGATGGAGGTAAGAGGCCATGCTAGCAGTACAGTGTTAGTGGTATTCCATCTGGAGGTCGGGATCTTCCAAGACGAGATCAGTATCATATATAGCCTATTAGACCCATACAAGTAGCACCTCGAAGTATGGGTAGCTCTCAGATAGATCGTGGTGGTGTCAATGGACAGAGTTTTGGTCAGGCATTATGGATTGTTCGAGCTATGTTTTAAGGCTATAGAGGTTTTTATAGGTCAACAGTTATCGTACATCAGAGAGTCCCAGTGGCATGTTTTGATTATGGGAAGATTGGTCAATGATCTAGGGAGTGGCCCAGGCGCGAGTCAGTCAGCCAGTTGGGGTAACCTCTTGTTTCTCACTAGGTTAAAGCTTTAAGGGTATATTATGACTGTAAAGAGACCGATCACTGGTCCAGAGAGTGTCCTCGGTGTGGGATTATCAGTCATTCAGCTCATACAGATCAGTCTCATAGAGATGTGGCACCTTCAGTTAGACTTGGGGTTTAAGGGTAGTAAGTACATTTGGACCAACAGGAGGTATAGGAATAGGCATGGACTAATCCTAGAAAGACTTGATAGGTGTCTAGCCAATGATTCCTGGAATCACCTCTTTTAAGAGGCCACTGTCACTCACCTCCCTAGGGCTCACTCTGACCACTGCTCTCTAATGACACTAATCACTACTCCATTCAAAATAAGCCTTTCAGAATGAAAACAATGTCGTGCTCCCACCCTAAATTTAAGAATGTTTTCAAAGACTCCTTCCTTAATAGTTTCTATCTTACTGAGGCCACTACTAACTTTGAGTCACAGGTGAAGATTTGGAATAAGGAAGTCTTTGGAAACATTTTCCGTAAGAACAGGAAAATCCTCTCTAGACTTGCTGGTATTCAAAAGTCCAACACTATCCTACAACAACTTTTACTACAACAGATTGTATCTATTGCTACAAAATCTAAGCTATGAATTTAAAAATCATAGCTACTATCTAGCAATAACAATAAAAATCCAAATTTTGTAGCTATTTACAAATTCGTAAAGTTTCTTAGCCACAAAATTCACATCAACAAAGCTAATTTTTCATTTTTGCTACAATTACTAACAATCGTGACAATAGTTGATTAAATAGCTAGAAATTTATTGCTATGATGAAATTTTGTAGTTGATAATTTTTGGTCACGCGATAAAAGTTATTGTAGCAATAGTACCTTTTTTAACCGCAATAAACTATTTCAAACAAACTATTGTAGCTAAATAATTTTTTGGATTCAAGTTATAAAATATTGTGGCAACAGTTAAATGATATAGCCACTGTCATTTTTGCTATGATAAATTTTGTAGTTAATTATAGTAATACTAACCTAGAATAATTTGAGGTGTTAAATAGTTCATCGTTCGATTCTATTTAAAACAACATGTTTAGTTGTAAATTTTGAATATAATTTATAATAAATATGTGATTATATCTAATTAATTTTAATTATCTAATAATATCAAACTTAAACATAACTTCACTAAATCTCATTAAAGTTTCAACCTGATCAAGTGCTTCTAGCATTACTATTTGACTCAAACTTGTTTCATCAGAAATAATATATTTATCAATCTACTATGATTGGTGACATTAATCATTTGATTTAATCCAAATTTATAACTCGTAAGTTCTAAATATAACTTAAATAAATACTTAATTACATTTCTTTTGAATTATCTGATCTTGTCAAATTATAGTGAAACTTCAATAGTCTCATTCAAACTTCATCCTCACCAAGTATTTTCAGAATTATATTTGACTCGAACATAATTCATTGTAACACTACCTTTATCAAGTCAGTGTAATTAGAAGTGTTTATCATTCGGCTCGATTCAATTTTATATAATCTTACTTGTAAGTAATAGATAGATAGATAGATAGATAGATAGATAGATATAGAGAGAGAAGTGAGGGAATCAAGCCGGTGAGCCAATTCCGTTTCAGGTACGACAAATCCATTTTGCACTTGAAAGTGAGCTTGAGTTTGCCTAATTGTTTGTAGGATTAGCCTCCCGAGTAGGGACTTTCTTTATTGTATCGATCTTTCGGAATGATATATATATATATATATATGAATCAATTAAATTTCAAATAACAAAATTCGAATGCAGAAAATGGAATCTTCAACCATAAATAATTTATAAACTCAAAAGTATTAATTAAATTTTTAAACTTATCAAAGTCATATGTTATCTTATTGCAACATGTTGCTTTGGATGTTAATTATACTTTAAAAAAAATGTATAATCAAATTATTTTTTTTTGAAGCTGTAAAGATATTTATGTATGTTTGAAACTTTATTGTTTTAAAATAAGTGCTGAATTTTTTAATATGCAAGCACTTTTTTAAATAGTATTCATAGAAATTTTAATAACTTTAAGCCATATAATTCATAGAATTTTTATATTTTAAATCCAAATTAAAGAACTTCACATTTCTGTTTAAATATAAATTGAAATAAGTGAATGTTGTGGAAGTATAACTACTTTATAATAGAATATTGTAATTTTAATTTGAATTCGCATTATTGATATAACTAAAACTGAATTGACGTTTTTCTTTTGAAGTTTTAATCGTAAAATAATTTTCAAACTTAATTAAAATAACAGAATGTTGCGAACGTATGATCCAACCATAATAGAAATTAGGACACTTTATTAATATGAACTTAATTTTACATTATTGATATAAAAAAATGAATTGACATTTTTTTTTTTGAGATATCTATTTTAAAATAATTTTCAAACAAAAATTTTATGATAATTGGCACTTGTCATTACAATATTGTTTTCTATTCTCTGATACTATTTAGATAGATTCAGATAGATTTTATGATATTAACAGTTTTATTTTATTTTAAAACTTTTTGTTCCAAAATTTGAATTGTAATTCATAAAAATCAATCTAAATTTATATAGTTTATTTAATTTTCAATTCAAATTAAAAAATAGTAACTCAAAATTAAGAATAGAGGTAAAGTATATTATTATTATTATTATTATTATTATTATTATTTTCATTCGATAATCTTTGTATTATATTTGTTAGTGAAATTAGCATGTGTACATAAGAAGATAAGAAAGTAAATTTTTTTATATATAATAAATAATGGAAAAACAAATGGTTAAACAAATATAAACTCCTAATTACTCTATTTAGCCTAAGTTTTAATTAATTATAATTTATAGCCTCTCTTGTTAATTAAATATAATTCATAGTCTCTCTCTCCTTTATTTTCTCTCTCTCTCTTTCTTCTTCTTTATTTTTCTTCTTTTTTCCTTTTCCTTTTTATTCGTTTTTTCTTTCTTTTGCCCTTTTCCTTTTTTTTTCTTTTTCCTTTTTTTTTTCTTTTTCATTTTTTCTTTTTTTCTCCTTTTTCGTTTCTTTTTTTCTCCTTTTTTTCTTTTCTTTTTTTTTTCATCTTTTTTTTTTTTTTTCTTTTTTTTCAACTTTTTTTTTTTTCTTTTTTATTTCTTTTTTCTTTGCAATGTTTTTTTTTTCTTATTTTGTTTTTTTAAATTTTCTCCTTTTTTCTGTATTTTATTTTTTTCCTCTCGTTTTTTTTTTGTTGTTGTTGTATTTTTTATTTTATATATTGTTTATATTTTATATTTATTTGTATCATACTATATATTTTAAATAAATTTATTATTTTTATTGAATAGTTTAGTCGTGAATACGTACAATTTATCATTTGTATTTGTATACAAACAAGTATATGGATTAATTATGTTTGCTTGAATTTAAAATATACAAATATGCAATGTATCATTCAATACAAATGTATCGTTAGTATTTGTATTTTAAATTTATCATTTGTATTTGTATATAAACAAGTATTATTTATATGCGCATGGTTCAAGTTGTATATAGACATGTATCATTTAATACAAATGTAACATTTGTATTTGTATAATTTAGTATTTGTATTTATATAAATTATCATTTGTATTTGTATTGTTTAATTTATATCAATAAAATACAATTCGTATCAATGAATATAAATACAAGCATTCATAGAAAGAAAAATAATAATTCTTTTCAATTGTTTAAAAATACAAATGATACTGTCAACTATAATCAACTACAAATAAATGATATTACAAATACAAATACAATATGTGGTCAACTTACCAATACAAATATAAAATAGTTCTTTAAAAATACAAGTACATCGACGAAAATAGAATACAAATACAAATACAAACACAAACATAATGAAAACACAAAACACAATACAATATGCAGTCAACTATAAAATACAAATGCAAAATAGTTCTTTAAAATAAAAGTGTGAATTGTATTAAATATAAATGATGGTTTGAACTATAAAATACAAATACAAGTGCGAACTGTAAAATACAAATACAAATGCAAACTATAAAATACAATACAAATGATACTGTCAACTATAATCAACTACAAATAAATGATATTACAAATACAAATACAATATGTGGTCAACTTACCAATACAAATATAAAATAGTTCTTTAAAAATACAAGTACATCGACGAAAATAGAATACAAATACAAATACAAACACAAACATAATGAAAACACAAAACACAATACAATATGCAGTCAACTATAAAATACAAATGCAAAATAGTTCTTTAAAATAAAAGTGTGAATTGTATTAAATATAAATGATGGTTTGAACTATAAAATACAAATACAAGTGCGAACTGTAAAATACAAATACAAATGCAAACTATAAAATACAAATACAAATATAATTATATCAACGAATACAAAAATATAAATGATGGAGAGAATACAAATACAAAAACGATTATGATATTTTTGTTATCATTCATGACTTGTGCTCGGTGTAGCCATAATTTTCGAAAATACAAAAAATATAAAAAAGAAAACCAAAAAAAAAACCAAAAAAGAAAAAAAAAAGAAGAAAGAGAATTAGAAGCTAGAGATAAAAGAGAGAAAAAGAAAAGAAAAAAAAAAGCGAAAAGAAAGATACGGAAAAAAAAAACTAAAATAGGAAAAAAAAAACCAAAAAGAAAAAAGGAAAAACACGAGAAAGAAAAAAAATACAAAAAAAAAGAAAAAAGAAAAAAAACAAAAGGAAAAGAAAGGAAAAAAAAAGAAAAAAGGAAAAAAAAACGTAAAAGAAAAAAAAATAGAGGCTGGAGATAGAAGAGAGGAAAAAAAAGAAATGAAAATGAAAAAAAAAAAAAAAAATAGATGCTAGAGATAGAAGAGAGAAAAAAAAACTAAAAGGAAAAAAGAAAAGAAAAGAAAAAAAAAGAAAGAGAGACTATGTATTGTAATTTTGAGACTTAGGCTAGGAACACTTTGCTGAAACATAGGCTATTTTCTGTAAGTGTCCCAATAATAATAGGTTTAAAAAAAAAAAAAAAAAAAAAAAAAGGTCAACTGGCTAAACAAGAAAATTCTCACACCTAAATCCCTCCCGCCACCACACCCTTCCCCATCCTCAAAAATTCCCACCCCCACCCCCTAATTAAAAATTACAAAAAATTAAAACTTTCCCCCAAAATTTTAAAACCTAATCAAATAACCTATTTTCATTTCCCACTTAACAAATACCTACAGCCCTTGCTCCATTGTCCCCATTCCTTTCCTGTTTCTCCCCTCCCTTTCCTCCCCTCACCCTTTTAAATTTATAGTTTTTTTTGTTCAGTAAGAGTGCTTATGTCTGAAGTTTTGTTCACCCCTCACCCTTTCAAATTTATAGTTTTTTTGTTCAATAAGAATTTTTATGTGTGAAGTTTTGTTAATTAATTTATCTTTTTTTGTAGGTTTTAAACATGAAATTCTTCGATCAAGAAAATGAGATAAGTATTTACAATACGAGTATTGTATATATTTTTATTAATGTAAAGATAATTTTTTGCTCGTGTGGGCTTTAGAATTGCGACTTAAATTTGAGATCTATATTTACTAATTTTAAGAAATTCAAAACATCTATAGAATTGTTTACTTCTTTGGTTGCTTTGTATTTTTTCTTGTTTTTACTCGTTGAATATATAAGTATATATTTTCTCCTTGTTCTATATATACAAACACTTGCATAATTAATCAATTGGTCCTCATTTTCTTGGTGCTAAATACTTTACCATTATTGACAAATGTCGTAGTGGAATAAAAGCATATAAATAACTAAGTAAGATGGATGTCGATCAAGCTAAGGTGCAGTTGAAGGCCATGGAAGAAGATATATGAGAAGACTATGATCTTTTGAACTCAAACAAAAATGGCTTTTTAAAAGAATTGTGTATTGTAGCAATTTTTAAAATTGTAAAATGCAATTATATGTTACTCTTTTTACTAGCAATACTTATGGAAAATTATTTAATTGGTAGGACTATAATGGTTGAAATATATTTTGGATTTTTTTCTTATTTTATCTACATTATAGAAATTTGTGTGATTAATAATGCTTGTGACAATATTCTTCTATTTGTAACAATGAATTGTTGTAGTTGTGGCTAAATCAATATATATTTTTAAAAAATTGGCTACATATTTACTTTCCATAGAAAATTCAATAATGAACTATAACTTATGTATTTTGTGGCAAAAAGAATGAATTTTTAGCCATGTACAAAAATATTTGTGGCAAATAATACTTCTGTTTATAGCTATAAATTTTCTGATTTGTAGTTAACTATAGGTTTTGATAACACGAGACTAACATATGAAATAGCCACGAATTTGAATTTTCATAGCAAGCAAATCAATATTTTTTCCACAATAGAATACTTTGTGTTAATAATAAAAAAGTTGCTACAAATTTTATTTATCGTGGCAAAAGAACAAAATTATTTGCTACAAGTTTATATTTTGTAGCAAGATTTTTTTTATCACCATAGCTACAATACAATATTTTGGTAGTTGTAAGTATTAGTCCTTGGCCGCGAACTATGTAAAGTCTGTAGCTAACTTTTAGTTACGCCACTTCTTGCTACAATGCTTCTGTACCAACCTGATATGTGATTATTATTTTTTATGTATTTTGATCATTTTGCCCTTCTCCGTAGTTGTTACATGCTGATCATGAGGTGTGGGGATGGTTGATACGGTCTCTGATGCATTCGAGAGTAATTTGGGAGAGTTTGAGACTCTTAAAGGCTTTAAAAGCCACCAGTTTGACTTTGACTTCGGTCAATATTTTGTATTTCGAGCGTTGGATGATGATTTGGACAGTTCCATTAGATCCGAAATGTCGATTTTGGGTTAGTAACACGGGTAGTTCAGGCCCGGAGCCTTTATTTTGTATTTCAACCCTTATTTTGAAAAACTAGTAAAAATGCCTAGATGGAGTCCCGGGGGCTAATTTGTTGTAAACGACCACTTTTCAAAAATCTGACGTTGTCATTGAGTCTGAAATATCAAAATTAGTCTAGTAGCATATCTGGTTTAATTATGTGAGGTCTCGAACGAATTTCGAGGGTCCGATCGGGACCATTTTCCCAAAACTCCAACTGTTGGTTTGTAGTTTCTGGTGCAGCATCAAGGGTCCCATCATGATCGCATGGCCACGTGTCATGATCGCGACCCTTGATTAAACATATCATCGTGATCGCGAGGTGGGGGTATCATGATCGCAGAGAGAAAATTGATGGACCGGGTCTGGTTGACTCATCGCGATCGCGAGGCCCAGCTACGCGACCGTGATGACCAACTTAATGGTCGATCAATTTTGACCCTTGTGATCATGAGGTGGGATCCGCGATTGTAAAATACTATTCACAAAACAGTTTAAATAGCCCAATTTTTGCAATTTCCAACATTTTGGGACCTTGAAGCTTTGGGTTAGGACAATTTTAAGAGTTTTCTTCACCATTTGTACTTGGGTAAGCTCCAAACTCTCGTTTTCATTGATTCTATCGTCTAAAACACTCTTTAATCTTGATTTCAAAATGTTTTTTTGGGGTTCTTTCCGGTAAAGCTTTAAACAAATTTTCTTTGATTTGAGCCTTGATTTTAATTCATTTTTATGTGGGTTTTAACGGTAGACTCCTATAATGTTGGGGATCATGTTTGTAAAATAAAATTTTGGTTTTACCACTTTTATTTTCAAAACCATTTTTGAATCTATTTTGAACCCGTCTTACATATAGTCGATATGGGTATCATTAGCTTATTGTTAACGTGTAGATTCTATATTTGAATGTTTTGGCTTATTTTGAGACCGTTCGAAAGGGGAAGGCTCCGTATTGAAAGTTCTAGGCTCGAATTTTCATCACTAAGAGGTAGGTTATGCTTAACTTTCTTCAAACTGGCCTGGGTAGTTAATAAACAAGTAAAGCATGCTATGAGTTTGGGGAGATTAGCCTTGGAAGTATTATTTCAAGATTATTATTTTGTTGTGTGCCCGTGTGGGGGCTTTATTTGACATCATAGGCCTTGTTTCTGCTATTTATGCCATCATTATTAATGTGATCCCGTGCGAGGGCTTGGATAGATATTATAGGCCTTTTTGAGCATTGTTTGTCTCTATCATGATGAAAATACCCGAGTATTGGGTTAAAATAATATTATTGATGTCTTAAATGCCTATTTATTCTGGTGGTGCCAAGCGAGAACTGATATCATGAATTATTGACACATTGAGTTGATTCTGAGCTCACTTAAACATGTATTGAATGGATTTCTATCTTCGTGTTGATTGACTGTGAGAATTTTATCCTCATTTCATACATACATATTCATGAGACATTGGTACCATTGAGAAACACTTATTATCAAGAAGATGAGACATTTTTTTGTAAAACCCTTGATCCGTGAACAATAGCCAGAGAGGTGAATGTGACACTTCATAAAACCCTTGATTCGTGAACACTAGCCGTAGAGGGAGGCTGAGATTTGAGGTAGTATAAGGGTTGAGAACCCCCACGGGTCCTATCCTGGGAGCGCTGAGGCCCGGTAGGTCTATACTAAAAGTCATGTGATGGCTTTCAATCATTCATCATGATTCCATCATCATTTCATTGCTTTGAATATGTACTTTTCATGTTTCTTTATGCACCCTTTATGTGTACTTAGTTTCCATACATGTTTTTGTGTTTAGCTAGTCCTGTATCGATCATATATTTTAGAACTGTTAGTGGAGATGGTGTGAGCTATCATTTGGGAACTTTGTTGTTTGCAGGTGATATGCTCATAGTATCTTTTACTTGTATTAATTTTTGCTTTGCTCAGTCGGTCTATGATACTTACTGAGTACAAGTGGACCATTCTCACCCCTACTGTGCCATTTTGGTGCAGATCCTAGCTCGAGTACAAAACACGACAGCTGATTCGTGCCACTTAGAGTTGACATTCTAGGTACTGGTGCGCTCTAGAGCTCAGAGATGATTTTTGAGCCTCTTCTTATCCTTATCTTTTCCTTACTCATTTTTAGAACGGATTTATGTATTCAGATATTCGGTAAAGGACGACCTAGAGGTAAAGGACAGGCACTAGGAATTGCCCAGTCAAAGGATGTGCTAGGGAGGTCTGTCCCGAGCCTGAGGTTGCGTATGCTAAGGGTGATTATCAGTTAGGGGGTGCGGGGCCAACTCAGATCCCACAAGGTTCTATCGACACCTCAGTGCTACAGGATCTATTAATTCATCTCTTGAGCCTTTTGGATGGTGTTCCTTTGAGTGTACCGAGTTTTTCTCAGACTTCGAGTGGTGCTCTGTTGTCAGTACAGGCTTCTTCTTATGGTATTCTAAATTCAAGGGTACAACTATCTTTTGTGGTACCACCACATGTGGATTCACTGCCTACTAGACTTATTATTTCTCCGGTTGTTTCAGGTCCTGTGATGTCTTCTAATGATCAGAAGAGATTCAAGAGGTTTATTCTCATGTCTCTTCCCAAGTTTAGCGGTATAATTGAAAAGGACATATGAGTTTTTGATTGACTGCCAGGAGAGGTTGCATAACCTCGGATCCCTTGAGTCTCACGATATGTCTTATATGACTTATCAGTTGACTGATGTGGCCAGATAGTTGAAGAGGTCTCTTTCTAGTTGTAGACCATTGGGTTTTCCTGCTATGTCATGGACCTAGTTTTTTGAGGCTTTCCTAGAAAGGTTCATGTCTTACAGTTTGAGGGATCAGACGAGAGATGAGTTTGATCACCTGGAGCAAGGCTCCATAACTATTACTGAGTATGAGGCACACTTTCATACTTTATCCAGATATTCTGCCGCCAGCATCTCCACTGAGTCAGAGAGGATTAGTAAGTTTGTCAAGGGATTGGAGGGTCCTTATTAGTTGGATACTTCTCAGATGGTAGTTTCAGGAGTTTCTTTTCAGAGTATTGTAGAGAATGCTAAATTGATTGAGAGTCGATTACCCAAGCTACTCAGGGAGGCACCAAAAAGGTGCACATGTAGGATGAGTTTAGTGGACATGCATCCCAAGGTAGGGATTTCTCCTGTAGAGGTTCCTGTTATTATCATGGTAGGCCTGTTCAGGCAGCTTTACGTGGATCAGGTGATAGGCCTTCAGCTTCTGCGGCTCTAAGTAGCCAGGTATCAGGTCATGCAGGTAGAGGTTCTAGTTTCAATTCATCAAGCCAGAGCGGTCGTCCTAGTCCTTCGGGGCCTTCATAGATTAAGCCAAGAAGCAGAGGATGTTATGTATGTCATAAAGTTGGTCACTTAACGAAGGACTGTCCTCGGCATGTGTTTGGTCCTGCCCAACAGGGTTCTCAGCTTCAGCTTTGCCCAACTCCTATACCTACAGTCAGAGGTGGTTCACACAGTAGTAGGGGTGGTATAAGAGATGCTCGAGGTAGAGCTAGGGGAGCTCGTGGTAGTGGATCTGTTGTTGCTCAGTCTAGGAGCAGACGTGGGCAGTGTTATTTTATATATGGGAGACATAAGGCAGAGGCCTCTAATGCAGTTATTACAGGTATTATCCAAGTTTGCTATCATTATGTTTACGTGTTATTTGACCTTAGCTCTACATTCTTCTATGCGTCTACATATTTTGCTATTGGTTTTGATGTTTTATATGAGTCCCTTATTGTGCCTCTTCATGTTTCTACCCCCATAGGAGATTCTTTAGTAGTGGATCAGATGTATCGATCTTGTGTAGTTATCTTTGTGGGGCGTGAGACTTGGATAGACTTGATTATCCTTGATATGGTTGATTTTGATATTATCTTAGTTATGGATTGGTTAGCTCCCTGTCATGCTATTTTGGATTATTATGCCAAGAACATGACCTTAGCTACTCTGCGTGTGCCAAGGTTAGCTTGGAAGGGTACTCTTAATTCCGGTCAGAAGGGAGTGATATCTTTTCTACATGTTCGTCGCATGTTAGAAAAAGGATATTGATCTTTCTTGGCTTTCATTCGCGATGCTAGTGTTGCTTCACCGACTCTTTTGGATTTGGTTCGAGTTGTTAAGGAATTTTAGGATGTGTTTCCTACAGACTTACCTAGTATACCTCTTGACCGAGACATTTTTTTTGCTATTGATGTTGAGCCGGGAACCAAGCCTATTTTCATTCCTCCCTATAGGATGGACCCGACCGAGTTGAAGGAATTAAAAGAGTAGTTGCAGGATTTGTTGAGTAAGGGTTTTATTAAACCTAATGTATCCCCTTAGAATGCTCATATCTTGTTTGTGAGGAAGAAGGAGCGCTCTATAGGCATGTGTATTGACTATCGGCAGTTGAATAAGGTGACCATCAAGAATAAGTATCCTCTTTCTCGTATTGATGATTTATTTGACTAGATTTAGGGTGCTTCGGTATTTTCCAAGATTGACTTGAGGTTCGAGTATCACCAGTTGAGGATTAGAGCTTCGAATGTTCCAAAGATAGCTTTTCAAACTCGATAAGACCATTATGAGTTTTTGGTCATATCCTTTGGGTTAACCAATGCCCCAACAGTGGTCATAGAGTTGATGAACTGGGTATTTCGAACGTATCTTAACTTCTTGTGATTGTGTTTATTGATGATATCTAGTTTATTCCAAGAATGAGGTCGATCATGTGAGACACTTGAGGATTGTACTTCAGAGATTGCATGATGAGAAGTTATATGCTAAGTTTGCCAAGAGCGAGTTCTGGTTGGATTCTATTTCTTTCTTGGGTCATGTGGTGACCAAGGATTGCATTATGGTTGATCCGGCAAAAATAGCGGCCATTCGTGATTGGGATAGTCCCACTAACCCATTGAGATTTGGAGTTTTATGGGTTTAGCAGGTTATTATCTGCGTTTTGTGGAGGTATTCTCTTTTATTGCGGCTTTTTTCCCCAAGTTGATTGAAAAAAAGATTACTTTTCAGTGGTCAGATGCTTATGAGGCAAGCTTTCAAAAGCTCAAGTAGTTGTTGACATCGTCTCCTATCTTGACTTTGCCCAAGGAGGGTGTGGGATTTACCGTATTTTGTGATAAAAAATTACCCTACACATGATTTGGAGTTGGCCGCAGTGTTTTTTGTGTTGAAGTTATGGTGACATTACCTTTATGGAGTCCATTATGAGAGTTTCTCCTATCATCGTAGCCTTTAGTATTTCTTCACTCAGCGGGATCTTAATATGAGATAACAATGTTGGCTTGAGTTGCGTAAGGACTATGATCTCACAATTCTTTATCACCCGGGCAAGGCAAACATGGTTGCTAATACCTTGAGTCAGAAGTTGACTAGTATGGAGAGTCTAGCTTATATCTTGACTCAGGAGCAACCTTTGGCCTTGTAGGTTCAGTCTTTAGCTAATCAGTTGGTTAGGCTTGATATTTTGACATTCGGGCATGTGTTAACCTTTGTTGAGGCCAGATATTTCTTATTGGAGAAGATTCGAGCTCATCAGTTTGATGATGATAGGTTGAGGGTGATTCGTGATAAGGTGTTGAGAGGTGAGGCTAAGGCAACATCTCTTGATTTTGATAATGTTTTGAGGATTAGTGGCCAAGTTTGTGCGTTGAGAGTTGGTGGATGGGATAGATTGATCTTGGAGGAGAGTCATTGTTCTAGAATTCCATTTACCCAGGGATGTCCAAAATATATCATGATCTGAAGCAGCATTATTGGTGGAGTGGTATGAAGAAGGCTATTGTGGATTTTGTGGCTAAGTGTTTGAATTGCCAACAGGTGAAGTTTGAGTATCAACGATTGGGTGGTTCGATGCAGAGGATGCCCATTCTTGAGTAGAAGTCGAAGCGGATCACCATGGATTTCATAGCTGGCCTACCCCCGACCTTGGGGAAGTTTGACTCTGTTTGGGTGATTATGGATCGATTGACCAAATCAGCGAATTTCATTCCTGTGAGGGTGAGTTATAATGCAGAGAAGTTGTCCAAGATCTACATTAGGGAGTTTGTTTGATTGCATAGTGTCCCTGTCTCCATTGTATCCTATAGAGGTACGGTGTTTACCTCTGGTTTTAGAGTACTATTTAGAGTGAGTTGGGTACTCAGCTTGATTTGAGCACAACTTTTCACCCTCAGATGGATGGTCAGTTTGAGAGGACTATTCAGGTGTTAGAGGACATCATACAAGTATGTGTCATAGACTTTAGAGGTTATTGGGACTATTACTTGCCCCTTGTGAAGTTCGCCTATAACCATAGTTACCATTCTAGTATTCAGATGGTGTCTTTTGAGGCTTTGTATGGGCGGAGGTATAGATCCCCTGTGGGATGGTTTGACTCATTTGAGATAAGGCCTTGGGGTACAGATTTATTAAGGGATTTATTGGATCGAGTGAGACAGATTCAGCAGAGGATATTGCCTACCTAGAATAGGCAGAAGAGTTATGCCAATGGTCGAACTCACGATTTATAATTTATGATTGGATATCTAGTTCTTTTGAAAGTTTCATCCATGAGGGGTGTGATGAGGTTCGGGAAGAAAGGGAAGCTTAGTCCGAGGTTTATTGGCTTTTTTGAGATCCTTGAGAAGTATGGTGATGTGGCATATATGCTAGTTTTGCCTCCACATCTATCAGTTGTTCATCCTATTTTTCATGTCTCCATATTTAAGAGGTACCGTACAGATTATGCCCATATGAATTGATGGGATTCCGTTGTGTTAGACCTTTATTTGTCTTTTTAAGAGGAGCTTATTGCTATCCTAAATTGCTAGACTAGGAAGTTGAGGTCTAAGTGTATTAATTCAGTAAAGATCCAGTGGTGACATTTACCTATTGAGGAGCTACTTAGGAGGTTGAGTCCGATATGAGGCACAGATACCCCAAACTTTTTATCGCTTCAGGTACTTTATTTGCTTTTAGTTTGAGGATGAATTTAGTATTTTAGTGGTGGATAATGTAACAACCTGATATGTGAAATTTTCCTTTTTATGTATTTTGACCATTTTTCCCTTCCTAGTAGTTTTTACATGCTGATCATGAGGTGTGGGGATGGTTGGCATGGTCCCCTATGCTTTCGGGAGTGATTTGGAAGAGTTTGAGACTCTTAAAGACTTTAAAAGCCACTAGTTTGACTTTGGTCAACATTTTGTGTTTCGAGAACCGGATGATGATTTGGATAATTTCATTATATCCAGAATGTCAATTTTGGGCAAGTAGTGTGGGTAGTTCAGGCCCGGAGCCTTTATTTTATATTTCGATCCTTAGTTTGAAAAATTATTAAAAATGCCTACATGGGGTACCGGGGGCTAAATTGTTGTAAACGACCACTTTTCAAAAATCTGACATTGCCATTGAGTCCGGAATGTCAAAATTAGTCTAGTAGCATATCTGGTTTAATTCTATGGGGTCCCGAACAAATTTCGAGGGTCCGATTGGGACCATTTTCCCAAAACTCCAACTGTTGGTTTGCAGTTTCTGGTGCAGCATCAGGGGTCCCATTGCGATCGCATGATCACATGTTGTGATCACTACCCTTGATCGAACAACTCATCATGATCGCGAGGTGGGGTACCTCTATCGTAAAGAGGTAATTGATGGATCGGGTCGAGTTGAGTCATCGCGATCGTGAGGTCCAGCTACGCCACCGCGAAGACCAACTTAATATCCAGTCAACGTTGACCCTTGCGATCGAAAGGTGGGTTCCATGATCACGAGGTACTGTTGACAAAATAATATAAATAGTCTAATTTTTGTGATTTCCACCATTTTTGGACCTTGAAGCTTCGGGTTAGGACGATTTTGAGGGTTTTCTTCACCATTTATACTTGGGTAAGCTCCAAACTCTTGTTTTCATTAATTTCCATTCATGGTATCATCAAAAACACTCTTTAATCTTGATTTCAAATTGTGTTTTTGGGGTTCTTCACGGTAAAGCTTTAAAATAATTTTTCTTCATTTTGAGCTTCTATTTTAACTTGTTTTTGCGTGGGCTTTTAACAGTAGACTCCTGTAATCTTGGGGATTATGTTTCTAAAATAAAATTTTGGTTTTACCCATTTTGTTTTTGAAACCATTTTTTGAAACTATTTTGGACCTATCTTAAATATAGTCGATATGGGTATCATTAGCTACCTTTTAACACATAGGTTCTATATTTGAATGTTTTAGCTTATTTTGAGATCGTTCAAAAGGGGAAGGCTTTATTTTGAAGGTTCTAAACTCGTATTTTCATCACTATGAGGTAGGTTATGACTTAACTTTCTTTAAACTAGGCTGGGTAGTTAATAAACAAGTAAAGCATATTATGGGTTTGGGGAGATTAGCTTTGGGAGTATTATTTCAAGATTATTATTTTGTGTATGCCCATGTGGGGGCTTATATACTTATTGTTGTTGACTTGAGTTATCATGTATTGCATGTTGCCCGTGCGGGGGCTTTATTTGACATATAGGCCTTGTTTATGTATTTTATGCCATTATTATTAATGTGATGCCCGGGGGCTTGAATAGATATTATAGGTTTTGTTGAGCATTGTTTGTCTCTATCATTATGAAAATACCTTAGTATGGGTTAAAAATTATATTATTGATGTCTTATATGCTTATTTATTCTGGTGGTGCCAAGTGAGAAATGATATCATGAATTATAGACACATTGAGCTGATTTAAACATGTATTGAATGGATTTCTATCTTTGTGTTGATTGGTTGTAAGCACTTCATCCTCATTTCATACATACATATTTATGAGACATTGGTACCATTGAGAAACACTGATTCTCAAGAAGATGAGACATTTTTTTATAAAACCCTAGAAGATGAGACATTTTTTTATAAAACCCTTTATCCTTGAACAATAGCCGAAGAGGTGAATATGACACTTTATAAAACTCTTGATCCGTGAATAATAGCTGGAGAGGGAGGTTGAGATTTGAGGTAGTATACGGGTTGCGAACCCCCCATGGGTCCTATCTTGGGAGTGCTGAGGCTCGGTAGGTGTATACAGAAAGTCATGCGATGGCTTTCAATCATTCATCATGATTTTATCATCATTTCATTGCATATGTACTTTCCATGTTTGTTTATGCACCCTTGATGTGTACTTAGTTTCCATATATGTTTTTGTGTTTATCTATTCCTGTATCGATTATATATTTTCGAACTGTTAGTGGAGACAATATGAGCTATCATTTTGAAACTTTTTTGTTTGCAGGTGACGTGCTCATAGTATCTTTTACTTGTATTATTTTCTACTTTGCTCCATCGGCGTATGATACCTATTGAGTACAAGTGGATCGTACTCACTCCTACTGTGCCCTTTTGGTGCAGATCCTAGCTCGAGTACGAGACACGACAGCTGATTGGTGCCACTCAGAGTTGTACTGGCGCACTTTAGATCTCAGATCTGATTTTCAGGCCTCTTCTTATTCTTATCTTGTCTTTACTCTTTTTCAGTGATAGATTTATGTATTCAGATATTTGGTTATGTCTTATATGCTCTTGTACTTATGGCATCAGATTTTAGAGTTTTTATGTATGTTTTATTTCAGACTTTCGCTACATATATATATATATATATATATATATATATTTATGTGTATTGACCTGACTTCGTTCTAGAAGTCTCATTATTTTGTTTAGTTTACATTTCAAATTCCCTTTCCTTTTTGGGTAATTGGCTAACCTACCTAGGCTAGGTCTCGGTAGGTGCCATTATGACCTCAACTTTTGGATCGTGACAGTTTCTGAAAAGAAATTGGTGGCAAAGTATTTAGCCATAAAACTTTTTATGTCTAGCTAAGATATATTCTATAGCTATATATGCATTTTTTTGTCGTTTTTCTCCATGATCTTGAGCACACCCTCACTGCTGAGTATAGTAACATCCTTAGACAAGAAATTTAGTTTTGGAAACTCAAGTCTAGGATCAACTGGCTCACAGAGGGAAATTCCAATACAAACTTTTTCCACACTTCCACCCTCAATAGGAGAAGAAGAAACAGGATCCATGCTCTCAAAACTGAGTCTTTTTTTTTTTTGGTTAAAATCGGGCATGAAGCCCATTTTATTAAAAAAATTCAATCCACAAAGAAAGGGCCAGGTCCAAAAGTGACCCAGCCCAAAAATAATAGCAACAAAACAATCAGACATCTATCCGTTCGAATAGCCTCAATTAGGAAGCTTCCAGTCACCTCCTTTTGCATCTCAATGGCTTCTATCTGTTTCTCTTCATTTCTCTTCTCCGATCAACTTTACCAGTGAAGGAACCTTACATAAATAGCTCTCTATAGATATTGAGCTATTTTAGCTGCTGCAAATGACACTGCTTCTCTTCCATGCTGAAGTTTCCACATCATCTACTTCAGTGAAATCACGACCATACTATCCAAGCTCCATAAAATTAACTGAATAAGGAATGAAAAGGAGAAGCCTTATCCAGTATTTTGAGGATTGAAATCTGAAATATGTAATTGAGCTTTGGGTGTATTTCACCTTAGGCATTTAAAATTCTCACAAACACCGTGAAATTGTCCCAATCAGAGACTTCTCCATCTCAACTAACCCCAGATTTATGCCTCTTATACCCATATAAGTACCACACATATTCCTCCTTATGTATATATACCTGATTATGGTTGTTAAATTCACCCCACCCACCCCACCCTTCTTCTTTCTTGACATGTTGAGCTCAACAAGGAACTAATACCACTCTCTAACAAATTAGAAGATGAGGTTCCATTCCAATCTCATCAAGTAAATGAGTTACATGCACCTCAATCTGTGATTTTTTGAACACTTTCTATGTTATCTTGCTACTGTTGCTGCTTATCTCCTCGATCTGTTGTTTAATGTCTTTCTTGTTGACTCGAGTTCTTCGAATAATCAAACCACTAACTGCATTTACCCCATCTCATCATTAAAATCCCCATTTTAGATTTTTTAATCCTGAGATTAGGGACTTAGCATCTATCCATGTTCAATAGTGATTTTCCTTCTCTTTGTAACTCCTAAAATGTGGAATAGATTAGTTTATCAACACCTGCAAAAAAGAAAGCTTGGTTAGTAATAAAATCAGCCACCTTGTTTCCTTCTCTGAATGTGTGTTTCACTACCACGTCCACCTCCTTCATTAGGGTATGAATCCTTCTTATTTCTATTGTAACACCCTAATGTGTTTCCCAAGTCCCATCCAGAATATTTTTCACAAAGAGAGAATTTATTTTTAAAATCAGAAGTAATAGATTATAATCTAAGCAGTACTCTAAACCCATTCTCAATGCCATCACTTCTACCACCAAATTGTTAGTATCCTCTATCCTTCTACCTTCACCATAAACCAAATTACCCTGTTCATCTCTTATGCAGAAAGTAGAAGAACTGGGACCAGGGTTACCCTTTGAGGCTCCATTACAATTGCATTTGTAGTGTCCCATGCTAGGCAATTTCCAACATACCACAGTACACCCAATTCTTGCAATGTAACCATGTAGAAATCTTATCAAATCAGGCCAAGTACCAGGAATATGTTTAAGCCATGGAAAAAGAAACTTGGCTAAATACACTAAGTTCCTGGTAATTTTCCATCTCATACTCACAGCTGACATCCTGCCTCCATGTTTAAACATATTTCTTCTCCTCCATATTAGACACAAGATAAACATAGGAACATCTTTAAAGATAGAATTGAGCTTTGCATTGGTAGATGCATTCCAACATTTAAATACATTGTCTTTGACTTGCAAAAAAGGACCATCTATCCCTACAAAAGCTACAAATAAATCCATATATTGTTATATATGTTACACTTCATAAATAAGTGTTTAACTGATTATTGAATTCCATTCTCACAACAACAACATAAAACATCATCACATATCCTATTTCTAATAAGGATTTCCCCTACAGGCAACCTTTTCCTCCATAATCTCTATAAGAAAAAGGACACCTTAAATGGTATCCTTTCATTCAGATTCTCTTGAAAATTCACAAACTCTCTTTTTTCTTTCTTAAATAATCCTAAGCAGAACCCACACTAAATTTTCCAGAAGCATTTAACATCCACCATGCTTTGTCCCACTGTTCAGCTTCTTCATTACACTTCACATTTTGAATAACATGGCTGCACACTTCATTACTAAAATTCAGCTGCATCAAGTCATCATTCCATCCACCATTTGAGAAACATTGACTCACCTCTTCAAGTTGACTGTTTCTGACAGAATCAATAGGCAAGTAGTAATGAAGGGCACCCAATTGTGTTCAATTGTCATACCAGATACTTGAATTTCCATATTTGGGTTCCCACCATAGCTGTTGATCAAACATGTCCCTGGCCTCAAGCATATGCTTCCATGTTAAATGAACTTCCCCTCCATTCCACCAATTGTGGTCTCACCTTCTTGCAATACTTATTCCACATATAGTTAGTCTATAAAGATTTTTGGGTTCTAAAAATCCCCCACTGTTTTGCAAACAAGGTTTTAGACACATCAAATAATGATATAAAACCTAGCCCTCCTTTATTTTTAGGACTGCAAATATCATTCCAAGCCACCTAATATTTATTTCTGCCCATCTCCCTAAAGTTTCATAGAAATTTAGCAAAGATTCTATGTAGGTTATGAATAACACATTTTGGAGGGTAAGTTACAGATAATAAATAAATGGGGATACTACTCAAAACATTAATTAAAAGTGCATTACTACCAAAAGATGGCATCTTTCCCTTCCATGCTTGCAACTTATTTTGCACTTTCTTCATTAAATATGCAAAATGCACCTTTCTCTTCTTTGCATGCCCAATTGGGCATCCTAAGTACATCAAATGAAACTTTCCTCTATTAAAACCAGTACATTCTTCTACCTCCATGATGTGAGCATGAGCAGTCTTGTGATAAACAAAAAAGGCACTCTTGTTTGTATTAATCATCTGTCCAGACTGATCTTCATAGTCTTTAAGAATATCTATTATTAAATTCAACATTTTCCATCAGTAGAAGCAAAAATGATGGTATCATCAACATATGTTAGATGATTAATATTTTCACTCCCTTTTGGAATACCAAAACTCTTATAATCTGCATCCAGAATTAAGACCTCTAGATAATACCTCTACAGATAGAATGAATAAGGTTGGTGATAAAGGATTCCCTTGTTTTACTCCCCTTGTAGAATTAAAGAATCCATGGGTCTGAACATTTATCAGGATTGAATGCTAGTTGTTTGCCACTAGTTTCCAAATCATATCCACCACTCCTCTATCGAAACCCATCTTTTCAAGTACTTTCATCAAAAAGGTCCAATCTACCCTGTCATAAGCCTTAGCCATATCACGATTAATTACCACATCTATAGGCTTTCCTCTTGCCCTGATGTCAGAGATAATCTCTTGTACTAAAAGTATATTTTTAGTGATGCTCCTACCTTTCATAAAACCTTATTGTTTTTTTGTAATAAGAGTAGGAAGTAGTTCTTCAAATATATCATGGAACACTCTTGAAACTACTTTATTAAGGAAATTACTCAGATTAATTGGTCTCATAGCTGAAAAAGATTGTATGATATCTTTAATTAGTGTGAGTGATGGACTTGGGAAGAGTATTTCCCACAAAGAAAGCAGTCACAACCTTATAAACATCATCTTCAACTATATTCCAGCAGCTCTAAATGAAGTGGCCAGTAAACCTATCTAGGCCACAAACACTGTCACTATTTAGTACAAACACTACCTTCTTAACTTCTTCCCTGGTGGGCATAGCATTAATAACTCTATTAGACTCCTAAGAAACTAGTCTAGGGATATGCTTTTGCAATAAAAGATCACCCTCTATCTGAGTACCTGTAAATTGGTCTTGATAAAGAGATAGAGCTGCATCGACCACCTATTCAACACCCTCCATCTATGTTCCCTCCTTATTTTGGATCTTGTGAATGGACAATCTTCTTCTTCTTCCATTAACCAGGCTGTGAAAAAACCTGGTGTTCTTTTCCCCTTCAGTAAACCATTGTATACCTTCTTTATGCCACTAAAACTCTTCCTCATAATGTAAATATTTCTTCAATTCAGCTTGTCCTTTGTGAAGCACCATTCTATTACCAGCAGATGGATCTTCTTCAAGCAACTCCTCCTTTAATCTAGCAATTTCTTCTCTGATTATCAGTTGCTTGAAAATATCACCAAAAGTAGTTTTGCTCCAACTAGTTAATGATGCCTTTGTCTTCTTTAATTTCTACTTAAGTCTCAGAAAAAATTATTGTCCTCATCTGACACCTAATTTTCTCTTACCACTTATTGAAAATCATCACCTAATTTTCAAACACTACCTTCTTAACTTCTTCCCTGGTGGGCAAAACATTAAAAACTCTATTGGACTCCTCAGAAACTAGTCCAGGGATATGCTTTAGCAATGAAAGATCACCTTCTCTCTGAGTACCTGTAAATTTGTCTTGATAAAGAGATAGAGCTACATCAACCACCTATTCAGCACCCTCCATCCATGTTCCCTCCTTATTTTGGATCCTGTGAATGGACAATCTTCTTCTTCTTCTATTAACTAGGCTGTGAAAAAACCTGGTGTTCTTTTCCCCTTCAGTAAACCACTGAATACCTACTTTCTGCCTCCAAAACTCTTCCTCATAATGTAAATATTTCTTCAATTCAGCTTGTGCTTTGTGAAGCACCATTCTATTACCAACAGTTGGATCTTCTTCAAACAACTCCTCCTTTAATCTAGCAATTTCTTCTCTGATTATCAGTTGCTTTAAAATATCACCAAAAGTAGTTTTGCTCTAGTTAGTCAATGCTACCTTTGTCTTCTTTAATTTCTACTTAAGTCTTATAAAAACATCAATGTCCTCAACTGACACCTAATTTTCTCTCACCACTTACTGAAAATCATCCTTTTCTAACCAAAATTTAAGGAATCTAAATGGTCTTCTTATTACATTGGACTGATTCCCACAAGAAAGTAACAAAGATGCATAACCACCAAACCAAAGAAACCCAGAAAAGATTGATTTACCAAGAAACTATCTAATCTTTTGAAAATGCACTCATTATCAATTCTACCATTCCACCAAGTAAAAGGACTGCCTTTGAAGTTGATGTCAACTAGATCACCAAAATTCACATAAAAAGAAAAATCCTTATATTCTTGAGGATACACAGGAAGGCCCCCTATCTTTTCTTCATCACTCAAGATGACATTAAAGTCACCCCCAACCAGCCAAGAAAAATTCATATTCATACTAAATGAGTAAATATCTTCCCATAAGATTAATCTCTCCTGAACATCACATTTTGCATACACCATAGTAGCCACAAAGGACTGACCAGTTTCTTGAAACAACAATATTTAATATAGTTGTTTCTCAAAATCAGTAATGACATTTACTTAAATATGTTCCTGAATAAAAACCCAAATCATTCCATTCTGGTATTAGTTTGAATACTGCATTCCCAACCTCCATTTGTATTTCTATATTTAATTAACAACGTAGAAAGGTTCCATCAAAGCAATGATGAAAAACTTGTGATATCTGTGTAACATCTGTATTATGTGGAATGAATTTTGGGTCCTTACAGACCTCACATTCTAAAATAAGGCTTTCATCATCATTTAGAACTAGTTTTGACACTTCACTTTGGATTGGTCCTTGTAGGCAGTGTCTCCCCTTTATTTTTGGGTTTGTTTGCCTTTGTAACTATTTGTGGTGCTATACCAACCTCTGTAAGTACTTGAACTTCATTTTGCACATTATTATCTTCCTTATCTTCTGTAAGTTTTGTATTTTGTGTCCCTTCTTGTCTATTAATATCTGCTTACACCTGATGTGAGACTAGCTCATATAAAGATCTAACTGGGATTGATTTTTTACAGGGGATTGCTAACTCCTTCTTTACAATATTCTCCACCCCTAGTGCATTCAACATCAATATATTATTGGTTGTCTTTGGATATTAAACTACCACTTTTCCAATTGTTTGGAATTTCAGAGAATTATCAGTTTGTAGTGTCTCTTGGTATGTTTCTTGCGCTAATTGTTGTTGTATGTCCATTTTACTTACTAATTCTTTGTTGTGTGTGATATTGAATTCAAGTGTTTGTTGTATTATCTCCCTTTTGTTCTGTGATTCATCAGTTGTGGACACTATTGGTTCTGCTTCTCTTTTATCAATTTTGGACATTGCTGCCCTTGGTTCTACTTTTTTTTAATCACTTTTAACCTCTCCATAAGAAAAATTTTCAGTGATGTTTACTTTTTGCATCTGAACATCTTTTATTTCCCCTTCCTCTACTTTGTCACTCACTGCTGTGCTGGTTTTGTTTTCACCTGATGACTTCATCTATTTTCTGTTGCTTGTGTTACCAGGTGTGGACTTGGTTTTATTTGATAAACTATTGTGGTGATCTTTCTTTGCTGAGGTGTTACCATGTGAACTTTGGCTGCTAGTGAAAGCTTTTTCCACCCAATCTCTTATTCTATCATCTTTTTGAGAACCCTGGTTAGTTACATCACCTTCCTTGTCTTTGTCCTTTTCATGTTCCTTCTGATTCAGTACCTTAAAGAAGTTGTTTGCATTTATGACATTACTTATCTCAACTGCCTTTTCACACATGAGTTCTCCTTTTTTCTTTGTAAAGAATCTGTTTGTGGGCTTTTATTTACTAATCACTGCACCTTTGTAGAATCTCCTTTGATCATGGTGTTCTATTACTGTTGCCTCCTCTGGTTTTTCTTTTTCCTTTTGTAACTCTTGATAAAGTACTCTACATTCATCTTCATTATGCCCCTGTAGCTTACATCTCTTACAATAAGAAGGAAGGGAGTCATACTATATCTTTACTTTTATTACTCTGTTCTCCTGACTAGTATTATTTTCAATTTCCATTTAAACATACTTAGGTTTTTCAGCAAGCAGGTCCAACTGAACCTTCACCCTAGCACAACTAGGACATGTTTTATTGATGGTAGCAAGATCCAAATGTAAAGGTTTCCCAATAGCTGAGGCCAATGAAACAAGACTTCTTTGACAAAGTGGGGAGAAGATCTGGAAATGAAATCCAAGTAGTCGCTTGTGATGTTTTTTCATTCGCTTTAAATTTAGCATCATCTATGAAAGGGCGCATTTGATATGCATATCCATCTTTGGCAATTATGTAGTAAGCATTTTTAGAAATGATATTAATGAATTCCTCAATAAGCTCAAATCACATTAATACACGTCTATTCCTCAGAAAGCCAAATTTACAATCACCTACCCTTAATTTTGAGATTTCAGGCTAATCATATCAGAATTTTCCAACAACTGCATACTGTAGATTCTCAATTATATCCATTCTGGTCACTTCTTGTTCAGTCCATTTAATTATCGGAAGGCCATCAACAAATGCCACTTTCTTCAAGGGAACAGGTTCAACATCAATCTTTGCTTTTAACGCTTTGTCTTTGAGACCATTAATCTTAATAATATCAGAATATTTGCCCTTAGGAGTCAAATTTTCAAGACTTCTCTAGCTATGGTTTTGCAAGGGGTTAGTCTTAACTGGTAAGGATGGGAAATATGATGTGGAGGTGGAGCCCAGGCCAACCAACCATCGAAGGTGGCTGGCCACTGACCAACGTCATGGTTGATCAAAGATTAGGGTTTAGGTCAAAGTATTTAGGAGAGATAAGAGAGCTTTAATTTTTAAAATATTTCAAAACTAAGTCTGTAGACTGGATCTACTGCCAAAAAGTGATCATGACATCCATTCAGGATTTCTACACTATTCTCTACTCTACTAATCACTCCCTAGCCTCTATTAAATGCCAAAACAATCCTTTTCTTCATGGTTTCATTGCCAATGAAGAGCACTAATGGCTTGATGCAGCTCCCAGCCCTACTAAAATTAGGAAATTTGTATTTTCCTTCCATCCCACAAAATCCCCTAGTCCTGATGACTTTCATCCCCTAATGTATCAGGAATATTGGGATACCCTCAGCCCTTCCCTCATCAGCTACTGCATCACCACTTTTAATACTAAAGAGATGGATTCCTAAGTGAACAGTACCTATCTCTTCCTCTTTCCTAAGTGTTCTAATGACACTGCTTTTAAAAAACTTCAGGCCCATTGGCCTTTACAATACTCAATACAAAATCATCATTAAAATCATGTCAACAGGATCAAATCTCTCCTTTCCAAGATCATTGGACAAAGGAAAGAAAGCTTCCTATCTAATAGGAAAGCCTCTGATAATGCCATTATTATGGAAGAATATATTAGCCACCTTGCAAAAATGAAAGGCAAGAAAGCTAATATGATTTTTAAAATTGACTTGGAGAAAGCCTTTGACAGACTTGAATGGTCCTTTATTAGGCAAACCCTCCACTTTTTCAATTTCCCTAAGGAAATTAGCAATCTCATCATGCCCTGTATCTACTCCTCCTCCATTTCTATCCTAGTCATTGGAGATAAAATCCCTCCTTTCTATCTTTCTAAAGGCATTAGGTAAGGAGACCCCATGTCTCCTTATCTTTTTATCATGTGTATGGAACTCCTTTCTAGAAGGATTGACCATGAAATGGATATTCTCAACTGGAACCCCATTGGCATAAGTAGAAGGATAAAAAATCTCTCACCTATTCTCTGCAGATGACCTTACTCTCTTTTCTATTGTTGATCCCAAGAATTGAAATACCATCATGAATACTCTTGCCAGCTTTAGTACTTATTCATGCCAGAAAATCAATACCAACAAGTCTAAGTTTATTTTTTTAGGGAACTGCAACAACAACTTTAAGCAAGAGCTTGCTACCATCCTCACTATCCCTGCTAAAGAGTCCTTTGGGTAGTATCTTGGCTTTCCCATGTTCTACAAAAAGCCCACCAATAGTGATTTCCAATTCATTATTGATAACTTGAACACTAGGCTAGCCGGATGGAAGACTAACTTCCTTAATATTGCTGGTAGAACCACTTAAGCTAAAGCATCCCTCAATAGTATTCCTAACCATGTCATACATTACACCACTCTGCCTAGCAAAATCGATGGCCACATATATAGAGCTCAAAAGGAATTTTATTTGGGGAACCACTAAGAGAGAGGAAAATACATTTAGTGGGGTGGAACTCCATCACTCAACCCAAGAAAGATGAGGGCCTTGGACTCCAAATGGATACTATCAAGAATGAGGATATGCACTGCAGCCTAGCATGGAAAATGTTTAAAAACCCTAATTCTCTTTGGATTAAGACTCTTCTAGCCAAATATAATTCCTCTAGAAACTAGAAGAACATCTATAAGGGATGGAACACCTGCAAAGAGGCTTCCCAATAGATTGTCCATAATGGTAATCAAGTTAATTTCTGGAAGGATAGGTGGTTTCCTAATACTCCACCCCTTAAAACTTCCATCCAAGGACCCCTCCCAGATCATAACATAAATTTTTTTGATGTCTAAGAGAACAATATTTAGAACTTTAGCTCCATCCTCTTTGAAAGCTATCAAAGTACTATTGATAATATCAAATATTCCTTTTACCCCAGCCTTAGAGCTACTAAAGATACCTTATCTGGAGATTGATAAGAAATAGAGTCTACTCTTGTAAGAGTACCTGCCATTACCTGGAGACCAAAACCAACTCTAACAAAAATTCTACCCCACAGTGTTTCAGTTTGATTTGAAAGCTCAACACCCCTCCCAAGACTAAGTTCTTCCATTGGATTTGGTACCACAACAGACTTCCCAACAACTGTCTCCTAAACCAAAGAGGGATCAATATCTTTTCACACTGCAAGCATTGCCCTAATTATATGAAAGATAATCACCATATCTTCTATGACTGCCTTCTCACTAAAGAGTTCTGGTATAACACTCTTAATAAAACTATCAATACTCAAGTTATCTCCATCAATAGCTTTGCCCCCAATAACTGGGAAAGAACCTAGACCATTTTAAAAGGCATAGGCTTTGATAATCTCATTGATCGGAACTCTCTTCTACCTTTCTGTATGTGGATCATTTGAAAAAAATAGAAACTACAACACTTTCAACAACAAAAATGACAAGCCTGATTTTAAACAAGCTTACTCGGAGGCTATTGAATACTCCCACCTCACCCACTATAGAAGACAGCACAACCAACTCATAAATATTAGTGTTAAAAGGAACCCTCCCTCTGTAGGAAGGTTATAACTTAACATTGATTGCTTTTGCTTTAGAAACCCTGGGAGAGTGGGTATAAGGGGTTTCCTTAGGGACAACAGAGGAAAATGGATTCTTGGATTTAATAGAAGCTATCCCATAGCTACCAACAACCAAATGGAACTCCATGCTCTACTAGAAGGGCTAAAAATTGTAGATGAGAATAGACTTCTCCCTATAGATATCAACATTAATTCAAAAGAAGTTATCCCAACATTAATTCAAAAGAAGTTATCCTAATGCTCAAAGATGGTAACATTTATTATAATCCCACAAGGATCTAAATGGGTGTATGTAGGAAATAACTCCAGAGAGAAGGTAAAAGGGAATGGTACCTGCAAACTTGAAATACGTAGTGGCCGAACTGTACATCTACATGATGTAATATTTATCCTAACAATACATCGAAATCTAGTCTATGTCAAAATATTGATTAATTTAGGATTTAATTTTTTTTTCATGAACATGGTATGAATTTATATTTGGACAAGACAGAATATGGTACTGGTTATTATTATGATCGATTTTTTTATATTGGATGTTATTCAAATTCCTAATAATAATAATATTAGGCTTTTCTTATTTGCGTCAACTTTTAATTTTGAGAATGATGTAAATACATGGCATACTAGACTTGGCCATATTGGTCAACAAAGAATGAATCGCTTAGCTAAAAAAATTCTGCTTAGCACAATAGATAAGGTAGAATTGTCTACTTGTGAATCTTTCCTAGCTGGAAAACCTGTAAGAAAATCATTTGGGAAAGGTACAAGAGCTGATACTCCATTGTAATTAATTTATTTTGACATCTGTGGTCCAATGAATATAAGGGCGAGACATGGTTCTATTTACTTCATCACTTTTATTGATAATTTTACTTGATTTGGTTATGTATATTTGATTTTACTCAAATCTAAAGCTTTGAGTTGCTTCATTAAGTTTAAAAACTCAGTTGAGAATCAACTGGATAGTAAATTTAAATCTCTAAGAATCGATCAAGAAAGAGAGTATTTGTTTGATGAGTTTAAATGATTATGAGATGAAAAGAGAATTCAAAGACAATTAACTACTCCATACACTCCACAACAAAATAGTGTTGTGGAACAATGAAATAGAACCTTGTTAGAAATGGTTAGGTCAATGATGGCGCAAACAAAATTGCCAATCACCTATTGGGTGATGCTTACTCTTGTGTTTGTACTTAATCATGTCACTTCTAAATCAGTTACAACTATGCTGTATGAGTTATGGACTAAAAGAAAGTCCAATTTGAGTATTTTAAAGCCTTGGGGTTGTGTTATTTTTATTCATAACCCTTCTTCCCAATATAAAAAATTAGGTCATAGGAAAAAGAAGTGTATCTTTATAAGATACTCTGAACAGTCTAAGGGTTATGTGTTCATAGGTGAACAAGATAGTGTTACTGTAACTAAAGTTGATTCATGTGATGTTACATTCATAGAGAATGATTTTCGTAAGTAGGGCGAGATAGGAGAAGACCGCTTTCGCTACCGACATTCAAATGGTTTTGAGTGGGACTCATGTTGATGATAATAGAACAGTTCCTATATACACAAGTCCTAGTGATATTGGTGATCTGAGTGGGAGTAACTTATCAATTGATAAATCAATTTGTCAATCTCAACCTCGATGAACAAGTCTTCCACAAATTCCCCATCGTCGATTTGAGATCAAAGGGGAAGCATTTATAGTTAGTCCATATGATGAAGAGACAAGAAATATAACTGAGTCTCTTACATGCCCCACTAAATAAAAATAGTTAAAAGTAATGGAGGAGGAGATGGAGTCAATAAAATCTAACCAAGTGTGGGAATTGGTTGATTTGTCTATAAGCCAAAAAACTATTAAAAATAAGTGGATTCTAAAAGTAAAGCATAAGACAAATAGTAGTATCAAAATATCTAAAGCTCACCTAGTAGCTAAGGGGTACACACAATAGGAAGGAATTGATTATGAGGAAACTTTTCCACCTGTTGTACGATTAATTTTGTCTATAGTGGCTATATTAGATCTTGAATCGTATCAAATGAATGTGAAAACTACATTTCTTATTGTAGAACTAGAAGAAGAAATATATATGGAACAACTTATAGGTTTTGTGAAGAATGGCGAAGTACTTTTAAACCAAAGGATGTGCAGTCAAACTCCTCAAAATAAGGAACAAATGAGAAAGGTTATTTATGCCAACGCAGTCGTAAGTCTAATATATGTTACGATGTGTACTAGACCTAATATTTTTTATGCCATTGGGTTAGTTAGCAGATATCAATCTGACCAAGGACCGCAACACTGGAAAGCAGTTAACAATAGAGTCATATCATGGAGTATCAAGAATTAGTCATGTATAGCCTTAGCTACGATACAAGATGAATTCGTAGCACTTTCATCTGTTGTGCAAGAAGTTGTTTGGCTTAAACTTTTTTTTATTCACTTGGGTGTATATAACAATGTTGTTGAACCTTTCATAATCAATTGTGATAGTTAGACTGCAGTAGCCTACACAAAGGATCCTAAGTAACATGGAAATACGAAACATATTGACATAAAGTATAATTTTATATGAGATATAGTTGTACAAAAAGAAGTGAACATAAAATACATATCCACGTATCAAATGATAGAAAATCCCTAAACAAAACCTATAGCATGTTATGGTTATGAAAGACATGTAAAGGTATTGGGTTTATGTAGATGCTGATGTATTTGTATTTTATCTTTACCAATCATATTCATGCAAATTCACATTATTGAAGTTAATGTTGGTTTACGCCTAATTTTTCATTCTTGTTGGTTTATATACATATATCAATTTTATGTGGTGTACATAAATTTTTGAGGATAAAAAAGTATGTCAAACAGACAAATAGATTGGTCTATTCACACAGGCAATCTCCTCGATTGTCTAAGTGACAAGTAGAGATGAGACAGTTATAAACTTATTATTGTCCGAAGTGATGATAAAAGAGAGATGAAAGTTTATAATCAGAATGTCGTTTGTTAGATTGCGTTTAATCATATGTAATTAAATTTAGTTTGTCTGTTTCTAATGCTAGATGTGAGTTTTGAAGAATAAAGTGATTGAGTAGATTTGTGAACTCAAAATTAGATATGAGTTATCTGAACTATCATCTGCATAGTATTTAATTTATAAAATACATATGCTCCATGGGAAAGGAGTTAGTACTGTAATATATGTTTCATACCATGCATGCATAAAGTGGCCCATAAGGATGATACAAGTTTAATCTCTACTTACTGTCTTGTGAAGCCCTGAAAATTATAAGAAATTTTTCACATTGTACCCTCATGACTTTAATCAGTTTCTTGAATTCAATTTAGTGTTTGCTATATTAGTATGTTGCCAAGAGGTCATTTTTTATTCGGTCTGGTAGGATATTTCTAGAAAAGTATATCCTGTTAAGATTAAGAGATTCATAAGATGGGGAAGATCATTGGATATTATCACATTAATTATGTTCATTGACGTCCTTTATGTTTGTCTATGCGACAAGTACATAATGATGAACTCAAAATTAAGAAAAAGAGATGATGAGAAATATGAATGTGATAAATGATCTAGGGTACTGCATACTATAATCTACTTTGAGTTTCATTGATCTAGATGTTGTATATTCCTAACAGATGTATAGCAACGAAGCTCTCAAAGTATGTACTGGTCACACGGTCAAGTTGTTAAGTATGAACGTTACAGAATATGAATAAGAGTTAACCCACTCTGTGTGAGTGGAAGATGAATAAAATTGGACCAGGTCATCTATGTGGGTGAACCCGGATCCATATTAAGAGATAAATAATATATTATTATTTATATTAGTAATTAATAAAAGAGATGAGTTATGTTTGTTGGGAGATTATCTGAAGAGTTTTGTCTCTTCAAAAAAGATAAAAAATAGAAAATAGAAAAAAGAAAGCGACGTTCTTTTGGTTTTCCCTCTCTCTCTCTTTCTACTATACTCTCTTCTTCTTGTGTGAAGATTTCTGTGAAGATCAAAGAATCTCCGCCAAAACGTTTAGATCAATCTTCTATAACGGGTGCGATTTTAGACTGTGACTTATATGGTGTAGTTTGTCTTTGTATGTGATTACATTTTCTGACTAGTGAAAAAAATTCAATGATCCTGCAAACTATGTGTTTGATTAGATTCTTCAGTACTTAATAATTGGACAATCATTTTAAACACCCAAATTTATTTGTAAAAACCAAACAAAAATATTTTGCCACCAACATTCCAGGATGAACAAAAAGTGATATTTTGGTATGTAGACATAGTGATTAAATTACTTTCTTACGTATTATATACCATGGTGGATGGAGACTTCTTTATGCAAAGTAGCTAAGATATCTGCAAACTTGAGGAGATTCGAATCGAAATTGATTTTGTCATGCCAAACTGGGGTATCATCTGGAAATTGTTAATTGTCTTTACCTTATTTTATCCATAAGTTAGTTGTATAGATGGACTATTTTAATTATCAGCAATATCATGATAATAATTATTTCATAAGTTCTATGGTACTACTATTATTTTCTTTTAGGAGAAAATGAGAAAGGATAAAACCTTTTAGAAAAACAGTACAAACGATAACCTAAATATAGAATACAATAGAAATAAGAACTCTAAGAACTAATGTCACGCCTCAAATCCCATTGGGCCGGACAGGCACCCGTAGCCGTAAAGGCCCGAGAGAACTAGCCTATGATCGTGTACATTCATATGCATGTCATTAAGTGAACAAAATTCTTCCACGTACAGATATAATATATCGATGACGGAAGTCATGTAAAGACGTACAAAATAGATACGAGACTTGGCCGTTGGGGCCACAACGTCTAAAAGAAAAGACACTTTTACATTTGACTTTACAAGGTCTGCCAAGCCTCTAAAAGATATATAATCATGACTAAGGTCAGGACAAGTCCCCACCTTATACAACTACTACACAGTACCAAAAATATATATATATGACTCGGAAAGCCTCGAATTAACTTGGAGCTCATCAATAGCCTGCAGATGACCCGTACCCTACTGTGAAGGTCTAATAGCTCCTGTGCCTGCAGCAGGTAAGGCAGGTCCCCCAAGGGATGTCAGTACAAAAGAATGTACTGACTATGTAAGGCTATAAGTAACTGTATGAAATATAGAAAATCAAATGGAATCAAATACAAGGGAATAGATAATACTGATATACCACTGTACTGTATATGTGGAACCATGTACATTACATTCATTTCTTTCCTTTTACTTTATATCAATATACATCATACAATGTCCAGGACCAACTGATCAGTGGTAAATAACATTGGGATCGGCTCGAGCTAGGCTTATGCCCCCAGAGCTACCACCCATAAATCAATAAATCAGGTTCGGCTCGAGCTAGGTTTTCACCCCCAGAGCTACCCCTGCATCCAATAATCAATCGGGATCTGCTTGAGCTAGGCTTTCGCCCCTAGAGCTACCACCCGTACTCAACCAAATAAGCATTACTTCGCTTCTTTAATTTTTTGTGAGATTGTTACATCGGTGGTCATAACATTATTGGAGCTTTGGAAAAATAGTAAACAAATAAGAGACACGCAAATAACAATTGCTGACAAACCTGAAATGAGATACTTTAAAGCATTTCGTAGTGGAAACAAGTTCGGTAACGATGTGAACAATAGGTACGACCAAAGGATACGGAAAAGAGTAACCTTACATACCTTATCTTTCCAACAAGTGACTACAACAATTTATCTCCTTATTTATGTGTTGATCTAAAACACAAGTACGTAATGAATCTAACATTAAAAGCTAATTACATTACAAGTTGCAAGAAGGTAATTAGTTACTTAACGGGAACTAAAAACTATCCAACATACCAAACACATGGTATATAATTACACCTTCATTTATACTTCCATATAACTTCATTCCACCCTCCTATAATACAATTTACTGCCCCCCAACACCAACAATACCAAAACAGTCCACAAACCAACATAGACGTCACAAACCTACAAGATTTCCCACTAAGTGCATACTTCACATTTTTACCTCAATCCAACTCCACATATTTATTACATCAACTCACATAACTAACTTCTACAACAATATACCAAAAACAGTCCACACAGTTTCAGAATTCACTTTAACATAACAAGAAAGTATTTTCCTTTCACTACGTCAAACGTTCCATGCACAATTACGTATAAACATTTCCACAAGTCATACACAAGGAGTAATGAATTATGTACAGCACCACACTTAAATATAATAAAATTTAATCCATCTAATTCAATTCCTTCAAGACCTTAAGTCCCCTTTCAAGTTTAAACCACATAGAAGGCAAATCCTTTACCGATTTAGCAAAAGTGGCCTGCTACAAATAAAGTGGACTGCTCAACACTTTTTAAACATAACCAACATGATTTATACAATATATTATGCATATAATATATTAATATATAAGTTTAAACACTTACCGAGGCTTGCAAGTGAAGAATTTGTCCAAAATTCCTTGGAGAAAATTAGGGAAGCTAGGATTTGAGAGAGGAAAAAGTATTTCTTTGAAAATCTGATTTTTTGCAAGTGTATTGTGTTGAAAATGAGATGAATTTAAGGCTTATAAAGTCCCTTTTTCACCACCTCTCTAGGGTCTTCCTTAGCCAATTATTTGATCAAAAAGTCCAACTAAACTTGGTCCATTTTTAATGGATCATCTCCCTTTTTGGGCCCATGTCTTTTACTTAATTTTAGGCCTCAATTAGGTCCATAAACATAATATTAATTCAGCCCAATAAATTTAGTGGGTAATACACCAACCATCTCAAGTTTAAATAATTCCATAAATGTTAAGGTAGTCAAATAAGTTCGAAAATGTACGGGGTGTTACATCCTTCCCCCCTTAGGAAAATTTGTCCTAGAATGTTAGTAACATTATCCAATATAAAAAATTTCAAGTCTAAGTTCATTCTTCATATTATCATATACGCATAATACTTATATATACTTACTTGTTATTGCTCCAATTTTGCATCTTGAACTTTCTCTTCAGTTTGAAATAAATGCGGGTACTTAGACTTCATCATTTCCTCGGCTTCCCATGTGATTTCTTCTACTTGCTGATTTTTCCAAAACACTTTTACAGAAGCTACTTCTTTATTTCTTAACCTTTTAACTTGTCGATCCAAAATAGCAATAGGTATTTATTCATAGGTGAGATCTTCCGTAACTTGTACATCTTCAGTGGGAGCAATATGAGATAGATCTCATATGCACTTTCGAAGCATTGAAACATGAAACACTGGATGAACTGTGGAGAGTTCTTGGGGTAGTTCTAATTCATACAAAACTTGACCAAATCTTTGAACAATCTTATATGGCCCTATATAAAGCGGACTTAGCTTTCCTTTCTTTCCAAATCTCATTACCTCTTTCATTGGTGATACTTTCAAGAATACCCAATCACCTATGGCAAATTCTAGCCCCCTTCTTCTAACATCGGCATATGATTTGTGTCGACTTTGGGCTGTTTGTGGCCGTTGTTGTATCACCTTAACCTTCTCCATAGATGGATGAACAAGATCTGGCCTAAATAAGGCAGTTTCACCCACTTCAAACCATCCAATTGGTAATCTACACTTTCTTCCATATAAAGCTTCGTAAGACGCCTTTTTGATACTTGAATGATAGCTATTATTGTAGGCAAATTCAATAAGAGATAAATGATCATCCCAACTACCTTTAAAGTCCAACACGCAAGCTCGTAGCATATCTTCCAGTGTTTGTATAGTACGTTCTGCTTGTCCATCTGTTTGAGGATGAAAAGTCGTACTTAAATTCACTTGGGTTCTCAAACTCTTCTGAAAAGACTTCCAAAAGTGTGCAGTAAATTGAGCTCCCCTATCTATTATAATAGAGATTGGAATTCCATGTAGTCGAACTATCTCTTTAACATACAACCACGCATAATCTTCAGTTGTGTAGGTGGTCTTGACCGGTAGGAAGTGTGCTGACTTGGTAAGCCTGTCAACTATTACCCATGTGGAATCAAATTTCTGAAGTGTACGAGGCAAACCTGTGATGAAATCCATGTTGATCATGTCCCACTTCCAGATTGGAAGATTTATACATTGCATATAACCTCCAGGCTTCTGATGCTCTACTTTTACTTGTTGACAATTTAGACATTGGGCTACGAATTATGCAATGTTCTTTTTCATGTTACCCTACCAATATATTTGTTTCAAAGCATGATACATTTTGGTGGCTCCCGGATGAATAGAATACCGTGAATGATATGCCTCTATCATAATCCGTCTCCTTTGCTCATCTACATCAGGTACACACAATCTACTTTGGCACTGAAGCACTCCCTCTTGGGTAAGATCAAATGTATTTGTCAAACCTTGTTGTACATTCTCTTTCAGCTGCAATAAAATAGGATCCGCATACTGTTTTTCCTTCACTTCAGCTACTAATGAAGATTCTGCTACATTTTGCACCATAATTTCTTCATTTGGAGTTTCAAGAAGACGAACCCCCAAGTTGTCTAGTTGATGTAGATCCTTGACTATACCTTTCTTTTTCGTGAGATGGCCATCAGTGCTTCCCATTGCTTTGCGGCTTAATGCATAGGCTACTATATTTTCTTTCCCCGGATGATATAAAATATCAATGTCATAATCTTTTAATAGTTCAAGCCACCTCCGTTGCCCCAAATTAAGGTTCTTCTGCTTAAAGATATATTGCAAACTCTTATGGTTGGTATATATGTCAAAATGAACCCCATACAAGTAGTGGCGCCATATCTTTAAAGAAAATATGGCAATTGCTAGCTCAAGATCATGTGTCAGATAATTTCTCTCATGTGGTCGCAAATGTCTTGAGGCATAAGCTATTACATTACCGTGCTGCATCAATACACATCCTAAGACAACTCCTGAAGCATCACAATATACTGCATACCCTTCTGTTCCTTCTAGAAGTACCAATACAGGTGCAGAAGTCAACTTATCCTTCAGATCTTGGAATCTCTTTTCACATGCATCGTTCCATTGAAACTTAGTTGCCTTGTGTGTTAGCTTTGTCAAAGGTACCGAAATGGAAGAAAACCCTTCAACAAATATTCTATAATAACCTGCCAACCCGAGAAAACTACGAATCATCCGACACAATATGACCCAAGAATGCTATAAATTTTAACCAAAACATCTATCCCAAGACTATATGCACCTAAATAAAGCTTTTTGCAGTACTGACACGGCTGACGAGAAAACCTCGATTGTCTTATTCTTCCTTGTTCTTGATACCCTACTGTCTGTGAACCTTGAATCCCACTACTTTGCCCAACTTGATTGCCTCTAAACCCTCGAAATTGGGATAGAGTACCTGCTGTAGAATAAGAAAATGATGGTCTAGGGAATCTATTAAAAACCCGAGGCCTAAATTATCCTTGGGACGCCATGAACTGTCCCATAGGTTTAGCCCTCTTTGACGGTCCTCTTTCAAATTCTTGTGTTCTTCTCCTTTGCCTCTGATCCTCCATCTTCTGTGCAAAAGCTTGTATCCTTGCTATATCCATGTCTCTATTCAGAGCAGTAATAGTAAAATCCCTAACCAAATATGGATCCAATCTATCCACATACCTATGAACTCTATCGTCCATAGTAGCTACTACATTAGTAGCGTACTTGGCCAAAGAGTTAAACCGAAGACTGTACTCTCTGACACTCATATTACCTTGACGAAGATTTAAGAACTGGTCTACACGAGCCACTCGAATCTCATATGGAAGGTAATGATCAAGGAATGCTGCTTTGAATTCTTCCCAACTAGCTGGAAGTGCACCGATACCCCTAAATCGTTTCCAATCTTCATACCATAATATAACCTCTCCTTTTAATCTATATGCTGTAAGCTCAATTGTTTCTGTACCAGATACATGCATAACATCTAAAGCCCTTTGAATTTGGTCCATGAAGTCTTTTGGGTCTTCATTAAGATCTGACTCGGTGAATGTGGGAGGGTCTAATTTAAGAAAATCCTGTGTCCGTCGACTAGCTGCCCTATCCGCACCGTCATTACTTGTAGTTTGACAAGCTTGTACTTGATTTTGTGCAGCAACTATACGAGTCAACATTTGTACCGCATTCCTTAAATCCTACTCAGTAGCATTAACAGGTGGTTCTGGGGGTACTCCTCTCCTTCCTGGCTCTCCGGGAGGTGGAAGAGTAGAAGAAGCCCGCGATGCAAACTCGTCTTCAGCCTAACCTTGATTAGCTTGTTTAGGTTGTGACTTACTGGTTCCTTCTCCGGCAATTCTGTCAAGCTTCTTACTTTTAAACTTGTTTCTCCTTGTAAACGACATTTTGTGATACTGAGGAAACAAAAAAAAAACATAAAATAAATTCAGTGGTTAAATATGACTCCACCTACAACTTTAGCTCTATTGCACGATCTAGGAAATGATGAAAAGAAAAAACTCCTAAATGTCCCATAGCCTCCTACGTATAGATGTGGTGCACAACATATCTATAAGCAAGACTCTACTTAGACACGGCTTTGTAGACACCCTAGGACGACCCGCTCTGATACCACTTTTGTCACGCCTCAAATCCCATTGGGGCGGACAAGCACCCGTAGTCGTAAAGGCCTGAGAGAACCAACCTATGATTGTGTACATTCATATGCATGTCATTAAGTGAACAAAATTCTGCTACATACAGATATAATATATCGATGACGAATGTCAAGTAAAGACGTACAAAATAGATACGAGACTTGGTCGTTGGGGTCACAACGTCTAAAAGAAAATACACTTCTACGTTTGACTTTACAAGGTCTACAAAGCCTCTAAAAGATATATAATCATGACTAAGGTCGGGACAAGTCCCCTCCTTATACAACTACTACACAGTACCAAAAAAAAATATATATGACTCAAAAAGCCCCGAATTAACTGGGAGCTCATCAATAGCCTGCAGATGACCTGTACCCTACTGTGAAGGTCTACTAGCTCCTGTGCTTGCAGTAGGTAAGGTAGGTCCCCCAAGGGACATCAGTACAAAAGAATGTACTGAGTATGTAGGCTATAAGTAACTGTATGAAATATAGGAACTCAAATGGAATCAAATACAAGGGAATAGATAATACTGATATACTATCGTACTGTATATGTGGAACCATATACATTACATTCATTCCTTTTCTTTTACCTTTATATCAATATACATCATACAATGCCCGGGACCAACTTATCAGTGGTAAATAACATTGGGATCGGCTCGAGCTAGGCTTATGCCCCCAGAGCTACCACCCATAAATCAATAAATCAAGTTCGGCTCGAGCTAGGTTTTCACCCCCAGAGCTACCCCCTGCATCCAATAATCAATCGGGATCGGCTCGAGCTAGGCTTTCGCCCCCAGGGCTACCACTCGTACTCAACCAAATATGCATTACTTCACTTCTTCATTTTTTGTGAGATTGTTACATCGGTGGTCATAATATTATTGGATCTTTGGAAAAATAGTCAACAAATAAGAGAAACGTAAATAACAATTGCTAACAAACCTGAAATGAGATACTTTAAAATTTTCTATTTTTCTTTTGGTTTTTTCGAGGGTAAATTAGTCCTATTGATCCTAAATGTCCTCATAACTTATATTAAACCATTTTACATTATTCCTTAACTCAAAATTCATCGTTCATCCTCTCCTAAACTCTAAAGAACACCAAGAGAAGGGTTTCTCTCAAAAATTCAACTCCAAAGGCTCCAAACTCAATTTTCCTCCAAGAAATCATCAAGTTCAGGTATGTGGGGCTTCAGTAAGGATAATCCTTTCGTCCTTGTGCCCAAACTCAAGATTTTAAATTCCAAAAATATGTATTTTGTGTTAGGGTTTAACCCTAAAGCTTTCAATTCGAATTCCCATGTTTCACTTATGAGTTTTCCTTCGTACTTAATAATATTCATGAACTCCCATGGTTTAATTGCATTCTTATTCACATGTTTTCAAACCCTTGTTTAAGATTTGATGGAATGTTCATGAAATCCCTAAAATTGGTATTGAACCTTTGGAATTTGTAAGAATTACATGTCCTTAGTATGATTTCAAGATTTCAAGCATAAATTGAAAACAAGTCCTTCCCTTTGACATGATTTAGCCCAAATTTCAAGCAAGTGCATGATATGAATAGGAATTTACAATGATTTTCAGGTTCTTAATATGATTTAGCATGAACAAGCATGATTTTAAAGGATGTACATGATATAAGCCTAATTTACATAAAATTTTTATATTTTTGCAAAAGTTACAAGACTTGGGGGTTTTACCACCAAAATTAGCATGAACTACACAAGATGATATGAATTTCAAGATTTAGCATGAATTGTATAAGTTTGATATAATTTGACCTTATGGTCTCATCTTATCAAGAACCCATGGTTTTTAAGTATATGATTCATGATTAGTATGATCGTCGAGCATGCCATCAATGCTTATGCAGTATGACATCCAGATATACCATCAATGATCTATGAAATAGTAAAGAAGCATGACTAGTTTCAGAATGTCAGGATTACGGTCATCAGTTTACTTTAAAATTAGTTTAATGCTTCTTGCCATGATGAATTTTATATATGATGAGTAAATAGTATTTCTTTGGGAGTAGTATTTAGCACCAAGTGGGCAAGGGTTTAGCGTATCCTAGTACCAGAAACTACTTGCCACTGTAGGTTAAGCAGGAAGTCCTCATCAGTTGAGAATGTCTCCCCTTCAGAGGAATTCCTCATCAGTTGAGAATGCTTCTTTCACCCAAAATGGGCTCATGAGTGAATTCACGCCAATCATGGTTCTTTACCCTTGGTAAGGTATTGAACACCCTCTCAACAAGGGTTACAAGTTGGGCTTCAAGTCTCTCAAATGGAGCATGTCGCTTAAGAGAATCTCCCACAGAAAGACAAGATTTTAACTAAGTATACAATGGCTCACTGCACTATGATTTTCATTATGCTTTCTAGTTTACTTAATGTTTAATGAGAGTCATTCGTACTTATTAGCATGCCCAAGTTTTATGCATAATTTCTAAACTAGTATAATAGGTTCACTGCATAGGTATTCATATTTCCTTATCATGTCAGCTCTTACTATGTTTTAGTCCTTCATATGCAATTATGAACCACTTATACTTGTCAACATGTTTTCAACTCTATGCATGATTTATTACTTCTATTTTACTTATTCATCGCACGTGCATTCCCCCATGCTCAACGGGCTTGGGCCTAGAGCGGATAATATCACTAGTGGGCTGGGCCATTACAGTAGTTGCAATCATGCACCTTTAGTTGCCTCAATACATAAGCAATAATTCAGCCCTGTTGAATCAGAACACACCCCTAACTAACACCAGAAGCATCATAATACACAGTAAAATCTTCACCTTCACTTAGAAGAGACAATATTGGAGCTGAAGTGAGAAAGTCCTTGAGTTCAGAAAGCTCAACTCACACTCATCGGACCACTAAAATGGAACCTCCTTCCTCATCAATCTGGTCATAGGCACTGTACTAGTAGCAAATCTCTCAACGAACTGCATGTAGTAGCTTGCCAAACTAATAAAAATGCAAACCTTGGTTGGAGATGTAGGTCGGGCTCAATCATGAATAGCCTCAATCTTCATCGGATCCACCATAACCCCATCCTTAGACACTACGTGTCCTAGGAATGTCACAGACTCCAGCTAAAACTCGTACTTTGAGAATTTGGCAAAAAACCTATGATCTCTCAAAGTATGGAGCACAGTTTTTAAATGTTGCTCATGCTCCTCCCTACTCCTCGAATATACAAGAATATCATCAATGAAGATGATTACAAAGGAGTTAAAATAAGGCCTGAACACATGATTCATCAAGTCTATGAACGTTGTTGGGTCACCCTAAAAGGCATCACCAGGAACTCATAATGGCCATAGTGAGTCCTGAAGGCTATCCTAAGGATGTCGTCTGGCTGAATCCTCAACTGATGGTAATTGGATCTCAAGTGAATCTTAGAGAACACTGCCGCACCCTGAAGCTGGTCAAATAAATCATCAATACGAGGCATAGGATACTTATTCTTCACTATTACCTTATTTAGCTGCATGTAGTCGATGCACATAAGCATAAAGATAAAAGCACCACAAGGTTATACACTCGGCCTAATGAAACCCTTACCCAGAAGATCCTAAAGCTGAGAATTCAGCTCCTTAAGCTCGGAAAGACCCATACAGTAGGGTGTTATGTAAATAGGTTTGGTGCCCTGCTCAAGGTCAATAGCAAACTCAATATCATACTCAGAAGAAAGGCTAGGTAGGTCGGTAGGGAAGACATCAGGAAACTCTCGGATAATAGGAACAGAATCAAGCAAAGGACTCTCCATACTAACATCTCGAACATAAGTAAGATAAGACTCGCAACCCCTCGCTACTAGTATCCTTGCCCGAATATAAGAAATAATCTCCATCGATGTGCAGCTAACAAAACCCTGCCACACAACCAAGGGTATGCTAGGCATGGCTAAGGTAACGATCTTGGAAAAATAATCCAAGACAGCATGATAGGGGGAAAACCAGTTCATGCCCAGAATCACATCAAGGTCTACCATATCTAGCATAATATGGTCAACCTGATTATTAAACCCTCAATTGGTCACAACACATGATCTATAAACCCGATCCACTACTAAAGAATCACCCATGGGAGTAGCTACACGCAATGGCATAGATAAAGGCTCCCAAGACAACTCAAACGAGTGCATAATAAGCAGAAACATATGAATAAGTGGATCTCAAATCAAATAAAGCAATAGCTTGCTGACGACACACTGAATTTGTACCTGTAATAACAGCATCTGAAGACCTCGCCTTTGGCCTATCAGGTACAGCATACAAATGACCCCATCTACTACCATACTTGGTACCTGCCCGACCACCAGACCTACCAGCTTGAGGACCTTCTCTAAAACCCTAAGGACCACCTCTGTGACCCTATGTACCACCTCTAGCTGGAGGCAGCACAGACTTAATCGACTAAACACTCTGTGCAACAAGTTAAATCATCCCACACCAAGGACACTTTCTGGAGAAATGGTTGACAACCCTATAATCATAGCATGCCTCGGGCACCCTAATCTGCCCAAAAGATTTGGCTGACCCGGTATGGCCACCTCGGCCTAAAGATCCAGAATGTGCACCCTACAAGGACTGACCCCTGCTCTCTGACCACTGTAGCTGCTATAAGTGGGCTGACCCCCATTAGTAATCTAAAGTGTTGCCTGAACGGGCCTACTAGACTGACCCTAATGCTGATAAGACTGATGCTGAGGGTACACACCCTGAAAACCTCTGCCTCTGAACTATAAGCCGATGTGGCTCTCACTCTAACTGCCCTACTGACGCGGGCTCTTATCTCTGCCCTCTTGGGTCTCGAGTTCTATCTTCTCTTTCGAATAGGGACGAGCAGCATATTAACAAAAGAATTCCCTGAAGTAACCAAACTCTGAGTAGCCCTATGGAGCAATAGACTCAATCCTCTGACAAAACATCGAATCCTCTCATACTCTATAGGCAAAATCATGGTGGCATATCTGGCTAGCTCGTGAAACCAAGCCTCATACTCGGCCACCATTATACAACCCTGTCTCAATGCAAAAAAATCATCTCTCAGGCGTTCGCACATATTGCAAGCATGTACTTCTCCAAGAAAGCCTCGAAGAACTGAGCCCAAGTCATAGATAGAGATCCAGCTGGCCTGGAATCAAGATAACCTCTCCACTACTGTCTCGCAGCCCTATCAAGATGATATGTCGTATAATCCACTCCGCGTAACTCAACCAACCCTAAATTATAAAGCCTCTCCTCGTAACTAGTCAGAAACTCATAAGCATCCTCTTTTAAGGCCCCTACAAATATAGGTGAAGTTAATCTCAGAAATAGGCCCAATATCTTCTTCTCCTAAGTAGTCATAATAGGTTGAGCAACTGCCGGCTGTGGAACTGTCGGTGTTGGAAGAACCTCAACTCAATAAGCTGCAGCTACAGGTTGCGCTCCTAAATATGTACCACTTTGATCCGCTGACTGAGCACCATCAGATAGTACACCACCTACCAATCCTAATAGCTGAAGTAAGGCATCTCTGAGAACGGAGGAAGAAATAAATCCTGGTAGGGCCTAGGCTGCCTCCTGTACCACCAATGACTAAGGTGGCAGAATTCCTGGATCTACCTCTTGCTCGAAAGCAATATCAGGATTTGGTGAAGGCTCTCTGTCCTGGACCCTAGATGGGGCTGCAACTCTAACCTAGCTTCGATCTCTGGGTCGACCTCGACCCCTAACATGTGCTCTAGCTGCAGGCTTAGGGTCTCCCTCCCCTGTCGTCATATTCTGTATCCTAGCAATCTACAAATAAGTGAAACAATGAAAATTTTAGAAACCAATATAGTATTAATGCACGAAAATGAACAAAGAAAGTGAAATTTTCCTAAGAATATAATGTAGCCTCCCGAAGATGGGATACGAACATCATAGGACCGATTCACGGGACTCTACTAGACACTTGCTCTTGTACCAACAACACTAGTGAACCTAGGCTCTGATACCAATTTGTCACAACCCGATTTCTCAAGTCATGATGGCACCTACTTTTTTTCACTAGTAGATAAGCTAAACTATAGCCCGGAATGACAAGTAATGGGCTAAATGGTGGAAGATAAAGAATTCAAAATGTAAACATACAATAGGAATACCAAGCAGTGGAATACATAATTATGATGGTACTAAAAAGAAGAAAAAGTACAAAAAAGCATCCCATGACCTAGTAAGGCCAGTACAAGAGCCACTAAATCAAAATATAGTACTAAACAGTATAAAATATATAGGTAGTCTCAAAAATGTAAAGACTATCCAAGAATAGCAAGAAGAGAGAGAATTAGCTTCGGCTCTAAAAGTTTACCCTATTTCTAAATCTCTAAAAGCAAGCCCGAGTGAAGCGTCAATGGTGGTAACTCATACTCGGATATCCATTAGAAAAAGATCCAAAAGCATAGTATGAGTACCAAAAACAATGGGTACTCAGTAGACATCATCGGTCGACTGAGCTAAAAGACAATAAAAGTATAATATAATGTGAGAAAGTAAACTAAAGTCATGGATAAGGACCAAATCAGAAATACCAATATGAGCTGGGATAAAGCGAAAAATATGCAAGAATAGATAAATCAAGAAAAATACATCCTAACATAGCCTAACTAGACCCCTATAAGCCCAGAAGGTGCAAATATGTAAGAACTAACCCAGCCGAGCCCCCCATAAACCCAATGGATGCAATCAAGGGGAAAATTCCAACAATAATAAGTTAAAGTCTTCCCGCAAGTGATAACATACCAGGAACTTCCTTTGTACTATAAATATCAAACTTGAACCGAAACTAAGAATAGTATCATTATAATAAAGTACTGTATACAGATCATGAATGCCAAACTTGGAACTAGTAATCACGTACCATGTGGTAAGTATGTCATAAATAAACTCAACATAATGAACAATAAGAGAGTAACTATTTGCCGACTTGAACTAGAACTTAATAAATAAACCAAGTGTCCAAATATTCAAAGGTCATGACTTTTCCTAACGTTCATTTAATATCTAGACTCCCAAATCATACGGTCAAGTTAATAAGAGAAGTAATATTTATCGTACCATCTGATTATATAGATTTAGAAGCCGAAATGATGTTTCATCTAGGGTAGTAAGATTAACCAAAGTCCATGGGATGGTCTCAGTCATCCTAAAGCTCAAGGCTTAGTCTAAGGGGATGTATAGAGAACTCTTAGCTCTACAAGGAACTAATTTAGTCCTCTGACATAAGGGAGGGTCAATGGGGCCCGCTACTAGCTCTGAAAATCCCAACTAAGGTAAACTCCTTCCCCAAAACTAGGCTAAGGCCCTAAAAATCTCATCACAAGGTCTTGAATATCCCAAAACTAGCCCTAAAGTAGCATTCTAACCATTACTAGGGAAGACGGGGTCAAATTCTACCAAAGAGGCCCCAAATCGGCTAACTTTAACCCATAAAATACCAAACTAACATTCAAGTTGTAAATACCTACCCATCGCTAGTCTAATAATACGCTAATACCATAATAAAGCTCAATATATGAATAAAGTAAGCCTAGCCTACCTAGACATCGCTGAAAGCACAAAAAAGTCCCCTACTCTGGAGCTTTTCCCTTTCGAGAAGCCTCGTCACGCTGTCACGCTATCAAAATAATAATCTACACATTACAACAAGAATAATGATACCCAAATTGCATATAAATGTCACGGGTCTAAAATCAAACCAAAAATCCCTTATGGGACCCGCTTGCAAAATCAAAAAATTAAAACCGTCAACACGTCCCTCATAGCTCAAGGATTATACACCCTAAAGTTTGGGTGAAATTCAAGCTCAAATGAACCAAAAATCAACCCCAACATTATTCAAAAACTAAGAGTTAAATCAGAAATTTAAATAAGAATTTAATCGTAACTTATGAAAATAAAGTCAAAGGAACGACCGCAATCTTGCCTTTATATCAAACCCGATACTAGTTAATCGGTCCCACACAAGAATTGAGCTCTCAAGGCCTTTAATGGGGTTTACTCTCTTAAGAAAATGCCCTAAGATTTAATAGGAAAGGGCTTTTAATGAGCCAGCCCCATTGCTTAGGCAGCCAAGGCCTCGCTAAGGCAATGGCATGCCAAGGCAGCTATAGCACCAAGGCGGCACAAGGCTCGCCCAGGTGGCCTCGCCTAGGCTGCCAAGGCCTCGCTTGGGTGATGTACATGCCAAGGTAGCCTACTCTCTTAGGCGACCCAAGGCATACTAAGGCGACATCGCCTAGGTGGCTAAGGCATCGCCAATGCAATGGCACCAGCAACAGCATACACCAGCTCTTGGCCAAGATGCTAAGTCTCTGATCGACCCCTCGGGACTCGTTCAAAATCCCATGCGCATAAATGAACTACGCTACCACACTAAATTTAATATTCTGGACTCAACAGCTCCATTGAAATTTCCATCCATGATCTTTTTGATCGAATGTGGGTCTTACACTCTAAGGGTTGTTTTAACCAATTTCCACCCAATAGCCCAAAGTCCAGAAGTTTTGGGACCCAAACCAAGGGTCCCCTAAGCCTAAAATCAACATTCCAGAGCTAAAAAAACTCTCAGAATTGGCATCCGGGATCATTTGATTGAAGTTTAGGTCTGGTACCTCTTTTTAAATAGTGAAATTCCAAAATAGGAAATTGGCTCTAAAAACCAAATGAACTGCTCGGTGACCGAACTGTTAGTCCCAGCAAGTCATAGATGACTTGGTGCAGCTATGGGAAATATCTAAACACCAAAAAAACACGAAAACACAGGAAATGACCTGGAGGGTTATTAAATACACCACCTGTAATACTGTCTCAAATCTCTATACATCTTGGTTGTGCCAAGATGAATGAAATATGTAGAACTATGGGCCTCCTGTAATATCAACTGAATTACATCACAAAACCCTTGGAATGAAAATACAACCCTCAAATCAAAAAAAAACCTTTAGATCTAAGGCGGCCTTCCCGTCTTTTCGCTCAGCACTTGATATTAAATGCCACTCAACCGACTATCCTCAAACTGCCGCAATTAAAGTTGCTTAATCAATGTAGATCTAGCCTCAACACTAGCAAGAATCCTCCTGGGTTCAAAAATATCAAGCTGAATCAGCCTCTTGGCTAGGGAATGGATGCCCAAGGCCAACGCTAGCTCCAAAACTGAGATGAAGGTCAATTCCTCATACTCACTGCCTTCCGACTCAAGGCATCCGCTACAATATTTTCCCAACCTAGATGATATAGAATAGAAATATCATAGTCCTTCAGCAACTCTAGCCACCTCCGCTGCCTCTAATTAAGCTCTCTCTAACTAAGAATATATTGCAGACTATGATAATCGGTGAATATCTCACAGCAAACACCATATAAGTAATGCCTCCATCTTAAGCGCGAAAACCACTGTTGCCAACTCTAAACCATGAGCGGGGTAATTGCACTCGTACACCTTTAGCTATCCAGAATCATATGTAATAACTCGACCCTGCTGCATCATAACACAACCCAAACCAACACCCAAAGTGTCATAATACACTGTAAACCCCTCACCCTCAATTAAAAGAGTAAAAAAGAGAGATAAAGTGAGTAAGGTCTTGAGCTTCAGAAAGCTCGCCTAATACTCATTGGACCACTAGAACGGAACATCCTTTCTAGTCAATCTAGTCAGTGATGCAGCTATAGAAGAGAACCCCTCAACAAAACCGTCTGTAGTGACCTGCCAACCAAATGAAACTGCAAACCTCGGTAGGAGAAACAGGCCTAGCCTAATCACAAAATGACTCAATCTTTGTCAGGTCTCCCATAAACCATCCTTGGACACCACATTCCCTAAGAATGCTACAGACTTAAGCCAAAACTTGCACTTTGATAACTTGGTATAAAGTCATTGATCTCTCAAAGTGTGGAGCACAATCTTCAAATGTTGCTCGTGCTCCTCCCTACTTCTAGAGTAAACAAGGATGTCATCAATAAAATTAATCATGAAAGAGTTTAAATAAGGCATGAATACACGGTTCATCAAGTTCATGAACGCTGCTGGAGCATTGGTCAATCCAAAAGACATAACCAGGAACTTGTAATGGTCGTAGTGAGTCCTAAAGGTTGTCCTCCAAAAGACATTATCGGGAACTTGTAATGGTCATAGCGAGTGTTGAAGGCTGTCGTAAAGATGTTTGCAACCCGAATCATCAACTGGTGGTAGCCAGATCATAAGTCAATCTTAGAAAAAATGGTTACGCCTTGAAGCTAGTAAAATAGATCATCAATACGCTATATAGGATCCTTATTCTTGACTGTTACCTTATTCAGTTGCTTATAATCAATACATATACACATAGAACTGTCCTTCTTCTTTACAAACAAGATGGGGGAACCTAATAACGAGACACTCAGTCTAATAAAATCCTTACCCAGAATATCCTGTAGCTGAACATTCAACTCCTTTAGCTCAGCAGGAACCATATGATAAGGTGCAATAGAAATGGGTCGGGTGTCTGGCTCAAGATCAATCGCAAAGTCTATATCACGCTCAGGAAGAAGGTAAAATAGGTAAGCAGGAAATACATCCACAAACTCATAGAGTACATAGACATAATTAAGTGAAGGACTCTCACTACTAACATCTCATACATATGCTAGGTATGCCAAACACCCTCTCAAAACCAGTCTTCTAGTCTGAATATAAGAAATGATCCCCGTCAGCGTGTGACTATAACCACCCTGCCACATAACTAGGGGTATGCCAGGCATAGCTATGGTAACAGTCCTGTCAAAGCAATCCAAGATCGCATGATAAAGGGATAACCAGTCCATGCCCTGAATCCTATTAAAGTCAACCATATCAAGTACAATAAGATTGGCCCAAGTGTCATACTCTCGAATAGTCACAATACATGACTTATACATATGATCCACTACTAAAGAATCACCCACAGGAGTCTCTACATGCATAGGTATAGATAGTGGCTTAAGAGACAATCCCAACCGAGATGCATAATAAGCAAAGACATAAGAATAAGTGGAGCCTGGATCAAATAACACAGAAATCGACTGATGGAAAATTAAAATCATACCTATAAAAACTGCATCAGAAGCCTCAACCTCCAGCCCACCAGGAAAAGCATATAAATGACCCCACCCGCCTCCAGATAGGGTACCTACCTGACCACCTGCTCTGTCTTCTTGAGTACCTCCACGAGAGCCCTAGAGACCACTTCTGCGACCCTGTGCACCACTCCTGACCGAGGGTACCACTTCTGAACAAGGGCGCCACTGTCCTGATAGGCTAAACACTCTATACAAAAGGTTTAATCATCCCATATTGGGGTCACTCTCTAGTAAAGTGACCAACAAATCCACAATCAAAGCATATCCTGGCTGCCCTGACCTGACAAGAGTGTCCTGTTGACCCAGAATGACCACCACAGCCTGAAGCCCCTCATGAAATACCCCGTGAAAACTAACCGATGCCATGACCACTAAAATTACTATTACCAGGTTGACCCCCATTTAAAATCTAAACAGCATGAGCAGGCGTACTAGACTGACTATACTACTGATACATCTGCTATTGATACTGTTATTGATGCCTTCCATGGAAACCCCTATCCCAGAATGGTAACCCAATATGACTACCATTGTAACTTCCTTGATGACTAGGTCTCTTATCGCTGCTCCCACGGGCCTCGTGATGTATATTCTCCATAGAATTAACATGATCAGCAATAGCAACAAATAATTTACCTGAAGGTACCAGGCTTTAGGTGGACATACAAAGCTGAAGTCTCAACCCTCTATTGAAGCCTTGCACTCTTTCATGCTCCGTAGATAGAATCATGGTGGCATGCTTGGCTAACTCATGAAATCTAGCCTCATACTTAGACATTGTCATAGAACCCTGCCCTAACCTCAAGAACTCATCTGTTAGTTGCTCATGCATATTGTGAGTCATATACTACTCCAAGAAGACCTCAAAGAACTAAACCCATGTCATAGGAAAGGACCTATCTTGTCTGAAATTAAGGTACACTCTCCACTACTGCCTCGCTGCACTATCAAACTGAAATATAGTGTAAGCACACTGTGCGAATCCACTAAGCCAAGATTATGCAATCTCTCCTCACAACTGGTAAGGAACTCATATGCATCCTTTCTTAGGGCTTTTGAAAACCTCAGTAGAGCCAATTTAAGAAATCAACCCAGTATCTTATGCTCATCAGAAGTCATGGCTGGTCGGTCTGCCACTGGCTATGCAACTAACGATGCTAGTGGAACCCTTTTTTGGGTAGCTGCAGACAGTGCTCATGTACCTGGCCCACCCTATGTTTCCCCCTGGGTGGATCTCTGGGACCCATACATTGGCTGACCTCCAATCATACCTAATAACTGTACTAGGGCATCTTGAAGGATAGACGTGGATTTAAATCCAGGTGAAGCCTAGGCTACTCCCTAGCCCACTAACTTTTGTGGTGGCAGATCCTCTAGCATTACATCTAGTGCAATCTCTGGTTTCAGATCAATAATCGGCTCTGGTGAAGAATTGTATCTCTGATTCTAGAAGAATTAAAGCCATGCACTTCAGCAGACGAATATAACAATCAGATGAAAAAGGTGAACCAACCCGATCTAATAAATAAATACAACATTTATCTCAACACCCCTCCTCAAGTTGGAGGGTACGAATGGACATCCAACTTGCCCAAAACACTGTGATGAAGAGGCCCTGTGAGTGAATTTGTAAAGAGATTAGCTCATTGGGGGGAAGGTAGAACCAATGAAAGTGAAATAAGGCCAGCTAAAAACTTTTGTTGAACAAAATGGCAATCGAGCTCAACATGTATTGTTCTCTCGTGAAACACAAGGTTCTTAGCAATGTGTATTGCTGCTTGACTAGCTGAATAAAGATGCACAGACAGTCATATTGGAATACAAAGGTCTTGAAAGAGACGAACCAACCATGTGAGCTAGGTAACAACGCGCCTTATAGAACGATACTCAACCTCTGTGGTGCTAAGAGAAATAAAAGTTTGCTTCTTTGATTCCTAAGAAATTGGAGAACGCCCAAAGTGATATATAAAATCCACTAACAGATTTCCTTGAATTTGGACATGTACCCCAATCTGAGTCACAGAAAGCAAGCAGCTCAAATGAACAGGATGCATTGAGAAAGAGGCCCAAACCTAGGTCTTTTGATAAGTAACAAAGAACTCGTAATGCAACAGTGAGATGAGGCAAACGAGGATCTTGCATGTATTAGCTAAGATATTGTACAGTGAAGGCAAGATCTTGCCTTGTATGAGTGAGATAATTCAACTTACCAAGAAGATGCCTATAAACAGTGCGATTAGAAATAGGATCCTTATCATTAAGACGTAGCTTTACTGTTGGATCAAGAGGAGATGAAATGGGTGACATATGTGTGATATCAAATTCTTTTAAAAGATCATCTGTAAACTTTTGTTGTGAAAGTATGATGCCATGAGGTTCCCTCAATACCTCTATGCCTAAGAAAAAATGTAAGTCCCCAAAATCCTTGATTTGAAACTCCTCATGGAAAAATACCTTCAATAAGTTGAGTTCTGCGACATCATTTCCTATTAAAACACTATCATCGTCATATACTGCTACTATTAAAATAATAAAGTCTGATTTCTTCACAAACAAAGAATAATTATTAAGAGAATGAGTGAACCCTTTGAAATTAAGAGCATTTGTGAGTCTCGAGTACCATTGCCTAGAGTCCTGATGAAGTCCATATATAGACTTTTTAAGCTTGCAAACATGAAATAGTGATGGTGGAACTTTCCAACATGGAAATTTATGTAGACCTCCTCATGGAAATCTCCATGTAGAAATGCATTATTAACATCCAATTGATAGAGACTCCAACCTTTTTTGACAGCTGTAGCTAGAAGACATCGAATAGTAGTTATTTTGACTGTGGGAGAAAAAGTCTCATTAAAATCAATACCTTTCCTCTGTATGTCTCCTCTAATAACTAACCTAGCCTTTAACCTTTCAATGTTGTCATCACTATGCTATTTGACTTTATAAACCCACTTATAAGGTAAGGCCTTTTTTTCGGGGGGTAGTTTGACCATGTCCAAGTGTTGTTCCACTCAAGAGTCTGAAGCTGCTTGTCCATAGCTTCTTTCCAACCCTTATGCAATACAACTTGATTATAATTGACAGGTTCTTGAATATTAGATAAAGAGTTCAGCATATATTGAGTATTGGAAGACAAATTTATGACAAAATAGAAATTAGAGAGATAGGAGATAAGAAATAAGAAGAGCTAACATCAACTAGATGCACAGAGTTGTAAATATAGTCTTCTAGATGACTAAGAATTTTGTGTTCCCGAGTTGATCTCCTAAGTGAGGAAACATTATCTGTCAAAGGAACAACAGGTTGTATCTGGTTCATGACAATAGGAGGAACAAGAGATTACACCTGGTTCATGACAGTAGGAGGAACGAGAGGTTGTACCTAATTTGTGACAGTAGAAGGAACAAGATGTTGTACCAGGTTTGAGACAATAGGAGGAATAAGAGGTTGAACCTGGTCCATAGTGATGGAAGCAAAAGGCAAAGTAGAATTGATAGATCAAGGAGATGGGATGCCTTTGTAGGTGTCAGCATTATCCCCAGAATCAGTAGTTGGGATTGAGGTATAAACTGAAAAGTAGGAAGTATTAGATTTATAAGAAACAAAAGGAAAGACATTTTCATGAAACACAACATCTCTAGAAACAATGATTTTCTTAGTATCAAGAAGAAAAACTTTGTAACCTTTCTTCCCATATGGATATCCCAAAAAGACACATGTAGTAGCCCTTAGTCCCAATTTAGATCTTTGAGAGGATAGAGTAGAGACAAAACACAGACATCCAAAACAATTGAGATTAGAGTAGTTAGGTGTGGTCTTGAAAAAAACTTCAGAAGGTGTTTTATTGTTAAGAATTTTTAAAGGAAATCTATTAATTAGCTAAGTGGCAGTCAAAAGACATTCACTTCAAAACTTAATGGGCAGATGTGACTGGTACAAAAATAGCCTAGAAGTCTCTAGCAAATGTCTATATTTTCTTTCCACTACACTATTTTGTTGTAGAGTAGATACACATGAAATTTGATGTTGAATTTCTTTAGAAACAAAATATTCTGACTGTGTTGTCCCACTTCCTAACACAACAGAATTGTTAGATCTAACTATTTTGACCTTGGTTTGAAATTGTCTTTAGACCATAGTTAAGAAAGATTTGAGGACTGTGAATGCATTTGATTTATTGCTTAGTAAGAAAGTCCATGTTCCTCTACTAAAATCATCCACAATGGTAAGAAAGAATTTATACCCATCATATAATGGTTCTTTATATGGTCCCCAAGTGTCAACTTGTATTAACTCAAAACTACCTTTTGTTTAGATGTTGCTTGTTGGAAAAGATAGTTTTGCTTGTCTTACCATAGGAAAAATCACACAAGGAGTATCAAAATCTTTATAAGAAGAGATGGAATGAAAAGGAGCATTTTTCATATTACTCAAAGGCATATTCCCCAATCTATAATGCCATAATTTCACTTTTATTTTAGAATCAAGCAAGGAAAAACATGAACGAGAAGCTGAATTAGAATTGGAAATCTCATCACTAGAAACTGAATTAAAACCTAAATTAGGACTTGAGATTTTATTGACTGGAGCATTTGGAATAATATCTGACTGGTTTGATTTGAGTATGTAGAGTCCTCCTTTTACTCTAGCAATTTCTAATGGGCTCTTTAGATAAGCGCCCTGAAACATGAAACAGAAGTAGGAGTGAATAACACATAATTGTTGAGTTGTCTATACAATTTCTGTATAAACAAGAGATTGAACCTGAAAGAATGGTATGTATAAAGCATTGTGTAAGACAAGATTTGGTAATGCACAGACTGTTCCTAAATGAGTTACCCTTACTTTGTGTGAATTAGGAAGATTCACCATGAGTGCTCTAGGCAAGGCCTTAAAATTTGAAAGAATTGCTTTATTATGAGTCATATGCTGAGTGGCTCCATTATCTAATATCCAAGAATTATTGTCAATGTTTACTAGGTGTACATAAGAATTGAAAAACTTAGCCTTACTTGTAAACCTCATGATGGCAAAAAATTGAGGAGTATTTCCACCTTGTTTTGCAATATTTAATTGCTGAAGAAGCTCTAACAGTCGTCCCACATTTTTCTGAGTCAATGACCTGATTTTTAGACCACTACTGCCTACCTGTTTCTTAGCAGTGTCAAAACTGTTGTTGATTGAGATTTTTGTTGAAAATTTCTCTGCTTTGTAGACTTAAAATTAGCAGAAAACCCATGGATTTTGTAACATTTGTCCACTATGTGACCTGATTTCTTACAGTAAGTACAAATTAGATTATCCTAGATATTGAACATGATGAAAAAAGATGAAAATTTAAAATAAGATGATTGAAATCAAGAAATAAAGATGAGAATTTTAGACAAGATGATTGAAATCAACCTTGCTCTGATACCATGTAAGAATTGAAAGGAAATAAGAAAAGATTGCGGAAAAGAAATTGAAATAGTTTGCGAAAAAATTCCCTATCCTTTTTCTTGAATGAATAATAACTTTGTACAATGTCCTATATATACACACACACACACACACACACACACACACACACATATATATATACACACACACACACACACACACACACACACACACACACACATACAAGTAAGAAAAGGAAGCAAAACCAAAAGGAAACCAAACCTAAACACTTAAAGACTCTTAAATAAGGTATAAAATAATAAAGAGATGCACTCCTAAATAAGGTAGGATACTAGCCTAATTAAGGATAAATAAAAGATTTACCTAGGTGTACAAAAGGAAACAAATAATATGTACAATGGTTTTCAGAATATGGGACGAAATTAATGTGTTGAGGCCCATTTTCTGAATGTATCTCTGATTTTAGACAAATTGAAGTCATGCACTTCAGCAGACGAATATAACAATCAGATGAAACAAGTGAACCAACCCGGTCCAATGAATAAATACAACATTTGTCTCAACAATAAGGGCTTGCAGAATAGACAAGGATAAGTCTCCAAAGGTTTGCACCTTTTTTTCTTCAAATATTTAATACATAATATTTATCAGTATTGAATAATAACATAAGCAGTTGATATATTTTTTAAAATAGTACTTTTTAACTTAATCTATCCATAGTCATACCCTGTTCATATCTTCTTCTTAAACTTACGCTTAAAAACTATTTCTTTAATCACACCCCGGAACATGTTAATTATTTTAGTCTATCCATAACTATACCCTTTTCATCTCTTTCTCTTAAATTTGTTACTTAAGAACCGCTTCTTTAACTGCACTCTGGAAAACACTGTCCTGCAGCTCTCTGGCCATAACGGACTTCAACATCCTAGGTTTTACCGGTTAATCCATCGGGATTCATTAAGCATTTAAGAGAATAACCATATACTAGGGGTAGTTATGAATCATCCTAGGAATTTACAGATTAATCCATGGGAGTTGTTTAAGCATTTAAGAAGCTAACCATATACTATCTATGCTGAAGGCATATCAGCTTCTATCTAGCAGGAGTTAAAACAATTACTAACCGAGCCATCCAAATAGAGTAGTTAGTATTATTTTGCCGAGGATAAGGTAAATCCTCAATGACGACATTCTGGCTTCTCTTTACAAAGTGAATGCATGATGTTCTTAACTTCGTGTGAAAAGCTTATCTTTCTCACTTATTATGTACTGAGATAAAAAAATATTATTTTGGAAATGTAATCTAGTGTATGGGGAGTTAATTAAGGGTGTTTTGGGTATGAAGGAAAATGTTTTCCTAAAAAATAAATGATTTCTTACTTGTTTTCTAGTATTTGGTATATAAACAAAAAAGTATTATCCCAAGAGCTTTTATATATAATCTAGGAAAACACTATGGGGGTAGGATGGGGTGGGGAGTGGGAGTTTGGGTGTGGGATGGTCAAGGGGTCGTTGGGTGTGGGGACGAGACAAAGCGCTTGGAAGGTCACTTGTGGAACTTGTTTTCCTCTACTTACATTAGAGAGGTCATTCTTCTAATTGTTAAGGAACTTGTTTTCCTAGAGATATTTTTCAAAATATTTTGATCAACCAAACAGGAAAAAATTAGAAAAAATTTCTCCATGTCAAACACACCCTAAGTCTTTATCATTTTGCTTTAACTTTATGTGAATGGTGTATAACTTATACAAGGTCTGTCATGTTTATCTTACAGAATGACTAAAATTTTTGTTGCAGGATGTTAACGGTGATTATGACAAGGATAGCCAAAGAGACAATGAATCTACAGTTTCAATTGCATTGCAGACTGCCCCTGTAAGAGATGGTGTCCTTCCAGGAGTTCTATGCCATGTAATTCTTGAGTGCCGTCCTTTGTTGGCCTTTGGAACTTGAGATTCTTTTGAACTTTTTATTACTATATGGAACCCCGTCTCGCATTTTGTAACTTGTTCATATGTAGAATGTTATAAATGCTGGTCAACTTGGAAGGGGTTGTTACCGTTGTATTGACTTGGTTTTGCCTAATGTTTGATATGGTTGACACAGAATTATTCTAGAAGTTTTTCTGTTTCCCTAATTCTCTGTGTTATGCACATATTACATACTCTACCGTGAAGAAAAATGCATTAGTGACCTGTCCGCTAGGAACTGCTTACTTTAAATAAAAAAGTTCTTCCAGATTACGCTAGATGTGTAATTAAAATTGTTCTTTGTTAAATAATGATGATGATCATGATCATGATTTGTCCAGCATATGCTCAAGAAATAAAATTCCAGTCAGAGAAATTGCACCTTCATGGTCAGAGCGTGAAACGTGGTCAGAAGCATTCATTACAAGTATGTGGTTCAGTCGTAAGCTCGAATATAATTATCATTTCTTCGGCATTATATACTTGAAGCTTGATTTATTTCCTGTGGGGAGCTCTAAAGCTATTTCCCTTTACCTGGTCAAGTGGACACTGAATTTCTTGTATACATGTGTAACTTGTAAGTTGTGGTTCTGATGCTTAAACCTCTTGTCTATCTGTTCTCCAGCATGACTTCATGCTTTATTATGTGCAAATATATTAGGTTGAACTCAGTTAAAATCGAATGGTAGAGTAAAAAGTGTGCTCAATGTGTCATTATGAATGTATATTCCTGTATAGTTTAGAAGTGAAGGGTAGAGTAGAAGTGTGCTTAATGTGCCATCATGAATTTGTGTTCCTATGTAGAGTAGGAGGAATTATTTTTACTGTTAGATACTTATCTAAACTATTATTGCAGGTAGCTTGAGGCTAATACAGCACGCGGAAGTTATTCAGGCTCCTAGTTCATGGGAATCACTTGAAGCACAAACTTGGAGGGACATAAAATGGGAGGAGAAGTTGTTTGAGGTATGATAAATCCATGCACTCACACTTAATCACACTGAAACGTACATGTATGAACAGCCCAAAAGAAAAGAAAGGGGAAATAAAAGAAGTTTTGAAGCTGCTTAATGAACAATCCCCTTACTGATGTTTTTTTAAATTTTAGCATGCACTCCTGGAAGAATCACTATGCTCATTGAGGTAATAAAAGTCTGCAATTTAATAGAGATAACATGTTTGATCCTGCACCATTTTTAACATTATTGTACATGATTAATTGTTAATTAAGATATGAGACATTCATCTTTCATCCTGCATCCCCAATCAGATACACCAATCAAGTGCATAATCTCATACTAAGTTGCTCGGACTCGGGTAGGGGTAAGGAACTAGAGGCTGGATCATTCATGATCTAAATTTTAAGATTCGGGGGTGTAGATATGTGGGGGAGGGATTCGGCGACAAGTAGAGTTATATGTCTAAAATATGAGAAATTGTGTGAAAACATGCAAGGTATTCTGTGGATAAAATATTGATCATGAGGAGAATCATAGAAGGAGATAAAAGGAAAAGAACTATCATAGAAATTTCTATATACAAGTAATCACTGACAAATCTAAAGCAAAAGGAACGGAGCTGCAAAGCGAACAGAATGTCGAACTTTTTCCTTTTACCTTCCGCAGCGGCTTTGATAGCAAAAGGCAGTATCCGCTGGGTTATCTGCTTCATTGCTTTGCTCCTAGGGGAAGCAACAAGAGCTACCTCTTGCAGTGTAGGATAAACAGCTTCAAATCTTTCAGTGGCCTGAACATAACAAGTATCACACACTACTTCGATACAGGAATATATATATATATATATATATATATATATATATATATATTGTAGTAACTTATTTGAATATTGATAGAACGCATAGTAACAGCAGTAAAAATCACCTTAATTCGAGCAGAAGGTGCTGGGAATGTGATCCTCATCAAAGCCTCAAGAGCTGATGGAGGCACAACATGTTCTCCCTTTCTTATTGCACCATTTATGAGTATAACACAAACTTTTGGAAAGGATACGATTCTGAAAGAACAGAGAACCCATATTAGTACTTGAAGAGTTGATTAAACACCTTTCCAGTTATAGCTTAAGAAGAGTAGAAATATGCTTAAGAATATTGGTTTTGGTTTGTAAATGGGGACTGCATGAGATGCAGAAGCTTTGGTTTTGATTTTGGTTTGTAAATGGGGACTGGAGAAGGTGCAGAAGCTTAGGTTTTGGTCTTTGTTTGGTTTTGGTTTGTAAATGGGGCTGAAGGAGGTGCACAAGCTTTGGTTTTTGTTTTTGTTTTGGTTTGTAAATGGGGACTGGAGGAGGTGCATAAGCTTTCATTTCGGTTTTGATTTTGGTTTCAATGTATGTTTTCCATTAGTTTTCAATATAGAATAGGTTGGTGAAAGTTTCAATGTATTTGTATGTTGTATAAAATCACCAATGGCTCCATCTATTTTATTGGTTAGGAAGTAGAAACCAGAATCTAGCTAGCACAGAGAATGTCCTGTTATCCCTAGTTGGTTGGGAAGTAGAAACCATAATCTAGTAAGTATAATTTTCCTGTTATCACTAGTTGGTCTTGTTGCATTGAACGTGATTTTTTTCTAACTTTTAATTTCATTTTGAATATGTAGGGAAATACCGGTGGTCGAATTTGAATGGTGGTCACAAGTCAACTCGACCTATTGAAGTGAATGATAGACTTTTTGAACTATTTTGATATATGTTTGAATATATTTTGTTGTGTAATGAAATTTATCTTTAGTACTGATCTAAGCATGTGTTAGTACATTTTGAATAAATTATTATTTTTGAAGTTGTTGGAAATGATCTATACATTTGAATATTTATTGGATAATTTGGTGTTTGAAATCATTTATGTGTGTGTGTATATCTATATAAAAATAATTTATGGCTTTATATTTGGATACCAAAATCATTATTTTCTATTTATAAAATGTTGTCACAATTCAAAAGTGTGGTTATAGGAATGTCAATTGTGTGTATGTACATAAGAAAAGGTTACACTTTATAAGTGTTGTTATAGAAGAGGTATAAAAGGCTACACTTTTAAAGCGTGGCCAATAACAAAGCTAAGGTTGCCCTTTCCAAGTGTAGAATTATCAAATAAGACTGTTGTCAATGAGATGCTACAAAGCGTGGCCTTTGTAACTCATAGGCAATACTTTTTAAGTGTAGCTGCTATGATCACACTTAAAAAGTATGGTCTAAAGTCAAAGGTTACGCCTCTTTAGCCGACCCTGGGAAAAGCGTGGCCTAAAGTTCAAAAGCGTAGCCTTTGATCAAAGATCACACTTTTTGCTAGTTTAGGTCACACTTTACAAGGGTGGCCAAAAGACTAAAATTTTGTAGTGTCGTCGACAAGCTTTACCAAGACCGGAGATTGATAACGCTCAATCTTTACAAGAATTAGAAAATAAATTTATAAATCTATACGTCACGGCCCGATTTTTCAGATAATGATGACACCTATTCTAACCCACCAGTAGGTAAGCCAACCAGCAGTCCGAAACAGCTAGTAACGGACTACAAAGAGAAAGGAAGGAAACTGCGGAATAAACATGATAAAAAGACTAATATAATTTCAAAACCTAGTGGAGCCAATACAAGAGCTTCTAATACATCAAGAGTACAAGCGAAATACAGGATAAATATATATATATATATATATATATATATATATATATATATATATATATGAAGATGTCTCTAAGTACAACCTAGAGATCAGTCTAACAATAAGAGAGAGAGAGTAGGAACAACTCCGAATGTCAGGAGCTCACCCCAAATCTCTGATCCATATCTGCTCCGCATGATGCACACATCAACGGCGATAACTCGTACTATGATCTGCAGGATGCAGAAATGTAGCATGAGTACCAAACACATGATACTCAGTAGGCATCAGCCAACTGAGCTCCAGAAATAATGCAAGTATAAATAACATGTAAAATAGAAATGTAAACTACAGGCAACTACACATAATAATGCTGACAGGGAAATAAGGATAAACAATCCTATTCTAGCAGTGTCCCAGAACTAAAGTGCAATACCGTATATCATCATACAATATACAAGTGAAGAGTGAAAAAAGGATATATAGTAATAATACTAGGCCAAAGGATACATATACAATACAAATAGATAAGGAAGGAGGGGGATATACGGTAATACCATATATATATATATACAAACATATATGCATATAAGGCCTAAATCATAGGCAACATCTTGAGGAAGTCCACCTAACATCTCAAGGATCATAACCAAATAGGGGAACTAATACTAGCATAAGCAAGCCTCTAATCAAAGGGTGACTAATCATGGGGTAATCTATCAATAATACAACTCATCGAAATAACGAAAGGAAATCAGAGACGTACCGACGTTCTCGGGTACCAGTCCATAACCAACCTGCCATGAACTAACTATAATAACTAACAATAAAGTAACCGTCTAGCCCGGACAAACAATAACCTAATCGTGCCCCCGTAAGCCCGAAAGGTTCACGAAAGCACTCAGCAAAAAACAATCATAGCTTATACCTATAGAACCACCATAAGGCAGATCGATATAAGTGCCAAACGATCATACTGGTGATAGGCAATGCATATAAATAAATGAATGTAACATAACCATAGATACCATGTCCGAACCAAGTGCCATAATGTACCAAGTGTATACACCTCCTCCAGCTCAGTAGCTCGGACAGTCAGGACCTAGGGCGACCATTCTTCTCCGGTACTATGGTTCACGGATGAAGGGGACCCTAAGGGACTCGGGATATCTGTATACACTACCTGATCTCAAATCAGGACTTCCAATAATCATCATAATCAATCTACTCGGTCCAGTATCGGAGAGATGTATAAGTATAATAAGTGCACGGACTCGAACTGTGACTAAAAGAGTGTACATAGTATAATAAGTACACAGACTCTAACCGTGACTAAAAGAGTATACGTAGTATAATAAGTGCACGGACTCGAACCGTGACTAAAAGGAGTGTACATTATATAATAAGTGCACAGACTCGAACCGTGACTAAATGGAGTGTACATCAAATGAGTCAAAACCCCAACTTGAGTCAACAAGACTTCACTAAAGTCAAATACCTCAAATCAACCCTACTATTAGAAATCAACCATATACTCAATGGTCCTCGCAAGGGCTGAAATTATAATGTCGTCGAGGACATAATCATGATGGAGGAAGACCACAAGTTGAAGATACTAACAATCAAATCCACACCCATTGAGGATATATCACATCAAGGCATATCCAAGAACTCACCAAGGCTGCAAACCGTAATAATGATAGTAAAACTTGAGCAACTCAAAAGATACAACCCTAGCCTGAATCTGGCCAATATAGTACTCAATCTACGGCCACGAGTACTCATAGGCACATATCATCAATCAGGAACACTCTCTGAAGTCATATAAGGCCAAACAAGTACTGAGATGAGAAATTTTCTGAGCTCACTCCTGTAAACCAACTTTAAACCAGTTGATCTACGAACCACATTATCGGAAGAACTGCGTATCCAACTCCACATCAGTACCAAGATCAAAACGATCACCAGGATAAGAACCCAACAAGTCAGAAGGTAAGACCCATACTTCCCAACATCAGAAACAACCAATAGTACCAAATTACCAACTCTAGAACCACAAAGAAATCATGGAAGGCCAACCTACCTTCACTTTCTCTTCACTATTGATCTAACCTATCTAACAGGAGGGAAAACAACCAACCTAGGTTCTAAGACAAACGGGCAAGAATCGTAAGAAAAGAAAGATGCTAACTAGATAACACTAGTCTAGCCATCTATCAAGCAAGCATCAATCGACGTCAAATTGTGATTATGATAATCAACAACATAAGATGTAGGTGGTACCAAAAATGGAAATCAACAAAAGTAACACTATAGGGCCATAACAACGCCAATATGCTAAGGTAAATAGGACTCGAACCCAAATGCTACACCCCCAAGGAACCCACAATACTGATCCACTACTAAAAGAAATCATCTATGAGGGTAGTCATATATGCATAAATCTACACAAAGGCATACAACAATCAACATAAAAACACCAAGTCATATAATCATCGATTGGTATGAAAACCCAAACTCAATCAAGTAGGACTGGAAAAATAGGAAAACAAAAGCATACCTAACTGGTGGAATCCGAAGTCATAGTCCCTGACATGCCTAAAGAAGTATGGATTTGAATGAGTCCAAGCTCGAACTAAGCATCTGAACAATTAACTGAAACACTAAGGACAGTGTCTGAAGCTGAAGGTGCCATAGCACTAAGAGACTGATCTGGCTGTACTGACTGCTCAATAATCCCACACTAGGGATACTCTCAGGACCCATGACCAATCTCTCTACAGTAGTAACATGCCTTTGAAACTCTTTGATGCATTGTACATGCTGACCCAGAATGGCCGCTAGGGCCTAAAAACTTAGACTGAACAACCCGTACTGCCTGACCAGAACTTTGTCCACTGAGACCACTATGAGTTGAGGTGCTACCTGTACGGGCCTAATAGGTGACAAGTGATACCGACCTTCGCTGGGAGGATCCCAACCTCCAGACGGAATACCACTATCACAGAACTGCTGATTACTACCACCTATATATGCCTCAATACATGCTCTCTCTATGGCCCTTGTATGATCAACCACCTGAAAAAAAGAAGACCCAGCTGCTATCAAATGCTCCAATGCCAAATGGAGTAGTAAAGCCAATCCTCTAATAATTTTTTTTTCCATCTCATGCTCAGTAACATATAACATAGATGTCTAACCGTCCCACTCGAGAAACCCAATCTCAAACTCTGGAACAGACAAAGAACCCTGTTGAACACCAACAAATCCAACTCTAGCCTGAGAAGCACGCGATGTACCAGGTACCAACACTGGTTGTGACGTATCCAGGAACAGACCCGTGAAGCACGCGATGTACCCGGGTAACAAGATCTTATAGCTGTCACAAACTAACATACTACACACATAATTCAAAAACAAAAAAATTTAGCATTTTCAGGAGGTGTATCCTTTAGATAATCAAAAAGCATCCTTAACATTCAAAATACATTCAAAATTGGACTGTACTAAGGTTCCCCTATTTTTCTCCTAATTAAACATAAAAACACATAAATAATATAAATAACAACCTAAACATGCCGGTTCTACTATGATAGAACACTTGAGGGAAAAGAAACATGGAAACAAAAACCCCCAAGAGGACATCAAAACCCACAAGTAATTCACACTCTCAACTTATAAGCATGCATTGTCCCCAATGCACTTAGACCAAAGTAAAACAAGGGAGTTAGGAACATACCTGTGGCACCCTAAGTGCGTGGGTCAAATGTCGATCAAAATAACCAAAATCAAAGTAAATGTAGGAATAGCAAGATAGCTTGGATTGCCTCCCAAGCAGTGCCTAATTTAACGTTGCGGCATGATGCGGGTGTCTTGATTACTCAGACTTCATCAAGATATCCCTTGGGTTTGCCTCCAGGGTCATCTAAAATATTTATTTTTGAAACCACTCTCATGTCCTTTGGTTACTTCATAGTTCTGCAGACATTGAACATGACTTCCTTATTATTCAACTTGAATTTCAACTCACCCCTCTCCATATCTACCAATGCTCTGTCGGTGGCTAAAAATGGTCTCCCCAAAATTATGGGGCATCTCAAAATTGACCTCACAGTCCAAGACAACAAAGTCAGCAGGAAAGATGAAGTTTTCAACCTTGACCAAAAATCAAATAATATGCCTACAAGCTTCTTGATCGTACAATCCACCATCAACAACCGCATCTTTGTTGGGTCAAGGGTTACCTAGCCTAATTTCTTGAATACTTCCAGAGGCATCAAGTTAATGCTTGCACCTAGGTCACACAAAGCTCTGGCGAAGTCAACTTACCCAATTGTGCATGGAATTGTGAAGGCACCGGGATCATCTTTCTTTTGCACAAGAGAGTGGGATGCAATTGCACTACAATGGTGTAAATCACCAACAGACTCATAACTGACAGTTCTCTTCTTCATCACCAACTCTTTCATGAATTTTGCATATCCCGGCATTTGTTCCAGCGCCTCCACCAGTAGAATGTTTATTAAAAGTTATTTCAACATGGACAGGAACTTATGAAATTTTTCATCCTTCTTTTTCTTCTTCGAGCGCTGAAGGAATGGAGGTGGTGGCTTAGGAATGGGTTTAGCATTTGTGGGTCTTCCTTTTCTTTCTCATCTTCCATATTCATCTTGTTTTCATCAGTCTGAGGCTTTTTTACTTCTTTCATGATCTCCCCACTAACAATTTTATTTTCATCCTCTTTTTTTTAGTCGTTGAGGGAAAGGTGGAGGAAGTTTTGGGAATGGAACGTACTTCTTTAGAGCTTTCTTTACCTTTTTCGTGGCATTCATCTGCTCTTCCAATGTAGCATGATCACCCTCAACTTGTTTGGGTGCCTCAATGAGAATCTTTCCACTTTTTGTTGTGATAACCATACAATGACCATCATTTTTTGGATTCGGGATGGTGTTTCTCGGAAGTGTACCTAGTTGACGTTGGTTCAATGCCACCGATAACTACCCGAACTGTTGCTCCAACTGTTTTATGGCAGTTATGTGAGACTCAACCTTTTGACTTATTCTCGAAATATCTGTCCTAATATCCTTTAGACAGTTTTCTTGGCTCTCTGACCTCATGACCAGTTTATTAAGAAGGTCTTCAATCTTTGAATTTCTAGACTCAGCATCGCGGTTTCTTAGTGGTACATAAAGACCACTCTTCTCTGTATAATCATCCTTTCGCCTCCAATCACCATCACGATATCGTTCTCTATCTTTATACCCCAACTTGTTGTAATTGTCTCCATAATAGTTTCGACCTTGATTCCCTTGCCTTGAGTTCCAAGAGTCCTGATTAAACCCCTAGCCCTTGGCTCAAAAATGCGCCACCTCTCGATCCAAGTACTTAGCCTCCTCATCAAAATCACTATCAGCATGCCTAGGTGTTTTACATTGTGTACCTACAGCATGCACCTTCTTAGCATCTCTGGTCGCTATCTGTTTAGCTAATAAACCAATTTCTGTCCTCATCTGTGCGACTTCTTATGCTACAGATTCGTCCAAAGCCCGTTGTGCTGCAGAGGCTCCAATAGCATATGTGCCAGTAGGCATTTCTGCCTCATGAGTATGCCATTCTCGATTGGTCTTGGGGATACGATCTAATATCTCCGAAGCTCGTTCCCATCTCAGACTCATGAATTCTCCACCCGTGATAGTATCTGCTACCACCTTCGTGTTGGCATTTAAAGCCCTGTAGAATATTTTAAGTAAATTCCTACCACTCATACTATGATTTGGCACATTCTGTAGCTTCTTCTTGAACCTTAGCCATGTCTCATAAAGTGCTTCAGAATATAGTTGTCTGAAGTTGTAAATTTAATCTTTCAACTGTAGCATCTTGGAAGGTGGAAAAAATCTTTCCAGAAATTGATTTCTTAACTCTTGCCAAGTAGTGATGGAACCTCGTGGTAATTCTGCCAACCTCAAAGTCGCTTCTCTTGTTAGAGAGAATGAAAACAATCTCAACCGAATAGACTCTTGGTTAACTCCAGGCAAATTATATGAAGTGCAGAACCCCACAAAATTCATCATGTGCATGTTTGGATCATCAGTAGGAAGACCGACGAACACACCCTTCAAGTTTAGCAGGTGAATCATGGCATTTGTAATGTCAAACTTAGTGCCCTGAGGTAACTCTTGTGGAATAATGGCACCAGTCTCTATTGGCTCAAAATAGGCCATATCTTCTTCCTCAGGATCATCATAAACCGACACATGTGGCCTTTGAGGTGGTTGGTGATGTTGACACCCAATTGTAACATCCCATACCTACTAAACCCTATGTGACGATGTTGAACAATGGTTACTCGAGTGTCGAGAGTGAAAAGTGTGTACTTTGTAAGGTTATTGATGAGATAATTGATATTGGGCTTAGTACATGGGAGTAGGCCTTTGTAGGAGGTGAAATACTCGTATGTTGTCGAACCTATACGACTATATGTACACTTAATGGAAATAATGAAACATGAGAGATTTGATGAATTATACATTAATTTGTGTGCATTAATAAGTCTTGCACCATTGGGCCCAAAATAAATAAGAAGACATGGCCCAATATGGAATTTAACCCATTCTTTCAATATTGGTCCATTTTACCAATCAACCCTTGCATTAAATGCTAAGGAGAAGATAAGAGAGACATGAGGGACTATATAAAGAGAAAATCAGATTTTTATACCATTGAACTCTCATGCCTTTTCTAGACTTTTCCAAAAATTATCTTCTTTGCTCTCAAGAACCCTAAGTCACTCCTTTGGCCAAGATCATCAATTGGTAAGACTTGGTAAGTGTTTATTATGATGGATTAATAAATTTCATGCATAATATATGGTGTATATCATGTTGGTTATGTTGGTGAAGTGTGAGAAGTTCAGTATGTGTAAAACAACTTATGTTTGCTAAATCGGAGGATGATTTTGCCTTGTAAACTTGAACATGGACTTGTGGTCTTAAAGGAAGTGAACACGATGGAGTTAATATTGACATGTGAGATGTTATTATAGCATTTCCTTGTTTTGTCATGGTGTATAATGTTTGGAATTTCTATTGTGAAATTGGTTATGGTTTTGGTAACGTATTGACCGAAAAGTGTCGTTTTGGTGTTGTTATGTATGTTGTGAGACCATGGCTGAATGTTGGTGTTTAATATGATCAAAAATATGTCAAAATAAGTTTGGTTATGATCATGAAACATTCATTGCATGAAAATACCCAAAAGAGACCCTTTTTAGCCGAAACGGGTACCCGCCCTCGCAGACGAAGCACCTGCGGGCGCAGGTGCCAATGCAGGTGCAGGTGCCTCTGGCTACTTCCAAAGTTCACCTGCGGATGCAGGTCATCCACCTGCAGGCGCAGGTGGCTTAGCGGATCGTCCCAAAACTCCGAATTGCTTGTTTTTGCATCCCTTTGGCCCCCCGAAACCCCTATACCCTTCATGGATGTAATTATCAACTTGTGATGCCGTTTTAATGACCTTAAAGTGTCGTATGAAGGCATGTTGGACTGTATTAAATGTGTATGGTTGTTCATATGTTGTTATGAGGCAAATTGATAAGCGTAAATGTGACGGAATGGAAATGAGAAGGCATAAAGGGTAAGTGTGATGCGAAATGCTATTGTTATACGAAGTCTTGGTCAATGTGTGTAATGTTAAGGTGTTATTGGTATGATGATTCCATGAATGGTGTGATTGTGTTATTAAACTTGTTATTTTTTCATAAGTGTAAATTATGGGATTTTGGCCGATATGTTGTTGTAGAGTGTAATGAGGTGAGTTGATGGAATAATTGTGATGTTGTGGTGATGAAGATTGGAAAGTATGAACTTGGTATGACATGCTAGTGGTTTATGATATTTTGGTCAATGTTGGGCATGTTGTGGTATTGTTGATGTGACCATGTCGTAAAGGGTATTATAGAGAAGGAAATGACATTTTAGAGGCAAACATGTAACTCATTGTCGTTGTATGCATTTGTAAGGTAGTTGGTGGTTAATGTAAATTCCGTTATGTACTTGTGTGGTAGAGTGAAACATAAGGAAGGAGTGGGACTACGGTATTCATGTATAGGATTGTATATCGTATTGAGGAGATAAGGTATGTAAGGTTACTCTTTTTGTATCCTCCTGCAACATATTGTTCATGCTGTCATTGTCCTTGTTCCATTCCAAAATGTTAAAAGGTATCTCATTTCAGATTGTCATATGTTATTACTCTAATGTCATGACTCAAATGTCTCTTAATCATTGATCGAAATTACAAAGCTTCCATAGTGTTATAATTACTACCAAGTACTAATTTCATGAACATAAAAGAATGAAGTAATGCATCTATGTGTTTCCAATAAGGCTATGACCCCCCAATGTATCAATCTCATAAAAGGAAAAGAGAGAAGTAATGCAATGAAGTAATAGAAGAAGTAATTCCCTCATGGTTACTTTATATTTTCCCTCATGGTTACTTTATATTTTCCCTCATGGTTACTTTATTTTTTTCCTTATGGTTACTTTATATTTTATTTATACTTATTGAGTGCGGGTGATAGCTTTGGGGGAAAAAGCCAAACTTGATGCCGAACCTGCTTCCTTATTTACCGGGTGGTAGCAGGGGGAAAGCTCAGTGGGGCAAAAGCCTAGCTTGATGCCGAACTTGAGATGGTTGTATATTGATGGATGCATATTGACGGATGCATTGCATATTGACGGTTGCATATTGACGGATGCATTGCATATTGACGGTTGCATATTAACGGTTGTGCATGATTAATGATTATCTATTGATGGTTATGAATATTGATGGTAATGGACATAAAGAAAGAAGAAGGTAATGAACGTAAGGTACATAATCCCACACATACTAAAAGATGATTGATCCACATGGAATATTCTCCTGAAATCAAGTTCATTGAAGTGTTTAAGTTTCATGAAGTTTCTTATAGCCTTACATACTCAGTACATTCTTCGTACTGACCCCTTTGGGGAACTTACTTTATTTGCTGCAGGCACAGGTGTTAGTAGAACTCCACAATAGGCCACGAGTCATCCGCGGATCATTGGTGAGCTCCAGTTAGTTCGGGGCTTCTCCGAGTCACATGTGTATATTGTTTTGGTTTTGTAATCATTTTATAAAGTGGGGACTTGTCCCGACTATAGGTTGTTGTGTTCATTTATCGGTTAGAGGCTTTGTAGACAAATGTGGGTTATGGATGTGAGGGACAAATGTTCTGTTTGACTCGATGGTCCCAACGGCCAAGTTTCCTAAATACATTTATATATCGTATGTTTCCATGTTCATGTTTTACGCATAGTTGCATAAGGTATCATAAGAATCATGCGAGGATATGCATACGAAGGTTCATAAGCAAAGATTGGTTCTCTCGGGCCATATCGGCTTCGGGTGCCAGTCCGGTCCGAATGGGATTTCGGGTCGTGACACCAATTTTGACCCTCATTTCTTCTAAATTATTTTCCTCGGGGCTTCTAAACCAATAACATATCAATTAACTTTATTTTACTACTATTTCTATAATTACTAATAAAAATACATATTTTTATTATCGAAAGTCGCTACGAATATTTTTACATCATCTTTTTCAAATAATTGTTTGTTGTCGTCTTATTTTAAGTTTGTACTTATTTATAAATCGATATTTTATATTTATATTTTTTATTAAATCTATAGCGGAAAGTTATAATATTAACACTTTATTTTCTAAATAACATATTTTGTACTAGTTATTAAGTTAGAAGCCCAAATAATTTAAATGAAAGAAGGAAAAGGCCCATGTTTTTTTCGGCCTATTTGCAGCCCAAATCCAAACTCAACCCAATCTAATACCTAAACCTATATTCCCAAACAACAGCTCACCTACGCCCTTTTGTTTGCTTCTTCCATTTCCCCTTTCAAGCAAAACTCCATCGATTTTCAGCCAAGGACAGAGGCAATCTCTCCATTTTTGTGAAATATCCACTCTCCTTCTGAGAGAGACAGACGCTCCTTTCCTCTTCTCTCTTGCTTCGATTTTCGCAGAATGAAGACCAAGAAAGACACGAGCAAGCCATGTCATTTCAAGCATAATTGATTTCAAAGAATCAAGGATATCTGATCCAAGATTTTTCCAACGGCTACAGCTTCAGAAGCTGAAGCTAGCCCGTGACCTCTCTGTTCTCTTATTTTTGAATTTCAAAATCAAATCCTACTTTTTCTACTCCTATAAATACTAGTATTTTATCCCATTAAAAGGAAGCTGACTGGCCTCCATCTCTCCTAAAAAGCTTCGGTAACATCTTTTTATATAAGGAGGCTTTTTCTCCACCCCTGCATACGAAAAACAACCACTTCTATTGAAACTTTAGTTCTTCTTTACACAAATTATTTTGCTAAAAGCTCCAAGTATTCACTCTCTTGCGAAAATCTCGGGTATAAGCGTAGTTCGTATTTGAGTATAGATTGGAGACCGCAAGCCCCCCGTTCACTGCCCCGCAACAGGTACATCCACCCCTTTTTCTCTGCCTTTTATCTATGTGATAAGATGTTCTACCCATTTTAAGTGAAATTATATTTTTAGCGTTTATTTTTGCTTAGTAGTTCCTTATCTGCCTAATTCTGATTTCTTGCAATTGACAATAGCGAAGTACTTGTCTGTTTGCCCTATTTCTATAGCCTAACACCAGCAGATCATAAATCGATAAATTTATGTATCAAACGTTAATTTTTGTTATGAGTTAATGTTCAATATATGATAAGAAAATTTCAGCTCATGTGTTCCTATGTAGAAATTTGTTTAAATGGTATGATTATTGTCTTGGCTTAGTTAAAATATTATGATGATATATGATGAGTTTTCCTAGTAAAATGTAAAAGCCATAGGCATTGTACGCATACTAGTATAAGTTTCCAAGCTTCCTTTCCCTTTCCCTTCTGTAAGTAGAGTTCCATGTATAGACTTCTTTTTAATTTAAATAATAGCCTGTGTAAAATATCAAAAGATATTGGTTTGATTTCAGCTTTGTTTTAGAAAAGTAAATCTCTTTGAATTTAGAGGCAGTGGATTTGAGGATCACTTTGTGTTCAAAATATATGTTTTTTTAGACGTAGCTATTTTTGAGCAGGTTCTAAAGTTATTTCGTTTGGTATTTGCACGCCTCCTATTTTGAATATTATATTGTTTGTGCGATTTTATTTGGTTCTATGTAAGTTTGAATTGCTTTACTAATTCCATTACTTTCTCTTTACTTGCATGAACACTTATGGAGCAAAAATGGAGTCTCAATTTCGAGACTCCCAGAAAATCGAGTCTCATAGACTCGATGCACCATCATGCCCGCACATGGATGTCATCTTGTAGCTTAGGCTACTCAAATAGAAAGAAAAGCAAGCGAAACTCTCGTTTGGGAATCTCCTTCGGCAACTTTTATTTTAGTATTTATCCATTTGGTGATTTTCTTTGCATTGTGAACTTGTTTGTGTGATTTGGATATATTTGATTCTTGGCTCGTAATAGTTAATATGGAATAGTGGATTGGGTTTGGGTATTTTTTGCTTTAGTTAGAAATATTTTCTTGTCATATATAATAGTAGATTCTCACTTCCAAATGATTTTTAAATAGAACCAATCCTTTGTTTAAACTCAATATTGCTCTATAACTTTTTTTTTTAAGTAAAAGATACTTGTTAAATTTATGAGCGGATTTTCAAAATCATAGATTGCACCAGTAAACTATTTTCAACCAAGTGACTTTTTTTTTTTAATCCTCGACATTTCATTCTTAATGTAAAATAGTTCTTTTTAACTAATTTCAAGATCAACCAATGTTTTCTCAATTGTTTATTTGGCCTTTTAATTTCTTAGTACTTATTTTAGTTTTAATTAATTAACCTAAGTTTGGCCGGTTAACCGTCTTTAACGGATCTTAAAGGATGCTTTACAACTTCCCTTTAGGATAGTTAGAACCCTTACCTAGAATCACATAGGTTAGCATACCTTAATAGCATCACCTTAGCATAATAGGTATCCTAATTTACCTTAAAAAATAATTAGGTGGAGACTCTTTTAAATTGACATAAGAATCATCAATATGTCGTACACGGTTTGACCTCGGTTAAAATGGGGTATGACAGGTGAGCTCTCAGTCTTCTTTGTTTCTCTTTAGCTTCAGCCAGTCACTGGGATACCTCTTGCATATCTCGATTAGCTCTCTCTGTTTGCCTAAGAGCAGCTTGTCTAGCTTGCTCTTCTCTTGTTAACCGAGTTGTAGGTTGGTCTATTATTTCATGACCAACTGGCTGAATTGGTTGATTATGAATGTCTCCGACGGTGGCAGGATCCTGAACTTCGTCGGTATTCACCATTCTTCGATTAGCTCTCAGAGTCCTTTCTATTTCTAGATCAAGTGGAATCAGGGGATTGCCTTGACTCCTAGTATTGGGAATACACTGACGTGTGCCCTTAAAAGTATATAAAAACAATACCAATCAACTCCAACAAATAAACTAATCAACTCTGTAACCGTATTTCTCGGCAACTGCGCCAAAATTTGATGTCGCCCAAAATATGCCTCCTAAGAAGTATAAAGCGGTCGCTGTATCAAATATAGAACCCAACTAAGTTGGGTTCGATCCCATAGGGAATAAGACAAAATTAGGTTAAGTTCTTATCCGAGTAATTAGCAAATAAGTAAAAAGCGGGAAGTATTTGTAAGTAAGTAGTAATTGTAACAAGCGTTGATTCTTTGGATTTGTTTTCAATATGAGAAATACACTAGGACTTTGATCCCCAATGAGTCCTTAACTCTACCGCTTACTTGTGCTTGGAAAATCTGTCGCGCTGTGTTGTATGCAAAATCTAACAAGATATGTTCATCTAAACGTCTCTCGACCTTGGTTAGACGAATTTCACTCTTCTCCTCTCGGTCTCTGAGTGTCGCACTACTAACCTTTGTTCTTGATCTCAGATTAACTATCCCTGTTACGGCTCAAGTTATAAGATGAAGGTTGATAGCTCCAAATCTCTATTGTTATTTCCTTTTCCTAATCTCTACCTCTCTCTCAAACAAGTTTAGAATACAGGCAAGTTTCCAACGTTTGCAACCGTTAGAAGATCAATTATAACGAAGGCAATAACAATACATGCATAACCCCGATTCAGAATTACTGAATAACTTTGCACTTAACCCGTTTTGTTAATTCTTCATGGTTTACACAACCTTAGTTGATGGGTTTAGCTGTTCATGATTGCAAGAACACAAGAAAAATTTCAAGACAAAAACATAGTTGTAAACTCACAATAAAGAAGAAACTCTGAAATCTCAATAATGAATAAAACCCTGGAATTGATGTTCCAAGATTACAAAATCCAACAATGTGTTTCTGAACTCAAAATAATGAAAAACTATCTCAAAACAATGTAATGACTCCCCCCTGAACATAGGACAACAAAGGGGTATTTATAGATACAAGACGAATCTTATCCTAGACAAAATAGGAAAACAGAGTCGACAACCTTCTATGATATCGTGACTTGGTGTCGTGGAAACAAGCCACGTCACGTGGATCCAGTCGTGGAAATCAGACACTTTGAACATTCTCTGAAGTGGACTCACAGCACATGAGTCCTGTCTTGAGTCACCTTCTGGTGCATACCCTAGTTCTTTTATCTTCAGATACTTCGTTCTCGGGCGTGATTCTTTCTTTTTGTCCATTTTTCCTCCAAAACTATTCTCCTGCAATATAGAATAGAAAACACATCATACCAACCAAAATCACCCAAGTTATTGCATATTTTCAATGTTTTAGGCATCAAAAGTGTCATGAAACCATGACACATCAATCCCTTTTTAGAAAACAGTAGTAAAATCAAGGTTTCGGTTTGAATCGTACCACTAAGTGAGCATTAATGCGCCTAACAATAGCATGCCATTACCAGTATCCAAACAATGCAAACATAAGTCCACAAGCATCTATAAACTAGAACCACGTCCTCGGAAGGATAGTATACTTAACTGGAGTCTAACTGGTATCGTAACCAGGGCCTCTGGCCCAAAAATACATAATCAACAATAATAACCCTTATAACTCGGGAATCCATAGTAATCAATGTCATAAAGCTACTACAAGGATCTAGTTGGGAAAATACCTCCCAAATCACTAAGTTAAGTGATAAATCTTATACTAAGGGATCCTTAATATTAAACTATGGTTAACATGCTTATAATAGGATTCTATAGCCAATGACAAGTATTTTCCACTAAGGTTCGGGTCACATTTCTATCCCAAATTCCCTAAATGGGATAAGTCATGCTATACTAGTCATAAACATATCCTATCATCCCTACCTAGCATACAAACTTTACTCTACACAATCTCATAGAGAAAAGTTGACCGAAGCCTAGCTCGATGCCGAACCTCAAATCTTGAATCGCCCACAAATCACTCGACTTTGCTGCACAATTCTGAAATTCCACCACGCTATCAAAACAATTATCTGCACATCTATATGAGTAAAACGAGACCCATATTGCTATATCAAAGATTGGGTCAAAATTCGAGTCAATAACGGGCTTGCGGGGCCATCAAATGAAATCCAAAATTGAATATGTCACGAGGTCCCTTAAAGGACAAGAAATGTGTGCTCAAAATTTGAGCACAAACACAACGTAATCGGGGCTCAAATCAGCCCCTAAAGTTTAGGAATCAAAGACATAATTTCTAAGAATTTACAAGAAAAATGATGGAATCTGAAGGGGAAAATAATCAAAAATTACCAAGGAGAGTTGAGCTAGCTTACCTTAGTTTCAATGGAAGATTCCCCATACTTCCCCACTCTTCAAGCTCTCAAAATGGGGGGAAAAGAGTTGAGAAAATGAGAGAAAATAGGGTGAAGAAGGGGGATTTAACACCCCTAGGTGCCGCTAAAGCGGTCACTTGGCCGCTAAAGCGGCCAATGCCAAAGGTGAGTGGCCGCTAAAGCGACATCCACTTAAGAGGACAAGGGGCACTTAAGCGACCCTCAGCTAAATAGCCAAGGCCGCTAAGGCGGCTAGATGTCGCTAAAGCGGCTTTCTCAGGATTCGTTAGGAACCTCGTGCGCGTAAACGAACCATACTACCATACCAAATTCGATATTTCAAACTCAGTGGAACAATCAAAACTTTTGTCCGAGAATGTTTCGATTAAATATAGGGCCCACACCTATAGTTTCATTTTTCACCAAATCTAACCAATAGCCCAAAACTAGTCCCGAAGCCTTGAGACCTGAACCAAGGGTCCGTCCCCCAGCCTAAAATCAACGTTTTGGAGTTGATGGAGCTGTCAGAATTTCCATCTGAGATCGTTTACTAGCAGTATTGGTCCGAGACCAATTCCTTAACAGCGAAAGCACCATAACAGGAAAATGAGCCTAAAATCCAAACGAACTGTCCAATGATCGAACCGATAGTTCCTGGAAGTCATAAATGACATGTAGCCGCTGTGGGGAGGCTTAAAACGCTTAAACACATGAAAATATAGAAAATGACAGGGAGGGTCATTACACTATACAACTATTAGTATTACATTCGAGGCTTAGTTGAAATAGAACCCTTCCTAGAAGGTGACTGCGTAAATTAGGCGCTCTACTAATAGTTGTAAATTGTAATATTAGTTTGAAATTTTAAATAAATTGGGTTGGTTTTTAATTTTTTATAGTTGTTTTATACTTTTATAGTTTTGTTTAATGACTTTTTTTGTTGTTGTTGTTTAATTTGAGTTTTTAAATTACTAACTTAGAAACTTAAAAAAACATAAACTAATAGACTTCAAAACATTAACTTATAATATATAAATTGAAAAACTTTAAAAAACAAAAAGCTTTAACAAACCAAAAAATTCAAATATATAACTTAAAAAAATATAAACTTAAAAACTTATAACTTATAAATTGAAAATTTTAAAAAAATAAAAAAACTTTAACAAACTAAAAGACTTCAAATATATAACTTAAAAAAAATATAAACTTAAAAAC